>OY757214.1:20000000-22400000 GCA_963583965.1 Nomada ferruginata
TTGGCAAAGCATTCGTTAAAGTATTCCGGTTAGACATAGCAGTGCCTGGTTTTAAATGCACAGGGATTTATCCTTTCAATAAGAACATATTTTCAGATGTGGATTATTTATCTTCTGCTTTAACAAATACTCTGTTAGAAGAAAGAAGAGAGTAGCGAGGTTTAACCAATTTTGCGATCGAGTCATCTTCAGCACATGAAGTTCTTAGTGAGACAAATTCACAGACACCATCTACTAGCTCTGCTGCTGATATTTCTGAATGTATTTTAAAATTGTCTCCGTTGCCTGATGCAGCAAAAGTGCGATCAGAGTCAAGGAAAAGAAAATCTGAAAAGAGTCAAGTTCTTACTTCGCAATCTTACAAATTATTGGTCGAAGAGAAAAAGAATGAAAAACGAATGAAAGAACAAAAGAAGAATTTGAGAAGTAATTACAAAAAGACAAATAGAGCGAAGAAAATAAAGAAAACTAGAGCAGAGAAACCGGGAAATATAAACAAGCAAACATTTTGTGTGGTTTGTTTGGAGACCAATGATGAGGACTGGATACAGTGCTCAAAGTGCCAAGAATGGGCTCATGAAGCTTGTGCCGACATCCCTGAATGTTCCGATGATTACATTTGTGAACATTGTAAATGATTTTAAAATTATCGTGCGTTAATTTACACCTGTTTGCTATGTCCGATATTAGGTGCCATTCCACGATTCTTTAAAATCAATAACCTAAATTAGTGTTAATTTAATTCAAGTTGTATAATAATGTTGGCTGTTTTGTTACTATATTTTAACTCCCATTATTGTTAACTTGTAATTAAAGCAAAATAAATTCTAAAAAATAAATATTTCTTTTATTTATTAAAGAAAATCCTTAAGTGTCCGGTACTAGGGGAACTCCCCCTAATGTATGGAAGTACTTTAAAATACTGAATCCGGCACAAAGTGTGTGCCTAATTTGTAATTGCTTGTTCAAAACGAAATGTGGCAGTACTACGTCCCTTATGAGACACGTAAAGCTAAAGCATCCACACATACTTGAATCTGAGTCTACACAATTGAGACTAGGTGAAAGTTCAGGAGATAATAATTTGGCTTCGTGTGGAAAGAAAGCCATGTTAAACAAAAATTCTCCGAGAGCCAAGCATTAACGAATGCTATTGCTAAAATGATATTATTAGATTTTCAACCATACAGTATAGTTGATGATGAAGGCTTCAGAAATTTTGTAAGAGTTGCTGAACCACTATACGAGATACCATCCCGAACAGCATTCTCTCGAAATATAATACCAGAAATGTATCTGAAGGAAAAAGAGAATATAAAGGAAATCATTTTAAATCATTTAAAATGCGTATGATCTCATTATTTTCAATTTATTTTCATATTGTTTTTAAGTGAAGCGTGATTTAAAATATTAATTTTAGTTGTGCACATATACAGGGTGGCCCGGAACTCGCGCGGTATTTTTAAAAAAGGGGTAGCTGAGATGATTCTGAACAACTTTTTCCTTGACCAAAATATAATAGTTAAATTAACATAAATTAACTATTAAATAATAGTTAAATAAACTTATCCATTCGACCGCGAATTTACCTGCTTCGACGGTGTCTTGCCATATGGTCATTGTACCGATCCTGACCTATTTTTACAATTTAAATGTCACGTCCCGGCGATCGATACAGATCTGATTCGCACTTGTTTCCACACGCACATGACACAGACTTACGAACATTACGAAAGTTAATGTGTGTGTCATGTGCGTGTGGAAACAAGTGCGAATCAGATCTGTATCGATCGCCGGGACGTGACATTTAAATTGTAAAAATAGGTCAGGATCGGTACAATGACCATATGGCAAGACACCGTCGAAGCAGGTAAATTCGCGGTCGAATGGATAAGTTTATTTAAGTACCCTTTTCTAACATTTCATCCAAACACTTTTTTCATAATTAATAAAACACTTTATTCGTTTTGGAAAACGAATAAAAGTATGGAACAGTTATTAAACGACTTGTTAATTAAATTGTTATTGATGAATAACGAAGAATTACACACTATTCTTAATGTAAGACGATTGTAATATTTCGGGTACATTGCCCCTCGATGCACCCGATCTCGGCCGCGCGCAATTGTGACTGAGCTCGCGCTATACGGGCGCTCGCATTGGCCAGTGTTTTTCGTTAATAACTAAAAAACGAAGCTTCAAACAATATTTTGGTCAAGGAAAAAGTTGTTCAGAATCATCTCTGCTACCCCCTTTTTAAAAATACCGCGCGAGTTCCGGGCCACCCTGTATATACATATATGTAGGATGATGTGAGGATTGTATCATTTTTTACGGATGGATGGACTTCGCGTGCAACAGATGGATATATTTCATTAACGATCCATTATTGTGACAACAATTTTGAAGGACTCAAGAAAAATACTTCTTGAGCTCAGCATTCACCATTTTACCGAAACACATACGAGGCAGAATTTGAATCAGTTATTCAGCGAGTCCTTAAACGAATGGGGTATTGATTCAAATAAAATTAGTTGTTACTTTGTCACGGATAATGCGAACAACATGATAAAAGCAATAAAACTTTCTGAACAATGGATTCCTATCCCATGTTTCGGACATACTATGTACTTTACATGTTACTCATTAAATGTACAGTTGATCAACGTATTTAAATGAGTAATTTGATTGTAAGTAATGGATTATTGATCATTTATAGCTAGTTGTTAAAGATGCAGTGAAAAAACTTTTTTGAAGACTTATGTAAAAAATGTAGAGGAATCGCTTCTTTTTTTCATCGGTCTACTACTGCACGGATAAAACTTTTGAAAGAACAACAGACGCATTGTCCAGATGAAGTATCACTTGTCGAACAACCCTCCCATCTTATTTCCTCCACACGACTCCAACAGCATGTCTGGACATGTGGCCTACGACATCTCAAAATCTATTCTAGGGTATCCCCACACGAACCCTTACCACTCCTGTACCTACTCTTGGGCAATCGAATATAGTTTTCGACCCTTTTCCAAATTCTGCCCCAACGACATATTTGGGCATGAGACCCGCGACATCCAAAAACTATCCTAGGGTATATCCCACACGAATTCTCGACGTTTCCCCCTAATATAAAAAGGGGACTGACGAGACACAAGCAGTTCAGTAGAAAAAGTAGAGCGAATAGTCAGTAGAAGCGTAATACTCCACGACGTTTAAACTAAGATACAACTAAATTGTAAAACACTGTAACAACAAGTCAAGTTTCAATAAACAACGGTGTACAACATCCCGTCTTCAGCGATTTGACGACACACTTAACCCCTTAACGTACAGTTTTTTTGAAGAAATAAGTCTTATAGCTTACAATCCTATGTAAATGACAAATATCAATACAACGATTTTTTTCTTAACTTTCACATTGTTATCTTCAATTCTCGATTATATTCAAGTGTGAAAAATTATAGCAGCATAAAATACAACGCCGCTTGAATTATCTCGAGCGTGCACAGCTTGCCTGTTTAGCGCGCTCGAATTAACTCGAGCGGGGTTAAGCTTATTGGAGATGTAGATACCCGCTGGAATTCCCAGCATATTATGCTGAAACGTTTCATTGAACTTAGGCTTCCTTTAAGTATTATTCTTTCCGAGCATGGAATGCCCGATAATTTATCAAGTCGAGAATGGGAGATACTACCTTACTATGTCGAAGTATTGGAACCATTTAACCGTTTGAGTCCCAGGGGGTATTGAAAAAACACTGTCGAAGAATCCCAAACAGCGCGATCGCGCTTTGTCTAAATGAGTACGAAAAGACCCAAGCAGCGCGATAGCGCTTGTTTTATTTTATGTCGAGAAATGCCAAGCGGCGCGAGAGCATTATTATTATGCATTATTATAGTACATATTATTTTACCTATTGTAAAATGTACTATTTACATTAAAAGGAGCGGTTTGATGTACTTGCGTCAGTAAATCTGAGCACACGATTTCGACAATCGGTAACGCACCGTCAGTTGTCCACAATGCTCGAAATGTGCTGGGTTTTCTCGACATAAAATCTGAACAGCGCGATCGCGCTGCTTGGGACTCAAACGGTTAAAGAAGCCACCGAAATAATGAGTGGCGGAACATATTCAACTCTTTCACGGTATCTACCGATCATCTCGGGAGAACATTCTAACGAGCTGTTTCAGGATTTCGGTACGAATATAACGGCACTCTTTAAACAAAGGTTTCATTTTGCTTATACTTGTGACCCTATTCTTCTTGCAATGTTTATTGACCCACGTGTAAAAAACTGACTGTTGGATGATATACAGAAACGAATGGTATTTGATATTTTATTAAATAAGATGCTGTTGTTTTCTGATAACGAATAAAGACAAATGGAGAGATCATATGGAAATGAATCTACAGAATCTATAATATCACTATAATATCGTGATGTCATGACAATACATGTACACATACTAAATGATTTTGGGGGAGTGTGAATGTAATTGTATCCAAAGATTTATGCATAAACAATTTTGCAGCACCTTCCCAAGCGTCCAAACTTTCGCAATTTTTAGTAGATATCAGTAAAGACGATATGAACGACGATGAATTATCTAATGTAACCGCTGTGGCTACGCAATACTTGAACGACAAAACTGAGCCAGTTAATACCGATATTATAGATTGGTGGAAAAAAAATCACGGCCGGTTCCCTAAATTGGCATTATTAGCAAAAAACTACCTCGGAATACCTGGAACTCAAGTACCAAGTGAAATACTTTTTTCTAGTGCAGGGAATGTCGTCCCTGTCCAGCGTACGAAGTTATTAACTGAGCATATAGAAGAAATTTGTTTCCTTCATGAAAACATGAAAATAAAGCACAATTAGTATTTCGTAGTAAATAAATGAATATTTGAGTAACCTTAGCAATTCTAATATTTACGAGTATGTAACTCGAAAGTTAAAGATCTGTTCGAATATATTCGCGTAATTCGAATAATTTCGAGCTTAAAATCTTCAAGTACGCGAAGTCTTACGAGGCGACGCGCCACGCGAGGCTCGAATAATATTTCAACTGCTCAATTTTTTCACGTAGTTCGATTTGTTTCGAGCATTTGTTTCTCGGAAAATTCAAGCGCTCGACTCGGTTCGATCGACCGAACATTACTCAACTCGAATTTCGAGTACTCGATTTATTCGAGTGTTCGCACACCTCTAAGGCCGGCCGTACACCAAGGAGGCATGAAACACGCAACACGCAACATGCGACATGCGGTAAATACCGCGCTCATACTAATACCGCACAGAACGACTTAAATAGAATACAGAACGACTGTATAGCTACTTCTTCTACCCTCGTACACCAGACATGCATGCAGCACATGTTGCGCGACACTACTGCGTGCGGGATTTTGTGCGAGTCTTGCCGCGGTATATCCCGCGCGGTAGAGAAGACATTTTCAGTTTGTAGGAGATTTTACGTGGGGCTCTGGTTTGGCTCGGGCCATGATGGTTTGTATAAGACTACTTTTTGGGTATAATTAGTCTATAAAGATTATACTTGTATATATTGCAAATACACGCTGATAATAAACGTTCTTCTGAGGGAATTGCTTCTCGATAGTGGGTATCCAGTTTTTCTATTCTCGGTCCTATAATTTCCACCAACACTTTAAAACTCTCCTGGCTCATTCTATAAAATTCTTTAAATTTTTCATAATTGAGTGCGAGCTGCTCCTGGGTTACTATAGCTGGGCTATGCCTTAAATTATCACAGAATAGAGGACTAATCCAATATCTACGGATTCTATTTCCTCGATCCCTACGTCGCAAATATTGCCAAGCGGCCACTACGTGTTCCTCGGACGATGACATTTTAGGAACTGTTTCAACATTTGCTGCACTGGTGTACGCGGTGTAGCAACATGAGACATTTATCGCATCTCGCATGCTGCGTGTTGCGTGTTTCATGCCTCCTTGGTGTACGGCCGGCCTAATGGAGACCATACTGTAATAAGGAAAAGTCTCCAAATCAGTCAACAGTTGACTCCCTGATTTTTGTTGTAATCCTTTACGGTCCTATGTAGTATCGAACGACAATCCATACGTGAACACGTGATACATGAATACAGATACAAGTAAGGCATAGTTGCCGCAACACGGTATGATTTGGATAAAATTTAGTGGTAATAAGTTTCGGCTGTAGGGAAGGAGGATAGCGAATGAAAAATTACTATAATTGACAATACATATACTATATGACAAGAGAAACGGCAGCACAGAAAGCGCTCCAAGTTCATATTTATGTATATTAAATTAAAATATTTAATAAATATTTTTTTATTTTATTTATTTATTTATTTTTATGCGCCAAAATAGGAGATACTGAGCAAAACAATTATTTTTGTTTTTTCGCTGTAACTACCCTCCCATTCGAGTTGAAACTTGGTACAAATTGGTTTTTCATGAGAAGCTAGCAAATGATACCTCACAAGTAGAATTTGCTTTAGGGGCACATGTTACCCCCTTATCCGGCTATAGCCTTTACCTTACCTTATAGTGTAGGGAGGGGGATCGCAAGTTATTTGAATATTATAAAAGGGGGTCGCGACTCTAGAACTTCGAAGACGCACAGTGTATATTAGGAACAAAATATTCCCAACTTGATCTCTGTCAGAAACTACATATTACTTTTGTGACTTGTATATTTTAATACTTAATGCCCTTCAAAGTATATCGCATCATTAAATGTTAGCACACAAGAATATGACGTAATTCACATAAGTCATGAACACATATAAAGATAATAGTAGTTATAACAAAATTTCAGATGTAAGTAATAAAATAAGCGGAATGAGTAATTCGAAATTTGAAATTATAAGGCACTCTATATCCAATACAAAATTATACATTTTTTAATAAAACTATAAGTAATAAAAGAAAAGGCTATTAGAAACAAACCGCATGAAATATTGAATGGTAATTTATAGTTGAATTCCAAGATTAAAATATTATAGTTACACTTCGTATATGAAGTAATACATATTTCAAGAATAGTGTAGCTCAATCTAGTTGGATCTTACTATTATTATAGTATATTATTGTCATCAATCAACAATTCATGTGGTTCATTTGATATAATCTTTAAATTTGAAAAAACTGACCTATGGAAAAAAGCAATGCAAAGAACATGTAAAACATTTGGAACTTATACATTTAGTTTGAAGCAAATTACATCGAAAATTTAACTGGCACAAGTGAAAAATATATAATCTGTTCCCCCAATAAAGTAAAGTAATTGTAATTTCATTGTTAATTGAAATCATTAATTAATCAAACTTCTATATTCTAAAAGGTGGCAAGTTTTCAAGTGTAATTCAAAAGAAAAGAAAAAAATTAATTTGATTAAGTAAAAGTGAAATATACGGTTTATATTATTATATGATGTACATTGTACATGATTAAAAAAAAAGCTGTCAATAGCAATAAGTTGTCTTACTTTTACAGAAATAAATTAAGTCTTTGCTAAGTTAAATTAAACGATATTTCATCATCCTGAATTCAATTTTATAAAATAATTAGAGCATCTACTGCTCCTGAAAAAGATGAGTACTACTTATGAACAAGAAATTCAATGAATCATCTAAAAATTTAATGTTTAATATCTGAACAGTGATATTACTTCTTACTTTATACACAAAATATATAAAGTTTGCTAGTCTGATCCCTACACTACTCTAGAATTAAATTTACTCTGACCTGAATTTCTTGGAATCCTCTGCCATGTAAATCCACAAAATCCCACTGCCCTGATGGACGGTGGAAAAGTAAGAAGGCAATGCGTTGATAGTACATATTCCTACTCAATTACCTGCGGGCAAAAATACTGCCCATTATGACTACAAACTTATAATTCTATAATACTCATTAATACGCGGATAATTGAACGCACATTACATTCTATTACTTTCGCTGCAAAGATTACACCTATAATCACTTCCTGTGTGCTAACAAAATGCGAACAAGTTATAATGCAACGCCTTGTAGTAACAATTGTGAGAGCAAACAATCAGCTCTTAAATACATACAGGTATAAGTAACGAATGAATTATTTACATGTGCGACTATAATGGTATAATATTAACATTGAATAAAAGTGATGCATTTTAAACTAAAATGCTTCACTTTCTTTTGCTGTGAAAAAGATAATGACCACTATAATTGTTATTAAATTACCACTAGTTATATTACATTAAACATCGAATAAATGCGACGTAGCAAATGATTTTGGAAAAAATTAATATCTATGTATTCTATTAATCATGTTTCTATATTTCTTTCAAACATTAGAAGCAATTTAAATGCAGTTAAACCTCTCTAAGACTGATATACTGTTCACTTTCCTCCCCTCTGCTATAAAAATCTTGGCCAGTTTGCTACATGTTTCGATGTGTTAAGTCAAAAACCTTTACTTCAATAAATCAAAGTTCTGTTTAAGCTGCTGCAAGAAACGAAAGAACTATCTCCAATTTAGATTGTAACAGGAAAAAAAGCACTGACTTTCTTGCAGTTAAGGAGTGTTATTAAAACGGTTTAAACAATGGAGAAATAAAAACGTTTCCATAGGAAGTCCAATGTCACACGAGAAAACGAAGGCTTCTTTTAAGTCACTAGGCTGTAATAACTTTAGAGCTAGCAATGGTTGGCCAAAAAAATTGAATTACTAACCCATATAAAAAGCTGCTACAAGTCAAATTTAATTGTTTAAACCACTTTTCTACAAAAACTTTCATCAGATAAAACCTCCATAATTTACAAAATTTTGGCTGTTCCCTTGAGCTTAGAATTACCAAGGTTCAACTGTATACACAAATTAAAGCAAGGTACACAATCTATATGAATATAATTTTGCACAAATGAATCTCTTTTTTTTAACATTTACATAAAATACTTTTCCATAGTTAAACTGCGATTAACATTTGCACACTAATCTTTTCCAACCTTATTCTACTATGGTAGAATTCATGTTATGAATTATATTCACTTATGTAATAGTATTTCATACCTGCCATTGTAACAGCTGTGTTCTCATTGTCGATCGCATCTGCTAGGACAGATTTGTTTGCAGCTTTACAAACTTTCAAATGCTTATTAATTCGACTTTGGGCTTTGTGATCACGCAATGCTAATAAATTCTAAAATAAAGAAGCATAGAAAGATTACATATCTGCGAGTTAGTTAATCATTTAGACATTACATATAATCACACGAAATAATAGTACCTCTCTTTTTTTCTTTTCATCCAACACTTTCTGCTTTTCCTCCTCTTCTTTACGAGCTAGAAATTTTTTGATATTTTTGGAAAGTGCCTTCGCCTGTTTAGTTGGCTTTTTCGGTGGAGTGAATTTCGTTTGGTAACAAGCGATTGGCTATGGAAAGAAGAACATGTTTTTATTACTATAATGGCTACTATAATACAGAGAAATGTAAAAAATATACATATTTATATATAGTAACCTGCTTGTTGTTTTCATTTTTTTGGGCTACACTTAGTAAGGTACCAAAATCCATTGTAATAAAGAAAGGTTATATACTAAATTGTAAATATCACATATTAAATTCACACTACGTTCATTTTTCTCGTAATTGCGTAAATGTATTTAGGTGATTTGTAAATTTCTTCTCGCAAATCCGTAATTACGACAGACGAATTACTCACGTAAATACTATGAATGCTTATTAAAAACATATACCTCCGATCGCACGAGAAATGTGAAGGCGAACTGAACCAGTGCTGTCCAAGGACGGATCGCAAAACGTTTTTCCGCTGTTACGTAGCTGTTGCGTAGCTATTGGTGGAATATGGGGACTTTGTGTAGGTTCGATTGCCTGTGGAGCGCTAACGGTTCTGCCACAGCCTAGTACTAGAGTCGGCTGTGAAGGTGGACACAACAACCCTAGGTAACGCGATATCGTACATCGCTATCGATAGTTACAGTTATATTGTCGATCGTTGATTCGATATCACTAGATATTAAGGCCTGCTAACGCGATAGCGTAACAGTACGAACCAGCCGATTTGAGTCCGTAAGTTGCTTTTTTATTAAGGACAATTTATGAAATTGAAATTATATTATTGAATTTGTAAGATATGCATAAGATGTACGAAACCGACTTGTATGCATCGATATTGAGAAGAGCAATATAAAATGAGGAAGATCAAAAGCAGCAGTGTCGTACGTATTAATGAAAATGAATTGATGAGCTGAAGGTTAGTACAAGTCCAAAGACTTCATTTTGAGATACATACATATTTTAAAAATACAGTTCTTATTTTTGTGTCTCATCAATATTACCAATTTTATAGTCCAGTTCCAGTTTAAATTTTTAATACTGAAAATAAATCCATTGGACTTGTATTATTCTTCTACTTGGACCACAGTGTAGTTACGAAATTTAACAAATAACACAGTAGTGAAGAAGAACCATTTATTAATTTGCTTAAGTCATAATTGCAGTAGGAATTATATATTGAATAGTTATTAATAACTGAAATCGAGCATGATATTAAAAAAATTGGTCATGTCTTTATAGATTAGTAGTGGTCTTCCAAGAACCAATTTTTGGATAGAGTGTTTTACTTTTTTAACTTGGGCACATTAAAAAGTTTTCAACAAATCCATGAACTATACTCATATTTTTGTACTGATAAATGAAAGTGAACATATGAAATACAGGTACGCGATACTTTTTTTGCATTGTTCTTGGACTCGGTGTGTACTTCTAACAAGCATTTTACATTGAGTTTTGCGATTCTTTAGAAGGGTTAATTTTGAACTTTTGCTGTTCTTTAACTTATCACAAATTTATATTACAAATACTGAATAATTATTTGCTTTCAGAATGAAGCTCTCCAATTACTTGGGGTGCATAAAGAGAGTGGACAGAAAAGAAATGCAAAGGTGAAAAGATTAGAAAAGTCAGAGAATGCACAGTGTAAAATTATACAACGTTACAAAAAAAGCGAAAGGCAATATTCAATAGGCTTCTCGAAGAGCAGAATTCTCTCTGAAATAAAATCACATGCCAATCAGAAAAATTGGAATAAAGTCAGAAATCTATTTTTATTGTTACTTCGTTTGACTACAGACATTGAACCATTAATATGGCGTTATAGCTTTATACTAACATTGTATGGTAATGTCGATAATGCATCCAACATTTTTGAATTTTTCAGAACGTGTATCGGTAGCTTACCGTCCGACAGAAATCTAATATTAAAGAATTTATTATTATTACAACATAGTAAATAAACAAAAAGTTTCTGTGTAATAAAATATTTAATTCTAATTAATGTTGTTTTGTGATATACTTTCCTTTCTGGCATACAATGTGTTATTTTTTTCTTATTGTAAGAATACATAATATGCATTCAATATAAAATGAAAACATCCGTTTTGAAGTAAGTCATAACAAAATAAAATGGATACTATTACTGCCCCTGGTAAAAAAATTAGGGCTGCACGCAGTTTGTAGCACTTTTTCGTGTTGCTAATAAAATTTATGGCTGTGAACAGTATTGAATTGAAAATGTTACTAACTTTGTGGTATGTATTTAATCAGTATCAACAAATAATTATAATTCAAATTGGGTGGTGTTTGGTCTCATTTTAATCAGAAAAATCTCACGGATACATTGGTAAAAGTTACATGTAGAAAAATTAATAAACAAAAAACTTTCATCGTGGAATTAGCATTAGTCACACCGATATTCCGGGACAGATCATATTATGTACACCGCTCCCTCGATGAACGTCAGTTATGCGAAGGCGGATTTATAACATTCAATTAATTTATTTTGTGAATTTTCATATGTCTTGTAATGAACAATCATCGTGGATGAAGTGCAGGCAAACTCACGTTATGTTTTATTATTATACTATTTCACATTTCTTTTACAAGCGAAGGACCCCAACTGTCCGAACTTCGATTTTAACGATCTTGTGTAAGGTGATAGTATATGTATGTATAGGGACCCAATGATAAGTGTCAAATATTATCCGCAGTTATGAAAAAAAATAAAAACAAAATTACCTGTATGGAATCGAACCCAGCAATTTCGCATTACGAGCGAACTATGTCACTTCGCAATCGCAGATTACATAACCAATTTTTATTCTCATAATATAAAAAGGTACTCATTCCTTTAATTGTTTATATCTATAAAAATATTGAATAACTACAGCTAATCTTTGACACCTATCATTAGGGCCCTATATACACAAGCCTTACACAAGCTTGTTAAAATCGAAGTCTAACGGTTGGGGTCCTTCGCTTGTAAAAGAAAGGCGAAATAGTATAATAGTAAAACATAACGCGAGTTTGTTTGCACTCCATCCACGACTGTTCATTCTAAGACATATGAAAATGCACAAAATATATTACTTGAATGTAATAAATATTAAAGAGTGCTATAATCGCAAAGATACTTGGCATTGAAAACGGTAGCATAAAAAGCGCTATAATATAGGGTGTGTTTCAAAAGTAGTAGGACTGACTTGATCAAAACAAATTTATTGCAGATATTCGTACAAGTCGTTAATATTCTTCGAAATAACACCCTCCTGAGTCTGCCAGCCCGCATACGACTGCTGGAAATTTTCAACCGGGATTCTCCTCAATCCACGCGTTACGGCCGAAAGACCAAGTCAAAAGTGAAAACGATGCTCATCGTTTTTTTTTGCCACCAAGGTATTGTTTACCAAGAATTTGTTCCACCTGGCAAAACTGTGAACGCACAGTTTTACGTGGAGGCGCTCGAAAGACTACGGAAAAGAGTCCTCCGCGTGAGACCAGCGATATCCAACACTTGGAAAATGCATCACGACAACGCGCCGTGCCACACCGCACTGTTGGTACGGGAGTGGCAGGCCAAACACAACAACTTGGCAACGTTACCTCATCCGCCTTACAGCCCGGACCGGGCCCCATCTAACTTTTTCTTTTCTCCCCGATTAAAAAGGCAGATGAAAGGACGTCGTTTTGACCCAATTGAGGCAGTGCAAGAGGCCGTAACGCGTGGATTGAGGAGCATCCCGGTTGAAAATACTCGCTATACTAAATGTATTAATTCAGGAGGGACCCTCCTATAAAGAATAGAAATAACACGTGTTATTTCGAAGAATATTAACGACTTGTACGAATATCTGCAATAAATTTGTTTTTATCAAGTCAGTCCTACTACTTTTGAAACGCACCCTGTAGATAAAAATATTTAAAAATATTTTTAAAACATTTGTAAACAAATATTGATCATTTTCATATAGATAGTAATTAAAAAAAAATTAATGTAAAAAAAAGGAAACCTGAGGGGGACTCGAACCAACGAAAAAGTTTGTAGAAGTTATGTCTATGTCCTGCAGGAATCAAAATCTCGGCTCAAGCCAATTCATTTTGCTGATGGTTAGTATCGTAACAGATGTGGCAACAGCGCGACGGAAGTCTTGATAAGTTGCGGCAACTATGCCTCGGTTGTGTCTGTATTCACAAATTTAAGGGGGCCGACTCCAGGCGCCATGACGTGTGTGCGTGCAGTCACGCAACAAAGGAAAGCATGCACGTATACGCCACGCGCGAGAGAGAAACTCGATTTTGTAAGAAGAACTAGTTTTCTCAATTATCGCACAAATGAAATTTTCGCGGGTACATTACATACCGGTACACTTCACCACATGGCCACCTGGTCCGTTTGAACGCGAACAAGCACTATTCGTTGAGAATAGTGCAACTTTTGAAACTGTCAGCTTGAGACAGACAACGATGTAGGCAACAAGATGGCTGCTGGCACTTTTGACTCATTTCACATTTAGCAAATATTGAACGATTTAATGGTTTATTCACTGATACCAGACCAGCTGACCATTCCTTGAACTAGCACAATATCACAGAAATTCGATGTTTGATAGTTCCCCACTTGTGGAAGAAAACTAGTCCGTGTTACGATTTGCACGCATCGAACGATATCGGACGTAAGAATAGTTCACTGATTTTCCGTCGGAGGCGTTTATGATATATTTCAGATATTATCACCGCGTTATCGTCAGGGTCGATAAAAATACAAATCAGTCGGTAAATGTAGGTACTAATTTCACACCTCGAACGGCAATTCATAAGTGAATACGTGAACACAGACACCAGTAAGGCATAGCTTCCGCCTATCACGCTGTTGCCACATCTGTTACAATTATAACCATCAGCAAAATGAATCGGCTCGAGCCGAGATGTTGATTCGAGCCGCTGCAAACTTTTTTGTAGGTTCGAGTCCCCTTGGGGTATATTTTTTACATTAATTTCTTTTTCATTACTAAGTATATGACAATAATCAGTATCTGTTTACAAATGTTTTAATAATATTTTTTAAATACTTTAATTTAATATACGTACATATGAAGTTGAAGCGCTTTTTTTCTACCGTATCGAATGGAGAGTCGCTCTGTCTCGATTAGGTATTACATACTTATTACAATGATTTTGTAGGCGTGTATATGTTAAAAGGTGTTCTGTTTATTAAAACTGTGCTCTCTCGACCGTAGTCTACAAGAATGCCTTTCCTTGGCAAAAGCGTCGGTCGTGAGCACGCCCTTTTTAACCATTTTAGGGTTCGCCCCAAAAGAAAGCTACGCTAGACAAAGATAGTGTGCATCGGCAAAATGCACATGGGCCGCCTCGGCCGTTCCTGTACCTATGGCAGGGACAGCAAGACGGGAATCGGTGTGACACCGCAACTATGACGCAGGGTGTGAGGGCCGTCATTTGTTTGTAAGCTAAACCGCGTGGCCCGCGGCCTGTGTCGAGCGACTCGCCCTTTCTGCCCATTACACGTGCATTGAGCAACCACGTTGCATTTCTGTACGCCCAAAGGGCCAGACCCTATTTCACAAGACCTCATCAATATCCAACAGAGGCACAAACATACCTTCTGATTTCCCGTTATCACGCACGTGTCGACAAATTCCTAAATCCTAAAGCGTGACCCCATTTTCAAGAAAACCAATCCCTATTCCTGAATTTTCCGGCCCTTTTCACGATATAAAAAGGGGCCTCCCATAATCCAACGACAGTATTAGAAATGTAGCCGATACCATCACTACAGTATTGAAACTGTAGTCAATACCATCACTACGGTAACACGAACATACTCAATACCATCAGTTCAGTAGTAACAGTGAAGCATGTACGTAAACTTGTAACGTTCGACGAAGTAATAAATAAAACTCTGATAATTTGTTATACATAATAACAAAGTCTTCTCTTCATCAACCACATTCGACCAAATCCAGTCTCCAGCGACTTCGATGACACCTGCCAGCTAGCTGTGCCTGACCTATGTCAAGCAGCAATAAGAGTTCCTACGTTGTTTGATATTTTCCGACGGCGTCGAACGTAGAAAACGACAGCGAGTAAAGATAAGCGGCCGACCAACCAAGCCAAAAGACGATCGCAGCTTCTCTTTTCTTTTCACTACCTATCCATTTCTGCGGTCGAAAGTTATTAACGTTAAATAAACCAGTAAATATAGTCCGAATTATATCGTGTTTGGTGTCGTTTTAATCAGAAGAATGTCAGCTATGCTGTGTAAATTTCATAAGAATAGGATGAGAAATAGCAAAGTTTCATCGTTGAATTAGTATTACCTCACCGATATACCCGAACCCGTAACGCGTTACACTGATCGGCAAGCGAGCTTCTGGACGCCTCTAGGGGTTTACCCCCCAGGAGTGGGGATGAACTCTTCGCATCTTGTATCGCATATGTAAAGCCATGGGAAAAAGCGAATGATATGAATTAAAAATTATCAATATATGCATATTCGGTACTCGCATAAAATCTCTAAAAATAAATATTTTCCTTTATGATGGTATAATTGCATTCGCAACAATAATTATTTGAAAAAAAGATATGATTGTGTAGTCGAAAAGAAAGGCGAAATAGTAGTAAAACATCACATGAGTTTTCCTGCACTTCATCTACGACTGTTCAATCTAAAACGTCTGAAAATGCGCTTCATACATTATACTTTAATGTTAGAAATATTTAACGGTACCATACATAATTGGCAAGACACATAGCAAGAGAAACGGTAGCGCAAAAAGCGCTATAAGTTCAGATTTAGGTATATTAAATTAAAATATAGCCGAGGGGGATCGAACCTACGAAAAAGTTTACAGCGGTTCAGCAGCTATGTCTATGTATATCCGGCAGGAATCGAAATCTCGGCTCGAGCCGATTCATTTTGCTGATGGCCAGGATTGTAACAGATGTGGCAATAGTGCAACAGATCTCTCAAATGACGTGATTTGACAACTATGGCCTCCCACTCTCCGTTTATAATTTTGCCTAATGACGTTAGATGTCACACCGTGAGTTTATAATTCTGTATAATGACTTTAGATGTCACCCCGTCAAATGTCGGAACAGACGATTTTTCTGTTTTCACTAACGCCCGCTCTGTCGAATGGCGCTTAGATCGATTCGGAGTTGGCCCCAAAAGAGACGGCCCCCTTAAGGGGGTAGACACGGCACGTGACCTCTCCGATTTGGAAGGTCGGTATTACAGCAGCTTTTCCCTGCACAGAAATGGTAATACCGACAGGCGAGAGGGAGCTGCTTGTTATTTCGATATTCTAATCTGAATGTGGAAAGAAATTGTGAGCTGTTGCGTTGCACTTGAAAGAATTTAAACGGAAAGTCTGCTGGTAGTGCAAGCGTAGAAAATTCATTGTACATTTGAATTACTTGAAATGTGGTTATGCTTCAATATGTTTCGTTGCAGTAAGGAATTATAAGTGAAAAGAAAAAGTAGATGAGCTTCTATAAATTTACCGAAATCAGATCCACTCATGTTAGAATATTCGAGGTACAGGAACGGCCGAAGCGGGCCATGTGCATTTTGCCGAAGCACGCTATCTTTGTCTAGCGTAGCTTTCTTTTGGGGCGAACCCTAAAATGGTTAAAAAGGGCCATGGTGACGTAGGCGTCCTCACGACCGACGTTTTCACAGAATCATTGTAATAAGTAATACCTAATCGAGACAGAGAGACTACTCCTCTCCGTTCGATTATCTTACACTCAATTGTTCATAACATTTTCTGCAAACCGTTTTTCCAACTGTTCACTATTGACCAGTCAGTCTCGTACACAGGTTTGAGTGATGATGAGAAAGTTTTGAACAATACATTGTATTGTGATGACAAAAATGCAAGAAAAGATTGGCTGGAGAAATGGACTATCCCCCCTCCACGTGGGGGAATGCTCCGTGGCGATAACGACGCTCGACGACGCGGTGTAATACGATCCGAACCAGAGTATCGGTGTGACTAATCCTAATTCAACGATGAAACTTTTTTATTTATTAATTTTTCTACATGCAACTTTTACCAATGTATCTGGGAGATCTTTCTGATTCAAATGAGACCAAACACGATATAGTTTGAATTATGTTTACTTGTTGATACAGACTTTGTGGTACGTATTAAATTAGTATCAACAAGCAAATATAATTCAAACTTTAACCCCTTAACCCTTCCGACCCGAAATCAGTACCGCGTACTGACCCACCAGCCGTCGTATGCGGCCGACATCAGTACCGCGTACTGACCCGGAGAATGAATCACTGCTTTCTTCGCGCGTCAGGCAAATCCGAATTCGACACGCACTTATGTATAAATGCGTATCTCTTATCTCGTATCACATATGTATCTCCTGAAGATACACAAGACCTCAGTTTTAAGCTAAACAATCTGCAATGCTTTCTTTATTGCTGCAGACACAGTTCTTGATCCTCGACGACACGTAGATACAATACATCAATCAGACAATACAGTAGCTAGACTACACGAACGACATTTTATAACAAAAATATCCCCAACAGAAAAAACAAAAACACAACAAAGAATATGTGCGGTATGTACGAAATTTGGAAGAACGAAAGATAGTAGGTTCTCGCGCCGCGAATGTGATGTTGGACTTTGCTTAGAAAGGTGTTTCGAAATATACCACACGAAGCTGAATTACTAGCTGTTATTTAGGTAAAAACTTAATGAATTTCTTAATTATCCAGTACAATACTGCATATGGTAAAGACGCAAATACTTTAGGAACAATTCGATATGTTAGGACTCCAATTCTCGTCAGCCGGCCACGGACGTAGCGAGCGAGTTTCGGAAAACGCCGCCGGGTCGGAAGGGTTAAGGGGGTAGACACGGGTAATGCAGCGAGCTGTATATCGACATAGTATGGGCCGAAAACATGAATTAGAAGCATGCAACGTTTGTCCTTATATGAGCAGCTTTTGAGCTCGGTGAGGGCTCATTCGAAAGAGGAAGATTCAACGCGGAGCGCTGCACAAATGTTTCAACAAGATTGTGTTGATATCTAATAATATGAGTGTTCAAAGTGTATCAAAAAATCGAAAAAATACACCCGCAGAATACAAGCATATTTAAGTCACTAAAAGAGTTTTGTGACACAATCGGGGCCTGCTGCGCTCCTCGTTGAACCTTCCTCTTTCGAATGAGCCCTCACCCAGCTCAAAATATTCTCATATAAGGAAATTAAGCGAACCTTTCTGACTGCACTCGCATAGACGAGTTTCGCCGTCCGCTTTTAGTATTGCCGTTAAAACAGAGCACGTGACGTCACAAATTTAGTTCAGGTAGTGGTGATGAGATGGCGCTTACTCAGGAGGGCTGGCAACGTGAAATCATAGCAAAACTGTAGGGTTGGCTTGTGACATGTGCTACAGGAAAAGCGTGATGCAGTCAATGTATACATTTTCGTACGATTATAGGGTAGGTCAGGCATTTTGGGCGTACGTTGACTGGGAACTGTATAAATTTACTAAACGCTTTTACTGTAACACATGCTTGACTTGAAATCGCTGTCGAATTTATGTTATAATTATATGGCTATATTATTTAAAATATAAAAGAAGAGATTGGAACTTTTTTACTAATACTGGAAGTATTGATGTACTGATATCATATTTTCAGAATGTGGTAGTACAGCAATTATTTGAAATTATTGCTCTTATTATTCTTTTTCATTCTTTTGACTATTTTGTATAAAACATATTATAAGGAAATGTCTAAATCAGTCAACAGTTGACTCCCTGATTTTTTTTATAAGCTTTACGCTCCTATGTATGTAATATCGAACGCTGATTCAGACGTGCATACGTGATACGTGAATACAGACACAGTAAGGCATAGTTGTCGCAACTTATCAAGACTTCTGTCGCGCTGTTGCCACATCTGTTACAAATGTGATCATCAGCTAACTGAATCACAGCCGACTCTAGTACTAGCCGTGCTGAAGAACGTGGCAACACCGCATGTTTACCGATCGGGAGTCCTATTTTCAGTAATGGGAGTATTGTACTTGGGTTTACAATTAACGCTTTTTTTTATAGAAAATTATGTTAAAGTACACAATTCTTGATTAATTATGTATAAGTAATATATAAATATTATAACTATGGTAAGTAGAAGTGATATTAAAGTATACTAATAGTTATAAATGTGGTATATATTTTGTGGACTCTCGGACTGGTTTGGTGATGTGATACATAATATTGGAAATATTTTACAGTGGTTTTAAGAAAATATAAGTATGAAGCGAAATAGAATCATCTTTGAACTAAAACGCAACATTTGGAAATGAATGAAGTGATATATAAGTTAATAGAAACTGGAAATAGACAAAATAAATGAAACGAAATCAAAGAGGTTAAGTGAACACCGAAAGAGGATAAGTGAACACGAAAAGAGGTTAAATGAACACGGAAAGAGGTTGGATAATTAGTTACTGAAGGGAAGAGTTGTGCAGGTAATTACAAAATATTCACCACAAATGCATGTATCAGAAAATGCTAAATGATGTACATGTAATTGAATATTAATATATATTAATTTAAATAAAATGTGCTTATGCTTTTCAGATTTTAAAAAATCTGATTCCAAATTGGCAGTATTTATTATGGCTTCCACTATTGCACACATATGAGTAAATAAGGTTATTACTTCTTCTGCAGAAGTGGAAAGACCAGCTCTTCGTAAGTGATCAAAATATACATTACTTACCGTTGTACCTTTATTCTCCACTATTAATTATTTACATATATTACAATTTCATATTTTTGCGACGGAATGGGACCCATAACCGGATATATAAATCTTAACATAATCATCTACAACACACATGGATGGTATCGAAAATTTCTGAAAATCCATTTACGTCAGCCGAAAGATCATGAAGATCATTAATATTCTTCCCTTATAATTAGGAACATAACAACACTGTGGCATTATTAATTAATAAATATAATACCAAACTTGTGACAAGAACTATGTAAAACAAATTTTTCAAAAACTGTGTATGTGATATAATAAAAATAAATTTGTAAAAAATTAGTTATGATACTATTAAAATGTAATTAATGTTGGTGTTTTTATATTGAATAAGTTCTGAGATTATGTTTTGGAATAGACTGCAACTGCTTATACAAAAGTGTTTATATTAAGAGGGACCGATGAGGTCCGAATGGTAGATGCTTCTCTTCTAAATTCATTCGATAGAGTTTCTCCTATTGCATAAGGATGTGCCTTCCTTTTACATTATAATATAAATATTCTTTTATTAAACTGAACTGTGTATTATACATGATCAAACTTCCACATAATCTAGTTTTTCAATAATTAATACTAAAGTGAAATATATTGAAAGCACAATAGCTTTTATTAAATAAATATGTGGCACAGCCTACTCTAGTACTAGCCGTGCTGAAGGTAAAAATGGCAACACCGCGGGAGTCCGGTTGTGATATATATATTTATTTACCTATCCCACCGGACACCCAGACTCCCTCTACCGGACTCCCAGACTTCCAGACTCCCTCTACCGGACACTCAATTTCCCGCTTAGTTTTCAAATGTTTACACACCAATGTGTAGTCATCATTAGTAGGCTATTTAAAAAAATTTAAAAGTGCAATAATGTAGGGAAGTTTTATTTATTTACTATGTAAGTCTTAATCTTTGTGTATAAAATATTTATTTAATAAAAGCTATTGTGCTTTCAATATATTTCACTTTAGTATTAATTATTGAAAAACTAGATTATGTGGAAGTTTGATCATGTATAATACACAGTTCAGTTTAATAAACACTTTTGTATAAGCAGTTGCAGTCTATTCCAAAATATAATCTCAGAACTTATACAATAGATAACACCAACATTAATTACATTTTAATAGTATCATAACTAATTTTTTACAAATTTATTTTTATTATATCACATAGTTTTTGAAAAATTTGTTTTACATAGTTCTTTTCACAACTTTGGTACTATATTTATTAGTTAATAATGCCACAGTGTTGTTATGTTCCTAATTATAAGGGAAGAATATTAATGATCTTCATGATCTTACGGCTGACGTAAATGGATTTTCAGAAATTTTTGATACCATCCATGTGTGTTGTAGATGATTATGTTAAGATTTATATATCCGGTTATGGGTCCCATTCCGTCGCTAAAATATGAAATTGTAATATATGTAAATAATTAATAGTGGAGGATAAAGGTACAACGATAAGTTATGTATATTTTGATCACTTACAAAGAGCTGGTCTTTCCACTTCTACAGAAGAAGTAATAACCTTATTTACTCATATGTGTGCAATAGTGGAAGCCATAATAAATACTGCAAATTTGAAATCAGATTTTTTAAAATCTGAAAAGCATAAGCACATTTTATTTAAATTAATATTCAATTAAATGTACATCATTTAGCATGTTCTGATACATGCAATTGTGGTGAATATTTTGTAAGTACCTGCACAACTCTTCCCTTCAGTAACTAATTATCCAACCTCTTTCCGTGTTCATTTAACCTCTTTTCGTGTTCACTCATCCTCTTTCGGTGTTCACTTAACCTCTTTGATTTCGTTTCATTTATTTTGTCTATTTCCAGTTTCTATTAACTTATATATCACTTCATTCATTTCCAAATGTTGCGTTTTAGTTCAAAGATGATTCTATTTCGCTTCATACTTATATTTTCTTAAAACCACTGTAAAATATTTCCAATATTATGTATCACATCACCAAACCAGTCCGAGAGTCCACAAAATATATACCACATTTATAACTATTAGTATACTTTAATGTCACTTCTACTTACCATAGTTATAATATTTATATATTACTTATCCATAATTAATCAAGAATTGTGTACTATAACATAAGTTTCTATAAAAAAAAGCGTTAATTGTAAACCCAAGTACAAGACTCCCATTACTGAAAATAGGACTCCCGATCGGTAAACATGCGGTGTTGCCACGTTCTTCAGCACGGCTAGTACTAGAGTCGGCTGTGGCTGTGGTTATAATAAAGACACCGTACTGAGCAGACACTAGCTTCAATGCCTTTAACCAGAACTTCCCCAAACAGTAACCGTGAAACTTGCTGAGTTAATGCTTCCGAGACCTCGCGAGGGTATAATCTGGTGAACGAGTCTACATCACTTATTTGAATTCCTTTCTCGAGATTATGTGTACCTTAACGAAAAACGCGAGAAAACAGGTAATTGAAGCAGTATTTACATACATACGCATATGATACAGCATATTTTAACCGAAAATTAAAAAGTGTATACGAAATTGTGGATGTTATTTTTTCGTATCAATGTATAATTAAAATAAATAAATTTAATTAACAAACAAATTTGTTTATGTTACAGGGCAATGATGTGTCTCAAACAACATCTGAAACATTGAAAGGATGGTTGAAACTGTTTGTAAAGTGTCTGGTTATCCAGTTTCATATGATATTTGATTTTCTAGTGGACTCAATTTTTGGATTATGTTATATATTTACGCCACATAAACAGCTTCCACCGATTAAGAATGATATATTGTTAATGAGTGCGTCCCAATTGGCTGGAATGATCAGGTATTTTAACTTTCTACTTCACATATTTTTACTAATATGAATTCAATGTTTGTCCGACACCATTTGTATAATATTGATATCTATTTTGCTGCAAGATTTGGGAGGTGACAAAATGTGGAGGATATTGAAAGGATATTAAAAGTATAATGTAAGTGTATAAATTTCAATTAAAACATTGAAACTTGGAGAGAAAATTTAGAAATACTTTATTCCATTCGATGAGTTATGTCACCTGCTGTGAAGAAAACACTTATGTAATAAAACGTGTCAGAGAGGCAGCTGTCTCGGTTCGGTTACGTTTAATTATTAAATGATCCTTTCCATATGTGGATCTTCTTCCTCCAGCGAAGTGGTGGCTTGGGTCCCACGCGTGTCTTGCCCTTGTGTTTTGACCAGTCTATGGCTTTGCAAAGCAATATGGGGTTTTTAATTTGTAGTGAGGACTTGGTGGCACTTGGAAGAGAAAAACTTTGTTGTCCGTGACTTACATAATTTCAGCAAAGCTTCTGTAGGGATTATCGGTTAGTTCAAGAATCTCACATAGAAAGTATTACAATATCTTGAGCATATGTATATGCAGCTGTCCCACATAAATGCAAACACGTGTTTTTTTGCAGCTGGTGACTCGATTGGTTGGGCGAATTATTCATGAATGTGTAATTTATTAATTAGGAAAATCTTGCAACAACATATACTCATGAATTGTATAATATTAAAAGTTATACCCAAATATTGAATATATTATTGAGGATGGAATGAAATTATTAACTATTATAACTGAAAGTTTTACTGCACTTTTAACTTTTAAATCATTTCTTTTCTGTTTTGAGTTAAGTTTACACCTCAACACTTTCGGTCCATTGCAAAAGTTGGGTTTTGATCCTTTTCACTCAAAAGGCAACTCATGCTCGCCACTAGGTATATCACAACATGAAAATGGCGAGAATAATTTTTCTACCAGCAGATATCTTTCCCTTTTATATTTTAGATGCTTGTTCTATATGCGATTTATCGTATGGTCTCTAATATTATTATTTTAGTTTATCTTGTGTTACCACTTCCTTATACCAGAAGAACGACTTTCGAGTTAATAGTTATTTTGTATTCGATTAATAAAAGTTTTGAAGGATCATATGTTTTTTCACAGATATTTTAAGTTAAAATATAAAAGTTGAAATTATTGTTTTAATTAGTGCTATTTACGGAATTGGGAGGTGGATAAATATAGAATAGAGTTTGAATATAGAATTGAAGCCTTCTTCTGATTTTAAGAAAGTAAAGACTACATATAGCCGGATAAGGGGGTAAAATGTGATCCTAAACCAAATTCGACTTGTGAAGTATTATTCGCTAGTTCATCAAGAACAATCAATTTGTACCAAGTTTCAACTCGACTGGGAGGGTAGTTACAGCGAAAAATCAAATATCGTGTTTTTGCTCAATATCTCCCATTTTAGCGCGCAAAAAATGTTGAAAAAACATTTCAATTATGATAGGCAGATATTATACAGGGTGGCCCAAAACCTAGGGAACATCGGGAAATGGGGGGGTAGCTGGGGTGATTCTGAACAACTTTTTCCATAACCGCAATGTTGTTTGCAACTTCCTTTGTTAGTTATTAACCCATTTGCATCACACGGAAAAGTGGAAAATTCGTTCTTATCACCAAAATTTTCCATAATTGTATTTTTTTTTTTTTTTTTTTTATTTATTTACAGCAAATTTACAAGGTACTCCTATATTTGGGTATTAAGTAAATATATTGATTGAAATTGTCACGAGCGGAGTCATCATCCAGCGATGGTACTCCTCAGATTTCCGAAATGGTTTATTGTATTTTCTTTAGTTATGAGTTGGGGTATCTTCTTTCTGGCATCTTAAGTAGATCAGTCGGCCACTTTTTCTTTAGTCTTCTTTTCACGTTGGGTAAGTTGTTTAGCTCTGCAATCAGTGGGTTTTTATGGTCCTTGTTTCTTTGGTGGTAGAGTAATGATAGTCTGTGTACTTCTTCGGTGACAAAGAGGATTTTGAGGTCGTTATGAATTGTGTAATTGGAGACATACCATGGACTATCAGTTATCATACGCAATGCTTTTGATTGTAGTCTTTGTATGATTTTGGTGTTTGAAGGTTTGGTACAGCCCCATAACTGAATCCCATAAGTCCATATGGGTTTTATAATACATTTATACAGTAGGACTTTATTGGTTAACGAAAGCTTGGATTTACAGCCCAGCAGCCAGTACATCTCACGTAGTTTTAGATTTAATTGTTGTCTTTATGTTTTAATATGTTTTTGCCAGGTTAGTTTTTGGTCAAGGTGCAAGCCAAGATATTTGACTTCAGTTTCAACTGGAATTTGTGTGTTATAAATGGTAACCTTGGGACAGATTATCCTTCTTGTTGTAAAAGTGACTTGCACTGATTTCGATTCATTTATTTTTATTCTCCATTTGCTGAGCCAATGTTGTAGGAGGTCTAAGTGGTGTTGGAGTTGTCTGGATGCCATTACTGGGTCGTTATTTACAGCTATTAGGGCTGTGTCATCAGCAAAGGTTGCGATTGTGGTGTCATCCGTTGTGGGTAGATCTGCCGTGTAGATTAGATATAATAAGGGCCCTAGTACGCTTCCTTGAGGTACACCTGATTGTACTTTACAGTAATTTGAATAGGAGTTATGAATTTTACTTGGAAGTATCTTTCAGAGATGTAGGATTTTAGTAACAGGTAGTATGAGCTAGGGAGTATGTTTTTAATTTTGTGTAGAAGTCCGTTGTGCCAGACTTTATCGAATGCTTGGGCGACATCGAGAAACACGGCTGTGCATAGTGTCTTCTGCTCTAGGCTAGTTGCGATTTTATTCACTATTCTATGCGTTTGTTGGAATGTAGAGTGACGTTCTCTAAACTCGAACTGAAAATCCGGGATGACAGTTGATAAGTCGATATCTTTTCTGATTCTCTTTAACAGCAGTTTTTCGAATAGTTTTGATAGGGCAGGAAGTAAACTAATCGGACGATAGGAGCTTACTACATTCATTTGTTTACAAGGTTTATGAATCATTACGATATGGGCAAACTTCCACATTAGTGGGTAATATGATAATCTGAGCATACTGTTGTAGATGGTTGTTAGTAATATTATTCCCTTTTTTGGTAGTTGTTTAAGAATTGAGCCCGTAATTAGATCGTAACCAGGTGCCTTTTGCGGTTTTACGTTGAGGATTTCGTGTATCACTTCTTCGGGTGTGAAGTGGTTTATGGGTAACGCCATTTGAAGCGGAACCTGAAGTGTATTTTCAATTTCGTTATCGTCAGAGTTTACGTTAGGGAAGGGTGTGAATACCTGTTCGAGATATTCAGCGAATGCAGCAGCTTTTTCATGATCACTTTTAGCCCATCCGTTGTCCCTCTTTCGTATCGGTGGTACAGATATTTGTGGTCTTTTGAACTTTTTGGTGGCTTTCCAGATTGAGTGATCGTTTTTGGAAAGTGTGGTGATATAGTGCTCGAATGTTTGGTTTCGTGCATCCATTAAAGATTTGTGAAGTTTCCGTCTTAGTTTATTGTATGAGTATCTGTCAACGATATTTCGCGTTCTTTGCCACTTCTTTCGTGCACTTCTTTTTGCTGCTACCAGCTGCCTTATGTGAAAGGGTATGTTTTGGCTTTCCTTTGGTTCATTTGTCGTGGGTGTTGAGTTCCAAGCCGCTTCGTGTATTAAAGTGGTGAAATACTGCACTGCATTATCTACTTCGTCAGGTTCTTTTAATCTTATATTCAGTTTTATATGTTCTTCTATAAATGCACGAAATATATCCCAATTTGTTTTTGCCGAAGTAAGTCTTGGTGTGATTGGTTTCCTTATTATATGCGTACTTATGGTTGCAATTATTGGGGAATGATCCGATGAGAGCTCGAATTTGGATTCGACTTGCGAATAGCCTGGATTGATTCCCTTGAGAATAAAAAAGTCCAATAGGTCTGGTATTTTGGAGGAATCCGTTGGCCAGTGGGTAGGTTCACCGGTAGATATGTATGTACAGTTTAGTTTGGTAATCGCCCTTAATAGGTTTCGTCCTTTTGGTGTTACGAGCCTTGCCCCCCATTCAGTATGTTTAGCGTTCCAATCACCGCCTATCATGAATTTAGGTCCAAGGGATATGAAAAACCTTGGAGTACCTTGGAGGACAGTAGATAGACGAGATTTTGAATGAGTGGGGTTCTGCCTCAACCTGGATATTAGTGCTCTGGATTTTAACCGTTTGATGCTGAATTAATTCATGATGAGCAATTTTATTTCGAATAATAATAGCTGCACCCCCGTGAGCTGTATCATCAGGGTGTGGAGTATGATAGACTTTATAGTACGGTATTTTAAACATGGTTTTAGAAGTAAAGTGCGTTTCAGATATTAGTGCTATATCAATTTTATGCATTAGGAGGAAGTTTTGTAATTCTAGTTTGTGATTTACTAGACCGTTGGCGTTCCAGAGTAGTATTCGTAATGAATTATCCATTATTGAGCAATTTTATTAATGACCGTTGTTAGCATGTTTAGTATCATGCTGTTTTGATGGATCAGTTGCAAAAACGTTGCTTTAAGCTCATTCAGGAAAGTAAATATTTGCTCGGTTGTACTTGAAGGCAAGTGACTTTGCTCTAAGACTTGGGAATAGGATTTTTGTTGGAGTACTGGTGTCTGTACTTGGGGGTGGCTGGGAGTTAGGCGAGGGAACTCGTTTGTATCACTGACATTGAAGTTTATATTGTTCGATTGACTGAGGATTTCTCGCGCTTGGTATATTTTCTTACCTCTTGCTTTTTGTAAATTTTTGTAGGCGTCACACCCTTTGTAATTGGCGGGATGGCTTCCTTCGCATAGGGCACATTTTGCTGGAGTGTTTGGAGGCTTTTTACAGAGAGTTGTATTATGATCACCGCCGCATTTCACACAGGCATACGGTTTTGTACAATAGGTTTTTGTATGCCCATAACTTTGGCATCGTGTACATTGGACAATGGAGCTCTTCTTTCTCGGCGCTTCAATTGTTATTTTCAAGTTACATAGGTGCTTAATGTTGTAGATAGTCTTATTGTTTTGTTTAGGTTCTAAGTCTATGAAGTACAAGGGGAGAGGTTCTTTGGTTTTGCGATGCCTAATGTTTACGATATTGCGGACCGTATGACCGTGTTTCTCAATTTCTTGTTTGATTTCTTCTGTTGGTATTGAGTGGTGCAGGTTTCGTAGTACTACTCTATAGGCCCTTTCCTCTTTAATTTGATATGTGTGATAAACTATTTTGTCTAGTTGGAGCTTTTTAATTAGTTTCCTGTAGCAGTCTGGTGTAGTTACATTTATTTTAATCGTTTCATTTGATAGGGCCTTACATTGGTATTGTTCTTTAGCTATCGTTGAGGTTACAAATTCTACCATTCTTTGATAGTTTGCTACTTCGTATATAAATATTGGCGGCGGTTTATGTTCATTTCTTTGTTTATCTTTATCGTTTGTTGAAGTATAAACAGTTTCATTTACTTGCATGTTTTTGTCGGAATGTTGTGAGAGTTCTTCATATCTGTTTTGTGTGTTGAGGTGAAACGAGTTTTGTACTATGTATGGCTCTGGCGAGCGGTTCGATGTTTTCCTTTTCTTTATTACTTGCCAGTGGCATTTGTCCGTTGTTTCCGATTCGTTGATATCCACATTGGATGTATCGTTTGCTTTATGGGGTCTGGAAATTTGGTCAAAGCCGAACGTGAAAGTCGGTTGCTGTTGGGAATTTTCTGCCATCACTGGGTTTATCTTGCACTGTATAGATGGTTCAGACACTTCGTGGCGGTCACATACCTCCACCGCACGAAAAATATCGTGACGGTTGAGGTAAAGAACTTATAGTTGAACTATATACTTCACACAGAACACGATTAGACGATAATCGAATAGCTATTTAACACTGCGAACTTATATGATCTGTTTACAATCACGGAGCCGTTTGCAAGTCAACCATACGACTCAGAGGCTGGTACCAGACTGATTGTATTTAAATGAAAATGTTTCAAAATATGAAAAATATTGTCATAAGTGCCCAAGTGAAATGCGCGCACATATGCGCTCTGGTGATAGTTGCCAGGCAAAATGCCCGCATATATGCGCTTATGATGCAAATGGGTTAACGAAAAACCAATCAGAGCGCCCGTACAGCGCGCGCTCCAGCACGTTAAGGCCCCCCTACACGATGATGCATGTTGCGATGCATGCGTCGACTCCTAGGTTTCATGCAACCTGCGAGAGTCTCAGCGCTGCATCAAGCACCCTCCACACGACCGATTCCTCTTATCAGTTTGTCGTGTGATGCCAACGCTGAAACACGTGCGTGGAAATGTCGGATTCTGTTCCACTTCCAGTCTTATTGGCTATCGCAGGAGGTATATTGTAGGATTTTCTATTCTGCTTCAATTTCTTTATTATAAGGTTTTCTGATCTACACTCTGTTCCGTTACACGTCTCGTCACGCTCTGCCCTTCATTTGGGAAACGCTCGCCTCCACCCATTCTTTCTCTCTCGCACACACGCACTCGCTCTCTCTCTCTCTCTCTCTCACATACACGCGTTGAACAAAAGACGATCGGTAGCTGTTCAGTGGCAGATTCCACGAGATCGGCGCGCTGCAGCGACGCCGATTCCACAATATTAATTGTAAAAAAAGATGAATTGAAGGCTAAGAAGAAATTGGCAAAAAGATGGTTAGCCGAGAGACAGAGATTTTCTAATTCTTTATTATTAAAAGAGCTGAAAACAAATAAGCCTAGTGATTATAGAAACTATTTGCGTATGGATGATTCTGCTTTTAATTATCTATTGGAAAAAATTCGGCCAAGGAATGAAAAACGAAATACAACGATGCGAGATGCAATTAGTGCAGAAGAAAGACTTTCTGCAACACTAAGATTTTTAGCCACAGGAAAGAGTTATGAGGATTTAAAATTTTCCACTGCAATTTCACCTCAATTATTGAAATTTAATGTTTACTCTAAAAATTTGCATACAAATCAACTAAGAAACTTAAAACTATTTTAATATTATATTTGGATATTATCGTGTTTATAATCGGATCTATACGTGTTTATAAAATGTTCCCAGAATTCTTTGTCGTTCGGCATTTTGATGACACTTCAACCTTTTCAAACACTTGAGACACTTAAGAGTCAGGACTCGGGTCTTGCACACCAACAGTACCAAGACTGATTCTTGCTCTGATGCAAGTTTTGAATGCCGAACTATACGTACATATGTATATTGCCGTGAATCACTGTAGATCTTTTTCGCTTGAATTCTATACTTATTCTGATTTCCCTACGTTGCACAAGGAAAAAAGTAAACTACGGGAGAATTTAACACATCTGGAAAACAAAACTTTGTGAGTTACCTCTTTCGGCCATAAAATACCTTTCTTCAAAAAATCAAACTTAATAATAATAATAATAATAATAATAAGACTTGAACAGAAAATAGATAAACTAAGGAAAAACATAGGCAGACTCACACAAACCATCAAAGGAAACACATCAAAGAGATTAGCAAAACTGGTAAACAACCTTACGGACAGCAGCAACAACAACCAAATAGTACAACAGATACTCGACACGACCTGGAAAATATGAACATACTTACACGAACAGAACTCACAAAATTCAACAAATTGCACCCCAAATCATGCAAGGAAAGATTAACAATAGACAGAAAAGAAGGAGGCAGAGGACTTATAGACATATATTCATTGCATGCAAGACAGATACAATCACTACGCAAATACTTCCACGGCAAACAAAAGGCGTTACACAAAGCAATAGCGCAAGCAGACAAAAATTATACCCCACTGAATCTCACCGCACAAAACCACATACTGGATACACATAATAGCACCGAACACAGAGAAAATAAAATGAACGCATGGACCCAAAAACACCTACACGGAAAACACCGATACATCATGAGCAATGAAAACATAAACAAAATAGACACATACGAGTGGCTGCAACAAGGTAAACTATTCCCAGAGACAGAAGGATTCGCAATAGCCATACAAGACCAAGTGATAGCAACCAAAAACTACCTAAAGCACATCATCAGAGATCCACACACACAAGATGACAAATGCAGGAAATGTAAACAGTGCCCAGAAACAATAGACCACATTACAGGAGGATGCAAACTACTAGCCAGTGAAGAATACACGAGCAGACACAACATAGCAGCCAAAATAATACATAAGGCAATAATCAACAAATACAACATAGATGTTACGAGCCAGGGCTGTGGGCAACGCCTAGACCGGCGATGTTTATATTACCCAAGGAATATGGTTGAGAATTTATTAGTAAGGTGCACGGACGAACCTGATGCGAAATCAGGGAGCCGCTGGGATTGATGTATGCGAGGACGAACCCGATGCGAAATCGGGGAGCCTCAGGAGGGTGAAACGTCGTGGACGAACCCGATGCGAAATCGGGGAGCCACTAGGAAAGAGTGCGCAGACGAACCCGGTGCGAAACCGGGGAGCTGCAGGAGGTTGGTTTATTCACAGACGAACCCGGTGCGAAACCGGGGAGCTGTTCGGAGGTTTGGTAAACGTACGGACGAACCTGATGCGAAATCAGGGAGCCGTAGGATACAGACGAACCTGGTGCGAAACCAGGGAGCTGTAGGATGGGTTAGGTTTCGTGGACGAACCCGATGCGAAATCAGGGAGTCGCAGGAAAAGTTAGTTTGACTCGTAAATAAATAATCGATACAACTCGAGCGGTTAAGTTGTATCTGTGGGACGTTACTACTAATATAAAGGATTACGGAGTAAAGATAGGTTTTAACGAATCTACTCGATTTAATGGTGAACAGTTTATAAGTTTATATTGCAACCAGTTGTTTGTACAAGTGTAATTGTCGCGATATAGTTAAATAGTGTGTGAATTATTACCTAAGCTGCACGGTGTTGACGCACTGGCGATGCGGGGCCTGAGATCGGTTACAAAGTATGCCGAAAGAACTTCAACCGGACTATGCGGATTCTAACGGGTTAACTTTATCTGATTGGTGCCGTAAGCCCAATTCTCGTTGAAATGCAACCGACTCTGTACAAGCGTAACGCGACGTGACGATGCGCGTAGCTGTGTAGTTATGAACCGAAGATGATTAGAAACGGAGGGTTTATATAGTCCCGAAATGTATCGAGGGGTTCGTTAGAAGCCTCCATATATGGTAAGGGCACACAGTCTTCGTCGGGTCACGAATGCAGTTAATCGGTCGCGATGCAGTTGGTCGATACTAAAAGGGTTAACCGTCGTGTGGTATCGAGATGAATCTTTAGGCGTCTTCCGTTCCTACGCAAGATCGAACGACGCGTGCGAGCGCAGCGAAGGAGAATATTATTCATACGTAACATAGAACAAATCAACACCCCATACTACATGTACACGCCAACCACCATTATCGAAAACGACGAATACAAGCTATATTGGGACACAACCATACATACCGACAAAATCGTGAAATTCAACCGACCGGACATAACATTCACTCAAAAAGCAGATAAAATAACCTACCTAATTGACATCTCAATACCCAACGACAGAAACATACAGAACAAGTACAACGAAAAGATAGAAAAATACACACCACTAGCACAAGAGGTACAAAGAATCTGGAAACAACAAAGGGTATACATAATACCACTCGTCATATCAGCCACAGGGATCACACCAACACATATAAAAAACACCTGACCCAACTTCAATTACCATCCAACATACACACAGAGATACAGAGAGCCGTCATATTAAAAACATGCAACATAGTTCGTACATTCCTGAACCAAATAGAGGAGCGAGATGAGACTTGACGAGGATCCGTCTCACCCGCGTGACAACCCGGAAACGGAGAAGAAAGTGTAGTAGTGTATAATAATAATAATAATAATAACTAATAGCATTTTTCCTGTCGTTTATATTCCTCGCCGCGTAGCGTATGAAGTTACAAGAAATTAGCTAGAAATTCAAATTGAAATAAATTAAAATCTATAAAAATCAATAAAAATATATTTGTTACATAGCAATAATTGTATTGAATTCTAGGATTTCAAATGAGCATCTCCTATTTCGCCCAATATTCTCAATAATTAATTTATAAATGCAATTGAAAATAAATTTTATTGATTATATTGTACCGACAAGATTGCATAATATAAAAAATGAGGGTTAAATATATGATTTTCGACTTAAAATATGTTTTTGCGCCTTTGAGAGGCAAACTGATTTGCCGTGAACCACTGGTCTGCATTGGATCTAATACGGAGTCGTGATTCTAGCGTCGATGCAAGTTGCATCGATGATGATTCCTCGATGCCGGCCTACACACATTGCAACATGCATCATGAAACCTAGGAGTCATGCAACATGCATCATCGTGTAGGGGGGCCTTTACTCTCAATTGCGCTTGGTCGTGTTCGTGAACCAACGCATTGACACAGCAACCGAGCGCAATTGAGAGTAGCGTGCTGCAGCGCGCGCTCTGATTGGCCAGTGGTTTTCGTTAATAACTAACTAACGAAGCTGCAAACAACTTTTCGGTCATGGAAAAAGTTGTCCAGAATCGCCCCAGCTACCCCCCATTTCCCGATATTCCCTGGGTTTTGGGCCACCCTGTAGAAGTTTTTCAGATGTTTAAATTGGAAACTTGAGCCGAAAAAATAAAAAACCTCAAAAAATGCTGAAAAATACCGATTTTGTATTGAAGGAATTTGATTACATTTATATTTTTGATTACATTTACATTGATTACATTTATATTTTATTTACATTACTTTTGATTACATTTATATTTTTTTGTGAAAAAAGCGGATTTCTTCGTCGTTTTTTGCGTGTCAGAGTAACTTATACAGCGAACTTTCGTCTGTTCTTTGTCAATTAACGGTTTGAGTGCCACTGGTCTTTGCTTCTTGTAAATAAGGATCGGGAGAAATTAATTACACTCGGTTTAGTTCCGTGTCTGGGAGGACTGCCTTTTTATTGAAATGCTTCTAACCTCGACGCGTGTTCGGTGCGTACTACTCACTAGACCTTTTTCCTTTGTTCATTCTCTCTCACACATGTACACATACATACATAAAACGCGCGCTTTTTAGCGTTCGCTGTGTGGCGATGCCAATGGTAAAATACAGAAAACCCTAGCTTATATTAGGTTAATTTACTTTCTGTATATTTTATGTTTCATGTTTAAAATATGATAAATAGCGGGAAAATCCGACGCTCACTCTCAATTGTGTTTAAGCGTCGGGAAGTCTCAGCTAGCGAAGTCAGTGTTATAAATAAAGTTTATAAAGCCAATGGATTGTTATTTTTAAAAAGCTCTCCCACATAAATAGAAATTATTCGAATACTATTAGTATCGATTACTATTAGATTATTAGTATCGTATTAACGCGCTACAGGTGCGGTAACGCTGCCCCATCTATCTCCTACTCGCGCACCTCCTAGCAAGGCGCTAGGCGTGCTGCGACATTGCTGTTTCCCAATCGAAAATTGCCAAGCGGCGCGATAGCGCTTCTTTCATTCCGTGTTCAAGAATGCCGGATGGCGAGGTAGCGCCTCTTATTTCTTTCACTTTAGTGTAATTCTGACGTTATCTACCCCAATATTGTTTAATTTACCTAAGACTGAATGGTAACCGTAAAGACATGCAGTGAACAGTGCAGATTTCGCAATTGCATATCAGCTGTTCTTGGTGGTGGTTCCATCACGTGCAATCGGACGAGAACACAAATTCGCCTAGTGATACTTGGATAACGTGCGTAGTGTGAAGAATGCCGGCGTTTTTTTTTGTTTTTATAAACTATAATAGTGCATAAGACAATGCTAACGCCGCCCGAACCGTCCCCGGCAGGGGATAGTGCGCCCGCGGTCAATCGCGTCGCAGTGCGTATACCGCAGTTTACAACTGGCGGTAATGTTCCAACAGCAGCTGGCCGCGATTCGGCACGAAATAAGCATGTATCATGCCCAGGGCCGCGCGGATGCAAGCGCCGCTCAATGGCCTTTTACACGACAAGGGTAACACCAAGGTGACATGGACCAAGGAAGCCGTTGCGGCCTTCGTCAAAGCGAAGACAGGCGGCGTTATTAACGCACCCGCGGGACGGCGCGACGTACCGCGCGGCTTGTTCTGCGATGCCTCCGACTTTGCCGTCGGAGCTGCGTTACAGCAGCCTATCGCGGTGAACTTGCTTGAGGTTGGCGTTCTTCTCCCAGAAGCTCTGTTCCGCGGAGCGGAATTACGGCGCGTACGACTGGCAGACGTTGGCGATCTACATGACGATTAAGCATTTCAGGCACATGGCGGAGGGGCGAACCTTAACGGTCTACACGGACCACAAACCAATAATATTTGCTTTCCAGCACAACCCCCAGAAATGTTTTCCCAGGCAATTCAGATATCTGGATTTCATCGGTTCACCACCGACATCCGCCACATCGCCGATAAGGAGAACTTCGTCGCCGACGGGCTGTCGAGGCTGGAAGAGGTCGCAGAATCTTTCAGCTATGCAGATTTGGCCGAGTCCCAGCAGCACGACGCGGAACTACAGGCGTACATGCGCGGGGATATTACAAACAATTTCCGGTTCGAACGGATACGTGTGCCCGGTTCGGACACTAAAGTGATCTGTGACGTGTCATCAGGAACTACGCGGCCGATCGCCGCAAAACCTTTCAGACGAAGGGAATTCGACTCGGTGCATCGCCTGGCGCACACGGGGATTAACGCGACGGTAAGGCTCGTGACTGAGCGTTATGTTTGGCCGTTGGTTAAAGCCGACTGCCGGAGTTGGTCTCGCAGTTGTGTACAGTGCCAACGCGCCAGCACGCTCAGGCGCGTACCTCTCAACTGCGCTCGGTCGTGATCGGGGGTATCGAGGATATCAAGGGAAGCGTACGGCAAATGTTACATCGTCTTTAATTAAGGATAATGTGGACTTTTTAGTTATTCATGAATAAGAAATCAGATCAATTTGGCAAGCATTCGTTTCCACATGCACACGCACAGTCTCCAAATTTAGTGGAGAATCGGCGGCAGAAACCGATCACACAGAGCATCATCGGCCCTTGATGCCGTATCCTGTGTCGTAGTCTGATCGGTTGGCCACGCACAGTTTTCTTCAACTTTTCGTTACGCAGTATTGTATTCATTCGTTTCTGAGTGATCGAGTTGGTTACACGTAGAAACAATAAATCCTGCCGAATCATCCCTAAATTTTACACTGGAAAATAAAAGTGGCCGTGCAATGAAAGTGATAGTGAAGTGGGTTCACCGACCCGGCTATAACATCAGCTGTTGAGTCGAAGCAGGTTAATTTATGGGCTAATGTGTAAGTGTAACTAACCTTTTCTAACATTGGTTATCCAAATCGTTTATCTTATAACTTATAACATAATTTATCCACCTGAAAATGAGTTGTTAATAAAACATTGTTTTCATAAGTAATGGAACACTTAATTTCTTTCGGATAACGAATAAAACTATCGAACACTTATGAGTTTCTCTGTTATTTATGAATAACGAATAATTCCACATTATTCTTAACACTAAACCTACCACTACCGGTCAAATTGACTGTTTTCAAACTTTAGTTCAACTTTTACATATTTAAACGTTATCAAATCGCTATCAAACTTTACGGCTTTTCTTAAAACGTGCATACAATGTATAGTGGGATCAGAAGTTTTATGAAATCAAGCCGGTGTAAGTGTATTACAATAACAAGGGATTATTATATATTTATTATAAAGTTACTACACTATTCCACACTATGGTACTGTACACTTTCGTCTACGCTGTACTACTCGATCTACACTGTCTCGCTGCTCAATCCACGCTGCCTACATCCCCATTCATGCATCCATTCGTCCTCAGTCATTCCCGTCTCTCTCTCTCTCTCTCTCTCTCATTCATATCCTTAAAACATAGAAAACAGGGGGCACGGACGTTGGGCGCTGCGCACTCCCACAGTATTTTTCAGTATTTACTTCTCGTTTTATTTTTTTGTTTCTGAGAAATATATGTAGCGTAGCCTACCTACCGCGGCCGGTGTATTTGACCCGTCGAAAAAATGTGGTATATACTCTTCTAAACGTATACCAGGGCTCGGAATTAAGTGAACTTTCGGGCCGATTTTCAGAGGCAACGCCCCCTTTCTCCGGCCGCACGTCTTGGCCCCCGCGATTGCCCCGCAGCACGAAGGTCCTCAGGCGCGTAACCGAGCGGATCGCATTAGGGTGACACTCGTATCAATAGGATTCTACATCGTCCCATGTCCCATGGACATATGCTACGCGCCTGAGGACCTTCGAGCCGATTGGTGATCGCGGGGCCAAGACGCGCGGCGGGAGAAAAGGGGCGTTGCCTCTGAAAATCGGTCCGAAAGTTCACTTAATTCCGAGCCCTGACGTATACAATCAGTACAAAAGAAGGACGATTTCATATTGTGGGATTGAAAATGCTGGGTCACTACTTAGAATGACTCCAAGGTGTGAAAGATATGTGTTTGGAGCTGAGCACTTGAGATGATCGTGTGAACGTAGTGCGCTCAGCGACCCAAGGATTCGAGTGAACGTGAGCGACTGGCGCCATGGAATGTCTGGTAGTGCGTATCTTAAATGAGTAAGAACAAATGAGAAATAGATTGAAACGCTGTGTTTTGTGTATCATTTTATGAAAGTTGTTCATTTATTAATTCATTCAGTAACAAATTGACTATTATCTACGTTTAATTATAGAAACAGTAACTTTTTTTAAGGACCGGTCATTTTGACCGGGCACGGTAGGAATAGGTATACAATAAGTGTCGGTAGGTTTATTGTTAATTAAGACGATGTAACATTTGCCACACGCTTCCCTCGATACCCACGCTGCAGCCAACTTTGCCAATGCGTTGGATCACGATCACGACCGGGCGCGGTTGAGCGCTCTGATTGGACAGTGTTTTTCGTTAATAACTCAAAAATGAAGCTTCAACCAACATTTTGGTACAGGGAAAAGGCTTTCAGAGTCACCTCAGTAACCCCCGATTCCGGGAGTTCCCATAGTTACGGAACACCCTGTATACATTGCGGCTTGATATATCTATTATACATGGATCGTTGCTGTTGGTCATCAAGCGAAAGAGGAGACACATTCTTGACGCACCGCTTATACGCAGCGTGTGAGGTTTTTACGGTGACTGTTTGTATTGAGCCATCGTCTCCGCTATGTGGGGCCATGATTCGCCCAAGTAACCATTTCATTGAAGGAACCTTGTCTTCGCTTAGTAATACTAATTCCCCTAATTTAATGTTTGTCGTTGTCCCGGGATGCCATTTTTTGCGGACTGTTTGCTCCTAAAGGTATTCGTTCACCCATCGGGTCCAAAAATGTTGTTGTAGCTGCTGTACGTGTTGCCACTTGGAATTGCTGCAAACTTATAATTTGGCATATTCACAATCCACTAAAATGGGGGCACCGTGGTAGTATAAAATGCCACGTTATTCCGTCGTTACTTAAATTTTCCGCGATTGCTTCATTATAGGCTTGCGCCTTTATCGTACAGATCGAATAATTCTCGTTCCGCGCCAACGAAGTTTGTTGCATTGTCGCAGTATATGTTTGAACATTTGCCTCGTCGCACACTGCGGCTTCCAATGGACAAAAATCAAAAAAGTTATGTTTGAATTTTGAACTTTTTATTCAAAATAATCATTATACGGTAAGGAATACGAATGTAACAATTATTACTGTAAAAAATCAATAGGCGACCGGCAATAGTCATCGGCTTATAATAACTGAAATCTTAAAAATTAGATAACTCGTGCATCACTCATTCTTTTTTGTTCGTATTTTGTAATATCCCGACTAGAATTTCAGTTAGGCAGACATTGGGTCCGCATTAGGCTGTCTTAATTTGGCTGTTTGGTCCTAATGGGGCAGCCCCATCAGGCCCGCATGCGGAATGTAACGCGGAATATCCGTGACTGCCTAATTGGGCACTCCGCATCAGGGCCATATTAGCAAACCAGCATATAGGGCCGCATTAGGCTTTCCCAATAACTATCCAATGAGGCGAATCGCATTAGGCCCACATTGGGATAGCTTTATTAAGCCCTCATTGAAAGACATTAATGTAATCTTATGACGAAAACTTCATTAATTCTGTGGTAGGCTTGAGTTGGTTTATTCGCGAATGAAATAAGGCCGTTCTTTTATCACAATAACTTTTCATTTATTATACATATATAATTGGTGATTGTATGTAGTCATGACATGCTGATCAAAATTGAAAATACATTTTACATAAACATTACATAAACATCAATCTTGATGTAAAGTTGTATCTTCGGACAACTGTTGGATTTTTTTCTGGCGTTTAACTCGCCCTCCTTCCCAATCTCTACAATGATGCAAAACGGTCGACACAACTTTTATTATATCACTTTCGCTTAACACGTTCGGCGCCCAAAGTGATTCGGATAGGTTTTAAAAAATCGCACTGACAATCTTATTTAACTTGAACAAGAAGAGCGTCACCAATATTTGGGTGACGGTCCCCCACGGCAGCATAACCGTCACCCAGATATGGGTGACGTGGCGCCAAACGTGTTAAAGGATTTTCAGTTGATGATAAAGTTGACAGCAACGATGCTGGATTAGAAAATTAGTTTGATTATATTTTTTCACAATTCAATTAACACAAATCTTATAAATGGAGGTAAAAGTTACGTTTAGGGGAGGCAGCTCCGATGACCTTGACCTTGACATATGTAATGAAGGTTATCCTCCCGAGTAATCCCCAGGAGGTTTTAGCCGTCGCTCGTTTTTTATTAAAAAGTTATTACCTATTGAAAATAGGTCACGAATAGAACCAACGGTATATCTAGGGAAGAGCCCAGACCTCACCGATTTCGATGATTTTTGAATATCTTGTAGAACTCAGTATTCTGAACAATTTTTTCCTATGCATATAACGGTCGTTCGGCCTTAGTTTTCGAGATATTTGCAAAAAACTATAGCTACTACTACATTGAATTTTGTCTATACGTGCACGCTCGGGGCAACGTGTGTGACCGCCGCTTTTCCGGCAGCCGGCGAGGGATCAGTATAGCGGGTGGACTCATCAAAATTGTACCTCTAGAACTGGATATGTCATATCAGATTTGGTATATCCAGTTCTAGAGGTACAATTTTGATGAGTCCACCCGGTATACTGATCCCTCGCCGGCTGCCGGAAAAGCGGCGGTCACACACGTTGCCCCGAGCGTGCACGTATAGACAAAATTCAATGTAGTAGTAGCTATAGTTTTTTGCAAATATCTCGAAAACTAAGGCCGAACGACCGTTATATGCATAGGAAAAAATTGTTCAGAATACTGAGTTCTACAAGATATTCAAAAATCATCGAAATCGGTGAGGTCTGGGCTCTTCCCTAGATATACCATACATTTTTATTAGTAACTTTTTAATAAAAAACGAGCAACGGCTAAAACCTTTTGGGGGTTACTTGAGAAGGCGACCTTCATAACATATGTCAAGGTCAAGGTCATCGGAGCTGCCTCCCCTAAACGTAACTTACCCAAATGGAAAATATAAAAATACCTTTGACAATATTGTAAAGATTCGTATTCACAAAAGTGAATAGTTTTCCCTCGGACGCTTTCACAGGGTTAAACTTAAACACAAGATCTCGGGCCAAACAAAATCTCAATATTTCGCCCATATTCCGGGCGATTGTTGTACGTTTATTTATAATATTAATAAATTTTTGCGCCTGCAGGAAATTTCATGATAGATTAATTCTTGTTTTACATAAGAAATAAATAAGTAAATACGAAAAAATAAAACAATATTAAAAGTTTACCAATTTTTTGCGAAAATCTACATCTGTTTTTATTTTGTCGTCGAACTTTTCAAATTCTTCTTTAGTAGTACAGGGAAGTAATTTCCAAGTATTTTCGAAATCAGAATTGACATCACAGTTCACAGTTGTTGTTTTCTCTAATTGTTTGATGGCGAGTTTTAGATCAACCATTTGGCTACCAAATTGGCTCATTTGGATTGATAACGACTGATGGTGCATCTCTGCTATGGCGTTTAAATAATCTATAATAAATTAAAATTTTGTGGTTGGAGAAATGCGTATAGAATATTTTTAAATGGGCGAAAAATTTGGTGTTCTCAATCATTTCTTTATCTAACAGTTTATCATAATTACCTTTCAATGAATTTATTTGATCTTGATAAGTTGTACAGGAACATGATTGTTCAGTTGTTACTGATCTATCAGAGGGCATATTGTTAATTATTGGATGATCCCCTTTATTTGAAACCTGTATTTTCTTCGACGGCAAATTTGGTGCAACTTTCTGTGCTTTTACGCCTGCACTGGATGAATTGTTTCTCTTCCCATGTGTTATAATCCTCCTTTTTTTGTATGCATTATTGATCCGTCACTATTGTTATCTTCTAAATTATCAGAATTTATATCAGAATCCATGTCATCTAAAACTGTTAACGAAGCTTTTTAAATTTTTTTGTGTTGACGATGATGTTGATTGGTAAATTATAATCACTGAATAGCAGAACGAAACAATTATTGCATTTACAATTAAAAAAAACCGTACAATATCTAAAAAAAACTTAAAAACATGAATGACGAATATGAATCTTTAAAATTTGGGAAATTGTAGTATATCTTACTTGTTTTGTAATTCACAACCCTTTGGGATTTTTTAGGATATTTGCATCTGACGTTTTTTCTTGATGAATTTTTAGCATTCGCCATTCTTGAAAACACCATTTTTGAAAACAGGTTGAACAGTACTCACTTGTATTACACTGTTCGACAAACTTCAATTTTTTTTTTATTTTGAAACCATCAATATGCGTTTCTTATAGACTTTAATGTGCTGAATACGAATATGCAATCCGTTTTTCTCCAGAACGTACCATTTTTGAAAAAATCAATTTTAAAAAAAATCGAAAATTTTCAACTTTGGAAGTGTTTTGTACTTTTGCGGTAATAGTTATTCAGTTGCGCTTGGTGCCAAATGATTCTTTGAAGTTTCACGAATAAAATGGTGTATGTTGTTATTAGACTATTGTTACGAGCCAGGGCTGTGGGCAACGCCTAGACCGGCGATGTTGATATTACCCAAGGAATATGGTTGAGAATTTGTTAGTGAGGTGCACGGACGAACCTGATGCGAAATCAGGGAGCCGCTGGGATTGATGTATGCGAGGACGAACCCGATGCGAAATCGGGGAGCCTCAGGAATAGAATCAAGCGCGGACGAACCTGGTGCGAAACCAGGGAGCCGCAGGAGGGTCAAACGTCGTGGACGAACCCGATGCGAAATCAGGGAGCCACTAGGAAAGAGTGCGCAGACGAACCCGGTGCGAAACCGGGGAGCTGTTCGGAGGTTTGGTAGACGTACGGACGAACCTGATGCGAAATCAGGGAGCCGTAGGATACAGACGAACCTGGTGCGAAACCAGGGAGCTGTAGGATGGGTTAGGTTTCGTGGACGAACCCGATGCGAAATCGGGGAGCCACTAGGTTGGAGTAGTTACCTTGTTTTGGATAAGGCGTGCGAACGAACCTGATGCGAAATCAGGGAGTCGCAGGAAAAGTTAGTTTGACTCGTAAATAAATAATCGATACAACTCGAGCGGTTAAGTTGTATCTGTGGGACGTTACTACTAATATAAAGGATTACGGAGTAAAGATAGGTGTTTGCGATCGTCTTTCGCGAATGGACGTAAAGAAATTCTGGATTCACTGGGTGACAAGCGCACGTTTATTAATCTGCGATTACAGAATTGGCGGTCTTTGCGAAGGTTCGGTGGTTTGATGTTTGCTGCTCAGCGGCTAATTCGAATCTAACGCCTTCGCTCGAATCGGCGATGCTCGAGCCGAGCGCACGAGTATGCCCCTTTTTTTGGTCGCCCGCTAGAGCGCAAATATGTTGTCGTCGCTCGGGCGGACGGCATGCCGGGAGCGCGGAGCGAGGAAGCGGCAATTTGGCCGTTGCTTGTTTTTGATCTTTGATTTGCCAATGTCCGCTGTCCCCGACTCCACTCGCTTCCGTACAATAGGTTTTAACGAATCTACTCGGTTTAATGGTGAACAGTTTATAAGTTTATATTGCAACCAGTTGTTTATACAAGTGTAGTTGTCGCGATATAGTTAAATAGTGTGTGGATTATTACCTAAGCTGCACGGTGTTGAAGCACTGACGATGCGGGGCCTGAGATCGGTTACAAAGTATGCCGAAAGAACTTCAACCGGACTATGCGGAGTCTAACGGGTTAACTTTATCTGAATGGCGCCGTAAGCCCAATTCTTATTGAAATGCAACCGACTCTCTACAAGCGTAACGCGACGTGACTATGCGCGTAGCTTTGTAGTTATGAACCGAGGATGATTAGAAACGGAGGGTTTATATAGTCCCGAAATGTATGGAGGGGTTCGTTAGAAGCCTCCATATATGGTAAGGACACACAGTCTTCGTCGGGTCACGAATGCACCTAATCGGTCGCGATGCAGTTGGTCGATACTAAAAGGGTTAACCGTCGTGTGGTATCGAGATAAATCTTTAGGCGTCTTCCGTTCCTACGCGAGAGCGAACAACGCGTGCGAGCGCAGCGTAGGAGAATATTATTCATACGTAACACTATAAACATTTAAATGTGCTTAAATAGTGATTAAAGTGAATGGGGCACCGAAAATACACCCATTTTGGCTGATATCTTTCAGTTTATTTAAAAAACTAAGGGTCCAGGAGAAAATCTAACTATGCCACGCGATAGAGCAGACCTTTCTGCAAAGGAAAGAATCAACGAAAGTTACAAAATCATTTTTGTATTCAATATACAAGCGAAATAGTTTGGTAAAACACGCGGCGGCAACAGTGACACTCAGCAGAAGTACTGCGCGTTTAGTGATTCCGCTAGGCTGAGCGATGAGCGGGGAACCGCCGTCATAGAGCACCACTGTCGCTGCCACGTGTTTTGCCAAACTTTTTCGCTTTGATATTGAAAACGAAAATGATTTTGTAACTTCCGTTGATGCTCTCCTTTTCAGAAAGGTCTGCTCTATCGCGTGGCATAGTTAGATTTTCTCCTGGACCCTTAGTTTTTGAAATAAACTGAAAGATATCAGCCCAAATGGGTGTATTTTCGGTGTCCCTTTCACTTTGATCATTATTTAAACACATTTAAATGTTTATAGTCTAATAACAACATATACCATTTTATTCGTGAAACCGGAACACCGCGAACCCTTACTCCCGGATTTGAATGAAACTTTGTAGGTTTATAGAGTGATCCAAGACAAGAATAACGGTATGCTTCATTCGTGCCCAATCGCCCCTTAAAGGTGTGAAAACTAACCTCAAAGTCAAATCGGCGTTTCCACTTTTTCGCGTATATCTCTTAAAATACAGGAGATAGAAAAAAATGTTTTAGGTAATAGCTTAATGGTACACTGAGGGCTATAAAATTACATTAAGTAAATTTAAAAAAAAAATGTTTTCCTCGAAAAGAAAATTTTTTTTTGCGTTATTTTAAACAATTTTTACATTTTTATAATAACTAAAAATATTACGTGTTTTATTCTGAATTCAACCATGAATACTAATTTTACTATAAACCATCGACTTATGCAGATATACGACGAACGTACACCGTGCGAGCGATTGCGCGGCCAAAACACGCTGTATATTAGATATCCAGATTTCTTGTTTTCGTTGCAGTTCCTAATATAGAAAGCCTTTGAGACTCACAACAAACGAGATAGTGTGATTCACGGAAGACGCCTGTCATCCGACAGTACTTTGTGTTCATTGTAACATATTTTTTTTTCTTTTCTTCCTGTTTCCTTATAAATATAACATCTTCGCCACTGGAAGTCATTGTCAGTGTCGCTGGTACTCTTTCAACTGCACGTAGCATTAGTTATCGATAAAATGGTGTACATAAATCCAGCAAACGTAATTAATTTACTGGTAACAGCTCTACATATATCCAGTATACCGCCGTCTCCCGTTAATAATAGGGAAATCGAACTATCAGAAATTATACATACTATGATACTTGATAGTATGAACGAAGTTTCATTTACAGCCGACTATGTTACGACCCTGGAATACGAAGATCCAGCGCGACCTCAAGAATGTGAGATTGTTCAAGAGGGTAATATCCAAGAAGACGATAGTAGCAATGAATTTGATGACAGGTGTGTCCCGGGTGAAAGTGGTAACGTAGACTTAAATTATAAGACTCGAGCTGTTGAGTTTTGGAGAAGCGGTAAAAAAGCGCACAGGACTCTCGACAGTGTACAACATAAGTTTAGAAAAGTTAAATCAGTTGAACAACTGTATCAATGGGAAGAAACATTGGCAAGAGGTGGTACACGCAGAGAGAAGATATTATCAATCGTGCAGTATGTACTGGATAAATTTCAGGCTGCTATGGATCAGGCCTCTATTGTGCATGACATGGATATAAGACAATGGGCGCTAGAAGCAAAGGAGGACGTCAATCTTCCAACATTTAAAGCTGGCCATACCGGATCATGAATTTCAAAAAAGTGCACAACATCGTTTCAAGAAAGGTTACAAAGTTCATCAGTCGTTCTACACAACGGGACAAGCAACAATTAAAATTGACATCCACCGAATTCGTAAACCGGGTAAAACCTTACATTGCTACGTACAATGCAAATAATGTTTACAACGCTGATGAGAGTGGATTTAATTTGGAAATTCATTCTGGTCGTACGTTATCGTACCGTGGTGGAAAGACCATAGAAGCATCCGTGCAGTCAGTATCCTCAACCACACATAGTTATACGATTCTCCCTACCATTTCCGCGAGCGGTCAGTTACTGTCACCCCTATTTATGGTGTTAAAAGAAACTAGTGGAGAATTTGGACCTAGGGTAGAAGAAAGCTTATTTAGACCGGATAATGTGTTTGTTACTGCTTCAAAATCTGGGAAGTTAACGTCGCGCCATTTCAACATTTGGGTTACAGAAGTCTTTTTACCAAAGATTGGACCTCAAAGTGTTCTGTTACTTGATTCGTGGAGCGGCCATTGTCCTTCGACTTTTCAGCAAAGTATTCCGGCTGACAAAGAACTTATTGCGTTAACCATACCGAAAGGAACAACAAGTTTGATACAACCGCTGGATGTTTTCGGTTTTCGGGTATGGAAAAATTTTGTGAGTACTTTTTCAGATCGGGCGTTACTATATAATCTTGATATAAACTTACATCTGCGAAATAATATTATCAAACTGCAATCTCTCATACACAAGCAGTTGTCTTCTCCGAGATTCCGGGAATTATTTAAATACTCTTGGTATAAAAGTGGATACCTTGAACAAAGGCCAGACCAGCGATTTGAAAATCCAGTAGATTTCTGTTCCAAATTTCCTGAAGTATATAACCTGCCTCGTTGTGATCTGTGTGATAACCCTGCTATTATAAGATGTGCTTGGTGCAAAAAGTATCTATGTATAGAACATTTCTTTGATGCACATCACTTTTGTGAAAACTATGTTGAATGAAATACATGTATGAGCGTATTCAAAATAGAATAAAATATTAAATCAGTATGAAACAAATGTTTATGTATGGATATATGTGATATAGCGCAATGTATGTGACATGTCATCAATCTTGATGTAATATCTTATATTATGCTATTTTTATGTTATCGTACTCAATATCGTCATATATTAGGAACTGCAACGAAAACAAGAAATCTGGATATGTAATATACTGCGTGTTTTAGCCGCGCAATCGCGCGCACGGTGTACGTTTCGTCGTATATCTGCATAAGTCGATGGTGTATAGTAAAATTAGTATTCATGGTTCAATTCAGAATAAAACACGTAATATTTTTAGTTATTATAAAAATGTAAAAATTCTTTAAAATAATGCAAAAAAAAATTTTCTTTTCGAGAAAAAAACTTTTTTTTAAATTTTCTTAATTTAATTTTATAGCCCTCAGTGTACCATTGAACATTGTACCATTGTACCAGAGCACATTAAAGTCTATAAGAAACGCATATTGTAGGTTACAAAATCAGACCCGTGTTGAACAGTGTTATCAATGATCCGACTCTTTCGACAATTCGATGCACGCTATATATATTTTATTGTACAAACCTTCTGGTGTACTTGAAGATAGTATCGCGTCATGTCAGAAACAAATAAACAGCAAACGATTAGTTCAGTTTATTTAGATTGACATTGTCGTATACGTATATACGTATACGTATACGTATATACAAGGTGTATCGCCTTTTATTTGTAAACTGTTTGTACCATAAAAATTTTTACACTTTTGCATAACCCATTTTATGCTTTTGATATTGTACTTCACATATGAAGTAGAGGCACCACTACAATTTTTTCTCTAACACTATCACTGAAATCAAATGGGACCATCTTTTTTTTAATATCGGTAATTTTACACATTATAGTGTCCGTATTTCTACCGCTAACATTCCACATTTGTAGATGGTGAGAATTACAAGGATACGAATAAAAGGGTAGTTAAATAAACTTATCCATTCGACCGCGAATTTACCTGAATCGACGGTGTCTTGGCACTTGGTCATTGTACCGAACCTGACCTATCTTAACAATTTTATGCCAGTTAATGTGTGCGTCATGTGCGTGTGGAAACAAGTGCGAATCAGATCTGTATCGATCGCCGGGACGTGGCATTTAAATTGTTACGATAGGTCAGGATCGGTACAATGACCATATGGCAAGACACCGTCGAAGCAGGTAAATTCGCGGTCGAATGGATAAGTTTATTTAACTACCTTTTTCTAACATTAATCATCCAAACACTTTTTTCGTAATTAATAAAACACTTTATTCGTTTCGGAAAACGAATAAAAGTATGGAACAGTTATTAAACGACTTGTTAATTAAATTGTTATTGATGAATAACGAAGAATTACACACTATTCTTAATGTAAGACGATTGTAATATTTGCCGTACGTTGCCCCTCGATGCACCCGATCTCGGCCGCGCGCGATTGTGACTGAGCTCGCGCTATACGGGCGCTGTAATTGGCCAGTCTTTTTCGTTAATAACTAAAAAACGAAGCTTCAAACAATATTTTGGTCAAGGAAAAAGTTGTTCAGAATCACCTCAGCTACCCCTTTTTTAAAAATACCGCGCGAGTTCCGGGCCACCCTGTATATGTATAACTGGTGCTTTGTTCACAAATTTCTTCAAATACAGTCTAGCATATTCACATTTATCCACGGCTAATTCTTTGGACGATAATATTCTGCAACCAGTGTGAAGGAGTAATAGATGTCTATATACGTCAGTCGGCAATTTTTTTTTAAAAATAACAGGTGCTGCATATAACAGCAAAAATCGGTATTCAGTGGCTTTGAATTTATGAAAATCTGTTAGTGATCTAGTCGTTCTTTGTAGTAAATTTGATAATTGCATCTTAGCACGATCTCTCAGCTTCAACCCTTTCACATTTCCATCTATCCAATAGTGTAATAGTTTTTTCATAATTCCCAAATACACCAAGTGCATGGAGTCTAATAAAAATTGGTTGATCATGTCAATGTTCGGATATAAGCGAAGTAAGGGAGATATTCCTAAATGATGTTGTGCATCAGTCTCATCAGTGCATCATTTCTAAATGACAAATCACTCCTTCTTTCACTATTTGCCAATGGATAAATTATCCGGTTCTTGTATCTTTCGCCACTTATTGTACATCTTTCGCACGCCCAGTATCCTGCGTGACCTTTAATACATTTCAAAACCGAACGTGCGGGTCTGTCACATATGAAAGCTTTGATGGATATAGTAAATGCTCTATTTCCTATAGCGATACCAGTACGTTGAAGATCGTTAATTTCATTTATAAATTGTTCCAAATATCGTCCAAGATTGGTTGGCTTTCCATCTCCGCAATATGTGGCAACAGGAAACGGTTGGTAAACATCAGGATGATGAAATTTTTTACATAAGGTTGGCCAAAACTGTTTTCTGCTTGACTTAAATTAACGGTAAACCATCAACGTTAAACATCAATGGTATATAATTACTTTCATGGATCTCTGGACTTACACATTTCTCAAGAACTTTACTTATCCCAAAATACACAAACTCATCATCGGTCCCATTACAGTTTTCGATGGTATAACACTGTTCAACACGGGTCTGATTTTGTAACCTTCAATATGCGTTTCTTATAGACTTTAATGTGCTGAATACGAATCTGCAATCCGTTTTTCTCCAGAACGTACCATTTTTGAAAAAATCAATTTTGAAAAAAATCGCAAATTTTCAACTTTGGAAGTGTTTTGTACTTTTGCGGTAATAGTTATTCAGATGCGCTTGGTGCCAAATGATTCTTTGAAGTTTCACGAATAAAATGGTATATGTTGTTATTAGACTATAAACATTTAAATGTGTTTAAATAATGATCAAAGTGAAAGGGACACCGAAAATATACCCATTTTGGCTGATATCTTTCAGTTTATTTCAAAAGCTAAGGGTCCAGGAGAAAATCTAACTATGCCACGCGATAGAGCAGCCCTTTCTGCAAAGGAAAGCATCAACGGAAGTTACAAAATCATTTTTGTATTCGATATACAAGCGAAATCGTTTGGTAAAACACGCGGCGGCAACAGTGACACTCAGCAGTAGTACTGCGCGTTTAGTGATTCCGCTACACTGAGCGATGAGCGGGGAGCCGCCGTCATACAGCACCACTGTCGTCGCCACGTGTTTTGCCAAACTTTTTCGCTTGTATATCGAATACAAAAATGATTTTGTAACTTCCGTTCATGCTTTCCTTTGCAGAAAGGTCTGCTCTATCGCGTGGCATAGTTAGATTTTCTCCTGGACCCTTAGTTTTTGAAATAAACTGAAAGATATCAGCCAAAATGGGTGTATTTTCGGTGTCCCTTTCACTTTGATCATTATTTAAACACATTTAAATGTTTATAGTCTAATAACAACATATACCATTTTATTCGTGAAACTTCAAAGAATCATTTGGCACCAAGCGCATCTGAATAACTATTACCGCAAAAGTACAAAACACTTCCAAAGTTGAAAATTTACGATTTTTTTCAAAATTGATTTTTTAAAAAATGGTACGTTCTGGAGAAAAACGGATTGCAGATTCGTATTCAGCACATTAAAGTCTATATAAAACCCATATTGAAGGTTACAAAATCAAAAAAAAGTTGAAATTTGTCGAACAGTGTAATTGATGGATGTTGTACGTAGAAATGTTTTGGCTGTTTTAGGTAAATTAGGATAAGAATGTCTCCTTAATATGTTCATCAATACTTCCAACCGAGTGTGTGGTATTGGTGGATCCATGAGAGCCCATTGGCGAATATCTTGTATGTCATTAAAGTTACAAATTTCATGAACATTCTCTGCAGCCTCTTCTTCTGTCTCATCGCTTGTATTCTGATAATGCATAAGAGTCTCTGTACGTTTATCTCTACTACTATATCCCGCATTCTCTCTTGCCTCGTCTCTCTCTGATGATACAATATCATTATTAATTATCGGTGTTATCGGTGTATGTCGATCGACTTCCGACACTTCCACAACAACCGAGTCAAAGTTTTCTAAATTTGCACTCCCACGTTCTTCATAGACTCTTGATTGAAATTGATATTCTGGGTATTGCTGATCAGTCAATAATCTACGCCGCTTACGCAGCCATTGAACTCTGAGACGTGTGAGTTCACGCGTTTTCAGATCTTGTATATCACCAAGCTAAATTGATCTGATGGAACAATCGTAAGACTCTTATCACTTTGAAGGCCCTCTTACGGTAACCTAAACTTTATACACAAGCGTACGTTTGCTACTGACATGCCTGCAAATATATTATTCCTGCATTTCTTTGAGCGCCCCACTACCCCTAACTTACAAGGAAGGTTAGGCAACCCGAAGATACCGATAATTATGAAAATTTGCATACAAGTACAGCATGTCATCCGTAATACAACCCTATATTCCAATGGTGCCATAACTCGGGTTTAAGGGGTGAAATCAGCCCTTGAAAAAAATTGAGGATTTTCCTTTTCGTCAAATATCTCAGGAGCGCTGAGAGATATCTGAAAAAAGTTTAAGTAAAACTTGCACCGCTTTATTGTATTTATTAAACTGCGTAAAATTTTTTTTCGAAAAATTCGTGGTTTTCGAGTTACCCCTCCCCCCACCCCCTCGCCCCTAAGAAAATATTCTTTACTATTCGTGCTGAAATACCTCTGGGTATCCTCTTTTCATATCTCTAAATGACATATGTGTTAAACTTTTTTTTGTTAATAAAAAAACCATTATAAACAAATTTAGAGTCCATTTACGCACTTTTCTTTAATGAACTGGCCTCACAACGCAATACTTAAATAGTTTACATTTATTTTAAGTTCATTTACATGAAAATTATTCATATTAAATTTAATTGTAGCAGTATAACAGTTTTTAATAATAAAATAATTTGAACATTTTTCCACATCGAAGGGTTGTATAAGTAACAAACGACAAAAATAATAAAAATCACGGTTGGTAATTATAAACAATAATGATATTGCTTGTAGAAATGTTCGAAACAAAGGTACTCGCCACACCACGCACAACGCATAAAGGCTGCCGCGCCACAAATACTACACTTTGGTATAGCCTTTTCACTCCTATAGTAACAGAAATCTACAGGATTTTGAAACTCGCCGGGATGAGTTTCAAGATGTCCGCTTTTAAACCAAGCATATTGGAAAAGATTTTTGAATCTAGGCGAAGAAAGTTGGTTGGATGTATCTGGTTTGCGTATTTGTAAAAATTTTGGACGGACATTTTCGGATAATGTAATTCTCCTGGACGAAGATATCAATCTGCATTCACGCAATGAAATAATTAAATTCCAGTCATTAACCCATAACCAACTTTCTTCGCCCAGATTCAAAAATCTTTTTCAATATGCTTGGTTTAAAAGCGGATATCTAGAAACTCATCCCGGCGAGTTTCAAAATCCTGTAGATTTCTGTTCCTATAGGAGTGAAAAGGCTATACCAAAGTGTAGTATTTGTGGCGCGGCGTCCTTTATGCGATGTGCGTGGTGTGGCGAGTACCTTTGTTTCGAACATTTCTACAAGCAATATCATTATTGTTTATAATTACCAACCGTGATTTTTATTATTTTTGTCGGTTGTTACTTATACAACCCTTCGATGTGGAAAAATGTTCAAATTATTTTATTATTAAAAACTGTTATACTGCTACAATTAAATTTAATATGAATAATTTTCATGTAAATGAACTTAAAATAAATGTAAATTATTTAAGTATTGCGGTGTGAGGCCAGTTCATTAAAGAAAAGTGCGTAAATGGACTCTAAATTTGTTAATAATGGTTTTTTTATTAAAAAAAAAAGTTTAACACATATGTCATTTAGAGATATGAAAAGAGGATACCCAGAGGTATTTCAGCACGAATAGTAAAGAATATTTTCTTAGGGGCGAGGGGGTGGGGGGAGGGGTAACTCGAAAACCACGAATTTTTCGAACAAATTTTTTACGCAGTTTAATAAACTCAATAAAACGGTGCAAGTTTTACTTAAACTTTTTTCAGATATCTCTCAGCGTTAATGAGATATTTGACGAAAAGGAAAATCCTCAATTTTTTTTTAGGGCTGATTTCACCCCTTAAACCCGAGTTATGGCACCATTGGAGTATAGGGTTGTATTACGGATGACATGCTGTACTTGTATGCAAAGTTTCATAATTATCGGTATCTTCGGGTTGCCTAACCTTCCTTGTTAGGCGAGCGTTCGGCCATCCCCATCTGAGGCACGCATGGTGACTCTTATGAGTGCTTAACTTAGGCGTGCGCTCGGTCAGTCCCATCAGACAAGGAAACATCACGAACTGTCCGTTCCGATCTTGATGAAACTTGGTGGATATATTAAGCATATTAAACTAAGGGACACGTATTTTTTATAGCGTCCCAATTGCAAGTTTAGGAGGTGAAATCACCCTTTGAAAAAAATTCAGAATTCTATATTTCGTTAAATATCTCAAGAACGGTGATAGATAATAAAAAAAATGCGTTTACAAAACTGCGTACAAGTTTTGTTTGAAAAATCCATGGCAAGAAAATTTAAAAAATCAAGGGTTTTTCAAACAATTTGTTTACGCCCATTATTCACCAAGTTTCATAAAAATCGAAGACGAACAGTTCGGGATGTTTCCTTGCGAGCCACGTATGGCCACTGTTAGGAATGCCTAACTTAGGCGTGCGCTCGGCCATCCCCATCCGAGCCACGTATGGCCACTGTAAAGGTGGGTCCAGACTTGTTCCGTCCCCGCATACTGTTACCAAGATAAGGATCTAGTCAAGTGGTCTAGAAGTGGTTTGGGAGCAAATGTGGAGTGTTTCTTGTTTCCTCGTTGCATCAGTCGTTACTTGGTTCGGCGGATCGAGGAATTGTCGGTATTTTACCCGCTCCAAAGGAAGCAGTGAGCGGCCGTAGATGTGTGCACTCGTCCTTGCGCCACTGCCAATGTGTTAGCTCGCCCCTGAACTGCTGTACATGTGTGTACTCGTCTGTGCGGCGCTATTCCTATGTATTGCAAACTGTTTAGGCCTAGGAGATAGGGCTCATTCAGCCTATGCCTACGAGATAGACCAGCCCCCTTGGCGACGTAGGACTGTTGTGAGTGCATGCCCAGTTCAGCCCTCGGTCAGGTTTATGACGCGGTCGAAACTAACGCTATTTTTGCGAAGTAATTTTTAGCCTTTCGCCCATGTAAGTGCAGGATTTAGATGGCAAGGATTAGAATAAAAGAACACATGGTAAAGAGCCATGCAATTTCGATCGACACAACACTTTCCCTTTTTTAATACAATTAACGACATTAATATTGATCGACGGACATGTAAAAATCAATGCCGCAATATATCAACAAAAAGTTATTTGCAAAATATTTTTATAAGTATTTTTATAAATAATGAAAATTTATTATATACCAGTTAGAAATTATTGTTATACTAGAATCATCAACTTTAGTCAACCTAATCCGGCCAAAGGCAGCCAGAAAAGGTACAAATTTAAAGAAAGCTATAACTATTCAAGAGCGACTCAAGTACCTCCTTTGGAGCGGGTCAAAATACCGACAGCGCATGGAACGGTCGAACCAAGTAAACCGTAACGCTATGAGGTACCAAAAAACACTTCACATTTCTTCCCAGATCTTTTCTAAACCACTTGACTAGGTAACAAATCCCGGTTCGGTAACAAATGTGGACGGACTTTTACGTGCAAATGAATAGAAATACGTCCAAACCCACATCTCGTTACCAAAAACTGACGTCAGCGGCGTCAGTAACAGAAGAACGCAACAAGTCTGGACCCACCTTAAGAGTGCCTAACTTAGGTTTGCGCTCGGCCATCCCCATCCGAGTCACGCATGGCCACTGTTAGGAATGCCTAACTTAGGCATGCGCTCGGCCATCCCCATCCGAGCCACGTATGGCCACTGTAAGAGTGCCTAACTTAGGTTTGCGCTCGGCCATCCCCATCCGAGTCACGCATGGCCACTGTTAGGAATGCCTAACTTAGGCATGCGCTCGGCCATCCCCATCCGAGCCACGTATGGCCACTGTAAGAGTGCCTAACTTAGGTTTGCGCTCGCCCATCCCCTTCCGATTCACGTATGGCTACTGTTAGGAATGCCTAACTTAGGTGTGCGCTCGGCCATCCCCATCCGAGCCACGTATGGCCACTGTAAGAGTGCCTAACTTAGGTTTGCGCTCGCCCATCCCCTTCCGATTCACGTATGGCTACTGTTAGGAATGCCTAACTTAGGTGTGCGCTCGGCCATCCCCATCCGAGCCACGTATGGCCACTGTTAGGAATGCCTAACTTAGGTTTGCGCTCGCCCATCCCCTTCCGATTCACGTATGGCTACTGTTAGGAATGCCTAACTTAGGTGTGCGCTCGGCCATCCCCATCCGAGCCACGTATGGCCACTGTTAGGAATGCCTAACTTAGGCGTGCATTATTCTTTCTGCATTAGGACCTAATGGGGTGTTGACGCGCGACCCTTCAAGACGGTCGTACTCAGCACCAAATTTTCCATAGCCAGGTATCACGGCTAACAAGGGTATACCTGGCGACAGCCGGCACGCACATGTAGCGCGACCAGGCTACTTTTTAACGGTACCACGAACTAGTCATAGTAAAACTGGAAAAACCCAGTCCTCGGTAGCGCGACAGGAAAATTTATCCCCTTTCCCACTCCTTTCCTTATTCCCATCCCCACCGATTTCCACGTCATTTTCAAATCCAATCAGAATCGTCAATTAGCAAACTTTACTCCCACGTCCACCAATTCATCCACCAATAGCCTTGCACTACCAGAGAACCGAGGTGACTTTTTACATACAATTTGAATTTAAAGACAGAACAAGTTAAAAACTCGAATAGATCACATAAATCGCTGAGAACAAGTTAAAAACTCGAATAGATCACATAAATCGCTAAGAACAAGTTAAAAACTCGAACATATCACATAAATCGCTAAGAACAAGTTAAAAACTCGAACATATCACATAAATCGCTACGAACAACAACCTCGAACAGAACACGTATACTTAGTGATATTCATATACAGTATTCCCTCGAAAGTTGCGAAAAATAGGTATGCAAAAGTTGCGAAGAGTTTATCCCCACTCCTGGGGGGTATACCCCTAGAGGCGTCAAGAAGCTCACTTGCCGATCAGTGTAACGCGATCCGGGTTCGGGTATATCGGTGAGGTAATACTAATTCAACGATGAAACATTGCTATTTTTCATCCCTTTCTTATGAAATTTTTACACAGCATAGCTGACATTTTTCTGATTAAAATGACACCAAACACGATATAATTCGAACTATATTTACAGGCTTAATTAACGTTAATAAGTTTCGACCGCAGAAAAGGATAGGTAGTGAAAAGAAAAGAGAAGCTGCGATCGTCTTTTGGCTTGGCTGCTCGGCCGCCTATCTTTACTCGCTGTCCTTTTCTACGTTCGACGCTGTCGGCAAATTTCAAACAACGTAGGAACAACACGAAAGTTGCGAACGTTCAGTCCCGAGCCTTTCGCAACTTTCGAGGGAATACTGTACTAATTATTGTATATTCAGTGTGTTACGGGAATTATTCACGTTTGACTAAAAAGATAAGGAGAAGTAAAATGTTACTTCTCGGTTCCGTATTTAATAATAAATTTAGTTAATTTTACTTGATTTAGGAAGTATCGCAGAATTTATTAAGAGTGTCCGTAGATCACTAATACTATCGCGTTAATTAGGTGGTGCAAATCAAGATTAAGACTATTGGATTTTAATGGTAGAGACTGAACAGAACAGAACTTTATTCGTGGTCGATACATCGCTTTTATATCTTTTGGTAGTACAGAGAGTGGGGTTTGCTTCTTAAAATGATTGCGTGGCTTTTGCCGATGCAAGCGTTGGTCGCGGTGTTACGGCTGGGACTGGGCGTTGGTCTTCGTTACACCCCCCTTCCTAGATTCGGCTTGGTCCTACAAGACGTCCTAGGGATCGGTGCCTCGGAATTTAAGCCTTCGGGTCCTTTCGATTATTGGTTTTACTTCTGGAATTGGGATGTCCTGAGGCGGCGATATGACGACGCTTTCTCCTTTTGGTGTATAATGTACGCGGCCGGGTGTCGTGCCGTAATGGTGTCGTCCGGTGGTGTTTGAGTTAAAACAATTATTGAATACACAGGGTTTACATGAACATAAAATTAATTTCCATAGTCGCAATTTACAGATTATATATATAGTTAATCCTATTCCTAAACAGCCTATTAGCGTTTGGAGAACCATCCAGGTGCTTTCGTTACGTGATATACTACGGGTATGCGTGGCGATAGCGTTTGCTTCTGTAATAATTTGATCTAATGCTTTAGCTTTTGTTCCGAAGTCAAGGGGCGTTAGTATTTCGTCTTTCAATTCTGGTATTTGTGCGTAGGTAATTATGGTTTCGTTCATTCTGGGCACTGTTATGTTTGTTAAACCTAGTTGTAGTTGAAGTTCGCGATTGTCCGTCTCGTCGTTACTAGAGTAAAGTGTTACAGATCCTGTTCTCCCGGTGCATCCTGGACGAATCTTTACAAGGTTTGCTCCGTTTATGTGTATGGTGATCACAGATGAGGTGTCTGGACATGAAATATGTAAAGCTATTAAGCCGTAGGTCGCCGATATCCATTCATGTTTAGAATACAATTGGAGCCAGATAGGTTTTGTATGCTTTAGGACAGCTATTGGGCATTCTACTGAGTTCGCAGGCAGGTTATTAATTGCTCGTTTGATGCAAGGGTCTGTTAAGTCGGTGTCGAAAACAGGTGTATTGCGTTCGCAAATACGTAATTCGGAAATTTTGATGCAATGATCTATGTCTCTTTCAGATAGGGTACTGTGTTTTCGGGTTTCCTTATCTATTAATACAAATTTTTCTCCTACTGAGAGTATGTGCAAATGACGTTCGGTGACAAGCGGTATCATGACCATGGAGTACAAGGCGTAGATTTGTTCTTCTATTATTGGAATTTTCAACTCGAAGCAAAGTTTACTATTATTTAAGACGAATACGTTAACTTTTGCGAGCCTAAGAAATTTATAAGCAAATTCATCAGTGTTCTCGAATACCATGCGGTTAGACCCGAATTTAAGTTCAATAGTTCTAAGAATTTCGTTCAACTGTGGCTTTTCAAGTAATACGGGATCAATCTCGCCTTGTTCCCCATTGACGATTAAAGAGCGCAAATTATTTATTATATCATTATGTTCGGATATTATTTCTGAGAGTTCGAACAAGCATTCGAGCGCTAGTTCCTTTTTCTGTAGGTTTGCAAAATTTTGATTTGTCGTACTAGAAATCCTTTGGACGTAAGCGTCAATTTTCGACTGAAACTCTTCGTTGTTCTTTAAAATGGTTCTAACAATTGTTGTTTCGTTCCTAACCAAAACGCTCAAATGTTTGTTATCTCTGTACAAATTGTCAATTTCACTATTATAATATTCTGCGTCCTTCTGACTGAGTGTACCAAAAAGAATGTTTGCCAGATCTCCTATCGGATTAAGCCACCCTCTTTTTACGCGCTTATGCAAATCTCTACGAGTTCTTGAAAGGTGTATAGATTCGTTGTATCCTAAACTAGCAAATAACGTGTTTCTATGTGCTAAACTACGATTAAGCCTAGTGACTAAATGATCAATCAGGGGTCTTGGTATATTGCTCTTAAGAAAATAAAGTGAATGATGTAATGCTTCTCTAATGTGAAGTTCCGTTTGTTTGATTTCTTCGAGGTCGGTGTAGACAATAGTTTTCCATTCTTTGTGGCATAGGCGTGTGGTTCCCATAGGGTCGAAGTAGATATTTGGTACGCTATGGAATTTTGTTACGGCTCCCGGGTCATCAAGTGCAAACGTTTGGGCAATGAGAATGAATCCTAATAATGGTGACATCGTGATCTGAAACTTACAAAATTATTTAGCGTAGGTAAGGTTTGAGTCTATTTCCATGTACTCTAACATCTCTGTTGTCTAGTGATATGATGTAGTTTGGGGTATTAACTTCTAATATCGTAGCTGGCCCTAACCATTCCGCGTCTATTTTGTTTTTTGCGCTATCGTTGTGGAGCATTACTCTGTCTCCTATGTTAAATATGGCTTGAGTCTTGATGATTTGTGCGTCCTGTAGTTCCTTATGTCGCTTCTTCCTTTCTTCAATCTTCTTTCGTGCGGCTTCTAAGTATGCGTTATGGCGTTGTCTCCACATTCTTACCAGGTGTTCTTTTGTTAACGTTGGTGTTACAGCAATTGTTGAGGGTAAATTAGCTTTTCTTCCGAATGTGAGTTCGAATGGCGTGAATCCGGTTCCTTCGTGTACAGCTGTATTGTGCCCCATACATATTATATTTAATCGTTCGTCCCAGTTGTTGTCACGTCCGTTTAGACTGGTGCGTATACAGTCTTTTACCAATGCGTGGGTTCTTTCTAGCGCTCCATTACTTTGGGGGTGAAACGCGGTTGTTCTGATGTGCTTAATTTTTAATGCTTCTTCGAATCGCTGCATCATTTGGCTGACAAAGTTAGTTCCTTGGTCCGTTAGTATGTGTTTCGGAGAGGAGAAAATATAGATATAGTGTTCTAGAAGTGCGTTTATAACGTTTTCCGTGTTATACGATCTAAGTGGAACAAGTACTAAATATTTAGTTAAAACATCTTGCATTGATAGCATATATTCGTTTCCTTTATCCGTTCGCGGTAATGGTCCGAAAATATCTAAGGCTAACTTATCGTTTGGTTCTAGGGGTGTATCTGTTATCACGGCTTCTTCTTTATTCCGGATTCTATTTAATTTATTCCGTTGGCAGTTATCGCAAGTTCTGATAAATTCGATCAATTCAGCTTCCATATTAATCCAATTTCCCTTTTCTCGTACCCTTTGAATCGTTTTATTTTCTCCTAGGTGTTGTCCGATGCCGGAATTATGGCACTCCAATATTATTTGTCGTCTTTCTGCTTCCGTTAACTCAGTCATGCGCGGATTTGTACAATAAATGACTTTAAAATGGGGGTGCAAATGTTCGGCGGTGTATCGTAAGGACTGATGTATCGTGATTTTTTCGGTTTCTGTATATACGTCGTTTGAGAGTTGGAGTCGGATGGTTTTTAAATTCTTATTCCTTCGTTTATCAATCATTTCTTTTAATCTGAGTAACCACCTGTTCCCTATTTGGGGTCCGAGGTCTTCCTTGAAGATGCGTATCCAGTTGTTTCCATAGGCGTTTGCTTCCGTAGCGAGCTGAAATTGGGAGTGCGTTTGCCATTGTTCAAAGTCGTTTCCAAAAGTGGAAGAGACGCTAGTGTTAGGTGCGTTTTCTTCTGGTTCGGCGGTATCCGTGGATGATCCAGATAACCGTGCTTCTAAATCTTGTAATCCGGCGGCAGAAATGAGGTTCTCATAATTATCAGCGTCTGGGTTATTTATAGTTCGGTGGAGGAGTTGGTCAGCGTCTATCGTAGTGAGTGGTAAGACGCGAGATAAAGCGTCTGCAGCGGTGTTTTCTTTCCCTTTACAGTGTTCTATTATGTATTCATATTCTTCGAGCTTCAATCTCCATCGCAGAAGTCGGGATGATGGTTCCTTCATATTAAAAAGCCATTTTAATACTTGGTGATCGGTTAATATTTTGAATTTTCGTCCTAACAAGTATTGTCTGAGCCTTTTAACTGTCCAGACAATGGCCAACATTTCTTTCTCCGTTGTTGTATAATTTTGTTCCGCCTTATTCAATGTCCTCGAAATGTGGCAGCATGGATGTCCTTCTTGCGAAAGTATCGCTCCCAATCCTTCGTTAGACGCGTCCGTGATGAGCGTAAATTGTTTGCCAAAGTCGGGATATTTCAGTATAGGGTGTTCACAGAGTTTTTGTTTTAAGGTGTCGAAAGCAACTTGGCATGCATCAGTCCAAAAAAAAGGATTGTCTTTCTTTGTTAATTCGGTAAGAGGTTTAGCAAGTTTGGCAAAATCTCGAATAAATTTCCGGTAGTAACCAGCAAGTCCTAAAAATGATTTTATCTCAGTTGGGTTACGGGGTGTTCTGAAGGATTTGACAGCTTCGATTTTTTTGTGATTTAGTTTTACTCCTTCGGGGGTAATGAGATGGCCTAAATATTCTAACTCTGGCCGGAGATATTCGCATTTGTCTGGTTGCAGTTTCAGACCTGTTTCTCTTAGTCTTTGGAATACTATGGCTAAATTTCTGTTATGTTCTTCAATGGAGGATCCGAATATTACTATGTCGTCTAAATATACAAAGCAGCACTTTCCAATTAATCCTCTCAGTGCTTTGTCCATCATGCGTTGGAATGTCGCCGGTGCATTCTTGAGTCCGAATGGCATGCGGTTGTAGTGGAAGTGTCCTTCGGAAGTTGAAAATGCTGTATACTTCTTTGATGTTGTGTGCATCGGTATTTGGTGAAATCCCGAGCTGAGATCTAATGCGGAAAAGAACTTTGCTTTGCCCAGATGATCCAATATCTCCTCGATGCATGGTAGTGGATATGCATCTTGATCAGTCAATTCGTTCAGTTTCCTAAAGTCAACTACAATTCTCCATTTTCGTATTCCTGAAGCGTCTTCTTTTTTTGGTACAACCCACAGGGGTGAGTTATATGGCGAATCTGATTCTTCGATAACGCCCTTGGCTAATAAGTCTTCCATTTGTTTCCGAATTTCGATTTTATGGCATTCTGGGAGCCGATATGATTTTGTATTTACTGGTCGCGGATCTTTTACAACAATTTCGTGTGCGGTGAGTTCGGTACAAGGTAATGGATCGCCTTCTAGTGCAAATATGTCGGAGTAGCTAAAAATGATCTTTTCTATGGGCTGCCGGTAAGCATTCTCGATATGCGAGATTCGTGTTTTGTCTTGGAGCTGACGTAGGCGTTCGGGTAATTTTAAAGTGTCTGTTTCGAGTGTTATCCTTCCTTTTGTTGCGCGAATATCCGTTTCCTCTGGGTTCACGAAATTGATCTTAACCGTTCCGTTTGCTGTTTTTATTTCTTCCGTTATCATCTGTCGTGCTGGTATAAGGAGTTCGTCTCGTAAAGGGATACAAAAATTCTTTAATGTGAGTGAGTCGTTGTCGATTGAAAATTTGTATGAATTTAGGTACGGTAGTCCTACTATTCCGTCTTCGTGAATAGGAAAATTGCCTGGTACAACATGAAATTTATGATACTGTCCTAATGAATATAACGTAACTGTCTCTGTCGAGGTATGTAAGTCGTTTCCCATTTTGAATTTTTTTATTTCGTTTTGCCGTTTGGTTATTTTATCAAGCAGTCCAGTTTTTATGATGTTTATGCCTGCTCCTGTGTCCAGTAAGAGTCGTCCAAATCGGCACATTCCTCCAAGCCTGGCGGTGAGGTGTCGTAATCGTCCGCTTCTACTGGAAATTCTTGCGATTCCTCTTCGTTCTTCGTAATTTCTTCCTGCAGGTGATTTATTCTCGGTGGTAATTTTCCGGTTTGGGGAAGTTGAAAATTTCGCTTAAAGCATTGGTCACGTTCGTGTCCTATTTTTCCGCAGATGGTACATTTTAGTTGGAGTCGTTGCTGTAATGGCAACGCATGATTTGGTATATGGTGGTTACCGGTTGGTATCTTTTCTTCTTGGCGTGATGGTGCTGGCTGGTACGGTCGGCGTATCATTTGCGTTGGTCGTGGCCGCGACAAGGTTTGCGAGGCTTGTCGGGACGATGTTCGGTTCTGGGCCTCACGTGTCCATATCTCCATTTCCAAAGCAAATTGTTGTGGGTCCCTGGCGATCACCAATTTACCGATATCTTGGCGTAGATTAAGGATGTATTGGGCGGTAGCAGTTTCCCCTTCTTCCTCCAGAGCAATCCGACGGGCCATGGGTCGCGGGTATTTATTCTGAATGGCGTATCTTAATTCATTCAGCTGTTGGCGGTACCGTAAATTGAAGGATTGCACTGTTTCGGTAAAACCTTGCTTGATGTTGTGCAATTTAGATCGCACATTTGAAATAGTCACGGGGGGAGAGACGTGCAGTCGCAAATTTTCATATAGTTCTTCGTACGAGTTAATGGCTAGGTGTCGGATACTGCGTTCCGCTTGATCGGCAATCTTTTCGGCTATAATTAATCCTAGCAAGAGGTCTTCTTCGTTGCATTGCGCGCGGGCTCGTTTTACTGCTTTGATAAAGTCTTCTACTCCTATATCATCTTTCCCATTCAACGCGCGGATCGTGCGGACTATGTCTTTGGCGGGCACGTGTTTTGCCTGTACTGCTGACTCTTTAAATGTACCAGGAAGTTTCGTTACTGCACGACGTAATGGAATGCGCTGTTTCGGTATTTCTTCTTCCTCGTCTTCTGGCTCGACGTGTTCGACTGCCGTATGGTTTATACCTATCGATTCGTCATCCGTTGCTAATTGCCCTATCTTAGAGGCTAAAATTCTTATTTCGTGAGCCCTGTTATTATTTTCCTCTCCTAAATTCGCTATATCTATCTGCAATGTTTCTTGAGTTTTCTGTATAGCCTATCTTTTCGATAGCTGCGTTTAGGGAAGCCATGCCCCTTTCTAGTGCGTCTAGCCTGCCGTCCATTTCAACGGTTTCGTTTTCGCAATTGCTACTGTCGGACCGGAACTCTGTGTTCGGTTCCCGATACAAATTAAATGAATTGTAAGCCAGTGCTTACCTTAAACTCAATCTCGTGGTGGGCAGCGCTGGTTGCTTTCCGGCTCTCGTAGTCCCTGTATCCCGTGGAGCTCTCGTAGTCTTCACGATCGGCAGTTTTCAGCAACCAAGTCGTCTGGACCATCCGTTGAGTACACAGGTCGGTAGACTCGCTGATCGTCTTCTGGCACACGTAGTCCCTTCGTTGAGTTTTGAACACGCGTAGTTTCGTTTCGCGGAAGTTTGAAAACGATCACTGTTACACAACAAGTCTCTTTATCCTGGCAGGATCGCCAAATTGTTACGGAAATTATTCGCGTTTGAATAAAAAGATAAGGAGAAGTAAAATGTTACTTTTTGGTTCCGTATTTAATAATAAATTTAGTTAATTTTACTTGATTTAGGAAGTATCGCAGAATTTATTAAGAGTGTCCGTAGATCACTAATATTATCGCGGTAATTAGGTGGTGCAAATCAAGATTAAGACTATTGGATTTTAATGGTAGAGACTGAACAGAACAGAACTTTATTCGTGGTCGATACATCGCTTTTAAATCTTTTGGTAGTACAGAGAGTGGGGTTTGCTTCTTAAAATGATTGCGTGGCTTTTGCCGATGCAAGCGTTAGTCGCGGTGTTACGGCTGGGACTGGGCGTTGGTCTTCGTTACAAGTGTATCAACCAGAATAAACGTATATATCTCAAGATATATAGAGTAACTTACAACTACTCGTTATACTTGAAGTTCATCAAACCACGAGCAATCATATCAAAAACTAAGCGCGGTCGTAACGAGTCTGGACACACTCCAATTCGGGCTGCTGCGCAACATTTGGTCCTTCGAGCCGGATCAGCGTTGGAAAACGAGATCCGAAACATCGCATTCATCAGAATCATTGCTGAAAAGGCATGATTCACACCAACTCTAAAGTAGAGAAGTCAGCTGCACAATAAGTGGAGCATTCTCTCGACTTGTATTCGGTAGCTTAAGGAGCGCTACATCCAAGAAAAACACATATCCAGCTGGAACATCGGTGGAAAGGCGAGGTCCACATCAAACAAAATCGCAGCAACAACGCAGTGTGACCAGAAGCAGCGATCATCTCATCGTACCAGCCAAACTCTACCCTTCTACACGGTGAGTCGTACTCTATCTTGTTTCTGAGTCACATTCCTATATTGCGCAAATCCATTTTTCTCGCATCCAATCAATTTCTATCGTAACCCTCTACAATGGCTCCCACTCTCGAAGATAAAATAAGAACGCTAAAATTGAAACGGCAAGCGTTTAGAATCGAGCTCGACGCCTTCCAGCAGTCATTGGACGGCTTTGATGCTGGAATTAGCGAACGAGAAATCCTTATCGCGCAATTCGACGAATTACCAATCGAGTTCACCGCGTTTAGTAAAGTCCAAAGCGAATTAGATAGTGCGGACGAGGCGGGTGAATTGCTACGCGAACGATTGACGCTAAAAGGCATTTATACCACTTGCAAGGGTCGGTTAAACAAAATAATAGAGGCTACAAACACATCGCGAAACACGAACCACGCGCAAGAAGCATGTAGCAGGGTCTTGCCGGTAGATTTGTTCGACGACGATGTCAAACTACCTAAAATCAACCTGCCCACGTTTGAAGGCTCGTACGAAGAATGGCCCGGCTTCGCAGACCAATTTCGCTCAGCCGTCCACAACAATCCGCGAATAAACGATTGGAAAAAACTAATCCACTTAAAATCATGTTTGAAAAACGAAGCCGCGAGAGCAATCGAATTCATCAGCATCGCGGCTGCATTCTCGAGAGACGCTTCAACCAACCGGCGAGCGTTGTAGCAAATCGCTTGCAAGCGATGTTTGAACAAACACCAGTTCAAAGAGCGTCGCATCGCGAACTCAGGACGTATTTGAGCACTGTTGAAGCTCATTATCGTGCCTTACAAGCATTACAGCAACCGAGCGCCGATACACTGCTCATCTACCTACTGAGTTCAAAGCTCGATAAAGAAACCGCACAAAAATGGAAGGAGCATGTACAATATACACCATTTCCCAGTCTCGAAGAATTATTTACTTTCTTGCACGACCGGTGTCAGGTACTCGAGCCTTCGACATCGAGCAACAAGCCAATCGCATCAAGCCCTAGCGTTCCAAATCGGAACATGCCATGTACAGGTAATCTGAATTCGCGTCCAGTACGCACAAACACACATATACAGCACACATTCGTCACACAACCCGTCATCTCGTGCCCTTTCTGCAAGGGTAAACATTTTTCCCAACCCTGCGAAATGTTCCTCAATCTAACAATACCTGAACGCAATCAACTAGTTAGGGACAAAAATCTATGCTCAAATTGCTTTAGACAGAATCATTCGGTTGATCAGTGCTTCGCCTCGACGTGTAAGCGATGCCATAAAAAGCATCACACCCTCCTCCATTTCGACGAGGACGAGCGGTCGCCACCATTGCAGGTAAACGTTACCTGTCTCGCGAACACCACGATGTCACAAGCACTTTTAACGACCGCAGTGATAAATATGATAGACCACCATGGCAAACCCCAAGCATGCAAGGTTTTACTAGATTCTGGATCTCAAGTCCATTTAATGACGGAGCGAATGTGCAAGAAATTAGGGTTAGAAAGACAACACGCATTTATACCACTTCGCGGCGTCAACTCAATGACGGCCGAAATCGATCACTGTGCCAAGACAAAAATCCAATCACGTACTTGCAATTACAACAAGGATCTACAATTTTTAATCGTAAAGGAAATCTCAAACTCACTACTACCCCATACAATAGATCACAGAGAACTCAGAATACCACCGGATATTAATCTAGCAGATCCGACATTTTATCAACCATCCGAAATTGATGGCCTCATCGGTGCCCAAGTCTTCTGGGACATAATACGTTTGGGAAAATTAAAATTAGCAGTTCCCAACTTCACACTGCATGAAACGCAGCTAGGATGGGTAGTAACGGGCGAGCTAACATCATCTCCCGGGCAGAAAATAATCTGCAATTTAGCAACCGTATCATTTACCCACCGACACAACGGCAGTACGATCAAACAACACACAGAACGAAAAAACGCCTTGTCGCGAGACACCACCCCACGATTTCACGAGGAACCTCAGACACCATATCTCGGTCCTAGCTGGCGGTCTCAGCCAGAAGGTACCTGGTCGAGTTATCAAACGCAGCCCACATATAAGTCTATGAAACGCGAGAAAATACATTAAACGGCAGGTGCGGTATCGATCATTCTCGGGAACGTAGCAATTCAAACTCCTATCGTTCCACTACCATCGCAGACTCAATTAAACAATAGTAATACAAATTCTCGTGGCACGTTATGCGTGCTCGACTCCCAGCGAAAAACAGTCATTTTATTGAATTGACGCCAATAATCGAATATATCTTCGCAAAATCTATCTGCCAAACGCAAACCAAAGGCGTTCATAAACTCCTAACCATATATCACATCCCTCAACGTATATCAAGAACATCGATCCTTTAACTCCTTGTGTCTCCGAATATGTGACTCAGTAACAGGCACGCTGGAGTGCGATTTTACCTAGTAAAGGATAGGTCGACTACCATCGTCAACCATACGCAACCAGGCAACATCACAGAAGGAAGACAACTTGTCCCAGATCACTGGTCGCTGGGACGCAGCGTAAACCATCAACCCAGAGTGATTGAATCGACTATTTTATAAAACCTTTAGCTATAAATAACGATACAACGGTGTATAATACGATATACAGGGTGGGGCAATAACTATGTCCACCTTGAATATTGCCGTTGTTTGTAATAATATGAAAAAATATCATATATGAAACTTGCACGGTGCAAAGGGGGACATATTGTGATACATACATTTTTTGCCTAGGTGGAGGCATAGAGGAGATTTGAAGGTCATGGCTATTTTTTTAAATGAAATAGTATGTTTTTTTTATTGCGATATGATAGCCGGTGTTGAGACAATTTCAACAAGCTACCGTTGAAGGTCATACAAGGTCAAATATGGTTTTAACCGTTTGAGTGGCAAGGAGCGATTTTGCGCTTCTTCTGTGTCGCTCGAACAGTGCCAGCGCTCTAGGCTGCGTAGCCGATAACCGCCACACGCTCGGTTTCCGTCGATGCGCGACTTTACGGCTACCATTCCATTACCTTATTTGACCTTGTATGACCTTCAACGGTAGCTTGTTGAAATTGTCTCAACACCAGCTATCATATCGCAATAAAAAAAACATACTATTTTATTTAAAAAAATAGACATGACCTTCAAATCTCCCCTATGCCTCCACCTAGGCAAAAAATGTATGTATCACAATATGTCCCCCTTTGCACCGTGCAAGTTTCATATATGAAATCTTTTCATATTATTACAAACAACGGCAATATTCAAGGTGGACATAGTTATTGCCCCACCCTGTATAACGCATAGCACTAATATCACACCTCTATCTAATGATAAGTGTTGAGGATTCGGCTTAACGTCCGTCGGGTGGCGCTCGTTTTTGCGATCGCGATCTATTACGCTCGAAGTTCGAGCACTCGCTTGGCAACAGTACATCTATACACACGGTGTTTGACTGTAGTGCTAATACTTAACAACGTACCGCATCGTGTTTCACAGAAGTGCTAATACTTAATAACGAGCTAAATCCTTTTGCTAAAACAGTGCAAGCACTCCAAAAAAGGGCTAGAGCTCCGCGTGTTTTCCAAATAAAGACAGTGGAAGCCAATCGGACTTTATATTTTTAATCACCCTTTCCTTACAAACACCTTCGGAAACTGCCCCCAGCAGTGTACCCCCTGTACAGAACACTAATCCTATACATAAAAATGGTCCTTCGAGCCGGATTCGAAGTGTAGTGTACTGTGAAAGAGGTGAAATTGGAAAAAAGGTCCTTCGCTAACACGTGCTCCAAAAATCGGTTGAGTCCGCCATATTGCGTGCCAACTATACCGCTCCGAAAGGAACCCTGAACCACGCATGTGCGAAGGAGCACAACACGCCGTCGTTCGTCAAGCGTCGCTACCTGTTCGCCAGCGATCGGCTACCACACGCGTTCCAACTCCGTAAGGATCGCGCATGCGTGATTGATAGCCAGTCGCACACATCGCCACTCCGACACGGGTGTCGTTCGAGTCGTTACACCATCGACAAACAGCAACATGACCAAAATCGAGGACCTGATTGCAGCGCAGACTGAAGCCCAGGAGCAGATAGCGTACCGCCTGGCGAGCTTCGTAAAACTTGCCAAACCAAGACGAACCATAGCCGCCATCGATTTGCGCCTCGACGACGTAACGAAGCTGTGGGAGGAGTGCAGGACAAGGCAACACGAAATCGTCAAACTTGCTGATGAGTCATTCCGGCGCACGCATAAATACTTCCTCGACCAGGTCTTCCGGACGATAACGGACTCAATGGACGAAACTCGCGACGCTCTGATGGAACATCGCTCGGGCCTGCTGCCTACGCCTAAGGACAGCGCCTCCGACAGCAAGACGCCCCCTACAGCGGAAGGAACGAAGGGAAGTACGACAACGCTACCTGCTATACCGTTACCTAAATTCTTCGGCGAAATCACCGCTTGGCCCGGTTTCCGCGAGAACTTCGAGACATTAGTCGGCACGCGTACTGACCTTACAGACATGCAGAGACTGCACTACCTGCGCGCGAGTCTGCATGGCGAAGCCGCTCGCTTAATAAGTAACAGTCCGTCGTCGGGTGAATATTATAAGTCCGCGTGGACATCGTTGTCACGTCGTTACGAACGCAAACGCGCTATAATTTATGCGCATCTCGACAAATTGATCGAGCTCCCGAGGTTGACCTCCGGTTCAGTTAGCGAGCTTAAAGCACTTTTGGACCTGAGCTACGAGATACACGTAGGACTGTCCAACACGTTGAAATTGACGGAGCTGGACGGGCACCTTTTCGTGTTCCTTCTGGTAAACAAACTTGATCGGAACTCGCGACGGGACTGGGAGCTCAAACTCGCGGACGTCAATACGTTACCTTCGTACCACACGTTCGCGGAGTTTTTGGATCTACGAGTCGGGGCATTAGAACCGATCGCCAAGTCCGTAAGCGATGCGGCAAGAGACCGCGTCGCGCGACCCAAGCTCGGTATCACTCGTTCTCATGGGGGTGCGACCCCAGCAAACAATAATGCCACTAAGGCAACGTCACGACAAGAGAACGTAGTAGCCTGCGCGTGCTGCGGGGAGGCCCACCGCACCTACAAGTGCACAACCTTTTTAGCGTTAGCGGTATCACAACGCATTTCTCTCATGCAGCGAAACAAGCGCTGCCTTAATTGTTTGGCAGATAGTCATCAAACGAAGCAATGTTCGAGTAAATACCGCTGCCGTCATTGTCAGCAGATGCACCACACTCTGTTGCATCTGACTCCCAGGTCGCATTCGGAAGTCGAATCAAAACCCGAAGACTCGAACCAACACGAGCTCGCACCAACCTCGGCGTGGTACCCCGGAGAATCCGAGAACACGACAATCTTGGCCTCCAACTGCTGTAGTCATACGGGTGCATTCCATACTCTCCTGCCGACTGCCTCCGTCCTCGTCCGCAGTCGAGCCGGGCGTATTGTGAAAACACGCGCTCTGCTCGACCAAGGTTCGCAGTCTACCTTTATTTCACAGGCATTAGTCAATGCGCTTAAACCCGCGTTAAAACCTTCCGCGGTACGGGTGAAGGGGATCGGAGCTGCCGCCGCAGGCCCCGCCCGCGGACTAGCTACCTTCCACATACTAACGGGAAAGGGAGAGGCTGATGTGGCGGTCAACGCGTTAGTCCTTCCACAACTCACGAGTTACCTGCCGCCTCCGGTACCCGTGTCGACCAGCTTCGATCACCTTCGAAACCTAACCCTCGCTGACCCAGAACCGTTCTCGCACTCGAAGATCGAACTGATCATCGGAACGGATCACTATTTTGATTTCATCCGCGAAGGGTTAATCCTTGGGCCAAAAGACTCTCCTTCGGCACAAAAAACCACGCTGGGGTGGGTTCTCGCTGGCCGCTTGGCCGGCTCCCCACCAGGACAAGCCTCGACCAGCTCGTGCCAAATCACCGTACAGGACGCGGATTCGTTATCCCAGTTAATACAGGGGTTCTGACTGGTAGAGGAAGTACCCGCAGTCGCGCCGCGGACCACCGACGAACTCGCATGTGAAGAACACTTTACTAAAACACATACCCGCCTACCTAGCGGTCGGTATGTGATTCAACTTCCGTTTAACCACCCAAAGCCGGTACCTCTGGGTAACACCTTAAACGCCGCGATGCGCGTCTTGCTGTCCGGCGAAGCCCGCCTCGCAAAACAACCAGATCTCGCCCGCGAATATCGCGACTTCCTACGTGAGTACGAACGACTCGGTCACCTCGAGCGGGTACCGCCCGAGGAGATACATAAACCTTCGGTTTGCTATCTGCCTCACCACCCAGTCGTGCGCGCAACTAGTACCACTACAAAGGTTCGCGTCGTGTTCAATGCTTCGTTTGCTTCTTCAAATGGCAAATCCTTAAACGACTTCTTGTACGTCGGTCCCAAGCTGCAGACAGATGTGTTCGCGATCTTACTGCGGTGGCGCACCTTCAAGTACGTCATGATCGCAGATTTAGAGAAAATGTTCCGACAAATAGTCGTCCATCCCTTGGATCGAGACTACCAGAGAATACTCTGGCGTCCCACCCCGGACGGTGAAGTCCAACATTTCCGCCTTTCGACCGTGACTTATGGAACGGCTTCTGCGCCTTATTTGGCTAACCGGGTAATCAAACAGCTTGTCGCCGACTCTGGTACCGATTACCCCCTCGCCTCTTCCATTCTCCTCGAAGACGTTTACGTGGACGATATCATGTTCGGCAGTGACCACATACCAACCCTCCGTGGGACCCAATCAAGGACGTATTCTCCTTTAATGTAGCGCCGACTGTCGAAGCCGCGACAAAACGTTCCTTTCTTTCCCTTATCTCGCGCGTATTCGATCCGCTCGATTGGCTAGCCCCGTTTCTCATAACCGGGAAAATTTTAATGCAACGGCTATGGATTGAACGGGTATCCTGGGATGAACCGCTCCCCTCGAATCTTGCAGATTTATTCTATAAATTTCAAAACCAGCTGGGCTCGCTGAATCGTATCTCTGTGCCTCGGTGGACTCGGCAGAGCAGCTCGTCCCGGCGCGTGCAGCTCCATGGGTTTTCGGATGCTTCTAATTCCGCGTACTCTGCGGTAATTTTTCTACGCGTGGAAACTGAGTCCGCACCGATCGAGGTCACTATGCTGTACGCAAAAACGAAGGTGGCTCCGGTCAAATTGCTGAGCGTTCCCAGACTGGAGCTGTGTGGCGCGTTGCTTTTAGTTACAGCTCAAACGTTTGTACAAACCGCGATGAAACTATCAGACGCTCCTACTTTTTGTTGGTCGGACTCCACCACGGTTCTCGCGTGGTTAAAATCACCGGCCGCTAAATGGAAACCGTTCGTCGCGCACCGCGTGGCAAAAATACAATAAGCGCTACCAGCCGCGACCTGGCATTACGTATCGACTAGCGAAAACCCGGCCGACTGCGTTTCACGCGGAATCTCCGTCGAGGAGTTGGTTGCCCATCCCCTATGGTGGACGGGCCCTCCGTCGTTACAACTCAAGCCCGTCGAGTGGCCAAAAATCAAATCCATTGCTGAACACGACTCACTGCCTGAACAGCGCAACAACGCCTGCGCTCTTACCTCTCACTCCAGTTGCACAGTAGATGCGTGGGACCTCCCCCAGCGATATTCATCTTGGCCACGACTGCTCCGTGTGACCAGTTACATTTTGCGTTTTGTATATAATGTTAAAAATAGAAGTAAGGCCAGATTTAAGTACCTCACCGCGTCAGATATCGAGAGCGCTCGAATCTTCTGGTGTCGCCTAGTGCAGACCCGCGAATTCGGTCCTGTGTCATACTCCGGGGATAAACCTTCCCTTCACGCGGGAATTAAAAAATTTATAGCGCTCGATCCGTTTGTGGATACTGAGGGCATCGTGCGAGTAGGCGGCCGTTTACGAAACTCTCAACTGGCGTTTCCAACCAAGCACCCCATCCTGATCCCTCCGGGACACGTAGCGAAACTTCTTGCGCAGCACGCTCACGTTTGCACTTTGCACGGCGGACTTCGCGTCACACTGTACTTTCTACGACAGCAATACTGGGTAGTTAATGCTCGATCCATCGTGAAACGGTGCATTCATGTTTGTGTTACCTGTACGCGAATGCGCGCCCAATGTAGGGTCCAACTACTCGGTGATCTTCCCGCGCCGCGTGTAACTCCGTCGCGTCCGTTCTCGTACGCTGGTGTGGACTGCGCCGGCCCGTTTCAGATCCGCTCGACGAAAGCCCGGGATCTTCGAACGCACAAGGCTTACCTTGCCATTTTTGTATGCCTCGCGGTGCGAGCTGTGCACTTGGAACTCGTCGACGACTACACCACCGACGCCTTTCTGGCTGCGTTTGACCGGTTTTCGGCACGTCGTGGCATCCCAACTGCCTTGTACAGCGACAACGGTACTAACTTCGTCGGAGCAGATCGCGAGCTAAAACGCGCCTTGCACCTCGTTCTCCAAGCACCGGAACTCCGGTCACGTTTTGCGAACTCTGGAATCGACTGGCATTTCATACCCCCTTCCGCCCCCCACTTCGGTGGTCTTTGGGAGGCGGGTGTGAAGAGCGTAAAACACCACCTGAAGCGCGTTTTAGGAGACTTCAAACCATCCTACGAAGAACTCACCACTATCCTGTGCCAAATCGAGAGTGTTCTCAACTCAAGACCGATCGGGCCGCTTCACGACGACATCGAAAGCCTCGAGGCCTTAACTCCTGGGCATCTACTCACCGGCTCACACCTGCAGGTAGTCCCCAGACCTTCCCTCGTCGAAATTAATGTAAACCGGCTCTCCAGATGGCAATTCATATCCCGTTCCGTGGAAGCTTTCTGGAAACGCTGGGCGAGCGATTACTTGAACGCCGTACAGCTAAGGGGGAAATGGACCAAACGACTTCCCAATTTAAAAATTGGCGATCTAGTGCTATTGCATAGTCATGCGCTACCTCCCTCTAAATGGGAACTCGCTCGCGTTACAGAGTGCTTTCCTGGCGCGGATGGACTCGTTCGCGTTGTAACGGTCCTTACCGCGACGACCACGCTCAAGCGCCCAGTCACCCGCCTCTGTAGACTGCCGATCGACGGCGCACCCTGCACTTCGTCTTAGGATAAGCACTAGTCATAGTTTATATATACTTAGTTCGTTAACCAGTTCTATACCTTTAAGTCTCTTGTATTTCGTTAATCTTAAGTTCTCTCTCACACTCTTCAACACCTTTGTTGAAGGCGGCGGGCGTGTTGAGGATTCGGCTTAACGTCCGTCGGGTGGCGCTCGTTTTTGCGATCGCGATCTATTACGCTCGAAGTTCGAGCACTCGCTTGGCAACAGTACATCTATACACACGGTGTTTAACTGTAGTGCTAATACTTAACAACGTACCGCATCGTGTTTCACAGAAGTGCTAATACTTAATAACGTGCTAAATCCTTTTACTAAAACAGTGCAAGCACTCCAAAAAAGGGCTATAACTCCGCGTGTTTTCCAAATAAAGACAGTGGAAGCCAATCGGACTTTATATTTTTAATCACCCTTTCCTTACAAACACCTTCGGAAACTGCCCCCAGCAGTGTACCCCCTGTACAGAACACTAATCCTATACAATAAGTCAGTAATGGACTAATCTTCAGAACGGAAGCGTATTTGTTATTAGTTAATTTATATCACTGTATATACTAGAAGATAAGGAGATCGTCGTATCTAATTGTAACATGCAATTACCGTGCATGCAACTTAGATATACAACACGAAATTAATCGCTAATCATCGCGGATGAATTTGGTTTAGGCTAAGTAACGATAATCAAGTGATTGACTCATTGTATATAGTTAGCTGTAAGATCACATCTGCGCGTATACACATACATATCATTATCAGTTGTGTTGAACGTGACGGTTCAAGAGGGGGCGGCATGTTGACGCGCGACCCTTCAAGACGGTCGTACTCAGCACCAAATTTTCCGTAGCCAGGTATCACGGCTAACAAGGGTATACCTGGCGACAGCCGGCACGCACATGTAGGCTACTTTTTAACGGTACCACGAACTAGTCATAGTAAAACAGGAAAAACCCAGTCCTCGGTAGCGCGACAGGAAAATTCATCCCCTTTCCCACTCCTTTCCTTAACATCCCCACCGATTTCCACGTCATTTCCAAATCCAATCAGAATCGTCAATTAGCAAACTTTACTCCCACGTCCACCAATTCATCCACCAATAGCCTTGCACTACCAGAGAACCGAGGTGAGTTTTTACATACAATTCGAATTCAAAGACAGAACAAGTTAAAAACTCGAATAGATCACATAAATCGCTGAGAACAAGTTAAAAACTCGAATAGATCACATAAATCGCTAAGAACAAGTTAAAAACTCGAACATATCACATAAATCGCTAAGAACAAGTTAAAAACTCGAACATATCACATAAATCGCTACGAACAACAACCTCGAACAGAACACGTATACTTAGTGATATTCATATACTAATTATTGTATATTCAGTGTAACAACCAGAATAAACGTACATATCTCAAGATATATAGAGTAACTTACAACTACTTGTTATACTTGAAGTTCATCAAACCACGAGCAATCATATCAAAAACTAAGCGCGGTCGTAACGAGTCTGGACACACTCGAATTCGAGCTGCTGCGCAACATGGGGTAACGATTAAACTTGCCGCAGTTAGGTATGCCCAATCGTTTGCGCATTAGGCCCACATTCGTTTTTAGGCATGCCTAACTGAAATTCTAGTCGGGATGGTTTGTTGTACCTTAAATATGGAGAATTTCATAAGCGGGATGCAAATTTTTTATTTGCAATGTAAAATTGTTATGGTTTGTTAAAATTCAATTTGCGAAAAAGCGGCACAAAACGTCCTGTAATTTTTGTTGTTTTGAATCGACAAGGTGTTGTACTACATTGCTATATAATTTTTATCTGCAACACTTCAAGTTATTGAATTTTTTGGAGAGACCAAAACCCAGTTTTGGCTCACCGAACGACGCACAGTGGCCCCGAATCCCGGAATACAACAGTATGTTAACTATGTGCCGTTCATTCCACTATATATTTTTTTTATTACAGTATTCATGTTTTACTTATATTTCGTTAAGTAATAATTATTTCTTATTATTTGTTACTATTGTAGAGTTTTAAAGAAAAGTAAAGACTTTATCAATATTAGGGTAGATTAATACAATGCGAAAAAGTAACCAAAAAGTATCTAGAACGTGTTCTCTCCACTGTGTCGTCAACCGCTCTCCTTCACGCCTTTCTTCACGCTCCTGCGTCGCACGCACGCATCCGCATACGCGCACGCATACCCGGTGTCCCTACATTCGGCCATCCTGCGCCGGCCATTTGCCCCCAAATGGCCCATACGCTTGCAGCTTACATGTCGGTGTCACTGTCTTCACTAGAGCATTCGTCACAATCATTGATGTTTCTTTGCCAGGGCTTCATGTGGTCCACTGACGTTGAGGTTTGATGCGGACCTTCATTATCGCCCAGCTTCTGGACGACATAACGGTCGTTGCGTAAAGTCTTCTCGACCCGATAGGGTCCCAGAAATTTGGTATGAAGTTTCTGTCCCGGTGCCACCTGCGTCCGCTTGATCGCCACGATGTCCCCGTCTCTGTAGCGGGTTGGTTTTTTCCTTCTTCTGTTGTAAGTCTTTCTATTTTCTTCTTGAATCTTACTCAGCCTCTTCTTGGCGTGGCTGCGCAACGTAATTCGTTGCTCCTCGAAGACGACAGCCTCTTCTGCTTCGAGGAGTTCCTTGAGACGTGGATCATCCTTAAGTCTCATGTGCGTTCCGGTCAGCAAACGGAACGGCGAAATGCCTGTGCTCCGTGTGGACGAATCGTTGATGTACTTCTGGGCCTTATCTATGTATTTATACCATTCGTCCGGTTTAGGGGCGGATAGCTTTGTCAATACCGGAATCAGGACTCTGTTTATTCGCTCGACTTGGCCATTGCTCCTTGGAACGCCGGTTGCAATCAATATGTGTTGTATGCCTACGTCGGTGCAGTATTCCTTAAACATATTAGAGGTGAAAGCGGTACCTCGATCCGAGATAATTCTTCTTGGGTTACCGAAGGTTGCGGATTGCTTCTTCAGGCGATCCAGCACTTCCCTGCTGGCGGTCGTCTTGGTCGGATAAAACCAAACGAATTTGGTGAATGCGTCCACCACTACAAGAATGTGCTGATAACTTTTCCTAGTGGACGCCAGAGGACCTATGTGGTCGACGTGAAACGTGTCGAGAGGGACTTCTCCCTTATCAATCGTGTGGAGGAAACCCTCCTGTTTGCCCTGCTTCCTCTCGGCTAATATACAATCTATACAGTTACGTATCCTTTTCTCGATTTTGGGCCGCATTTCTCTAAACCAATAGTCCCTTTTAATTATCTCTTCCGTTTTCCTTGCTGCAAAATGTCCTCGTCCGTGAGCCTTCCGGATCATTTCGGCTTGCATCGCCCTAGGCACTACAAGTAATAACTCGTCATTGGCATCCTTATATACTAGACCATTTTTTATGGTATACCCATCTGCTCCTTCGTAATTTTCCGTTGTTAAAATCTTCCTCAGCTCCTCGTCGTCCATTTGGGCGCATTTAAATTTCGCTATCGAGGTCGAATCACTTCCCTCGACTAACATTACTTCTGCCACTGGGTTGCGGCTAAGGGCATCGACGTGCATCATATTTCGTCCTGGTCGATGCTCCACAACGAAATCGTAATCGCTAAGGAAAGCAGCCCATCGCGCCACGCGCACGCAAAGCTCCCATTTTTTTAATGTCATCGTAAACGCTTGACAATCAGTGACTATTTTAAATCTTATACCTAGTAAATATACCCTAAATGTACGTAGTGCCTTAATTATAGCTAATACTTCTAGTTCGTAACTTATATATTTCTGTTCAGACGTCGTCGTCTTGCCGGTGGCATAGTAGACGGGGTGAAACATCTGATCCTCATTGTCCTTCTGCATTAATATTGCCCCATACCCGAACATGCACGCGTCCGTATGCAGTTCCGTCTCTGCCGCCACTCGATACAATTTCAAAACGGGTTTGTCAATCAAGATCTGCTTGAGACGATCGAACGCTCGCTCTTCCCTTTCTTCGAACACAAACTTCGCGGTCCCCTTTAATAAATTAGTCAATGGACGCGCAATCAGCGAGTAACCCGGCACGAATTTCCTAAAATAACTCGTTAGGCCGAGAAAACTCTGTAATGATTTAATGTTACCCGGTTTAGGGAACTTCCTTATAGCGGCCGTTTTCTCGTCCGAAGGGCTAACAACTCCATTCTCTATCACATGGCCGAGGTACAGGATTCTGGTTTCCAGAAATCGACATTTCCGCCAGTTCATCTCCAATCCATGCTCACACGCCACATTCAAAACCATTCGCAAATTGCGCAGCGCGGCCTCACAAGTAGTAGCGGGCACTATAAGGTCATCCATGTAGCTCAAAACGACGCCCTTGGCGGTTAACTCCTTAAAAATCGCGTTTATAAATGTTTGGAAGACGGAAGGCGCGGTGCACAGCCCGAAAGGCATTCGCAGAAACTCATACTGCCCGTTCGGGATTATGAAAGACGTGTACTGAATACTATCTTCGTGCATTGGCACGTGAAAAAAGCCGTTTCTTAAGTCGAGAGTACTGTATATTTTGGCGCCCTGTAACCGATCAATCTGGTCTTCTATTAACGGTAAGGGAAACCGATCTTTGACAGTTATGCTGTTTATGTCGCGGTAATCAATGCAGACTCTTGTCCTTCCGTCTTTCTTTGCTACCGGTACTACTTGACTGGCATATTCCGAGTCCGACGCCCTAATGACACCCTCCGAAACCCATGCCTGAACTTGTTTATCTACCTCCTGTAGTTCCCGCAGGGAGAATCTGCGCGGTCTGCGATATACAGGCGCGTCCTTCTTTAAAATTATTCGCATTTTAACTCCTACGTCACGCGTCTTACACGGCCGGTAATCTTCGATCATTTTCTGCAATGCGACCCGGTGGTCTTTCTCCTTGACATGCGACAGGTCCAAGACATCCCCGTCTGGCGCAACATCTATCTTATATACCTCCGGAATCTCCGCGGTTTTTATTTTCGAAATTGTTACCCCTTCCGGTTCCAAACGTATATCCAGATTTCTAAGGAAATCTGATCCGATAACACTGTTCGACAAATTTCAACTTTTTTTTGATTTTGTAACCTTCAATATGCGTTTTATATAGACTTTAATGTGCTGAATACGAATCTGCAATCCGTTTTTCTCCAGAACGTACCATTTTTGAAAAAATCAATTTTGAAAAAAATCGCAAATTTTCAACTTTGGAAGTGTTTTGTACTTTTGCGGTAATAGTTATTCAGATGCGCTTGGTGCCAAATGATTCTTTGAAGTTTCACGAATAAAATGGTATATGTTGTTATTAGACTATAAACATTTAAATGTGTTTAAATAATGATCAAAGTGAAAGGGACACCGAAAATATACCCATTTTGGCTGATATCTTTCAGTTTATTTCAAAAAATAAGGGTCCAGTAGAAAATCTAACTATTCCACGCGACAGAGCAGACCTTTCTGCAAAGGAAAGCATCAACGGAAGTTACAAAATCATTTTTGTATTCGATATACAAGCGAAACAGTTTGGTTAAACACGCGACGGCAACAGTGACACTCATTGTCAGCAGAAGACTGCGCGTTTAGTGATTCCGCTACGCTGAGCGATGAGCGGGGAGCCGCCGTCATAAAGCACAACTGTCGCCGCCACGTATTTTGCCAAACTATTTCGCTTGTATATCGAATACAAAAATTATTTTGTAACTTCCGTTGATGCTTTCCTTTGCAGAAAGGTCTGCTCTATCGCGTGGCATAGTTAGATTTTCTCCTGGACCCTTAGTTTTTGAAATAAACTGAAAGATATCAGCCAAAATGGGTATATTTTTGGTGTCCCTTTCACTTTGATCATTATTTAAACACATTTAAATGTTTATAGTCTAATAACAACATATACCATTTTATTCGTGAAACTTCAAAGAATCATTTGGCACCAAGCGCATCTGAATAACTATTACCGCAAAAGTACAAAACACTTCCAAAGTTGAAAATTTGCGATTTTTTTCAAAATTGATTTTTTCAAAAATGGTACGTTCTGGAGAAAAACGGATTGCAGATTCGTATTCAGCACATTAAAGTCTATAAGAAACGCATATTGAAGGTTACAAAATCAGACCCGTGTTGAACAGTGTAATCAATGCTGGTTGCAACATGGTATCAGAAATTACGTGAAAAAGAATCTCGTATGAAGCACCGTCAATGGTGATCTCAACGCGTAAACAGCCCAACGTCATATTAGTACTACCGACACCACGGAATTGGAGAAAATGCTCATTAAGCTTCGGCGCGCCCATTTTAATATAAAAATGGGATCTCATTAAACTTGTATCGCTTCCTGAATCAATGACGGCGGAACCTTTTCTTCCCTGTATGATTACGTCCTTCTCGTACTTCCCCTGGCTGACATTAGCGATGATGCAGCCGTCCTTCCCCTCCGACGCCTCGTGCTTCGCCTGGCCGACATCGGTGGTGTTGCAGCTGTCTTTCCTTACCGATGTCCTGTACCTCGCCTGGCTGGCATCAGTGGCATCGTAGTTGTCCTTCTTTACCGACGTCTTCTCCGGGCACCTATATGATATGTGTCCGTAATTATTGCAACGGAAGCACTTCGTACCCTTACTCTTCGATGGGCAATCCATGGGTGCGTGATCCCCTTCACCGCAATAGGAACATCTCCTTCCTGTCACCAACGCGGCACTCTTATTATTAATGAATGCACCGGACGGTGCCCTTCTAATGTTATCGGCACGCTTTTGCTTCACCGACGCGTTCGCCTTCATCGTTTCGTACGAGTCGAACTTCGTCTTCAACTCCCGTATGGTTGTGGCACCATATAGTACCGCCTTGTTAATTTCTTCATCGTCTACGCCATCTATGACATACTGTATCACAGCGCTGAGCTCGAGATCCGCTCGCGACGCAATTTCGATCATCCCGTAGATATATTGATGATACGATTCTCCTACTTTCTCCCTTCTTTGGGTTAACTCTTTGCGGACTCTGTTACTGTTCACTTTGTGCGCAAACTCCGCCGCGAGGGCTCTTTTGAATTCCGCCCATGTTCTCGTACATTTTTCAAAATTCACGAAAATTTTCGCTGAACCACTTAGCAATCTCTTAGCGTAAATTATTTTTTGTACCTCGCTCCATTGACATAGCTCGGCGGTATCTTCGAAGTCGCCGATCCACTGCGTCACGTTCACGCTATTGTCTCCGCTGAATTTTTCCATTGACTCTTCTACATCCTTAAACGTAGGCACGTATACCTCTCGGTCGCCAGACCGTCGTGTGTCCGATTGGGGTCCTCGAAGATCGCTTCCTCGTCCTAACGCAGTCTCATCCGTTTCGCCGTCCTCGCCGCCAGCAGCTGCGTCTTCCCTTTCGTCATCAAGCGTCAAGGCCTTCTTCAATCGCGCCACCAAGTCTGACTTGTTACCGGTCGTCCTGAGCCTCCTTCGTTTCAATTCAGCCTTCAATTCGTCCACCTTCATCGTATCTGCGATCGACGAAGTCGTCGCCGCAGCATTCTGGCTCGAAGCGTCGGCTTCGATCGTGGGTGCCATCTGTCCTTTTTTCTAACCTTCTGAACACTCACGAGACGCACACTTTTTATCGTATTCACTTACTTACTTCCGTCGCACCGTACGCCACCCTAATCCCGGACGAGCCCCCAATTGTAGAGTTTTAAAGAAAAGTAAAGACTTTATTAATATTAGGGTAGATTAATACAATGCGAAAAAGTAACCAAAAAGTATCTAAAACGTGTTCTCTCCACTGTGTCGTCAACCGCTCTCCTTCACGCCTTTCTTCACGCTCCTGCGTCGCACGCACGCATCCGTATACGCGCACGCATACCCGGTGTCCCTACACTATTTGTTATTAATTGTTATTATTTATTGTTATTGTTATGATGACGTTATGTCATACAACTAGTTTGACCTTTCTCACTATAAAAATTTTGATTATTTCTACATTATATGCATTTTTTGATTTTTGTCCCGAACGCCCATTGAAAGTCCCCACTGTGCGTCGTGAAAAGAATCGACGTAGTGCTGCTAGATATGATTCTCCTGTTTCTTGTTGAATGGAAGCTGGACTATGTATTTGCCGGTTTCTAGCCCTTGAGTCGTATTTTGCTGATAGTCAATTTCAAAAGCTGATTCTTCGGTTGACAATGCAACTTGTCGCGGTGGTTCTCTTAATTTCCACAGCTTAAGTCGAATGATAGCGACTGCAATGACATATGGCGGATTCGTTTCTGCGATTGGCCATTCTACCTGAGGCGACCCAGCCAAGCTTAGTGTTCCTGAGTTCCGCGGTACTATTTGCGATTGTCATTTATCCTACACACAATAGGTGGTAAAAGTTTTCCGCGCCGAGGATACCGTCTATTTGGGATGAGACCCAGCTTCTGGGAGAGAGACCGAGGTAGTGTCGGATTTCTACCGTTTAAAACCTTCACAACGTCTTACTTGAGCGCTGAGGAGGAGCATCGGGCGCACTTCTTCCGATGATTCTAATAACGGATAATTACATATTATTCTTAATTTAAGACGATGTAACACGCTGTGCCAATGCGTTGGTTCACGACCACGACAGAGCGGGGTTGAGAGCCACGCGTTTCGGTGCGCGCTCTACGGGCGCCCTCATTGGCCTGTGTTTTTCGTTAATAATTTAAAAACGAAGCTTCAACCAACATTTTGGTGAAGGAAAAAGTTATACAGAATCACCCGAGCTACCCCCCATTTCCGGATACTTCACTAGTTCCGAGACACCCTGTATTGAAATTATTTAGACATTAGGAAATGTGGATATAATTTTGTTTTCGATTGACAAACATCTCTATCCAGGCCCTGGGCACGTGCCTATTTTGCCGAGGAGTATACGCGGCCCTGACCACATTTTCGAGATTAGTTAATTTTACATTTGTTTTTACTTTCTTAACTGGGAAGTAATTATAGTTGTTCGAGCCTTGAGAATACATTCGTATAACATATCTCATATTGCAGCCAAGGATGAAGTTGCATCGATGAATATGTCGAAAAAAATATGATTTCATTACTGTTAAAAAGCATTCAATTAGCTTAAAGGTATATTTATTATTATACAGGGTATTTCACCTAACTTGACCACCTTAAATATATCAGGAAAAAAATGTCAGGGGGAGAAAATATTCTGTTCGAAGGGGCCAATACGGTGATGGGCCGAATTTTTTTCTCAAGGTCATTTTATTCGAGATTTCAAGGTTGTTACGTATGAATAATATTCTCCTTCGCTGCGCTCGCACGCGTCGTTCGATCTTGCGTAGGAACGGAAGACGCCTAAAGATTCATCTCGATACCACACGACGGTTAACCCTTTTAGTATCGACCAACTGCATCGCGACCGATTAGGTGCATTCGTGACCCGACGAAGACTGTGTGCCCTTACCATATATGGAGGCTTCTAACGAACCCCTCCATACATTTCGGGACTATATAAACCCTCCGTTTCTAATCATCTTCGGTTCATAACTACACAGCTACGCGCATAGTCACGTCGCGTTACGCTTGTACAGAGTCGGTTGCATTTCAACGAGAATTGGGCTTACGGGACCAATCAGATAAAGTTAACCCGTTAGAATCCGCATAGTCCGGTTGAAGTTCTTTCGGCATACTTTGTAACCGATCTCAGGCCCCGCATCGCCAGTGCGTCAACACCGTGCAGCTTAGGTAATAATTCACACACTATTTAACTATATCGCGACAATTACACTTGTACAAACAACTGGTTGCAATATAAACTTATAAACTGTTCACCATTAAATCGAGTAGATTCGTTAAAACCTATCTTTACTCCGTAATCCTTTATATTAGTAGTAACGTCCCACAGATACAACTTAACCGCTCGAGTTGTATCGATTATTTATTTACGAGTCAAACTAACTTTTCCTGCGACTCCCTGATTTCGCATCAGGTTCGTTCGCACGCCTTATCCAAAACAAGGTAACTACTCCAACCTAGTGGCTCCCCGATTTCGCATCGGGTTCGTCCACGAAACCTAACCCATCCTACAGCTCCCTGGTTTCGCACCAGGTTCGTCTGTATCCCACGGCTCCCTGATTTCGCATCAGGTTCGTCCGTACGTTTACCAAACCTCCGAACAGCTCCCCGGTTTCGCACTGGGTTCGTCTGTGAATAAACCAACCTCCTGCAGCTCCCCGGTTTCGCACCGGGTTCGTCTGCGCACTCTTTCCTAGTGGCTCCCCGATTTCGCATCGGGTTCGTCCACGACGTTTCACCCTCCTGCGGCTCCCTGGTTTCGCACCAGGTTCGTCCGCGCTTGATTCTATTCCCGAGGCTCCCCGATTTCGCATCGGGTTCGTCCTCGCATACATCAATCCCAGCGGCTCCCTGATTTCGCATCAGGTTCGTCCGTGCACCGTACTAATAAATTCTCAACCATATTCCTTGGGTAATATAAACATCGCCGGTCTAGGCGTTGCCCACAGCCCTGGCTCGTAACAAGGTCATCGTATTTTTTTTAAATGGGACTGCATATTTTTAGTACAACAGTCTTATAGCTTGTTAAAAAACGAATTCAACGAGGTGCAATATGTTGACCTTCACGTGACCTTTACCGAGGAAATTATGAAATGTTTGTCAGTAACTTCAGTACGTGTTCGGGGACGGTAAATGAAGGAGTTTCAATTGCATTGAAACAGTCTTAAGTTAAATCTTTATTTTAGAAGGTGTTCAAAATGTGCACCATGAACCTGGATATATTTTTGGAGGCGGTAAATAAATTCTTGCTGTACATTTTTAAGTTCGTCTACAGTAATTGATCTACATTCATGTAGAACCCTTTGTCGCATGGTTTCTGCTGTTGTGGGAACATCATTGTAAACTTTATTTTTTAGGTGTCCCCACAGAAAGAAATCCAGTGGTGTAATATCCGGCGATCGAGCTGGCCAACAAATTCGTGCAATCGTACATTCTACATGAATGTAGATCAATTACTGTAGATGAACTTAAAAATGTACAGCAAGAATTTATTTACCGCCTCCAAAAATATATCCAGGTTCATGGTGCACATTTTGAACACCTTCTAAAATAAAGATTTAACTTAAGACTGTTTCAATGCAATTGAAATTCCTTCATTTACCGTCCCCGAACACGTACTGAAGTTACTGACAAACATTTCATAATTTCCTCGTTAAAGGTCACGTGAAGGTCAACATATTGCACCTCGTTGAATTCGTTTTTTTACAAGCTATAAGACTGTTGTACTAAAAATATGCAGTCTCATTTAAAAAAAATACGATGACCTTGAAATCTCGAAAAATATGACCGTGAGAAAAAAAATCGTCCCATCACCGTATTGGCCCCTTCGAACAGAATATTTTCTGCCCCTGACATTTTTTTCTATCATACAAAATAAGCGATATATTTAAGGTGGTCAAGTTAGGTGAAATACCCTGTATAAGTACAATGAATAAGATAACATACAAAACACTCTACAATGACGAGAGACGACAGCGGAATGAAGAATACGGGAAAGAACAAAGGCGCATAACGCGAAGTTCCCTGAACAAGGAAAAAACTATCGCCCAGTGACAGCGGCAATTTGCTACAAATACAAATGTGTTACTCCACATACATATATTCAACAATTACAAAATAATTAATCTTCATATGCCCTCTATGCTTCGACCTACAAAGCAGCTACATACTCGAAACCACATTTGCTCGAAACATTTTCCCGTATCATGAATAATGTTCGAGACATTCGAGGCGACTGAAATGGGCACGCTGTATACACATACTAATTTTTGATAAAAAACCGACTGATTTGTATTATGAAACTTTTCGGCCCCCTAAATGTTAGGCAAAAAATATGCTACGAAGGTCATCGAAATTTTATTAGACGTAGTGTAAAATCTAAGACTATTTATTATGTGACAGATCAAAAGATAATACGTGTAAATCTTCCTTAGGACGAAAAAAGTATCATCTGTGGAGGTCGTAACTGCATTTATAGAAAGAGCAAAAGAAGTAACTGAAATAATAAATGCTGTAGTTGAAGATCGATATTCTGATGCTATAGTGGAAGCTGAAGAAGTAGATAAGCTTTTATCGGAAGTAGAAAATGCTGATCTAATGAAGGAGAAGAAGCCATTCTTGGGTGTTCCCTTTACAACGAAAGAAAGTAACGAAGCAAAAGGTAACTTTATTTGTTTTTTAGTTGCTATTTACAGAGATTTAAATATTAGCGACTGTAAATGTATTAGTCACATCCCGATTTAAACGCAATACGTGGGGAAACTAATACTTGACCTTTCCCCTTGACTAGTGCACGAAAAGATTGCACAATGTTCGATAAATTATTCTTTGATTATACATTTTATTGGAATATGGGTATAAAAATAATCCAATCTCATATTGATGGATACGTGTAAAGATACGTTGGTTGGAAGGCACGCCTTTTGTAAAGGTGGGTATAGACGAGCGCGCGGCGGCTGCAACGCGGCAGCAACTCGGCATGGAACGAACGTGTTTGGGCGAATATTCGTTCGTTTGAACGGTAGCACGCGACAATACTGAACAATACAAATAATGAACATTTTTATAGTGGAAAAGGTGAAACAAGCTGTATTACATAACATCATCATGTTACGGGAATTATTCACGTTTGAATAAAAAGATAAGGAGAAGTAAAATGTTACTTCTCGGTTCCGTATTTAATAATAAATTTAGTTAATTTTACTTGATTTATGAAGTATCGCAGAATTTATTAAGAGTGTCCGTAGATCACTAATAGTATCGCGTTAATTAGGTGGTGCAAATCAAGATTAAGACTATTGGATTTTAATGGTAGAGACTGAACAGAACAGAACTTTATTCGTGGTCGATACATCGCTTTTATATCTTTTGGTAGTACAGAGAGTGGGGTTTGCTTCTTAAGGGGGTAGACACGGGTAATGCAGCGAGTTGTATACCGACACAATCTGGGCCGAAACATGGGTTTGGGACTCTACAGATTTCGTCCTTATATGAGAAGATTTTGAGCTCGGCGAGGGCTCATTAGAAAGAGGAAGGTTCAATGAAGCACGCGACACAGCCCGTTCATCGAGATTGTGTTGATATCTAATAATATGAGTGTCCAAAGTAGAGCAAAAATTGACATAATACACCGCGGAATCTAAGTATATTTTAAGTCACTAAAAGAGTTTTATGGCTCAAACAGGCTGTGTCGCGTGCTGCATTGCACTTTTCTCTGTCGAATGAGCCTTTATTCATCTCAAAATCTTCTCATATAAGGACGAACGATGAAAAGTCCTGATTGCATTCCCGCAGACCAGTTCCGCCGTCCGCTGTTCATATTGCCGTTAAAACAGAGCACGTGACGTCACAAATTTAGTTCACGTAGTGGTGATGAGGTGGCGTCTACTCAGGAGGACTGGCAACGTGAAATCATAGCAAAACTGAAGCGTTGGCTGGTGACATGTGCTACAGTAGTAACAGCGTGATGCGGTCAATGTATGCATTTTCGTACGATTATAGGTTAGGTCATATGCATTTTAGGTATTGACTGGGAACTGTGTACAATTACTAAACGCTTTTACTGTATATAACTCATGCTTGACCTGAAGTCGCTGTCGAATTTATGTTATAATTGTATGGTTAAATTATTTAAAATAAAAAAGAAGAGATTGGAACTTTTCTACGGAGGTTGGAAGTATTGATGTATTGATATCATATTTTCAGAATGTGGTAGTTACGTCAAATATTTGAAATTATTGCATTGCTCTTATTAATATTCTTTTTCATTCTTTTGATCATTTTGTACAAAACATATTGTAAGAAAATGTCACCAAATCAGTCATAAGTTGACCTGATGTTTTTCATTTATACGTGAATACGGATGTGTGAATACAGACACAGTAAGGCATAGTTGCCGCAACTTATCAAGACTTCTGTCGCGCTGTTGCCATATCTGTTACAAATGTGATCATCAGCTAACTAAATGAATCGGCTCGAGCGGAGATTTTGTCCCGAGCCGCCAGAAGAAAATTTTCTGTAGGTTCGAATCCCGCACATGTTCATTTTTTTACTTTCTGAATTTCTCTTAACACGTTCACGCCGGCGCTGGAATTCGTGTTCCTCGCCACCAGCCGGCTACTTTACGGGGGTTTTCCTTCATCGGACGGCGCAGTACGGTCCGGAAACCCCGAAAAAGTGGCCAAAAGTAAATTTTTCAACATTAACATTTTGAAAAAAAAATTTCCTACAAATTGACAACCCTTCAAAGCTTCAATTTGTTTAAAATGTTTTACAAACTTGCATAAAAAGAAGTAAACAATTATTGTATTTATTACAAATAAGAATTACAACTAAATTTGAATCTTGCTTTTTCATTACATTTCCCTTGTCCTAATTTTAAACTATATGGAAATTTTTTCTAATTACTAAATGAATTTAACGAACTACATATTTGGTGGTACGGGCATTCAAGCGTGCGCCACCGGTGGTACACGCCGACCGATGGGGCACCCAAGCGTGAGCCACCGGTGGTACACGCCGGCGTGAACGTGTTAATGAAACTGTTACTAACATACTTGCGGGATTTTTCTGATTAAAATAAGGCCAAACACGATATAGTTTGAATTATATTTGCTTGTTGATACTAATTGAAAACGTACCACAAAGTCTGTATCAACAAGTAAATTTAATTCAAACTACAGTCTGTACCAAAAGAGCGTGTCGGCGATATCTCTGTAAATATTTATATATTTGTAAAAAAATTTATATGTATCTAATCTACACCTAAAACACTAATACGCTCTTACTTAGTAAGGAGTCCAATCTCCTCCATTAGCAATTATAGCTTGACACCGTTTCGGCATACTCTGGACTAAGTTTTGAGCGTAGGATACTGGTAGCGACCTCCATATCTTCCGGATATGGTGTACCAGTGTTTTTATTTTAATAATACGTCTTCCCCTCAGCTTGTATTTCATTAGGGACCACACATTTTCAATAGGGTTTGCATCAGGGGACTGCGATGGCCAAGGAAGTACGGTGATGCCGTTTTCCGCTTTCCATTGGGTACAGATGCGACTTCGATGTTTAGGGTCGTTGTCTTCTTGCAATATCCATTGGTCCTCGGTTTGATTGAACCAACGTTTCACGGATGTGAGAAGACCCCTTTCGTACAATTTCACCATTTTTTGTGCATTCAAATTGTCTGTGAAGACGCACAAAGTGCCGAAACCGCGTGCGTTAAAGCAACCCCAAACATGCACTTTTATGGGGTGTTTCACACTTCTTTGAATCATCCGTTTTCCATGGATAAACCAAGCACGTCTAATAGGACACCATGCCCAAAACGAAGATTTATCAGTGAATACTACATCACTCCAATCACGATCACTATTTTCATCAGCCCACGCCAGACGATTTTTGACATGCTTTTGTGAAAGCAACGGTTTCAACATTGTGCTCTGCCACTTGACACCAAATTCATCTAAACGCCGTTTCAATGTCATTGTAGAGATATTTATGCCTTTTTTAGCCAAAAATACTTGACCTTTTCGTAATGAAAGAGTCGGATTTTTTTCGAAAAGCCGAAAAATCATTTTATCTTCTCGGGTATCGGTCTTCCGCTTTAACCCTCGATTTGGGAAGTCATCGACATTTTTTGTCTCCTTATACCGGTTTACCCACTTCTTGACAAACCGTGTCGACTTATGCATATATTTAGCAGCACTCGTGAAACTCAATTTTGGCCCTTTTGGGTGGGAACATAAGAACACTGCTTCAAATCGTTTCGCATACGCGGCACTCATATCGGAAAGCGCTGTTCTATTCAATGTCTCAAACGAAACTGAAAGATATTCGACCAACGCGTAGTAGAGAAGTCTTCATTTGTTTATATTCTTTTTATCTCACTCTCGTTAGGTGTGAGGTTTCGCAGATATCGTGGACACGCTCTTGTGGGACAGACTGTATATCATGTTTGGCCTCATTTGAATCAGAAAGATCTCCCAGATATATTGGTAAAAGTTACATGTAGAAAAATTAGTAAATAAAAAAGTTTCATCGTTGAATTAGTATTAGTCACACCGATACTCCTCGACATGTATGTATATTACACCGCGTCGTCGAGCGTCGCTACGGCCAAGCGGGATTCCCCCACGTGTAGGGGATAGTCCATTTCTCCAGCCAATCCTTTCTTGCATTTTTGTCATCATAATACAATGTATTGTTCAAAACTTTCTCATCACCATTCAAACATGTGTACGAGACTAACTAGTCAATTGTGAATAGTTGGAAAAACGTCTGATTTCGGTAAATGTATAGAAGAGGGATTTTTGAATATGTTGTAGGAATCAATATTCTGAACAATTTTTGAACAGCAAACCAGGGTGTACAACATGATAATTCATGAATGCAGTATCGTCTCCAACAATGTTATATATAATGTTTGTCCAATAACTGCTTTCTACGTAGGACGTTTAATTATTTTATAATAAGTGTATAACTTTCATGTTCCGCGTCAGTGTTTTGTTAACAAAATAATGTCTAACCTAACAATACCATGCCCCTCATCTAGTTTTTCGTTTTACTTGTAATTCCTTACTGCAACGAAACATATTGTAGCATAACCACATTTCAAGTATATAATTAAAATGTACAATGAAGTTTCAACGCTGGCACTACCAGCAGACTTTCCGTTTAAATTCTTTCAAGTACAACGCAACAGCTGACAATTTCTTTCCACATTCAGATTACAATATCGAAGTAACCAGCAGCTCCCTCTCGCCTGTCGGTATTACCATTTCTGTACAGGAAAAAGCTGCTGTAATACCGACCTTCCAAATCGGAGAGGTCACGTGCCGTGTCTACCCCCTTAAAATGATTGCGTGGCTTTTGCCGATGCAAACGTTGGTCGCGGTGTTACGGCTGGGACTGGGCGTTGGTCTTCGTTACAATCATAACAATAACAACAATCGTATTCCTTATCTACCGATAAATGATTATTTTGGATCAAAAGTTAAAAATTCATGATTTTTTCGACTGTGCCAAGTACCGAAAACAATAAACCGCTTTATCCGCGCACGTTCCTTTATTTCTGTGAGCGGATCCCGCATTAATTTGTCCCCGTTTCGTTTACAATATATGTAGATCTGTATGCCACCATCGTCGCTGCCTTCTTTTCCTTTTGCTGACTCTTTTAACCCTTTGCGGACTACGGGTGCAGATATGCGTCCTGCGTAAACCATCAATCTGGCCGATGGACTCATACACGCGTTCGGCGAAAACAAATGATAGGGCCGAAAGATTGACATATGCGCCCGGCGTAAACACATCGCTGTGGCCCCATGTCGCCGATGAACAGATACAATATGCCGTTTAAGAAATGACAAAAATAATCATTTTATTTATCCTGAGGACAATCTGTGCGTGCACATTTATTCACAATTTGGTATCTTGGAGTGATATGAACGATAATAGCGTGTAGGCAGATATGTGCGCTGGCAATTTCAAAAGGCTATCGCGACCGCAGTTCGGCCCCACGGTATGGTTGGCTTCGAACAGCCCCGTCCGCAAAGGGTTAACTCATTATAAGCTACAATTATGACTGTACTACTAGCTATAATCAGAGCTTCATCACTGACCTGATGGCGAATGCGCGTTCAAATTCATGATTCGGTCCACGCGCGGCGCGTGTTCGTGGTAAAAACGAAACACCGCGCACACGTTGTAATGCCGCGTTGCAGCCGCGGCGCGTTCGTCTATACCCACCTTAATGTACCGACCCACTAAATCTTAAGCTATCTCTTATGTACACCAAATATTATTGCATTTCGCCAAACATTCCTGTGAATCTTGCCCTACCCTGTGAATCATCCCGTTTAGTCACCCGATCTATGCTTCTAACTTCTGACCTATGTCCCTAACTATTTTTCACTCTTATTTTCGACCTCTCCTATCACCCCTACTCCTATATTTCAGATCCTTTATAAACCCTTGACCATTCTTCCTCTAGATTATTCTTATTTTACAAATCCGAGTTACAAGTCCGTCGCCGTCGTACAAGTTTTTATAATCTAAAATAAAGCCAGTCTTCAAGCAAGGTTATTCCGACATTATTTTCACGTGTAAACCATCCAATACACTTTACAGTTTGAAAGAAACGTCTCGAGTGAGAGTTACACAAGCCAGAAAACAAGTGAGCGACGGTCTTATGCAGGGGACATTGTAGATCAGGGGTGAGGAACTTCTTCTCCGCCGCGGGCTAAACGCGCTAATGTCCTACTTTTCCGATTCCCCCACCACCGAAATTAGTTCCCACTCTACGCATTACCTTTAGCAATTAAAATAAGCAAAGAATGTATGTGTATGCGTACCTATACCCGTTTCAACGAGACGAGTCAGTAAATGTAAACAAAACAGTAGCGTCTTGTACACGTGATAAATGCTAGCGACTGCAGTTATTTGCAAGAGTGCAACAACAAAGAAATGCGATAAAGTGACATTCGATATAGCCGACATGGAGGGGGTCTGCTATATCTTGTGAGGCCGTGGGCAACAAAGACTGCTTAAGGGGGTAGACACGGCACGTGACCTCTCCGATTTGGAAGGTCGGTATTACAGCAGCTTTTCCCTGCACAGAAATAGCAATACCGACAGGCGAGAGGGAGCTGCTTGTTATTTCGATATTCTAATCTGAATGTGGAACGAAATTGTGAGCTGTTGCGTTGCACTTGAAAGAATTTAAACGGAAAGTCTGCTGGTAGTGCAAGCGTAGAAAATTGATTGTACATTTGAATTACTTGAAATGTGGTTATGCTTCAATATGTTTCGTTGCAGTAAGGAATTATAAGTGAAAAGAAAAAGTAGATGAGCTTCTATAAATTTACCGAAATCAGATCCACTCAATTGTTCGAAACATTTTCTGCAAACCGTTTTTCCAACTTTTCACAATTGACCAGTCAGTCTCGTACACATGTTTGAATGGTGATGAGAAAGTTTTGAACAATACATTGTATTCAGGGGTGTGCGGGTTCTCGACATTTCGGGTTCGGGTCGGGACGAGAAAAATCGGGCGAGATCGGGCGGGCTCTCGGAAATGTGATACTCGTCGAGATTCTCGAAAGTATCCAAACGCTTCGAGATCCCGAACGTTTCGAGATCTCGAACGTATCGAGAGCCCGAAAGGCGTATCGAGAAATGGAAATCCCGAAACTGACTATACGATGCAATGTCTCGGGATCCCAATAATGCTTACATATTATTATGAACATACAGGCATATATATTACATAGAAATTACAATGTTCGACCAATTTTAACTTATTTCGCTTTTGTAAACTTCAAGAGCCGTCTCTTATAGTATTTATTACTATCTTTTAGCGTGCAGAACGTATGGTTTTTGAAAGTATGAAATTTTTGCAATTGTTTTGTGCTTTTACAGTAATATGTAGTTGTAGTTATTCAAGTTACTCTTGGTACGAATTGATTCTGTGGAATTTTTACAAATAAAATTAACATAATAATAACATACGAATTAGAATCATTATTCAGCAGTTCGGGGATCTTACTATTGTTACTACTTGATGCGGATGATGCACTCGGGTTGTTATTATGATTATCTAGATTAATTAGTTGTTCCAATTTTTATTGAACCGCTTTAACGAGATTGCGCCCATTGTCCGTTATAAAAAAAACTGATCTGTTGAAACTAACTAAGCCCCCAAACTGTTATTAAATCCGTTAATAAATAAATTCGTGAGATTTGTACGAATCTTTCTGAGGCATTAAAGGTAATTTTAATTACTTAATTTGATTAATAATTTAATAATTTGTTAATTTTTTTTCGTATGTTATTATTATGTTAATTTATAAATAATAATAAAAATAATAAATAATAATAAATAATTAAATAATCACATACACGTAGAGTATAATACTAGATATTTTATTTTATTTCAAATTATAGTGTAAAAAACAAATTATTATGATTATTTAGATTAATTAGTTGTTCCAATTTTTCAGTGACAATCGTCTTTTCGCTATCCAGGAGAAGACGGTCTTTAAATCATGTCTCGTTTTTTTTTGAAGGTTCAAAACGTTCCTATAAATAAATACATTTATTCTATTGTTCCTCTCTGTGAGATTAAACTTAAATTAGGTAATTAAAATTACCTTTAACGCCTCAGAAAGATTCGTACAAATCTCACGAATTTATTTATTAACGGATTTATTAACAGTTTGGGGGCTTAGTTAATTTCAATAGATCAGTTTTTTTTATAACGGACAATGGACGCAATCTCGTTAAAGCGGTTCAATAAAAATTGGAACAACTAATTAATCTAGATAATCATAATAACAACCCGAGTGCATCATCCGCATCAAGTAGTAACAATAGTAAGATCCCCGAACTGCTAACTAATGATTCTAATTCGTATGTTATTATTATGTTAATTTTATTTGTAAAAATTCCACAGAATCAATTCGTACCAAGAGTAACTTGAATAACTACAACTACATATTACTGTAAAAGCACAAAATAATTGCAAAAATTTCATACTTTCAAAAACCATACATTCTGCACGCTAAAAGATAGTAGTAAATACTATAAGAGGCGGCTCTTGAAGTTTACAAAAGCGAAATAAGTTAAAATTGGACGAACATTGTAATTTCTATGTAATATATATGCCTGTATGTTCATAATAATATGTAAGCACTATTGGGATCCCGAGACATTGCATCGTATAGTCAGTTTCGGGATCTCCATTTCTCGATACGCCTTTCGGGATCTCGATACTCCTCTCGGGCTCTCGATACGTTCGGGATCTCGAAGCGTTTGGATACTTTCGAGGATCTCGACGAGTATCACATTTCCGAGAGCCCGCCCGATCTCGCCCGAGTTCTCTCAACCCGACTCTCGGCTCGGGAATCTCGTCAATTTGAGAACCCGCACACCCCTGATTGTATTATGACAAAAATGCAAGAAAAGATTGGCTGGAGAAATGGACTATCCCCCCTCCACGTGGGGGAATGCTCCGTGGCGATAACGACGCTCGACGATGCGGTGTAATACGATCCGAACAAGAGTATCGGTGTGACTAATACTAATTCAACGATGAAACTTTTTTATTTATTAATTTTTCTACATGCAACTTTTACCAATGTATCTGGGAGATCTTTCCGATTAAAATGAGACCAAACACGATATAGTTTGAATTATGTTTACTTGTTGATACAGACTTTGTGGTACGTATTCAATTAGTATCAACAAGTAAATATAATTCAAACTATATCGTGTTTGGCCTTATTTTAATCAGAAACATCTCGCAAGTACGTTAGTAAAAGTTTTATTAAGAGAAATTCAGAAAGTAAAAAAATGAACATGTGCGGGACGCGAACCTACAGAAAAGTTTCTGGCGGCTCGAGACAAAATCTCCGCCCGAGCCGATTCATTTAGTTAGCTGATGATCACACTTGTAACAGATGTGGCAACAGCGCGACAGAAGTCTTGATAAGTTGCGACAACTATGTATACCTTACTGTGTCTGTATTCACGTATCACGTATTCACGTCTGAATCGGCGTTCGATACTACATACATAGGAGCGTAAAGCTTATAAAAAAAATCAGGGAGTCAACTGTTGACTGATTTGGAGACATTTCCTTATTATATGTGTAGGATCGGGCGCCTCCATCAAAGAACATAAGAAGAACTTAAGAACCACGTTGCCTAAGAAGGGGCCGTGGCGTAGTGGCGCTGATCAGTGCCTAGTAATACGAAGGTCTCGGGTTCGATTCCCGATGACTCCCCTTCATTTTTATAAAGTTCCTACATTTGGGGGCTCGTCCGGGATGGAGGGCAGCGCCGAACCACACGAAGGCAAATGAGACAGACGGCGGCAATGAGGGACACGAATTCAAGGTGTGAAATTGTCGTGCGTCTTAAGGGGGCCGACTCTTTTGGGGCCAACTCCGAATCGATCTAAGCGCCATTAGACAGAACGGGCGTTAGTGAAAACAGAAAAATCGTCTACTTCGACATTTTACGGGGTGACATCTAAACTCAATATACAGAATTATAAACTCACGATGTGACATCTAACATCATTAGGCAGAATTATAAAAGGAGAGTGGGAGGCCATAGTTGCCAAATCACATTATTTGAGAGTTCTGTCGCACTATTGCCACATCTGTTACAATCGTGGCCATCAGCTAAATGAATCGGCTCGAGCCGAGATTTTCATTCCTGCCGGACATAGACATAGCTGCTGAACGGCTGGAAACCTTTTTGTAGGTTCGATCCCCCTCGGCTATAATTTTTTTACATTAATTTTTTTCTAATTCCCAACTATATGACAATGATCAATATTTGCTTACCAATATTTTAAAAACATTTGTCAAATATTTTAATTTAATATACCTAAATCTGAACTTATAGCGCTTTTTGCGCTACCGTTTCTCTTGCCATGTACATATCTTGTCAATTACGGTACCGTTTAATATTTCTAACATTGAAGTATAATGTATGAAGCATTTTCAGGCATCTTACAATTAGATTGAACAGTCGTAGATGAAGTGCAGGAAAACTCGTGTGATGTTTTACTACTATTTCGCCTTTCTTTTAGATGACACAATCATTTCTTTTTTACAAATAATTATTGTTGCGAAAGCAATTATACCATCAGAAATAAAGGAAAATATTTATTTATAGAGATTTTATGCGAGTACTGAATATGCATATATTGATAATCGTTAATTCATTTCATTCGCTTTTTCCCATTGCTTCGGTCATTGTGTAGAATGTAGAATGACAAACGAAAAATACGGAGACATAGTTGATATTGTCATATCTATTACAGTTTTGCTTTTCAGGAAAACTTCGATAGATTCGACTCAAGTTGAGATTTTGATTTTGCCGAACATAAAAGAGAATAGTGCAAATGAAAGAGAAGATACAAGGGTCAAGTTGAAAAAACAGATTGATAAAACAATATTAATATGTGTAAAAAAATAATTTTTGGAACTTATGAGAGAAGGGCCCCTATTGCTGCTTGACATAGGTCAGGCACAGCCAACTGGCGGGCCACGCGGTTCATCTTACAAACAAATGACGGCCTTCACACTGCGTCATAGTTGCGGTATCACACCGATTCCCGTCTTGCTGTCACGTCATAGGTACATCTGACGTACATAGCTCTATCTTTGTCTATCATAGCTTTCTGTTGCTTAGAGCGAATCATAAAATGATCGAAAAGGACCACGGTGACATTGTATTGTTGTACAGACTAGGGTCACGAGAGCTAAACAAAACAACTTTTTAACACCTACACGCCGACATAATCATTTGAATACCAATTCAAGCGCCTTTGAAAATCTTACATATATTTTAATTATATTACAATTATATTATTGTTGTATAATATAGTTAATATATTTCATATATATTAACATAGCAGCCTTATTGGTAATATAAATGAAACATACCACCTAATGATTGAAATTTTGAGTTGATCATTTTGAGCTTTGACGTGTATACGCGTCCAAATGTTAGAAATATCAAACAGTTCCATAATTGGCAAGATACTTGAGAAGAAAACGGTAGAAAAAATCGCTTCAACTTCATATTTACGTATATTAAATTAAAGTATTTAACAAATATTTTTAAAACATTTGTAAACAAATATTGATCATTGTCATATACTTAGCAATGAAAAAAAAATGAATGTAAAAAAATATACCCCAAGGGGACTCGAACCTACAAAAAAGTTTGCAGCGGCTCGAATCAACATCTCGGCTCGAGCCGATTCATTTTGCTGATGCTTATGTTAATTGTAACAGATGTGACAACAGCGTGACAGAGGTTTGATACGTGCAGGCAACTATGCCTTACTGATGTCTGTGTGCACGCATCACGTATTCACGTATGAATCGCCGTTCGTGGTGTGAAATTATAACTTACAATTACCGACTGATTTGTATTTTTATCGACCCTGACGGTAACTTGGCCAAATTCACTACAATGTACCATAAACGCCACCGACGGAGAATCAGTGAACTATTCTTACGTCGGATACGTGCAAATCGTAACAGTCGTTTTTCGCCTTCCAGAAGTGATAGATTGTGAAAAATCGAATTTCTGTGATCTTGTGCTACTTCAAGACAGTCGGGTAGAGTGTTTTTAGCAGTGAATAAACTATTCATTCGTTCAATATTTGCTAACTGTGAAATGTGTCAAATCGCCTGCAGCCATCTTGTTTCCTACGTCGTTGTCTGTCTCAAGCTTGCCAGTTTAAGAAATACCATTCTTCTCAACGAATGGTATTTATTGGCGTTCAGACATACTTCCCCGGCTATGGTGAAGTCTACCCGTGTGTACTATATCCGCGAAAGTTTCATTAATGCAATTGTTCAGACGAGTATTTGCTGCTACGAAATCGAGTCTCTCTCTCGCGCATGGCGTATACGTGCATGCTTTCCTTTGTTTGTGTGAGTGCACGCACACACGTCATGGCGCTTGGAGTCGGCCCCCTTAAAGCGAAAACAACCGTCGGCAACGAGGGACACGAATTCAAGGTGTGAAGTTGGGCGTGTTGCAGTTGAGTTGTGAGTTGAGCTACAGACGAAATTCGAGGGCGAATTTCCTGTAGAGGGGGCCGAGTGTAGGATCGGGCGCCTCCATCAAAGAACATAAGAGGAACTTAAGAACCACGTTGCCTAAGAAGGGGCCTGGCGTAGTGGCGCTGATCAGTGCCTAGTAATACGAAGGTCTCGGGTTCGATTCCCGATGACTCCCCTTCATTTTTATAAAGTTCCTACATATGTTTTATACAAAATAATCAAAAGAATGAAATAGAATAATAATAAAAGCAATGCAATAATTTCAAATAATTGCTGTAACTACCACATTGTGAAAATATGATATCAGTACATCAATACTTGATGTATTAGTAAAAAAGTTCCAATCTCTTCTTTTTTATTTTAAATAATATAGCCATATAATTATAACATAAATTCGACAGCGATTTCAAGTCAAGCATGTGTTACAGTAAAAGCGTTTAGTAATTGTACACAGTTCCCAGTCAATACCTAAAATGCATATGACCTAACCTATAATCGTACGAAAATTCATACATTGACTTCATCACGCTTTTACTGTAGCACATGTCACAAGCCAACGCTTCCGTTTTGCTATGATTTTATGTTGGCACTCGTCCTGAGTAGGCGCCACCTCATCACCACTACCTGAAGTAAATTTGTGACGTCACGTGCTCTGTTTTAACGGCAATACTACAAGCGGACGACGAAACTCGTCTATGGGAGTGCAGTCAAAAGTCCTCACTTAATTTCCTTATATGAGAATATTTTGAGCTGGGTGAGGGCTCATTCGAAAGAGGAAGGTTCAAAGAGTTTCGCGGCAGGCCCCGATTGTGTCCCAAAACTCTTTTAGTGACCTAAAAATGCCTGTATTCTGCGGGTGTATTTTGTCGTTTTTTGTTACACTTTGAACACTCATATTATTAGATATCAACACAATTTCGTTGAAACTCCTGTGCTGCGAAACTCTTTGAACCTTCCTCTTTCGAATGAGCCCTCACCCAGCTCAAAATATTCTCATATAAGGAAATTAAGTGAGGACTTTGACACCCATGTTTTATGTCGATATACAGCTCGCTGCATTACCCGTGTCTACCCCCTTAACCCTTTGCGCTCCGAGCGCTCTTCACCGTTTCGTTCCAGCTCGACCGCGATGTATTCGCAATTTCGTACTAGCAGGTCCGCGCAGGTTTGAAAATACTAAAACTAACAAGGGGATGCCGAGGATGACGGGAAACGGATTTTGCTGAAACTTGCAGTATTTGAAGATGACGTATCCAAAGTTAATTTGGCAAAGCAGTAGCGCGCAACTCTCAAGATTTTCCGAGAAAATTGCATTTGAAAATCGCTGTACTCGGATATAAGGAGTTCGTCTTAACTATTCAACAAGAAGGTGAGTAGCCGAGAGCGCAGCGAGAATTACTGTTAACAGGAGGTTGCTGGTTCGATTCCTCGCTACCGATATTTTTTTTTTTTCCTAAAATGTATGAAATCTGCGCCAATGAACAGTTACTTTTATTCTTTTAAATAGAAAATGCATGTTTTTTGTTTGTGTGAATTGGGAAAGGAATGGAACAAAAATAATGCAGGATGTTAGGTTTGCTTTATTAATTACGTGCTAGTATGACACGAACCAGGATGATATGCATCGTAAAAGCATACGAAACAATAATTCTTGCGGCATCTAGCACACACTATAAACGCAGCGTTCGGACAAGAGCACCCAGTTTTAAGGACGTCTAACGGAAAACATACTTGGTTGACATTCATAAATATTTCTCTGCTATCACACAGTTTGGACGCAAACCACGCATATTTCAACATATTAACAAAGATCGGAGAAGATAGTTGATGGTGAACTATTGAATGAATTTTCATACAATCTTCTCGGGAATTTATTTCCCGCTTCTGCTGTATAAGAAACGAACAATTTTGCAGGCGCTTTATTAAATTTTTAACTTGTCTATAAAAGTAGACATCGCACGGCTGGACCAGAGGGGTGCATTTCGGAGGTATGACTTTCACAGTGCACGTTGGCATACCCTCGTCATCCTGGAATGCTTCATCGTACGATTTCCCCGACAAAGACAGGGCGTACTGGGCGGTATAAGAATGGGTCACCTTATTCATGCTCTGCCTTTGGACAGTGACTATTTTTGCTCCTCGGTGGGCGAGCGTTCTGTCGTAGGTAGCTTGATACTGGCAACCTGTTTGGTCCGTGTTAATAACGAAATCCGAATTGAAATTCGGTATTACAGCACGAACTTGAGCACGAAAGTTTTCTGCCGAAGCCCATGTTTCCTCCATCGTTGAGGCTTCGCTTTCTGACACAAATTTCGTGATTTTCCGTTGCCGGATTCCATGCTTCCTTTTGAATTCAGTCACCCACGTAACGGACGCTTTAAATTCAAAATCGCGGAATTGGCTTGCAGTAGCTAGAGCCCACTCCTGCAGGTTTCGCGTAGTCACTTGCTGGGAATAGTACCGAGCTTCCTGGTAACGGTCATTTGTCCACGAATCGATGGTACTATATTTATCAAATGCGGTCCCACCACTTTTTATGTGTGCTTCCCACTTTGGCAGATCATCCATACGTTTCAAGCGGGAGCACCCACCCTTCTGCAGGGTCTTCAATGTCCAAGCTGGATGCGCCTTTGCAATATTCACCACTTGAATTTTATGTTCCAGTGGAATATAGTCCGGTTTCATTTTCTTCTCCTGTGGCTGGCAATCTTCGGACGAACTCGATCCTCCAACTTCTTCGCACGCGTTCTCCTGGTCCGGTTCATCCTCCATGAAAAGCTCCTCGCATTCGATGAAATTCTTCTCGTTTAACATTTCAATCGTCCGCTGATAAATTTCTTCTCCCATGAGAATGGCCTCGTCATTAATGACTGCTGAAGCTTGTGGTGCAATCATGTCATCTTGAGCAAGCAGGTGTTCATAGTATACCACGGCATCCTTTAACTGCGACTTCTTCATATCACTTTGCACATTTTCTTCAACACACACCGATTCTTGTGCTGTCGATGGACCTTGCACGTCTACACACTCCACGTCAGACATTATAACTTCTTTGGATTTTCTACTCTTGGAAACAATGCTACGATAGCTAGTGTCGAAATGTGACTACGAGGTACCGTTCCTTCAATTGTTACTCTTACCATCATGCTAGTACCCCCCTCTTATTCAATTTTTTAGGTAAAAACGGCAAGGTAAAAACGGCAAATGTGCTTGTTCTATCCAGGTAGACTCGGTTATTCCAGGTATAGATCAAGCCGAAAAGCCCACGATGCCATAGAACCCAACGATGCCATGAAACCCAACAATGCCACAAACAAAAAACATGCATTTTATATTTAAAAGAATAAAAGTAACTGTTCATTGGCGCAGATTTCATACATTTTAGGAAAAAAAAAAAAATATCGGTAGCGAGGAATCGAACCAGCAACCTCCTGTTAACAGTAATTCTCGCTGCGCCCTCGGCTACTCACCTTCTTGTTGAATAGTTAAGACGAACTCCTTATATCCGAGTACAGCGATTTTCAAATGCAATTTTCTCGGAAAATCTTGAGAGTTGCGCGCTACTGCTTTGCCAAATTAACTTTGGATACGTCATCTTCAAATACTGCAAGTTTCAGCAAAATCCGTTTCCCGTCATCCTCGGCATCCCCTTGTAAGCCAAAAATTTCAATACCATGGTCTATTTCGGATATGCTACACTGTAGCTCTCATCTTATCTCATTTGGATTAAGATTGAGACATTGTCGGGCCACATTGTGAGGCCACAGTCGGGAGGCATTGTCGAAACGCGATGTCGAGCCACACTCGACATAGGACCGCAAAGGGTTAAAGAGGTTATACTATTCTTTACAATAGTTGACGGTGACAACTCCTTTATAATTTCGTCCTGGATAGGCTTTCACCAGACGTCCCATGATTATCGATCATGACTAGATCCCCTGCGTCCAGTTGTACCTTACGCGAATGCGGGCTATCCTCGATCTGCGACTGCTGCTTCTCGTATACTTTATGTCGTATGTTCAGTCTTAACACTTTACCGACCGCTAGCGGTTCAACAACATACGCACGTCCGACCGGCCGCTCAGCCACGGATTCTCCCTGGCACCGGCTCTGCTTCGGTTTAGACTGTCGCGCGGGAATGTCGGCGCGCTTCGTACGCTCATATAAAATTGTCTGCTCTCTGTTATTATAGGATAATAAATCTTGGCTTGGTGAGCGTCGGTGACAAAAGCCGATTAATTGGCTACTGGTCGGTGAGCGTTGGCGAGAAAAAGCCGATTAATAGGCTACCGGTCGCTAGGCGTTGGCGAGAAAAAGCCGATTAATAGGCTACCGGTCGCTAGGCGTTGGCGACAAAAAGCCGATTAATAGGCTACCGGTCGGTAATGTGTTAATAAGTCAAAGCGTGTTCTAAGCTCCCGCTTATGGAACAAACTCGCCGGTGACTTTCCGGTTGTACAATGTGGCGAACTGCGGTAGTCGAACATAAATCGATTTATCGCTTTGTCTAGTCTCTCTCCCCTTTTACAATTTTTAATACTTTATTCTTGAACGTGCCTACGAAATTTTCAGCTGCCCCGTTCGTTGCCGGGTGATAGGGCGGGGAAAAACTATGCTTGACACAGCTGTCTCTCAACAAATTTTCGAATTCATCGCTTCTAAACTGCGGACCGTTGTCCGTTACGATATGATTTGGTAGTCCGTATCTCGCGAATAATTTATCGAACACTTCGATCAGTCTGCACGCCTTAATATTATTACGGAAATTAACAATCTCTGGCCATTTCGAATAGGCGTCCACTATGACTAAATACATGTCTGCGTAAAATGGACCTAAAAAATCTGCATGTATGCTATCCCAAACCCTTTCCGGCCACGGCCACGGCGTCAACGGCGCACGCGGCGGTGCCTTTTGCTCTTTAATGCAAGTTTGACACGACCGCACGGTATTTTCGATGTCCAGGTATATGTTTGGCCACGACATGTACGATCGCGCCAAAGCCTTTATCTTTACAATCCCTAGGTGCGACGCATGAAGATTACGCAACAGTTGCGCACGCAATGATCCTGGAATAATTATCCTACACCCCCAGAACAAACAATTTTCTTCCACCGCTATTTCGCCCTTTTTTGACAAATATTTTTGCTCCTCGTCGGACAATTCTTTGGGATTACTCGACCATCCTAGCGTGCAGAATTTCATAATTCTACTTAAAACCTTGTCACGTTTTGTTTCAACAACTACCTTTTTCCAACCTATATTATTCATATTCTCGTTAATGTAGTAAACCGGGGTAAAATCGGTACCGAAGATATCCACTTCATCGTCGATCGGTAAACGCGATAGTGCGTCACAATTTCCGTTATTTTTCGATTTAACATGCTCGATCTTATATTGGAACCCTGACAAAAAATATGCCCATCTCTGCAACCGACTCGCCGCTGTGAGTGGTATACCCCTTTCTGGGCCAAAGATGTGTTCTAACGGTTTGTGATCGGTTCGTAACGTTATTTCTCTGCCGTACACAAAATCATAAAACTTTACAAACCCGAATACGATCGCACTGGCCTCTTTATCTATAATTGCTCTGTTCATTTCCTTTTCCGGTATCTTCTCAGACGCATACGCAATCGGCTTTTCCGTGCCGTTTTTATACCGATGCGATAAAATCGCCGAAAAACCATACATTGACGCATCGCAAGCCAACACCAATTCTTCATCTGGATCGTAATGAGCCAGTACCTTCGAAGAAATCAACTCGTTTTTTACCCAGCGAAAAGCCTCCTCACAATTTCGCGGTTCATTCGAAACTTTTATTATGCGCACAGTCAAACAATGGCTTTAACTTTTCCGATCTATTTTCCAAAAACCTCGCGTAAAAATTAACTAAACCAAGAAATGAGGCAAGCTGTTTGCTGTTCGTTGGCCTCGGCGCCTCGACCATCGCGCTTACTTTCGATTTTGCCTTCTGTAGGCCATTCGCATCGATTACCTACCCTAAAACTTCAATGCGCTGCTTCGTGAAATCGCATTTTTCCTTATTCAACCGCAATCCACGTTCCCCCAATTGTTTGCAAACCTTTCGCAAATTCTCGCGGTGCTCCTCATTCGGGCGGGCGGTTACAAAAATATTGTCCAGGTATGCAATGGTATTTGGAATATCCTGCAAACACTCATCCATAATTTGCTGAAATTCGCCCGGGGCATGCGCCGTACCCTCGGTCATTTTCCTATATCGAAACAAACCAACATGCGTCGTAATCGTTAACAATTCTTGAGATTTTTTATCAATCGGAATCTGCATGTAGGCCTGTGGCAGATCAAGTTGAGAATACAATAACCCCTTTTGCAACACATTGAAAATGTCGTCAATGCGTGGAAACGGTCGCTTGGTCACGCGTAAACTCGGATTTACAGTTAATTTAAAATTCCCGCAAATTCTTACTTTGCCATTACTTTTTAACACGGGAACAATCGGCGTGGCCCACTCGCTCGCCTCCACTTTTTCCAAATGCCCTAGTTTCATTAATCTGGCAATTTCGTTTTCTACCTTAGCTTTAAGCGCGTATGGGATATGCCTTGCTCCCAACGCGATCGGCTTCGTGTTTTCCTTCACATGCAATCTGATTTCTCGTTTGTTATATAAACCCGGTGTACTGTCCAAACAACTCTTTAAATTCAGACAGAATTTTTTCTCTCACATCATTCACATTCAACTTTATCAATTTACTACTGTTATCGCTCAATGCGGCAGTGTCTAACCTGTCCATAGGTCGAATTCTGCCAGCCACTGTCTGCCAATCAGTGGCGGGCCATTACCTTTAAGCAACAAACAATTCAATGTTTTTGTTTGATCGTTCAGATTTACTTTTAAATTCCTTAGTTGCCCGATTGGCATCATCTCATTTTGTTCGTACCCGTATAAATTCGTGCTACATTTATCAATTTTCCAATTACTCAAATATTCATGTCGGAGCTTACTGTGGGAAGTGAGCCCTTGTCTTTATTATCAAGATGATCGATACAATTATCATTCGCGCGTTTGACGGTGTGTGTCGGTCGTTCCGTTGCTGGCGGTTGTGTCGGCACGACTGATCGAGGCATAGCTCCCCGGCCTCGGCGACGCTTCCACGCACCCCCGATTTCCCTAATCGTTCCCGGAAATTTGGGGGCGATGGTCACATCGAGAACGCACATCGCCGAGCCCAAGTCACGCGTCCACTTATCTCTACGCGACAGAACGGCGCCACGAGGCGTAAACAAATCCCAACGGCCGCTCTGCCGCGCGTGAGAAAGACGTGCCTCGATCGCGCTTTCCGACAACACTTCAGAGTGGCAGTGAGCCGCCACATTCATTTTTAGACTTTTCTGACATTACCGCAAAGTACGTACCTGAGTCCACTTCCATCGGAACCGTTTTCCCATTCAGCATGACATCGACAAACATCGGATCCGCTTTTATATTATTGTTCAAAAAATTACAATCCGTTTGGCCATCCCTCGCATGCAGCGAGAAGAAATCGCTGATGTGGCTGCTCGCTGCGCCACTGCCGCCTCCAGGGTTGACGTCCGCAACCTACAAAAATTTGTTCCCAGCCCGTTTCTTTCCGAAACAGGCACGCTGCAAATGCCCCTTTCACCGGCAGAAATTGCACACTGCCTCTCGGTGTCTGCATGAACTGGCAATGTGGCCCGGTTTGCCACAGCAGAAACAGTTTCCGTCATTATTCGTACCTGCGCGTCCGCTCTGCCCTGTCCGCCTTGGATTATCAGGTTGACTGTGTCAGTCCGGGGGGCGTTTCTTTTGGTCTCGCCAATGCTGTCCTTTTTCCCTGTGACTTATGGCGAAAACTTCCTCGTTTTGGCCCTTGCTGGCTAAGGTCCTCACCGCCCCCGCAGCGTTCTTCATCGCGGCCTCGCGAGCCGTTGCTTCCTGGAGCGCCCCGTCGAAGGTGAGATCCGCCAGTTTGAATAACTCCACCCTCGCAGACTCATCGCGCATACCGCACACCAATTGGTCCCGTAAGGCTGCCTTCAAATCCGGAAAATTAATGTTTGCGATCGTCTCTCGCGAATGGACGTAATGATTTACCCAATTCACTTTTGCGACAAACGCACGTTTATTTTAATTGCGGATGACAGAAGGTTTTGCGAAATGTTCTGGTTTTGTAATGTTCACTGCTCTGCGGCTATTTCAAATCTAACGCCTGCGCTCGCATCGGCGATGCTCGAGCCGAGCGCTCGAGTATGCCCCTTTTTTTGTCGCTCGCCAGAGCGCAAATATGTTATCGTCGTTCGGGCGGACGGCATGTAGGGAACAAGGAGCGAGGAAACGGCAATTTGGCCGTTACTTGTTTTTCGATCTTTGATTTTGCCAATGCCCGCTGTCCCCGACTCCACTCGCTCCTGTACAATTACAATTCAAGGACAATTTCCTTAGTCGCACTGCAAAATCAGCCACCGACTCATTTGCCTTTCACTTCCGATGGCTTAAGGTTAAGGTGATCCGACATCAACTTTACTAGTTCGGCATATCCTTTCGCCGCCGCCTTGTCAGGCGCGCATAAACTCCGAATAAGTATGTACGCCTCCTCGTCGAAATGCGTCAGCAGCCCGTCCACTGAGTCAGCGGTGACAGTCATCCGAGAGATGGGAGGGGGGACACCTCCGATCGCCCCTCGGACCGTCACCGCTTTTACACCACTGGAGGGGGGGATCTCGCCAGCCTGCGCGAACGCAACCGGCGAGCCCTTTCCCTCCACCTTTCGTGTCGGGCGGGATCGGTCAATTCCCGATCCCGCTCCGATGCCTCCTTTCTGCGAAGAACATCCTCGCAGAAGGAGGCCACCGCTACCCAGGCTCTCTCGCTGCCCAGCATCATACTAACGATGCGAGGCAGCGAGAGATCCGCCCCCACTTGCGCCCTCAGCGCCCGGCACTCCTCGAGAGTGTGCTGCGCTGTGTCCAGCGCAGCCCCACACTCGTGGCACTCCGCCGTCACCTCCGCCCGTATCCGGCACAGGAACTCACCGAAGCACCCATGTCCGGTGAGCACCTGCGTGATCCGGTAGGTGAGCCTACCCCTGCCGCGGTCCAGCCATTCGTCCAGGCTGGGCAGAACCGCCCCGACTGCTCGCTGCGCGGCTCCTCGATTAAGGAGCTCCATCCTCCATTTGTTCCGCGCAGCCAGCCGGGCCTGATGTCTCACGTCCACTTCTTCCTCGGCGGACACCATCACGCCCTCTCGACGGAGTTCTCGGAGACGCTCGTAAATGGAAGCATCTCCCTCCGCCAAGAGATCGAAAGGCACGGTGCCCGCCAAAACCAGCGCCGCCTCGTGGGATATCGTGCGGTATCCCCTGGCCACCCAGATGGCCATCCTCCTCTGAACGCGGCGCAGCGATACTTTGCTGCGCCGCGCGACCATCAGGGCTGACGCCCATATCGGGGCGCCGTAAAGCGCCATAGACCGCACAACACCCAGGTATAGGCGGCGCACCCTCTCATCCGGTCCCCCGATGTTTGGGAGGAGGCGGCCAAGGCCGGCAGCCGCCCTCTCCAATCGGGGAGCCAGTCGGTCGAAGTGGACCGTGAATCGCCAGTGGCTGTCCAGGAGGAGACCGAGATAATTCATCCGGTCCCCAACCTGAACATGCTCACCCCCTATCATAATCCAGGACCGGGGCGGTCCCCCGCTCCGAGGCCTGTCGTGAAACCACATGGCCTCGGTTTTCGGCGGGGAGATCCGCAACCCCAGTCCACGGATACCGTCGACGACGGAGGCCAGTCCCGTCTCCGCTAGACGGATGGTCCTCTCCCAATCCCTCCCGACGGTCATCAGCAGCGTGTCATCAGCGTAACACGTCAGACTGACGCCGTCTGGGAGGGCAGCCCGCAGCACCCGATCGTACCCGATGTCCCACAACATGGGGCCCAGGACCGACCCCTGTGGGACACTACGATCAACCTCCCTCGTGCACAACCGGCCACCTCTGCCCGGATATTCGACCCACCTGTCCCTCAGGTAGTCCCTTAGGATCTTCCTCACGTAGAGGGGCACACCGTGGTCGGCGAGTGCCCCCCCGATACGCCCCCAGGGAAGGGAGTTAAAGGCGTTGGCGATGTCAAGACTGACCGCCAACGCCACCCCTCCCTGGGACGTGGCCGAGTCCGAGAGGGACCCGACTCGACTGATAGCGTCGATCGTCGAGCGTCCCCCTCTGAAGCCAAACTGGGACTCGGCCAGGTCGGGCCCCACCCGGGACAGGTGCCCCGAGAGGCGGGAAGCTAGCACCCTCTCGAAAAGGTTCCCCACCTCGTCGAGGAGACATATCGGCCGGTACGCCGAGGGAGAATCGGCGGGCTTGCCGATCTTCCTAATCAGGACCATCCGTCCCCTTTTCCAGCGGGACGGGACGCGCCCCAACCTCAGGCAGCCATCGAACAGGCGCCTGAGGCGGGGCCCGAGGACCCGCAGGGCAAGGGCCATGGCTCTGCCCGGTATGCCGTCAGGACCCGGGGCCGTGTTGCGGGCTCCCATTTTCCTGACGGCCCGGGAGAGCTCCTCCACCGTGACCCCCATGTCGTCGGACCAGTTGTTCGGGTCCGACTCCCCGAGTTCCGGTGCCTGTTCTCCCCTTTCATCCAGGGGGAACAGGGTGTCTACCACCCTGTCCAGGAACTCGGGGTCCAAGGTCTCCGTCACGGGGGGCGCCCATGGGCGAAGTTTGCCCATCACCATGTTGTACGGGCGCCCCATTCACGGTTTAGATACTCGAGGAGCTCTGTCCATGCCCCCGCCTTTGCCCTCTTGATGGCCAGCGGGAGGGCTACCACCTGCTCCCGGCAGCCCTCGTACAGCTGATGCTCCCTCGCCAAGTCGCGACGCCGTCTTCGACAGGCTCTCTGGAACAGTCGCCGGGCACGAGCGCAAACATAGCGCAATCTCCGGCGACCACCAGTACGTTGCCCGTCGATCCGGGGCGCGGGACCAGGGCATGGCAGCATTGCCCTTGGAACCGCGCCGCTTCCTCTTCGACGTCCACGACCGGCCCAGCCGGAAGTCCGGGCCAGGCCACGACGAGGGAGGCGGCCATCAGCAAGTCCTCGTCCAGGCGCTTCAGCGCCCACCGCTTCTTCGAGGCAGGGAGAATGTAAGGGGACCCATACCCCCCGCCCCCACCAGCCCTCCCTGGCGGTCCCCTGCCCCGGGTGGCGCGCACCTCCATGAGGATATAGAGGTGGTCACTCCACGTTTCCACCTTTTGCGCCACCCTCCAGCCCCTTACACGATCCACCACCGAGTGGGAGGCCCGCGTTAAGTCGACAATGGACTCCCCCTGGTAGCGGGCGCAGGTGCTGGCTGACCCCCGATTAAGTAATCGAAGGTCGGAGCCGGCCGCCCAGTCCAGCACCGCCTCGCACCTGGGGTCCGTCCTGGGGGAACCCCAAGCCTGAGACTTGGAGTTAAAACCCCCCAGGACAATAACCGGACGGGGCCGACATCGCGAGATACATCTCGCGACCCCGTCCAGGAACTCCTCAAAGGACCTCAGGTTCCACCGAGGCGGCGCATAGACTGCCACCACCGCGGTATCCCCCCATTGGACCGCGGCGTAGCCCTCGCCGCTCTCCAGAAGGGAGAACGGCAAGGGCATCGAAGCCCTTCAAGGATGATCGCTACCGAGCCCCCCGGGTTTCCCACCCAATTCGGGTGGTCCGGGATCCTGTACGGCTCGGCAGCAATCGCCAACCGCACACCCCACTCAGCCATGGACTGGAGCATGTCCTGCGCCCTGGCCGAGTGGTTAAGGTTGGCCTGAAGCAGCAGGGCCATAGCCCCTTCACTGCTCCAGATCCATCGTCCCTTCCTCGACGGGCCTTATCACCTTTGTTGCGGGAGGAGTCACTGTTGGCGGTGCTCTCCCTCCTTCCTCTTCAGGCTTTGGCATGGGGCCAGGACCCTCCGGTGCAGCTGCCGCCGCCGCCTTCTTCGGCCCGTCCAAGGTCAGGGCAGCCAGTTTGGGGGCCAACTGCATCTGCCGGGCCCCCTGATTCCTCCTTCCTTTGGGGGGCACACAGCCCCTGGTGCCCATCCGATGGCCGGAGGGTTTCCCCAGGTCGGCGCACAGGGGACATCGAGGAGCACTCCGGCACTCCGCCACCATGTGCTCAGCGCTGCCGCAGTTGTGGCATCGCCCGCTGCGGTCCACGGTGCTGGTGCACCGCTGCCTTACATGGCCCGTCTCCAGGCAGCGGAAACACTGCAGCGGGCGGTCCGCCAGCGCCTCCACCCGGGCAGTGGTCCAGCCGACGCGGATCTTCTTCGCCGCGACCACCTTCCTGGCAGCTGCCAATGGGCACTTTACCCAGAGGGTGCCAAGTCCCAGCGGAGACGACCGGATTTCTCCAGTCCTCACCTCCGCTGGCGTACACCCTCCGACATCTGCGATAGCCGCGGTTACGTCGCTAGTGGTGGTGGCCGCCACCAGGTCCCTGACCCGCATCTCCGCCATTTTTTTGGGGCGGGCCACAGTCACGCCCTCCTCCCCGCCGAGCACTTCACGCATCTTTGCGGCAAGGGCATCCGCCTTAGCAGCCCCCTCCGGCCCGGGAATCTCCAGAAGGAGACCCCCCGTCGCGGCTCTCTTCGGCCGCAGCTCCGTTATATTGAGCTCCGCCAAGTTGATTTGGCTGGCGGAGCTCATGGCCTCCGCCTACGACATCTTCGCCCCATCTTTGATGGTTAAGGCGATCGCCGCCGTACGCGGGGGTCTGCGCTGGGGAATTTTCGGGGCTGCTTTCGCCCCTCCCTCCTTCTTCCGCTGCTGTTGTTGTTGTCTCGGCTGCTGCTTCTTCTGCGGCCTCGCCGACAGTTTCTTCGCAGCCGCGGGAGGGGCCGGAGACGGGGCCGGGCGTCCCTGGACCCGAGTCGTGGCCTCCGTCTTCGTCTTCCTGCCCTTTCCACCCGCCACCGTGACCCACGTGTTGGCGCCATTCTGCGCCGGGGGGAAGGGGGGGGGCTTGGCATCTGTGGAGAAGGGGAGGGCGTCTCCAGGTGCCTTGTTGCCGCGGGTAACTCCCCGCGACGGCAGGCCGCCACCACTTCCGCCCGTATCTCCCTGATACGGACCTCCCCGGCGTCTCGTCCTTCGTCATCTGCTTCTGGGGGACTGCCCTCGCCCACTCCTCGGAGAGCTCCTTCCGCATGGAGACAATCTTCCTCTCCACCCTCCCCACAAAGGTTTCGAAGAGCGCCTCCAAGCGCCTCCTTTAAGCGCCTCCTTTTTATTTCTCATCCTCTCCTTATGAAACTTTTACATAGCATAGCTGACATTTTTCTGATTAAAATGACACCAAACACGATATAATTTGGATCATATTCAAATTATTTAATAAGAGGTGTATAATGCATTGTGAACAGTAAATATATTTGGACCATATATGGTCCAAATTATATCGTGTTTGGTGTTATTTTAATTATAAAATTATCTAATCACGACACAATATTGTCCCTGTTACAAAACATCTTGGGGAAGTGGTAATTACAATCGATTACAAGATATGTGAAGACTAAAAAGTATAAAATAAAATATATAAAAAAACTTTTTAAAAACCATGCTTATATCAAAATGCACTAAAACGGAGAAAATAATTTAATATGAATTTAAATAAAATCATGACATTAGTGACTATAAACAAAAGCGTGGTGTGCTAAACTATGTTGACGTAATCTTCGTGGGCACTCCACGCTTTTGTTTATAGTCACTAATGTCATGATTTTATTTAAATTCATATTAACCCTTTGCACTCGAGGCCTTTTTCGCTTGGGCGAACCAGCAACTCGAGAGGATTTCGGCCAACGATTTTACAATTTCAGTAATGTCTCGACTAGTGTTCAACATTGTCTACGATTTGTGTTCGGGTACCCTTTGATGTTGTGGCAGCCGAGGCTCGAGGCAGCGTTCCAGGAAAGGGGCAAGTTTAAATACCCGTGTACGTGAGACAACACTAACGCGATCAAAATTTAAGAATAAAACTTCTGCATTTTTGGTCCGTTTTAAATGAAATTTTACCAACATGTTCGTTACAATCTCCCGATTAAAATGACACCAAACACGATATGGTTTGGACAATTTTTACTTATAATGGTAGTAATAATGGTCTTCGAAATAATGAGTCCCATGGCACCAATCAATGCCGTGTTTGGTGTCATTTTAATCAGGAGATTGTAACGAACATGTTGGTAAAATTTCATTTAAAACGGACCAAAAATGCAGGAGTTATATTCTTAAATTTTGATCGTATTAGCATTGTCTCACGTACACGGGTATTTAAAGTTGCCTCTTTTCTATAACGCTGCCTCGAGCCTCGGCTGCCACAACATCAAAGGGGACCCGAACTCACTCAGGGGGGACGACCCCAAGTAGTGGGGATAGAAATGAACACAAATCGTAGACAATGTTGAACACTAGTCGAAATCTAGCGGCGCCGTAGCGGCGCCGTTCGAGTTGATGCTTCACATCAGCCGGGCGCCGTATCGGCGCCGCTCGAGTGCAAAGGGTTAAATTATTTTCTCCGTTTTAGTGCATTTTAATATAAGCGTGGTTTTTAAAAAGTTTTTTTATATATTTTATTTTCAACTCGTTCACTGGGCGTCAATTGTTCCCTAGAACCGTCGCCTGAGCCCGTGCAAACCAGCTCAACGTCGCCCATCAGCGTAACGCGCACGTACACCCCTTATTATGCGTCGTATGTACGCAGATAAACGGTACACCAGCCCACGTGCGCGGCCTATCACCACCGGTCACCACGTGGCTGCGCTTCCGCAGTACTCTACACAATACACCAAAAACAGAAAAAAGTGCACGAATTGCTTCTCGTGTTCGTACACAACCCCCGCGAACGTACAACAAAACTCTTCTGTCCCCGCACTGTTCTCGAGCCACGAGGGTCTGGCCGCGCGACACTGCTTTTTCCTTTGTTCTCGTTGTTCAGACGGAAAATTTTCCTCTTACGTTGCCGAGATCCGGCCGAATCACACAAATCCTATATGTACTTCGAATCCTCGTCGCCTATTGCTAGAGTAATGTCTCGCACTGTGTCCAAAATCATGATTCGATGGCTGTCCATTTCTATGCCCCCTACTTGGGGCCGCCCCCCTTGGATTCGGGGAAGCGTCGTTCGGATCACTTTTGATGTTGTGATTTTCGAGAACCGAGGCAGTCCAGCGCAGAGTACGAGGAAGGGGCAAATTTAAATGCCCGTGTACGTGTGAGACAATACTAACGCAATCAAAATTTAATATTAAAACTTGTTTATTTTTTGTCCGTTTTGCGAATCATTACTGTATATCTTGTAAGGCCGTGGGTAACAAAGACTGCTTAAAGAGGTTATACTATTCTTTAATACTAATATAATACAAGGAGTGCTTATGACACGGCGGGCCCACAGCGAGCGTTCCGTAAAAACTGTTACATCCGCGGCAGCGCTGCAGCGCGCTGGCAGTGCGCGCTACCCCGCGCACCTACAGTAGCGGACAAAAGTTTAAGACGATAATTTGTAAATTGGATTACAAACATCTTATACGCATATTGTTCTTCTATTCGGGTTGTCTCTTTGAAATAACATAGTTGTATGTTTGACCTTCGTAACCTCAGACCGTCAGTTGTTAAATAGAAACAATGTAGTAGTTACAACAGTTAGTTTCCTCTGAGCACTTGTAAACAGTGGACATTAGTTTAAGACGAACTGTGTAGAACGTGAGTATGAGTATAGTTTTTGAATATTTTGATTCTGGAATGTCAAAATAATTTTTTATTGTGCTTTTATTGCTTAAAATTCATTTAGGTAGGAACAGACTATGGGTAAATCAAAGAATTTACTTGAAAACGAAAGGGAACAAATCGTAAGGCTGCGAAAGCAAAGGAAGCCCTTTACCGAAATAGCAAATATAGTGAACAGGTCAGAAACGGCTTGTAAGCAAGCTTGGTATAAATTTTTAAAGACAGGCATGTATTGCGATCAACCGAAAAACGGAAGACCACGGAAAACAACGCCGACAATGGATCGCAGGATTCATCGATTGAGTGAAACGGATCGTTTTCGTAGTGCAAATAATATTGCTTTATTTGAAGATTGGCAAAAGGTATTGTTTTCAGACGAATCGAAATTCAATCGCGTCTGTTCTGACGGAATACGGTACGTTAGGCGCCGAATTGGCGAAAGTTTGAAACCACAGTGCGTTTTAAAAACTCTTAAACATGGTGGTGGAAGCGTTATGGTGTGGGCGTGTTTCTCTCGAGGCGGCCCTGGTCCGATATGTCGTATCAACGGAATTATGGACCGTTTTCAATACATAGACATACTCAAGAACACAATGTTGCCTTTTGCACGCAACAATATGAGTGATGATTTTATTTTTCAAAATGATAATGGTCCGAAGCACGCGGCTCGGGTTGTGAAACAGTTTTTTCAAGAAGAAAATATTACTGTGCTGGAGTGACCGTCGCAATCACCAGACATTAATCCAATCGAGAACTTGTGGAGCATCATAAAAAAAGCAGTACAAGGTTATGAACCGAAAAATTTAAATGAACTTTACTCTACAATTGAAACAGCTTGGAGTAATATTACGGTGGATCAATGTAAAAAATTAATAGATTCTATGCCAAGAAGATGTGCCGAAGTGATCAAAAATAATGGATATTGGACAAAATATTGAATTTAAACAAAAATTGTGTATATTTTTTTACTAAAAATACATATTTTTTGTGTAGTCTTAAACTTTTGACCGTCGAAATATTATACAGATTTCGTTTCTTTTTTTGTAATTTCGCTACTGAGCAAAAGAACAAAATGAATTTTTTTTTGTAGGTGTTTAAACAAATGTCTGATTAGTTAATACCAAAAGTAGAACACTGTATTTATATTTTGTATGTCAAATAAATCGATTATCTATTTTTTTCATTTCGTCTTAAACTTTTGTCCGCTACTGTATACTCGATCGCGCGGACACCACAGGGTCGATCTCCTCACTCGGGGTTTATCTAGAAAGTAGGGGCACGGGCCACGACTGGCCTGCGTACTGCCAGTTTCCCAGCCCCGTTGTAGATACAATGTACAGTAAAAGCTGGGTAGGTGTCAAAAGGTATTTAATAAACGTATTTAATCAGTATCAACAAGTAAATATAATTCAGACTATATCGTGTTTAGTCTCATTTTAACACGTTGAGTGCCACGCCGGTTTTGCCTCGCTTTCCGTTTAGGCCACACGACGCGACATGAGCGACGTCGCGCCGCGCGGTACTTAACACTGTGAAACAGCGACGCCTGAACGAAAAGTTGAATGTCAGTCACCGATGACTGACGCGGCATGAACGGAAAGTTTAGTGCCGGTCACCGGTGACCCCCACGGCAGTCAACGTGTTAATCAGAAAAATCTCGCAAATATGGTAGCAAAAGTTTGATAAAGAAAAAGTCAAAAATAAAAAAGTTTCATTGTGGAATTAGTATCAGTCACATCGATATTCCGGCTCGGATCATATTACACCGCTCCCTCGTCGAGCATCGCTATCGCCGGGGGGAACGCGCGCTCCCGCACGCGACTTCCCATTGCGCTTGATCCCTGTGTCAATGCGTTGGTTCACGCCCGCGACCGCGCGCTCTACGGTCGCTCTGATTGGCCATTGTTTTTCGTTACTAACTAACAAACTAAGCTGCAAATAATATTTCGGTCCAGGCAAAAGTTGTTCAGAATCACCCCAGCTACCCCCCCCCTCCCTTTCCCGATGTTCCCTGGGTTTTGGGCCACCCTGTATAACGCTCATGGAGTTACCATGCCAATGCGATATCTTTTGTTTGAACAAACTCTGATGATCCAAATATACAGGGTGTCTCTTAACTCGTGAAGTATCCGGGGTAAGTAAACGGGGGCGGGGGTAGCTGAGGTGATTCTGAACAACTTTTTCCTTGACCGAAATATTGTTTGAAGCTTCGTTTTTGAGTTATTAACGAAAAACACTGGCCAATGAGAGCGCCCGTATAGCGCGCGCTCAGTCATAATTCCGCGCGGTCGTGATCGGGTGCATCGGGGGGCAACGTACGGCAAATGAATAATGTATAATTGTTCGTTATTCATGAATAAAAATTTAATTAACAAGTCGATTAACCACCGTTCCATACTTTTATTCGTTATACGGAGCGAATAAAGTGTTTTATTAATAATGAAAAAAGTGTTTGGATAATGAATGTTAGAATAGGGTAGTTAAATAAACTTACCCTTTCGTTCACGAAGTAAATGCCTTGATGCCGTCTTCTACGTGCAGCGTGATCGGTTGGCGACGAGAAGACCTCTGACGCGGCATTACCGTTTGCACTACAATGAGGCCTACGTTCGGTAATGTGCATGTGGTGTGCGTGTGGAAACAAGTGCGAATCAGATCTGTATCGATCGCCGGGACGTGTGTTTCGTGGCATAAAATTGTTAACACTTTACCGACCGCTAGCGATTCAACAACATACGCACGTCCGACCGGCCGCTCAGCCACGGATTCTCCCTGGCACCGGCTCTGTTTCGGTTTAGACTGTCGCGCGGGAATGTCTGCGCGCTTCGTACGCTCAAATAAAATTGTCTGCTCTCTGTTATTATAGGATAATAAATCTTTTATTTTCATGATATTAATGCTAAATTTTATTTATTTTATGTATTACGGTAGTTGTCAGTCAAATAGTTATATAATATACCATAATCTATACTACAAATAAGAAATAGTCAAAATTTTTTTAATGTATGATATCTTTCAAAACAGTCGCCTTTATGTAGTGGAACTTCGCAATATTTACACGCAAAACATGTTCTACTCCTTTTTTTATGAACTGCACAAACTCTACATTGTCTTTGAGGTTTTAAACTTCGACCGCTGGTCACTATATTTATGAGTTTATGTTTCCCGAAATTCGACAGTCTTCCGGGATGGTCTAATCTGGGTGCTCTTCGTGTGGATTCAGAACTAGGTAGGTTGTCATCGTGTTCCACACAATTAGTTTCACTGTCTTCTGTCCACGAAATTGCCACTTTGTGTAGGAAATTCTTATACGTAATATTTTTTCCATTTAGAACTGTGTATGCTTTGAATGAATTGAACAATGCACAGTTGATGAAAAACATAACAACCCGTTTTGTCCATTTTTTTGTTTTTCTGAAAATGGAATAATACGCGAGATATTGGTCCGCGCGTAATACGCCCTTCATATATTTATTATAATTTATGATGGAATCAGGCTTTTGAATTGGGGCTGTTGATCTTTTGCTTCTGCTTGTGGATTCCTTTAAATGTGCAGAATGTATGGTAGAGATCATATTCACAGTTCTTCTGCCATTATTCCACACTTCTAACAAAATTTGATGATTCCTACGAAATTCGTATTGTCCTCTTGAAAGTCGTAATGTTTGTAGTGTTGTAGTTCAATAACCGTTGAAACCGTGTCTACTAATTTGTTGCCATCAGCAGCATAAACATGAAAGTTACATATGTAACCTGTGACAGCTTCACACAGCACTCTCACAAGTATTCCGTACTTTGTAATTTTTGCGGGATTATACGTTCTAATCGATAGTCTGCCTCTCCACGGAATGATACATTCATCCAAAGACAATTGTTGTAAGGGTTTATACACGTCATTAAATTTTTTCTTTAAATAATCAATTACAGGCTGGATTTTAGCAAGCCTATGTGAATTCTGAGGTATGTTGTTATTGTTGCAAAAATGCCAGCTCTGCATTATTTGCACAAATCTGTTTCTGCTCGTTACTCGTGAGAAGAATGGAGTTTCTATAGTTCGATCAGTGGACCAATAGTCGTAAAGAACGTCTTTTTTTATTTGTCCCATTAGAACTATTAGCCCTAAAAACTTCTTCATCTCCGGCACCGTGATATCAGTCCATTTTTTTGCTCTTGCTGGAGTTTGATATTTTTCCATGACCTGGTAATGATATCTGTTAGATTCCACCACCAAGTGCTCGAAGAAGTCATTTCCAATGAATAAATTGACACTCTCCATCAAATTTTCGGGAGAATTTGGCATAATTTTTATGCCAGGGCTGCCTTCGAACGGTTCCAAAATTATTGCTTGGTCGTTCGTCGACCATGTATCATCGTTATCAGCAACGTTATTTGCATTGTCTTCGACGTTACTTATTTCGTCGTCTTCTGAATCACTATATCTTAGTGGCAATACAGAACTTCGTCTCCGAATTATTACATCGCTGCCATCACTTTCGTCACTACTATCACTTCCTGAACAACTGTCAGGACAATCTGATAAATCATCTAAATAAAACTCTCCGATACCATTTTTTTCGCTCATTGCGAATGGTAAAATTTTCAAAACGATACTGATATGAAAATCTGGGAAGTTACAAAGCAAGGCAACTAACGCAACTGAGCAACGTACCTCCATCCTAAATAACAAATGATTGTCTATCACCAAGGCAGCCAATAAATAGGCCATGGCTTGGTGAGCGTTGGTGACAAAAGCCGATTAATCGGCTACCGGTCGGTGAGCGTTGGCGAGAAAAAGCCGATTAATAGGCTAGCGGTCACTAGGCGTTGAGGACAAAAAGCCGATTAATAGGCTAGCGGTCGGTAAAGTGTTAAGATAGGTCAGGATCGGTACAATGATGACCAAGTGCCAAGGACCCACTTTCGACGAAGCAGGTTACTTCGTGAACGAAAGGGTAAGTTTATTTAACTACCCTTTTCTAACATTAATTATCCAAACACTTTTTTCATAATTAATAAAGCACTTTATTCGCTTCGGATAACGAATAAAAGTATGGAACGGTTATTAAACGACTTGTGAATTGAATTGTTATTCATGAATAACGAATAATTACACATTATTCGATGCACCTGATCACGACCTCGCGCAGTCGTGCCTGAGCGCGCACTATACGGGCGCTCTCATTGGCCAGTGTTTTTCGTTAATAACTCGAAAGCGAAGCTTCAAACAATATTTTGGTCAAGGAAAAAGTTGTTCAGAATGACCTCAGCTACCCCCCATTTCCGGATACTTCACGAGTTAAGAGACATCCTGTATATTGGGGCATAGAATTCCAATACTTATACAAAAGTGTTAATATTAACACGTTGAGTAGCACGTCAGGCATCGGTGACTGAGACTAAACTTTTCGTTCAGATGCCGGTGTTTTTCAGTTTTAAGCTAAGCCGCGGCGCGCCGTCGCATAGTGGTCCGAAACCGGAAAAACACGAACTAAATTCATAGCACTGTTATTTCCACATTATTCGTTATGAATAGAAAGATTTTAGGTACTTCTTGAGTTATAGAACATAATTGCGATAAAAGATTCTCTTATTATGATGATTTTAACAATAATATTTGATAAAATGTTGTTTGGTCGAAATGGTTCTGATATTTTCTGTGGTGTGTAGTTATATCTCAGGTAGCAGAAAATAAAATTGTTACAGCCGATATAACGATTCTTACAAAACCGATTTCTTTAATTGAAATTTAATTTTCAAAGATTTCATTTAATTGAAATTATATAGTTAATATGGAAATAATTCGACAATGGGTTGTGGCATTTACACATCCAAATGCGCGTTTATGATGTTATTTAATGAAACGAACATTTTAGCAAAAGATTTAAAATAAAAAATATATACAAAATTATTTAAACAAATTAAATTAAAAAAAATTTTAAAAAATGAAAAAAGTTTATGAATGGATTTACATTACCCTACATTTCATCTTCTGATGAGGTCACGTCACTTGACCGTCACCACATTGAAGTGGAAAAACGGCGTCCTGACTGCACATATATTGTTATAACTTTCGGAATTGCAAATTATTGCAAAAAAATATTATGCAGCATTCTTAAGTAGGTTCTAACAAATACTTCCATATAAATTTCATCGGATCCCCGAGTTTACCTCCCCTTTATAAACGACATTGAAGTGGAAATGCGGCGTCCTGACTGCACATATATTGTTATAACTTTCGGAATTGCAAATAATTGCAAAAAAAATTTATCCTACCTTCTTAAGTAGGTTCTTACAAATACTTCCATATAAATTTCATCGGATCCCCGAGTTTACCTCCCCCTTAAAAACGACATTGAAGTGGAAAAACGGGGGAAAATAGGGATTCGCGTAAAGGTATTTTTCAAAGGGTAAAAATACTGAGATACCTTTCATGTTACATGTACTTGTAGCTGGAAGAACACTCTTTAAAAATATATAAACCGATTTGAGTCAGTTCCACTCTGTAAAAAAATATAGCACCGCAAAGTATAGCAAATTCAGAAAGAAATGGGATCCTTCCAAAGTGGACATATTTTCCCCCTCTTTGAAGGTGTCTCAGGCAATTACCAGTTCTCTGCGGCAATCCATTTTTTGCCGAAATGTAGTCTATACATATAAGAAAATATGCCTAAAATTTCATGCAATTCGGAGGAGGTCGAAAAATTGAATTTAGTTCGTGTTTTTACGGATTCGGACCACTGTGCGTCGTGCGCGTCACGTCGTGTGTCCTAAACGGAAAGCGAGGCACAACCGGCATGGCACTCAACCTGTTAAGAGGGACCAATACGGTCCGAATGCTCCACGCTTTTCTTCTATATTCATTCGTTAGAGTTTCTCCTTTGAATAAGGTCATGCCTTCCAAAGTATGTTTATTAAACTGAACTGTGTATTATACATATATTATCACACTTCCTCATAATCTAGATTTCCAATAATTTTAACCCATTTTCTACCCATCCTTCTGTACTACCGCAATGCAATATAATTTGTCTTTTAATATAATAATATAATAAATTTAATATAAATATATTGGTCTTCGGACCAATATAATCTAATGTCTGGCATTTCTATGATCCCCATTATTTATAATATACCGATAAAACCCTTCATTTCGCTTATCGTAACGGATACCCAGCAGCTCTGATGTTTTTTTGTTCCAACAGATCATCGCAATTAATATTTTGTATTAGAAGCTCCGTGCCTTGCCCACGCCCATGTTCTATCACTTCTGTTTCTATTCTCTGAATCGGTTGCCATTCTCCCTCTTGGAATGGTACATTCGTACACAAATGTAAATTCGAAAGTCCAATGCATGTATTGTCAATATTAAATTCTTCCCGTAATGTACTCTCATCTGAAGTTTAGCAGATAGGTCGTAGCCTTTTTCTTCGATAATATATAATAGATACATTTGATGAATCATCGAATTTCCTTTTCGACATCCTAATGGGTAAGTATTTTAACTGAAATTCGATTTGGAATTAAGGTTATAATACATATACAAACGTTATATTACCTCAAAAAGACTTCAACTAAATATTGAGATATGTACAGATCACCACCACGGAAAAAAAGTGTTATGTAAACTATTGTAGCAAATAATAATGTGTGTTTTTATCTTGATTGTTTTATATTCACAAAAGATGGACAATATTAAAATAAGTAGTGTAGGGACTTAAATTTTCGCGGCTAAGATGGCGCACGAACGGTGGCTCGCACAGTCGAACAGTCGAACAGTCGTCGAGTAGTAACGAAAAGAGGTAGCGCGGTGAAATAAGAGATCACAACATATGTAATTTATAATTCTATTTCTAATAAAGTTGATTAATATAAGGAAGTAAAAGATCGCAACAGTAGCATATGATTTATTTCTAATCAACGCCGCCAGATGGGAGAAAGTATGACAAAAAAATATATAAAAAAACTTTTTAAAAACCACGCTTATATTAAAATGCACTAAAAAGGAGAAAATAATATAATAATTTAATATGAATTTAAATAAAATCATGACATTAGTGACTATAAACAAAAGCGTGGAGTGCCCACGAAGATTCCGGCAATATAGTTTAGCACACCACGCTTTTGTTTATAGTCACTAATGTCATGATTTTATTTAAATTCATATTAAATTATTATATTATTTTCTCCTTTTTAGTGCATTTTAATATAAGCGTGGTTTTTAAAAAGTTTTTTTATATATTTTATTTTGTACTTTTTAGTCTTCACAATATCTTGTAATCGATTGTAATTACCACTTCACCAAGATGTTTTGTAACAGGGGCAATATTGTGTCATGATTAGATAATTTTATAATTAAAATAACACCAAACACGATATAATTTGGACCATATATGGTCCAAATATATTTACTGTTCACAATGCATTAAATAATTTGATATGATCCAAATTATATCGTGTTTGGTGTCATTGTAATCAGAAAAATGTCAGCTATGCTATGTAAAAGTTTCATAAGGAGAGGATGAGAAATAGCAAAGTTTCGTCGTTGAATTAGTATTAGCTCACCGATATACCCGAGCACTGATTCATTACCCTGATCGGCAGCGGCGTAGCGATGTGCGTTTGTTTGGAAAAAGCAGTGTCGCTCAACGAGCAGTGCCGTTACAGCTTTGGCATTTTTATTGTTTTGTTTATTATTGTCATTTTTTGCCCCCCGAGTATGGCATCAAGTATTGTCATCGGAAGCAAGTGCGTATACAAAATTTCAGCAAGATTGGACTATGGGAAGTGGTTTAAAATTCAATTACAAGATTTGACGCATACAAGATCGTTGCGAGCTAATATAAGCCTGGTAACAAAGCCGCCCCACGGCGAGGACAGTAAAATCAGGCCCCGTCGCGAACGTCTTAATGTCCTCTTACCGGCGGTACATGGGCGTTTTGGTGGTATTACCTGTTGGATATTAAGTTAGAGAAAATTTAGGCGGGAGAAGGGAACAAAATTTGCATAAACAACCCTAACATGTGGAAATGCACCAGAGGGATTTGGGGCATGGGTTGAGAAAGGTTGGGAATGGGTGTCTTTATGGGGGATAGGTTTGATTAGGCTGGTGGTGTGAGTGATTCGTTTAGAGCCAACTAATTATGGGTTTGAGATGTCGGAAATGTGGAAAAAATTTTAACCTTTGTCGTGGGGTATAAATCCAGGGAATTTGATTTTAGGGTTGAATGGAATATGGTTTGTCTTGTAAAGTCCAGTTTGTCTAACAAGTGGATTCGAGTGTTTGTCCACAAACAGTTTTGAACTCACAAGGGAAGGCCCTTAACTGGTCGACTCGGATTTTAATGTACTTTGGCAGGTTCATATTACACATGTCCCTGATGGTCTACGTAAAATATTAGGTGTAGTTATTTAGAAACTTTAAAGATATTAACAATTAAAGTTACATACCTTCTATGTGCTGTACCTATTTTCTAGAAATAGAAAAGAATCTTTAGAGATGGTGTGTGGCTTGTATTGTAGAGGCCTCGGGATCGAATGCCGGTTAAATTGACAATTTTTGTTTGTTTATCATTTCAGTTTGGCAACATTTTCGGACAATGTCCACAAATCACAAAAATTAAATCACGTTGTACATACATCAAACACAATAAAAAATTGAACTGAACAGAAATACAATACATTTCGCTAGGTTACAAAAACTACACGGATTCCTACAGGACTAGCTATGCATCTTCGGCCGACTTCGAAAACTCTTTAGTTTGTATACAGGGTGTTTGGTAACTGGTGGTACAACCGAGCAGGGGGTGATACTACATGTAAAAATAAGCCGAAAAAAAGGAATAACATTTTTTCGTTTGACGCTTGGTTTTCGAGAAAATCGAGTTTGAAAATTCCATCCAGTACGCGTGCACTATACCGCCTTTAGGTTTAAATATGTATTATAAATAAGAAATGTTAATGTATGGATAATACATTTATTGTAATAAATGTAAACATTAGAAAGGTCAACATTACAATGTCTAAGCAAAAAGAAACTTGTAGCGAACAATGACTTGGAGAGAGTCCACTGCACGCGTACTGGATAGAATTTTCAAACTCGATTTTCTCGAAAACCAAGCGTCAAACGAAAAAATGTTATTCCTTTTTTTCGACTTATTTTTACATGTAGTATCACCCCCTGCTCGGTTGTACCACCAGTTACCAAACACCCTGTATATTAAGATAGAATAATAAATTAGAATAATAAAGATGGTCGTGTGTGGGGAGTTGAGCCTATGCGTGAAATTGGAAACGTACTCCAGTTTGCCTCCAATCTGATCATAAACAGTGTGGACCGCATCTTCACTACAATGAACGCATTGTAAAGAAATACTGTTTCAAAGTTATTAATATTTGAAATGAACTAGATATCAGCCAGATATGTGCATAGTGTCGCCAAAATGAAATGATAAATAAAAGACAATGTCAATTTAACTGGCATTTGAACCCGGGGCCTCTACAATACAAGCCACACACCACCTCACATGGCTACCAATCTCTTCTTAAAGATTATTTTCTATTTCTAGAAGATATGTACAGCACATACAAGGTATGTAACTTTAATTGTTAATATCTTTAAAGTTTCTGAATAACTACACCTAATATTTTACGTAGACCATCAGGGACATGTGTAATATGAACCTGCAAAAGTACATTAAAATCCGAGTCGACCAGTTAAGAACATTCCCTCGTCAGGGAGTTTATATAGGAGTTTATGTCCTCCACTCTAAGTTCGTTCAGAAATTCTTGAGTCGGGTACTCGCACAGTTGTCCGGTCATGATTTTGAGGATACAGTTTTGAGTATACCTCAGCTTGACGAGCGTCGACTTTGGGGAGATTGCCCAGATTTGGGCTCCATAGGTCAGGACTGGTCGGAGACAAACCTTGTAGAGGAAAACTCTGCGATTCAGATGGAGGAGGCAGCGCAGAGGTGACGATGCATGGCTCCGGCGGCCGCTCTGGTTTTCTTTATTCTGTTTATTACGGCCGGTGTTAATTGACTGTTACTTTACAGTATTGGAAAAAGGATGAAACCACGGTGAAGGTACGACTGAAGCTTTTTGACTTGTTACGAGTCAGGGCTATGTGCAACGCCTAGGCCGGCGAGGTTGATATTACCCAAGGAATAAGGTTGAGAATTTGTTAGTTAGGTGCGCGGACGCAGCTGATCCGAAATCAGGGAGCCGCTGGGATTGTTTTAAGGGAGGACGAACCCTATGCGAAATCGGGGAGCCCCAGGAATGGGGTCAAGCGCGGACGAACCTGATGCGACATCAGGGGGCCGTAGGAGGGTGAAACGTCGTGGACGAACCCGATGCGAAATCGGGGAGCCACTAGGAAGAAGTTCGCAGACGATGTAGGATACAGACGAATCTGGTGCGAAACCAGGGTGCTGTAGGTTTCGTGGACGAACCCGATGCGAAATCGCGGAGCCACTGGGTTGGAGTAGTTACCTTGTTTGGATAAGACGTGCGAACGTCTTTTGTAATTCGCTGTTCTGCTCTTATAACTCTCTACGTCCTCTGCTCCTGTCAGCACCCTTTTCCAACTGTTCCTCAGCTCCTTCTTCCTCTCTCTACACTCTTGATCCCACCATGTTCTTTCTCCAATTTCTTTTTTCCCTCTCATCTTCACTCTCTTACTCCCCACGGCCCCTCTTATACCTTCTCTTAGCTCTTTTCATCCCCTCTCTACTCCTACCTCCTTCCATTCCAACCCTTCTATTACCTCCCTGTACCTCTCTATATCCGCCTTGCTCCAGAACTGTACCTCTCTTTTTCTACCTTCTTCTGCTCCTTCACCCTTCTTTCCACTGACTCTTTCATTGTCACTTTTAGCGGTTGGTGGTTAGAGCCTATCCTGTCCCCAACCCTAAATTCCTCCACTCCATCCCATGTCTCTTCGTTTACTACCCCGCAGTCTATTACTGTTCTCCCCCTTCATCTGAAAAATGTCCATTTTCCCCTCTGCTCCCCTCTCATCTCCTTCCTTGTTCCCATTGAGCAGCGTCTGGCTTCTTTCCTCTGTCAGCCTCATTAACCTTTCTCCTTCTTTGTTTTTCTCCTTGTCCTTCGTCTTCCTTGTTACCACTCCTGTCTTTCCACACCCCCAGCATCGTCTTTCCTCCCCCCCCACTCCTGCGTTAAAATCTCCCGCGATTAATAACATCCCTTCTTCCATCTCTCCAACTGCTTCGCCTAACTCTCTCAATTTCTCTTCCAAACCCTTTCTGTTGTACACAACCACCACTCCCTCTTCTGCTCTTATACTTATTTGCCTTTTGACTATTCCGTCTGTCTGCTCTATCCTTTCATCTTCTTCCTTGCCTACATCCCGTCTTACAGTAAGTCCAGAGCTAAATGAAAAAAGTGGTGTGAGGATTTCTCACCCCATTAAACGAACTACAAAGCTCGACCGCTCGTCGAATCGAGCAGGGCTGTGCCATGCCAATTTGAAATGGGTGCACATATACAGTATATGATATACTGCTGATCAATATGTAAATTGTTTAAGACAGTGTCAGTGTCAGTAGCACGGCTCGCAGCTCGCTTTTGTCGGTGTCGCTAGGTTGTAAAGGAAAAAACAAGGACAGAACGATGGCCCAGGCAGCCGAGCCATTTAAATGCCACCGCGTCGGTGTGATTACACAAATGCAAGACGATGCTATAATAAAAACGACAGCTTTACTTTTTTATTTTTAGTTTTTTCGACTTCCAATTTTTTTAAAGATATTGTTGAAATTCTTCCGATTAAAATGAGACCAAACATGATATATTTACAAATACAAATACAAGTACAGATATACAAATACAGATGCCTGTTTTCTTTTTTTTATTAATTAGAATAGTGTAATAGGTGACAAGCATCCTTACTTGCCATGAAGTAGAAAATGTGAGTCTAAATAGAACAAATAGTAACGGAAATAAAATTGTATATAGAAGTCTCTGCTATTCTGGCTTGTGGTTTTAAACGAAATGAGCAGAACATTGTCTCTATATTTGGAACATTAGAGTTTGTTAAAAAGGTGTAACTCCACAAGCGTTATATCGAAAGTGGTTCCTATACTACAAACCAAGGATAATGCGGCGCGAAGAATTGAAATTCCATCAAATACTTAAAATATTAAATCAAATGTACAGCTATACTAGTAGTAACTGAACTACTAGTGTAAATAAAAATTAATTCATATGCTTCTCATCTTATTGCTTACAAGGGAAGGCTCTTAAGTGGTCGACTCGGATTTTAATGTACTTTTGCAGGTTCATATTACACATGTCCCTGATGCTCTACGTAAAATATTAGGTGTACTTATTTAGAAACCTTAAAGATATTAACAATTAAAGTTTCATACCTTTATGTGCCGTACATATCTTCTAGAAATAGAGAAGAATCTTCAAGAAGATTGTTAGCCAATTGACATGGTGTGTGGCTTGTATTGTAGAGGTCCTGGGTTCGAATCCCGGATAAATTCATATTTTTGTTTTATTCATGATTTCATTTTGGCAACATTTTCGCACAATGTCCATAAATCACAAAAATTAAAACTCAAAAACTCTTTAGTTTTTATATATTAAGATAAATAATAGAGATCGACGTGTGTGGGGATTGTGCCTATGCGTGAAATTGGAAACGTACTTCAGTTTATCTCTAATCTGATCATAAACAGTGTGAACCGCAATCTTCACTACAACGAACGCATTGTAAAGAAATACTGTTTCAACGTTATTAATATTTGAAATGAACTAGTTATAAGCCAGAAATGTGCACAGTGTCGCCAAAATGATATCATAAAAATAAAAAAAAATCAATTTAACCGGGATTCGAATCTGGGACCTCTACAATACAAGTCACAAACCATGTCACTTGGCTACCAATCTTCTTCAAGATTCTTTTCTATTTCTAGAAGATATGGACGGCACATAAAGGTGTGAAACTTTAACCCTTTGCATTCGAGCGGCGCCGATACGGCGCCCGGCTGATGTGAAGCATCAACTCGAACGGCGCCGCTACGGCGCCGCTAGATTTCGACTAGTGTTCAACATTGTCTACGATTTGTGTTCATTTCTATCCCCACTACTTGGGGTCGTCCCCCCTGAGTGAGTTCGGGTCCCCTTTGGTGTTGTGGCAGCCGAGGCTCGAGGCAGCGTTATAGAAAAGAGGCAACTTTAAATACCCGTGTACGTGAGACAATGCTAATACGATCAAAATTTAAGAATATAACTCCTGCATTTTTGGTCCGTTTTAAATGAAATTTTACCAACATGTTCGTTACAATCTCCTGATTAAAATGACACCAAACACGGCATTGATTGGTGCCATGGGACTCATTATTTCGAAGACCATTATTACTACCATTATAAGTAAAAATTGTCCAAACCATATCGTGTTTGGTGTCATTTTAATCGGGAGATTGTAACGAACATGTTGGTAAAATTTCATTTAAAACGGACCAAAAATGCAGAAGTTTTATTCTTAAATTTTGATCGCGTTAGTGTTGTCTCACGTACACGGGTATTTAAACTTGCCCCTTTCCTGGAACGCTGCCTCGAGCCTCGGCTGCCACAACATCAAAGGGTACCCGAACACAAATCGTAGACAATGTTGAACACTAGTCGAGACATTACTGAAATTGTAAAATCGTTGGCTGAAATCCTCTCGAGTTGCTGGTTCGCCCAAGCGAAAAAGGCCTCGAGTGCAAAGGGTTAATTGTTAATATCCTTAAAGTTTCTGAATAACTACACCTAATATTTTACATAGACCATCAGGGACATGTGTAATATGAACCTGCAAAAGTACATTAACATCCGAGTCGACCACTTAAGAGCCTTCCCTTGTTAGAACCAAACATCGGCAGGGCGCTTACGGCCCTGCCGATCGGCGGCATCAATCGGCTGCTCTCCCTCCACTTTTTTCATTTAGCTCTGGACGTACTATACTCTCGTTATAATTCCCCCCCCCTTCCCCCTCTACGCGCCCCTTGGCATTTCCAATTCCATCCTCTTCCAACCTCTCCTTCCAGTAGCCCCAATTCCTCTCTTCCACCCAAGTTTCCACCAGTCCCACTACGTCGAATTTTTCTTCTCCTCCCTAACTGCCCCCTTGGTCGCCGCTTTGTTATTCAAAACCTTCCTTTCTTCATTCCCCTACCCTCTTTCCAATCGAACCTCTCCCCTCCCATCGTCAGTTTCCCGTACCCCACCCTTACTATGTTTCCTTCCTCCTTTTCCTTTTTTGCCCTCCCTGTGATTTCTTTCTGCATCTTTCTTTCTTGTCTCATCCAGTCATTTCGTACATAAAATGTCGTCCCTTTTAACCTTTTCTTCATCATAATTCCCCTATTCTCCTCCCAGCTCCCTATTTTCGCCACCATCATCCTGCCCCCCCCCCCGTTCCTCTTCCCCTATCCTAAATACTTCCTCCACTTTTACCTTCGTCTCCAGCTGTTCCGCCAGCCGCTCTTCTATAGCTTCCCTTAAGCTCGCCCTCTGCACTTCTTCCAAACCCCTGATCACTATGTTATTCCTTTGTTTTCTCCTCTCCCTCCTTTCTTCTCGTTGCGCTAACTGTCTCACCCTCCCTGTCTTCTCTTTCCTTTACTCGTTCCTCTTTTTCCCTCTCCAATTTTTCCAATCTTTCTAGCATTATTGCCCTCTCCTCTTCCCATTTATTTTCCTTTTCAGGCGTCTTTCTTCCCCCCTCTCTGATATCTTCCTACAAACTGGAATACAAATACGTATAATTTATACAGATGAGGATAAAAATTAATTTAATCGTAGAATTCTAATCTCTCAACATCTGTTACGGGCCGAGGGTGGAGGGGCAAGGCTGTGGAGCCGAGGATCGGTTGTTTTATAGAGTTTGTTAGGTAGTGAACGGGCTGGTGCTTATTTCGTGACCGGGTGCCGTTCAAGACAGGAAATGTGTGTACGAACCAGAGCTTATTGCAGAACTGGGAGCCAGGGTCAACTTGTGATATGAATGGTGCCCTAAACCCGATCTCACTGATCGTAACCGACTCTGTACGAGCGTAACACGAGGTAACTTCTGCGCGTAACTGTATGGCTCTGAACCAAAGATAATTGAAATCAAAAGGTTTATGTAGTCCCAAATGTATCGGAGGGGACTCATTTCAGATTTCCATATTAGGTAAGACCTCGGAACGTTCGTCGGGTCACGCGTGCACTTAATCGGTCAGGATGCATCTACTCAATATCAATGCCCCTATTATCCGTATAGGATAGCGACAGAAATCTTTGGGTGACTTCCCTTCTTACGCAATCTCGCATGACACGTGCAAGAGCAACGTATGAGGAATATTATTTATACGTAACAGACGATTCAGACTAGTAAAGAATTTTTTTACTATACTAGTAAAGAGACTAGTAAAGAAAACCCAGCATCCTATTAATGATGCTTGGCACCGAGAGGTCCACCCCCCACGGCCGCCGTGAGGACACGATGCGCACTTGCCCATGCTGGGTACTTCTCCAGCGTGTGGTGCGCCGTGTCCTGGGCAGCCCCACACTCGCGGCACTCCGCCGTCATCTCTGCTTTTATCCGACACAGGAACCCACCAAAGCATCCATGCCCGGTGAGCACCTGTGTTTCCCGGTAGGTCTGCCTTCCTCGGCCACGGCCCAGCCATTCGTCCAGGCTAGGCAAGACTGCCCCGACTGCTCGCTGCGCGGCCCCGCGGTCAATTAGTTCCGCCTTCCATTTGGCACGCGCAGCCAGTCGGGCCTGGCGCCTCATGTCCATTTCCTCCTCCAGAGACCCCGCTCAACCCCCCCGTCGGGGATTTTGGGGACGCTCGTAGATGAAGGCGTCTCCCTCCGCCAGGAAGTCAAATGGCACGGTGCCTGCCAGAGTCAGCGCCGCCTCGTGCCATATCGTGCGGTAGCCTCTTGTTACCATGATGGCCATCCTCCGTTGCACGCGGCGCAGCACTTGCCTACTGCGCCGCCTGACCATCAGGACGCTCGCCCAAATCGGAGCACCATACAGTGCCATGGGCCGTACGATATATAAATATAGGCCGCGCACCCTCTCGCCCGGACCCCCAATGTTGGGGTGTAGACGATCAAGCGCGGTCGCCGTCCTCTCCAACCTAGGGGCCAGGCTGTCAAAATGAACCTCGAAGCGCTAGCGGCTGTCCAGGAGGAGACCGAGGTAATTCATCCGGTCCCCCAACTGGTCGTGACTGAAGGGCCTCGGTCTTCTGCGGAGAGATCTGAAGCCCCAGTCCCCGGATTCCCTCGACGACGGAGGCCAGTCCCATCTCAGCACGGCGAATGGTCCTCGTCCAGTCCCTCCCAGTGGCCAGAAGCAGCGTGTCTTCGGCGTAGCACGCCAGGCTGACACCAGCTGGGAGGGAAGCCCGCAGTACTTGGTCGTACCCGATGTCCCACAGTAACGGGCCCAGTACCGACCCCTGCGGTGCACAATCGGATACTCGATCCACCTGTCCCTTAGGTCCCCGAGAGTCCCCAGGGGAGGAAGTTTAAGGCGTTAGTTATGTCCAAACTAATGGCTAACGCCCCCCCCCCTCCGTTCAAGATGAACCATGCCCGCGTATCTGCGAACGTTGACTTCGTGGGTCGCAATCTGAGACACTCTTACAAGTTGATGGATAGTTGAGTGGTGCGTTCTGAAACCAAACTGCTGGTTGAATATTACTTTATTACTGTCGAGGTGCCTGTTGAGGTGTTTGAGGAGGCACCGCGCGAAGCCGTTCCCAAGTATCGGTAGAAGGCTGATGGGGCGGTAATTAGTGGTGACACTGCGGCCCTGGCCTGGCTTGGGGTCCGATACAACCGTTGCAGTTTTCTTGATGGCCAGGAAGTATGAGAGGGAGAGGGAGAGGTAACTGCGAAATATATAATAGATCTGGAGCAGGGTCCTCCTCCCAGTATTCTTCAGCATTAGAGCATTTATACTATCGAACCCGGAAGCCTTCCCCGTTTTTAGGTCCTTAATGGCTGAATTAATATCCATTGGCGAAGATTGACGTTTTCAAAAGTGAGAGACGGCGTCGAGTGCAGGCGGCGAGAGAGACAAGGCTCGACTTCTGGAGATGTTGAAGAAGCAAGTCTAGAGATACTATTGTCAGGGCTAGCGATACCTTCGGTCAGCGCAGTGGCTTTTTCCAGATCAGGCGTGATATACTGCTTTGGTATTTTTTAGGCTTCTAAAGTTACTCCAGAAGATGGGGTTCGTTTTTTTTTAGGGACTAGATTTTTTGCCAAAATTCTGTACGCAGGGCTTTTATCTTACAGTTGATCTTGCGTGATAGTAGTTGCGTGGCCCGTTTGTGATATTCAGCGCCATATCGCTGATAAAGCTTCCTGAGCTTTCTTCTGTCGTAGATGTACGAGTTTAACGTAGGGTCGGACGTCAGTGGTACAAGCTCAGATTTGCCCTTGAAAGAGGACGCTTTTCATCTGCAGCCAATGAGAAAGGATTTGATGCAGTTTTCAACCTCTTGTACTACGCCGAGATGGGTATTTAGGCGAATATTTTCAGTGAGGTTAAGATACTCATCCTCGTTTAACGTACGGGTTTTGTTGGGAGAGTGGGTCCATCACGGGGGTTCAGGAGCACCGGTCGGTGTTGGGTAGCTGCATCGTCTATGGTGAGGCACTCAAAATTGGATGGGTGGTGTACAAGGAATATGTCTAGGGTGGAAGGGCACTGCCTAGGGCCCTCGAAGAAAGTGAAACTGTCTGGTGAGACCAGTTTGTAGGGGGCTCTAGGAGACTGGTTAAAGAGTATAGTTCCACTGGAATCATTTATGAAGTTGTTCCAGGTGGTATGTCGGGCATTGAAATCGCCGTCGATAACGTAGACAGTGGGGAGGCCTGTCATCCGTTCGGTGGCTGCATTAGTAAGACGGGTAGAGGGGGGGAGCAAACACAGCAGCTATGGTTAGCGATGGAGTGTGAAGATGGATCGCTACCATTTCTATCCCGGGGATAGGGGCAAGGCTAATAGTTGCGAAGGGTAAGGAGTGGTGAATTGCAATGGCAACTCCACCGCGACAGGAAGCTGGCCTGTCAAAGCGGATCCCTTTGTATCCGGGTAGGGAAAAGTTAATGTTAGAATGCAGCTACGTTTCGGTTCGATCGCTTACTTCGGAGAGCGATGTGGACCTCATGTTTCTGGGGAATGAGGATAAGTTCCTTCCTCTTTTGAGGAATAGAGTTTGCATTCCAGAGCTTTAATTGAGGGAAGATACCACCGACATAAATGCCTGAAATTGCTGGCTTTTGGATGTATCCGTACCACAATTCTTGCAGGAATGTTTCGGCAGCGCGTAGCATTGCACTCACGTCACAGAACTCCGAGATCTACTTGAACACGTTGAGGCTCTGTTCGGTGGTAGCAGACTCCTCAGCGACTGGTGGTGGGGAAGGACAGGAGCTGGTGACACGCGAGGTCTTCGCAGTGACGGCTTCCCGGTAGGATATGGGAGGTGGTTGCAGAGCAACGTTAGGCCTGGCTCCGTGAGCCAGGGGGGGGGGGGGGGGCTGGCGATGGTGGGGGCCAAAGGCGTGGGGGGAACCGAAACAGGAAGTATTGCGGCTGTACGTTTGGAGAGGAATTTCTCCAGAGCAGGGCATTTTGTAAAATTTGCAGTGTGTTGCCCACTGCAGTTTGCATATTTTGGAAATTGCTCCCTATTTTTTGTGTATTCATGGGTGAAGTGGGGGCGAGCACACTTAACACAACGGGGGGTCAGGTTACAGTTGGCCGATGAGTGGCCGAAAGCCTGACAGCGGATGTACTGCGTATACGATTTATGGGACATGAATTTTTCCCAGTAGACACGGGTCTGAAAGACGAAGCAGACAGCCTATATTGATTTTAGGGGGGTGCCCACGGGGAAGGCAATTTTATATGGGCACTGGTGGGTTTTTGTGGAATTCTTCCTTGCAAGTGGAGTGCATGCAACGGGAGTGAGACCAACAGCTTTTAGCTTTAGAGCTAGCTCTTCGGTGGGTATGAGGGGTAGTCCTTTCAACGTCAGGGCAACAGTTTGTTCAGAGTTTAGGGTGAACGTGTGGAACTTCCTGTTACTCTTTTGGCCCTTGGCTTTAAAATGTAGGAAGTTGTTTACACTGTTGAAGTGTACGCGCACCTTTTACCGAGGTATTTCAGGGTGAAATTATCTCCGTATTGGCCCTGAAGATCCCTGGAGAAAAGGTTAATGTTTCCATGGAAATTGACAACATAGATTGTGGGTGGGCTGGCAGTAATACCTTCGCGTGGGACCGTACTACTTTTTGTTTCTACGGGGGAGGGGTTGGGTGCATGCTTAGGAGAAGATTCAAGAGCATGCCGGGGGAGATTCTTGGCACGTGCGTCGGAGAAAAGGCTGAGGGGGTTAAACCTATTGGAAGCAGGGACACAAACTTAGTCTTCCATTTCTGACTCTTTGGAGCTGCCAGAATTTGGTGCCAGGAGAGGGGGAAGGGGAGTGGCATTTAGTGCCAGTTTAACTTTGTTTGACGAAGGTCATAATGGCCGCCATCTTGACGGTGGTTGTGTCAGAAGTGTGGGCTGTGGCGGGAGATTCAGGAGCTATACTACCCGTTGATCTGGATGTTGATGGGGACCGTGCAGCGTCACATTGAAGTGGTGGTTGAGCCTTTTTAACCACCGCCGGGAGGTTGTCTTGGAGGCTTCTGAGTCTTGATCTCGTAATCTGTAGGACCTTCCTACACCTTGCGGTATGAAGAGTCTTCCTCCATGTAGCAGAAGAGGGGAGCATGAGCTTAATCCCTGGCTTAGTGGGCCTCAGAATTTAGCACTGATGCGTAGATCCGTGAAGAAGCACGAGGTTACATGCACAAAGCACTCAGGAATTGTTATGGCACCACTTATTGGTACCGTTTTTTTAAGCGTATTTTATTCTTGTGCAGACGCGCCTGCACTAGTCAAGGGTCGATACCCGAATCACTGAATGTGAAAGACTGAATGACAAATGAATGAACAAAAAATACGGCAGAAACTGAAAGTGGCAGGTATATTTGTGGCATACTGAGCCACCGAGAGTGGATTTCGTGCCCTTTTCATGGTGGGGGGCACGTGATCTTTCAGCGGAGTGCAACGGGTTTTCTAAAGGGGCTGGGATATTGCATCATTGCGGAATGGGTGGCTCGGCTGCATGCACTCCCGATTAAAGAAGCGCACAACCAGAAAAACGAAGGAAACTGAGGCTTCCTACGTAACACTAGCGGCAGAAATCTTTGTAGTTACGAATAGTCATTATTGGCGTCGGAAATATTTATAGTTACGAATAATCATGATTGGCGACAGAAATTGTTTTTCGTTACAATCATTACTGAAAACAAAAGTTGTTTCCAGTTACGAATAGTCATTATACAGGGTGGCCCGGAACTCGCGCGGTATTTTTAAAAAAGGGGTAGCTGAGGTGATTCTGAACAACTTTTTCCTGGACCAAAATATTGTTTGAAGCTTCGTTTTTTAGTTATTAACGAAAAACACTGGCCAATTACAGCGCCCGTATAGCGCGAGCTCAGTCACAGTCGCGCGCGGCCGAGATCGGGTGCATCGAGGGGCAACGTACGGCAAATATTACAATCGTCTTACATTAAGAATAGTGTTTAATTCTTCGTTATTCATCAATAACAATTTAATTAACAAGTCGTTTAATAACTGTTCCATACTTTTATTCGTTTTCCGAAACGAATAAAGTGTTTTATTAATTATGAAAAAAGTATTTAGATGATTAATGTTAGGAAAGGTAATTAAATAAACTTATCCAATCGACCGCGAATTCTGCTTCGACGGTGTCTTGCCATATGGTCATTGTACCGATCCTGAGCTATCGTAACAATTTAAATGCCACGTCCCGGCGATCGATACAGATCTGATTCGCACTTGTTTCCACACGCACAGGACACGCACTTACGAACATTACGAAAGTTAATGTGTGTGTCATGTGCGTGTGGAAACAAGTGCGAATCAGATCTGTATCGATCGCCGAGACGTGGCATTTAAATTGTAAAAATAGGTCAGGATCGGTACAATGACCATATGGCAAGACACCGTCGGAGCAGGTAAATTCGCGGTCGAATGGATAAGTTTATTTAATTACCTTTCCTAACATTAATCATCTAAATACTTTTTTCATAATTAATAAAACACTTTATTCGTTTCGGAAAACGAATAAAAGTATGGAACAGTTATTAAACGACTTGTTAATTAAATTGTTATTGATGAATAACGAAGAATTAAACACTATTCTTAATGTAAGACGATTGTAATATTTGCCGTTCGTTGCCCCTCGATGCACCCGATCTCGGCCGCGCGCGACTGTGACTGAGCTCGCGCTATACGGGCGCTGTAATTGGCCAGTGTTTTTCGTTAATAACTAAAAAACGAAGCTTCAAACAATATTTTGGTCCAGGAAAAAGTTGTTCAGAATCACCTCAGCTACCCCTTTTTTAAAAATACCGCGGGAGATCCGGGCCACCCTGTATGTATGTATATGCAAGGGAAGTTTTATTTGTTTAACGGATAACTATTACACTGTTCAACACGGACATGATTTTGTAACCTTCAATGTGCGTTTCGTATAGATTTTAATGAGCTGCATACGAATTTGGAAACCGTTTCTCTTCAGAATGTACGGTTTTGAAAAAATCAATTCTTAACAGTGACACTCAGAATAGGTACTGCGCATCTAGTGATTCCGATACGCTGACAATGACTTGTGAGCGATAAGCGGGGGGTCGCCGTCTGTCGGAGTACCACTGCCGCCGCCACGTGTTTTGCCAAACTATTTCGCCTCTACATTGAAAACGAAAATGATATTGCAACTTCCGTTGATGCTTTCCTTAGCACAAAGGTCTGCTCTATCGTCTGGTATAGTTAGATTTTCTCCTGGTCTCTTAGTTTTTGAATTAAATTGAAAAATATCAGCCAAGATGGGTGCATTTTCGGTGGCCTTTCACTTTGATTATTATTTAAGCATATTTAAATGTTTATAGTCTGTTTCGGATAGCTTGGTAAGATGTTAATTTAATCAACGGATTAGGTTTATTTATAAAAGGCACAATCCACGTATTGCACGAATCACTTATATTTAACGGTACCGAACAAGAACAATAATGTACAAACAAAGTAAAGAGAACAATAAAGCCCAAGTAACGACGAATTGTATAAAGTCTCTTATTTTACGTAGAATTAGTTAAACAATTGTAAGATGTTTAACTCCAGTAAGGAATCTCAGCAATAAATCTACCGCCGACGCAAATCTCTCTTGAAACCCTCTTATCTCTCTGTTAATGTAAGTAAAACCGACAATTAGTATGCCCGCGCAACGGTATTTATACCGCTGCGCGGGGCCAAGGGCAAGAAGAGATAAGTGGGGGAGAACGCTCGCGCTTGTCGCCACGGAACAGCGCTAGGCGCGAAGCTAACGAGCGCCCTCCCTACGAGCGAATCCAGAACATAGTCTAATATAATCTTATATCATTTTATTCCTGAAACTCCACAGAATCATGTGGTGCTAGGCGCAACTGAAGAACTATTACCCCAAAAGCACAAAACACTTCCAATGTTGATAATTTCGATTTTTTTCAAAAATTGATGTTTTTAAAAACGGTACGTTCTGAAGAAAGACGGCTACCACATTCCCATTCAGCTCATTAAACTCTATAAGAAACGCCTATTGAAAGTTACAAAATCGGAAAAAAGTTAAAATTTGTCGGACCTTGTTATCGATGACGGGAATCTTTTTTCGATTATCGGTAACCAATATCGATGGCGTTACTTTCGTTTTGGTTACGTAGTTAACTGGTGGTGCAACTGAGAAGTGAGTTATTGTACATGAACTAGTAGGACAAAAACAGTAAAATGTTTGTATACGAGGATCCGAGGAAAACGACTTTGAACGCATATTGAGTGCGCGTTGAGTGGACACTTGCTCAAGAACACTACATAAAGTTTTGATCATTTTTCTTGAAATCAACCCTCGTATACAAAACTTTTATTCTTCATTTTTGTCTTATTTTTTCACGTGGAATCCCCCAGCGTGCGTCTCATCTCTTTATGTATATCTTTTAAGAAAATTGTTTTCTAAAACCAAAAGCTTGTAATCTGAATTATATTGAAGAACTAACGCCTAAATTATTATTATAGTGCAATCATGATAATTGTTATTATATAATTTGTTTATTTGCAATAATTGTTTAGGTATGCTTCATACAATGGGTTTAATAAGCAGGCAGACTTATCGATCACAAGAAGATGCCACGGTAGTTCGTTTCGTGAGAGATGCTGGTGGAATTCTGATAGCAAAAACGAATATCCCTGAACTGAATTTGTGGACCGAGTCAAGGAACAATATATATGGGCAAACTTGTAATCCATATAACACAAATAGAAATGTTGGCGGAAGTAGTGGTGGGGAAGCTGCTATTATAGCTGCTTGCGGTGCTGCATTTTCCATTGCCAGTGATATTGGTGGCTCGACTAGAATGCCTGCTTTCTTCAATGGAGTTTTTGGAATCAAGCCCAGCGAAGGTATTTATCATTTCTATTATTTGTAGTATTAAGGATATGAAAAACGTTCTATCATTTTTCCGTCAACTTTTTTTATTAATGGCTTTTAAGTTGTATGCAGGGTGTCCCGTAAATACATGAACATCGATAAATGGGGGGTAGCTGGGGTGATTCTGAACAACTTTTTCCTTCACCTTTCCTTTTCCTTGTTGTTTAAAGCTTCGTTTGTGAATTATTAACCAAAAACACCGGCCAATCAAAGCGCCCCACAGTGGGGCGACCCTATTGTACCGTTGGTCATGGGGGAAAAAAAAAAATCGAATTTGAAAATTTGACTTTATGGGCAAGAAACTATGGGCCTTTTACAATTATGTACAACAATTTTTTTTCATTTTTTCGCACTGGATAATTCAGGGTAGCCAATAATAAATACCTATGTAAAATATATTTTTGTCTTTATTTGTTGTTTAGTACGACTATTTGACGATTTAACTTCAAACTTTTGTGCAGTATAATCATTAATATTATATAATAACTTATATAATATCTATATAATATCTTGCAGGTATAATAATTCCAAAATTAAAAAAAAACAACTTTAATTTGAGAATGGAACTTTGTTTCACTTCATAATAAATGTCGTATAAATATTACGTAGAGCGGGCGCTCAAGCGCCTGGTCCTCAACTGCGCTCGGTCGTGGTCGTGAAATAACGCATTAACACACCGTGTTATATCGTCTTAAATTAAGAATAATGTAGAATTATTCATTATTCATGTGTAACAAATGAACTAATAAGTCGTTTAATAACTGTGTTCCATACTTTTATTTGTTATCCGAAAGGAATAAAGTGTTGTAGCGCACTGCGTACGGGAGGTAGTGCAGAAAACCGTCCACACTGCGGCAAAGAATCCCTTTGCTGCCGCGCAAAAAACCGACCGGAAATGGGTCGTTGCGCGGCATTACATTACTGCCGCGTGCTACCGTCCAAACGAACGAATATTCGCCCAAACACATTCGTTCCATGTCGCGTTGCAGCCGCTGCGCGTTCGTCTATACCCACCTTAACAATGTATTCGACATCCATGATGTTCGAAGGCCCCCGCGATATTAACAACTTTGTAGTCGTCGAGTTTGGTCGTTGAGTTCAGTCGCTCAGTCGTTCAGTCGAGTTCAGGCGACTGAAGGACAAACCGAAGGAAGGTTCCTGGAAGCCGATCATCCGAGGAGACAGACTGCTCCAGACGATCCTTCGCTATCCTTCCATCCGACGCCAGGAGCTAACGGAGTTCGAGCAACCAGCATACTGCCGTCCGAGGACCAGTAGCTGACAAAGAGAAGCTTAAGGAAATCCAGCAGTAGAGAAAGTACCCAAAGTGAGCGAAATGCGATAGCGACTAATACTGTAAATGAAATTTTTTTTGTGTAAACCAGAGTCTCGCATGTCGAACGAAGGTGAAGAGGTAAACCGTTATCGACTACCTAATAGGCGAGCATTTTCAAGATTGTTAGAATCCATATTTAACGATTTTCTCACTTTTAATAGAGATTCAAATCAGTTCACACCTTCTTTCGATTCAGCGACTACGAACCGTAGAACCTTAGCAGCACCACACTTTAGCCTTGATACAGATTCATCAAGCAATAGCGAAAGGAGTTACACCAACGTAACTCAGGAAAGAGAACTCCCTTTGTGTGCGACCGATTTCAGTTTACTAGAATCAGATAATATGGCAACCAACGGTAATAAGCGAGTATTACTGTCCGCGCTTTCGTTAGTCAAAGAATACGGCGGAGATTCAGCTAGCGAATTAACCATGTTCTTAAAATCATACGAAATCGCCATTGAATTAGTTCCTACGGAGGAACAACCACCCTTATTACGAGCAATTTTAGGGACAAAACTAAAAGACAGAGTGGCTGTCGAACTAGAATATCGGGAAATAGAAAATTTCGAAGCGTTAAAAACGCTACTTACAGCATTATTTACGGAAAAGCGATCGTTATGTTCGGTTCAGACTGAATTCAACGCGTGTAGGCAAAGAGACAATGAGAATGTCAGGTCATACGCAACAAGATTAGAACAACTGACAGTAGAACTATAACAGTTAATTACCAAACCGCATTAATAGACTCCAGTCTGTGGACGAACAGGCTCTAAACATTTTTAGCACAGGGTTAAGGGACAAACTAAGAGTTATCATAAGATCTCGGAAGTACGATTCCCTTCGAGCTGCTATATCCGCGGCTATCGAAGAGGAACAGGCGTTAGGGATATATAACGCGCGTAGTTTCGGAAGTTCAGGAAGCTCCGGCTACTCTAAGGGAAGACTAGGGCCAAGACTTAACGTTCCGCAATGCGAAAGATGCCATAGACAAGGGCACCTCGCGAAGAATTGCTACGCACGCCTGAGCGTACGTAGACCGGGATCACAGTCAAATCGTTCCTCGTTCGACCGTCAAAGCTTTGGAGTTAAGCGAGAAGTACGGCACTCTACATTAGTTTGTAATTATTACAAAAGACCCGGGCATCTTCAACGCGATTGCAGAACGTTGATGCGAACCACAACGTTGACAGCAACACACAATTCAGACGGAACACACAACTATACAGTAACCGACGTGAGGAAGCTAGACCGAACCGTCAGAACCTAGACGACCGAACGACCCTTGACCAGGACCGAGTAAACTGTACGGCTGGAACCAATTCTAAAAACATAGTAGAGATCGAGGCTAAGGAAATCCTAAATTCCAGCGTCCGTATGTTAGTTGACACGGGAGCAGATGTTACCCTTCTCAAGTTTGGTGCACTCAGTGGGAAGGTGCGTACGACCCGAGAGGTAATAACGCTGAGGGGCATCGGAGGCACCGAAAGCCCTACCATTTGTAGAATAGATCTGCACGTAAAAGTAGGGAACCGGTTCATTAAGCATCCTTGCCATGTCGTCAGGAACGATTTCCCGATACAGGCTGACGGCATTTTAGGATACGATTTCATAACCGGATATCAAGCAACAATTAAACCCGGAGCATACGTGGAAATTTTAGGTACATTTTGGCCATTGATTCGGAACGCAACGATCATTTTACCGCCGCGCACAGAGACCATTATAAACGCGTTTACGTCCAATCGCGGACAGGGAATAATAGAAAAACGACTAGTAGAACCAGGCGTTTACATAGGGAATTGTTTAACCAGGGCCGACCAGGGTACATGCCCGGTTCCTATAGTAAATTTGATCACTCAGGCAATACAACTACATCCTCCGACGGTGCAACTCGAGACTCTCGCGACAACACGAGACGGCGACACGACTGATAACGACGCTAACCTTGCCCACGTCAGCGCGCGGACTTATGACGTCCGGGCGTTGACCGGCAGGGATAGAATGAAATCGCTGCGAGACAATATTACGACAGAACATTTGAACAAGGAGGAAGAGACAAGTTTAATGGAACTTTGCGAGAAGTACAATGAAATTTTCTATCTAGAAGGAGATAAGTTAGGATTGACAGATAAAGTCAAGCATAAAATACGTTTGATTGCTGGCGCGAAACCAGTAAATCTGAAACCATATAGACTACCCCAAGTGCACAAAGAAGAAGTAGATAAACAGGTAAAGGGAATGATGGAGCAGGGAATAATAAAGCCAAGTACAAGTGAATGGAACGCCCCTTTATTAGTGGTGCCTAAAAAACCGACGCAACAAACAAAAAACGATACCGAGTCGTAGTGGATTTTCGGAAGCTAAACGAAATAACTATAGGAGATTCATTCCCTCTACCTAATAACACAGAAATTCTCGACCAGCTAGGCGGCGCAAAATATTTCTCCACCTTAGATTTAGCGTCAGGATTCCACCAGATTGACATGGAGCCGGAGGATCGCGAGAAAACAGCTTTCTCCACCCCTTACGGTCATTTTGAGTTCAAGCGTATGCCATTTGGCCTTAAGGGTGCTCCTCCCACCTTCCAAAGAGCAATGGAAGCGTTATTAGGAGGTTTACGCGGAATCAAGTCCTTCGTGTATATTGACGATATAGTGGTTCATGGTCGTTCACTCCAAGAGCATCAGGATAGATTAACTCAAATATTTGAAAGAATAAAGAATAGTGGCCTAAAATTGCAACCAAACAAATGCCAATTCCTGCGCAAGGAAACTATTTATCTAGGGCATGTCATTACCGAAGAAGGTATTAAGCCGGACCCGTCAAAGCTGGAGTCAGTTATCAGTTTTCCGGTGCCTAAAAAGGTTAAGGATGTCCAATCCTTCCTTGGTTTAGCGGGCTACTACAGAAAGTTCATAGACAATTTTTCTAGTATTGCAAAACCTCTCACGCATCTACTAAAAAAGGATGCGGATTTCCGATGGACTGATCAAGAGCAAGAAGCTGTTGAGATTTTAAAGGATAAACTAACTTCAGCCCCACTCTTGCTATTGCAAGATTTTTTCCGGATTTTTCAAAACCATTTACCCTAACAACAGATGCATCCGGTAAAGCAGTAGGCGCGGTATTATCCCAGCAACATCAGGGAAAGGACCTACCTATAGCTTATGCAAGTAGAGTCCTTAATAAAGCTGAACTAAACTACAGCACAACAGAAAAAGAGTTATTGGCAATTGTTTGGGCAACGCAACATTTCCGTCCCTATTTATACGGTACTAAATTCACAATAGTGACGGACCATAAACCCCTTACGTGGTTGTCTAATGTCAAAGACCCAGGCTCCAGGTTAGTCAGATGGAGACTGAAACTAGAAGAATACGAATACGACATTCAATACAAGGAAGGAAAGGCAAATAAGAACGCTGACGTACTTAGCAGAATGTTTATTATCAAACGCGGACGTGGACGGCCACGGAAAATAACGCGCGAGCAACTAGTAAATGACACGAAAGCTGACGCTGACAAGGACGTTATTGACACGGTCAATGAACGAACAGCTGAATCAGACACGGAAGTAGCAACGGAGACAGAAAAGGACACGTATACGGAAGGCGTAAAGAAACGAATTTTATACGAGTATCACGAAGCGCCGTTAGGCGGTCATCTAGGTATAAAACGAACTCTAAACCGTATACAACTAAAACACACATGAACGGGTATAAGCAAAGATGTAGAAAACTACATTGCTAAGTGCGAGAAGTGTCAAAAGAACAAGCTGAGTAAAAGAAACAAAGCGCCCATGATTATAACAAACACTCCGGCAACACCTTTCGAAAAATGTGCTTTGGATATAGTGGGACCATTACCCGAAACTAATAACCGCCATAAATATATATTAACATTCCATTATCTACTAACGAAGTTCAGCAAAGCGATAGCCCTGCCGGACCAAGAAGCAAAGACAGTGGCTAAGGCATTTGTGACGACTATAGTCTGCGAGTACGGAATACCTAGAAAGTTGCTAACTGATCAAGGGACCAACTTTCTGAGCCAAGTATTCAAGGATACTAAAAATAGGTTCTTTGGATTTTTCATTTTTCTTGACTAATGAAAGCATTTTCTGAATGCGTTCTGGTAGTCACGTAGACCCGTACAGTAGCAATCGTCTAAGACGTTCAGCAACTTCTACCCATCCTTCGTCCTTGATTCACGAACATTTGGAAAAATGTTTTCTTGGAATCATGCAAGCCTGTACGGCAGCAATCGTTTTAAATGCTATGCTTTAGTATCACAAAACAATAATACAGATACCGTTCCTAATTGTGTACGACCATTTGATGAGAGCACCATCATGTGAGTACCATCTCATCCTACACTCCGTTTTTGCAGGATCCCTCTTTGGTGCCTGTCAATGAAAATAGCGATCGGGAGTCTAACGGAGGAACCATACGAAATTGAAAGGTTCACAGAGAACTCGGGCATTTATTTCGAAGAACTCGGAAATTTACAAATTAATAAAGCCACCTGGAAATTAGTAATACACGTAGACGTGACACCTTTATCTATTCGACAGTCAAGGATACTTAGTGCGCTTACCCATGCAACTAAAGGTTGTCAAAACACAGCTAACCCCAGCCTAATTAGATTTTGCGATCAATTCTACAATATAGCACGAAAAGGGCTAGACCGGATTACGGCGAACCTTGATTTTGTACATCAGATAATAAGTACAACCTCGAGGTTGCGTCGAGGGCTAATAAACGGAATTGGACATTTAGGAAAAACGCTATTTGGTACTATGGACGAGGACGACAGACGAACAATCGATAGACAAATTGAAATACTTAAGCGCGGGGGTAGTACAATACGAACTTCATTATTAAAACAGATGCAAGTAATACACACAAACATACAATTATACAGGGTGGCCCGGAACTCGCGCGGTATTTTTAAAAACGGGGTAGCTGAGGTGATTCTGAACAACTTTTTCCTTGACCAAAATATTGTTTGAAGCTTCGTTTTTTAGTTATTAACGAAAAACACTGGCCAATGCGAGCGCCCGTATAGCGCGAGCTCAGTCACAATTGCGCGCGGCCCAGATCGGGTGCATCGAGGGGCAACGTACGGCAAATATTACAACCGTCTTACATTAAGAATAGTGTGTAATTCTTCGTTATTCATCAATAACAATTTAATTAACAAGTCGTTTAATAACTGTTGTAGCGCGGTGCTTAAGGGAGGTAATGCACCGGGCGGCCGCCAGACTAGCGCCCCCGTCACCAGGGTTACCTGCACCCCCGCTACCGGACCAACCCTTATGCGCCTGCGCGCTGACTTTCCCCCTCCACCAAACGCACTGGCCCAAGACCTCCCGCAAAGAATAAAAAGGGCCCCGGCGACAGCTTTTTATGGACAAGCGAGTTCGCTGATCCTAAGACGCTCCCTTGTGCGGACCTCTAAAGATTAAGAACTAGCCCGGCTCCGGCATTGCTCCCTTGTGCGGACATAACCGAACCACACGGCACGCTTGCTCCTTACATCGTACGTTAATAATTGAGTTCTCTGATCCTACGACGCTCCCTTGTGCGGACCTCTAAGATCAAGAACTAGCCCGGCTCCGGCATTGCTCCCTTGTGCGGACATAACCGAACCATAAGGCACGCTTACGTTTAAAGGTTTCGTACACGACAAACCGTACAGCCTAACAGTCTGGCTCCGAACTTGCTCCCTTGTGCGGACATAACCGGACCACAAGACAGTACCGGCTACTTACGTCGATCTCTAAGCGAATCAAGTGTAATATTATTGTTCAGTGAAATATATAATCATTGTTTGTTACTATTCAAGTAGTTTTCATTTGTGGTCAGCCCGAACCTTGAGTAACAACTAACACCCACGTTACACTGTTCCATACTTTTATTCGTTTTCCGAAACGAATAAAGTGTTTTATTAATTATGAAAAAAGTGTTTGGGTGATTAATGTCACATGGCACACACATTAACTTTCGTAATGTTCGTAAGTACGTGTCCTGTGCGTGTGGAAACAAGTGCGAATCAGATCTGTATCGATCGCCGGGACGTGGCATTTAAATTGTAAAAATAGGATCGGTACAATGACCATATGGCAAGACACCGTCGAAGCAGGTAAATTCGCGGTCGAATGGATAAGTTTATTTAACTACCCTTTTCTAACATTAATCATCCAAACACTTTTTTCATAATTAATAAAACACTTTATTCGTTTCGGAAAACGAATAAAAGTATGGAACAGTTATTAAACGACTTGTTAATTAAATTGTTATTCATGAATAACGAAGAATTACACACTATTCTTAATGTAAGACGATTGTAATATTTGCCGTACGTTGCCCCTCGATGCACCCGATCTCGGCCGCGCGCAATTGTGACTGAGCTCGCGCTATACGGGCGCTCGCATTGGCCAGTGTTTTTCGTTAATAACTAAAAAACGAAGCTTCAAACAATATTTTGGTCAAGGAAAAAGTTGTTCAGAATCATCTCAGCTACCCCGTTTTTAAAAATACCGCGCGAGTTCCGGGCCACCCTGTATAATGAATCAGTCTCACAAGGGGAGGCCGAGGATGACGGGAAACGGATTTTCCTGAAACTTGCAGTATTTGAAGATGTCGTATCCAAAGTTAATTTGGCAAACCAGTAGAGCGCAACTCTCAAGATTTTCCGAGAAAATTGCATTTGAAAATCGCTGTACTCGGTTATATCCTTATAACTCCTGTTCGTGTTAACTATTAAACAAGAAGGTGAGTAGCCGAGGGCACAGCGAGAATTACTGGTAACAGGAGGTTGCTGGTTCGATTCCCCGCTACCGATACTTTTTTTTTTCCTAAAATGTAGGAAATATCGCAGAATATTATATTTGCTTTATTAATTTCGTGCTAGTATGACACGAGCCAGAATGATGTGCATCGTAAAAGCATACGAAACAAGAATTTCTATACTCTTGGAAACAATGCTACGATAGCTAGTGTCGAATTGCGACTACGAGGTACCCTTCCTGCGCTCGGTCGTGGTCGTGAAATAACGCATTAACACACCGTGTTATATCGTCTTAAATTAAGAATAATGTAGAATTATTCATTATTCATGTGTAACAAATGAACTAATAAGTCGTTTAATAACTGTGTTCCATACTTTTATTTGTTATCCGAAAGGAATAAAGTGTTGTAGCGCACTGCGTACGGGAGGTAGTGCAGAAAACCGTCCACACTGCGGCAAAGAATCCCTTTGCTGCCGCGCAAAAAACCGACCGGAAATGGGTCGTTGCGCGGCATTACATTACTGCCGCGTGCTACCGTCCAAACGAACGAATATTCGCCCAAACACATTCGTTCCATGTCGCGTTGCAGCCGCTGCGCGTTCGTCTATACCCACCTTAACAATGTATTCGACATCCATGATGTTCGAAGGCCCCCGCGATATTAACAACTTTGTAGTCGTCGAGTTTGGTCGTTGAGTTCAGTCGCTCAGTCGTTCAGTCGAGTTCAGGCGACTGAAGGACAAACCGAAGGAAGGTTCCTGGAAGCCGATCATCCGAGGAGACAGACTGCTCCAGACGATCCTTCGCTATCCTTCCATCCGACGCCAGGAGCTAACGGAGTTCGAGCAACCAGCATACTGCCGTCCGAGGACCAGTAGCTGACAAAGAGAAGCTTAAGGAAATCCAGCAGTAGAGAAAGTACCCAAAGTGAGCGAAATGCGATAGCGACTAATACTGTAAATGAAATTTTTTTTGTGTAAACCAGAGTCTCGCATGTCGAACGAAGGTGAAGAGGTAAACCGTTATCGACTACCTAATAGGCGAGCATTTTCAAGATTGTTAGAATCCATATTTAACGATTTTCTCACTTTTAATAGAGATTCAAATCAGTTCACACCTTCTTTCGATTCAGCGACTACGAACCGTAGAACCTTAGCAGCACCACACTTTAGCCTTGATACAGATTCATCAAGCAATAGCGAAAGGAGTTACACCAACGTAACTCAGGAAAGAGAACTCCCTTTGTGTGCGACCGATTTCAGTTTACTAGAATCAGATAATATGGCAACCAACGGTAATAAGCGAGTATTACTGTCCGCGCTTTCGTTAGTCAAAGAATACGGCGGAGATTCAGCTAGCGAATTAACCATGTTCTTAAAATCATACGAAATCGCCATTGAATTAGTTCCTACGGAGGAACAACCACCCTTATTACGAGCAATTTTAGGGACAAAACTAAAAGACAGAGTGGCTGTCGAACTAGAATATCGGGAAATAGAAAATTTCGAAGCGTTAAAAACGCTACTTACAGCATTATTTACGGAAAAGCGATCGTTATGTTCGGTTCAGACTGAATTCAACGCGTGTAGGCAAAGAGACAATGAGAATGTCAGGTCATACGCAACAAGATTAGAACAACTGACAGTAGAACTATAACAGTTAATTACCAAACCGCATTAATAGACTCCAGTCTGTGGACGAACAGGCTCTAAACATTTTTAGCACAGGGTTAAGGGACAAACTAAGAGTTATCATAAGATCTCGGAAGTACGATTCCCTTCGAGCTGCTATATCCGCGGCTATCGAAGAGGAACAGGCGTTAGGGATATATAACGCGCGTAGTTTCGGAAGTTCAGGAAGCTCCGGCTACTCTAAGGGAAGACTAGGGCCAAGACTTAACGTTCCGCAATGCGAAAGATGCCATAGACAAGGGCACCTCGCGAAGAATTGCTACGCACGCCTGAGCGTACGTAGACCGGGATCACAGTCAAATCGTTCCTCGTTCGACCGTCAAAGCTTTGGAGTTAAGCGAGAAGTACGGCACTCTACATTAGTTTGTAATTATTACAAAAGACCCGGGCATCTTCAACGCGATTGCAGAACGTTGATGCGAACCACAACGTTGACAGCAACACACAATTCAGACGGAACACACAACTATACAGTAACCGACGTGAGGAAGCTAGACCGAACCGTCAGAACCTAGACGACCGAACGACCCTTGACCAGGACCGAGTAAACTGTACGGCTGGAACCAATTCTAAAAACATAGTAGAGATCGAGGCTAAGGAAATCCTAAATTCCAGCGTCCGTATGTTAGTTGACACGGGAGCAGATGTTACCCTTCTCAAGTTTGGTGCACTCAGTGGGAAGGTGCGTACGACCCGAGAGGTAATAACGCTGAGGGGCATCGGAGGCACCGAAAGCCCTACCATTTGTAGAATAGATCTGCACGTAAAAGTAGGGAACCGGTTCATTAAGCATCCTTGCCATGTCGTCAGGAACGATTTCCCGATACAGGCTGACGGCATTTTAGGATACGATTTCATAACCGGATATCAAGCAACAATTAAACCCGGAGCATACGTGGAAATTTTAGGTACATTTTGGCCATTGATTCGGAACGCAACGATTATTTTACCGCCGCGCACAGAGACCATTATAAACGCGTTTACGTCCAATCGCGGACAGGGAATAATAGAAAAACGACTAGTAGAACCAGGCGTTTACATAGGGAATTGTTTAACCAGGGCCGACCAGGGTACATGCCCGGTTCCTATAGTAAATTTGATCACTCAGGCAATACAACTACATCCTCCGACGGTGCAACTCGAGACTCTCGCGACAACACGAGACGGCGACACGACTGATAACGACGCTAACCTTGCCCACGTCAGCGCGCGGACTTATGACGTCCGGGCGTTGACCGGCAGGGATAGAATGAAATCGCTGCGAGACAATATTACGACAGAACATTTGAACAAGGAGGAAGAGACAAGTTTAATGGAACTTTGCGAGAAGTACAATGAAATTTTCTATCTAGAAGGAGATAAGTTAGGATTGACAGATAAAGTCAAGCATAAAATACGTTTGATTGCTGGCGCGAAACCAGTAAATCTGAAACCATATAGACTACCCCAAGTGCACAAAGAAGAAGTAGATAAACAGGTAAAGGGAATGATGGAGCAGGGAATAATAAAGCCAAGTACAAGTGAATGGAACGCCCCTTTATTAGTGGTGCCTAAAAAACCGACGCAACAAACAAAAAACGATACCGAGTCGTAGTGGATTTTCGGAAGCTAAACGAAATAACTATAGGAGATTCATTCCCTCTACCTAATAACACAGAAATTCTCGACCAGCTAGGCGGCGCAAAATATTTCTCCACCTTAGATTTAGCGTCAGGATTCCACCAGATTGACATGGAGCCGGAGGATCGCGAGAAAACAGCTTTCTCCACCCCTTACGGTCATTTTGAGTTCAAGCGTATGCCATTTGGCCTTAAGGGTGCTCCTCCCACCTTCCAAAGAGCAATGGAAGCGTTATTAGGAGGTTTACGCGGAATCAAGTCCTTCGTGTATATTGACGATATAGTGGTTCATGGTCGTTCACTCCAAGAGCATCAGGATAGATTAACTCAAATATTTGAAAGAATAAAGAATAGTGGCCTAAAATTGCAACCAAACAAATGCCAATTCCTGCGCAAGGAAACTATTTATCTAGGGCATGTCATTACCGAAGAAGGTATTAAGCCGGACCCGTCAAAGCTGGAGTCAGTTATCAGTTTTCCGGTGCCTAAAAAGGTTAAGGATGTCCAATCCTTCCTTGGTTTAGCGGGCTACTACAGAAAGTTCATAGACAATTTTTCTAGTATTGCAAAACCTCTCACGCATCTACTAAAAAAGGATGCGGATTTCCGATGGACTGATCAAGAGCAAGAAGCTGTTGAGATTTTAAAGGATAAACTAACTTCAGCCCCACTCTTGCTATTGCAAGATTTTTTCCGGATTTTTCAAAACCATTTACCCTAACAACAGATGCATCCGGTAAAGCAGTAGGCGCGGTATTATCCCAGCAACATCAGGGAAAGGACCTACCTATAGCTTATGCAAGTAGAGTCCTTAATAAAGCTGAACTAAACTACAGCACAACAGAAAAAGAGTTATTGGCAATTGTTTGGGCAACGCAACATTTCCGTCCCTATTTATACGGTACTAAATTCACAATAGTGACGGACCATAAACCCCTTACGTGGTTGTCTAATGTCAAAGACCCAGGCTCCAGGTTAGTCAGATGGAGACTGAAACTAGAAGAATACGAATACGACATTCAATACAAGGAAGGAAAGGCAAATAAGAACGCTGACGTACTTAGCAGAATGTTTATTATCAAACGCGGACGTGGACGGCCACGGAAAATAACGCGCGAGCAACTAGTAAATGACACGAAAGCTGACGCTGACAAGGACGTTATTGACACGGTCAATGAACGAACAGCTGAATCAGACACGGAAGTAGCAACGGAGACAGAAAAGGACACGTATACGGAAGGCGTAAAGAAACGAATTTTATACGAGTATCACGAAGCGCCGTTAGGCGGTCATCTAGGTATAAAACGAACTCTAAACCGTATACAACTAAAACACACATGAACGGGTATAAGCAAAGATGTAGAAAACTACATTGCTAAGTGCGAGAAGTGTCAAAAGAACAAGCTGAGTAAAAGAAACAAAGCGCCCATGATTATAACAAACACTCCGGCAACACCTTTCGAAAAATGTGCTTTGGATATAGTGGGACCATTACCCGAAACTAATAACCGCCATAAATATATATTAACATTCCATTATCTACTAACGAAGTTCAGCAAAGCGATAGCCCTGCCGGACCAAGAAGCAAAGACAGTGGCTAAGGCATTTGTGACGACTATAGTCTGCGAGTACGGAATACCTAGAAAGTTGCTAACTGATCAAGGGACCAACTTTCTGAGCCAAGTATTCAAGGATACTAAAAATAGGTTCTTTGGATTTTTCATTTTTCTTGACTAATGAAAGCATTTTCTGAATGCGTTCTGGTAGTCACGTAGACCCGTACAGTAGCAATCGTCTAAGACGTTCAGCAACTTCTACCCATCCTTCGTCCTTGATTCACGAACATTTGGAAAAATGTTTTCTTGGAATCATGCAAGCCTGTACGGCAGCAATCGTTTTAAATGCTATGCTTTAGTATCACAAAACAATAATACAGATACCGTTCCTAATTGTGTACGACCATTTGATGAGAGCACCATCATGTGAGTACCATCTCATCCTACACTCCGTTTTTGCAGGATCCCTCTTTGGTGCCTGTCAATGAAAATAGCGATCGGGAGTCTAACGGAGGAACCATACGAAATTGAAAGGTTCACAGAGAACTCGGGCATTTATTTCGAAGAACTCGGAAATTTACAAATTAATAAAGCCACCTGGAAATTAGTAATACACGTAGACGTGACACCTTTATCTATTCGACAGTCAAGGATACTTAGTGCGCTTACCCATGCAACTAAAGGTTGTCAAAACACAGCTAACCCCAGCCTAATTAGATTTTGCGATCAATTCTACAATATAGCACGAAAAGGGCTAGACCGGATTACGGCGAACCTTGATTTTGTACATCAGATAATAAGTACAACCTCGAGGTTGCGTCGAGGGCTAATAAACGGAATTGGACATTTAGGAAAAACGCTATTTGGTACTATGGACGAGGACGACAGACGAACAATCGATAGACAAATTGAAATACTTAAGCGCGAGGGTAGTACAATACGAACTTCATTATTAAAACAGATGCAAGTAATACACACAAACATACAATTATACAGGGTGGCCCGGAACTCGCGCGGTATTTTTAAAAACGGGGTAGCTGAGGTGATTCTGAACAACTTTTTCCTTGACCAAAATATTGTTTGAAGCTTCGTTTTTTAGTTATTAACGAAAAACACTGGCCAATGCGAGCGCCCGTATAGCGCGAGCTCAGTCACAATTGCGCGCGGCCCAGATCGGGTGCATCGAGGGGCAACGTACGGCAAATATTACAACCGTCTTACATTAAGAATAGTGTGTAATTCTTCGTTATTCATCAATAACAATTTAATTAACAAGTCGTTTAATAACTGTTGTAGCGCGGTGCTTAAGGGAGGTAATGCACCGGGCGGCCGCCAGACTAGCGCCCCCGTCACCAGGGTTACCTGCACCCCCGCTACCGGACCAACCCTTATGCGCCTGCGCGCTGACTTTCCCCCTCCACCAAACGCACTGGCCCAAGACCTCCCGCAAAGAATAAAAAGGGCCCCGGCGACAGCTTTTTATGGACAAGCGAGTTCGCTGATCCTAAGACGCTCCCTTGTGCGGACCTCTAAAGATTAAGAACTAGCCCGGCTCCGGCATTGCTCCCTTGTGCGGACATAACCGAACCACACGGCACGCTTGCTCCTTACATCGTACGTTAATAATTGAGTTCTCTGATCCTACGACGCTCCCTTGTGCGGACCTCTAAGATCAAGAACTAGCCCGGCTCCGGCATTGCTCCCTTGTGCGGACATAACCGAACCATAAGGCACGCTTACGTTTAAAGGTTTCGTACACGACAAACCGTACAGCCTAACAGTCTGGCTCCGAACTTGCTCCCTTGTGCGGACATAACCGGACCACAAGACAGTACCGGCTACTTACGTCGATCTCTAAGCGAATCAAGTGTAATATTATTGTTCAGTGAAATATATAATCATTGTTTGTTACTATTCAAGTAGTTTTCATTTGTGGTCAGCCCGAACCTTGAGTAACAACTAACACCCACGTTACACTGTTCCATACTTTTATTCGTTTTCCGAAACGAATAAAGTGTTTTATTAATTATGAAAAAAGTGTTTGGGTGATTAATGTCACATGGCACACACATTAACTTTCGTAATGTTCGTAAGTACGTGTCCTGTGCGTGTGGAAACAAGTGCGAATCAGATCTGTATCGATCGCCGGGACGTGGCATTTAAATTGTAAAAATAGGATCGGTACAATGACCATATGGCAAGACACCGTCGAAGCAGGTAAATTCGCGGTCGAATGGATAAGTTTATTTAACTACCCTTTTCTAACATTAATCATCCAAACACTTTTTTCATAATTAATAAAACACTTTATTCGTTTCGGAAAACGAATAAAAGTATGGAACAGTTATTAAACGACTTGTTAATTAAATTGTTATTCATGAATAACGAAGAATTACACACTATTCTTAATGTAAGACGATTGTAATATTTGCCGTACGTTGCCCCTCGATGCACCCGATCTCGGCCGCGCGCAATTGTGACTGAGCTCGCGCTATACGGGCGCTCGCATTGGCCAGTGTTTTTCGTTAATAACTAAAAAACGAAGCTTCAAACAATATTTTGGTCAAGGAAAAAGTTGTTCAGAATCATCTCAGCTACCCCGTTTTTAAAAATACCGCGCGAGTTCCGGGCCACCCTGTATAATGAATCAGTCTCACAAGGGGAGGCCGAGGATGACGGGAAACGGATTTTCCTGAAACTTGCAGTATTTGAAGATGTCGTATCCAAAGTTAATTTGGCAAACCAGTAGAGCGCAACTCTCAAGATTTTCCGAGAAAATTGCATTTGAAAATCGCTGTACTCGGTTATATCCTTATAACTCCTGTTCGTGTTAACTATTAAACAAGAAGGTGAGTAGCCGAGGGCACAGCGAGAATTACTGGTAACAGGAGGTTGCTGGTTCGATTCCCCGCTACCGATACTTTTTTTTTTCCTAAAATGTAGGAAATATCGCAGAATATTATATTTGCTTTATTAATTTCGTGCTAGTATGACACGAGCCAGAATGATGTGCATCGTAAAAGCATACGAAACAAGAATTTCTATACTCTTGGAAACAATGCTACGATAGCTAGTGTCGAATTGCGACTACGAGGTACCGTTCCTTCAATTGTTACTCCTACCATCATGCTAGTACCACCCTCTTATTCAATTTTTTAGGTAAAAACGACAGGCAAATGTGATTGTTCTATCCAGGTAGACTCGGTTATTCCAGGTATAGATCAAGCGGAAAAGCCCACGATGCCATAAAACCCAATGATGCCACAAACAAAAAACATGCATTTTTTATTTAAAAAATAAAAGTAATTGTTCATTGGCGCAGATTTCATACATTTTAGGAAAAAAAAAAGTATCGGTAGCGAGGAATCGAACCAGCAACCTCCCCGTTACCAGTAATTCTCGCTGTTCCCTCGGCTACTCACCTTCTTGTTGAATAGTTAACACGAACTCCTTATAACCGAGTACAGCGATCTTCAAATTCAATTTTCTCGGAAAATCTTGAGAGTTGCGCGCTACTGCTTTGCCAAATTAACTTTGGATACGACATCTTCAAATACTGCAAGTTTCAGGAAAATCCGTTTCCCGTCATCCTCGGCCTCCCCTTGTCAAACGTAAACCATAACGAACGCATGCTAGTACATGTCACGAATACTCTCGGGAAATTGCTAGAAACAAAAGCTACTAATCTGAATCTTAACCCTTTGCGGTCCTATGTCGAGTGTGACTCGACATCGCGTTTTGTTCTGGCGCGTCCTATGTCGAGTGTGGCTCGACATCGTGTTTCGACAATGTCTCCCGACAATGTGGCCTGACAATGTGGCCCGACAATGTCTCAATCTTAATCCAAATGAGATAAGATGAGAGCTACAGTGTAGCATATCCGAAATAGACCATGCCTATTGAAATTTTTGGCTTAGTTTTAGTATTTTCAAACCTGCGCGGACCTGCTAGTACGAAATTGCGAATACAGCGCGGTCGGGCTGGAACGGAACGGTGAAGAGCGCTCGGTCCGCAAAGGGTTAAAGCCGAAATAAGCGAAAACACACTAATTTTCGAAAGTATAATAAGAGACCTAGACCAAGATGTACAAAATTTGTTAGAATTCACCAAGGATATCAGAAAGGGAATTCTCAATCCAACCGTGATATCTCCTAGACAAATCATTAATTACCTACATTCGGCCTTACTTCAAATACCAAAAGGGTTGAACTTTCCCTTACCCCTTATGATCGAAAATATCCACGCGTTATATGAATTAGTCGACCTAGCAGTTTATTCCTCATCTCATTCTATCACCGCAGTTATAGAAGTGCCGCTACTTAGCGCGAAACAATATAAATTGAGCTAAGTATATCCTGTGCCAACTAAGGTAAATAATTCACTTTATGCTTACTTGGACACTACCGAATTATACGTAGCGGTAGACCTAGCAAATCTAGACTATACAGGGTGAGTCTCCTAACATGACGACCTCAAATAACTCGTAAGGTATTCGTTGCACGAAAAAATGTTTCAAACAAAAGTTGCATGATATCTAGGGGGGCATACAGTGCTCTAATTTGTTTTTTATTATCTTACTTTTTTATTGAGATATTAGGGTCACCTTCAGTTTTTTAAATGGAATGTCTAATATTTTTGAAGTGTCAATTTATTTAGGCGCGCCACGCACAGAATTTTGCTGGGGAGTGAATGAGTCTCATGCGCGACGCTCAGGAGCCGAAGCGCGGGACGCTCATTCGGGTAAACTCGAGGAGCCGAAGCGCGCGACGCTTTTTGCTGGGGAGTGAATGAGTCTCATGCGCGACGCTCGGGAGCCGAAGCGCGACACGGTCAACGCGACACTCTCAACGCGACACTCTCAGCGCGACACGGTCAACGCGACACGGTTAGCGCGACACGTGCAACGCGACACTCTCAGTGCGACACGGTCAATGCGACACTCTCAGCGCGACAGGCTCAGCGCGACACGGTCAACGCGACACTCTCAGCGCGACAGGCTCAGCGCGACAAGGTCAACGCGACACTCTCAGCGCGACACGCCCAGCGCGACACGGTCAACGCTACACGCTCAGTTCGGGTAAACTCGGGAGCCGAGATCGTCAGGCTCACGAGGTAGAACAAGAGAGCCGAGTTTTCCGAGCGAAGATCAGACAGTGCTTAGTAGTGGTGGAGAAATATCGATGGTCAGCACTATCGATAATTTCCGATAGTTGGACCATTTACCATCGATAATTATCGATAGTGATGGAATGTGATATGTATGCATATGTAGTACATACATAAGTAATGTAAGGATGAGCGCTCTCTCTGGCAGCCAAGGAAATGACGTTAGGCGCAGAGGAAGAGAGCGCTCTCCTAAAAACGCGCAGATACAGTTCAATCCTGTACAAAGGATATTTCGGCAGATTCTTTCGTACGCAAGATCACACAGAAAGCCAGCCTTTAATGACTACATACTATCGGTATCGTCAATTATAGAACAAATGCTTATCATCAATTTACCAAACATTTTTATTTTAAATTCGCGGCATTACGAATGTTAACCCACATTTTCGATGTACTATCGATAGTAAACATATATTATCGATAGTTTTCGATAGTAGCAACCATCGATAATATCGATGGTCAGCACTATCGATAATTTCTGATAGTTGGACCATCGATCATCGATAATTATCGATAGTGATTGAATGTGATATGTATGCATATGTACTACATACCTGTTAGCGGTAGCGTATTTTTAAAGAAAGGAATAGGATCGGGTGGCGAAGTGCTACGCACCCTGTGGATAATTTATGATGGGGACGCAGTCCTAGGGGGGTCAAAGAGTGTCTTGGAAATGAATGAATGAAACCAAACATCCTGTCGGCAAGCGGTGGCTGGCGACTGCTCTGGGTCTTCCAACTATCGAGTGTCGAGGGATTGTTTATTACATAGAAGAGAGAGTTTAAATATGGCAAGCGACCTGACGTCGCATTGCTAAAGAATAGGGACTCTGTTCCTGGAGGATCTGGCCACGGAGTGGGGAAGGCTATGCCTTTTGGTAAAAGGACTGTGATGAACCCCACGGCACTTACCACAGAACCTCCATCGAATCAGTATTCTTTTAGAAATCTAACAAACTTATAGAAATAATCGAATTATTTCTGACATACATAAGTAATGTAAGGATGAGCGTTCTGTCTGGCAGCCAAGGAAATGACGTTAGGCGCAGAGGAAGAGAGCGCTCTCCTAAAAACGCGCAGATACAGTTCAATCCTGTACAAAGGATATAAAGCCAGCCTTTAATGACTAAATACTATCGGTATCGTCAGTTATAGAACAAATGCTTATCATCAAATTACCAAACATTTTTAAATTCGCGGCATTACGAATGTTAACCCACATTTTCGATGTACTATCGATAGTAAACATATATTATCGATAGTTTACGATATTCGATAGTAGCAACCATCGATAATATCGATAGTGCCATCGATATTTCTCCACCACTAGTCCCCATTAGACCCCAGAGAAAGTAAGAGGAAGGTGCATTCTTATATAAACGAATAATTTTTTAGGAGGCGTGTTGGTTTTATGCATTGTATAAAACCCAGTTAAACAAATAATTATCTCTTATAGTTCTGAGAATATATTCTATATTCATTCGTTAGAGTTTCTCCTCTGAATAAGGACCTGCCTTCTTTTACTGTATAAAATACATTACTTTTAGTAAACTGAACTGTGCATTATACAGGGTGTCTCTTAACTTCTGTCTTTCCCGGAAATGGGGGGTAGCTGGGGTGATTCTGAACAACTTCTTCCTTGACCAATGTGTGGTTTGCAGCTTCATTTTTAAGTTATTAACGAAAAACACTGGCCAATGAGAGCGCCCGCAAGGCGGCCGATGCCGCGCGCTCAGGCACGAACCTATCAGCTATCGCGATGGGGGCCATCGAGGGTACCGACGGAAGCGTGCGGCAAATGTTACATCGTCTTAATTAAGAATAATGTGGAATAATTCGTTTATACTTATGAAACTGATAAGTCGTTTAATAACCGTGTTCGATACGTTTATTCATTATCCGAAAGGAATAAACTGTTCTATTACTTATGAAAAAAATTTCTTTTTAACAGCACGTTTTCAGGTGGATAAATTATGTTTTCAGAAAAACGATTTGCACAACTAATGTTAGAAAAAGCTAATTAAACTTACCCATTCGTCTACGAATTAATCTGGTTAACATTGTGCGAATCCTGACCTAGGCAACGGTCAACAGCTGATGTCACCGGCCGGGTCGGTGAACTCACTACACTCACGGTGAATTCACTTCAAGATCACTTCACTTCACGGATACTATCACTTGCCACTGTGAAATGTGGGAATATTTGAAACCGATTTATTTTTCTTACGTTTAAACATTTCGTAATAGTTTGCGTTTTTACGATTCATGTTGTCCGTTCGGCTAGCAGAACGACTCTGCCAGCTAAAACGTCGCACTCGCTTCCACACGCACACGCACATGTTCTTTAATTGTGGGTAACATTGTAGTGCCAACGCTCACACTGCGACGCACACTACGCAGGGGCCGATGCTGCCCTGTGTGATCGGTATCTGCCGCCGATTTCCACTAAATTTGGAGACAGTGTGTGTGCGTGTGCGTGTGGAAGCGAGTGCGAATGTTTCAGCTGGCCGAGTCGTTCTGCTAACCGAACGAGAAACGTGAATCGTGCAACCGCAGAATATTACTAAATGTTTAAACGTACGAAGAATAAATTGTTTTTAACTATACCCAAATTTCACAGTAGCAAGTGCAAGTGACCGTGAAGTGAAGTTATCGTGAAGTAAAGTGATCATGCAAGGATACTAACCCAGCCGTAACATCAGCTGTTGAACGTTGCCTCGGTCAGGATTCGCACACGTTAAGCAAGTTAATTCGTGGACGAATGGGTAAGTTGAACTAGCTTTTTCTAACATTAGTTGTGCAAATCGTTTTTCTGAAAACATAATTTATCCACCTGAAAACGTGCTGTTAAAAAGATATTTTTTTCATAAGTAATAAAAAAGTTTATTCCTTTCGGATAATGAATAAACGTATCGAACACGGTTATTAAACGACTTATTAGTTTCATAAGTATAAACGAATTATTCCACATTATTCTTAATTAAGACGATGTAACATTTGCCGCACGCTTCCGTCGGTACCCTCGATGCCCCCCATCGCGATAGCTGATAGGTTCGTGCCTGAGCGCGCGGCATCGGCCGCCTTGCGGGCGCTCTCATTGGCCAGTGTTTTTCGTTAATAACTTAAAAATGAAGCTGCAAACCACACATTGGTCAAGGAAAAAGTTGTTCAGAATCATCCCAGCTACCCCCCATTTCCGGGAAAGACAGAAGTTAAGAGACACCCTGTATATAATCACATTAATCACACATCCTCATAATCTAGTTTTCCAGCAGATTCGTCCAAGTAATAAGACCCGTAATAATAATATTCATATTATTCATATATATATATTAATTAATTAAATTCGCGCATCACGAATGTTAACCCACATTTTCCATGTACTATCGATGGTAAACATATGTAAAGAAATGGTATTTCTTAAATTTAAATTTTACCGCGCCTCGCGCGTGGTAGAGCGTAGTGTTTGTATATAGTCTGTAGAGCGCCTAGAGTGTAAGAAAAGAAGTGATATAATAAACTCTAAATGTCGTTTCCTTGTTTACACTGAAACAATTTCTAGTTTATTTGAAAACCCTCGCATTAGATAGGTGTCTTATACATATATTATCGATAGTTTTCGATAGTAGCAACCATCGATAATATCGATAGTGCCATCGATATTTCTCCAGCACTAGTGGACTACATTAGCAAAATTCGTATCAAGATATAAAAAAAGTTTAAGTTTAAAAGTTTACACTTCGGTCGTGCGGTCTTAAGCGCACACTAGTTTTTTTTTCAAATTCGGATAAATCATCAAATTTTGCGTAAAAAAGTATTACACAAAGGGGGACTTCAAATGAATAATTACTGAGACATTTTTTAAACAAGTTTTATTTCAAGTGGTGTTCGAAGTGCTGTCCATTACAGTCAATGCACTTACGTAATCGAATTATCAGTGAGTGAAGAACTTTTTCCAGTGTTTCTGTGGTTATTGCAGCACATGCACTAATAATACGTGCTCGCATATCTTCCGAAGTACGGTCCAATGATCTGGTGACCAATTATGCCACACCAAACATTCAAGTTCCACCTGTGTTGGTGGTCAACTTCACGAAGCCAATGTGGGTTCTCTGTTGCCCAATAATGTGTATTTTTTGTATTAACATTCCCGCAATTTGCGAATGCGGCTTCGTCAGTCCATAAAACAGTCTGTACAAATGTACCATTTGAATCTTGCATCTGGTGTAAAAACCACTCACAGAACTGTACGCGTTTTTCAAAGTATCGTCCATGTAGCTTTTGATGTACTGACAGGTGATACGGATAAAAGTTCTCGGAATGAAGAATACGCACAACACTGCCTTGACAAATGTCCGTACCACGCGAAATCTGCCGTGTGCTGATATGCGGATTATGGGCCATAGCTGCTAAGGTTGAAGTACGACATCCTTCGTTGTTTACAATTTTGTGATACCTTTTACGTTTCTGTACATTAAAATTGCCATGTTCTTTGAGTCTTCGACGAAGCCTTAAGAAGGTAGAATGGGATGGCTGATTTCGATCAGGATACTGAGCTTGGTACAAAATCTTTGCTCTTATAGCGTTTTCTTCACACGCACCATAAACAATTATCATATCGTATTTTTCACTGTTACTGAACATCGTAATAAAAATGTAGCACCTTTCTCAATACGACTTTAGCGCTTAGTGAGATACTAAATAGGCATTTCGTGTTGATGATGAATGATGATGAAACAAAGTCGTGTTAAGAATCACGTTGACTACGCGCATTTCCTAATAGAAGATTATTAATTTGAAGATATCTCACTAATTATTCATTTGAAGTCCCACTTTTTGTAATACCTTTTTACGCAAAATTGGATGATTTGGTGACCAATTATGCCACACCAGTGCCTTTCGGAGGGTCAGAAGGACTCTGTTGCAGTAGCACCTGGCCGCGCCAGGGGTAACACCCAGCGCGGCCTACCTTCTCCAGGCCGTGATAAGGGCGACTCGGGCCCCCACCCGAGCCGCCCACGGCTCTCCGACGGCCCTGCGGGATTAGGGGGATTGTTCCTCCCCGACAGGACCGCCCGTATACGGGGTATTGGCGAGGTCAACCAGCAGGGGGTGAGGGGGAACACCTCAGCGCCCCTCGGGTCCATCAACCATTCACACCGCGGGAGGGGGGGATCTCGCCAGCGGAAAACGGCCAGCGAGCCCGCCCCTCCTTTATTTTCGACGCCGTTTCCGGCTGTCGGGCAGCCCTGCGGGATACCGGGAGGACATAATCCTCCCACAGCAGGGCCGCCCGTCCACTGAGACAGCGGTGACAGTCATCCGAGGGACGGGGGGGGGGGACACCTCCAATCGCCCCTCGGACCGTCACCGCTTTTACACCACGGGAGGGGGGGATCTCGCCAGCCTGCGCGAACGCAACCGGCGAGCCCTTGCCCTCCACCTTTCGCGTCGGACGGGATCGGTGAATTCCCGATCCCGCTCCGATGCCTCCTTTCTGCGAAGAACATCCTCACAGAAGGAGGCCACCGCTACCCAGGCTCTCTCGCTGCCCAGCATCATACTAACGATGCGTGGCAGAGAGAGATCCGCCCCCACTTGCGCCCTCAACGCCCTGCGCTCCGCCGCCGATTCCGGACACTCCTCCAATGTGTGCTGCGCTGTGTCCAGCGCAGCCCCACACTCGTGGCACTCCGTCGTCGCCTCCGCCTGTATCCGGCACAGGTACTCACCGAAGCATCCATGCCCGGTGAGCACCTGCGTGACTCGGTAGGTGAGCGTCCCCCTGCCGCGGGGACGCTCCTGCCCCCCTTGTCTAGGCTGGGCAGAACTGCCCCGACTGCTCGCTGCGCGACTCCTCGATCGAGGAGCTCCCTCCTCCATTTGTTTCGCGCAGCCAGGCGGGCCTAGCATCTCACGTCCACTTCCTCCTCAGCGGACACCATCGCCCCCCCCCCCGGCGGAGTTCTCGGAGACGCTCATAGATCGAAGCGTCTTCCTCCGCCAGGAGATCGAAGGGCACGGTGCCCGCGAAGGTCAGCGACCACCAATACTGGGGACCTAAAAAATTGTAAAGTACTAAACAATAAATATCTATGTAAACTATTTCACCCCGTTTTTAAAACTTCACCACAAGGTCCATGTGAAGTACAGATTTTTACATAAATAGTCCAACAACCTAGTAACTGTAACCTACGATTTATAAACCTTAACCAAACAATTCTAATCGTACTTAACCATCCAGGATCATGGATTTACGTTACACCACGACCTATACATTTAGTAATTACCTGCGGAGAACACCCCACACAAATCACATTAATCAAAGACTCTGGTATTATGATAATTAGAGACAAATGTATAATCTCTACGCCCGAATTTACGGTCGAAATAAGTAGAACCCACAAATCGGAGAAATTTGTAAGTTATTTACCAATGTACAATTTAACCTTACCATATTTACCGAACACACTTAATATGACACATCTCCGACATATAGAACTCTGTAAACTACGAAAAATTATTAAACACCCTGAAGAACTACACGAGATAAGCAAAAGCCTATTAGATCTAAGAATCACTTTAAACTCCAATGACAATGTAATACCTATAGAGTACCATTACAGGCTTGTGTCATCTTGTTCTATAAGCGGAATCATTATACTTCTCATAATTGTAATAACTTGTTACAAGTACATTCCACGAATACGTAACAATAACCGAAACCAACAAGCGATCAGTCCGCAGGTACACATAATAGAACTACTAACACAACTCCGAATGAAACGCGAATCACTGTAAAGATTAGGCAAAAAACAGACCGCAAAAGGACAATATAAGATATAAGAACTTTGTATCACACTACGTTATGTCATACATATCATAGATCATAAGTTATATTATAAGAAAAAGTGTACTATATTGTATTTAACTAGCAATCATTGTAAGCGCACTCTCTCCAGGGGGGGGGGGATGTTGTTCCCGGCTATACCAATATACATACATATAATACCCGACTCGGCAACACATAAAATCGAGGTCGGGTCAATGAAATCAATCGGATACGCTGGGAATTCGCTGATCACCGACTCAGCAACACCTACGGGGCAATGACACCTGCGAGGCGTCAACCCTCAAGGAAGATTCAGCGAATTCCTCAAGCGCCACAAGATAAAAGCACGGGCAAATCGCCCGGCATCATCTTTCGATCAAACCAATTAGGCCGTCACTTTCAAAAACCAGCTGTACCTAAGCTAATAAATCTCTCGTCTTCACTCGAACACCGGTGAATACTTATTCTTCAATCGCTCCCGCACCCCCGACATCCCACAACAAACAAAAAGTGCTAACCGTGGCACAACACTTTTATAAAAAAATCTATCTAATTCTGTAAAACTACCTTGCATGGTGTTAAAATATTACGATTTATAATAAAAATAAAATACATTGCAAAACATGTGCTACAATTAATGAAATTTTTTCCAGAAAATTATTATAACTTTATGTTTCTTATATTACTAAATATTTTGTGGCAATTATATGTAAAGGTATGTTAATGTTAAACGGGGCATCTGAAACTCCTTATTTGAAATGTAGCATATTCTAATGTTTAAAACAATTGATTTTTGGACTAAAAAATAAATATTTTAAAAAAGTGCGCTATACGCGACACACGCAATTCATCGCCCCGATGTGATTTCGACTCAACTCGAGCTCAATTTTTCTACCGAAACGTTGAGCGAGAAATAGCTTTCCTGATCCCCCCCAAAAGCATTCACATATATTCACTCAATCGCATGAATCATATCCTCAACACTACTTCAGTAAATAATAGTTCTTCAAGTGATCACTGTTCATGAGCAGAGGACGCTCAAATCAGCGTAGGATTTCTGAGTCGGTATGTCAGTCACGTTGGGCCACGAAAGTCCATAAGATGTCCTGTCTATTCTTATATATCGTTGGTGGTGCCGGTTGACACTTGTCGAAAGTTGAGGGATGTCGTAGGTGCGGGGGCGTCAAAGAATTAGAATTCACCGGTGTTCGAGTAAATAAAGGAGAATATTTATTAAGACTTGGTGAATACACAGTGCCCTGGCGTGATATTTGAGCTTGATGGAGAGCTGCGCTGAGACTGACGTGACGGTTAGCTTATTCAAGATAGCGACGACGGTGGTCGTGTTATCGTGGTTTTATACAGTGTCGTTGCAAGAATGTGCTGCGTTTTTTGGTGGTCGTTAGCGTCCTTGGCGCGTCCTGGCCTTGCGCAAGTTGCTGGATTGACAGTAAATGGATACGCTGCTTCCTGCGCGTATCCGCTCGCTATTCCGCGAACACGGCCTCGATCGCACGGCCTGCTGAGTCGCGCTTATCGTATGATCGGTTTGGGCACAACAACAGCACCCATATAACGATTGTAATTTTGAATACATGTCGGTTTTTTTATCGGTAATTTTGTTCGGTAATGAAGCTTCCCTGTCTGTACAATATCAGCGTAATGTAAACTGATCAACATGCAAACTTCTCTTTTATCCTGCCATTTTATACATAGTAGAGTTTCAGTCAATCGAAATGATATTTCTCCTTTTTGTAATTTGTTTAGAATAATTGGAACATATTTGCGGTTTTTTTTAACGGTACCACAACTATTTGTCTGGTTCAAGTGTAAGGTGTTAAATAAAACTGGACTCGTGTACAAGTTATGAACATATAAACTGTGACCTTTCCCGAGATAATCTTTCATTGGAGTCATGATTATACTACCGTATTTACCCAAATTTTCTTGAAACACAGAAATTTGTGTTTCCAAACCTCAATATACTAGCATGTTCAAAATATACCTCGTTTTACAGTCGCAAGCAACGAAGGACTTTATGCAAAATCGATTGCGTTTAGTTGGAATAAATTGCTTAAACGATAAGCGACCTTTGACCAATAATAAGCTTTCGTCGATACAAATATTCTGAAAAGGGTAGAAATTTTGTTTTAAAAACAATCGAAATCTATCATTTATTTCACGAATTTTAAACAATGTATCTTTACAGTTTGATACTTCGGGAGTGCTAAAATGTAGTTTGGGAGCTTCGTTGTATCGATGGTGGAAGTAAGAAGCGACAGGAAAAGAAAGGAAGGAAGAAGGTGTTTCGTCCTAGGCCTGCTAGCGGACTCGTTAGTAAGGCGTAGATAGATAGAAGTAGTTTTATTCATAATATCAATGGTTACATGTGGTGCTTATATTGATGCCTTATAGTGAATAATCTATGTGGTATTTATTTAATTAAGCGCAATATGGCTGCATGGTCAAGTGGCGACGCTCGCAGACTATGTAGTGGAGGTTTGCCAGGGAGGGGGCAGTGGAGGTTTTGGTTCCTCTTTATTTTGTTACCTTCCTTTTTTAATTACTATAGTCTACTTTATTAGACTGTGAACTATGCGGTTTATTCGTCCGGAAAAATGTATTGCTGGGAAGCAGCAGTACCAAAAAACGGCTCACAGGGGTCGGATCTTCTGTTATAAGAGGAGAATTGGGGGGGGGGTTATGGTTGGGGGCACTCATACTTATATACATACACATACTTTATACATACATACATTATATACATATACACTGCATTCGTTCTTTCACTCTTTTCTGCTGGTTTGCAGACCTTAGAAACTAGTGTATTTACAATATGTACAGATGGGTGTCATTAATGAAAATTCGGTGTGGTTGAGGATACGGGGAATGGGAAGTGTGTGCCTTACATATGAGGGGTTCTGGGTCTCGTACTTATATTATGTGCCAGCGTTGGGCTTGGGTAGCCACCAGTATTTTTTTGTATTATGATGGTATTTATTATTTCTGTCGAGTTTTGGTATGTCAGTGCTGAAGTTTATGCGGAGCGTGGTACTTTTACTATTAATGTGAGGCTCGTATAGTATTTTTCTGTTATTTATTTGGCGTTGTGCTGGTGACTCTGCCAGTTCCGTCAAGTAGCAGGAAGGCTTCTGGTGGGATGTATCCGGGTGTTAGAGTCTTTTTGTGGAATTCGTCGTCTGGGTATAGTGAACTGTTAATTAGGTGATTGTGTTTTATTTTCGGGATATTGGCGAAATAGTCCCTGGATAATTTTATAATGTGGTTGTCTATTCTCGGTATATTTGCCGTATCGTATAGTATTCTGTTGTTTGTATACTGTCTGAAGTTTGTCTTGTTACTCCTATTAATGCCCGTGCACGCCCTTAGACATTTCCTTTCGAGGATTCGGAGTTTTTCCATGGTTTGGGGGCTTATATTAAACCATGTCGGGGCGCCGTATGTTAGAATTGGCCTTATCAGTAGCACATAGCATATGGTTTTGATTTTTGTTCTAAGGTGTTTGGAAAAAAATAGCTTGGCGTTGATTAGGAAGGTTTTCGTTGCTTTTTCTATTTGGGAGTCTATGTGTTTGTTATAGAGGAGGCGTTCATCCAGGTTTATGCCCAGGTATTTAACTGTCTTTTTGTGCGGTATTGGTGTGTTTTTTTGTTTTATTTGGAACGTTTTGTATGAACTTATGAAATTTTTTGATTGATTTTTGATTGTCTTTCTGAATAGAATGGTTTCCGATTTTGTCGGGTTAATTTTTAGTTTCCAGGTGCTGTAGTAATCGTCTATTTTATCGAAGAGGTGTTGCATTTTTTCCTGTAATTTGGCTATGTTTTTGCCTCTGATGTAGATTATGAAATCGTCTGCGAAGTGTATGGTTTTTACGTCTGGTGATTCTGGTATTTGAAATAGTCTTGGGATGTCCGCGGTGTAAAAATTGAAGAGGTCGGGTGAAGTTACTGTCCCTTGTTGTAGTCCGTCTGTTAGGTGCAGCGTTAGTGACGAATTTTTTTTCGTATTAGATGTGAAAATTTTTTTATTTTGTGTCATGTTTGTGATTATTTTTAATAGTGGGTTTGGGCAGCCTTTCTTCGATAGCTTGTAGAGCAGGCCTTTTATCCAGACAGTGTCAAAGGCCTTTTCTAGGTCTATCAGGCAGGCTGCTACGCTTTCGTTGTTGTGCAGGGCGTGTTGAATGTCTGAAGTTAAGGTGTGGATTGCGTGTACAGTACTTAGTTGCGGTCTGAACCCGAATTGGGTGTCTGGGATTATATTGTGTTTTGCGAAGAATTTTTCTAGGGCTCTTTTAATGAGCCTTTCGAAGATTTTGGAGACGTTTGGAAGTAGACTGATTGGTCTGTAACTGGATGGATCGGCCGGGTTTTTTCCTTTTTTTTTTAGTGGTATGACTCTTGCTGTTTTCCAGGCGTCGGGGAAGTAGTGGTTGTTGAGACAGTTGTTAAAGAGGGTATTGTAGCTGTCGATGAATTTCGGGGGTAGGTTTTTTAGAATTATGTTTGGGATATTGTCTGGACCCGTGGATTTTTTGTTATTCAGTTTCCTGAATAGTTGTAATGTGTGCGTGGGCTTGGTGAAGAATTTATTGTCCGTTTCGTATTTTGGGTTGATGGCTTGGTTAGTGTCAGAGAACTGTGTAAGGGTGTCCTTTGCTATGTTATCCGGGTTACTGTCTTTCTTGGCGTGGTGTTTTTCTACTAGTTCCGATAATCTGTGTTTTCCCATTGATGTGTTTTGTGCGTTAGTCGCCGCAAAGTGGGCTCCTAGTATGTTGAGTTTGTCCGTGTCTTTTGAAATTATGTATTTTCCGTCTGTGTCTTTGCTAAGGGTGTTGGGGTTTATTTCGGCTTTTGCTATTAGGTTGATGTTGCTGTGGTCAATTTTTAGGCTGGGAATGGTTATACCTTCTTTCTTTCTAAAAGTGGAGTTGATTCTGGGGAACATGTGTTGCGAATTTATTGGTATATTTTTGATTTTGTTTTCCCAATATGAGTTTATGGATTTCTGGAACTCTTGCTTGATTTTAATTTTGCATTGTTTTAGGAGGGTGTTTGCTGTTTTTATTATCATTGTTGAGAGGTGGGTTGGGCGTCTGTATTCGTTATGTAGCGTTGTCAGTAGCTTGCTTTTGGTTTTCTGTAGATTTTTTATTTCTCTATTTACGTATAGTTCTGCTGAGTTATAGTCGGGGAGGATGGGTACCGTTCTGTGGATTGCGTTTAGTATAATCTTATTCATATTGGTAAGGTGGCTGTCTATTTCTTCGTTTGATAGGTTTCTGTTTATGGGTATTTTTGTCGTCCAGTTTTTGTTTATGTCTTTTTGCAGTTTTGTCCAGTCTGTTTTATTGTAGTTTAATGGAAATGTGGGTGTGTTAAAAGGAATTTGATCGTCTTTTTCGGGGAGAGTGAATTTTGATCGCCTTGTGGTCGCTGTCCGTGTTCAGGGTGGGTATAGAGTTGTCTGAGTTTTTGTTAAGAATATGTATTCTACTATCCAGTAGGCAGATATCTAGGAAGGCGTTGCTTCTTGGGAAGGTGGGGGTGTTGGTGAAAAGTAATGAAATTCTGTGTTCTATGGTGGTTTTGGCTATCCAGTTTTCTAGGGCTAGGCCTCGGCCGTTGTAGTAGCTGTTGTTCCAATTTTGATGTTTTGCGTTTAAGTCGCCAGCTAATATGTAGTAATTGTTCGGGTTTCTGAGTGTGAGATGGGTGAATATTTGCGAGAGTTCTTTTATGAAATCGTTTGATTGTGTTCCTGCCGCATAACCTGCTATGATGAACAGATTGTTGTTATTCTGGAGTTTGATTTTTATGGTGATACTTTCTATTATTTCCGTGTCTGTCGTTAGGGGGATGAGTTCGTAGGCTATGTGTTTTTTTATAAGAAGTGCAACGCCTCCTCCGTTGCTGTTTTCTCTGTCCTTTCTTATCAGATTGTAATTTTTAAATCTTGGGCTGTGCTGTGCTTTTAATTTTGTCTCGTTTAGTAAAGCGAAATCAGGGTTTTCTGTTTTTAAAATTTCTGTTAAGTTGTATCTCCTTTCGTTTGATGCGATGGAATTGACATTCGCTGATATTAGTGTGAGTTTTGCGGTGGCTGTGTTATTCATTGGAGTTTGAAGTTATGTCTATGATATTTTGCTCAGCGGAGATACCGAAGTATAGGTCGTGCAGTGTGTTGATCCGGGTTGAGTTGATTTCTATTATGTTTTCCAGTCTGTTTATTTGGGGTAGGATGAAGTTCTTTAGGTCATTGAAAAGTTTTTCGTATGGGATTTGTGTCTGGTTATTTTGAGGCTGGTTTGCTTGGTTTTGTATTTGGGGTTTTTGTGGTTGTGGTGGGGGTTGGGTGGGGGGTAGGGAGTGGGATTGGTAGGATGAGGGCGTGTGGGTGGGGGAATGAGGTTTTGTGTGGGTCAGCGCCATTGCGAAGGAGGTGTTCGGTCTGGTTTTGTTACTATTTAAGATATTTTTGATATTGTAATGGCTTCTAGCTTTGAATTTGCCTTTGCTATGGCCGCGTTTCTGATTCTCGTTTTTAACTCCTTGAATTTCGGGCAGCCTTTATAGGATGCTGGGTGTCCGAATTCTCTACATCTGATGCAGTAAATTTGTATTGCTGGAAGTTTCGAGTCGCTCGCGATTTTGCATTGACCTGGTTCGTGCTTCTCTGCGCATTTTACGCATCTGAATTCTAAATTACAGTTTCTGGATGTGTGGCCCGTTCTTTGGCAGCGGGCGCACATTGTGGGATCTGTTTTTCGGAGTTTATCCCATGAGATGACTTGGTGGAGGAGTCTATTTGTCGTGGTTAGTTGGTTGCTGTCGCTATCGGGGGTAATTTGTACGAGGAAAAAGGGGAGTTTTCGGTTTTTTTTGTCTGTATTGTTTGAGGAGAAATTTGTTACTTTTATAAATTGGACTCTAGACAGTCGGAGGTTGGTTAGTTCTGTTAGGATGTCTTGTGGGTCGAAACTGGCGTCGAGTGTCAGTAAGGCGTACTAGCAGGCCCTGCCTTAGACACAAGGATAGTAGGGAATTGTCGGAGGTTATATATATAGTCGTGGTGACTTATATAACCACTTTCGGGAGCCGGATCGTCGTGCTCGTCCCCTAGCGGTGTATGTGGGAAGTGCCCCCACATCACTCCCCCACCAGTGATAACGTTATCAGAGTTATCCCCTGGTGTCTGCTGGCTGTTCCTCGATTGCTGCGACGTCGATGTGCACTGCCGTCGTCGTCGTGAAACCGGCCTCGTAGCAACCTTGCCCGTCCTAGGATAGCCACCGCGAGACAACCCAGCGCGGTCGGTGCAGGTCGAGCGTGGTCGGTTTGGGCGTCTCTGGCGTCACGTCGAGGCTAGCGGTCGTCCTAGGAGAGGGGGTTGCGGAGGTTCAGCGGAGGTCGGACGGCGGCAGCCATCGTGTTGAGTCGTCTCGAACGTCCTTATCTCTCGAGTCGTCCACCATGTCGTTGCGTTGCGTGTTCATCACGTCGGGGTCACCAATTGTGGGAGCTTCGTTGTATCGATGGTGGAAGTAAGAAGCGACAGGAAAAGAAAGGAAGGAAGAAGGTGTTTCGTCCTAAGCCTGCTAGCGGACTCGTCAGTAAGGCGTACTATCAGGCCCTGCCTTAGACACAAGGATAGTAGGGAATTGTCGGAGGTTATATATATAGTCGTGGTGACTTATATAACCACTTTCGGATCGTCGTGCTCGTCCCCTAGCGGTGTATGTGGGAAGTGCCCCCACATGTAGGCACTGCATTAAGTTGGAAAATCTGTCTCGAGGCATAATACAGTAATTTCTGGATAAATGCCAGTCGAGGCCTACAGCATAAGGGATCGCGCTTCATCCCCACCACTGGGGGGGATCCCCCCAGGTTCTAGCCGACACGGCCCGGCGGTTAATACCTGGGGTAACCCTTGAAAGATTAAATGTCTTCGCATCTGTGAGACCACACTAATGCAACCGTGAATTTTTTTTATTGTTACGTTTTGCGCTATGAAAATTATATTAAAATATTCGTGAAGCTGTTGTGATTAAAATGAGACTAAACACGAGATAATTTGGATCATATTTACTTATATGTCTACATAATAAAACTCTTACCCATTGATTTTTTTTTTTTTTTGTGACTTGAGGGCAAGGCTTTCTACTGTCCTTGGCTTTCAAAAAATATTAATCACGTATTGAAGTCTGTACTTTAATGTATATCTGTTCCGTCAGTTAATTGTTCAAAGGATTAGTGCCCGAAAATAACAATTCGGGAAAAGTCAATCCAGGACTGAACTTTCGCTGCGGTCATAAACAACCCAGGTTGACCGCGGAGGTTTATTTCAGGTCAACGTTTTCACAGAGTGCTAAACTGTATTGTATTGTATGCCCATTGTATTGTAAGATACCCATGATTATTGTAGTATGCTTTTATGTTTTTAAAGCATCAGGCAATCGAAACCCAAAAACGGTTCTCGCCTCTACCCGAGGAACGAAAAGCGTTTCTTGCGCCTACGTAAATGAGCGAAAGCGGTTCTCACCTCTACCTGAGGAACGAAAAGCGTTTCTCGCACCTACGTAAATGAGCGAAAAACGGTTCTCACCTCTACCTGAGGAACGAAAAGCGTTTCTCGCACCTACGTAAATGAGCGAAAAACGGTGCTCACCTCTACCTGAGGAACGAAAAGCGTTTCTCGCACCTACGTAAATGAGCGAAAAACGGTTCTCACCTCTACCTGAGGAACGAAAAACGTTTCTCGCGCCTACGTAAATGAGCGAAAAGCGTTTCTCGCCTCTACATGAGGATCGAAAAGCGTTTCTCGCCTCTACATGAGGATCGAAAAGCGTTTCTCGCCTCTACATGAGGGATCGATATTGTTGTTGATTTATTACGATATTGTTAACGTTTATATGCTTAAAATGAGACAACACGATCATATTTGCTTCATATTGCAACCCGTTTTTGTAATTTATTAACGCAAATATGATCCAAATTATATCGCGTTTGGTGTTATTTTAATCACAACAGCCTCAGCAATAATTTAATAAAATTTGCAGAACGAAATAATTAACAATAAAGAAGTTTTATAGTTGTATTAGTGTTATCTCACCGATACGTAAGTATCTGACCTTTCTTTCACTCTCTGTCCCTTTCAGCGGCCGCCGATGTCGGTGCCAAATTTCTAAAAAGGCAAAGTTATCCCTACCGTCTAAGTGAGCGCGGCCGGTCCCGACCTGCGATCCTTTATCCAGAAATTACTGTATTATGAAAAATGTTAGTTTTTAAAAATTTGTCGCTCGACCAATATTTCGAGTAAGAAAGTTTTTCTACACGCGACGTTAACAATACGGTACCCAAAAACCAGTATATTTCATCTGTATCAGTATTGTACCATGAATTTATTCGCGAATTAATCTTCCAGTTACGCTTTCTTTTGAAATAATTATGGTAGTTATTTGTTTCTTTTACGATGAAATCTACTAAAGATTCTGGGGAAAAAAATTGGGCATAGTCCAACGGTTTTGACATGTTGTCGAGGGCTGCTTTGCATCCAGAATCTTTTTCGTCAAAATTGTGTATTTTGGGACTTAAATTTTGCTGCGACCAACAGATTTTCACAAATGGAACTGCCATGCCGGTGTAAATTCGTTGCCATTTATTTCTTCCGATTGCGAAACATCTTGTTCTTCAGTTTCTGATTCAGAGTCAGAACTTAATAAGTGCAAAACGCGTTTTGGGTTTTGTCTAATTGAATTTTCTTCTTCAGACGAGGAGAATTTTTTTATCAAGTAACTCTATTTCTTCCACTTCACTAGTAATTATGTACACACGTTTTCTTTTCTTTTGGCCAAACATTTTTAGGGTGCACTATATTATTTAGAAAATCCATCTTCCGTCGAAGCAGGCGGAATTCGCGGAGGAATGAGTAAGTTTCACTAGCTGTTTCTAGTTGTGCAAATCGTGCACAACTAAAATCGTCTTTAGCTGTGCAAATCGGTTTTCTTAAAACATAATTCATCCACCTGAGAACGTGCTGTTAAAAATGTTACGAGCCGGGGCTGTGGGCAACGCCTAGGCCGGCGATGTTGATATTACCCAAGGAATACGGTTGAGAATTTGTTAGTTAGGTGCACGGACGAACCTGATGCGAAATCAGGGAGCCGCTGGGTTTGATGTATGCGAGGACGAACCCGGTGCGAAGCCGGGGAGCCTCAGGAATAGAGTCAAGCGCGGACGAACCTGGTGCGAAACCAGGGATCGCAGGAGGGTGAAACGTCGTGGACGAACCCGATGCGAAATCGGGGAGCCACTAGGAAGAAGTTCGCAGACGAACCCGGTGCGAAACCGGAGAGCTGCTGGGAGGTTGGTTTATTCACAGATGAACCCGGTGCGATACCGGGGAGCTGTTCGGAGGTCGGTAGGCGTACGGACGAACCAGATGCGAAATCAGGGAGCCGTAGGATACAGACGAACCTGGTGCGAAACCAAGGAGCTGTAGGATGGGTTAGGTTTCGTGGACGAACCCGATGCGAAATCGGGGAGCCACTGGGTTGGAGTAGATACCTTGTTTTCGATAAGACGTGCGAACGAACCTGATGCGAATTCAGGGAGTCGCAGGAAATGTTAGTTTGACTCGTAAATTAATATTTGATACAACTCGAGCGGTTAAGTTGTATCTGTGGGAACGTTACTACTAATATAAAGGATTACGGAGTAAAAATAGGTTTTAAACGAATCTACTCGATTTAATGGTGAAGAGTTTATAAATTTATATTGCAACCAGTTGTTTGTACAAGTGTAATTGTCGCGATATAATTAAATAGTGTGAAAGTTATTACCTAAGCTGCACGGTGTTGACGCACTGGCGATTCGGGGTCTGAAAACGGTTACAAAGTATACCGAAAGAACTTCAACCGGACTTTGCGGATTCTAACGGGTTAACTTGATCTGAATGGTGCCCTAAGCCCAATTCGTACTGAATGCAACCGACTCTGTACAAGCGTAATGCGATGTGACTATGCGCGTAACTGTGTAGTTATGAACCGAAGATGATCAAATACGAAGGATTTATACTAAGGGAACATCGGGAAATGGGGGGTAGCTGAGGTGATTCTGAACAACTTTTTCCTTGACCAAAATGTTGTTTGAAGCTTCGTTTTTGAGTTATTAACCAAAAACACTGCCCAATTAGAGCGCTCGAAATCCCGGGACTCAGGCGCGCAACGTTTTGTGGCGCTTCGTCGTGTACGGGGGCCTGGACGGTATCGAGAGAATCGTACGGCAAATGTTACATCGTCTTTAAGCGAGGCTAATGTGGAATTTTTGGTTGTTCATTAATAAGAAATAAACTAATTATTCTTTTATTTAAGCGAGCAGAGTCGTGGTCGCGAAAGAACGCATTGACACGCCGTGTTACATCGTCTTTAAGCAGGGATAATGTGGAATATTTGGTTATTCGGGAATAAGAAATAAACTAATTATTCTTTTATTTAAGCGAGCAGAGTCGTGGTCGCGAAAGAACGCATTGACACGCCGTGTTACATCGTCTTTAAGCAGGGATAATGTGGAATATTTGGTTATTCGGGAATAAGAAATAAACTAATTATTCTTTTATTTAAGCGAGCAGAGTCGTGGTCGCGAAAGAACGCATTGACACGCCGTGTTACATCGTCTTTAAGCAGGGATAATGTGGAATATTTGGTTATTCGGGAATAAGAAATAAACTAATTATTCTTTTATTTAAGCGAGCAGAGTCGTGGTCGCGAAAGAACGCATTGACACGCCGTGTTACATCGTCTTTAAGCAGGGATAATGTGGAATATTTGGTTATTCGGGAATAAGAAATAAACTAATTATTCTTTTATTTAAGCGAGCAGAGTCGTGGTCGCGAAAGAACGCATTGACACGCCGTGTTACATCGTCTTTAAGCAGGGATAATGTGGAATATTTGGTTATTCGGGAATAAGAAATAAACTAATTATTCTTTTATTTAAGCGAGCAGAGTCGTGGTCGCGAAAGAACGCATTGACACGCCGTGTTACATCGTCTTTAAGCAGGGATAATGTGGAATATTTGGTTATTCGGGAATAAGAAATAAACTAATTATTCTTTTATTTAAGCGAGCAGAGTCGTGGTCGCGAAAGAACGCATTGACACGCCGTGTTACATCGTCTTTAAGCAGGGATAATGTGGAATATTTGGTTATTCGGGAATAAGAAATAAACTAATTATTCTTTTATTTAAGCGAGCAGAGTCGTGGTCGCGAAAGAACGCATTGACACGCCGTGTTACATCGTCTTTAAGCAGGGATAATGTGGAATATTTGGTTATTCGGGAATAAGAAATAAACTAATTATTCTTTTATTTAAGCGAGCAGAGTCGTGGTCGCGAAAGAACGCATTGACACGCCGTGTTACATCGTCTTTAAGCGAGGCTAATGTGGAATTTTTGCTTATTCGGGAATAAGAAATAAACTAATAAATCGTTTAATAACTGTGTCCGATACTTTTATTCGTCATCCGAAAGGAATAAAGTGTTTTAATACTTATGAAACACTTACCCATTCGTGCACGAATTAACGGCGTGCCAATGCGTTCTTTCGCGACCACGATTCTGTTCGCTTAAATAAAAGAATAATTAGTTTATGTCTTATTAATGAACAACCAAAAATTCCACATTAGCCTCGCTTAAAGACGATGTAACATTTGCCGTACAATTCTCTCGATACCGTCGAGGCCCCCGTACACGACGAAGCGCCACAAAACGTTGCGCGCCTTAGTCCCGGGATTTCGAGCGCTCTAATTGGGCAGTGTTTGTGGTTAATAACTCAAAAACGAAGCTTCAAACAACATTTTGGTCAAGGAAAAAGTTGTTCAGAATCACCTCAGCTACCCCCCATTTCCCGATGTTCCCCTAGTTATGGGACACCCTGTATAGTGCCAAAATGTATGGAGGGGACTCATTAGAGGTCTCCATATATGGTAACATCACAGAGTCTTCGACGGATCACGCATGTACTTAATCGGTCATGATGCAGCAAGTTGATATCAAAGGCCCTATTATTCGTATGATAACGAGCGAAATCCTTGGGCGTCTTCCCTTCTTACGCAAGATCGAACGGCACGTGCGAGCGCAGCGTAAAAGAATGTTATTCATACGTAAGAAAAGAAACATTTTTTCACAACTAATAGAACACATTATTCAATTCGGATAAGGAATAAAAGTATCGAACACAGTTATTAAACGATTTATTAGTTTATTTGTTATTCATGAATAACGAGTAATTCCTCATTATTCTTAATTTTAAACGATCTAACACGCTATGCTAATGGTTGTCCCACGACCACAACCGAGCGCAGCTGCGAGCCACGCGCTTGAGCGCGCGCTCCACGGGAGCTCTGATTGGCCAGTGTTTTTTGTTAATAATTCACAAACGAAGCTTCACCCAACATTTTGGTAAAGGAAGAAGTTCAGAATCACCCCAGCAACCCCCCATTTCCTGCTGTTACCACTAGTTACTGGCCACCTTGTATACCGGGTCCCACCGGATCTGACATCCCGCGTTTAATGGGAGGATGTTGGTGTGACTCTGAACAACTTTTTCCTTTACCAACACGTTGGTTGAAGCTCCGTTTCTGAATTATTAACGAAAACGCATTGGCGCAGTGTGGGTATCGAGGGACGCGTACAGCAAATATTACATCGTCTTAAATTAAGAATAATGTGGATTTGTTATTCATGAATAACAAATAAACTAATAATTCGTTTAACAACTGTATTCGAAACTTTTATTCGTTATCCGAAAGGAATCGAGTATTTTATTACTTATGAATTATTTTTTGTTTAACGGCACATTTTTAGGTGGATAAATTGTGTTTTAAGAAAAATGATTTGAATAACTAATGTTCCGCGGCAACCCCTCGGAACCAACAGCTGAAATAAATTGCCTCCTTCATAAAAAGACGGCTAGCAATCTGCACAAAGAAGAACCTTCAAACATGCAGATGGCAAGGACGTTTATGACGCGCAAGTCTTATAACTGTTTTTGAGGAAATCGTTTTATTCCATAATCCGCCAAGGTACGCGAAAATAAACTTATACGGCGTCAACAGTTAATTGCATGCGTCATAAACGTGAGTTTCTTAAAGGGTCCCATAGCTGTGCCCCAACAGGCACGGCCAGGGCAAGCTCTAGGATCCTGGCGGAAATTTCCGTGCGTTGACGAGTCACTTGTTACGTATGAATAACATTTCTTTTACGCTGCGTTCACACGTGCCGTTCGATCTTGCTTAAGAACGGAAGACGCTCAAGGATTTCACTCACTATCATATGAATAATTTTCTTTTACGCTGCACTCGCACGTGCCGTCCGATCTTGCCTAAACACGGAAGACGCTCAAGGATTTCGCTCACTATCATACGAATAATAGGGCTTTTGATATCAACTGAATTTATCATAACCGATTGAGTACATGCGTAATTCGGCCAAGACCCTGCGATCTTACCATATATGGAGGCCTCTAATGAGTCCCCTCCATACATTTTGCACTATATAAACCCTTCGTTTTTGATCATCTTCGGTTCATAACTATACAGTTACGTGCAGCGTTACGTCGCATTACGCTAGTACAGAGTCGGTTACCTTCAGTAAGAATTGGACTTAGAGTATCAATCAGATCAAGTTAACCCGTCGGAATCCGCGAAGTACGGTTGAAGTTCCTTCGGTATACCGTGTAACCGTTCTCCGACCCCGCATCGCCAGTGCGTCAACACCGTGCAGCTTAGGTAATAATCACACACACTAATAAATGATATCGCGACAATTACATTTGTATTAACAACTGATTTACTATATAAAGTTATAACTGTTCATTAATAAATCGAGTAGATTCGTTAAAACCTATCTTTACTCCGTAATTCTTTACATTAGTAGTAACGTTCCCACAGATACAACTTAACCGCTCGAGTTGTATCGAACAATAAATTAAACTAACAAATTCTCAACCATATTCCTTGAGAAATATCCACATCGCCGGCTTAGGCGTTGCCGACAGCCCCGGCTCGTAACACACTCATAGCGGTCAAGGATGCACCCCCTCTTCTCGGAAAACACGCGCTTCGGACGCAGGAGAAGGGTGTATCCTTATTTTGAAAAAACACGCTGATTGGCAATTGGACATTTTTTCCAAGATCCAATCAGCGTGCCTAAAACCCACTTCCTAGTCGACGTGTTAGGAAACACTCGACGAGGAAGTCAGTTCTTGTTCTCAACTAACAGGAGAAACTAGCATTCTTTCAACCAAGTTTGCTTCGCAATAGCACTTTACGAATCCACCGTTCGATCCATCACTGTTGTACTTCCCTAGTAGCACAAAAATATTGGATAAATATTTTTTTCCAACATTGAAAAAATATTTTTTAAGCCACACTTTTTAAGATTGATGAAATATTCGATCTGAATATTGTACACATGTACAAGAAATATAAAATAAATATTTAGAAAACATGAGCTAAATATTCATAGAATATAAAATAGATATTAAAAAAATGTAAGGTAGATATTTAAAACATGTAAGGTAGATATTTAAAACATGTAAGATAGATATTTAAAAGATGTAAAAAAATATTTAAATGATATTGAGTAAATACTTCAAATCTAAAAAAAGTTAAAAAATTATAACATTCGAAATTGTACGTGTTGTCTGAGTCGACCCCATATTGTGCCTTATTGTACACTACTTACTACTCCCTTTAAACAATTTTTCAACCTAAGAAATTGTTATTGGTGCCGACCGGATTCGAACTCGGGATTCATGGATTACGGACCAACGTAATTCCCCAATGAGCTAAAACATATTACATAATATAACTAACCAGTTACATGATATAATTAGTCAGAAAAGGCACAATTTTATTACAAAAATAATGTTTTAACTAAAAGTGAAATTCCTTCTCCCAATGAAGCATAGTATACAGGGTCCGGCGGAGTATAAGTCCAGGCGTTGAATGGGGGGTTACTGGGGTGATTCTGAACAACTTTTTCCTTTACCAAAATGTTGGTTAAAGCTTCGTTTTTGAGTTATTAACGAAAAACCCTGGCCAATGAGAGCACTTGGGCGCGTGGCCGTCAACGGATCTTAACCTCGGTCGTGGTCGTGAACGAACGCATTGGTACGTTATGTTACCTCGTCTTAAATTAAGAATAATGTGGAATTATTCGTTATTCATGAATAACAAATAAACTAATAAGTGTCCGATACGTTTATTCGTTATGCGAAAGAAATAAAGTATTTTATTACTTATGAATTATTTTTTGTTTAACAGCACGTTTTCCGGTTCATAAATTGTGTTTTAAGAAAAGCGATTTGGATAAATAATGTTAGAAAAAGCTAGTTAAACTTACCAATTCGTCCACAAATTAACCTGCTCCGAAGGAAGTAGGTCCTTGACACTGGGTCATTGTGTCGATCCTGACCTTCCACAACATCTGATGCTACAGCCGTGTCGGTGCACGGTCACTTCACTTAACAGTCACTTTCACTTTTTGGAACGATTTATCCTTCCTGCGTTTAAAAAATTGTGGCTCCGAAAGGCACCCAATGCAATTGTGGCACCCAATACAAACATTTGGTTGTACTCCTGGTTTGAACGATACATCTTGCTCGTACGAATAGTCGAATGACTCTGCCAGCTTAAGCGTTTCCTAGGTTCTACATAGATGAACATTCGTTAAGCAAGGGATATTGTTATAATAGAATGCAGAAGAAATGTTTCTTACTGGAACGCTTATGTGGCTAGCAGTTTTGGCGTCAACCTCCACTACACGAAAGAATACCCATGCGCTCTAGGGGGTCGCATGGCTTTCGTAACTACGAACTCCGCTTCTATTGAAATTTTTCGAACAGTGTAATCCCTCACTGTCTGGTGTGTGTGGTCTCTCTTCGCAATCGGAGTTCGTAGTTACGAAAACCATGCGACCCCCTAGAGCGCATGGGTATTCTTTCGTGTAGTGGAGGTTGACGCCAAAACTGCTAGCCACTTAAGCGTTCCAGTAAGAAACATTTCTTCTGCATTCTATTATAACAATATCCCTTCCTTAACGAATGTTCATCTATGTAGAACCTAGGAACTGCTTAAGCTGGCAGAGTCTTTCGACTATTCGTACGAGCAAGATGTATCGTTCAAACCAGGACCCACAGGAGCCACAATTTTTTAAACGCAGGAAGGATAAATCGTTCCAAAAAGTGAAAGTGACTGTTAAGTGAAGTGACCGTGCTAGAAAAGTGACCGTGCACCGACACGGCTGTAGCATCAGATGTTGTGGAAGGTCAGGATCGACACAATGACCCAGTGTCAAGGACCTACTTCCTTCGGAGTAGGTTAATTTGTGGACGAATTGGTAAGTTTAACTAGCTTTTTCTAACATTATTTATCCAAATCGCTTTTCTTAAAACACAATTTATGAACCGGAAAACGTGCTGTTAAACAAAAAATAATTCATAAGTAATAAAATACTTTATTTCTTTCGGATAACGAATAAACGTATCGAACACTTATTAGTTTATTTGTTATTCATGAATAACGAATAATTCCACATTATTCTTAATTTACGACGAGGTAACATAACGTACCAATGCGTTCGTTCACGACCACGACCGAGGTTGAGATCCGTTGACGGCTACGCGCCCGAGCGCTCTCATTGGCCAGGGTTTTTCGTTAATAACTCAAAAACGAAGCTTTAACCAACATTTTGGTAAAGGAAAAAGTTGTTCAGAATCACCCCAGTAACCCCCCATTCAACGCCTGGACTCATACTCCGCCGCCCCCTGTATTATTAACAAAAAAAGAGAATACACATATATTTTTCAAAATACTTTTATTATACATTCCACGATCATGAATTATTGCCTTGTTGCTAAAGAACGCAATCGGTCAATTGTTAATTATTATTTCGTCACGCAATGATTCGCAATCCATACATTCCAATCAATATCTCAATGGATATATTGAAAAGAGAGTACAAACAAATATTTTATATCTAATATAAATCAAATAATTTTTTCTAATATAAAATGAATATTTATTTTACATTAGTAAATAAACATTTTGCTGTGACATCTAATAAATATTTCATAAATATTCGAGAAAAAATATTCATTTCTAATATGAAATTGTTACGAGCCGAGGACTAAGGGGCACGGCTGCGGAGCCGAGGATCGGTTGTTTATGGTTTTTCGTTAGTTGTTAAACGGGCCGGTGCTTATTTCATCACCGGGATCCGTTTAAGAAAGGAAAATGCGTGGACGAACCAGAGCGTATTTCAGAACTGGGAGCCACTAGGAAGGTCAAAGTTTTCGTGGACGAACCAGAGCGTATTTCAGAACTGGGAGCCACTAGGATAGGTTAGTAATTGTTGCCTCGTAACTATCGATATATCTCGAGCGGTTGAGATATATCTATTCGGTGGATTCTATATACTACTTATGATTGGTATAGGAAACAGAAAGAAATGAATATATCTATGATCAAATAATAAAAATGTCTATATTCTATATATTTAGTAAATTACAATGTGTAACAATCGTGGACTCAAAGAACCCACGTTTACAGTCTTTAACGTTTATAAATATGAAATGCTCGAAAGGGAATGCGACCCGATCTTGCTGTCTTTCGACGAATGCGAACTTTAAAATAAATATCGGTTAATGATCAAAGGGGAATTTAACCCGATCTCACTGAGCTTGAGTATTCAAACAGCCTAAGTCGCAACGTATCACGAAGCCAGTTAATTGGATACTGAGCCATTAATAAATAAAAGTTGCTCGAAGGGGACTTGAACCCGATCTCGCTGGCATCAGTATGGCTATCTGGCACCGACATGGTACGCAGCTAGTAATGTCCATACTGATCCTTTAATAAATAAAAGTTGATCGAAAGGGAATGGAACCCGATCTCACTGGCATCAGTATGGCTATCTGGCACCGACATGGTACACAGGTAGTAAGGTCCATACTGAGCCACGAGAGTAGATTTCATGCCCTTTTTATATCCGAAAAGCGGACCAAAAATATGGTGGGGGTACAGAATCTTCCAAGGGAGTCCAAAAGATCGCCCTGAAGCGTGCGTCATCGTGCCATCGCGGAAGGGGCAGACTTGACTGCATGCACTCTCGATTTCCATATAAGGGCATAATAGACGAAACGAAGGAAACAGTACTTCCTACGTAACAAAATGAATATTTATTTTTCTCTTGGAAAAAAATATTCTGTTTCAAATATTGAATGAATATTCATTTTTCTCTTAGAAAAAAATATTCTGTTACAAATATTGAATGAATATTTATTTTACATTAGTAAATAAATATTTTGCTGTGACATCTAATAAATATTCCATAAATATTCGAGAAAAAATATTTCTTCCTGAATCTAGAATACATATTGTATGTATATTTAAATATTAAAAAGAGGGTAAAAGTTACCCTAGGAGCACAAAAATATTGTATAAATATTTTTTTCGAATATTGGAAAAATATTTTTTGAGCCACACTTTTTAATATTAGGTAAATATTAGATCTAATATTGTACACATATACAAGAAATATTAATTGAATGTTAAAAAAATATAAGCTAAATGTTCAGAGAATATAAACGAGATATTTAAAAAATGTAAAGTAAATATTCAGGAGATATAAACTAGATATTTAAAAAATATAAAGTAAATATTTAAAAAATGTGAATCCAATATTTTAAAAATATAAATTGAATATTTAAATAACATTCAATAAAATCTTCAAATTTAAAAAAAAAAGAAAAAAATTAAAAACTATGGTGTATGTATATACTTTCTATGCACTGCTTGAGGGAATTACCCCGCCTTGTCTTCGAAAGGATCTAATTACAATTAACAAATTTTTATGGAGTGGGCGGGATTCGAACTCGGGACTGACCGTTTACTTGATGATGCGCTACCTCGCTGAGCCATGCGAACCTACATTCCTACATCATTACTTTTTAGACTTATAAAGGTTCAAATCGTATCAAATCATGTAATTATTTGAAGACTCTTGTTAAAAAAATATTTAGGTAACAATAAAACTACTCTTTTTAATGATTATTAGTACATTAACGACAAAGATATATATATATATTTTCTTAAGTATTTGAATCGTACGTAAGCATAGAAACACATACAATATATTTGCTAAATAAACAATAACATGATATTATATTTTTATTGTGAAAAAATATATTGTTGTAATATAGTATAAAAATAATATAGCATAAAATAATAAATAGTAAAAATAATAAAATAATATAGCATAGTATATTGCGTGCGCCCGTCTACGACGTTGAACATCGGTAATAATCTGAATTTAACGGTGTGTTTCAATTCCTTCCAAACATCAAATGAAATGGTTGTACCACCACCATTTCAATTTTATCTAATAATAAAAGTGGCGCAAAATTGATATACTACACTTGAAAAGTTTGGAAGAAGGTGAACAGAATCTTATAGAACTTTAGTGTTCACGATTTTTTATTATTATTAAACTATGTGACTTAGTATGAAAATTGAATTTAGGAAAGTGCAGGAAGCTGGGGAAAAAAGGCAACGGGTCAAATGATACATTATAATGAATACGCATTTATATATATGTGTATTTATTTATATTTATTTATATATATATTTATATTTATTTATTACATCCTAGACTTGGCTGTCGCTAAAAATAAAGACACGCATTGTCGAATCTCTACTTCCGTAATTGCGTTTTGTCTTCTTCTTGTGGCAGCTGTAAAATTAAAATTAAAAATGAAACAAAATACATATGTATTACGTATAGTTCGTGGCAATACCACATAAAAGTAATAAGCGTAGGTACTTACTCATTACAGCATCATATAATTTTAAATTAACGAAAGGTATTTTTTTCTTCCGTCCTTGCCCGGAATAATATGACGCTGCTTCATTTGTTAGTATTTTGCGGAGCATATTATAAATAATTTTTTTATTGGTGTCTCCACCGACTAAATATAACAGTTGTACCTAAAACATTATTTATTTAATGTCAACATTACAGATTATAAATATGAACCATTTACTAAACAAAAATACTATGAATCATATATAAAGTAAAAAAAAACCATAAAATTCATATATTTCGGAAATTATCTAAAAATGCAAATAATGTTTATATTTCCAAATACATACCAGCGAATTAAATTTTTCCGTATTTTCCGATATAATCGCATTGAACTGATTGATGCTATTTATAGATCCTAACGGCAATTCATTCAGAAAATTAGTATCTATCTCGCTACTTCCAGCTAACTGGTTGCTTCCAGCCGTTACTGTGACGTTTAGTAACCTCTCTATCCTCTGTAATTTATTAAAAATTTGCTTAACGTCGTATTTTATGTCTAGGTATTGTCGACTTAATGCGGCCAAATGATCCTCGTTCTTTTTCGTTACACGATGTAGATCTGTGTAGAATATCACAAAGTATTATTATTACCTTAAGTTTATTATTTTAGTATATGATCAATTAATTACTATTTTTATATTTATAATAATAATTCAGCATCTTTGTTTATTTTCCAACTTACTTGGGGTTTCTATGTGCGATTGCTCAATTGGTTGGCTTTCATTTGACGAATCAGATGAGTCGGACGGTTCGAAAATAATTCGCTTTCTTGAAACAGTGTCGTGTCGCGATTTCTTTGTTGGTGACATTTTAAAAATGATATGAAACAATCCCTAAAAATATAAACTAATAAATACATCAACTAATATCTAATTTAAAATAAAGTAAGTAAATATATGTAGATTAATTATATTGATGAAGCAGCTCATATGCTGCGAAATATGAATGGCATTTAACTACAAATGATTTGTACAAAATTTCACTTAGTTCATAAGATACAATTTCATCAGCGAATTTATCAAATTTAAATAATCCTATTATTTTGGATTTAATAGGATGTTTATAAAAATTTTTTAATTTCGTTGATAATTTCCCAACTATTGTGTTTTCTAATATGTCTGTGACTTGTAGGACATGGCCATTTTTTAAAAAGACATAACGGTCACTAAATCCATAAGCTTTTAATTTAAAATTAGGAAGTTGTATTGTTTTTTTATTATTGTGTGTTGCAATCCTTATTTGGGTATTAATATTTTCCGTGACTGTAGGTATTCCATTTTCCGATAATCTATTTGTTATTTGTGCTAAAGGTTTATTCCATCTACGCAGCATGCTTACTAACTTCCCTAAATAATTTTCAAAAGGGAAGCAACTTAATTCCTCCAAAGAATATTTCAAATTTTCTACGTCGTCTGAAATGTGGACTAAATTATGAATATTGCATGTACAAAATTCTCTACCGTAGAGACCTGCACAATTATCTACAAATTTAAATAGCATTCCCCGAGCTGTGTTTAACCACTCTGGGTTTGGATATAACTTATTATGTAATAAAATTCTAATAGCGGCATGAAATAACAAAAAGTGATCATAATAATTATCTGGAAGAATTTGTTTCAATAGAATGGGTCCCAAGTATAAAAGGAATAGACGGAACTCTGTAGCTTTGAATCTTGATAGCTCTGATATGGGTCGCGGTTTACGATTAAATTCACTTGGTACATATTTGACTGAAGATGTCATTCTCTTTGATAGTTTATTTTTATCTGACTTTCCAAGCTGTGTCTTGCACCAATGACGGAGTAATTTTTTCATTACTCCTAAGCAACATAAATGCATATAGTCTAGAGAAAAATGTTGTATTATGTCGAATTTAATTATATTTAAAAGAGGTGTCCTTTGATTATCTTGATGATGAGAAAAATCATGAAAATTTTCAAAATGGAAATGCGTTCGAGCACTAGCGTCATGTTTTATATAACTAATTCGTTTTTTGTAATATATACCCCTTTCTGTACACCTTTCGCAACCTTTGTAACCCGTATGTCCTTTAATGTTTTTTAAAAATGCTCTCGCAGGTGCGTCACAGGTAAAACATACAACAGTTACTTTAAAATTATTACCATCGTAAGATAATCCATATTCTAAAATATCGTTCAATTCATGTATAAAATCATTTAAATAATCAGTCAAGGAATTAGGTTTTGCATCGCCATAATATATTACTATTGGAAAAGGGGACACCGTACAATGTTTCAGTACTATTTTGCATAAAATGGGCCAAAACTGTTTATTCGAACTTGTTGAAAGTGGAATACCATCGACATTAAAAATTAATTGAAACATAAATGTTTCTTTTAGCTCCGTCAAAACACTTGCATTTTGTAACAGTCTTAATAAATTCACCTTTATACCTAAATATGAATATTGAGCTATCGTGTTCTTTTTGCTAATAATTGTTGTAATATTGTTTGATGAGCGCTTAGTCTTTAATACAGTTCGTGCATCGCGTGGAATCTTATATTCAGGAAAAATGTCCTTCAAGCCTTTTAATAAACTATTTAGTTGAGAATGATTGATTTTATTTTCTAGGGACCATATTTTTAAAAACGTAAGTAATTTCAAATTTCGAAAAGCAGTACATGTATCATCTGTAGTGTAATTTGTGTTATTTGTAATTTGACAATCAAATGGTTGATTCATATCAGATAAGACGGGATCATTAATCGTTTGTGAATTAGTTCGTATGATTCCAATTGATCCTTCTACAGTGTCGCGACTAATCTGATTCTGATTCAAATTTAAAGCCATTTGTTTCTTTATAAATTTATATTTTTTGTATCGTCTTTCAGCCATTGTGAAATTTGTGTAACTGCAAACTAAGTGTTGTATAAAAACTATCCTTGAAAACGTTAATTGCAAGTCGTTAGAATATGAAATATACCTATATTACATAAATGTACTTACCTTTTCTGCAAATGATAAAATGCAAGTGTCGAATACACTGTACAACTATATATACTGTTCGTTATTACACAAACTGTCGTGTCGTGTCAGTATCAAAGTGCAATTGGCGAGTTCTTCAGATAACTGTAATGTAATAATCGTTTGCATCGATACACGGTTTCGTAGAGACTGCGTTCTTTTCGGTCGACGTCGACCACGAAACCTCCGTCGATCGTCTTTTGTCAATCGCGCGACGTCGCGCTCGCCAACGGACGATTCGCGACCGTTGATCTTATACAGGGTATTTCACCTAACTTGACCACCTTAAATATATCGCTTATTTTGTATAATAGAAAAAAATGTTAGGGAGAGAAAATATTCTGTTCGAAGGCGCCAATACGGGGATGGGCCGAATTTTTTTCTCAAGGGCATTTTTTTCGAGATTTCAAGGTCATCGTATTTTTTTTAAATGGGACTGCATATGTTTAGTAAAACAATCTTATAGCTTGTAAAAAAACGAATCCAACGAGGTGCAATATGTTGACCTTCACGTGAACTTTAGCGAGGAAATTATGAAATGTTTGTCAGTAACTTCAGTACGCGTTCGGGGACGGTAAATGAAGGAATTTCAATTTCATTGTAACAGTCTTAAGTTGAGCAGTCTTAAGGCTTTGAGAAGGTGTTCAAAATGTGCACCATGATCTGCATTCATGTAGAACCCTTTGCTACATGTTTTCTGCTGTTGTGGGAACATCATTGTAAACTTTTTAGGTGTCCCCACAGAAAGAAATCAAGTGGCGTAAGATCCGGCGATCGAGCTGGCCAACAAATTTGTGCACCACGTCCTATCCAACGATCGGGAAACATTCTGTCTAATACATTGCGTGCGACAAGTGCATTATGAGCTGGACAGCCGTCATGCATTTCAATGAAATTGAAATTCCTTCGTTTACCGTCCCCGAACGCGTACTGAAGTTACTGACAAACATTTCATAATTTCCTCGCTAAAAGTCACGTGAAGGTCAACATATTGCACCTCGTTGGATTCGTTTTTTCACAAGCTATAAGACTGTTGTACTAAAAATATGCAGTCCCATTTAAAAAAAATACGATGACCTTGAAATCTCGAAAAAGATGACCTTGAGAAAAAAATTCGGCCCATCACCGTATTGGCCCCTTCGAACAGAATATTTTCTCCCCCTGACATTTTTTTCTATCATACAAAATAAGCGATATATTTAAGGTGGTCAAGTTAGGTGAAATACCCTGTATATGAAATAAATATTTCCTGACTATTTAGAAAAAAATATTTTTTTCATAATATGAAATAAATATTTTCTGACTATTTAGAAAAAAATATTTTTTTCATAATATGAAATAAATATTTCCTGAATATTTTTAAAAAAATATTTTTTTCATAATATGAAATAAATATTGTATTTATATTCGAATATTAAAAAAAGATTGAATCTCTTTTTAATATTATATGAATATTTATACAATATTTTGTGCTACTAGGGTTACGTTTAGGGGAGGCAGCTCCGATGACCTTGACCTTGACATATGTTATGAAGGTCGCCTTCTCAAGTAACCCCCAAAAGGTTTTAGCCGTCGCTCGTTTTTTATTAAAAAGTTACTAATAAAAATGTATGGTAAATCTAGGGAAGAGCACAGACCTCACCGATTTCGATGATTCTTGAATATGTTGTAGAACTCAGTATTCTGAACAACTTTTTCCTATGCATATAATGGTCGCTCGGCCTTAGTTTTCGAGATATTTGCAAAAAACTATAGCTACTACTACATTGAATTTTGTCTATACGTGAACGCTCGGGGCAACGTGTGTGACCGCCGCTTTTCCGGTAGCCGGAGAGGGATCAGTATACCGGGTGGACTTGTGGGGGCACTTCCCACATACGCCGCTAGGGGACGAGCACGACGATCCGGCTCCCGAAAGTGGTTATATAAGTCACCACGACTATATATATAACCTCCGACAATTCCCTACTATCCTTGTGTCTAAGGCAGGGCCTGCTAGTACGCCTTACTGACGAGTCCGCTAGCAGGCCTAGGACGAAACACCTTCTTCCTTCCTTTCTTTTTCCGTCGCTTCCTTCTTCCACCATCGATACAACGAAGCTCCCACAGACTCATCAAAATTGTACCTCTAGAACTGGATATATCATATCAGATTTGGTATTGGCGGGGGAGGGGCTCTGCCCCTCCCCCTGCACCCCCACCCCGTAAAATTCTAACCAAACCTAACCCGAATCTAATTTTTATTTAATTAAGACAAAAGTAGATTCGGGTTAGGTTTGGTTAGAAATTAACGGGGTGGGGGTGCAGGAGGGGTGCCAATACCAAATCTGATATGATATATCCAGTTCTAGAGGTACAATTTTGATGAGTCCACCCGGTATACTGAACCCTCGCCGGCTGCCGGAAAAGCGGCGCGTCGCAGCGGTCCCACACGTTGCCCCGAGTGTGCAGGTATAGACAAAATTCAATGTGTAGTAGCTATAGTTTTTTGCAAATATCTCGAAAACTAAGGCCGAGCGACCGTTATATGCATAGGAAAAAGTTGTTCAGAATACTGAGTTCTACAACATATTCAAAAATCATCGAAATCGGTGAGGTCTGGGCTCTTCCCTAGATTTACCGTTGGTTCTATTCGTGACCTATTTTCAATAGGTAATAACTTTTTAATAAAAAACGAGCGACGGCTAAAACCTCCTGGGGATTACTCGGGAGGATAACCTTCATAACATATGTCAAGGTCAAGGTCATCGGAGCTGCCTCCCCTAAACGTAACTTTTACCAAAATGAGATTCAATCTCTTTTTAATATTGTATTATATGTTGTTACGAGCCAGGGCTGTGGGCAACGCCTAGACCGGCGATGTTTATATTACCCAAGGAATATGGTTGAGAATTTATTAGTAAGGTGCACGGACGAACCTGATGCGAAATCAGGGAGCCGCTGGGATTGATGTATGCGAGGATGAACCCGATGCGAAATCGGGGAGCCTCAGGAATAGAATCAAGCGCGGACGAACCTGGTGCGAAACCAGGGAGCCGCAGGAGGGTGAAACGTCGCGGACGAACCCGATGCGAAATCGGGGAGCCACTAGGAAAGAGTGCGCAGACGAACCCGGTGCGAAACCGGGGAGCTGCAGGAGGTTGGTTTATTCACAGACGAACCCGGTGCGAAACCAGGGAGCTGTTCGGAGGTTTGGTAAACGTACGGACGAACCTGATGCGAAATCAGGGAGCCGTAGGATACAGACGAACCTGGTGCGAAACCAGGGAGCTGTAGGATGGGTTAGGTTTCGTGGACGAACCCGATGCGAAATCGGGGAGCCACTAGGTTGGAGTAGTTACCTTGTTTTGGATAAGGCGTGCGAACGAACCTGATGCGAAATCAGGGAGTCGCAGGAAAAGTTAGTTTGACTCGTAAATAAATAATCGATACAACTCGAGCGGTTAAGTTGTATCTGTGGGACGTTACTACTAATATAAAGGATTACGGAGTAAAGATAGGTTTTAACGAATCTACTCGATTTAATGGTGAACAGTTTATAAGTTTATATTGGAACCAGTTGTTTGTACAAGTGTAATTGTCGCGATATAGTTAAATAGTGTGTGAATTATTACCTAAGCTGCACGGTGTTGACGCACTGGCGATGCGGGGCCTGAGATCGGTTACAAAGTATGCCGAAAGAACTTCAACCGGACTATGCGGATTCTAACGGGTTAACTTTATCTGGTTGGTGCCGTAAGCCCAATTCTCGTTGAAATGCAACCGACTCTGTACAAGCGTAGCGCGACGTGACTATGCGCGTAGCTGTGTAGTTATGAACCGAAGATGATTAGAAACGGAGGGTTTATATAGTCCCGAAATGTATGGAGGGGCTAATTAGGAACCTCCATAAAAGGTAAGAGCGCAGAGTCTTCGTCAGGTCACGAATGTACCTACTCGGTCGCGATGCAGTTGGTCGATTCTAAAAGGGGTTAACCGTCGTGTGGTATCGAGCTAAATCCTTAGGCGTTTTCCGTTCTTACGCGAGAGCGAACGATGCGTGCGAGCGGAGCGTAAGAGAGTATTATCCATACGTAACAATGTATTCAATATTTTGTGCTACTAGGGTTGTTTTTCATCAGACACATCAATAGTTATTAAATAGTTTATTTTTGTTACTGAAACGAATATTTCTTCAATATACCACCCCTATTTCCCTAAACGGTCGTAGGGTCATACGCGAGTGACGGTGTCGATAAAAATCGGAATGGAGATTTACAACCTCCGTATACTAGGAAATCAGTACATCCCAGAGTAGCACCGGAACCGCGTATTACGTAGAAACAACTAATGACAGAAATAGCTACTTAAACTTACCAATTCGACCACGAATTAACCAGCTTCGACGGAAGTGAGTCCTTGACACTGGGTTATTGTGTCGATCCTGACCGTTCAAGGCAACCCTCAATAGTCAATTTCAATAGTCAATTTTGCGTGGCAGAGTGACTCATACGGAGCACTTTCGTCTATTCTTGATCAAACAACTGTTTTATACAATGTTTAATGTTTTTACATTCAGCAGACCAGCATAGAAATTGACCAAACTAGATAAACGAACCAATTGATATTACGTCACTACTCTATATTCTAAAGTGCGTTACATCTTTTCAATAGCATCGGTGGTCCTGCGGTAAAGTGTCGGACTGGTAAACCGCTGCAAACTTTTTTGTAGGTTCGAGCCTCCGTCGGGTTCATTTTTTTTAACACTATTTTTTTTCTTACTCCTAACTGTATGACAATGATCAATACTTGCTTACAAATATTTTTAAACTCTTTGTTAAATATTGTAATTTAATATACATAAATATGAATTTATGTATATACATATATGCCACGTATCTTGCCAATTATTGTTACTAATCCAATAATTATTTGTCGTATGCTTGGAACCTGTCAAAAATTGTAACACACGTGGAAGTACTTAGCAACTAACAAGTGGTACAAATAATTAACCAAGATAGTGTTGAAGATTAAGAACTTTGCTGTAACGCTTCTTTTCCACATCAATCGAAGAGATAAGTACCTTAAAATCAATCACTTTAGGGTAGAAAATGTCAAACAGTACCACAATTGGCAAGATACGTGGTAAGGGAAACGGTAGCACGAAAAGCGCTCTAATTTCATATTTATGTATATTAAATTAAAATATTTAACAAATAGTATACAAATATTTGTAAGCAAGTATTGATCATTGTCATACAGTTAGGAATTAGAAAAAAAATAATGATAAAAAAAAATAATCCGAGAGAGGCTCGAACCTACAAAAAAGTTTGCAGCGGTTTACAAGTCCGACGCTTTACCGCGGGACCACCGACACCGTTGAAGATATGCTAAATAGATTAGAATACAAGGTACGAAGAAATCGGTTTTTAATTTTTTTGACTGCGGTGCACCGGATTTAAAAATCTGAAAAAAATTGAGAGTACTAGTATCAATAATAGGTACCTGGGAAAAAAGTATAATCGTAGGTTGACGACTCCTTCAATACAAAACGGGCATTTTTCAGCATTTTTTTACGTTTTTTATTTTTCGCAGCTCGAGTTTCCGATTTAAAAATCTGGAAAACTTGTACAATGTGTACCTCCATAATTGCTATCTCTCAGATTTTTTTCAAAATTTTTTATGCGCTAAAATGCGAGATATTGAGCAAAAACCAGATTTTTGTTTTTTCGCTGTAACTACCCTCCCAGTCGAGCTACAGGGTTGAAACTTGGTACGAATTGGTTTTTCTTGATAAGCTACCGGATGACACCTCACAAGTTGAATTTGGTTTAGGGGCACATTTGACCCCCTTACCCGGCTATAGCCTTTCAAACAACGTAGGAACTACACGCTAGTTGCAAACGTTCAGTCCCGAGGTTTTCGCAACTATCGAGACAATACTATATATCGTTAAGATATCGTTAAGGCGAATAGAGGCAGAAGTGATGGAATCAAAGTGTAGGGCGTAATGATTTATCATTTCAATCTATTTATTACTGTTTGAACTGACTACAGATAGCATATTTGATAGTTTTGGCTGTATTAATATTTGGCTATAATGCAATAAAAAGGCAAAAATAGTATAATGCAAGAATATGATAATAACTAAAAAAATAGAAAATATACAATATCTTTCCGAAAGAAGAAGCAGATTGCAGCTAAAACTAACAAATATGCTATCTGTAATCAGTTCAAACAAAAATAAATAAATTCAAATGATAAATCATTAAGTCCTACACTTTAATTCCATCACTTCTGCCTCTATTCGCCTTAACGATAGCTTAACGATATTATCGATATATCGTTAAGTATCAATAAGATATCCATATGATATCGATAATCGATAGTCACACCTCTAGTCAGTGCACGGTCACTTCGCTTAACACTTGGCATGCGGGTATACTTCGCCGCCAACTTACGCGTGCAGCGGGCGTTTTCTCGTGAATCGCGCGGGAGTTTGGTCATTCAGAAAAAGCGCAGTAAATCGAAAACTACTTCGTTTTTATCAACGAAACTTTTTTTATTTTACACTTAAATATATACTCTATGATTATTTTAACAAAAAACGACATTTTTACGAAATCACGAAAATAGACGATTTTTAAAGTGTTAGAGTGTATTCAAAAATATTTTTTCATGACAAGTACAAATAGATCTGATAACACGTTAATAGTTCTTCACAGTATAGTACCGTTGAAAGCATTTTCCTCTGTGAAGCGGAACACCGCAGAAGTTACATATGAAACACGTTTCACTCCGCACTTTTTTGGCTGCGCACACGCGACACTGCCTCTGTGGTTGTTTCTTCTTCCCGGCACCAACAATTTTCTCCAATACGTGTTTGCGCATATCCATGGATAATCTTCCAGGAGGGTCGCGTTTTGATATCATTTGCTCTGGTTCTTCAGTGCTGGTTGAAGATCAAGTAACTCAGCAAAAGACCGAGTAACTCGACAATCGATACTTGTGGGATGTTTTGAATAAGGATCGGGAGAAATCAAACTCTCGGGTAATTCCGTGTTTACGGAGGACTGTATTTTATTAGTGATAGCTTCGACCTTCCACTCGTGTTCGTGGCGTACTTCGACTGCCTTTTTCGTTTCTTTGTTTCACACACATTCCCCCACACATACCTAAACCGCGCGCCTTTCCGCGTTCGCTGCGGTAACGTAACGCTCCCCCATCTATATCCTTCTCGCGCACCTCCTAGCACGGCGCTCAGCGCGCTGCGACATCCTCCCCCCTCCTTTTGAGGAGAATAAAAGACAATGTAACAAACTAGATGTCGAATTCTACATCGCACAGTAAATTTACATATGGTTAGTTGGAAAATCGCTCGGGTTTCTTAATAATACGTCCACATCTGGTGGTCACGATGTTCTGTTTGCCGTTTGCTACAGCACACTTTTCCTCCTTAGCTTTACTAATCGTCGGTGTCGGGTTACAATTAGATTCATCATCGCGCTTTCCTAACTTCGCCCGAGCTCTCAAATTTTTCGCCATAACTATTTCTTTCCTTGGTATCTCCAAGGGATACACTCTCTGCACAGGTCTCTTAAGGAGTCCGTTTTTCGTTTTCAACATAAATACTCTGCTTTCGCCATCGCGACTTGAAACCTTATCAACTACGCGTGCGAGTGGCCAATCTATACGTCTGTTATTGTCGTCTCCGATTAAGACAACATCACCAATTTTTATTTCCCGCGTCTCCTTCTTTGCCTTTTTTAGCATTAATTGACCCAGATATTCACTACGAAATCTCGCTCTTAAATCCTCAAAAACTCTTAGCCTATTTCTAATTTTTTTATTTAGTTTTCTATGCCATAACATATCTAAATCTGGTACCCCGATCTCCCGGATTTCTTGGAGAAACATTGAGGGTGTCAACGGTTTGAAATCGCTTGGATCTTCCGCGATATATGTAAGCGATCGCGAGTTGATAATTGCTTCGGCATCACATAAGGTCGTTGTCAAGCTCTCGTAAGTCAAATTCGCTTTATCTAGCACCTTTCGCAAAATCGTTTTCAGTACTCCGATAAGCCCCTCCCACCATCCACCCCACCAGGGCGCTGCGGGAGGGTTAAAAATCCATTCGATTTTGATCGCTGAACTGTGTCTTGCTACTTTCTCCCAGTCTAGTCTTCCGAGCGCATTTGCCGTACCCGTAAAGTTCGTGGCGTTATCACTATAAACGCAGCTAGGACGACCCCGTCTCGCAACAAATCTCCTAAAACATTCTAAAAATCCATCGGTCGACAACGACGAAGCTAGCTCCAGATGTACCGCTCCATAAATCGCGCATGTGAAAATACAAATCAACCCCTTACCCCCACTCTGCATGAATAATGGGCCCGCGAAATCCACACCGATTATCTCGAAAATGGACGCGTCGCGGACCCGATTAACTGGTAAGGGAGGGGGTTCGCACTCCATGTGTTTCACCCTCTGCCTCTGGCAAACTACACATTTTGAAATTACCGCTTTAGTTACCTTGCGCAAGGAGATGATCCAGAATTTCTCCCGTAAATTACTCATAACGATAAGGGCTCCGGCGTGGCCCAGTCTTTCGTGCGTTTCTCGCACTATCATGTACACGATTTCGTGCTTGTTGTCCAGCAGTATTGGGCACAAGAACCGAAAGTCATCGTCACGATTGAAAATTTTCGTTCTCAAAATAATTAAACCGTTTTCGTCTCGTATCGTTTTAAAGGACGACAATTTATCCCTTGCCGGACCCCCGAACATCTTCTCCTGTATGGCTCCTAACAATTTTGCTTCTGCTGATTTCATTTCTTTTAGCGTCAACCGGAGCTCCTTTCGTCTACAGTTCCCGGCCGCACCCCGTTCGGCATTTTCTTCCCCGCCCAATGACGCTCGACCTTTACAGTTCCTTACAAATCTATGCATCCACGCCGCGAAACGAATAAGTCCTTTGTAGGACGAAAAGTGATCGCCAAAGACGAACTCCGAATTCTCCACGTTTACCATATCAACAACCGACTTTTTTACTTCGCTATTTATCTCCTCCTCGTCCACGTTATATCGTGAAATGGGCCACCCCGCTTCCGTCTTGTATAACCATTCCGGGCCCAGCCACCACTGTGACTCCAACAGCTGAGATGGACTACAACCGCGCGAAGGATGATCTGCCGGGTTCAGATCGTCGGGCACGTACCTCCAGCTTTCTCTTAAAGAAGAATCTCTAATTTCCTTTACCCGATTAAAAACGAACGCCCCCATTGTATGTCCCGTTTTATCCAGGCCAATACCGTCGTTGAGTCCGACCAATACGTGATTTTTCGAACTTTCCGCGTTAGAGAATCCAAGACAGCGTTGGCCAACCGGACGCCGATAGTGGCGGCCATTAATTCCAACCGAGGTATGGTCGCTTTCCTTGGAGCCATACGAGATCTAGCACTTATAAGATGGATGCCAACCACCCCTTCGAGTTCGACTCGCGCGAACACAACGGCTGCATACGCCTCGCCACTGGTATCACAAAACGCATGCAACGTCACCTCACCCTTACCCAGTTTGCGTGGTATTTCAATAGCCTTCAATGAATTTAACTCGCTCAACCAAGAATAAAACGCATCGCGCCTTCTGTCGTCTGCCGTGGTATCCCAATCCATCTTTTCTGCCCATAATTCTCGCAAGAGCTTCCTTGGTAACAACGATGCAGGACACGTGAAACCAATAGGATCAAAAACACGATATGCCGCTGACAACATCGATCTCTTCGTAACGGTCCCAAGTTTGCCTATGTCCAAAACTGCTGGGTTTATGGAAATAACGTCGGTTCTCTTATTCCACAAAAGCCCCAAAACTAATGACGTCTCCGTCCCTAAAAAGTCACCCGAGCTCTCCCAACCGCGAAGGTCAAAACTTCCTTCCGCCATAATGGCTTTGGCTTCACTTATAAATTTTGTTAACTCGCTCTCCGAGTTAACGCTCGTGACACAATTGTCTACATAAAACGAGAGTCTCAATTTATCCACCGATTTATCCACCTGTCTTTGCTTTTTCTGAAGCGGTTGCCAACAATAGTTCAATATTTGCCGCCTACAAAAACGGACTGCACGCCAGACCAAACACGACGCGGCAGTGACGGAAAATTTTTATTTCACCGTTTTTCATCCACAGAAAATGAAGCAGATCTCGATCCGCCTCATTAATGGCTATTTGCAAAAACACCTTTTTTATGTCCGATACTACGCCTATTTCGTTCTCCCGAAACCTATTCAATGCCGTAGGCACCAATTCAATTAAATTGGGTCCTTTTTCGGGGCACTGATTCAGCGAGGGATGTCCCTCCCTGCACGCCGAAGCGTCAAAAACTGGTCTAATTCGCGTCGTACCGCATGACTTTACCACCGGACGATGCGGCAAGTAGTGACTGAAATCAGCCCTCTCTGTCTCCGAGATTTCTTCGACGATGCCTTCCGACAGCCATTCACTGAAAACATCGTCGTACGCGCTGAACAAATTTTGAGCGTTAAGTTTCTCTATGGTTCGTGTTAATCTGTTTCGTGAGATTTCGTAATTACTGGACATGAGTGCATGACTCTCCCTGAGCGGTAATCTGATCTCGTATCGTCCGTTCGAGGTCAACCGTGCTGTTTTCAACAAGAACTCTTGCGTCTCCTTGTTTCGGAGCGCCATGTCTACTTTTTCTATTGGATCTGCAATACCGATAACATCTAAACGCCATAGATCGGATAGATCGGCCTCCCGCACGTAACTCGACGCCATCATGACCGCCGCGTCATTTCGAACGGTTTCGCGCGGCAGCTTCCCCGCGACCGTCCACCCCAGGCTAGTTTCGAGTGCGACTAGACCATTCTGCAGATCGTACTTTTTTCCGGTGATCAACTTTCCCGCTACGTCTGCCCCGATGAGTAGATCAATGGGACTGCTCCCTCGTCCAGTATCTGTTAAACGAATGCCTCTGTTACGCAATTCCTCTACCCACGCTTCGTCTTTGACACTAGGAATAGTATCACAAATCGTATCCTGATTCATGGCCGAATAATTGCAAGCGTAAGAATTATCTAAACTTTTCATGCGTATCAGAAACATATCGTGTTTCTTACACTCTGTTCTAACGCCGCCGAACAGCGAATGCGTAACCTCCTGCTTGCCCGTCGGTATATAACCCAATTCTCTCGCGACGTCTGTACGAATATATGTGCGCTGCGACGCGGTATCTATCACCGCTCGGACAGTCTTTTCTTTTGAATCAGAAAACATCCTGATTCGTAACGTTTGCAGACAAACCGACGGTGACTCGCAAAAAGTGGCCAAATTATTTTCGTTAGTTTCCCCTTCATTCCCGCTCGCTTTCGGCTCACGTGCATTCTCTTTCAAAACGAACCCGGGGCACGTGAGCAAAACATGACGTCTCGAGCACCAATCGCGACCCTGTCTTTTGTCTCCGCTTGCCCATTGACACCATTGGCCTCCCGTTGCGCGCCGCTGCGTTGCCACGCGCGTTGAACCTCTTCGGGCAGGGACGACTCTACCAGCGGATACAGCATGGCCGCACACTTGTCTGTTGCCACTCCGAGCGTCTCCAATGCGCGAATATAGCATTCTACTTTATCATAAATACTAGCCAACAATGGCCGCTCGTTACTTTTCGCGCCTACGGCGTTTTGTAGCACCAGCTCGAGCAGTTCACGCACATAAAATTCCACTACCACATCGTCGTGACCGAACCGATTTTACAATTTCTTGATCGCCTTATCATAATTTTCGGCTGCTCAGTAGATACACGAATTTGTCTTCGCTGCTTATCGTCACGTCGTTGTGTATTTTCTTGAACTGTCCCCAAAATGGCAACCATTCTTTGACGTGTCCGTTTATCTTGGGCAGCTCGATGGCCGGCAATTTCATTGTCCTTTGAACGATCTCCGTCCCCGCCACTGCTGGGTCCGATCGTTGTAATGGCTTCGTCAGCCCCACGATTTTTGCTTTTGCCATTAGAAACTGCCTTTTATTGCCATCGTCCGACTCCAGCACTTTTGCGATCTCCTCGTCACTCGTTTCCGCCGCAAGGAGCTCTTTGTTATGTGCGGCGTGCACGAGGTCCAGCTCTGCCATTTTGGTTTCCAACAACTGGAAATCCACCAATTTTTCCTCTACCGGACCCACGGCATCCACGTTCCCCAAAAAGATATTCAGGGCCCTCGTAAAGGAGGTACGAACAACTCTCCTTTGTTTCTTCGAAGGTTCCATTTCGACTTTCCAAAACACCAGCCCGCACAAAACGTTCCGACACGAAAACTTCGTTTCACTCTTTCCCGAAATCTTTCTCACCCCGTCCTGTCACGGTCGCCAAATGTTTTGAATAAGGATCGGCAGAAATCAAACTCTCGGGTAATTCCGTGTCTACGGAGGACTGTATTTTATTAGTGATAGCTTCGAACTTCCACTCGTGTTCGTGGCGCACTTCTGACTGCCTTTTTCGTTTCTTTGTTTCACATACATTCCCCCACACATACCTAAACCGCGCGCTTTTCCGCGTTCGCTGCGGTAACGTAACGCTGCCCCATCTATATCCTCCTCGCGCACCTCCTAGCACGGCGCTCAGCGCGCTGCGACATGGGAATAAAAAATGCGAAACGTTGCCTAGCAACGCAAACAACACACATACAATGTCACACGATGTAATTATACAATACCTGCTATCCACCACAAATCTACTAAATACGTATTTTTACGTGACCCGCGCTCCAGACTGCGCTCCAGACTGCGAAAAACGTTAAAGTACGTTGCCCGCATGCCAAGTGTTAATGGTCACTTTCGATTTTTAGAACGATTTATCCTTCCTACGCTTAAAAATTTGTGGCTCCGAAAAGGGCCGGTGTACCACCCTTGATCCTGGATACACGGCTCTGCGCTCTGCAACGTATCCCAAGATATCGTGGCGATAGCGGCATGAATTCACGCCACCATCTCCTCCGTCGTGCCCCCTGATTGACGGTATACTAACAAAGACAACACCATCAGAGCATTGCCCGTGTTTACAATTCGCGTAAACTCGAGCGTTGCGCTGCGGCCGAGTTTGGCAAAAACGACCTAAGTTCTGTTCGGAGCTCGCCTACACAAAAACGTTAATTTTTGTGTACCTACCAAACATAGGCTTGTCGCTGATCTATCTTTAATTTTAATATAAAATCATGTCGCTACATCACCCACTTACCAGTGCAAACGTCATCTCAGTAGTTAATATCTACGCTTACACTAACCTACATCTACCTTATATTTAATTTTATTTACACGTCTTATAACTATTCTGTTATTTATCCTATGATGAAGCTTGCACTGTTATTTGATTTGTAATCGAACGGGGAGTCTCACGCGCCTACCAAATCTAGTGTGCATCGGTTGCTGCTTGTATTCGCGGTCTTCCTCTAACGTGTTTCGCTCGTTTTCAGGTTGTGCTGGTGGTATGGTTTTGACGGATTCTTCGCCGTCTTTCATTAGATACGCTGGTTTTAAACTGTCTATTGACACCGTGACGTTTCTTTCTCTAATACGAACTACGTACGTTTTTTGAGAACGGGAAATAACTCGGAATGGTCCTTCATATGGGTTTTGCAATGGCCCTTTTACGCTATCTACTCGTACGAAAACATGCGACCCGGTGTTTAAATCTTTAAACACGAAAGTTTCCTTTGTGCCGTGCGGCGAACCCGTGCAAGGTCGGAGTTCGCTAAAGTGGGCGCGAAGTTGCTTTACCATATCCAGGGGTTCTCCGTTATTTCCGCTACTCTTTTCGAAAAATTCCGCTGGTAGCCGCAGGTTTTCGCCGTAAACTAATTCCGCGGATGACGCGTTTAAATCTTCGCGGTACGCCGCTCGCATTCCTAAGTACTACGGGTAATGCGTCGATCCATCGCTCGTCACTATGGCACTTAATTGCCGCCTTAAGGGGGCCGACTCTTTTGGGGCCAACTCCGAATCGATCTAAGCGCCATTCGACAGAACGGGCGTTAGTGAAAACAGAAAAATCGTCTGCATCGGCATTTGACGGGGTGACATCTAAAGTCATTATACAGAATTATAAACTCACGCTGTGACATCTAACGTCATTAGGCAAAATTATAAACAGAGAGTGGGAGGCCATAGTTGTCAAATCACATGCTTTGAGTGTTTTGTCGCGGTGTTGCCACATTTGTTACAATCCTGGCCATCAGCAAAATGAATCGGCTCGAGCCGAGATTTCGATACCTGCCGGATATAGACATACATACATACAATATGTATGCATATAGCAGCTGAACCGCTGGAAACTTTTTTGTAGGTTCGATCCCCCTATGCTATCATTTTTTTTACATTAATGTTTTTTTAATTCCTAACTATATGACAATGATCAGTATTTGCTTACCAATATTTTAAAAACATTTGTTAAATATTTTAATTTAATATACGTAAATATGAAGTTAGAGCGCTCTTCGTGCTACCATTTCCTTTGCCATGTATCTTGCCAATTATGGTACTGTTTAATATTTTTAACATTAAAATAAAATGTATATTTAGACGTCTTAGATTGAACAGTCTTGACGAAGTGCAGGAAAACTCGTGTGATGTTTTACTAGTATTTCGCCTTTCTTTTATACCACACAATTATTTATTTTTTACAAATAATCAGAAATAAAGGAAAATATTTATTCGTACAGATTTTATGCGAGTACCGAATATGCATATATTGATAATTTGTAATTCATTTCATTCGCTTTTTCCCATTGTTTTGGTCATTGTGTAGGATGACAAACGAAAATTACGGAGATATAGTTGATATTGTCATATCTATTACAGTTTTGCTTTTCAGGAAAACTTCGATAGATTCGACTCAAGTTGAGATTTTGATTTTTTCCGAACATAAAAGAGAATAGTGAAAATGAAAGAGGAGAGTCAAGAGTCAAGTTAAAAAAAACAGATTGATAAAACAATATTAATATGTGTAAGAAAATAATTTTTGGAACTTATGAGAGAAGAGCTCTTATTGCTGCTTGACATAGGTCAGGCACAGCCAACTGGCAGGCCGCGTGCCACGCGGTTCATCTTACAAACAAATGACGGCCCTCAACACCTGCGTCATAGTTGCGGTGTCACACCGATTCCCGTCTTGCTGTCACGTCATAGGTACATCTGACGTATATACATAGCCTCTATCTTTGTCTATCATAGCTTTCTGTTGCTTATTGTTAGAGCGAAGCATAAAATGATCGAAAAGGACCACGGTGACATTGTATTGTTGTACAGACTACGGTCACGAGAGCTAAACAAAACAACTTTTTAACACATACACGCCGACATAATCATTTGAATATCTATTCAAATGCATTCGATAATCTTACATATATTTTAATTATATTACAATTATATTATTGTTGTATAATATAGTTAATATATTTCATATATGTTAACATAGCAGCTTTATTGGTGATATAAATGAAACATACCACCAAATGATTGAAATTTTGAGTTACATATTGTGAGCTTTGGATTGACATGTATACGCGTCCAAATGTTAGAAATATCAAACAGTTCCATAACTGGCAAGATTCTTGGGAAGAAAACGGTAGAAAAAATCGCTTCAACTTCATATTTACGTATATTAAATTAAAGTATTTAACAAATATTTTTAAAACATTTGTAAACAAATATTGATCATTGTCATATACTTAGCAATGAAAAAAAAATGAATGTAAAAAAATATACCCCAAAGGGACTCGAACCTACAAAAAATTTGCAGCGGCTCGAATCAACATCTCGGCTCGAGCCGATTCATTTTGCTGATGCTTATGTGACAACAGCGTGACAGAGGTTTAATACGTGCCGGTAACTATGCCTTACTGGTGTCTGTGTGCACGCATCACGTATTCACGTATGAATCGCCGTTCGTGGTGTGAAATTATAACTTACAATTACCGACTTATTTGTATTTTTATCGACCCTGACGGTAACTTGGCCAAATTCACTACAATGTACCATAAACGCCACCGACGGAGAATCAGTGAACTATTCTTACGTCGGATACGTGCAAATCGCAACAGTCGTTTTCCGCCTTCCAGAAGTGATAGATTGTGAAAAATCGAATTTCTGTGATCTTGTGCTACTTCAAGACAGACGGGTAGAGTGTTTTTGCAGTGAATAAACTGTTAATTCGTTCAATGTTTGCTAACTGTGAAATATGTCAAATCGCCTGCAGCCATCTTGTTTCCTACGTCGTTGTCTGTCTCAAGCTTGCCAGTTTAAGAAATACCATTCTTCTCAACGAATGGTGTTTATTGGCGTTCAAACATACTTCCCCGGCTGTGGTGAAGTCTACCCGTGTGTACTATATCCGCGAAAGTTTCATTAATGCAATTGTTCAGACGAGTATTTTCTGCTACGAAATCGAGTCTCTCTCTCGCGCATGGCGTATACGTGCATGCTTTCCTTTGTTTGTGTGAGTGCACGTACACACGCCATGGCGCCTGGAGTCGGCCCCCTTAAGCTGCCTGTGACAGCGTTCGACTAAACCGTTCGCCGCAGGATGGTATGCTGTGGTTTTAACACTAGATTTACCAGCTATTTAAATATACCTATTTCTACCAAAACCAGTCAGAATGACTGGTGTATAAGAAAAAATGCTTATTGAAGCTTCCAGTCTTTATTCACTCTTAAAAAATGGCAAAAAAAAGTTGAACAATATTAATTGTAATAGATAAATGGATTTATAGACATTGTAAAATAACAAAACGCTTAATTGTTTACAGTTTGTCGGCCACAGTTTCTACATATATAGATGTTGCTGTGTGTACACTTTCCGCATACACTTTTTTTGCATGTATTGTTATTGCAATATCTTATTTGACACCATTTGCGTACAGGAACCGTGCCATTTGTAGTTGGCATATCAGCTTCGTGTCGTTTTTGCCTTGAAGTCTGATATTCTGAAGCAAGTTCTTCTGCTAATCGAAACAGAAAGTCTTTCCGTGAGATATTTTCTCCTGTTGTATTTTTGTACAATATCCAGCAATTTATTCCGGCTAAATCTAAAATATTGAAGAAGACTTGAAGTGGCCACCTTGTGGAACCTGATTTCACGGTATACATATTTTCGTGCCATTTGATCAGTGATATCGACGCGAAATTTAGTACTATTATAAAACGATACAGTTTCAGGTAATTTCTTAGCAGTTTTATCAATTTTGACGTGTTTATGTTTTGTACTTAGTATAAGTACTTTTTTATTTGGTTTACTCTTGTAAACGGTAAGTGTGCATCCATTGGATTGGTACAACAACGTTGAGAAACGAGCCATGCTGTCTTTTTTCAGTTTGCAACTTTTCGGCAGTTCCCCCTTGTTTGCGCGTATTGTTCCAAGCAACGAAGTATTTTTAGATCTTAATTTTAACGCCAAAGGAATACTTGTAAAAAAATTATCTGTTGTTACAGTTCTACCCTTCATGGTATACGGTTCAAGAAGTTTCAATACGACAAATTCGCTTAGGGGGGTTGATGCATTTCGACCCTCGTCTTTTCCTAAATACGGAAAGCCACTTACCACATATTTCGTCTGTACATCAGACGCCAGCCAAAATTTTATGCCAAATTTATGGGGTTTGTTTGGCATATACTGGGTAAATCTGCATCTGGCCTTCGTTGGAAAGAGTTGCTCATCCACGGTAATATAAGCTCCCGGTTTGAAGCAATTTCGACTGTTTTCAATAAATTTGTCCCAAACTGCTGAGACTAAAGCGAATTTGTCTGTTTGCAAACGTTGACTCCTCTGATTTCTTTTGTCGAAACGAATGTATCGCAGAATCTCAGTAAAATCACGTCTACTCATAGTGCTGGAGAAAAATGATGGTCCCCACTTGTTATTCCACAAATATTGAAGCCTCAAATTATTTCCTTCGTACGCCCCACGCGCGTACAATATTGCAAGAAACGCCTTCAATTTTGCTTGCGTAATTGTCCAGTTTTTCCCCAAAACTCGAGAGGCTTCTAACTCTGTACAATTTCGTACATGTTCCAAAATATGGTCGTCAATCAGTAATAGGAACGCACTACTTAGATTCCCCTTCATAATGTTTCTTTTAGCATGTGCTGTTGGCCCGTGTACATCTTTGAAAACATTATGAACGGGTAATCTACCAGCAACGCCTCCTTCTTCAATTCTTTTCCAAATAGTTCCGTCTGAAGCAATTTCAGTTTGCTGATTTGGTACGTTACTTCCACCTCCGTCTTCAGAACTGGAAGGGAATCGCATGCATCGTCTCGTACGTTTGTTTGGAATATTTTCGCAATCACTGTCGCTTGACTGATCTATATGGTCTTTATCAGGAATTTCCTCATCACTACTCTCGACAATAGCACCGTTATCGTCACTGCCTTGTGGATCAGTTTGTCTCTTCAATAATTCGCCGTCGCTATCATATAATTCATCACTTTCTACATCTGAACATTCCAGAGGTATGCTGGTTGCATTTTTCAAATATGTAGATACTTTTATTCGTTTTGCCATTTTCAGGGCCTGGCGAGCGCTATAAAAATAAGTTGAAACTAAGTAACTCTCTCAGTATTTAGGCTTCTTACTGAAGAATCTATTTTTCAATACATCAATATCCACATAAATGTTTCTTACCTGTGTCACTGTGGGAATAAAGGTGAACGATTACGCTTGGAGATCGTTTTGACTAAGATTTTATTTCGTGTGTACTGAATGAAGCGCGAAACAAGACTGTCCGTGCCTCGTGCACTTACAAAGTGCTCGTAAAAAAATGTCTTGTAAAAATCTCGGAAAAATACATTGTATTCCACGGTGGCCCGCAACCCCGGGCTCCTGTCCTAAATATATATTGCGCGTAATCGGCTCAATGCCGATAACGGAACGAACGAAAGAAATTTCTTCATAGAAACATGCACCAGTCATTTTGACTGGTACTGGTATAAGTGTAAACAACAAAAAATATATTTGTTACGAATATATATAAAGTAATCTTAAGTTCATAAAATGTATTCTCTACGTATAGCTATAAAAGTCATAACATCATTTCGGAAAGCAAATGTAACATGCAGTAGGAATTTTGAATTGAAATTGCACGACCAGTCAAAATGACTGGTCTGGTAAATCTAGTATTAAAATGGGTTGTTCCTAATAATGCGTTAAGCCGTTTGAATACTGCCGACTCGAATTGTCTACCCTGATCAGTAGTAACGCGCAAAGGAACGCCGAAACGTGCAACCCATCCTGTTACAAACGCTCTCGCTACTGTCTCTGCCTCCATATTTTCTAACGGGAAAACTTCCGGCCAGCGTGTGAAACGATCTACGCACGTTAGGTAGTATTTGCAGTCCCGCGTTATCGGTAAGGGACCTACTAGATCGACGTGCATGTGTTCGAACCTTGTAGAGGGCAATGCGAAGCTACCAACCGGACTCGACACGTGTTTGTTAATTTTGGCTCGCTGACACTCGAGGCAACTGCGAGACCATTCCCGACAATCTCTTTCTATCCCTGGCCATACAAAACGTTGTTTCACTAACTTTGTGGTGACTATAATTCCGGGATGTGAAAGCCCGTGTACGGACACAAACGCTTGCCGCCGAAAGGGCGCCGTAACGAAGGGTCTAGCAGTGCCCGCCGAGACGTCGCATATAACCTCGGCGTTATTTATGAACGTTACACGTTTCAATTCTAAAGAGGTACTCGCCGTTTCCAAAAGTTCTTTTAACTCTGCATCAGAGTCTTGCGACCTTGCGAGCTGGTCGTAACGAATGGCTGCGGTCACGGACTCTATTCTTGATAAGGCGTCTGCTACCTCGTTTTCCTTGCCGCTAACGTGTCTTATATCGGTCGTGAACTGGCCGATAAAAGCTAAATACCTAAACTGCCTCGGTGTACATTTATCTACTTTTTGTTTAAACGCGTATACTATTGGTTTGTGATCCGTATACACGGCGAATTTTCGCCCTTCGACCGCGTGTCGGCATTGCTTAACCGCCGAATAAATCGTGAGGAGTTCCCGATTGTATGCGCTTGTGATAGGGACTTCGTGTGGAAGGCTAACGGCTGTCACGAGTTTCGTTGTCGTTGTTGCAGCGTCGCGCCTAACACAAATCCGAAGCATCCACCATCATCGCTAGTTCTGCCTGTTCGGATGGATGTGCTAACAACGCTGCACCGACTAACGCGTTCTTTAACAGTTGCAACGCAGTTTCTGTCTCCTTCGACCATTCTATCGGCGCGTCACGCTTTGTTTTCGTTCCTCGCAGTAATTCGTTCAGCGGTGCCTGCAGTTTCGCGGCGTCGGGTATAAATCCCCGGTAGAAATTTATCATGCCCAGAAATCTACAAAGTTATCTTACCGCACTTGGCTTCGGATAATCGACTATTGCTTCCACCTTATCCGGAAGCGGTCTCGTGCCTTTTCCGTTCACGACGTATCCCAGAAACCGGACTTTCGATGCCCCGAATACACATTTACTCGGGTTTAGTACAATACCGTACTCGTTCAGGCGTGAGAAGAGCTGCTCTAAATGCCGTTTGTGCTCGGCTTCGGTAGTTGAGGCGACCAGGATGTCGTCGATATACGCGTAGCAAAAATCAAGACCTCTGAGGACGCAATCGATAAACCTTGGGAACGTTTGAGCAGCGTTTCTCAGCCCGAATGGCATCACCGTATATTCGAATAAGCCGGAAGGTGTCGTCACTACTGTTTTAGGGATATCATCGGGATTTACGGGGATTTGGTTGTAGGCCCTAAGCAAATCTACAGTCGAGAACACTGTTTTCGCAGCCAAACTACGCGAAAAATCTTCTACGTGCGGAACTGGGTAACGGTCTGGTATCGTACGAGCATTTAGGGCGCGATAATCTCCGCAAGGCCTCCATCCGTTTTCCTTCTTCGGAACCAGATGAAGGGCTGAAGCCCATTGGCCCTTTGAAGGTCGTATGTGGCCTACATTCAGAAGAGATCCGAATTCTGTTTTCGCGATTTTGTACATTTCCGGGGATAACCTACGCGTCTTACTAAATGTTGGCGGTCCGGGAGTCGTATTTAAATAGTGTACGACGTCGTACTTTACCTTTGTCAGGGACGCTGTCGGCCTCGTGATGCTTGGAAACTCTGCTAATATCTGGTGGTAAGGTGAGTTCCCGCTGATGGTCTTCACGGATCCAGTGATCCCCGTGGCCTCCCTTCCTGGAGTAGACAACGACGTCGTCTGGCCCATCAGGCGCCGGTTTTTTAGATCCACTAGTAGCCCGTAGAACCTGAGGAAATCCGCTCCGATGATCGGCTTGGCCACGTCGGCGATCACGAACTTCCAGCTGAAAGCACGGTGAAGACCCAGGCGCAGATAGAGGACCCTGACGCCGTATGTGCTGATTATGGACCCGTTTGCGGCGTACATCTCATACGCTGTCTTCTCTAGCCGACTCTTTACCTGTGCCCGGGGGTAAACGCACAGATCAGATCCGCTGTCGATTAGGAATTGTTCTTTCGATTCCTTATCGGTGATGAAGAGGCGGCTGGTTTTTACATCGTCACTGATAGCCGCGCTCAGTGCCGTTGCTCCTCGTTTCCCGAATCAAAGGTACACGGCTACCTACACTTCGTAGATCTCCTCCCGAATACCCGGTGATACCAGCAGTATCCATTTTTCGCTGGCGATGCCGCGCGTCTACCGTATCGCGAATTCGACCGTTTGCTAGTTCGGCCACCCGAACGGCTTTCCGAACGCGATCGCGAAAGTTCCGATATCTTCAACTCTAAACTTTCTAAACGTTGGAGCAACGTGTCCGTTACGCTGTCGTGCGATACGCTGGCCGTCTGTGTCTGTACGGTACCTTCCCGTATTTGGTCTGCAATTTCTGCCACTTTGTCCAACGACAGGTCCGCTTGTGCTGTGACTATTGCCCTGGTCATAGCTGGCAACCGGCTGGCCCACAACGTTCGCAGGAAATCGTCTGTTACGGTGGATCCCGCCAAACTCTGCATCTGCCACAGAAATTGGGACGGAGTCCGATCATTGGCTTTGGGGTACTGATAGTCGACGTACCAACTCCCTCTTTAACTTCTCATACTTCCCGGTTTCTGGAGGATTGAGAAAAATGTCCTGTACCTCCAACGCGTACTTTGGCTCTAACTGCGACATTATGTAATAAAATTTGGTTGTGTCGGCAGTAACACCACTAAGCGCAAATTGTGCCTCTAGCTGACTGAACTACACTTGGTTGTTCTGGCCTAAAGGGTGGTACGCGGATACCGACGCGATTCACTTCCATTATCAGCGGTCCCGTGTTCGCGGACGCGTTATTCGTTGCCGCGGAAGGTGCGTCTTTTTCGGACATCTTGTTATTCCCTTTTCGCTACACCGATCACGTCGGGGTCACCAATGAAGTAGGATAGGTGTTCGAGGTGCAAAACGAGGTGCACGTGTTCTTCTTAATCTTTTATTAACGACTGCTATTACAGGTTCGGCTTCTGCTTGTACACTACTCGCGGGTGTTCTCGCTGCCGCCTTTTAAACCTCCCCCACTAGGTGATTTACTGAAATTTCTCGAAGGCTGCTTCGAAATTTTGTCGTTAGTCTATTGTTCGTTCGGTCGATCACTTGGCGAGGTCGTTGCCCTGATGACGTTGTCGCTCCACGATAGATAAAGACAACGTCATCAGGGCATTGCCCGTGTTTACAATTCGCGGAAACTCGAGCGTTGCGCTGCGGCCGAGTTTGGCAAAAACTATCTAAGTTCTGTTCGGAGCTCGCCTACACAAAAACTAACGTTTTTGTGTACCTACCAAACATAGGCTTGTCGCTGTTCTATCTTTAATTTTAATATAAAATCATGTCGCTACAAAACAAAAATCGTAAATGAAGATTTTTAAAATTAGTGCAAAATAATAGTGACACTCAACGTACCTTCAGGTATCCCCATAAGGGACATTAAAACCTCATTGCACAAATGTAACATACATTTGGTAATATTCCTGGTTTATACGATCCATGTTGCTCGTACGTATAGCACCCTTTGCGGTCCGCGGTCCACTCTAGCCTACTACTATATTTATAATCTTGGGTGAATTTTCAAACTCATTTATTATCATGAGTTTAGTTTTGCGATTACCATTCGCTGAGGTACTTGTTACTATCAGTTTAGTTTTGCAATTACCATTGGCTGAGGTACTTGTGTTTTTTGTGTGATTATATTTAGGTTAAGGTTAGTTTTCCTAAAATCGGTGTTTCTAATAAAGCAACAATAAATGATTTTCATAGTAGTGAGGAAGAAGATTATTACTCCGATTGCGAAGAGAGACCACACACACCAGACAGTGTGGGATAACACTGTTCGAGAAATTTCAATAGAAGTGGAGTTCGTAGTTACGAAAACCATGCGGCCCCCTAGAGCGCATGTGTATTCTTTCGTGGAGTAGAGTTTGACGCCAAAACTGCTAGCCACTTAAGCGTTCCAGTAAGAAAGATTTCTTCTGCATTCTATTATAACAATATCCCTTCCTTAACGAATGTTCATCTATGTAGAACCTAGAAAACGCTTAAGCTGGCAGAGTCATTCGACTATTCGTACGAGCAAGATGTATCGTTCAAACCAGGAGTACAACCAAATGTTTGTATTGGGTGCCACAATTGTATTGGGTGCCTTTCGGAGCCACAATTTTTTAAACGTAGGAAGGATAAATCGATCCAAAAAGTGAAAGTGACCGTTAAGTGAAGTGACTGTGCAAGACAACTGACCATGCACCGACACGGCTGTAACATCAGCTGTTGTCGAAGGTCAGGATCGACGCAATGACCCAGTGTCAAGGACCCACTTCCGTCGGAGCAGGTTAATACGTGGACGAATTGGTAAGTTTAACTAGCTTTTTCTAACATTATTTATCTAAATCGTTTTTCTTAAAACACAATTTATCCGCCGGAAAACGTGCTGTTAGACAAAGAATAATTCATAAGTAATAAAATACTTTATTTCTTTCGGATAACGAATAAATGTATCGAACACTTATTAGTTTATTTGTTATTTATGAATAACGAATAATTGTACATTATTCTTAATTTAAGACGAGGTAACATAACTGTACCAATGCGTTCGTTCACGACCAGGACCGAGGTTGAGATCCGTTGACGGCCACGCGCCCGAGCGCTCTGATTGGCCAGGGTCTTTCGTTAATAACTCAAAAACGAAGCTTTAATCAACATTTTGGTAAAGGACAAAATTGTTCAGAATCACCCCAGGAACCCCCCCTTAAAAGGGGGCTCATATACTCTGCCGGACCCTGTATATTATATAAGGAATTTGCTAAGAATAAGAATGAAACTCCAGTCTATGACAAAAAATTTCGCAGACAGTTGGTAACAGAACTTGTAGGAAATTTTCGGAATAATAACAACTTTTCCAAAAGAAATTCATCTACTTCCGATAAAAAGATGAAAACATTAAAGATTAAATGGAATACTGCACATAATGATGCCAGATCCGCAAAATAAATTTAAAGATTGCGTCGTCTGCTCAAATCGGGATATAGTTGGTGGACGAAAAAGAACACAATATTTTTGTGAAACCTGTACGACGAAACCTGAAATTCACGTAGGAAATTGTTTTAAAAGATACCATATGCTAACTAATTTTAAGTTATAATTTGTTCTCATAAGCAAATAAATGAATTCAGTACAATTGTATTTTATTTTCATTTATTCAAATTGACTTATTTCGTTCTATAAATTAACTTGGACTTGCTACTAGCACTCTGTTGATATTATGTCAGAGCATGAAAGTTGAAACAGAATATTAATAATATAATTAATTGTTTATATGGATTAATATAGATTTTATTAGAGATCTATTGTACGTGAGTATTGTAACAACCGTATTTCTTTTTCTTATAATAACAAGATGATATTATATACATGTAGGAACTTAAGAAAAATGAAGGGGAGTCATCGGGAATCGAACCCGTGATCTTCGTATTACTAGGCACTGATCAGTCCATATACGCCACGGCCCCTTCCTAGGCAACGTTGTTCTTATGTTCCTCTTATGTTCGTTGATGGAGGCGCCCGATCCCACATACATATGTAAGATTAGGTTAAGTGTTACCAACACATTGTGTCTCTTTATGGCGCGAAGTATGAATTGAATATATGAATACAGTAAAACCTGTGTAAATGAAGAAAAAAATTGCATGGATAACTGTAAGGTGACTATCCCCTCCACTTGAGGGGATCGCCCCTTGGCGTTAGCGACGCTCCACGAGGGAGCGGTGTATTATGATCGGAGCCGGCATATTGGTGTGACTAATACTAATTCAACCATGAAACTTAATGAAACTTTTACTAACGTATTTGCGAGATTTTTCTGATTAAAATAAGACCAAACACGATATACAGTAATGTCTCGCACTGTGTTCATCGCTCGGGACCGAATGTGAACAGCCATCGTGTACAGACACGATTCTCGAGCGAGTTCGGGTCGCCTTTGATGTCGTGGCAGCCGAGGCTCGAGGCAGCGTCATAGGAAAGAGGCAAGATTAGATAAACGTGTACGTGAGACAATACTAACGCGATCAAAATTTAAGAATAAAACTTCTGCATTTTTGATCCTTTTTGAATGAAATTTTACCAACATGTTCGTTACAATCTCCCGATTAAAATGACACCAAACACGATATGGTTTGGACAATTTTTACTTATAATGGTAGTAATAATGGTCTTCGAAATAATCAGTCCCATTGCACCAATCTATGTCGTGTTTGGTGTCATTTTAATCAGGAGATTGTAACGAACATGTTAGTAAAATTTCATTTAAAACGGACCAAAAATGCAGAAGTTTTATTCTTAAATTTTGATCGCGTTAGTATTGTCTCACGTACACGGGTATTTAAACTTGCCTGATTTTTTTCCTGGTCGCTGCCTCGAGTCTCTGTTGCCACAACATTGAAGGTGACCTGACGCTCGAGAATCGTGTCCTGTACACGATGGCTGTTCACATTCGGTCCTGAGCGATGAACACAGTGCGAATCATTGCTACTGTTACGGATAACAACCGGAATGTGTATATTAGCCCTTTGCACTCGGATGTCCCCTCTCAGGGGACATCGTAAGTCTAGCATATCACTCGGATGTCCCCTGTGAGGGGACATCAGAGTTTACTAGTGATTTCGGACGATAAACTTATTCTACCGCAACTTTTTGAGAAATGCATGTTTCTCTGAAGCTTTCTAATGAAATTGAACAAAAAACCAAACCAAAATATGGTATAATTACCAAGATATATGAAAAATATATCAGCCGGGTTTACGTCGCAACAGAACGTGAGAAGCGCGCTCTCCACGCGTCGCGAGCGCTTCTCTACCCACTTGAAAAAAGCGATAAGGATGGTTCGTAGAAAGAGGTTGATATGCAAGTATGCCTCGCACTGTATGGTGAAATTTGAGAATATAAACAAGAAAGCCTACAATACCGTTAGAAGACAACATATCGTCAAGTGAAGAGTGGGGAGACGTTACTGAGTCAAACGTTCCTCCAGCAACAATAAATTTTGATGTACATCACCAAACAACAGGACCACAAATACCGAGTAATATAAAAGAACCCACAGACTATTTTGCTTTATATTTTACAAGTGAATTACTAGATAATATAATAAAAGAAACGAACTATTATGCCAACGAAAAAATAAGAAACAAACAACTATCACACAAATCAACTTGGCGCAAGTGGTACGACGTTACCAAACAAGAATTTTTAGCTTTCATCGCCGTTATACTAAATATGGGATTGATTCAAGTGCCAAATTTGCAAGAATATTGGTCTACTGCATCCAATAGTAGAATTCCTTTCTTTTCCGAAACATTCAGTAGGGACAGATTTCTGCAAATCTTTTGGATGCTTCATTTGAAGAAACCTGCGCGAAGCGATGGCACGATTAGAACTCGTATTCAAAAGGCTAGCAGTTATTTGGAATATATAGATTCTAAATTTAGTCAATATTTCATACCAGATAAGGCAATTTCTGTCGATGAATCTGTGGTTAAATTCAAAGACAGAATATCATTTATCACGTACACTCCGAATAAGCCAACCAAGTGGGGTATACGCATATCTGCACTAGCTGATTCAAAAACCGGATACCTATTTTCAATACTTCCGTATTATGGCAGCATAACATCCGAAAACATTTCTCGGCCTGATGTTCCAGTAAGCACCAGAATTCCATTACATTTATATACAAAGTTGCTAAACAGAGTTCCTGATGCAGAAGGATACCATATGTACACCGACAGATACTACACCAGCATTTTTTTAGCAGAAGAATTGCTAAAGATGAAATGTCATCTTACTGGTACAATAAAAGTTAACCGAAAAGGAATACCTATGCAGATACGAAAACCAAAGTTTGTAACCAAAAAAACAGTTGCATACAGAAGAAATAACACTACGCTTCTTGCGTGGAAAGATAAGCGAGTCGTCACAATGCTCAGCAACTACAATAATACAGGAATGCAATCTACCCTCAGAACATTACGCGGTGGAAATGTAATATCAGTCAATAAGCCTGAAATGGTTTTAGATTATACAAAAAACATGGGCGGTGTGGATCTTGCGGATCAATACGCTTCGACGTATTGTTTTTTGCGGAAGTCACTGAAATGGTGGAGAAAATTATTTTTTTGGGGACTGGAAATGTGTGTGATCAATTCTTACATACTTTACCGAACCACAGAAGAAAGTAAAAATAAAACACCAATGACACATTACAAGTTTGTAAAAAGTCTAATCAATCAGTTGAGAGGTGATTTTCGTGAACCAAGAACTCGTCCATCCACATCTTCGTCGGACAATAGACTAAATAATAAGTTACATATTCCCAATGTGGGGGAAAGAAAACGAGACTGCATTGTCTGTTCTGATAGGAAAACGCCAGGTGGAAGACGTCAAACAACATACTATTGTGAAACTTGTACAAACCAGCCTGCAATGCATATTGGAAATTGCTTTAAAATATATCACAGTGTAGAAAATTATAAGAAATAAAATTAGATTTTTTTGCAAAAAATATGTTCCTCAATGTCTACACATTCATATAAATCAAAAATCATTACAATACATTACTTGGTTCCAAAGTTATACTATATTATATGACGCGAGTCCTATATCCGCGTTTTCGCGAAAAGTGCCGTCGAGTTGCTGCTAGCTAACGCTCGGGAAGGCGCCGAGTGCAAAGGGTTAGTTGTTAAAAATAAGGTAATTAGTAGTGAGATTATAAATTTGGAAGTAAAATCTCGATTCCAGTGTCTCGAGTGCACTTCGCTGGGGACCGAATGCGTACATGCACGTTTAAATCCCTTTGTACGTGTGAGACAATACTAACGCAATGAAAATTATCGTCTATAGAAAATCGTAGACTATACAAAAATAACATAATAATAAAAATACAATTTAGTGTAATTAGACATCAAATTATAATTTTTCGAAATTCATAATCTCACAATAATAAAGGGGAATACAATTATTAATACCATGATAAGTAAAAATTGTCCAAACTATGTCGTGTTTGGTGTCATTTTAATCGGGAGATTCTAACAAATATGTTTGTAAAATTTCATTTAAAACGGACAAAGAATAAGCAAGTTTTAATATTAAATTCTGATTGCGTTAGTATTGTCTCACACGTACACGGGCGTTTAAATTTGCCCCTTCCTCGTACTCCGCGCTCAAAAGTGATCCGAACGACGCTTCCAAGAATCCAAGGGTGGCGGCCCCAAGTAGGGGGGATAGAAAATGAACAGCCATCGAATCACGATTTTGAACACAGTGCGAGACATTACTGTACATAGATCGAATTATATTTACTTGTTGATACTGATTAAATACCTACCACAAAGTACAAGAACGCGTTGTTCTTATTAAACTAATAATAACAGGATAATGTAAAATAATAAAGTACATTATAATAAATACAATATAACAATACATTGAATAAACAGGATACAATTTAAATTATATTTATTTATTAGAATAAGAATAAAAGGTTAATGAAAAATAGTAAAGTACATTATAATAAATATTGTAATACATCGAAATAAATATAATAATACATTAAAATAAATAATAATAAGCATTATGCATTTATGACGTACGATGTGGGCGTTAATAATCGGTGCCTGATTCACGAGTCTGTCACTGGAGCGCGGGTTACGTAAAAGTATGTACATATGTACGTATTTAATAGATTTGTGCTAGAGAGCGGGTATCGTATAAATACGATGGGCATTGTAAGTATGTATGGTGTTTATGTTTCTAGGCAACGATTTTCATTGTTTCTTTCTAGAAGTTTAGTGTATCGAGCTAAAAAGACGCTCGCAAACACGCGTCAGTCCGCAGCGAAATATACCCGCATGCAATTTAAGTAGTATTTTTACGTTTTTGTTTCTATTTCTGTATTGTTTATTTAAAGTGTTAAATATGGCTAGCAAAAAGAAAATCACTTTACCTATTGGCGAACGATTGAAAGTCTTAGATGACTTGAAAACGTTCAATATTTCGATCGTTGCAAAAAAATAAAACGTGCATCCACTAACGATTTCGCGGATAAAAAATAACGCACCAAAAATCATGCAGTTCGTGAACAAAGGGAAGCTGGAGCAAAATCGACGAAGGATCAGACCATCCTTGTACGACGCGTTGGAGCAAAGTTTAATGACTTGGTTCATCGAAAGAAGAACTCTTGGCGACTTTGTATCTAATGCTGTGCTTATGCAAAAAGCAACAGAATTACGGGACGATATGGGGTTGTCGTCGGAGTTTAAAGTTAGTAGGGGCTGGTTAGACGGATTTAAAAAAAGACAAAATATACGACTAGTCAGAGTGTATGGGGAAAGTGCCAGTACTGATGAAGATTCTGCGAAACAATTCTGTGACAATTTTATAAAGGTATTGGACGATGAGAATATTGACGCAGACAATGTACAGTACGTCCAGAGCTAAATGAAAAAAGTGGTGTGAGGATTTCTCACCCCACTAAACGAACTACAAAGCTCGACCGCTCGTCGAATCGAGCAGGGCTGTGCCATACCAATTTGAAATGGGTGCACATATACAGTATATGATATACTGCTGATCAATGTGTAAACTGTTTAAGGCAGTGTCAGTGTCAGTAGCACGGCTCGCGGCTCGCTTTTGTCGGTGTCGCTAGGTTGTAAAGGAAACAACAAGGACAGAACGATGGCCCAGGCAGCCGAGCCATTTAAATGCCACCGCGTCGGTGTGATTACACAAATGCAAAACGATGCTATAATAAAAACGACAGCTTTACTTTTTTATTTTTAGTTTTTTCGACTTCCAATTTTTTTAAAGATATTGTTGAAATTCTTCCGATTAAAATGAGACCAAACATGATATATTTACAAATGCAAATACAAGTACAGATATACAAATACAGATGCTTGTTTTCTTTTTTTTATTAATTAGAATAGTGTAATAGGTGACAAGCATCCTTACTTGCCATGAAGTAGAAAATGTGAGTCCAAATAGAACAAATAGTAACGGAAATAAAATTGTATATAGAAGTCTCTGCTATTCTGGCTTGTGGTTTTAAACGGAATGAGCAGAACATTGTCTCTATATTTGGAACATTAGAGTTTGTTAAAAAGGTGTAACTCCACAAGCGTTATATCGAAAGTGGTTCCTATACTACAAACCAAGGATAATGCGGCGCGAAGAATCGAAATTCCATTAAACACTTAAAATATTAAATAAAATGTATAGCTATACTAGTAGTAACTGAACTACTAGTGTAATTAAAAATTAATTCATAAGCTTCTCATCTTATTGCTTAGAACCAAACATCGGCAGGGCGCTTACGGCCCTGCCGATCGGCGGGCATCAATCGGCCGCTCTCCCTCCACTTTTTTCATTTAGCTCTGGACGTACTATATATAATATGGACGAGTCTGGACTTTTATGGAAAGCCTTACCTTCTAAAACATTGGCCCAAAGAACTGAAAAGTGCGGAAAGGGCTATAAAGGCCGCAAAGAACGGATTACAGTTGCGCTATGTGCAAATGCATCTGGGACGCACAAATTGATGCCGTTAATTATTAACAAATATGAAAATCCGAGAGCACTGAAACACTGCAAAAAGAATCTACCCGTCATCTTTAAATCGCAAAAGAATGCGTGGATGACGCAAACACTTTTTGTTGATTGGTACGAAAATTATTTTAAGCCTAGTGTGCGGGCACACCAATTGAGAAACGGGATCACTGGTAAAGTCCTTCTGTTATTAGATAATTGCGGAGGACATAAAGTGCCACCCGAAGTGCAAGATGATGCGGGATTTATAATTATGTATCTTCCGCCTAATACAACAAGTTTAATCCAGGCCATGGACCAAGGCGTAATTGCCAAGCTGAAGGCATTGTATAGGCAGAAAATCGTAAGGAAAGCTCTTCCTTATCAAGGCGGACTGCGCGAATTTCAAAAGAATCTGACATTGAAAGATTGTATAGAAGTCCTAAACGATTCCTGGATGAACGTGCCCCAGAAAATATCATTAATTCCTGGAAGAAAATTATTCCTAAGCAAATGGACACGTATTCGGCTATGCGGCTGGACCTGAGCCACGTAACGGGGGATACATACACAGAAGAGGACATTATACAGTTTATATCCAATTGTGAGAAAGATGAAGGAAGATCCCCAGAGGAGGAAGTTGAAGAAGCCCAGGAAGATGAAGAAAACCAGGAAGATGAGGATACAGGAGAACAAGAGAAGAAAAGAGAGGCGCTGCCATATTTATTGGAACAATTGGACCATTACGTATCCCAAGAAACGCCCGTCGTTCGAAATATGTTTAAGGTCCTCAAAAATCATTTTTTAGGTGATGTTAATATTAATTATATGGGCAAGTATATCATTTTGTAAAAATTATAGACATAATTTTCATTTTAATAATTAATTTTTATTTTTTAGGCACCGATGATTAACGTCCACATCGTACGTCATAAAATTTATAATGCATATTATTATTTATTATAATGTACGTTACTATTTTGCATTAACCTTTTATTCTTATGTATTATTATATTTATTACAATGTACTTTATTATTTTGCATTATCCTGTTATTATTAGTTTAATACGAGCAACGCGTTTTTGCACTTTCTGGTACGTATTTAATGAGTATCAACAAGTAAATCTAATTCGAACTATATCGCGTTTGGTCTCATTTTAATCAGAAAAATCTCGCAAATACATTGGTAAAAGTTACATTTAGAAAAATTAATAAACAAAAAAGTTTTAATGTTGCATTAGTATTGTCTCACCGATACGTTTCGGCGCCTCACTTTGATTCTCTGGACCTCTCTCTCTCCTCCACTGTCTGTCTCTTTCTACGTTCACGCTCGGCTCGAGCTGCTTCTTAAAATAGATTCGACACCCTGTCTCTTTAAAAGTTTCGTTTGGGTCCCAAAGTTTTAACACTTACGCATGTTTTACTGTATATGTATTTCACAACAATCTAATAAAATCAATGGACCGCAAAGGGTTAAGCGTTTCCAAGGCCCTGGATAATTTATTTCAAGCAAGTTTGAACAAATCAATTTTCTAAACTTGCTTTTATGAAATACTTCCGAGATTCACCTGGATTCGCCTTAATTTTTATATCCACGTGTAGAATGGGGTGTATAGTATAATTTGGATGCAGATGACTGCAGCTGAACAAATTATTTCATGTTTTCTAAAACAGTTCGATACGGAGAACGCCCGCACTGATGCGATTTACAGTAGACTCCCGGTGATCCAGCCCCGCTTTTTTTGTTCCCAGGAAAACAAGTGACTAGAAGAAAAATGATTGACATATTCCGTCATTATTTACTTTTTATCACGTTTGTCATTGTTTAAATAATTTGCTATACATGGAAGGAACACATTTTAAGGTAGACGCTTGGCTGTAATTTCCAATTACAAGAAAGTGATATTCTTCTAAAACTTTTTCATTTAAGAACATGTATAATTTATAGAAATAAAATTGACAATAAAAACAATAATAATAGATTTAAAGAGAAAATAACATTTACATCTTGAAAGCATAATTATTGCTAACAATATTAATAAAATATAAAATAAATTTTATCTTCTACGAATAATTATAATAATAAACCAGAATCGGAACTCTCGAGGTTTATGACAGGGTCGCTGCTATTAAATAAAAAGAATGTAGTAAAAACATGTATAGTTATTCATGAATGGATTTACTTCTACGTAGTACACTTCGTAAAAGCGGGGCAGGCGCTCGCATCAGTCTTCTCCGCATCGAACTGTTTTAGAAAAAATGAGATAATTTGTTCAGCTGCAGTCGACTGCAGGCAAAGGCTATAGCCGGATAAGGGGGTCAACCTAACCTAACCTAACCTAACCTAACCTAAACCAAACTCAACTTGTGAGGTGTCATTCGATAGCTTATCAAGAAAAACCAATTCGTACCAAGTTTCGACCCTGTAGCTCGACTGGGAGGGTAGTTACAGCGAAAAAACAAAAATATAGTTTTTGCTCAATATCTCGCAATTTAGGGCACGCAAAATCTGAGACATTGCAATTATGGAGGCACACATTGTAGAATTTTTGCAGATTTTTAAATCCGAAACTCGAGCTGCGAAAAATAAAAAACGACAAAAAATGCTGAAAAATGCCTGTTTTGTATTGAAGGAGTTCTCTACCTGCGATTATACTTTTTTTCCAGGTACATATTATTGATACTAGTACTCTCAATTTTTTTCAAATTTTTAAATCTGGTGTGCCGCAGTAAAAAAAATTAAAAACCGATTTTTTCGTCGGTTTTTGCGTGGCAGAGTGACTTATACAGCGCACTTTCGTCTATTCTTGATCAAACAACTGTTTTATACAATGTTTAATGTTTTTACATTCAGCAGACCAGCATAGAAATTGACCAAACTAGATAAATGAACCAATTGATATTACGTCACTACTCTATATTCTAAAGTACGTTACATCTTTTCAACAGCATCGGTGGTCCTGCGGTTACCAACAGACTATTTCACCTCATACACAAAATTAACCAACACCTTTAAAAAACTAAACAACAAAAAATCATCCAGCTTTGATAAAATTCCCAACATAGCCCTGAAGAACCTACCGCCTCAATACATATACAACTATACTGTCCTATTTAATAACTGCCTCAACCTAATGTATTTCCCGACAGCTTGGAAAACAGCCAAATTAATTACACTAAAAAAGAAAGGAAAGGACGGAAACTCCTCAACGGACTACCGCCCCATCAGCCTCCTCGCGAACATTAGTAAAATCTTCGAAACGACAATTAACGATGCCATCCTGAAATTCACTAAAGACAACAACATTATCCCAGAAACTCAATTCGGATTTAGACACCAACACTCCACAGTACACGCCTTATCAAAATTCACCTCAGATATCTGCTGGGCGAGAAACGCGAACGAATGCGTAGGAGCCTTCTTTATAGACCTGGAAAAAGCCTTCGACACAGTCTGGCTGTACGGTCTGTTTTTCAAACTAATAAACAAAAAATTCCCGCGACACCTCACAAAAATGATATGGAACATGCTACACGAAAAAAATGTCATAGTCGCCGACAAGAATACAACATCCTCCAGAACCTTCTCAATCAAAAACGGACTCCAACAAGGAACAGTCAATTCCCCAATTCTGTTTAGCATTTACATGAGCGACTTACTCCACATGTACGGCCTAAATAAAGACCACACCAAATTCGCAATAGCCTTCGCCGATGACATACTAATATACATAAAACACGCCAAACCGTCAATATTAAAAACACAACTACAAGAAATCTTCGCCAAAATACAAGATCATTTATACACTTGGAAATTAAAAATTAACACAAATAAATGCGAAACAATATTATTCCGCCCATACATATCAAACATCTCAAACGCAAACAACGACGTACGCAAGCACTCGAAAAACTTCCAACTATACGACAATAATAACAGACAGATAAAAATTTCTCACAAAAAAGTGGTGCGCTATTTAGGCGTACAAGTAGACTTTAAATTAAACTACACCAACCACATACAAATACAAATTGACAAAGCCCAAAGAGCATTCGCCGCGCACAAACGCCTTTTTTACTCAAAAACACTAATCGTAAAAGACAAAATCACTTGCTACAAATCCTTGATAAGACCGATTTTAACTTACGGTTGCCCCATATGGTTTAACATCTCCGCAAGCACCATGGAAAAACTCTACCACCTTTATAGGAAAGCCGACGATAAAAAAATTCTCTACGCACCCACAGACACTAACACACCCAACAGTAACATAAAATATAACGACAAACTGTCAACCGTAGATCGGAAGGACCAACACCGCCGGGACATAAAAAAATACTAGTGGCTATCTTAATAGCAACCACAATATAAACCGAACCTAACAACAATAAATAATATCTACAAATACAAATAATAAAACCTAATCAACCGACCGATTACCCACCGAGAAATTTTTAATTGTTAAATTTGACCTGCAACCTTAAGCATCAAACTATGTACCTGTCACTCCCTATATACCTAATTAGTATAACGACCAATAGTCATAGTAAACCAATGTGAAAAAACGTTTGTTACCACAATTATTGTAAATAAAAATACACATTCCTTCTCCCCTCCCCATCCCCCTCCTCCTCACCCTTCCCGTTCTCAACCAACCATTTAACTACCGCCAAATGTATTGTATAGTTTTTCTCGTACCTTTCTATACACAAACTAACCCATTCACTTGTACAAGCTAACCCTTAACTTTATATCATATGTAGCGATAAGCGCAGTAGTTTAAATTTAGTGATAAGATCGCGAGTGCTCAGCGCCAGAGCCATCGATCTCAGTATTAATACTCTGGTCAATTGTTATCCTTTTGTACGTTTTGGTTTATTGTTGCTTTCTCTCTTGTATATATCTTATTTATTTCTGTTATGGCACAATAAACGTATGTTAGAAAAAAAAAGGTGGTCCTGCGGTAAAGTGTCGGACTGGTAAACCGCCGCAAACTTTTTTGTAGGTTCGAGCCTCCCTCGGGTTCATTTTTTTTAACACTATTTTTTTTCTTACTCCTAACCGTATGACAATGATCAAGACTTGCTTACCAATACTTTTAAACTATTTGTTAAATATTTGAATTTAATATACGTAAATATGAATTTAGAGCGCTTTTCGTGCTACCGTTTCCCTTGCCACGTATCTTGCCAATTATTGTTACTAATGCAATAATTATTTGTCGTATGCTTTGAACCTGTCAAAAATTGTAACACACGTGGAAGTACTTAGCAACTAACAAGTGGTACAAATAATTAACCAAGATAGTGTTGCAGATTAAGAACTTTGCTGTAACGCTTCTTTTCCACATCAATCGAAGAGATAAGTATCCTTAAATCAATTACTTTAGGGTAGAAAATGTCAAACAGTACCACAATTGGCAAGATACGTGGCAAGGGAAACGGTAGCACGAAAAGCGCTCTAAGTTCACATTTATGTATATTAAATTAAAATATCTAATAAATAGTTTAAAAGTATTTGTAAGCAAGTATTGATCATTGTCATACAGTTAGGAATTAGAAAAAAAAGAATGATAAAAAAAATTAAACCGAGGGAGGCTCGAACCTACAAAAAAGTTTGCAGCGGTTTACAAGTCCACGCATAACCGCGGGACCACCAACACCGTTGAAGATATGCCAAATAGATTAGAATATAAGGTACGAAGAAATCGGTTTTTAATTTTTTTGACTGCGGCGCACCGGATTTAAAAATCTGAAAAAATTGAGAGTACTAGTATCAATAATATGTACCTGGAAAAAAAGTATAATCGTAGGTAGAGAACTCCTTCAATACAAAACGGGCATTTTTCAGCATTTTTTGAGGTTTTTTATTTTTCGCAGCTCGAGTTTCCGATTTAAAAATCTGCAAAAATTCTACAATGTGTGCCTCCATAATTGCAATGTTTCAGATTTTTTTCAAAATTCTTCATGTCCTAAATTGCGAGATATTGAGCAAAACCCAGATTTTTGTTTTTTAGCTGTAACTACCCTCCCAGTCGAGCTACAGGGTTGAAACTGGGTACGAATTGGTTTTTCTTCATAAGCTATCGAATGACACCTCACAAGTTGAATTTGGATTAGAGGCACATGTGACCCCCTTATCCGGCTAGAGCCTTTGATAAAAACATAAACTATACATCCCATTCTACAGGTGTATATAAAAATGAACGCGGCCACGGCTGAATATCGCAATTATCTAATAAATTTTTAAATAAATTATTTAAAAATTTCCGAAAAAGTATCGTTTTAGCCGTACGTAATCCTTGTTGATGCAGTTCCTGCAAATGAATGCATTTTCGGTATCCCCTTCACTTTAATCAGGGTTTAATCATATTTCAATGTTTATACTGTAATAATTACTTACATCGTTCTATTCGTGAAACTCCAGAGAATCATTTGCTACCAAGAGCGACTGAATATCTATTACCGTAAAACTACAATACAGTTCCAAAGTTGAAAATTAGCGATCTTTTAAATATTAATTTTTGTTTATACTGTTCATCCTGGAGAAAAACGGTTTCCAGATTCGTGTTCAGGACAGTGATATTTATAGGAAACGTCTATTGAAATTTACAAAATTGAAATTTGTCGAACAGTGTAATAGTTTGAGCCTATTTGTCTCAATCTTTAAGCTTGGTAAATTAGGGCTTTCCTTTCTTTTTTCGAAGCTCGACTGATCTGCGGGAATATGTATTTGGTGAAAGTTTACTGGAATTTTTTTTATTATATTTCCCAGAAAATGTTAAATTCTTGATTGAAATCATTGAAATGAATTCTTCTTCCAATTTTTGTTTTGCACTGTTTTATCTGGCTTTTTGTGGTTTTTATTATGAGTTGTGGGGATGGATGTCTGTATTCGTCGTTTAGTATTGTTAAGAGTATGCCCTTAGTCTTTTGAAGTTTTTTGATTTGTTGGTTCACGTATGGTTCGGCTGACAACAGCTTATCCATGACCATCCGATATGGGCGTCCCCACACGTTCCGATTCAGGGTGCCCAAAAGCTCGCGCCAGGCGCGGGTCTTCGCTTCAGCTATAGGTCGCTGCAGAGCAACCCGCGCCACCCTGTACTCAGCGTACAGGAGAGCCATCACTTCCTCGTCAAAACGCATCCGACAACGCACAGTGGGGCGACCCTATTGTTCCGTTGGACATTGGGACAAAAAAAATTTCGTATTTGAAAATTGTGCTTTATAGGCAAGAAACTATGAACCTTTTACAATTATGTGCAACAATTTTTTTTCATTTTTTCTCTCTAGGTAATCCAGGGTAGCCAATAATAAATACCTATGTAAAATATTTTTTGAAAGAGTGGCAGTTAGGGATATATGGTTTTATTGATTATACAACGAAATAACACAAGCATGATGATATAACTAAACTAATCTATAATGTAATACTATTGAATAAACTTATACTGCGTACTCGTCGATCATGCATTGCACAAAAGGAACAAAGGAATGCTAGGGCGGTGAGCTCACATACAGCGCTAAGGCCCCACACACACATATACGCTAATGGCGCGAAGAGCAAATAGCTTCATTTTTTGTTCTTTCTTTGTTGTTTAGTACGTCTATTTAACGATTTTACTTAAAACTTTTGTGCAGTACATAATCTTGCAGCTATAATAATTCCAAAATTAACAAAAAAAACTTAAAATTGAAAATGGAGCTTTGCTTTACTTCATAATAAATGTCATATGAACATTACTTAATTACGCAAGTTAGATATTAATTTATCCGTCAAGATTATTTAGCTCGAGATTATAAACGACTGCAATGTTCCAAGGTTCTGGGGTAAGTGCCATGGGGTACATCACAGTCTTCTCACCAAAAGGCATAGCCTTCCCCACTCCGTGGCCAGATCCTCCAGGAACACAGTCCCTATTCTTTAGCAATGTGACGTCGGGTCACTTGCCATATTTTAAACTCTCACTCTTCTATCTAATAAACAATCCCTCGACACTCGATAGCTGGAAGACCCAGAGCGGTCGCCAGCCACCGCTTGCCGACAGGATGTTTGGTTCCATTCATTCATTTCCAAGACATGCCATAAATGAGTCAATCCTAGGACATCCGATAACTGAATGGCGTCGGGCCACCAGTCATCGTCTGTCACCCAGGTTGACCATTCCCAAAACACTCTTCGGCCACACGTAGGACTGCGCCCCCATCATAAATCATACACAGGATGCATAGTACAGTATTCCCTCGAAAGTTGCGAAAAAGAGCTACACGATAGTTGCGAAGAGTTTATCCCCACTCCTGGGGGGTATACCCCTAGAGGCGTCACGAAGCTCGCTTGCCGATCAGTGTAACGCGATCCGGGTTCGGGTATATCGGTGAGGTAATACTAATTCAACGATGAAACTTTGCTATTTCTCATCCTTTTCTTATGAAATTTTTACACAGCATAGCTGACATTTTTCTGATTAAAATGACACCAAACACGATATAATTCGAACTATACTTACTGGCTTAAGGGGGCCGACTCTTTTGGGGCCAACTCCGAATCGATCTAAGCGCCATTAGACAGAACGGGCGTTAGTGAAAACAGAAAAATCGTCTACTTCGACATTTTACGGGGTGACATCTAAACTCAATATACAGAATTATAAACTCACGATGTGACATCTAACATCATTAGGCAGAATTATAAAAGGAGAGTGGGAGGCCATAGTTGCCAAATCACATTATTTGAGAGTTCTGTCGCACTATTGCCACATCTGTTACAATCGTGGCCATCAGCTAAATGAATCGGCTCGAGCCGAGATTTTCATTCCTGCCGGACATAGACATAGCTGCTGAACGGCTGGAAACCTTTTTGTAGGTTCGATCCCCCTCGGCTATAATTTTTTTACATTAATTTTTTTCTAATTCCCAACTATATGACAATGATCAATATTTGCTTACCAATATTTTAAAAACATTTGTCAAATATTTTAATTTAATATACCTAAATCTGAACTTATAGCGCTTTTTGCGCTACCGTTTCTCTTGCCATGTACATATCTTGTCAATTACGGTACCGTTTAATATTTCTAACATTGAAGTATAATGTATGAAGCATTTTCAGGCATCTTACAATTAGATTGAACAGTCGTAGATGAAGTGCAGGAAAACTCGTGTGATGTTTTACTACTATTTCGCCTTTCTTTTAGATGACACAATCATTTCTTTTTTACAAATAATTATTGTTGCGAAGGCAATTATACCATCAGAAATAAAGGAAAATATTTATTTATAGAGATTTTATGCGAGTACTGAATATGCATATATTGATAATCGTTAATTCATTTCATTCGCTTTTTCCCATTGCTTCGGTCATTGTGTAGAATGTAGAATGACAAACGAAAAATACGGAGACATAGTTGATATTGTCATATCTATTACAGTTTTGCTTTTCAGGAAAACTTCGATAGATTCGACTCAAGTTGAGATTTTGATTTTGCCGAACATAAAAGAGAATAGTGCAAATGAAAGAGAAGATACAAGGGTCAAGTTGAAAAAACAGATTGATAAAACAATATTAATATGTGTAAAAAAATAATTTTTGGAACTTATGAGAGAAGGGCCCCTATTGCTGCTTGACATAGGTCAGGCACAGCCAACTGGCGGGCCACGCGGTTCATCTTACAAACAAATGACGGCCTTCACACTGCGTCATAGTTGCGGTATCACACCGATTCCCGTCTTGCTGCACGTCATAGGTACATCTGACGTACATAGCTCTATCTTTGTCTATCATAGCTTTCTGTTGCTTAGAGCGAATCATAAAATGATCGAAAAGGACCACGGTGACATTGTATTGTTGTACAGACTAGGGTCACGAGAGCTAAACAAAACAAATTTTTAACACCTACACGCCGACATAATCATTTGAATACCAATTCAAGCGCCTTTGAAAATCTTACATATATTTTAATTATATTACAATTATATAATTGTTGTATAATATAGTTAATATATTTCATATATATTAACATAGCAGCCTTATTGGTAATATAAATGAAACATACCACCAAATGATTGAAATTTTGAGTTGATCATTTTGAGCTTTGACGTGTATACGCGTCCAAATGTTAGAAATATCAAACAGTTCCATAATTGGCAAGATACTTGAGAAGAAAACGGTAGAAAAAATCGCTTCAACTTCATATTTACGTATATTAAATTAAAGTATTTAACAAATATTTTTAAAACATTTGTAAACAAATATTGATCATTGTCATATACTTAACAATGAAAAAAAAATGAATGTAAAAAAATATACCCCAAGGGGACTCGAACCTACAAAAAAGTTTGCAGCGGCTCGAATCAACATCTCGGCTCGAGCCGATTCATTTTGCTGATGCTTATGTTAATTGTAACAGATGTGACAACAGCGTGACAGAGGTTTGATACGTGCAGGCAACTATGCCTTACTGATGTCTGTGTGCACGCATCACGTATTCACGTATGAATCGCCGTTCGTGGTGTGAAATTATAACTTACAATTACCGACTGATTTGTATTTTTATCGACCCTGACGGTAACTTGGCCAAATTCACTACAATGTACCATAAACGCCACCGACGGAGAATCAGTGAACTATTCTTACGTCGGATACGTGCAAATCGTAACAGTCGTTTTTCGCCTTCCAGAAGTGATAGATTGTGAAAAATCGAATTTCTGTGATCTTGTGCTACTTCAAGACAGTCGGGTAGAGTGTTTTTAGCAGTGAATAAACTATTCATTCGTTCAATATTTGCTAACTGTGAAATGTGTCAAATCGCCTGCAGCCATCTTGTTTCCTACGTCGTTGTCTGTCTCAAGCTTGCCAGTTTAAGAAATACCATTCTTCTCAACGAATGGTATTTATTGGCGTTCAGACATACTTCCCCGGCTATGGTGAAGTCTACCCGTGTGTACTATATCCGCGAAAGTTTCATTAATGCAATTGTTCAGACGAGTATTTGCTGCTACGAAATCGAGTCTCTCTCTCGCGCATGGCGTATACGTGCATGCTTTCCTTTGTTTGTGTGAGTGCACGCACACACGTCATGGCGCTTGGAGTCGGCCCCCTTAATTAACGTTAATAAGTTTCGACCGCAGAAAAGGATAGGTAGTAAAAAGAAAAGAGAAGCTGCGATCGTCTTTTGGCTTGGCTGCTCGGCCGCTTATCTTTACTCGCTGTCCTTTTCTACGTTCGACGCTGTCGGCAAATTTCAAACAACGTAGGAACTACACGAAAGTTGCGAACGTTCAGTCCCGAGGCTTTCGCAACTTTCGAGGGAATACTGTATTTCGCCACCCGATCGTATTTCTTCCTTTAAAATACGCTAACGCTAACACGCAAATTGACGAGCATTGCGCGCAAAAAACTCTTCGCCATTATATTCTAGAAAGAATATAGATTACAGTTATCCAAGCACATGTTGCTTTTTCTTGCTTTTTCGTGAGATATTTAATATAATTCTCATTGTTGCACTAACTAGAGACTAACTAACTAGAGAGATAACTAGACATTAATATATGTACAACTATTAAATAAATCAAATATTGTTATGTTGAAGGAACAATGGAACTTTATTTTTATAAACAATGAAGATTTATTATATACAACTTAGAAATTGCATTTATGCTAATGATTTTCTGATAATGAATCTTTTATGATTGTATGTTTTTCGGCTCTATCAAAGTGCTATTATTTATATTGTTGAGCCATGAATAGATCCTTTTTTCTTGCGCATTTTAGATAGCCTTATGTTTGTATTTGTTTGAATCTATGCGTTTGTGACGACGCTGTGTGTTCGGCCGGCGTCGCAGTTCGAGTTTAGGGTGCTTTGTTTAGATTAGTCAAGAGGTGCGATATGCGAGCGTTCAGAAACGCAGTTCCGATATCGCAGGATTATTTCGACGGGATCCTTTTCCCACCATGGATTTTCTCTTAATCAGTGGGCTTGACTATTTTTACCCACTCTTTTTAAGGCGACCAATTACTGGCGTCTACGAGTCTTCTTCTAGGACGAATGTGCGATCGCAGATCAGATCGAAACGAGCGCTCGAAAGAAGAACATCAACTTTGTAATTCCCAACATATTTTGTCACTGTACCAATTACTACTACTTTAAAATACAGTCCACTATTAACCGTTTTTCTACCAGTGTAATTTGCTTTGACCAACCACACGTTAACTCGGCAATAAGAAATCGGATACGGCTCGGCAGCTTCGTCTGAGCATATTCGTAGTCAACATAGTATATTTTTAAAAGCTGTTATATGTATTTCGTTACGTATTATTTTAACTCCATTATGTTAAATCCATTTTTTTAATAAGAAGTTCTCTGGCTTCTGACAATATGTCTGGCACAGTCATGATATTAATATTTTCGAGACTGGCAATACAATGTCGTTTATATTTAGTACATTCGAAGCCAATTATGGTTTATTGTTGTAATTGTAAAAAAGAAACATTATTCATAGCTCATTCTTTACCCTGCAAGCGGTTAGGTGTATTTAGGCTACTAATCAGTCCTGTCGAACGAAAGGATTATATAAATGACCCAAATTATACGAGAGCGAATCAAATATAAACGAGATTTTATTTTTAAAATAATTTTATTCGGTGTCATAAAATTGGCAAGCACATATCATTTTCCACATAATCTTCAGCTTTGCAAATGCATTTTTCTCTGCGGATTGGGATGTTTTTGATCCCAGCATTGTAAAATGAAGACTGCTGTGTCATGGGCCAATTGCGCACAAAGGCCTCCACCGTCGCATCGTCTTGCAATCGTCGTCCACCTAGAGCTCCTTTAAGTGGTCCAAAGAGACGTTTCGATTTAAAAATGCATCCCCTTCTTCTGCAAACCGCGCTGAAAGCTCCTGACACCCATGCAAACATCTCAACTTCTGTTCTGCTGTCAAAAGGCGAGGGACCCACCTGGCGCACACTTTACGGAACCCTAGATCCTAGATCCGTTTTGAATGAAATTTTACCAACATGTTCGTTACAAGCTCCCGATTAAAATAACACCAAACACGATATGGTTTGGACAATTTTTACTTATAATGGTAGTAATAATGGTCTTCGAAATAATCAGTCCCATGGCACCAATCTATGTTGTGTTTGGTGTCATTTTAATCAGGAGATTGTAACGAACATGCTGGTAAAATTTTATTTAAAACGGACCAAAAATGCAGAAGTTTTATTCTTAAATTTTGATCGTGTTAGTGTTGTCTCACGTACATGGGTATTTAAACTTGCCTCCTATCTGGAAAGCTGCCTCGAGCCTCGGCTGCCACAACATCAAAGGCGACCCGAACTCGCTCGAGAATCGTGTCTGCGCCCCATTAGTGTTCACGTTCGGTCCCGAGCGAGGAACAGTAAGGAAGACATTACTGTAATGCGTTGCGCAACAGAGAGGTGCACTTGTTGCTTTGACATCGTGAACACTATCGCCAAACTTGTCTGAACCGGACAACGGCCTGCTTTGCTCACTCCTGGCATCTCTACCAATGCACTCTAGAAGCGGCCGCCCGCTCCCTTTAAATTTACGGGCTGAGAAACGAAAGTCTCGTTTATATTTGATCCGCCCTCGTAAAACCCTTAGTAATACACTGCCCGAAATTTCCATAAAGCCACCTTCATTTTCGCTTATATTGTAACAATATTACCAAATTTGTTACTTTTTCTCGACTCTGTTCACGGTTTTTTGCTGTTAAGTCTACATTGAATACTTTGTATGCTTCGCTACGTTTACATTTTGCGTCCGTTTCGAACTTTTCCGACATAAAGCAGTATTTAAGCGCAAAGTTTCTATAAAGCCACTTAGTTCTTATACTAATTCCGTAAGGATACCTACTACATATCGTGGTCCAATCAATTCAAATCTAAGTATTAGTGTTCAAATCAATCTCTTGATTTACAGAAATAGTTTATTTATTATATTTAAGTACATTTTTATCAGAATGCAGTGAGGAAAATTATTATACAGTGAAGAGAAGGCATCGATTGATGCTTACAAGGAAATGGGTTGTTCTAATCGTACAATAGCGAACAAACTTAAACGTTCACGAACTGTCATAAATAATTACGTACATTTAGGTGAAAATTATGGTAAAAACCATCCTAAAGGTGGAAATCAGAAGCTGACGAGGAGGCAACGTACGCTACTTATGAGATCTGCAGCCAAAGAAATGAAAAGTGCATCACAACTTCGCAATGATCTTGAGTTACCAGTGTCCATGAGACGAGTCCAACAAGTACTAAAAGGTTCTAAGCGGTTTCGATGGTCGAAAATGCTGCAAAAATCAGGTTTAAAGCCACACCACAAAGAGGCTCGTCTTGAGTTTGCAAGAGTACACATGTCATGGAGTACTGAATGGCAAAATGTTATCTTTTCCGATGAAAAGAAATTTAATTTAGATGGGCCGGATGGTTTCAAATTCTACTGGCATGATTTATCGAAAGAAAAAAACATTGCAATGAGTCGTAATTTTGGTGGCGGCACATTAATGGTGTGGGCTGCATTTACATTCGATAAAAAAACACCCATTTGTCGTATTTCTCCTAAAATGAATTCCGAGAAATACACGGAATTGTTGGAATTAATTTTGATACCATTCACCGAAGAAATTGACGATGACAACTTAATTTTTTAACATGATAATGCTGCAGTCCACACATCACGCCATACCAAGCAGTGGTTTAATCAAAAGGCTATCCCAGTTATGAAGTGGCCAGCCTGTTCCCCGGACCTCAACCCTATTGAAAATCTGGGGGGAATAGTCGCGAGGAAAGTTTATGGAAATTGTAAACAATACAATTCAATCGGCGACTTGTCAAAGGCAGTTTGTGAAGCGTGGGCGTCCATTGATCAACAAACACTTCAAACTTTAATTTCGTCACTGCCGAGTCGAGTGTCGAGGGATTGTTTATTAGATAGAAGAGTGAGAGTTTAAAATATGGCAAGTGACCCGACGTCACATTGCTAAAGAATAGGGACTCTGTTCCTGGAGGATCTGGCCACGGAGTGGGGAAGGCTATGCCTTTTGGTGAGAAGACTGTGATGTACCCCATGGCACTTACCCCAGAACCTTGGAACATTGCAGTCGTTTATAATCTCGAGCTAAATAATCTTGACGGATAAATTAATATCTAACTTGCGTAATTAAGTAATGTTCATATGACATTTATTATGAAGTAAAGCAAAGCTCCATTTTCAATTTTAAGTTTTTTTTGTTAATTTTGGAATTATTATAGCTGCAAGATTATGTACTGCACAAAAGTTTTAAGTAAAATCGTTAAATAGACGTACTAAACAACAAAGAAAGAAAAAAAAATGAAGCTATTTGCTCTTCGCGCCATTAGCGTATATGTGTGTGTGGGGCCTTAGCGCTGTATGTGAGCTTACCGCCCTAGCATTCCTTTGTTCCTTTTGTGCAATGCATGATCGACGAGTACGCAGTATAAGTTTATTCAATAGTATTACATTATAGATTAGTTTAGTTATATCATCATGCTTGTGTTATTTCGTTGTATAATCAATAAAACCATATATCGCTAACTGCCACTCTTTCAAAAAATATTTTACATAGGTATTTATTATTGGCTACCCTGGATTACCTAGTGAGAAAAAATGAAAAAAAATTGTTGCACATAATTGTAAAAGGTTCATAGTTTAATTTAGGTTTCATAGTGGCCCCAAATCCCGAAAACGCGGTCAAAACTATTTTAGCGCGATTAGGACACTTAACATAATAGTATGGTAGGTCGTTGAATTCGTCTTGATGTCAGGTATGATAATACAAAGTCAAAAATATACATTAACATATAAAAATCGAGGTGACCTTCAATTTGTTATAAAAAAAAAATTATTTATTAATTTTTTCTTTTGAAATTGGTAGACGGCTGAATATTGACTAACTTTTATTTGAAAATTTTTTTGTCCGATCATTGTTATTACTCCATACCGAAGACTTCTTCGATGACTGTAGATTAATTCTGTTACTGGAGAAATTTTGTTTTTTTTTAATTTTTTTTTACGTGTAAATAATTCTAAGTAAGAATGATCCTTCAAAATTGGTATAACTTTTACCTGAAACAGTTTTCCGTATCATTCACAGTTCTCGAAAGGCAAAAAAAGTGAAAAGTAATACTTTGTTCAAAATGGTATCACGGCTGAAAGTGCAAAAAAGTGCAGCCAATTTTTGTAAATATAGTAAGATGAAAGTATAAACTAAAAGCTCCAACAAGAATTTTGGCGGGATATTGAGGGATATACAACTTTTTCTCTACATCTTTAAAATATATGCATTAAATCTAACATGTTATTTCCCATACTATACTTACCAGTTTACAATGTTAACGGATAACAATTCTTAATATATTCAGAGAGGAAAAATGTTCTACTTACTTCCAGGAACAATATCCATTTTACAGAATTAAGATTGCTGTCTTCTAAAAAAAGTTATACACCTTACAGTCTGCACTTCACACTTACGCTTACGCTCACGAGAAATGACTGTCTAAAGAAACCGAAGTTCGGACTGTAATTGCCATTCAGGTGAAAAAGTATGACTTATATCCTTTCATCCCCCTACAGAGTCATTATTGTACTACCCAATCCATCAATCGCGACCTCCTCAACAACAACTTCATTTTTTGAGTTTTGGCCGCGTTTTCGGGATTTGGGACCACTGTGCGCCGTAGCAAATGGGTTAAACCATTCAAGGCTTTATTTAATTTGGAAACTTGACCTATTTTGCTTTCAATTCCTTGAGGTACTTTCATATCAATTTCCTCTTTCAATTGACCATTTGAAAGTGCAGTTTTAGCATGTGTTAATAAATTAAATTGGTTTGCCAGAGCAATCAAAAATCTGAAACTTGTAATCCTTGCAACAGGTGCCAACGTTTCATTATAATCAGCCAAATATTTTAGGCAAAAACCACGAGCAACAAGACGAGCTTTGTATTTCATTGGATTTCCAAATTCATCATTTTTAATTGTAAATACCTCTTTACAATCAGCAGTATTTTTATTTTTAGGCATTTGCCCCAATGCCTAGGTTCTATTTATCAAAAGAGAGTTTATCTCGTCAGTAATAGTTTTCTCCCATTGAACTTTATCGTCTCTAGTTTTAATTTCGTCAAATGAATTGGGAGTTTTACAAACAGAAGGTTGAGCACACATTATATAATCATTGTGGATATCACTTTCGTCATATGAAACAGGGGGAAGTTGTTTAATCCTATCACTCCTTCTCGGTATACAAGTTTCGCATAAATTGTCATTCTAATAATAAAGATAAAGAACCTAATAATAAGTCATAATTGTTGTATATGTTACTATAAATTTGAAAATTATTATTTTCTAGCAGTTTCTAGCAGTTAAATAGTTAAGTGTTTTACCTCTCATTATATGTTTACTGTTTTTACTTATTTCAACTCCTTTATTGTTGGAGGTAACTGTCATTCCAGCCTCTTGCATCCTCCGTACCGATAATATAATAGATTACAAGGCATTTCTAAGCAGTACAAAACGTCCGCCCGCACGCCTCGTACACCCATTTCGCTGGTTACGTGGATGTTCCCTTTCTTCGTTGCCATTACTCAGGTTCCGTTCTTCGCTACCGAAATTTTTATCGGTGGCTGCAACTCCTCGGAATCGAAGAATACATCACCCTTGTTGCCGTTGTGGTCCGACGCTCCAGAATCCAGGAGAAAGGTTAACTTTCCATATCTCCCAGTTTCAAATTGGTGATCCCCGGTGTTACGTAGAGAGTTCCGCACCGCGAGGGAATATACGAAATCTGACTAGTTTTACAAAATCGAAGGAAAAGTAAGGAATACCGTATCGTCTAAGGCTACGGGTACAGTGGAACCGAATTTCGGCCTTACGACGTCGTCAGAGCGCTCCGAATCGGCTGTGCGAAGTGGAGCGGTGCCAGTGGCTGCGTATTCTATTCCGACGAATGTGAGTTCACATCTATGATGCACGCCGTAGAAAAGGGACATGGATTTGGCTAATATGATCCAAATTATATCGTGTTTGGCCTCATTTTAATCACAACAACCCCAATAATATATTAATGCAATTTTCATAACGAAATAAGTAACAATAAAAAAGTTTCACGGTTGCATTAGTGTTGTCTCACGGATACGAAGCCACTTGTTTCTTTTTCTAAGCTATCTGCCTCCGGGACATGTCGACTAGTCAAAACGTATCAGCATGCTCCTTCCACTCGAACCCGGGGGGGGCCCCTCCAGTGGCGGGGATGAAGCGCGAGCGTCCTCAATTTATTAACAATCTTGTTAACAAATGAAAGATTAAAACGGAAAAATTAAATTGTTGCTCTTACGGTGCATAAATATTTTAATACAACTAAACGTAAATTAACTGGCGTGATGTTCGCATTTATAATAAGAAGAATAGTTTCGGAAAGGTAGATTATAAGGGGAACAATGAACCGTCGATATAAGTCAAGGTGGGCTTCAGAACTACGGTTTCCTTTTTAACACATCTGCAAACTATAACCCTGTTAGTTATCTCGAACCATAAAGACATCTGGCACTGTGACCGTCCGAAACCATTATGTCCTTTTTAGCAAAATTCAGCTTTCCCGAAAAACAGACAGAGCAACCTCTCCTTTCTGACTTCCGGACCGCATATTGCTTTCGCTAAATTACCGCTTCGACCATCTGGGTCACAACATTCAGATGATAAGGCTTAGAATAAAATAACAATTTCAACAGCCAAGCAACTCTCACACCAACTCCGAGGGAAGACCCCTTAATATTTATTAACCGAAATGTAAAAATCAATGCGACAATATCCCAACAAAAATTCCATCGTGAAGTATTGGGACCACGGTCGGTTTCGGGCGAAAAAATCAAACTCAGTTGATCGGCTAGCATATTCGGACGAAAAGATTGTATTTCTATTTATTTAGGACGAACCTATGTAGAAAAAGGGCCACGACCCTCGCTACGGGGGGGCCAGCCACTTCAGTTCGGACGAAAAAATCAAAAACCAGTCAAGTGTCTCGCGTCTTCGCACGCATTCGGGTCGTATGCAGTGACACCGCTTCCATTTAATCTCGTGGCGTTGATTCGTTTCCGAATTTATCAGTCGTCGTAAGGCCGAAATTCGGTTCCACTGTACCCGTAGTCTAAGCGTAACGAAACTTTATTAAAAATAGCACGAATTGCACGTATAGTACGTCTAGAGCTAAATGAAAAAAGTGGAGGGAGAGCGGCCGATTGATGCCGCCGATCGGCAGGGTCGTAAGCGCCCTGCCGATGTTTGGTTCTAAGCAATAAGATGAGAAGCTTATGAATTAATTTTTAATTACACTAGTAGCTCAGTTACTACTAGTATAGCTATACATTTTATTTAATATTTTAAGTATTTGATGGAATTTCAATTCTTCGCGCCGCATTATCCTTAGTTTGTAGTATAGGAACCACTTTCGATATAACGCTTGTGGAGTTACACCTTTTTAACAAACTCTAATGTTCCAAATATATAGACAATGTTCTGCTCATTCCGTTTAAAACCACAAGCCAGAATAGTAGAGACTTCTATATACAATTTTATTTCCGTTACTATTTGTTCTATTTAGACTCACATTTTCTACTTCATGGCAAGTAAGGATGCTTGTCACCTATTACACTATTCTAATTAATAAAAAAAAGAAAACAGGCATCTGTATTTGTATATCTGTACTTGTATTTGTAAATATATCATGTTTGGTCTCATTCTAATCGGAAGAATTTCAACAATATCATTAAAAAATTGGAAGTCGAAAAAACTAAAAATGTAAAAGTAAAGCTGTTGTTTTTATTATAGCATCGTTTTGCATGTGTGTAATCACACCGACGCGGTGGCATTTAAATGGCTCGGCTGCCACGGCCATGGTTCTATCCTTGTTTTTTCCTTTACAACCTAGCGACACAGACAAAAGCGAGCCGCGAGCCGTGCTACTGACACTGACACTGTCTTAAACAATTTACATATTGATCAGCAGTATATCATATACTGTATATGTGCACCCATTTCAAATTGGCATGGCACAGCCCTGCTCGATTCGACGAGCGGTCGAGCTTTGTAGTTTGTTTAGAGGGGTGGGGAATCCCCCACCACTTTTTTCATTTAGCTCTGGACTTACTGTAACGATGTTACAAATCGAAAAGCCTTCACTCTTGCTTCGGGAACCCTTTTGTATCGTACCTTATCTCGCACCGCTAACGCCACGTTGGAAGGTCTGTTGTGGACCCTTTTTTTTTTTTTACGTGTGGGAAATCTTACATGAGACACCCCGGCCACTGGGGAGTGACCGGGGTAGTGTCGGATTCTTACCGACTAAAACCCACACGGTGGCCGTCCTAGGGCGACTAGGGAGGGCGCGTGGAACCCTGACGGACACGACCCCGCGCCCTCCCTCGCCGTGCCTCAAACTAAATAGGAGGCTCCTCCCGAGGAGAGTCAGAAGGACTCTCCTCCAATACACGTAATACACAAACTAATACCCACAGCCGCATTGCGCGGCCACCACGCAATACGGCCCATCCCATGCCACGTGCAATGGCTGCCAGATCCCCCGTCCGACAGCCCGTGGTCCTCTAGTCGGGACGGAAGGTCCCGACGCTACTTCCCCCCGGGGACCCAATCAGGTAGGCGGAGGCAGCAGACGCCTGCGCCTGCACCTCCTCCTCCCGACGTCTCCTCTCGCACGAGCGGGGTCCGCCCGCTCCCTGGCCCTCTCCGCCGCCTCCTTCCGCGTCATAACGTCTTCGCAGAAGGAGGCCAGGGCGCTCCAAGCCGCCCGGTTGTCCAAGATGACGGGGACGACCGCGGCCAGCGACAGGTCGGGACCCACCGCTCGCCTCAGGACTCGGCGCTCCGCAGCCCACGCCGGACACACCTCCAGGGTGTGCTGCGCCGAGTCCGTCTCCTCGTCGCAGTGCCAGCACTGCGCCGTGTCCTCCCTCCGGATGCGTTGCAGGTACTCCCCGAAGCATCCGTGCCCGGAGAGCACCTGAGTCATCCGGTAGGTCAGCCTGCCCCACGTCCTGCCGAGCCACTTCTCCAAACTCGGCAGGACCGCCCCGACGACGCGTCGGCCCGCCCTGGTCGATCCAGCGAGCCGAGCCATCCACTCAGAGACGGCGCGCCGCCGAGACCGAGGTCTGTTGTGGACCCTTTGGACTTTTGAACTAGTGCACCTTAGTCCTCGTGACTCAAAGAACAACAACGCGTCAGCGGAATTTACGAAGTCTGTGCTTGTGTATTACTCATTTAATCTATTTTCTATTGCGCATTTCTAGTCCTCTGTAACATCCCTGGGGTGTGAAAAGATTCGTCCACGAATCTTGCGATGCCGCGGAATTCCGGTTGTTAAAGGCGCCTTGATCTTCTAGTTCGCCCTTGCTGTCTACGTGGTTCGTCTTCCACGGCTAATATGGGTCCAAATGTTAGTTATTTGCGCTGCTTCCGAAGGGTTATCTGAACCTATTTGTTGATGCAACACTTATGTCCCCTTGTGATACGTTGTTCGTTGAAGAGTACTGAGTATTGTAGCAATATGGTTAATAATTATTACAAGGTTTAAACAAATTCGTTAGTAGAAAACAATATAACAATTTGTACACCCTAGTCTTATAAATAAAGTACAAAAATATGCTTATTCCTAATCCATAACCTAGATAAGTTAAAAGATTTCAACGCTTTTCGTCAACCGACAGTTTTCTACACTGATGTTCTACTTGTTCGGCTTCGCGTCGTTTAGACTCGACGGATTTTAATTGTTGTTGCAAACGGTCAGGATTCGCGTTAACTACATTAACTTCTGGAATATGAGTTAAACTAATATTTACAATCTCGGTATAGTTCATTTCTGGCATTCCGAAATCCAATTTGTAATTCATTTTGCTATTTCATTCGCGAATAATGTTGCTGTTAGGCTCGTAACAATACATCCTGGTTTCATAGTTAATAAAAATACTCCAGTTACTGCTTTCGAATAATGTTGGTCGTCACAGTTGATTTGTAAGTATTCTGTAATAGGAACTATTCCTACCCAAGATATATCATTCGCCAATTCGTGCCATACGGTATGATTAGATCTTACAAGGAGAGGACACGCTCGACGTGAAAGTGATTTTCCTCAAACTTGCAGGACTTGAAGATGAGATATCTAAAGGTAATTTGGCAAAGCAGTAGCGCGCGCTTTTCAGAATTTTCCGAGAAAATTGCATTTGAAAATTCCTATACTTGTATATAAGCAGTTCGCGTTAAGTATTCAACAAGAAGGAAGCTGAGGGCATAACGAGAAATACTGGTAGTAGGAAGGTTGCTGGTTCGAGTCTCTCGGTATCGATAATTTTTTTTTTTAATTGATATTTTTTGGCCTAAAATGTATGAAATCTGTGCCAAAGAACAGTTACTTTTACTTTTGAAATAGAAAATGCATCTTGTTTCTTTGTGGGGATTGGGAAAGAAATGGAACATAAAAAAATACAGAATGTTATATTTACTTTATTATTGTATTGCCATGCGATGTATACTTTTACAGGCAGGTCAAAATTTTTTAAAGAGGCTACAAAATAGTTCCGTTTTAATTGAACAGAAGCGGGAAATAAATTCCCGCGAAGATTGCATAAAAATTCAAGCCACTGTACATCATCAATTGTCTTCCCCAATATTTTTAAATATGATTAAATATGCATGGTTTGCATCTAAATTATCTGATAGCAGGGAAATATTTATGAATTTTAATCAAGTTTGTTTCCCGATAGAAATTCTGTCTAAAAACGCGTGCTCTTGCACGAACGCGGCGTTTATAGTGTGTGCAAGATGCCGTAGAAATTTTTGCTTTTTCTGCTTTTATGATGAATATCACCCAGGCTCGTGTCTTATTAGCACGTAATTAATAAAAATAATACAATAATAAAGTAAATATAACATTCTGTATTTTTTTATGTTCCATTTCTTTCCCAATCCCCACAAAGAAACAAGATGCATTTTCTATTTCAAAAGTAAAAGTAACTGTTCCTTGGCACAGATTTCATACATTTTAGGCCAAAAAATATCAATTAAAAAAAAAAAAATTATCGATACCGAGACTCGAACCAGCAACCTTCCTACTACCAGTATTTCTCGTTATGCCCTCAGCTACTCACCTTCTTGTTGAATACTTACCGCGAACTGCTTATATACAAGTATAGGAATTTTCAAATGCAATTCTCTCGGAAAATTCTGAAAAGCACGCGCTACTGCTTTGCCAAATTACCTTTAGATATGTCATCTTCAAGTCCTGCAAGTTTGAGGAAAATCCCTTTCACGTCGAGCGTGTCCTCTTCTTCTTAAATAACCAAAATTGCAATGTGTAAACGGATCTGCTAGTAGGTTTTTCACTCCAATTCTAATACATGGGTCTTGTGGAATTACACAGTATTTAGGAATGTGTCTCTCGCATATTTTTAGTCCCTTTATATTCCGACATTCGTACAATTCGACTTTGGTTACAGGTGAGAAATTCCTAGTGTGTGGATCAATTATTACGTAATGTTCAGCTAAATCTATGTAATACAATCTTTCTTGACTAACATATTTTAAAGAAGGTAACAAAATTAAATGGTAAGCGGAAAATTCGGTTTCCTGAACAATGGGAATTCGTATCTCGCATACAAGTCGTTTTCCCTGTGCAATTGCGATATTAATTTTGCTAATCCTTAAGAAATCGTATTCATGCTCTGAATGAGTCTGGTACCAGCCTCTGAGTCGTATGGTTGACTTGCAAACGGCTCCGTGATTGTAAACAGATCATATAAGTTCGCAGTGTTAAATAGCTATTCGATTATCGTCTAATCGTGTTCTGTGTGAAGTATATAGTTCAACTATAAGTTCTTTACCTCAACCGTCACGATATTTTTCGTGCGGTGGAGGTATGTGACCGCCACGAAGTGTCTGAACCATCTATACAGTGCCAGATAAACCCAGTGATGGCAGAAAATTCTCAACAGCAACCGACTTTCACGTTCGGCTTTGACCAAATTTCCAGCCTAACCTAACCTAACCTAACCAAATTTCCAGACCCCACAAAACAAACGATACATCCAATGTGGATATCAATGAATCGGAAACAACGGACAAATGCCACTGGCAAGTAATAAAGAAAAGGAAAACATCGAACCGCTCGCCAGAGCCATACACAGTACAAAACTCGTTTCACTTCAACACACAAAACAGATATGAAGAACTCTCACAACATTCCGACGAAAACATGCAAGTAAATGAAACTGTTTATACTTCAACAAACGATAAAGATAAACAAAGAAATGAACATAAACCGCCGCCAATATTTATATACGGAGTAGCAAACTATCAAAGAATGGTAGAATTTGTAACCTCAACGATAGCTAAAGAACAATACCAATGTAAGGCCCTACCAAATGAAACGATTAAAATAAATGTAACTACACCAAACTGCTACAGGAAACTAATTAAAAAGCTCCAACAAGACAAAATAGTGTATCACACATATCAAATTAAAGAGAAAAGGGCCTATAGAGTAGTACTACGAAACCTGCACCACTCAATACCAACAGAAGAAATCAAACAAGAAATTGAGAAACACGGTCATACGGTCCGCAATATCGTAAACATTAGGCATCGCAAAACCAAAGAACCTCTACCCTTGTACTTCATAGACTTAGAACCTAATCAAAACAATAAGACTATCTACAACATTAAGCACCTATGTAACTTGAAAATAACAATTGAAGCGCCGAGAAAAAAGAGCTCCATTGTCCAATGTACACGATGCCAAAGTTATGGGCATACAAAAACCTATTGTACAAAACCGTATGCCAGTGTGAAATGCGGCGGTGATCATAATACAACTCTCTGTAAAAAGCCTCCAAACACTCCAGCAAAATGTGCCCTATGCGAAGGAAGCCATCCCGCCAATTACAAAGGGTGTAACGCCTACAAAAATTTACAAAAAGCAAGAGGTAAGAAAATATACCAAGCGCGAGAAATCCTCAGTCAATCGAACAATATAAACTGCAATGTCAGTGATACAAACGAGTTCCCTCGCCTAACTTCCAGCCACCCCCAAGTACAGACACCAGTACTCCAACAAAAATCCTATTCCCAAGTCTTAGAGCAAAGTCAGTTGCCTTCAAGTACAACTGAGTAAATATTTACTTTCCTGAATGAGCTTAAAGCAACGTTTTTGCAACTGATTCATCAAAACAGCATGATACTAAACATGCTAACAACGGTCATTAATAAAATTGCTCAATAATGGATAATTCATTACGAATACTACTCTGAAAGGCCAACTGTCTTGTAAATCACAAACCAGAATTACAAAACTTCCTCCTAATGCATAAAATTGATATAGCACTAATATCTGAAACGCACTTTACTTGTAAAACTATGTTTAAAATACCGTACTATAAAGTCTATCATACTCCACACCCTGATGATACAGCTCACGGGGGTGCAGCTATTATTATTCGAAATAAAATTGCTCATAATGAATTAATTCACCATCAAACGGTTAAAATCCAGAGCACTAATATCCAGGTTGAGGCAGAACCCCACTCATTCAAAATCTCGGCTATCTACTGTCCTCCAAGGTACACTATCTCTACTGAAGAATACTTAGCGTTTTTCATATCCCTTGGACCTAAATTCATGATAGGCGGTGATTGGAACGCTAAACATACTGAATGGGGGGCAAGGCTCGTAACACCAAAAGGACGAAACCTATTAAGGGCGCTTACCAAACTAAACTGTACATACATATCTACCGGTGAACCTACGTACTGGCCAACGGATTCCTCCAAAATACCAGACCTATTGAACTTTTTTATTCTCAAGGGAATCAATCCAGGCTATTCGCAAGTCGAATCTAAATTCGAGCTCTCATCGGATCATTCCCCAATAATTGCAACCATAAGTACGCATATAATAAGAAAACCAATCACACCAAGACTTACTTTGGCAAAAACAAATTGGGACATATTTCGTGCATTCATAGATGAGCATATAAAACTGAATATAAAATTAAAAGTACCTGACGAAGTAGATAATGCAGTGCAGTACTTCACCACTTTAATACACGAAGCGGCCTGGAACTCAACACCCACGACAAATGAACCAAAGGAAAGCCAAAACATACCCTTTCACATAAGGCAGCTGGTAGCAGCAAAAAGAAGTGTACGAAAGAAGTGGCAAAGAACGCGAAATATCGTTGACAAATACTCATACAATAAACTAAGACGGAAACTTCACAAATCTTTAATGGATGCACGAAACAAAACATTCGAGCACTATATCACCACACTTTCCAAAAACGATTACTCAATCTGGAAAGCCACCAAAAAGTTCAAAAGACCACAAATATCTGTACCACCGATACGAAAGAGGGACAACGGATGGGCTAAAAGTGATCATGAAAAAGCTACTGCATTCGCTGAACATCTCGAACAGGTATTCACACCCTTCCCTAACGTAAACTCTGACGATAACGAAATTGAAAATACACTTCAGGTTCCGCTTCAAATGGCGTTACCCATAAACTACTTCACACCCGAAGAAGTGATACAAGAAATCCTCAACGTAAAACCGCAAAAGGCACCTGGTTACGATCTAATTACGGGCTCAATTCTTAAACAACTACCAAAAAAGGGAATAATATTACTAACAACCATCTACAACAGTATGATCAGATTATCATATTACCCACTAATGTGGAAGTTTGCCCATATCGTAATGATTCATAAACCTTGTAAACAAATGAATGTAGTAAGCTCCTATCGTCCGATTAGTTTACTTCCTGCCCCATCAAAACTATTCGAAAAACTGCTGTTAAAGAGAATCAGAAAAGATATCGACTTATCAACTGTCATCCCGGATTTTTAGTTCGGGTTTAGAGAACGTCACTCTACATTCCAACAAACGCATAGAATAGTGAATAAAATTGCAGCTAGCCTTGAGCAGAAGACACTATGCACAGCCGTGTTTCTCGATGTCGCCCAAGCATTCGATAAAGTCTGGCACAACGGACTTCTACACAAAATTAAAAACATACTCCCTAGCTCATACTACGTGTTACTAAAATCCTACATCTTGAAAGATACTTCCAAGTAAAATTCAATAACTCCTATTCAAATTACTGTAAAGTACAATCAGGTGTACCTCAAGGAAGCGTACCAGGGCCCTTATTATATCTAATCTACACGGCAGATCTACGCACAACGGATGACACCTCAATCGCAACCTTTGCTGATGACACAGCCCTAATAGCTGTAAATAACGACCCAGTAATGGCATCCAGACAACTCCAACACCACTTAGACCTCCTACAACATTGGCTCAGCAAATGGAGAATAAAAATAAATGAATCGAAATCAGTGCAAGTCACTTTTACAACAAGAAAGATAATCTGTCCCAAGGTTACCATTTATAACACACAAATTCCAGTTGAAACTGAAGTCAAATATCTTGGCTTGCACCTTGACCAAAAACTAACCTGGCAAAAACATATTAAAACAAAAAGAGAACAATTAAATCTAACACTACGTGAGATGTACTGGCTGCTGGGCTGTAAATCGAAGCTTTCGTTAACCAATAAAGTCCAACTGTATAAATGTATTATAAAACCCATATGGACTTATGGGATTCAGTTGTGGGGCTGTACCAAACCTTCAAACACCAAAATCATACAAAGACTACAATCAAAAGCATTGCGTATGATAACTGATAGTCCATGGTATGTCTCCAATTACACAATTCATAACGACCTCAAAATCCCCTTTGTCACCGAAGAAGTACACAGACTATCATCACTCTACCACCAAAGAAACAAGGACCATAAAAACCCACTGATTGCAGAGCTAAACAACTTACCCAACGTGAAAAGAAGACTAAAGACAAAGTGGCCGACTGATCTACTTAAGATGTCAGAAAGAAGACACCCCAACTCATAACTAAAGAAAATACAATAAACCATTTCGGAAATCAGAGGAGTATCATCGCTGGATGATGACTCCGCTCCTGACAATATCAATCAATATATTTACTTAATACCCAAATATAGGAGTAGCTTGTAAATTTGCTGTAAATAAATAAAAAAAAAAATGCTCTGAATCTTGTGAAAATACTAAACCCATCTATACAGTACCATATTCGGTGCGGAACTTGAATCTAATTTACTCGCACTCGAATGGCAAGACAAGCTAGAAGTATACAAGGGGTGTCCCGCGTAACTGTCGCCCCTTTTTAGGCATACTTCAATTTTTACAAGAAATTATGTTACATGAAAGTTCAACTGCATATAAATTTACAAAACTTTTACTAGTCAGAATTTTGTTACCTGCATTTTTTCGGAAATATGAACGTTAACCTTTGTATTTTTTAAATAGAACTACAATATTTTTCAAATATTATTTATTATACAAATTGTTACAAATATAACGACTATAATTACATCAGAAAAAATGTTCAATTAACGTATGAAAAACCATTATAACTTGTGCAGACTCGCGGTATAAAAGCGGTCGCTTTAGGGACAAAGACAAAAGAATTACGTTGTCGATTAATAATATGCCGCAACTCTGAACAAGTAAATAGTATCAATGTGGTTTAACATCAGTTGGAAATTTTAGGTCTGACATCACTGAAAGGTATTGGGCTTCGACAAGAGGAGTTTCCTAATTCAATGGCTGAAGCAGGCCCAATCTGTAAGAAAGCAGAAGATTTAGTACCACTTCTGAAAGCCTTTATAGGAGAAAAAGTATCTTTACTAAATATTGATGCAGTAGTCAACTTAGAAGATCTTAACATTTTTTACCAAGAAAGCTCGGGCGATGTAAGGGCAAGTAAAGTAAATGGTGAAATGCGAGCTGCCCTTTTGAAAGCTGTGCATCATTTTAAGAATATTACTGGATCTGCAACTAAGGTAAATACTTAACAAAATATTAACTTTCCTTTGTCCCAGCAATTCAAACATTTCATACAATTTATTTAACCCCTTTGTATCCATGGACAAGGTATCTCGTCACCTAGCATCTGTTACGTATAGAGAATATTTCTCATACGCCGCTCTTACACGTGTCGTTCGAGCTTGCGTAAGAGGGGAAGACGCTCAAAGATTCCATTCGGCTATCGAATACAAATAACAGGGAACCTATTCACGACTAGCTGTATCGTGACCAATTAGGTGCAGGAGCGTCGCAACGAGGACTCCAAGGTTTTTGAAGTGTAAACTTCTTTAGGCGCGCCACGCACAGAATTTTGCTGGGGAGTGAATGCGTCTGATGCGTCACGGTCAGCGCGTCATGCTCAGCGCGACACGGTCAGCGCGACACGGTCAGCGCGTCATGCTCAGCGCGACACGGTCAGCGCGTGTCAGGCTCACGAGGTAGAACAAGAGAGCCGAGTTTTCAGAGCGAAGATCAGACAGTGCTTAGTAGTGGTGGAGAAATATCGATGGTCAGCACTATCGATAATTTCCGATAGTTGGACCATCGACCATCGATAATTATTGATAGTGATAGAATGTGATATGTATGCATATGTAGTACATACATAAGTAATGTAAGGATGAGCGCTCTCTCTGGCAGCCAAGCCAAATGACGTTAGGCGCAGAGGAAGAGAGCGCTCTCCTAAAAACGCGCAGATACAGTTCAATCCTGTACAAAGGATATTTCGGCAGATTCTTTCGTACGCAAGATCACACAGAAAGCCAGCCTTTAATGACTAAATACTATCGGTATCGTCAGTTATAGAACAAATGCTTATCATCAAACTACCAAACATTTTTCAATTCGCGGCATTACGAATATTAACCCACATTTTCGATGTACTGTCGATAGTAAACATATACAGGGTGGCCCGGAACTCGCGCGGTATTTTTAAAAAAGGGGTAGCTGAGGTGATTCTGAACAACTTTTTCCTTGACCAAAATATTGTTTGAAGCTTCGTTTTTTAGTTATTAACGAAAAACACTGGCCAATGCGAGCGGCCGTATAGCGCGAGCTCAGTCACAATTGCGCGCGGCCGAGATCGGGTGCATCGAGGGGCAACGTACGGCAAATATTACAATCGTCTTACATTAAGAATAGTGTGTAATTCTTCGTTATTCATCAATAACAATTTAATTAACAAGTCGTTTAATAATTGTTCCATACTTTTATTCGTTTTCCGAAACGAATAAAGTGTTTTATTAATTATGAAAAAAGTGTTTGGATGATTAATGTTAGAAAAGCGTAGTTAAATAAATTTATCCATTCGACCGCGAATTTACCTGCTTCGACGGTGTCTTGCCATATGGTCATTGTACCGATCCTGACCTATTTTTACAATTTAAATGCCACGTCCCGGCGATCGATACAGATCTGATTCGCACTTGTTTCCACACGCACATGACACACACATTAACTTTCGTAATGTTCGTAAGTACGTGTCCTGTGCCTGTGGAAACAAGTGCGAATCAGATCTGTATCGATCGCCGGGACGTGGCATTTAAATTGTAAAAATAGGTCAGGATCGGTACAATGACCATATGGCAAGACACCGTCGAAGCAGTTAAATTCGCGGTCGAATGGATAAATTTATTTAACTACTCTTTTCTAACATTAATCATCCAAACACTTTTTTCATAATTTATAAAACACTTTATTCGTTTCGGAAAACGAATAAAAGTATGGAACAATAATTAAACGACTTGTTAATTAAATTGTTATTGATGAATAACGAAGAATTACACACTATTCTTAATGTAAGACGATTGTAATATTTGCCGCACGTTGCCCCTCGATGCACCCGATCTCGGCCGCGCGCAATTGTGACTGAGCTCGCGCTATACGGGCGCTCGCATTGGCCAGTGTTTTTCGTTAATAACTAAAAAACGAAGCTTCAAACAATATTTTGGTCAAGGAAAAAGTTGTTCAGAATCACCTCAACTACCCCTTCTTTAAAAATACCGCGCGAGTTCCGGGCCACCCTGTATTATCGATAGTTTTCGATATTCGATAGTAGCAACCATCGATAATATTGATAGTGCCATCGATATTTCTCCACCACTAGTCCCCACTAGACCCCAGAGAAAGTAAGAGGAAGGTGCATTCTTATATAAACGAATAATTTTTGAGGAGGCGTGTTGGTTTTATGCATTGTATAAAACCCAGTTAAACAAATAATTATCTCTTATAGTTCTGAGAATATATTCTATATTCATTCGTTAGAGTTTCTCCTCTGAATAAGGACCTGCCTTCTTTTACTGTATAAAATGAATTACTTTTAGTAAACTGAACTGTGCATTATATATTATCACACATCCTCATAATCTAGTTTTCCAACAGATTCGTCCAAGTAATAAGACCCGTAATAATAATATTCATGTTATTCATGTATATATTAATTAGAATAGATTAAAATCGCCATCGAAGTTTACACTTCGGTCGTGCGGTCTTAAGCGCACACTAGTTTTTACCTTATATGGAAACCTCTAATGAGTCCCCATGCATTTTGGGGACTATACAGGGTGTTTCGTAACTATGAGAAATCCGGGAAATGGGAGGTTGATGAGGTGATTCTGAACTACTTTTTGCTTGACCAAATTGTTGTTTGAAGCTTGGTTTTTGAGTTATTAACGAAAAATACTGGCTAATCACAGCGCTCGAGCGCGTGGCGTTTAACCGCGCCCGTCCGTTATTCATGAATAACAAATAAACAAAAGAAAAATTTCGTCTATAGGGTCAAACCATTGGTGCTAAGTGACGAGATATCTCGTCAAAAGCATTAATCGACTAATTTCTAGTCGCGATATATGTCCATGGGTATGAAGAGATTAACGGGTTAATGGAAGGGTTATTTGTTTGATATTTGCATTTCAAAATTCTCTATTTGCCTTTGTGCGAATAACCATTCAATTTTCGATTTTAATGAGTTTGTTGTTCGCACGCGATAACGTTATTTGTTACAGATAAAGATACCTGGCTCGGAATACAGTTATCGATTATGGAGGTTTTGGATGTCTCGTGAAAACATGGATTTCAAATTAAGCATAACAAATGGGAAGGTAAACTCCATCATATTTCTCCGTAGTAATATTATGTGACGCTAATTCGATGACGGTGAAATACAAAGTTATTGACATTATTGAGAAGTGAGAGGTGAGCGGGGAAAAAGGATCGCGCAAATCGTTTTGCAAATCGATTGCATTGGTAATCTCCAGGGTTCCCGTGGAAGGGTAGGAATCCAGAAATGGGGGGCTGCTGGGGTGATTCTGAATAACTTTTTCCGTTACCAAAATGTTGGTTGAAGCTTCGTTTTTGAATTATTAACGACAAACACTGGCCAATTAGAACGCCCGTGGAGCGCGCCCTCAAAAGCGTTTAAAACAGGTCACCTGAATAATTCGCTTGCGTTTGGGATGCATAGTAGAAAATGCATCAGATGAATCTTGCTTGATTTCGAAGGACACATAATCTGATGTCATTAATTGTTTTCTAAGTGGAAGCATAGAGAAGGTACAGTAATGTTACTGTAATGTTATATTAAATAAATATAATGAACAAGGATTATTATATATTTATTAAACAGTTATTACGCTGGTCCACATTATGTTACTCTATTCTATTCTACACTGTTCTACGCTGTTCTACTCTATCTACTCTACGCTCCACACTGTCTCGCTGTTCAATCCACTCTCTTCCGACTCTATCCTCCTCCGCTGTCGACTCTAGTCTGTACATTTCCATTCATTCTTCCATTCGTCCTCAATCATTCCCGTCTCTCTCTCTCTCTCCCATTCATATCCTTAAACCTTGAAATTTGGGGACACGGTTTTGCAGGCCATCGCTGTTCGCCTGCAGACCATCTGTGTCCCAGGTAGCCCGGTCGAAAACGCCCTTGGGCCCGGCTGATGGGTGCTTCGCAGTCCTACAATATTATATGTAATGGTCAATGGGTCCTTACAAGGAAAGCTCGCGGACGGCCGTGCTCAGTTTTTAATAAAACTTTACAGGCTTAGAGAATAGTCCAAATCTAAACGTATATTTCAACAGGTTTCCTAAAGCTAGTACCCACATTTATTAGTATGATTTTATATTTTTTCGTGTATTATTGCCAAACGTACTTTGCGAAAGGCAATTAAGCACACTTCACAACACGTTGACAGCACAGGAAAAAATAAAAAAATTTAGTGACATTTATATATAACTTCTGATTCGTAAGAGATATTGGCATGAAATTTGAACTGGTGTTATGTTACAGATAGGTAAAAATAAGTTATTGTTAATATTGTTGTTTCGGTTGGCACTTGTCAAAAGTTGTGGGATGCCGTGGGTATGGAAGCGACGAAGAATTGGAATTCACCGGTGTTCGAATGAATATAAGAGATTTACTGGAATTAAAAAGGGTTCGAAGGTATCCCTGTGAAAAGTTACAGAAAGCTTAACCCTCCGACAGCGATGCCGGAGTCACTGGTTTGGAGACCGATACGCATACAGTAACGGAGCTGTTTGTATTAGGCGCGAGCGGACCTTTTTAGTGGTACCCCAAAATAGGAAAAACCCGGAACTCGGTTGGCTGAATGGAAACAAATGTGCAGACTTGAGCGACTTGAGCGAACCTCTCTTCGAATTCCTTGATAGTTTTCAGTTTCACTTGAGTCTTATACGTTGCCAAAGAAACTTTTTTGTTGTTATTTCTTTGTTGTTTTCAATAACGTAACGCAATGTCTGTTTTACGAACAAAGGAACAAGTTCTTTTTGGTGATTTTCCGGAAGACCTCTACGTTTCTGAAGAATCATCAAATAAGTTATAAAATGTATTCCATGTAGCAATACAAATTTATAAAGAAATAATGTTTATTACAATTCACGAAATTATTATTTTTTTCTATACGTTTTCCTATACGTAATAAAGAAAAAAATACCTGAACGCAAAGCGAATAGAATACAATGTATCGATGAGGGTCTAGGGTCGAGCAACCGTCACTGGTTAGTACAATATCGGTGAGGGTTTGGGGGCTCGTGAATATGTAGTAGTGAAATATCGGTGTGAGTCAAAATGACTCCATGTTCGCTGCCCATTCTCCTCCCTTTAGTATCCCCCTTATCGTTGCGTTTTTTCTTCTCAGCTCCTTGCACTCTTGGAGCATGTGACCCAGCGTCTCTCTGGCCCCTTCATATAGTCTGCAACTGTCTCTTTTCCATCCTTCCAGTACTTGCTTCCCCGCTCTTCATTCTCACATCTAAATCTTGCGATCATGCTTTGGTCTCTATCTCTGTAGTCTCCGTTTAGGTAATTGGCTCTCTGGTTATCCCTGATTTCTGTGTAATGTACGTTGTATCTGCCTCCTATATTTTATCGCTCTTTTCCCCGCTTCTATCCTTACTTTGTCCGTTTCTGTTTCCTCCAAAATTAGATATGCTGGTGTGTTGAAATCCAGACCTAACCAATAACCTTATGTATTTCTTCTGTATTTTCTGTACTTTATCTGCATCCATCCATCCCAGGATTTCTGCCGCGTACAGCAGTATACTTTTCACTATGCTTCTGAATATACTCATTGTTCTTTCAAAATTGTTCCTAAACATTCTTTGTCCTATTTCCCATATCTGCGCCATTGCTACTCTTGCTTTCTTTGTGACTTTCCTTATATGCATCTCTCTACCCCCGTTTTTCTGGAAATTTTACCCCAAGTATTTAAATTCCTTTACTTCTTCCAGACTATTCCCCTCCCAGATCCATTCTTCTCTCATCTTCTTTCCTCTTCCTTTCTGGAAAATCAACACCTTAGATTTTTCTGCGTTCGGTTGCAACCCTTTCCTTTTAAGGTATTTTCCGAATCGTCTTATCATGTCCTTAAGATCCTTTGGCTCATTGCTTAGTAACACTATATCGTGTGCGTATGCTAGGGTCTAGATTTTTCCTTTTCCTACTCTAACTCCTCCTGCTTGGTTTTTTCTCATGGTTTCCTCTAGATCTGCTACATTTTTTTTTTTCGAGGTGGAAATCTTCAGAAGACACCTCCTGCCCTGGGGAAGAGCAGGAGGTATTGTCGGATTTTTACCGACTAAAACCACCCCGGTTACCTATCCTCGGCGCTTGCAGGGGAGGCCCCGTGACCTCCGGAGATAGCTTCCGGTGCCTCCCCACGCCCTAGCCATTGCAGCGCCATCCTCAGGAGGGTTAGAAGGACCCTCCGATACTCCGCTGCACAGAGCCACGCCGGGGGTAACACCCGGCGCGGCCTTCCTTTTCCAGGCCGCGATTAGGACGACTCGGGCCCCCACCCGAGCCGCCGGCTCTCCAATGGCCCCGCGGGAAGCGGGAGAACGTGGTCCTCCCTGGCGGGGCCGCCAGCCTTCGTGTCAGCGGTGGTAGATAGACATCCTGCGCTTCTCGCCACGCTGCCGCTTTTACCTCTCGGGAAGCGGAATCTCGCCAGCGGAAACGGCCAGCGAGCTCGCTCCGCGGCCGGCGAGTCCTGCCCCTCCATCTTTTACGACGGGCGGGATCGGATTATTCCTGATCCCGCTCCGCTGCCTCCTTCTGGCGAAGCACACCTTCGCAGAAGGAGGCCATGGGATTCCAGGCCCTCTCACTGTCCAGCATCCTACTAACGATGCTTGGCACGTTACGACCGCCCCCACGACCGCCGTGAGGACACGATGCGCACTTGCCCATGCTGGGCATTCCTCCAGCGTGTACTGCGCCGAGTCCCGGGCAGCCCCACACTCTCGACACTCCGCCGTCGCCTCCGCTTTTATCCGGCACAGGAACTCGCCGAAGCATCCATGCCCGGTGAGCACCTGTGTGACCCGGTAGGTCAACCTTAGTCGGCCACGGTCCAGCCATTCATCCAGGCTCGGCAGGACCGCCCCGACTGCTCGCTGCGCAGCTCCTCGGTTGACGGGCTCCATCCTCCATTTGTTCCGCGCAGCCAGTTCTGCCTGGCGTCTAACGTCTTCGGCGGACCCGGCGCCCCCCTTCCCCCGGCGGAGTTCTCGGAGACGCTCATAGATGAAAGCGTCTCCCTCCGCCAGGAATTCGAAGGGCACGGTGCCCGCCAATATCAGCGCCGCCTCGTGGGATATCGTGCGGTATCCCCTGGCCACCCTGATGGCCATCCTCCTCTGAACGCGGCGCAACATTGTCTTGCTGCGCCGCCTGACCATCAGGGCAGACGCCCATATCGGGGCTCCATAAAGCGCCATGTACCGCACGATACGAAAGTATAGGCGGCGCACCCTCTCTTTTCCCGGCCCCCGATGTTGGGGAGTAGGCTACTAAGACCGGTCGTCGTCCTTTCCAGTCAGGGAACCAAACGGTCGAAGTGGACCTCGAAACGCCAGTGGCTGCCCAGGAGGAGACCGAGATAGTTCATCCGGTCCCCAACCTGAACGTACTACCCACCTACCATGATCCAGGACCGGGGCGGTCCCCCGCTCCGAGGCCTGTCGTAAAACCACATGGCCTTGGTTTTTTGCGGGGAGATCTGCACCCCCAATCCCCGTATACTGTCGACGACGGAGGCCAGCCCCGTCTCCGCTAAACGGATGGTCCTCCTCCAGTCCCTCCCAGTGGCCATCAGCAATGTATCGTCAGCGTAACACGTTAGGCTGACACCAGCTGGGAGGGAAGACCGCAACACTTCATCGTATCCGATGTCCCACAAAATGGGGCCCAGGATCGACCCCTGCCGGACATCGCGATCAACCTCCATGGAGCACATCCGGCCACTCCGGCCCGGATATTCTACCCACCTGTCCCTCAGGTAATCCCTCAAAACCCTCCTGACGTAGAGGGGCACTCCTGGATTAGCGAGTGCCCTCCCGATACGCCCCCGGGGAAGGGAGTTAATCGCGTTGGTGATATCCAAACTTACTGCCAACGCCCCCCCCCCCGGGGCATGGCCGAGTCCGAGAGGGACCTCACTCGACTTATGGCGTCGACCGTCGAGCGTCCCCCTCTGAAGCCAAACTGGGTCTCGGCCAAGTCGGGACCCACCCGGGACAGGTGCCCCGAGAGGCGGGAAGCCAGCACTCTCTCAAAGAGCTTCCCCACCTCATCGAGGAAACATATCGGCCGGTATGCCGAGGGAGAATCGGCGGGCTTGCCAATCTTCTTAATGAGGACCATCCTCCCCCTCTTCCAGCGGGGCCTGAGGACGCGCAGGGGCAAGGCCATGGCTCGACCCGGAATGCCGTTAGGGCCCGGGGCAGTGTTGCGAGCCCCCATTCTCCTGACAGCCCGGACCAGCTCCTCCACCGTGACACCCATATCGTCGGACCAGGTGTTCGGGTCCGACGCCACGAGTTCTGGTGTCAGTTCCCCCCATCGTCTGGGGAGGGGGGCAGAGCGTTTACCACTCTGTTCAAGAATCCGGGGTCCGTCACGGGGGGCGCCCATGGGCGAAGTTTGCCCATCACCATCTTGTATGTGCGCCCCCAGGGCTCACGGTCTAGGTCTTCGAGGAGCTCCGACCATGCCCGACCACGCCTTCGCCCTCTTGACGGCCAGCTGGAGGGCTACCATATTCTACCGATAACCCTCGTATAGCTGAAGCTCCCTCGCCAGGTCACGACGCCGTCTTCGACGGGCTCTCTGGAGCAGTCGCCGAGCGCGAGCGCAGCATATCGCATCTGCGCTATCTCCGGCGACCACCAGTACGTTGCCCATCGATCCGGGGCCGCTTCCTCCTCGACGTCCACGACCGGCCCAGCCGGGATTCCGGGCCAGGCCACGGCGACGGCCATCAGCACGTCCTCGTCCAGGCGCTTCAGCGCCCACCTCTTCTTTTGAGCAGGGGGAACATAAGGGAACCCATACCCCTCACCCCTCCACGGCAGTCCACGGCCCCGGGAGGTGCACACCCCCATAAGAATATAGAGGTGGTCACTTAAAGTTTCCACCTCCTGCGCCACCCCCCAGCCACTTACGCGATACACCACCCAGGAGGAGGCCCATGTCAAGTCGACTATGGACTCCCCCCGATAGCGGACGCAAGTGCTGGCGGACCCCCGATTCAGCAATCGGAGGTTGGAGCCTGCCGCCCAGTCCAGGACCGCCTCGCCCCTCAGATCCGTCCTAGGGGAACCCCAAGCCTGGGATTTGGAATTAAACTCCCCCAGGACGATAGCCGGACGGGGCCGATATCACGAGATGTATCCCGCGACCCCGTCCAGGAACTCCTCGAAGGACCCGAGGTCCCACCGATGCGGCGCATAGACCCCTACCACCACGAGGTCTCTCCACTGGACCGCAACGTAGCCCCCGCCGCTCTCCAGAAAGGAAAACCGCAAGGGCATCGAGGCCCCTCCAAGGATGATCGCTACCGACCCACCCGAGTTTCCCCAACCAGTTCGGGTGGTCCGGGATCCTGTACGGCTGGGCAGCAGTCGCCAACCCCACAACCCACTCGACCATGGACTGGACCAGCATGTCCTGCACCCTAGCCGAGTGGTTATGGTTGGCCTGAAGCAGCAGGGCCATAGCCCCTTCACTGCTCCAGATCCATGGCCCCTTCCCCCACGGGCCTCGTCACCTCCGTTACGGCGGATGATGTCCTCTTCTTCCCTCCTTCCACTGGAGAAGAATCCTCCGCCGCAGCGGTTCTCTTCTTCGCCTCCGCGTTCAAGTTCAGGGCTTCCAGTTTGGGGGCCAGCTGTGTTTGCTGGCTCCCCTTGGCACCCGGGTTTCTTCCTCTTTTGGGAGGCATACATCCCCTGGTTCCCTTCCCATCCGGTTTTCCCAGGTCAGAGCACAGGTGACACTTCGATGGGGTCGTGCAGTCTGCCACCCTGTGCACCGAGCTTCCACAATTGTGGCAGCGCCCGCTGCGATCAATGGTGCTGGTGCACCGCTGCCTGACATGGCCTGTTTCCAGCGGGCGATCCGCCAGCGTCTCCACCTGGGCAGTAGTCCATCCTACTCCCAGCTTCTTTGCCGCGTCCACCTTCCTGGCCGCCGCAAGAGGGCATTGAATGGTGCGAGGAGCGCCTTCAGGCGATCTTCCCTCGGTGCCGTCCGATCGTGGGGGGATGATGCTCGGGACGCCTTCACCCCCTTGTGCCCGTGCTCCCGGGGCTGCGGGGATGCCTCAGGGGCGTCAGTCGCTACTCCCGCGCCGTTCCCCTCCTTTCGCCCTCTTCTTTCCTTACGTCGAGGATGACCGGGCTTCCCTCTTCTGCTTGGCGACTGGCACCGGTACCACCTTGGACGCCGCCAGCTCCAGCTGAAGGTCAGCCAGCTCGTTGCGCAGCTGGAAATTCTCCTCCTCCAGCTGCTGGGCGTTTCTGACCGCCGATCTCCTAGCCAGCTCCGTGGCCGCCGCTCTGACTGTGAGGGCCGCCTCCTTCAGGGCCCTGACGTACGTGCCCTTCAGGTTCTTGCTCGTGCTGGCCACCCTCCCGACCTTGACCAGCTGAGCCAAGATTTGAGCGCTCAAGTTGGCCGTGGGCTGCGGCCACATCTCGCTGGCTACCTCCATCTCACACGGAAGTTTAGAGGAGCGTCTCACCGAAACCACCTCGTCCTCCGTGCTGGCTTCCCTCCTCTCCTTCAGGAAGGTCGGCGCCTTTTCGTTCGCCGATGATGTCCCCGGCCTCTTCCTCCCGGTGACCGTGGCAGTGCTCGTGTCGGAGTTATACTTCTCACTGCTCACGATACTGGACGGGGGAACCTCTGAGTCCCTCGTTGCCGTTCTCCGGCTGCCACCCCCCGATGGTCTAGGTGTAACGCTTGTTCCGCCACCGCTTATCCCTGGTTGCCCTGGTGACACGGTCCCATCCGCCGCACTCGCGCTGCATGAGCGCGGTCCCTCCCACCGCACTCGCGCTGCATGAGCGCGATCCCTCCTCATTCCAGGTTTGTATTTTGTTGTGTAGTAGTGACATAATGGCAGATATTTTAACGAACGGTTCGCCCATCATGGGACCTCCACCGCGGTGGGAGCACTTCCCCGTTTAAGTTTAACCCTGTTTATGGATTCCGAAGCCGTGAAGCGGTTTTTCGGATGGTCAATCCTATCGGCACCAGTTGACTCTACAGAAAAATGTTACGGGATAGGCCCGCGCCATAAATGATGTTAAAGGTTTAACGTCATCCCTATTGAATGGGCGACACCGGACCCGAACCGGTGCCAGACCCAAGCCTCAGGCTAGACGTGCTGCGATTTCACCTACGTAGCATCGGTTATAAGGAGATACTGACCAGGTAGTCCTCCATACCTGCACCCGAATACCCCACTTCAACCCCGTCATAGGCTCCGGACAATGAACGCGAGTGCGGTTCTTCCACGTTAAACATACGGGTTCACGGGATCTTTGCCATAATTTCAGGACTTACGGTTACCCTTATTACTACCGCAGAGATCAGGTACTAACGTCGCGCACCACTCCGGTCGGGTGGCAACTACTCCCCCCTTGATTAGTCGGACGGGAATAACCATGAGGCATCGACCTCAGCCCACTCACACACACATTCATTCCATGAGCCACTACTTAGTTTTCACCGCTCAGCCGAAGCCCGTCCGGCATGGTTGGACCTGCCGGGAATGTAGCTCCCGCCGGCATTGTCTTGGGCCTCATCGCGACTACTTAAGCTCCTGCACCACGGCAAGGTGGCGGCTCCTAGCAGGGGGTGGTGAAGTCTGCCCATGGGTACTGTACCCGAAAAACAAATTTCATTTATGCAATTATCGAGAAATGCACGCACACCGGTCATGGCAGACGGAGTCGTGGGCCCTTAATTGCATTGGTTTGGCGTAAAACTCGACGATAACTATTTAAAGTTATTAGTTTGTATTAAGTTTCTTTAAGTTATTTTAATAAGTTATGAAAAGTTCAATTAAAGTTACAGTAGAACCTCGTTTATCCGCACCTCGCTTATACGAACGAATTAATGCTCAGCGTCAGTTATACGAACTCAATTAAACCTCCATTATCCGAACGACGGTCCGCCGTAGTTTCAGTTATACGAACGCGTATTCTAACATGTGTTACGAGCCGGGGCTGTGGGTAACGCCTAGGCCGGCGATGTTGATATTACCCAAGGAATATGGTTGAGAATTTGTTAGTTAGGTGCACGGACGAACCTGATGCGAAATCAGGGAGCCGCTGGGATTGATGTATGCGAGGACGAACCCGATGCGAAATCGGGGAGCCTCAGGAATAGAATCAAGCGCGGACGAACCTGGTGCGAAACCAGGGAGCCGCAGGAGGGTGCAACGTCGTGGACGAACCCGATGCGAAATCGGGGAGCCACTAGGAAAGAGTGCGCAGACGAACCCGGTGCGAAACCGGAGAGCTGCTGGGAGGTTGGTTTATTCCCAGACGAACTCGGTGTGAAACCGGGGAGCTGTTCGGAGGTTTGGTAAACGTACGGACGAACCTGATGCGAAATCAGGGAGCCGCAGGATACAGACGAACCTGGTGCGAAACCAGGGAGCTGTTGGATGGGTTAGGTTTCGTGGACGAACCCGATGCGAAATCGGGGAGCCACTAGGTTGGAGTAGTCACCTTGTTTTGGATAAGGCGTGCGAACGAACCTGATGCGAAATCAGGGAGTCGCAGGAATTGTTAGTTTGACTCGTAAATAAATATTCGATACAACTCGAGCGGTTAAGTTGTATCTGTGAGACGTTACTACTAATATAAAGGATTACGGAGTAAAGATAGGTTTTAACGAATCTACTCGGTTTAATGGTGAACAGTTTATGAGTTTATATTGCAACCAGTTGTTTGTACAAGTGTAATTGTCGCGATATAGTTAAATAGTGTGTGAATTATTACCTAAGCTGCACGGTGTTGACGCACTGGCGATGCGGGATCTGAGAACGTTTACAAAGTATGCCGAAAGAACTTCAACCGGACTATGCGGATTCTAACGGGTTACCTTGATCTGAATGTTGCCCTAAGCCCAATTCTTACTGAATTACAACCGACTCTGTACAAGCGTAACGGGGCGTGACTACGCGCGTAGCTGTGTAGTTATGAACCGAAGATAATTAGAAACGGAGGGTTTATATAGTCCCGAAATGTATGGAGGGGCTCATTAGAAGCCTCCATATATGGTAAGGGCACACAGTTGTTTAGGGCTGATGCCCTTCCGGAAAGTGTAATCACTTTCCTTACCTGCACTACTGCCGTGCAGCGACCTATCTATTTTTTATGATGGATAGGCCTGATTAAATAAAGTGGAATGCTGTGAGTGAGGTTCTTTATTTCTTCACGTTTGTCTGAAGACTGACTGATTTTCACGTCCTAGCGGAGAAATTCGAAATAGCAAAAAAAGTGGGGATATGTGCAGCCACCGATGGCCCAGCTAGACAAATGAATCTCACTGATCCGCGCGCTCTCCGTGTTTAAAACTCTCAACAACAGTCTTCGTCGGGTCACGAGTGCACCTAATCGGTCGCGATGCAGTTGGTCCATACTAAAAGGGTTAACCGTCGTGTGGTAGCGAGATAAATCTTTAGGCGTCTTCCGTTCCTACGCAAGAGCGAACGACGCGTGCGAGCGCAGCGTAGGAGAATATTATTCATACGTAACACATGTAATAGAAGCTGGCATTCAGAAGCTGAAGTCGAACACGTCCATAATTTTTTTCTAACATAAGCCGACGAGCAGTTTAATGCAATTCATAAATTTGTAGGGCATTAATGTCTTCTCATAATTTTTTGTAACATATTTATAATTTATACATTCAATTTCAAAACACAAAATAATTAAATCTTAAAAATAATAAGAATCGTGATAAAAAATCATTTTACATGTAGGATTGGACCGGAAAAACCGTCCTCTCTCGCAACTCTCGATCACATTAACTTAAAACGCGCTTTTTGTTCACGCATGTACACACACGCATCACACGCACAATAGCTTCCCGCTTGCTCTCATCCCTCATACATTAAGAGACATAATAAATATGTAATTAACTAGTGAAACAATTACTGATATGTACTAAAAAAATTAAATTTTTCTCGAAATTTTTGAACTTGCAAGTTCCTTTAAATGAATAAGACGTTGCAAATCAGCCGTATACGATTCTGGCTGTGCTTCAAACCATTTCATAGCTGTCTTTAAAGCAGCTAGTGCATCGACATCGATAGGAATTGGTTCTGCTTCCTCTGATTCTTCTGCTTCCGCTGATTCTTGTGCTTCTTCCGTTTCCTCTAACTCATTGATGGTTGTATTCTGTCCCGTAACTTCACGTATGATCTCGTCATCATGAAAAATTTGGAAACCGTGGACATTTTGGTCACACCTCAGCCATTCTCCTGTGTCCTCAATGTTGAAATCCGCATAATACGGAGTGCATCTCGCAATTTCATTTTAATTTGAAATTTCTTCCAATCACTATTTCTCCTTTCGGTTCCTACTTCTCTCACTTCCTTGTCATGAATGAGTTTTCTCCATGCATTTCGAAGATTTTCCTCTGTCAAATGTTTTCTGTACAATCTGTACATTTTTTCAATAACACCCTGATTCATGGGTTGCATTAACGATGTTACATTGCCCGGAAGAAACATAACGTGGAACATTTCATTAGATAATATATTCAATTCTGTTGCAGAATGGGAGGGAGCATTATCTAGTATAAGCAATACTTTTCCTCTTTTTCCTGTTTCTTCCTGATGTCTTTTTACATTAGGAATAAAATGCAAAAGATGCTTTGTAAATAATTGGCAGGTTAGTAACATGCTTAAAGCATCAGGGTTTCTCAGATTTTTCGATCATAAGCAACGGAAGTTTATGTGAGCCCGTAGCGTTAGAACAAACTAAAATGGTTACCCGATCTTTAGAAATTTTATAGCCGGGTGCGGTAGTTTGTTCGCCCGAAGCAAGTGACTTTCGAGGTATAGGACTTTCGGCATTGTATTTACAATCCTGCGAGAAATTTTGTTCTTGTATGAAATTGTATAATTTTTCTTTAAATGCTTTAGCAGCCTCTACGTTTGTGGAAAGTTTATTGCCTTGAATATTTAACCACTTGCGCTAAAAAGACGTGCCACGCACGTCGAGATGCCTTTGTTTCAAAACCGCGAGCGACGTGTACACCACGTCGATAGGCGTTTATCGCAAAAATGAAAATGACGTGGTCCACACGCCGCCTAACAACCAGATTGTTTATTTCTCGAGCTACAGTTCCAGAGTGCACGGCGTCGCAGAGTAATAGATTTATTTTATTTCAATCATTTTAACCCATATTGTAAAATGAAGAATAATAGTAAACTCAGTGATATTGTTTGGACAAGTGCAAAGAGAAAGCGATTAGTTATTACATCCGATAGTGATACAGATAGCGACTGCGAGGAAATTGTTTGTCCTGTTCGAAAGCGGCGTAGAATTATAGTATCTGGTAGTGAAGAAGAAAGTGGCAGTGAAGATCGTGAACTTAATTTTACATCTGAAGAATGGATATGGGAAAACAAGGAAAACAATAGCAAAATTTGGCAGTACTCACGGATTCTTGGAATGAACATAGAAATGGGAGAAGGAACCACAGCTTTGCAAATGCTAAACCAAATTTTACCAAAAGACTTTTGGAATATCATTGTTACAGAAAGCAATCGTTACGCGAGTCAAACAATAGGAGATACAACCAGAGAAATAAAACAATCTGAGGAAAATTGGAGGGATACGAATATTGATGAAATTCATGCTTATTTTGCGTTATGCATCTTGATGGCACAAGTGAAAAAGTCGAATGTCCAATGCTATTGGCCAGGAAGAAGTATTATTGAAACTCCCATTTTTCGAAAAACAATGCCATTACGGAGATTTACGCAACTCTCCCATTTTTTACATTTGTCCAATAATGAAGTTGTAGATAAAGATGATCGTTTATGCAAATTACAAGATACACATAATCATAAACATAAAATATAAACAGTTCAATCCGTCAAAAAGGGCCGTTTTGGAGTAAAGTTTTATAAATTGTGCGAGTCTAAATCAGGATATTGTATCAAATTTTAAATATACACAGGTCAAGATACAGTGAAAAATTCAATCACCAGTGCTTCCGAAAATGTTACCATGTTTATGTGCGCATCAATATCTAATTTCGGACACACCTTGTTTTTGGATAATTGGTATTCTTCGCCAAACCTGTTTCAAAAATTACAATCCATAAAAACTAATGCCATAGGAACAGTAAGATGTAACCGAAAGAATATGCCGAAAGATCTCGCAACGATAAAGCTGAAACGATCAGAAGCTATTTCAAGATCATGCAAGGGTATTTTAGCTGTAAAGTGGAAGGACAAAAAAGATATACATTATTGGCCACGAAACATTAAAAAAATTGAAATGACGGATGTGGAGAAGAAGAGATGGGAAACTAAGAACACCATTACAAAGCCCAATATCGTTTTGGAGTATAATGATGGCATGGGTGGGGTAGATCTCCAAGATAGCTACTTATCTTTGTGGGGTGCGAGAGTTCTTGGAAGACGTGTATAAATGGTTTACATGAGTCGTATGATAAGAAGTATCGAATGTGCCGCGAGGTGTGAATGATGAGTGTTAGTGGAAATGTCAAATACGGATCGAGTGCATGTTTATATCTGGGAAGGAGCGAACGATTTCGGGGAATGCACGTGGAGGCTTGAGTACATGGTGACCCGTGGTCGAAATGTGACACGTGGCAAGGGTGTGTGTGTCGGTGTGAGTCCTAAATGAGTGAGAGCAAATGAGAGATAGAATGAGAGGGAAACTGTGAGTGAAAGTATATATGGAGTGGCTGATGCGTGCGCGAGGCAGAATGGAAGTAGTATCGAAAGAGAATAGATTAGAGTCAGAGTTGAGAGAGTTAAGTTATAACCGAGACGTGTACTTCTTTAAGTTTATAATAAATATAATTAGTTGTTTGTCATTTGTTTCATTACCCTGCTTCTGATCCGGTCGCTTATCAAATCCCATCTTACATGTTCTTTTTCACTTATGAGAAAATACGTGAAAAGTTATAAAAAAATATTTTTTTACTTAATGGATATTGCACTTTTTAATGCTTATGTTTTATTTTCGAAGGAATTGAATATATCAAAAAGTAAAAAATACACGTTTTCCAAATTTTGATTAGATGTGGCGGAACAAATTTTAGGAACTGTATGTATGCTTGAATACACAAAACATGGAAGACTGTGTGCTGGTGACATACCACTTCGTTTACAATCAAAATAATGGGGCTAAATAAGTTAAAAAGAATCCCCCAAAAAGGTGTAAAGTGTGTGCCAAACATAAAAAACGCAGCGAGACTACTTGGGAGTGCAAGGAATGCCTTGTGGCATTACATATTCCAAAATGTTTTGAAATTTACCATACAGAAGTAGATTATTAATTAATAAAATGTTATTGTTGTCGTGAGTATTCACTCATATTCGTGTAAAGTTCTTTATGTAAGAGCCTACCAACGCGCTGAGGCGTTGCTAAAAGGATTGCACTCGCAGACGCTGAGCGGCGTCAATGTGACACCTTACCGCGTGTTATACAGGGTCTGTCCGGAAAGTAATGCAATTTGTATACGAATCTGCAATGCAATGTATACGAATAAAAGTGTTGAGGATTGAGCGCTCAGGTCTGCGCGATCCGATGGTTGGCTGATATCGCTCAGCGCTGAGCGTGGAGGTGTAGGATGAGCAATGAAGAACGAAAGAATATAGATCTATACAGCACTTAAATTTTGAATTGTTACACGAATAGTGTAATACGAAGTTAGCTTAACGACGTGTATGTCCGTCCTCTGTCGCGGTTTTCGCCGATCTCTCCTCTATTTGCGAGCCGTTGCTCGCCGAGCCGCTTCGACGGTTTTTCTGTTGTTTTTTTTTGGTTTCACCTGATTGGTGTAAACCGATCAGGCGATAGACTCTTGACAGTTATTGGGTCGGTAATTAGCCCGTCATACGCGAGGCTAGGTGACCCCCAAGGTTTTGCAGTTTGAATTTTGAACATACCGCCCGCCTTGAAGCGCTTGCAACGAGCGTTTCGAAAGTAGGGTGAGGGGCGCGCAGGTGGGAACCGCCCGCCTTGGCGGGCTCGACGAACAAATAGGATGTATGAATATAGAATATGACCTTACCAACTACATTAACTTAGCTTAATAATAGAATTAGTAATCGCAGCTATTTACAGTTAGAATTAAAACTTATAATTAATAATCGCAATTATGTACACTTGTTCTCTAACGGACGATTACAATTTTACGCGGACGCGTCTCTCTTGACTGGAAGCGCACAAAGTTTGACAATTGGTCGCTTAAATTCAGAATTCGCAGTTCTGACCGTAACGACGCGAGTGAGGCCGTCAGCACCAGGGTGCAGCTTGACAATTCGCCCGAGTTCCCACTTACATGGAGGGAGTGTTGAATTACGCAAAAGGACAAGTTGTCCTTGTTCAAGAGAAGGGCGGATTTGTCGCCATCGCGTGCGTTGCTGCAGGGTGTTGACGTACTCGACCCGCCATCGCTTCCAGAATCGCTCGGTAATGCGTTGCACGAGATGCCATCGCGACAACCGATTCTCGTTGAGGTGCAACACTGAGGGTTCCGGTGCAGTAGTGAGAGCGGACCCGACCAAAAAATGTTCCGGAGTGAGCGGGTCGTATGTGTCGAACGCGTCGGACAGCGGAGCCAGTGGACGGGAGTTCAGGCAGGCCTCGATTCGGCATAGGAGCGTAGTAAATTCTTCGAAGGTGAGGGTGTGTTCCCCCAAAACACGGCGCAAGTGATGCTTGACGCTACGCACTCCAGCCTCCCACAAACCTCCGAAATGTGGCGCAGTCGGGGGTATGAAGTGCCACGACACGTTGTCGCTCGCGGTAGCGTTTTGAAAGGATGAGTACCGCAACGCCGCCCGGTGTGCTTCGAATAGTTCTCGATCGGCGCCGACGAACGTGGTACCGTTGTCCGAGTATACGGAAGTCGGGAGACCGCGCCGCGCGCAGAACCGCGAAAAAGCGTTGCGGAACGCTGTGGTGGTATAGTCGCCGACCAATTCTAAATGGATAGCCCGCGTTGACAGACACACAAAGAGTGCTATGTAAGCTTTGCGGGATGTGATACCGCGACCCGCGAAAGCTCGAACTTTTACGGGTCCGGCGTAATCTAGACCGCAGTGTGCAAAACTGTGACTGGGTGGAGTGACGCGAGGGAGCGGCAGGTCCCCCATCATTTGTTCCGGAACTTGTGCCCGCAACCGAACGCACTGAACACAGCGGTGGATCACGAATTTAACTTGAGTGCGAGCACGCAGAATCCAGAAGTCAGAGCGGAGGGTGGTCAAGGTGAGCTGAAGGCCTCCATGCAATGTTCGTTGATGCGCTTGTTTGATTATCAAAGTGACCAGCGGGTGCGCCGCGAGGAGAACTGGATGTTTCCGATTGTAAGGAAGTGGAGAATTTCGAAGCCGTCCGCCGACGCGAATAATGCTGTTTTTGTCTAGAAATGGGTGGAGGTTTGCTGTCGCGCTTTTCGCGGGAACGCACTGATTATTCGTTAAGGAATGTATTTCTAAAGCAAAAACTGCCGACTGAATTGTTTTGAGCCAGAAGATCCGAGCACACATGCACTGTTCGGCGGTGAGCGCGAGACCGATAGCGCGGGGCGAAGAACTGTTGTGTTGACGATCGCAACAACGAGCGGTGAATCGCTGTACGTACGCGGTCACTCTAATAAGCTTCGGCCACGATGAATATCGCGAAGCGAGGTCCCATGGTTCCGTTTTCGTAGAACAGTGCAGTGTCACGACCTTCTCTTCTAGCGGAGCGTCGGCTGCGAGCGGAGGGGATGCCGTTGGCCATTGTTCGGCAGGGAGGCGAAGCCAGGGTGGTCCGTGCCACCATAACCGATGGTGGAGGAGTTCGCGCCCTAACAATCCCCGTGACGCGCAATCGGCCGGATTGTCCTGCGTAGGGACGTGCCTCCACTCGACCCGTGGTGCCCTCACCGTAATTTCATGGACTCGGTTCGCGATGAACGTTTTCCATCGCGATGGGTGATCGCGAAGCCATGCGAGGACGACTGTCGAATCGGTCCAGCAAAAACACGAGTGAGGACGAAGCCCGAGGGAGTTTCGGACGAATTCGATTAATCGCGATAGAAGCACTGCGGCGGATAGCTCCAAACGTGGGATCGTGAGAGGCGTGATCGGAGCGACCCGTGACTTTCCGGCGAGTAATGACACTGAAATCGCGCTCGTAGGGGAGGTGATTTTTAGGTATACCGCGGCCGCGTATGCGACGTTGGATGCATCGGCGAAACCGTGGAGTTCGATTTGAGTTGAATCGGAAGTTAGACCGGTCCACCGATTGATTGTCAACCCATTTAATTCCCCGAGGTCGGAATAAATGCGTGTCCATCGGAGCAACGAGGCGGGTGCTATGGGTTCGTCCCAAGATACGCGAAGGCGCCAGAGGTCCTGAATTAGTATTTTTGCGGAGACGGTCACGGGGGTGACCCATCCTAGGGGGTCGTAAAGTTTCGCGATAGTGGATAAAATGGCACGTTTCGTTACCGGCGCGTGCGAATCGATCGATACGTTGATTTGAAAAACATCGCGGGACGGATTCCACCCGATTCCAAGCACTTTGACACGTTCGTCCTCGGCCAGCGCTTTCGTACAGGCCAGACCATGATTTGCCGGATCAATGTCCTCGAGAAGTGAAACTGAATTACTCGCCCATTTGCGGAGCTCGAATTTCCTCCGACGTAATAAAGCGATTACTTGGTCGCGGCTCTGCTTTAGAGACGCGACGTCTTCCCCGCCGAAGAGCACGTCGTCGACGTAAATCTGTTCCTGTAATATCGGAACAGCTAGCGGAAACTGATGGCCCTCGAGTTCGGAGAGGCGTTTGAGGACACGAAGAGCGAGGAACGGAGCGCACGCCATCCCGTAAGTCACCGTTAATAACCGATAATCGCGAATCGGACCGGAACGGGTCTCCTGCCACAAGATTCTCTGATAATCCACATCGCGGGGGTCGACGAGAATTTGCCGGTACATCTTCTCGATGTCGGCAGCGTAAACGTAGCGGTGATGCCGCCACCGAAGTACAACAGCGGGAAGATCGGTTTGCAGTTTCGGCCCGGCAAGCAGATGATCATTTAATGATCGTCCGGTATTGGTCCTGTACGACGCGTTGAAAACGACGCGGAGGTGAGTGGTCACGCTTCCAGTACGGAATACTGGATGATGCGGAATATAAACGGGGTCTGACGTAGGGTGCGAGGCTGGAGCGAGCGTCATATGACCGCGCTGTTTGTACTCGGTCATGAAGTCGGAGTACTCTCGTTCGAGTTCCGAATTCGTTTTGAATTTTCGAGTGAGTGAAGATAGCATGTTCTCCGCGGCAGGACGCGATGGACCGAGATTGAGAGGAGGACTCCGAGCGAATGGAAGCCCGACCATGAACCGTCCGTCCGATGCTCGCGAGTGAGTTGCCCGGAAGTGCTCCTCACATTGTGTCTCCGCCGAAGTCATGAGCGATTTCCGTGGAAGCTTCTCCACTTCCCAGAACCGTCGCAACTCGTCCTCGAGGGGGAGGACACAAGCGCTGAAGTGCGCTGTGAGGAGTTGATCGGAGGCGGATGGGACCGGAGAAGAGTGGACAGGGCCCGAGATCACCCATCCGAAAATGGAGTTTTGCGCAACAGGCAACCCGGCACGACCCTTCCGGACTCCGTCCAGAAGAGCCTCGCCGTACAGATCCGCACCGATAATGACCTGAATTGGTTCGTCACCGGCGGGATCTGCATCAGCCCAAGGAAGATCGGCGAGGTGTTCGAGCTCTGTGGGAACGGACTTCCGGGGTGGAGGATAGGACGTCAGAGTCCTGAGAACGAGTGCAGTCGTGGAGAGGGCGGGAATCTCCGCGTAACGCGAACATACTGTAATTGACACTGCGTATCGCACGGTGGTTGCGCGAGTATCGCCGACTGCGGGAATAGCCACGTTTGTCCGCGTGCGTTTCGCTTTCAGTAATTGCGCTAGGTTTTCGGTAATGAAGGTCGCCTCGGATCCTTGGTCGAGTAACGCTCTCACGACTGCAGTTCGCCCGGATGCAACCCGGACTTTAACCAAAGCGGTAGCGAGGAGAATGCGCGACGGAGTTCGCGGGTGGGTTATCGCAGACAGTGACGTCACAGCGGCATTGTCAATAGAGACCGCACGTTCGTTTGTTGACGTGATGTGGTTGCCGGTTGCTCGAGCCTCGGAATCGAATCGTCATGGAGCGTGCTATGGTGGTTTTTATGACATCGGCGGCAAGTGTATTTACTGTTACAATCCGCGACCGTGTGTGTGTCACTGAGACAATTAAAGCAGCGATTAGCCTTCATAACGAACTCTCGGCGGCGCTTAGGACCCTCGGCGAGGAAGGAAGGGCACGAGCTCAGGTAATGTCGCGCTTTACAACGCGGACACGATGGCTTCCTAGTGTTTGTTTCGGTTGACAGGTTGGAAGTATCGCGCGCAGGGCTGGCCGTCACGTTGGCGGTGTGAACGCGCTTGGTTCCCGTCGATTTGGTGATCGGTTTGGTCGTCGAGCTCGGAGCGAGCTCCTCGAGGGCTTGTGCGCGAGATTCCACGAATTGTAATAACCTTTCGAAACTCGGCAGTTCGTCGGTTTGACGCGCCGCGAGGGTCCATGCCTTCAATGTCGAAGGATCGAGTTTTTGCGAAACGAGATGCACCAGAATGTCACTCCATAGTTCGGCAGAAGTGCGACCTAACTTGGTGAGAGACGCAACGGCAAGGTTCGCTTGATCTACTAACGAGAGTAGATCTCCCGAAGATTCTCGCGTTGACGCTGGTAATCCGAGTAAATTTGACATATGAAGTTGAATTAACCGCCGCTTGTTTTCAAATCGGGCGGTGAGAGTGCGTCACGCGATCGCGAGGTTTTCAGCGGTAAGCGGAATTGGTTTGATCGCATCGAGAGCAACACCTTTTAACGCTGACACGAGGAAATGCATGCGTGCAAAATCGGACAATTTTGGATTTGACAGAATTAGCGACGTGAAGCGATCGCGAAACGTTTCCCACTCATTACAGTCCCCGTCGAACGGGGTGAGCGGCATGGGCGGAAGATGATCGAGTGATACGCCGGGAAAGAACGGATTCGCGTTTCCCGGTTGAAGTGCAGAAGTTGAATTCGGTGGACTTACAGGGGACTCGATGTTCGCCAGCCAATCCGCCATGAAGTCTCGGGCGACGTAGTAGGCGTCCTCCGTGGGCTCCAGCAGGTCCTCCGCTGGGTACGAAGCCGCCGCTTGGTCGTCCGACGGTCTGGAGGTCAGCAATATCGCGTGGTTTTGTTGAAACTGGTTCCAGGCCTCGTCTAGTTGGTTTATTCTGGATCGAATCTTCGCCGCAGTCAGGTTTGCAGCCCCGATCTTCTTAAAGTTTTCCACGGCTCGAGTGATGGTTCGCTGCTACATTGCCTGCGCAGCTAATGCCTTTTCCATGGCTCCCAGTTGCTCGGGGTTACACCTCCAAATCCGGCCCGAAGGACCAATAAATGTTGAGGATTGAGCGCTCGGGTCTGCGCGATCCGATGGTTGGCTGATATCGCTCAGCGCTGAGCGTGGAGGTGTAGGATGAGCAATGAAGAACGAAAGAATATAGATCTATACAGCACTTCAATTTTGAATTGTTACACGAATAGTGTAATACGAAGTTAGCTTAACGACGTGTATGTCCGTCCTCTGTCGCGGTTTTCGCCGATCTCTCCTCTATTTGCGAGCCGTTGCTCGCCAAGCCGCTTCGACGGTTTTTCTGTTGGTTTTTTTGGTTTCACCTGATTGGTGTAAACCGATCAGGCGATAGACTCTTGACAGTTATTGGGTCGGTCATTAGCCCGTCATACGCGAGGCTAGGTGACCCCCAAGGTTTTGCAGTTTGAATTTTGAACAAAAAGTATGAAACAGTTATTAAACGACTTGTTAATTAAATTGTTATTGATGAATAATGAAGAATTACACACTATTTTTAATGTAAAACGATGTAATATTTGCCGTACGTTGCACCTCGATGCACCCTATTACGGCCGCGCGCGATTGTGACTGAGCTCGCGCTATACGGGCGCTGTAATTGGCCAGTGTTTTCCGTTAATAACTCAAAAACGAAGCTTCAAACAATATTTTGGTCCAGGAAAAAGTTGTTCATCATGTCTGCGATTTCCTGAGTGCTGTTAGCTAGTGATTCAATTTGTTCGTTAATTTTAATAGCATCTTCCACACTTAAGGCTCCAAAAAGAGCTTTGCTAATTTTTCCAATAAATTCGAGTGGTGCGCGTCTTTTTCTTATATTATTTTCTAATTCGATGGTTGGGAGTAGTTCCCGAAGTATTGTTTCTGAGGTCTTTATATCGTGTAAACGAGATTCCACCAGTTTCAGTTGTCCGTAGATTAAGCAGGGTGGTCCTATTGTTGTGCAAAAGTTTTTTGTAGCTTGTAGATTTTCCCATATTTGTGTGCGTTGAGTTACGAGGCCTTGTGTATCGGTGTGTGCTATCAGAGTCCATGTAGTATGGTATAGGTGTAACGTGCCTAGTGCTTCTGAGTGTAGACCAGGGTTTTGTGTGAGTGGTGTTATCTTGTATCGGACGTCTGCGTTTACAAGTGATGCGAGGCATCTGTAACATGTGCCAATTTGATTTTGTCTACATGCACGATTTTTGATTTGTTCTCTTTAATTTTTAATTTTACATTATGTCTATCTAGGATTTCCAGAATTTTAAAAGGTCCTATGTAATTGCTATCGAGTTTATTCTTTCTTTGATCGTTAATTAAGAATACAAGTTGACCGACCAAGAAATTTGGTGTAGTAATCCTTTTATCGTAGTATCGCTTGGTCTTTTCCTTAAATTGTATTTGTTTTTGCAGTGCAATTTGTTGCATTTAAGTGTTTACTGAAGGTTTGTAAATAGTCATCATATGTTAGGATTTTTTCAAGAGGTGGAAATTCTGAAGGAGAACGAGCTATTCTGCCGAAAACTAGTTCGAAAGGTGTGCAGCCGGTACTTTCGTGTAATCACGAGTTTCACATATAAAATGTTTTAGGTATTCTATGAGACCATGATGGCTACGTTCAATGGCTCCATTTGATTGTGGGTGGTAATGTTTGATTTTGAAAAGGTTTGTAAATTCTTTGAATATGTCAGACATGAAATTTCTACCTTGGTCGGAAAGAATTCGTGGGGCACCAAATATGCAAATGAAATCTGTAGCGATTGCTTTAGCGACTTCTACCGATGTCTGTTGTTTTAGGGGAATTGCTATTCCAAATTTACTAAAAAGATCTATAACTGTTAGAATGTATTCATATCCGCTGTTTGTTTTCTTTAAAGGTCCGGATATGTCAATAGCAATTTTATCGAAAGGTTCGGTAGGGGTGTCGGTGAAAATCGTCAGTGCCTTCGGTTTTATCCGCACTAGTTTGTTTTTCTGGCAAATCAATGCAATATTTTATGAAGTTTTTGATCTCGTTTTTCATGCCTTTCCAGTAACATTGAGAAGCAATTCTTTTATGTATTTTTGTTATGCCTTTGTGACCGCCAATTGTAGAACTGTGCGATTCTGCGATTATTCTTTTCCTAATATCTGGTGGTGGAACTGATATGAGTCCTTCACAGAGTGTAACGGTGAGGTCTGGGTCTGACGTGTTTGCGAATAAGAATGTTTTTATGTTTGACCAGGTGCATAGGTCAATTATTTTGGTGTCTTTAGATATGGTACACGAGTTAATTTCGAGTTTGCGTAGTACATTTAAGAGTGTCTCGAGGCATTTCTTCATAATGTGGACATCTGTACAATTTGTGTTGCTTATTTTGCAAACCATGCCGAAGTAACACGTGACGCCATGACGTGTAATGAGAATATCCCCGATGTTTGGATTGCATTGTATTAACACGTTGAGTGCCACGCCGGTTTTGCCTTGCTTTCCGTTTAGGCCACACGACGCGACATGCGCGACGGCGATCAAATTCGTTGTCAATGCATTCCCGGCGCTCGTCGAAATTCGTTTTGTGTTCAACGAGGAACGTCGAAAAGGCCTTGTGTCGCCGCGACTGTCGGACCGACACAAGGGCTTGGCGAGGTTCCTCGATGAACACGACCGTTCGCGAGCTTTCCGTGTAAGCTTCCTTGCCCATTACATATAACATTAGTCAGTAAATATAATCCAATTTCTATCGTGTTTGGTCTCATTTCAATCACCACAATCTCAGCAATATTTAAAAACAAAAATTATAGCGATATATGTAACAATAAAAAAGTTTCGTCGTTGCATTAGTGTTGTCTCACCGATGCGAAGGCATTTAAACCTTTTACTGACGCCCGACTTCGCATTCCACTTTTTCGTTCGCTCGCTGTCCCTTTCTGTGGCCGCCGATGTCGGTGCCTACATTGTAGCCGGGAGGCCGAAATTTCGAGGAACCCAAAGTTCACCTATATTTGCTCGGCGCTCGCGGCCGGTCCCGAACAGCCAGCGCCAAGCGAAGAATTACTGTACTTTGTATTTCTCCGTCGTCGTATAGCGAACGCTCGCTTATTGATGCATCATTATAGTCTCTCGCTTTATTCATAGTTTTGTTACTCAAACTTGATTCCCTTTTATTTGTTGTACCCTTGTTACTAGGTTTATTTACCTCCTCATTTGTATATTTTTCTGTGTTGGTTTTCATTTCGTGCTTTTTTGCTGTTAAATTCATTTCTCCTTCCACAGTTTTATACTCTTCGTGGTTCGTGCGTTTTCGCACCGGTCTTCGTCTCAGTACTATATGTTCATCTTCCGATGACGTAGACGACAATGAGTCCCTATTATGTTCGTCTATGGTGTCATCTAGTTTAATATTTGTGTATTGTCCCTCCATGTCTGATTTTGTTGATAAGTCGGTGTCTGATTGTCTTACATAGCCAATTTCGTCCCTTTGCGAATTCCATTGTCTTTTGCGCAATTGCGGGTTTCCTGATCCGTCATCTGTCGTTGAACGTGCTCTAGTTTGTGGTTGGTGGTATGTCTTTGGTTTTTTATTTTCGCATGTATCTATAGTATCCGATAATTGTTGTCTTTGTCTGATTGGCATAATATTTGCTGGATTCCGGGATAACGCATCAGCTACCAGGTTTAATTTTCCAGGCTGATGGTGAATTTCAAAGTCGTAGTCGTTTAATACAACTTGCCATCGTTGTAATTGTTGTGGTGGGTTCGCCTTGTGTTTCAAATATGTAAGTGCTCTATTGTCTGTGATGAGGGTGAACTTTTTACCATATAAATAGGGTCTAAAGTGTTCGATCGCATTTATGACTGCTAGTAATTCTTTTCTCATCGTTTCGTATAACTGTTCTGCTGTTGTGAGTGATCTTGAATATAATGCTACTGGATGGTTGAAGTTATTATGTTCTTCGCTTAATACGGCGCCTATCGCATAATCGGACGCGTCGGTGGTTAATGTAAATGCTTTTGCGAAATCCGGGTATCGTAGAATTGACTGTTCTATAATCTTGTTCTTCAGTGTATCGAAGGCAATTTGGTGTTTTGTATTCCACGTAAAATGTACATTTTTCCGAAGTAGTCGTGTTAATGGTGAAATAATGTTTGCGTAGTTTTTTATAAAACGCCTATAGTATCCTGTTAGCCCCGCAAATTGTTTGATGTTCTTTTTGTTTTCTGGCCTTGGGTAATCTTGAATAGCCGATACAATGCTGGAAATCGGTTTCAAACCGTCTTTTGTAATTGTGTGTCCCAAATATGTCACTTTTTTCTCAAAATGTGACATTTTTCTGTCTGCAATGTAAGTCCGGCGTTCGTCAATCTGTTTGCTAACCTACGAAATTTTGTGGTATGTTCCGAAAAGACTATTTGCATAGATTACGATGTCGTCTAAATACACAAACAAATCGTTTCCCTGTAAGCCAGACAATATAATGTCCATAACGCGCTGAAATGTAGCGGGTGCGATTTTCAAGCCGAATGGCATACGGTTAAATTCAAATTGACCATTCGGGGTGGAAAAACGCTGTTTTTTGTTTGTCCTCTGAGTGCATTTCTATCTGGTGAAAACCTGATGCCAAATACAAAACGGAAAAATATTGGGCATTACCTAATTGGTCCAGAATATCGATTATATTCGGAAGGGGATACGCGTCTGTGATCGTCTTTTCATTCAATTTCCTGAAATCTATGACCATTCGCCATTTTTTGTTACCTTTGTTGTCTGGGTTTTTGGGAACAATCCAGATCGGTGAATTGTACGGTGAGGCGGATGGTTGGATTATATTTTTGTCTAACAAATTTTGAACTTGTTTTTGGATTTCTAGTTTGTGTTCAGGGGGATACCGATATTGTTTTATGTTAATAGGTCTTTCATCTGATGTGTGTATTTTGTGTTTGATTACTGAAGAATGTCCTAGTCGATCACCGGGGATGTAAAATAAATTTGAGTACTCTGACGCTAATTGTAAAACATGTTGCTTCTCCTCGTCATTTAGATTTTCTAAGTGCAGGAGCGTTCTCAGTTTTTCGGATCGTTCATTTGTTTTTATGGTACAGATTACTGCATGGTATCCTGTTTGAGTACCATGAAAATCTGTTACATCCGTGATTGTTCCTAATGAATCCGACATTTTTTCAATGGGTTGTAACTCTAATTCTGAAATTTCTAACCTTATTGGTGGTGTACTTGTGTTTGTAGCATTTATGTATGCGTATATTGTTATAATTTTTTACTAGGACATTTCCTAAATATAATTTTTCACGTGCTTCAATTTATGGTATATATCCTCCTAGGAGATCTGTGCGTTTTAATCTAATGTGCATTTAAATTTTCGATCTGGGTGGTATTTCAATTATTTCCGGTGTCGCAAATGGTATACTGAGATTTTTAAATACTATGCAAGCGTCGGAATATAATATGTCAGCCTGAGTTTGCTTGAAGAAAGCGTCACCTAAAAGTCCGTCTTCTGTAACAGGAAACGAGTCTGCGACTACTTGAAATTCTACTGGAATTTTTTCAACGGTGATTAAACACGATCCTAAGGTGTTACCTTTTCCCTCTGTTATAGCTCGTAGGGCGTATGTTATATGTTGATTAATTTTTATGTGTTTTGCAATTTTATTAATTTTTATGAGGTTTACTTGTGCGCCTGTATCAATGAAGAATTTTACGATGCTATTGCTTACGTCGGGTGTGTGTATGTGTATCGTAGGTGGTTTATGATTTTTGGAAATTCGTTGTCTGTTTTGTTTGTGTTTGCTGTTCTAATCTGTTTCCATTCGGCACTGTGATGTTGTGTCCCGCGCTGTGCCTTCTCGCGAGACATCGCGGAAGATTTTTATTACTAAGTTTTTAATTGCTGTTTCGATTTCACTTGTACCGTTTTCTTCCAATTTGTGTCTGATCTTTGTATTTTCTGCTTTGTCATACGCGTCATGTGTGTTTCTGTCGTTAATGTATTCAGGTCTGTCTTCCGAGTCGTTTCTAAATCTATCTCTTGAGTTGTTTCAGTATCTATTACTTGAGTTATTCTTATATGTGTCCGGCGAATTTTTCCGATATTCAAATCTGTTATTCGAGTCACCTCTGTATCTATTCCTGTTGTGGAGATCGTCCTTAATCCGTGAATTATCTCCGTATCTATCGTGCGAATTATTTCTGTACCTATCGCGTGAATTGTTTCTGTATCTATCATGTGAATTATTTCTGTATCTATCGCGTGAATTGTTTCTATATCTATCATGTGAATTATTTCTGTATCTATCGCGTGAATTGTTTCTGTATGTATTTCGTGAAGTGTCTCGATAATTTTCTCTGTGCGCGTTAGGTCGGTCGCCTCGTCTTCCATCGTACGTGTCTTTTCGGGTGCTGAATCCCCGGTTTGTGTTTCTGTAGCTAGGGTTACCCCGTGAGAATGGTCTGCCCGCGCTGTGGGAATAGTTACTGTTAATATAACAACAACAGTATCAATTGTTAATATTATATTTATTATGACAAAGAATAAGAAAGAACATGTGCTTACATACTTATAACAAAAGAAACGCTTAGTCTAACCTATATCCTTAAACAAGTAATTAGCAAACAAAGGCACAGGTGGCACCACCAAAATGTATGCCATCTAACACGCCTGCTTACATTTTGTATTCCTATTCTTTAATTTTTAACATTTCTCTGAATTTTATAAACCTTTGTTTGTCTAACGACTTTGTCAGGATATCCGCAATATTATCCTGAGTTTTAATCTTAATTACATCAATAGTACCATTTAAGTAATTTTCATTCACATAATGATATTGCACCTCAATGTGCTTAGAGTTTTTAGTAAAAGTACCATTTTTTGCTATAATTACTGCTCCCTTATTATCTTCATACATTTTTGTTGGCTCGCTACAGTCTAAATTGAAAGTATGAAATATTCCGCGAATCCAGTTTATTTTGGACACCGCTTCCGATAATGCTACATATTCTGCGAAGGTTGAAGATTTAGTCACTGAGCCTTGTTTCTTAGATTTACAGAAAATGACATTGCCAAACATTCTGATGATATATCCGGTTGTAGATTTTCTATCTACCAAATCCCCCGCCCAATCTGCATCCACAAAACAATCCAAAACATCTGCAGTGAAGTCCTTGTTATACGTTAACTTAAGATCTTTTGTTGAATACAGATATTTTAGTACTCTAATTGCATACTTAAAATGACTTTCATCATACGAATTTTGAAATCAACTGAGATAATTTACACTGTAAGAAACATCGGGTCTAGTTCCCGAAGCGATATAGAGCAGTGCTCCTAACAAGTTTCGGTATTCGACATTCGAGTAAACATCTTTGTCTGGTTCTAGATTTAGTCTCGTTTCCATTGGTGTGCTATAATTTTTTGATTGATCTATCTTATATCTACTGGCTAAAGACATTATATATTTTTCTTGGCTTAATGTTAACATATTCTCATTGTAGTTGATTTCTATTCCTACATATGTTTTAACTTTCCCTAAATCTTTCATTTTAAATTTTGTACACAACATAGCCTTAACTTTTGAAATGTTTTTTGTATGTTTACTGCAAATCATTAAGTCATCGACAAAAAGTAAAATAAAAGTCAATTCATTCTCGTTTTTCTTCGAATACAAACAATAATCGTGGTTACATCTATAGAAACCTAGACTTCTTATGAATTCGTCGAAGCACATATACCATGCTCTCGGACTTTCTTTGAGACCATATAGTGCCTTATTTAATTTATAAACCATATTATTTCCTTTATAGAAGCCTGGTGGTTGTTTGACGTAAATTTTCGAGGTTACTTTACCATTTAAAAAGGCGGTCTCTACGTCCATTTGTTCTATTTCCAAATTTTGAGAGCAACAATAAGACAATAATACCTTTAGAGTTTGATTCCTGAAAACCGGTGAATACGTGTCCTCAACTTCCTCTGTTTGTTGAAAACCCTTTACTACGAGTCTTGCTTTGAAGGTCTCTTCTGCCTTTTTTTGTAAACACCCATCTTACATCTAAGACTTTCTTATCAGGTTTGTTTACCAACTTCCACGTTTCATTGTTTATTAAACTGGTAATCTCTCTGTCCATTGCTTTTTTCCATTTATCTGCTTCAGAACTAGACATTGCGCCCTCATATGTGCTTGGTGCATTAACATCACAATAATTTACATGTATATATTCATTATTGTAGGATGCCAAAGTCGACGTGAGCGAATGTGACAAGAGTGTGTGTGTGTGTGTGTGTCTGTATGTTTCGTCGGGTCCCTGACCCGGCAGCGGCGCGAACGAAGAAACAGGGAAAAGACGATAATAAATAATAGGCGAAAAAAAGGTCGAGGCGTAACGGCCAAAAGCGAAAAGGACCGGGAGGTCAGTCGTGGGCGAGATAGCAAACGGAGCGGTGAATACCATACTAATAGGCGAGAATAACCAGCGGTCGTTGTTAAGGCGTAGTTTGTACATGTTCTTAGAATTAAGTGCGCTAAGATTAAGTACTTTAAAATATATATATATTAACTAGAGTTGTGTCGTGTCTGATTTTTGTTTGTGCCGTGAGTCCGCCATACCCCGCCAGTACCATAAATCCCACATTATGGTATCTGATTGGGGGCTTAGAGATCCTTGAAGATCTTCTCAAAGTAGGTTCCTCATTCATGTCAGTAGTCCTGACTTTATCTTGGTCGCTTTTCTCTGGATCTTCCCCTCTATCATTGTCTTTTTTACTTTGGTTATTCTTTTGCTCAGTTCTCGGTTCTTTACTATCTTCTTCATCTCTAATGAGGCCAATGCATTTCGTATTTACTTCTATGATGTCTACATGTCTTGCCACTATTATTTTGTTATTAATTAAAACTTTATAGCCGACCTCACTATAGCCGATCAGAATGCCCAATTCTGCCTTGTTATCCCACTTCGATTGTCTTCTCTCTTCAGGTACACGAATGAATACCTTACTACCATATAACTTTAAATTTCTTGCACTTGGCTTCTTATTGAAAAATATCTCATATGGCGTCCTCCTTTCTTCTGTATTCGCTAATGTTCTGTTTTTTAAATATGCCGCAGCCATAATACACTCAGGCCAGTAAATTCTACTGACTTTTGCTTCTGCTAGCAGGCATCTGGCCATGTCCATGATTGTCCTGTTAAATCTTTCAGCGGTTCCATTAAGCTCATGGACATATGGAGGACAAGTGTTTAGCTGAATGCCCTTTTTCTTAGTTAGCTCATAAATTCTAGAGTTCAAGTATTCTTTCCCGTTATCACATCTTACCTTCTTCATTTTTTTCTCGGTTAGATTTTCTACCTCATTGATATATTGCACAAAGCAGTCATACACCTGGTCTTTTGAATTAATGCAATACACCTTGCATAGTTTACTGAAATCATCTACAGGGTGTCCCGTAACTACGGTAACATCGGGAAATGGGGGGTAGCTGAGGTGATTCTGAACAACTTTTTCCTTGACCAAAATGTTGTTTGAAGCTTCGGTTTTGAGTTATTAACCAAAAACACTGCCCAATTAGAGCGCTCGAAATCCCGGGACTCAGGCGCGCAACGTTTTGTGGCGCTTCGTCGTGTACGGGGGCCTCGACGGTATCGAGAGAATCGTACGGCAAATGTTACATCGTCTTTAAGCGAGGCTAATGTGGACTTTTTGGTTGTTCATTAATAAGAAATAAACTAATTATTCTTTTATTTAAGCGAGCAGAGTCGTGGTCGCGAAAGAACGCATTGACACGCCGTGTTACATTGTCTTTAACACGGCAATGTAACACGGCGTGTCAATGCGTTCTTATACCGTCGAGGCCCCCGTACACGACGAAGCGCCACAAAACGTTGCGCGCCTGAGTCCCTGGATTTCGAGCGCTCTAATTGGGCAGTGTTGTATGGACAATTTCCAGTATATCTGTGGCTCTTGTTTTTGAACGGTACATTGTGCATTTTATTTTGGATGCAGATTGCACATCTAAAATATTCGGTTTTAAGGTCTTTCGGTACTCCGTCCAACAGACCATTTGTTAGAGTTAAATGCGTGAATATATATATTTATACCAACAGAATACCGTTATTATGATATACAGGATTTATTCTATAAGATCAGTACTACACACAAGCTTGCAAAGTTGTATATTGTGACCCACGCGCTATCGTTAGGTCTTACATACAAAAACCAACCACCAGATGACTCTGCAGTATGGCGCGCATTACAAACTGTTTCACCAACACCATTCTTGCAGATTTTATTCAGATAATTAAAATTGATGTGGCCCAAGATACGATGCCATTTCTCCTTCTGAGTTAAACTATTATATTCACTTGTCAGATTAGCATTAATTTTATCTGTCTGCTTTTTTATATAACTCTTCATTCTTAGTAGATTTCTTTCTTTTATAGCTACTGCTATCAATTCCCCATGTTTGTTAAAGATTTTTGTGTTATTTCTTTCTGAGTTTATTTTATTATTTTCCATCACTCTAGTGTAGCTTATTAAATTTTCTTTCATATTTTTAACATAGTATACATTTTTTAAAGTCACTTCAGACTTGTGTTGGTATACAGGGAACAAAGCTTTAACTGTGCCTATCTTTGTTGCTTGTAATATACGTCCGTCTCCTACCTCAACATCCACAGGTTCTTCTAATATTATATACTTATCAAAGTACGTATTTTTATTTATTATATGACTAGTGAATCCACTGTCCAATATCCATATAATTTCATTTTCCTCAGGTACGGTTTCAGTGTTCACTTCTGCATTCATTGCTGCAATAAAACAATTTCCTCCACGTACCTCATTTCTACCTGTTCTATTGGGTTGGTGGGATCCACGATAACCTTGATTTCTTCCACGATTATGATAGTGATATCCACGTCCACGATTCATGTTCCCATTTCGACAATCTCTTTTAAAATGTCCAACTTTTCCACAATTATGGCACGTCAAAGATGGTTTGTTTCCAGTTGATGTAGAACCTATCGCTGCAAAGGCGTTTGTCTTACTTGTTATTTCTTCATCTTTTATTTCTTCATTTCGTGATAATTCTTTAGTTTGATAGTTTCTAAAGTGTTTCGACAGACAATTTGTAGTGCTGTGGATTTTTCTAGATACATCTCGTCCAATTTTTTAATTGTTTCAAATGCAGAGTTCATGTTGCACACATATTCTAGTTGTTTATTGGAGATGGCACTATAAATATAATTTGTTGCCTTAATGTCCATTTCCTCCCATTCTTCCCTGTTATCTGATTCCTGTATTTCTCTTTCTGTTGCCTTGCTGCACTTTTTATATTGTAGAAATTTTAATAGTCGTATTTTCCAATTGCTGTACTCTGAGCCATCAAATATTGGCATCATTATATCTTCACATTTTACGTAAGCCATTTTCAACAAAGGAATCTTTCAGAATTCTCTCCACACCTTTTCTTGCAATTCTTTTCCAGTTTTTACCTTCTTTTTTTTTATTTAAAACCTTATTCACGAAACCACACACTCCGCTACCATGTTAATATAACAACAACAGTATCAATCGTTAATATTATATTTATTATGACAAAGAATAAGAAAGAACATGTGCTTACTGTTTGGCGGTTAAATAGTGTAGGATCTTAATAAGGAAAATAACTAGATAGCAGTTATTATAAGAATATGAATATATATATATTTTATTGTATATGACACTATAAACTACGGAGTAATACTAAAAATTAACTGTCATTCAAAATACACAACACACAAAACAAAGGCTGAAGACTGTACCTCGCAGGTCAGAGTTTCCTCGGTCACAGTTCGCTCTCGACTGTCCCTAAAAGCTATTTTTTCTTAACCTAGACTTTCACCCCCAATGTCGGCTGCATCGTATGCGTCTGGAAAATTTCGCTGGCGGCCGACACGGGCACACACACACAGTCTTAACCTAAGGAAGGCCCTTTTTTAAAGGTGGCCTCTTGGCCTGAGCTACGGTCAAATTTATGACTCCATATTAAAATAACGCTCACAGTGCTCACGCGTGTTACTCGCTATAAGGTTCAACAGGCAAAGAAACTGCGCAGATGTCGCACGCACGCACGCTCGCGAATACTCAGTTCCGCTCGCGCGTTACCAACCCATAGAATTTTTCACAATAGTTTATTGTGAACCATACACCTCCACCGGCCCAGAGGCGGGGAACAGATTCCAGCTACGTATCAACACAGATCAAACGTGTGCACGAAAAGCCGTCCCTTGAACAGCACGAACGCAAGAGAAAACAGGGGAAGGACTAACAGGCCCCAAAAGGCACATGGAGCGTGCCAGAAAGTTCCACACGCGCATGCGCACTTTGAATATGCTTTCCAACACTCCCCCTTTCAAAGTGCTCCTTTAAATTCTCAGATTATATAAAGGTTTTACAATGTCTTTTTATACATTCATTCTTCATGACCCTTAACCTAATTTTAACCTAATCCCTTAGATTTAACAAATCAACGCATGTTATTAACTTATTCTTTGGTAACGATTTTGTTAATATATCCGCCTTCATCTCATTTGTACTTGCATACTTCACATCTATTTCACCGCGTTCTTGCATTTCTCGCGAATAGTGATAGCGTATGTCTATATGCTTACTTCTACGGTGGTATATATTATTTTTACTCATTTGAATTGCACTCTGATTGTCACAATATATAGTTGTTTTACCATTCACAAAACTATTGAGGTTCATATGCGTTAACAGGATTTAAGTATATTGCTTCCTTCGTTGCTTCTGAAAGCGCCACATATTCCGCTTCCATGGTTGACAGGGCGACGGACTTTTGTTTTTTGGTTTCCCAGCTGATGGGGCCTCCTGCCAGCAGGCTCACGTATGATGAGCGAGACCTCCTTCCGTTCTCGTCTCCTGCCCAATCTGCGTCGACGTATAATTCCAATTGTTTACCTGTAACTGAATAATTTATACCGTAATTTATAGTGTGTTTCAAATATCGTAATACATGCTTCGCAGCTTTCCAATGTTGATTGGAAGGGTTTTCGTTGAATTGACTGAGGATGTTTGCGGCGTATGCTATATCTGGTCGAGTGGCGTTTGACAGATATATTAAGGCTCCTACGAGTTCTCTATACGGTACTTTGGTCAGGTCTTTTGTATTCGTGTCTTCTTGGGTAAGTGTCTCGTAAGGTACTAATGGTGTGCTGGCAGGTTTGCAATCCTCCATGCCGAATTTCTTTAATGTTTTTTCTATATACAGTGGCGGCCAGCTACTTAAGACCGCTTGATAGTTCGGCAAATAAACGTTGCACATATTTCCTAAATTAAAATTTTCGTAGATTAAGCTCATATACAGGGTGGGGCAATAACTATGTCCACCTTGAATATTGATGTTGTTTGTAATAATATGAAAAAATATCATATATGAAACTTACACTGTGCAAAGGGGGACATATTGTGATACATACATTTTTTGCCTAGGTGGAGGCATAGAGGAGATTTGAAGGTCATGTCTATTTTTTTAAATGAAATAGTATGTTTTTTTTATTGCGATATGATAGCCGGTGTTGAGACAATTTCAACAAGCTACCGTTGAAGGTCATACAAGGTCAAATAAGGTAATGGAATAGTGGCCGTAAAGTCGCGCATCGACGGAAACCGAGCGTGTCGCGGTTATCGGCTACGCAGCCTAGAGCGCTGGCACTGTTCGAGCGACACAGAAGAAGCGCAAAATCGCTCCTTGCCACTCAAACGGTTTAAACCATATTTGACCTTGTATGACCTTCAACGGTAGCTTGTTGAAATTGTCTCAACACCGGCTATCATATCGCAATAAAAAAAACATACTATTTCATTTAAAAAAATAGACATGACCTTCAAATCTCCTCTATGCCTCCACCTAGGCAAAAAATGTATATATCACAATATGTCCCCCTTTGCACAGTGTAAGTTTCATATATAATATTTTTTCATACTATTACAAACAACGGCAATATTCAAGGTGGACATAGTTATTGCCCCACCCTGTATAATAATCTCTGAAGCATATTGTATAATACATTACAAAAATTGTATATTTAACACTACAAACTATATATATTTTTAACATTTCCTTAGCTGATGTCGTTATAACAGCGGACGACTACTTAAGGCCGCATTAGATTACTATTATAAATACAGTTTAAATTAATGAAATTTAGAAAGTTTGGAGAAATAAAACTTAAAAGGTAATTAATAATGCGTTGGTCCTCCTTTTTGTCGAATAACTTCCTCGCAACGCCTTGGCATTGAATCAATTAAACGACGCCAACACTGGACTGGAATATTACTCCACCCTTCTTCAATAACAGCGTAGAGTTCTTTACCTTTTTGGTTTCTTGCGTTTAACATATTTTTCGACATCTATCCATAACATCTCAATGGGGTTGATATCTGGAGATTGCGAGGGCCAAGGTAATACTCTTATGTTTTCTTCATTTAAAAATTGTTTAACCCTGCGAGCCGTATGTTTCGGGTCATTGTCAGCTTGCAAAATCCAGTTTTCTGGCATTTGTCCACTTTCAAATGGAAGCAGTACTCCATTTAATGTATTCATGTATACGTATTGGTCCATAATTCCATTAATTCTATGAATCGGACCAACACTTTGCAACGACATCGCTCCCCAGACGTTCACCGATCCTCCTCCTCCTTTTACGGTTGATTTTACACACTTTGATGAAAATTCTTCGTTAACACGGGATCGAACATACGTTTTGCCATCCGAACTCATTCTGTTAAATTTGGACTCATCGGTAAAAACAATTTTTGTCCAATCAGCCCACGATTGGCGATGTTGTTTTAGCGAACTGTAAACGTAATTTTCTGTTGCGTTCAGATATGAGAGGCTTCTTGCGAGCAACACGACCCATAAGATTAATTATACATTCAATCTTCTCCGCACTGTCCGGACACTAATTTTGCAACTAATTTCAATACCAGATTCATTGAGAACTTGTTCAGCTGTTTTATGTCGATCAGCTTCAGAGATGCGATGAACAACGCGATCATCTCTAACTGTTGTTTTCCGAGGCCTCTCTTTCCGTGACACATTATTCACTGAATGTGTCTTTGATATGAACTGTATTGCTTGTACGCACGTCGTTATGAAATATTTAATGTTTCAGCGATTACCGAAAATGAGTGTCCCTCATCTCTCAAGAATTTAATATGAATTCTCTGCTCAAGAGTAATATTCTTTCTTCGACTCATGATTGCAGACTGATTTCTAATTGTTTATATTCTTGGACACGTCGGACTATAGCAACTATGTCCACAATGACAGTAACTAAGCGAATGGTGATAAAAACCGGTCGGTCTTACGTAGTTGTCTGCTGTTATAACGACATCAGCTAAGGAAATGTTAGAAGTATATGTAGTTTGTTGTGTTAAATATACAATTTTTGTATTTTGCTATACAATATGCTTCAGAGATTATTATACAGGGTGGGCCACCACATTTTACCATCTAGATTTACGTCATTATTATTACGCATAGCAAAAAAATTTTCAGATGAAGATGAGAGGGTTTTGAGGGGCACATATTCTGATGGTACATTTTTTTTTGTAGGTGGACGTGTGAAGGACAAATGAAGGTCATTAAGGTTTTTTTAAATGGAATCATATATTTTTTATTGAATCAGCTGATGCTCCTTCTTATTCTTTATAAAAAAGTATTAATCTATTTGTGTACAAAAATCATTAGTTTAGGAGATATTTTAATTCTAATTTGTGAATTTGACCGTGCACGTCCATAGAGTGTTTGATAAAAAATGTGCATATTTTGGTCCGGTTAGTGTTCCTTCGATAAAGTATGGACCAATAAGTCCAATAAGACTAAATTTCACAATAAGTAGGAGAGCACGAATTATCAACACAAAAAATTCTTTGCTTGATGCGCAAAGTTAATTATCTTAGGTCTGAAATGATTGACTGTAGGATTTATTCTAATTTGTCGGTGTAGTGTAAGTAAAAATGTAAGCTATGACTAAAATTCTAATGCTTATTACTACTTTGTGAGGGAGTGGAAATAGGATATCTTATTGGATGTTAATAGGGGTGGAAGTGGTAAGCGAAGGAGTGCTAGGATTTTTAGGGAAGGAGGTATTTTATGATTTGCACAAGTCTTGAGGAAAATTCCATGTTGTAATAAAAAAGAGAGAAGGAGTGCTATGGTTGACCTTGCCAGATGTGTGCAGAGTTGGGGTTTTTCCGTGGTACTGCAGGTATAACGTCCTGCAGACGTGCAGGGTGGACGGTCAAATTCACAAATTAGAATTAAAATATCTCCTAAACTAATGATTTTCTTACATAAATAGATTAATACTTTTTTATAAAGAATAAAAAGGAGCATCAGCTGATTCAATAAAAAGTATATAATTCCATTCAAAAAAACATTAATGACCTTCACATGTCCTTCACACGCCCACCTACAAAAAAAAAGTACCATCAGAATATGCCCCCCTCAAAACCCTCTCAACTTCATCTGAAACATTTTTTGCTATGCGTAATAATAATGACGTAAATCTAGATGGTAAAATGTGGTGGCCCACCCTGTATATGAGCTTACCTACGAAAATTTTAATTTAGGAAATATGTGCAACGTTTATTTGCCGAACTATCAAGCGGTCTTAAGTAGCTGGCCGCCACTGTATGTGCGTTGAGACATCTTGATTTGCCCAGTATCACCTCTCCTTTGGATAGATATGCCTAGGATGTTAGTTGCTTTGCCTAAGTCATTTATCTCGAACCTTCTTTTCAGTGATTCTTTTACTTTTATTAGCTCTGGTAAATCACTAGATGTTTGTAATAGATCATCCACATAAATAATTATTATTAAGTCTGTGCTTCTAGTTTCATCTAGATAGACACACGGATTAATTTGAGAATTTGTTAGGCCAATATTTTTCAGGTACTTGTCTAAGGTTTGGTACCATTCTCGTCCCGCTTGTTTGAGACCATACAGTGATCTTTTAAGCTTGCATACCTTATTCTCTCCAGTTGCTTGTACGAACATTTCTGGCTGTTGCATGTACAGTGTATCTGTTAGTTCTCCTTGCACATACGCGGCGACGACGTCCATATGGTGAACGTGCATTTTGTTCTCTACCGCTCTTTTATCCTAAACACGAGATAATTTGGATAATATTTACTTATATGTTTACATAATAAAACTCTTACCCATTGATTTTTATACACTTAGAATTTTCACTATTAATTATATACTTAGAATTTTCACTATTAATTATACACTTAGAATTTTCACTATTAATTAATCACTTTTTATGCTAATTTACTATTTATGCTAATGCTTGTGTAGCAAGAATTGTTACTATAAATAATTATAGTAAACAAAATTGCGCTTTTCGGATAAGAACTTCGTAACGTTGTGCTTACACTCAGCGATAAAGAAGTAATGAACGATTGCTTGAAATAAGGTAAAGAGGTGTATGTATGGAAGCAAAGTGGAAATTCCTACCTAATTTCATTATGCGTCATGTATATCTGTTCCGTCAGTTAATTGTTCAAAGGATTAGTGCCCGAAAATAACAATTCGGGAAAAGTCAAAAGTCGCTTCGGTCATAAACAACCCAGGTTGACCGCGGAGGTTTATTTCAGGTCAACGTTTTCACAGAGTGCTAAACTGTATTGTATTGTATGCCCATTGTATTGTAAGATACCCATGATTATTGTATTATAGTATGCTTTTATGTTTTTAAAGAATCAGGCAATTAAAGAACCAGGTGGTTCAAAGCGTTTCGCCTTGGCCCAGAGTGCTCGAAAAGCGTTTCCCCTGGGCTTGGAGGGCTCGAAAAGCGTTTCGCCTGGGCTCGGAGGGATCGAAAAGCGTTTCGCCTGGGCTCGGAGCGATCGTTCGGAAGCGTTTCATGCTCGGTCGTTCTTTTGTTCTGAAAATTTTATTACGATATTGTTAACTTTTGTATGCTTAAAATGAGACCACACGATCATATTTGCTTCATATTGCAACCCATTTTTGTAATTTATCAACGCAAATATGATTCAAATTATGTCGCGTTTGGTGTTATTTTAATCACAACAGCCTCAGCAATATTTTAATAACATTTGCAGAACGAAATAATTAACAATAAAGAAGTTTTATAGTTGCATTAGTGTTGCCTCACCGATACGTAGGTATCTGACCTTTCTGTCACTCTCTGTCCCTTTCAGTGGCCGTCGATGTCGGTGCAAAATTTCTAAAAAGGCAAAGTTATCCCTGCACTCGAAGTGATCGCGGCCGGTCCCGACCTGCGATCCTTCTTCGAGAAATTACTGTAGTTTGCATGGTAATAATTCTAAAAATTTAGATCTGTCTATGTCTGGTAGAACCTACGGGTATATTTTTGCCGTCGAACGTAGGAATTGTAAAATATACATCGCGGAATGTCACTGTATTAGGCATGTTCGCCTCCGTTTCTTCGTTCTTTGGTTTTTCTAAAGGTACGTAAAAGATTGGATTTGTGTGTCTGTGGTTTTTGTGACGTTCTGGTCTTTCGGGCGGAATTTTGACTGATTATTTTTTTACTAATGTAGGGTGAAACGAAATGATACCTTTTTCAACAACTATGTATATGTGTGACTTACTGTGTAAGTTTGTATATGATGGCAATTGATTGCATTGTTGTGTGTACTTTTCCTTCGTGAGCACCTTTCCTTCCTTCTCTTGTTTTTTTTATTCTTAATTTGTGTTTTACTGAGTTCCTTTTGGTTCACTTCTGACACCACTTGTGATGGCTGAGCAAAGGGCGTACTATGTTCTGTATCCTTCAAAGGTTAGAGTGGGACTGAGCCGCTGCTCAGGTGGGAGCCGGCAGGGCCATATGCATACGTGACATGTATAAATATTTGGTGAAGTGTAAACTTTTTGGAATATTGCCTTGGGTTTCCCTAGTCCAAAGCAACAAATGTTGGACCATGTGTAGTTGACTCCAAATAAAGTAACAGGAAGGTGTGTTCTTATATAAACGATTAATTTTTGAGGAGGCGTGTTGGTTTTATGCATTGTATATAACTCAGTTCAAGAAAAAAATATCTCTTATAGTTCTGAAAATATATTGGGCTATAGAATTCCAATGTTTATACAAAAGTGTTTATATTAAGAGGGACCGATAGGGTCCGAATGCTCCACGCTTCTCTTCTACAGGGTCCGGCGGAGTTCGACATTACGCGTTTAATTGCAGGGGGGGGGGATTCCTGGGGTGACTCTGAACAACATTTTCCTTTACTAAAATGTTGGTTGAAGCTTCATTTTTGAGTTATTAACGAATAACACTGGCCAATCGGGGCGCCCATAGAGCGCGTGGTTCTCAAACGCGCTCGATCTTGGCGTGAGACCAACGCGTTTCTTCGTGACCACGACCGAGCGCGGTTGAGAGCCGCATGCACGAGGGCTCTGATTGGGCAGTGTTTTTCGTTAATAATTCAAAAACGAAGCTTCAACCAACATTTTGGGAAAGGGAAAAGTTGTTCAGAGTCACCCCAGGAACCCCCCATTAAACGCGTAATGTCGAACTCCGCCGGACTCTGTATAATCACTCGTCAGAGTTTCTCCTTTGAATAAGGACGTGCCTTCTTTTACTATGTATATAAAATAAAGAACTTTTGGTAAACTGCACTGTGTATTATACAGGGTGGACCACCACATTTTACCATCTAGATTTACGTCGTTATTATTACGCATAGCAAAAAATGTTTCAGATGAAGTTGAGAGGGTTTTGAGGGGGACATATTCTGATGGTACATTTTTTTTGTAGGTGGACGTGTGAAGGACATATGAAGGTCATTAATGTTTTTTTAAATGGAATCATATATTTTTTATTGAATCAGCTGATGCTCCTTCTTATTCTTTATAAAAAAGTATTAATCTATTTGTGTACAAAAATCATTAGTTTAGGAGATATTTTAATTCTAATTTGTGAATTTGACCGTGCACGTCCATAGAGTGTTTGATAAAAAATGTGCATATTTTGGTCCGGTAGGTGTTCCTTCGGTTAGTGTTCCAATAAGACTAAATTTCACAATAAGTAGGAGAGCACGAATTATCAACACAAAAAATTCTTTGCTTGATGCGCAAAGTTAATTATCTTAGGTCTGAAATGATTGACTGTAGGATTTATTCTAATTTGTCGGTGTAGTGTAAGTAAAAATGTAAGCTATGACTAAAATTCTAATGCTTATTACTACTTTGTGAGGGAGTGGAAATAGGATATCTTATTGGATGTTAATAGGGGTGGAAGTGGTAAGCGAAGGAGTGCTAGGATTTTTAGGGAAGGAGGTATTTTATGATTTGCACAAGTCTTGAGGAAAATTCCATGTTGTAATAAAAAAGAGAGAAGGAGTGCTATGGTTGACTTTGCCAGATGTGTGCAGAGTTGGGGTTTTTCCGTGGTACTGCAGGTATAACGTCCTGCAGACGTGCAGGGTGGACGGTCAAATTCACAAATTAGAATTAAAATATCTCCTAAACTAATGATTTTTGTACACAAATAGATTAATACTTTTTTATAAAGAATAAGAAGGAGCATCAGCTGATTCAATAAAAAATATATAATTCCATTTAAAAAAACATTAATGACCTTCACATGTCCTTCACACGTCCACCTACAAACAAAAATGTACCATCAGAATATGTCCCCCTCAAAACCCTCTCAACTTCATCTGAAACATTTTTTGCTATGCGTAATAATAATGACGTAAATCTAGATGGTAAAATGTGGTGGTCCACCCTGTACAGGGTCTACCACGTATCTCGGAACCCATGCGCGCGCAATCTTGAGTAAATCGCAACGTCGCAATGAATCGATACAGGCGTCATCTATGAACTGCTGGTGAAGGTATAAAGTCTTGTAGGGGACGCAAGGTTTGGCAAGATTGGAGAGGGGATTGTAAGAATCAACTGGATTGTAAGAAGGGGCAAACACAAATTCAGGCGCGATCGGCAGAGACAGCATTGAAGTCGGACGGCTTGCTCATGTTGTAGCCCGAATCTAAATGCTCGAGCCGAGATTTCGATTCCTGCCGGACATAGCCATAGCTGCTGAGCCGCTGGAAACTTTTTTGTCCGACTTCAATGCGGTCTCTGCCGATCGCGCCTGAATTTGTGTTTACCCCTGCTTACAATCCAGTTGATTCTTACAATCCCCTCTCCATTCTTGCCAAACCTTGCGACCCCTACAAGACTTTAACCTTCACCAGCAGTTCATAGATGACGCCTGTATCGATTCATTGCGACGTTGCAATTTACTCAAGTTTGCGCGCGCATGGGTTCCGAGATACGTGGTAGACCCTGTATGTATGTATAGTGATGGCTGTAGCTTGGATGTGTATATCTGCGATTGAGCAATGAACAAAGTATTGGATGTCGTCTTTGATAATTATCGCTGTTCTACCATGCCTCCTGCCAGATGGATGTTTTGTATCATATACGCTATAATATGGTATTTTAATAAAGCTTTTTATTGTAAAGTGAGTTTCTGACACGAGTATTACGTCAATTTTATTTGTATGTAAAAAAATTGTCAGCTCTTGCACTCGTTGTAATAACCCGTTGGCATTCCAAATTGCTATTTTTAAATTATCCATTTTTAATTATTATTATTTTTTAGGACGTCAAAAAGAAGCTCTAGCATTTTGTTAATTTGTTGCGATTGTTGTGTTAGCAGTTCAGTTCGCTGCAAAAGCATATTGGTTATTAACTCGATATTTTTTGTTGAGGATAACAATAATTTTTTTATTTCTAAGATGTCAGATGTCGAGTTCTGATTTTCAGAAGCAACAGTTGATATATCTTTTTGTTGAGATCTACTTGCTTGAGCGTAAGTTATGTTATTAGTTTTTGTGTTGTATTGACTCTTTTTGGGTGTGTTATTGGTGATTTCTGGAGTTATCTTGAGATCTGAAGTGTTTGAATTTTTTATAACTGTCTTAGGTCTTAATCTAGGATGTTACGTATGAAGAATACTTTCTATACGTCGCTCTCAACGCGTTTTCGAGCTCGCATCTGTGAAGGGAAAACGCCCTAAAATTCTTGCGTTTAATGTAAACAAATAAAGGGGACCTTAGTACAAGCACAGTCAGCTGCATCATGACCCAAGACGGGCGTGGCCCGACTCCTCCTCCTATATTTCCTTATATGGAAAGTTCCAGTGCATCCCCGTGCATTTTGGGACTATATAAACCCTTTGGTTTCTACCCTCAGGGGTTCAGAGTAAAATAGTCACGCGTAGTGTTACGTCGTGTCACGCTTGTACAGAATCAGTTATATCCAGTGAGATTGGGCTTAGCGCACCTCTCGAATCACAGATTAACCCGTTAGAATCCGCTTGTCCGGTTGAAGTTCTTTCGGCATATTCTAATAGCGGCTCTCAGTCCCCGCATCGCCAGTGCGTCAACACCGTGCAAATACTTAGGTAACTTACACACTTTATATATTAATTCTTCGCGACAGTAACATTTGTATTTATACTGAAAACTCAGAATACAACTTTATACGTTCACTTATAAATCGAGTAGATTCGTTAAACCTATCTTTACCCCGCAATCCTTGCATATTGGTAACAACGTTCCCACCGATACAACTTTACCGCTCGAGTTGTATCAAATAATAATTTAGAGTTACGAGGCAACTAACATTTCCCGCGACTACCTGATCTCACATCAGGTTCGTTCGCACATCTTTATCCAAACAAACAATCTACATATTCCAACCTAGTGGCTCCCCGATTTCGCATCGGGTTCGTCCACGAAACCTAACCCTTCCTACGGCTCCCTGGTTTCGCACCAGGTTCGTCCGTGTCCTACGGCTCCCCGATTTCACATCGGGTTCGTCCGTAAGTCTACCAACCCCCGAACAGCTCCCTGGCCAAACGCCAGGTTCGTCTGTGAATGAACCAACCTCCCAGCAGCTCCCCGGTTTCGCACCGGGTTCGTCTGCAAACTCTTTCCTAATGGCTCCCCGATTTCGCATCGGGTTCGTCCACGACGTTTCACCCTCCTGCAGCTCCCTGGTTTCGCACCAGGTTCGTCCGCGCTTGATTCTATTCCTGAGGCTCCCCGGTTTCGCATCGGGTTCGTCCTCGCATACATCAATTCCAGCGGCTCCCTGATTTCGCATCAGGTTCGTGCGTGCACCTAAATAACAAATTCTCAACCATATTCCTTGGGTAATATCAACATCGCCGGCCAAGCGTTGCACAGCCCGGCTCGTAACAAACTCAAAAACGAAGCTTCAAACAATATTTTGGTCAAGGGAAAAGTTGTTCAGAATCACATTAGCCACCTCTTTTTTAAAAATACTGGCGTGTTCCGGGCCACCCTGTATATATTTATTACGGCACGATGCTTTTCGTGCGTACAGGCGCGAACGGAACCTAAGACTATATTAGAAACAAAAGAGTGCTATGCACGAGCTTAGCTCGGCTATGTGCACCACGAGGGCAGCACGCATCCAGATTCAAACATCGATTATTCTAACACCCTTTCTATCGTTCAAATGCATTATTCTAAGTTTAACATTTTCATTGCATTATTGTGTTTGATCTTTGGCACCGTTTTTGTAAAGATGTGTGATAACATCGAGTCAGTATTCACGTAGACAATTTTTATTTCGCTTTTATCTAACAGTTCTCGCGTGAAATGGTACTTAATGTCTATATGTTTGCTTCTTTTGTGAAAGACCACATTTTTCGCAAGTTCGATTGCACTTTGATTGTCACAGTTCACTAGCACTGGGTTCTCTACGGGCCTATAAAATTGCACGTGGTTTAACAGTCTTTTTACGTATATAATTTCTCTGGATACTTCTGAAAGCGCGACGTATTCCGCCTCCATGGTCGACAACGCAACCGTATGTTGCTTTTTGGATTTCCAGTTGATCGCTCCACCTGCTAAAGTCAACATGCTTCCCGAGTGTGATCTTCTATCTTCTACGTCACCTCCCCAATCAGAATCCGTATATGCAATTAATTTCTGGTTATTTTTCACGTACTTGATGGCATATTTTGCCGTTCCTTTTAGATACCGTATTACCCGTTTTGCCAGGATCCAATGTCCTTCTCCCGGATCGGAGCAAAACCTGCTTAATTCATTCGCTGCAAATACAATATCAGGTCTCGTAGCGTTTGCTAAATAAATTAAACTCCCTATGAGTTCTCGATACGGCCGGTCCTTCATGCGTTGTCTTTCTTCGTTATTTCTTGGATTCAATTCCTTTGTGACCTTCGTGTTTGATTCGATTGGCGTGGTTACAGTTTTCGCTGATTTCATATCGAATGTTTCTAGTAGATCATTCACGTATCTGTCTTGTGATAATTTTATGCAACCAGTTTCGCCCTCTCTTTCTACGTGAATTCCCAAAGTATCCGTTATTGGACCTAAATCCCTGATTTCGAATTCTGCCATTAATTTTCGTTTGACATTTCCCATCTGGTTTAAATCTTTTGAAGCTAGTATGATGTCGTCCACATAAAGTGTCATTATAACTCGTTTTTCGTTCTTCCCAATCACGTATAAGCATGGATCAGCTTCATTTCGGCAGCCACCTTGACGGGTTACGAATCCGTCTAATCGTTTGTACCACTCATGTCCAGACTGTTTTAGTCCGTATAGTGGTTTATTTAGTTTGCATACCTTTTTAGGGTCGTCTTCCACAAAGAGCTGTGGCTGTTCCATGAAGACCTCGTCATGTAGTTCTCCTTGCACGTATGCTGACACGATGTCTAAGTGATGCACGTGCATTTCTTCCTCTACTGCTGCTGCAAGTAATGTTCTTATTATTAAGTAACGTGAAACCGGTGCGAATATTTCTTGACAATCGATTCCAGCTTCCTAGATATGTCCACGGGCTACAAGTCTTGCTTTGTGCTTTTGAACACATCCTTCTGAATCTCTTTTGGTTTTGAAGACGCATTTACTCGACAGTACTTTTTTGTTCTTTGATCGGGAAACCAATGACCATGTTTCATTTTTATTCAGCGTTTCTATTTCTTTTTCCATCGCTTCCAGTCATAAGTTGTCATCATGGCGTTCCATTGTCTCATCGATGGTTGCTGGGTCATCTTGTTGTAACATGCTCGCCTCTTCTGTGTCTCTGGTGGTGTAAATTTTCTTTGGTCGACCTACGTTTCCGGACCTGAGATATTTTGGCCTGCCACGACCACGTTTGGCGATGTTTCCAGTGTATGACTCCTGTTCTGTTTCTTCCTCGTGCTGTTCATTGAAGTCTTCGTCCTCGTTCACTTCGTTTTCTTCTGTTCGTCCTTCAAGCAAAATTTCGAAGCCTTGACGATGCGTAAACGTTGTGTCTTCCTCGATTTGCTCAAACAATTTCACGTCTCTTGCTTTGATTATCTTCTTTGTGTTTGGACGCCACAGGCGATACGCTTCGGATTCCAGAGAGTATCCTACCAGAATGTATTTCTCGCCTTTGGGATCAAATTTTGATCGCTGACCTCTTTTGTTTAACGCAATTACTTTGCTACCTATTATTCGCAAAAATCCTATATACAGCTTTTCACCATGCCACGCTTCGTATGGCGTTTTATTTTTCACCGACTTTGACGGACACCTATTTCGCAAAAATGTAGCGGTATTTATCGCTTCTGCCCATAGTGATTTTGGCAGTCCCGCTTGAATCATCATGCACCGCGCCATTTCGACCAATGTGCGATTCGCGCGCTCAACCACGCCGTTTTGCTGAGGCGTATATTCTACCGATAGTTGTCTCGCGATGCCCTCACCCTCGAGAAAATTATTAAAATCTTTGGACGTGTATTCCTTCGCATTGTCCGTTCTTATGTGTTTTATAACCTGTCCCGTTTCTTTTCCAACGCGTTTCTTTTATATTTTAAACGCATTCAGAATGTCTGCTCGTTGCCGGAGCATTACTGTTTCTGTATAACGCGTGTAATCGTCTATAAAGGTCGCGAAATATTTCGCGCCGCCGATGGATTCGGTATTCATCGGGCCGCAAATATCCCAATGAATTAACCCTAGTTTTTCTCGCTCGCGATGCTCGGCATTTTTAAATGGAAGTTGCTTAATTTTTCCTCTCGCGCATACCATACATTCCGGATTTTCGCTTCTTACATCTAAATTCATAGCCTTAACCATACCATTTGCGCACAGCTTTATCAAGTCCACAAAATTCACATGCGCAAGTCTTTGCCACCTCGCACACGTATCAAGGTTCGCATTCGTTAGTGTTAAGGCTTCGACGAGCCTTAATTCTGACCTCCGGTTTATAATACGATACCTGAAATTCCTATTCAGGGACATCTGGCATATTAACTTGCACTCCTCGGTCGTTTTACCAATCAAGCAACTCTACGCCAAAAACTATGTACCTTTACGCCTGCCGTCTCTGAATAGTAATTACCGTATCATAAACCTACACCGCTTGACTGGAAAAAGTCACGTCCAGCCCCTTGGACCCACGCGCCCGACACCGTCAACCGCGGCAAGCATGTCTCGCTACCCCAGCTTGGCCAGTCAGGCCTGTGATTGGACGACACTGCGTGTCCACTATTAGTATATAAGCAAGGACCTTTTTAATAAAGACATTATTCGCAAAGAAACACGAAACGAGCAACAACTCTCTTTCCTTCCGCACTATACATTTGTCGGGATATTGAATATTCCGGCTGGTCTTTCGAGAAGCAGAAACGTACGATCATTAGTCGGCACACACCTCGTGCAAATACCAACAAGGCCAGAACGATCGAAAGATCAATCGCTGGTATTTAACAGTTAGAAACGCACGGTTTTCCACGGTGTCTACAATATATATTCATTTTTGTTTTTCACGGCTACCATCGCCGTTGTACCATTTTTTCGTTTTACAACTGCGTGGTTTTTATCAAAAGTTACCGTAAAACCGTTTTTCGTGATTTGCGGAACCGATATTAAATTATTTTTCAGCTCGGGTACGAATAGCACGTTCGTTAGCTTTATTTTATTTGCGTTATTATTATCCAATCTTATTATTATCCAAGCTTCGCCGACGCCGTGCGATTTTATCCATTGATCGGATGCTGTATACACGTTCGACACTATGTTCTCGTCGAGTACGTGGAATCTTTGTTTCTCGTTCGATACGTGTTTCCTAGCCGCACTGTCTAAACACCAAATGTTGATTTATGCACTACCACTTCGCACGCAACGGCTGTCATAGCCTCTTCCGGTTTCTTTGTTTCACGTTTCTTTCGGACGTAACAATCGACGCTTCGGTGACCGATCTTTCCGCACTCGTAGCACTTACCACTGAACTTTGTTTCATTTTTCGGAATGTACTTCTTTTTGTTTTTTTTTATTTCGAGTTTAACGTCGTATCGACCTTCAGGTCATTAGCGACGGCATGGTCCTGTTTCCGTCCTTTCTATCCCTTTATAGATTATGATAGATGTTGATTTCTTTTAGGTAGTTTAAGGTATTTTCTACGTATTTCTGTGACGTCAAGGCCGCAGTCGACGTTATTTTATACTTTTGTCTTTGAGAGTGGTATCTTCTGCATTCGAATAGTAGGTGGTTGGTCGATATTATTTGCTTACAGACGTTGCACGTTGGTGGTTCTGTTTTTTTAATGAGAAATTCATGTGTAAGTTTAGAGTGTCCTGTTCTCAGTCTATTCATGATTATTCTGTCTTTCCTTTTCATACTGTTGTTAGGCATTGTTTGGTAGAAGTCTTGAGTTACGTCATGTGTTTTATTTTTTGAGGTGCGCCATACATTATTCCATGTTTGTTGTTCGATATGATGTAGTGCGACAATAAGGTCTTGGTGTGGGATTTGTCTTCGAATGCCATCTGATGAGAGTGATATTGCTTCTTTTGCAGCTGTTCCAGCTTCCTCATTTCCTTTGATTCCCTGGTGCGATGGAACCCAGGAAAGGGTTACGTGTATTGGATGTTTAGGATGACTTCATGTTTAGTTTCACTGTTATTTTTTCCTATTGCCTTGGTTACGCTCATGGAATCTGTGAAAATTATGGAAAGTTGGAGATTGTTATCTCGTATAAGATTAAGGGCTTCGAGAACCGCACACGCTTCTGCTGTAAAGATGGATGTGGCTTTTGGTAGGTTAAGTTTTTTGATCGTGCTGTCGCAGATGATGGCAATTTCTAGTCCCTGGTCAGTTTTTGATGCATCGGTGTAAATTTTTTTATGGTTTGGATATTTATTGCAGAGATGTTGAAAATTATATCTGTGTTCTATGCTACTTATTTGGTCTTTGGGGGGCTCTGCGAGGTCGACATTGATTTCAGGGATTTTTAAGGTCCAGGGAGCAGCTCTGCGCTGTTTGCGTGGGATGGTTGGTGTCGATATGATCTCAGCTAGACTGTCGTATTTGGCGATTCTTGCATAGAATGGGTTTGGTAGTTTAGGTTTTTTAGCCAGTAGGTATGTATATCTATTTGTAAATATGTTATTGTAGGTGGGATTTGTTGGAGTAGAGGACATTTTGGCTGCATATTTTAGGCTTAGATATTTCCTTCTTTGTTCTAATGAAGGTTCTTTGGATTCAAACAGTATGCTGTTAATTGGGCTGGTCCTGTAGCATCCGGTAGCTATTCTTAGGGTGGCGGTTTGGATTGAGTCGATCATTTTTAATGTACTTGGTTTTGCGGAGTTGTAAATTATTCAGCCGTAGTCTAGTTTGGATCTAATTAGTGCTTGGTATGTTTGTATGATAACTTCTTGATCGGCTCCCCAGCTGATGTTTGCCAAAGTTTTTATGATGTTCATCTTTTTTGTGCTCGTGGTTTTTAGGTATTTAATATGTGACACCCACGTTAGCTTACGGTCAAGGATAAGTCCTAGTATTCTAATATTGTCTACTTTAGTAATTGCAGTGTTCCGAATAAGAAGTTTAGGTGGATGTATAATTTTCTTGCGTTGTCTAGAGAAAATAACGTATTTCGTTTTTTGGGGAGAGAAAATGAGTCCTGATTTTTCAGACCATGATAGAAGGTTATTTATACTTTCCTGTAGGAGTTCTATGGTTGTTGTTAGGTTTTTTCCGCTGCAGGTTAATGTTAAGTCGTCTGAGAACAAGATTCCTTGGATTGGGGGCTTGATATTATTTAAGATGTCGTTAATTACTATTAGGGATAGTGTAACACTGATTACTGAGCCTTGTGGTACTCCATTGTGGATAATGGTTGGGTTGGAGAGAACTCCATTCGTCCTGACTTGGATGATTCTATTTGTGAGGAACTTTTCGGTGAAGGCAAATATATTTCCATTTAATCTTATTTTGGTGAGGGCGTCGATGCTTTTAGTCCTTGGTATTGAGTCGTAAGCTTTTTCAATATCCAAGCACACTGTAACGAGAGATTCGTTTTTTAAAAATGCCTCGCATATGTTTGTCTCTAGATTTATCAGAGCATCGGTGGTCGAACGGTGCTGCCTAAAACCATATTGATTTGGTAATAGGATGTTGCTTAGTTCGAGGAACCATCTGAGCCTTTTGTTAATTATTTTTTCTAGGATTTTACATAACCAGTTTGTTAAGGCGATCGGCCTATAGCTTTCAGGCTTATTTTTATCCTTACCTGGTTTGGGTATAGGTACGTACTTCTTTTTATTCACTTGCGGATTCGCTGATTTTGCTGTCTTCGTGTAGAATGTCACTTTTCTTCTCGAATCGACCGTCCCTTTCTGTTTGTCGAGCTTCTTCATCGAGCAGCTTGGTTTTTAGGCTACTTATGTTGGGTATTTCGTCGCGAGATTCGATTGCCACCGTCAAATTTTCGAATTCTTCGGGTAGCGATCCGAGTAACATTATCGATTGCAGATCCTCTAGAATATTTATTCCTGCTTCCGCCAATTTTTCGGCGTTATTCGTGAAGTCGTTAATTCCCTGAACGCGCATTAGCTAATTCCCTTTTCTGTTTCAATTCATCGTCAAACTGGCAATTTTGATCCATCTTCGACTTTAAAAATTATAAAGGGCAATAGTCCAAAAAGTTTGCACTTCAAAAAATATTTACACACTAACCACAGCAGGGTGTTGCGAAATTGTCCTTGATCAATTTTAAAGTCTGGGGTTGTGTGCCCATTTTTGCGTGAAAGCGCTCTGTTCGCGGTATAAAATTAACTGATAATAACTCAAATAAATCAATAACAATTTAACTTTAAATGAACTTTTAATAACTTATTAATAATAACTTAAAGAAACTTAATATAAACTTATAACTTTTTGGATACTTTTTGTCGCTTTCTTAGTTGACGATAGAATAAAAATCCGAAAGGTCTCTTTTAGCTCATACCATTAAAACATTTCACGACTTTGTTGTCGCCAATTAAAATTAACATTAGTTTTATAAATTAATTACAAATAATCCTATTGGCTATCTATTTATGATTGACAGTTAATCAATTAATAACGAGTGTTTCACTTCAAAGCAATGCAATTAAACAGCGACGCGAAGCACTGTCTGATTCTCGCTCGATCGGATAAACTCCACGAGTTTACCCGAATGAGCGTTCCACCTCTGGGCGTGACGGATCAGACTCATTCAATGCCCAGCAAAATTCTGTAAGCGGCGCGACTCAAGAAGTTTACTCTTCAAAAAGTAGTGGGGAGAAAACACGTGTTTCGAACTCCAAAACAGGAACTACAAAGCTAAACCGCATCGTTGAGCCGAGCAGGGCAATACGATGCCAATCCGAAATTGGTCCACGTATACAGTTGATCGCATATTGTTGCTCAATGTGGAAGTGGATTGCTCGTGACAATCTTTTGTCGGATTCGATTGGTCGTAAAAGGAAAGAAGGATAGAGCGAGTGTGGAGGCAGCGGAGAAATTAAAATGCCAGCTTAGCTGTGTGATTACACAAATGCAGAAAGATATTGCAATAAAAACGACGGTTTCATTTTATTATTTTCAGTTTTTTTGCAGGAAATGTTCTTGAACATATTTTACGATTCTTCCGATTGAACCGAGACCAAACATGATATAAGTTGGATGATATTTCGTAATTTAACTCTTAGTCTTGTCATCTGTGTGCTTGGGATTCTACAACTGCGAAACGCATACGGTCCTGCCGATTGGCAGGATCAATCGGCAGTTCCCATTGCACAATTTTACTAGAGTTCTTTACTAGAGTTTATTTAACTACCTTTTTCTAACATTAATTAACCAAACATTTTTTTCATAAGTAATAATCACTTTATTCGTTTCGGATAACGAATAAAAGTATGGAACAGTTATTAAACGACTTGTTAATTAAATTGTTATTCATGAATAACGAATCATTATACATTATTCTTCATTTAAGACGATGTAATATTTGCCGTATGTTGCCCCTCGATGCACCCGATCACGACCGCGTGCAGTTGAGTGGTACGCGCCTGGCGCGCGTTATACGGGCGCTCACATTGGCCAGTGTTTTCGTTAATAACTCAAAAACGAAGCTTCAAACAATATTTTGGTCAAGGAAAAAGTTGTTCAGAATCATCTCAGCACCCCCATTTTCGGATACTTCACGAGTTAGGCTACGGGTACAGTGGAACCGAATTTCGTCCTTACGACGTCTGATGTATTGGGAAACGAATCAACGCCATGGGATTAAATGGAAGCGGTGTCACTGCATACGACCCGTATGCGTGCGAAGACGCGAGACACTTGACGGGATTTTGATTTTTTCGTCCGTACTGAAGTGGCTGCCCCCCCCCCCCCACCCCCCGTAGCGAGGGTCGTGGCCCTTTTTTCTACATAGGTTTGTCCTAAATAAATAGAAATACGATCTTTTCGTCCGAATATGCTAGCCGATCAACTGAGTTTGATTTTTTCGCCCGAATTGTACTATTGACCGTGGTCCCAATACTTCACGATGGACTTTTTGTTAGTATATTGTCCCATTGATTTTGACATTTCGGTCAATGAATATTAATGGGTCTTCCCGTTGTATAAATAACCACCGTGAGCCGCGAGGTGTTATAAAACTCCACAAAGTTGGTGTGAGAACCACTATAGTTAGCTGCCGTTGCATGGCCGGTCGGACTCGCGCAGTTTATGACAAAGTCGTTGCTATTGTGTTAAAAAAGAGAAGCAATGTGTCCATTGGCATTGCTTGTCTCTTGAAATTGAGAACGCTCGCGCTTCATCCCCACCACTGAAGGGGCCCCCCCCCTGGGTTCGAGTGGAAGGAGCACGCTGATACGTTTTGACTAGTCGACATGTCCCGGAGGCAGATAGCTTAGAAAAAGAAACAAGTGGCTTCGTATCCGTGAGACAACACTAATGCAACCGTGAAACTTTTTTATTGTTACTTATTTCGTTATGAAAATTGCATTAATATGTTATTGGGGTTGTTGTGATTAAAATGAGGGCAAACACCATATAATTTGGATCATATTAGCCAAATCCATGTCCCTTTTCTACGGCGTGCATCATAGATGTGAACTCACATTCGTCGGAATAGAATACGCAGCCACTGGCACCGCTCCACTTCGCACAGCCGATCCGGAGCGCCCTGACGACGTCGTAAGGCCGAAATTCGGTTCCACTGTACCCGTAGCCTTAAGAGACACCCTGTATTGAAACAGCAGCGACACGTTGCGACGTGTGAGGTTGCGTTTTCTCTCGCCCATTATACATTTTCCGACACAAAAACAAACACTAACACACTAACTCTAACTAAAAACTATGTATTTAATTATTAATACTATATATTTAAATATTACTACTGATATTAAAAAATTAAATTATATGAGGTCGTCCCATAAGTCGTGTTGTTTTTGGCGCACTTTATACAAACATCTGTATTTCGTTACGGCGATATGTGTATGCAAACTTATCCTTATGCCTTTCAAGAAGTATCCTGTCGTCGATTTAAAACGTGCATTCGAAGCATTTGAATCGAAATTTTCTGTTATGAAACACTTAAATGAATGTTAACAAAATCCATTTTCGGCATGGCATGCTGTATGAGTTTAAAAAGGGCAATATGGTTAAAGATATAGAGTTAAAATATTTGTGACGTGTATGGAGAACATGCTTTAAGTGTTAGAAAGTGTTAAAAGTGGTTTTCCAAAGTCCGAAATGGGGATTTTGAATTTTCCGATAAACAAAGTTGTTGGGATGGAATTGGTGATGTAGAGGATTTGTTTTGAATTAGACACTTAACACTTTGGTTATATCAACGTTTAATAATAATAATAGCAATACTGTAAATCAAGTGAATAGTAATTATACGTCTTTAGTATTCTTTCCTTTTTATGCACACACGCTTTGTTCTTTTTGCTTCGCAATTTTCTATACCAATGCGCAACTTGCATTACGCATCTTACATCATATATCTTATATTACGCATGCGCATCGCGACAAGTCATAAACTGATATCTACTCAGCAAGTTAACAGTAAAGCATGAATCAGGTCGTGTGCATAACATGGCATACATCAAACAGCCAATTAGATTCTTGCAAGGTGCTTCATAATATTCATTTGAATCTAAGGCAGTGTAATCTATGTTGACTGGCAATGGAGTACTTACGCTATTACAATCATTCATGTTGAATTTGTTTAAAACTCTTTTCAAATAAGTACTTTGATCCAAAGTAATTACATTACCTTTCCTTTCTATGCTTATTCCTAAAAATAATTTTATCTCATTCATGTCTGTCATTTGAAATTTTTTCTTTAGATAATTTTTAAAGTTTTCCATTGTATCCTTATTAAATGTTATTACCAAGAGGTCATCAACATAAAGGATTAAGTATACAGGGTGTCTCTTCACTCCTGTCCTTCCCGGAAATGGGGGGTAGCTGGGGTGATTCTGAACAACTTTTTCCTTGACCAACATGTGGTTTGCAGCTTCATTTTTAAGTTATTAACGAAAAACACTGGCCAATGAGAGCGCCCGCCGGGCGGCCGATGGCGCGCGCTCAGGCACGAACCTATTAGCTGTCGCGATGGGGGGGCATCGAGGGTACCGACGGAAGCGTTGCGGAAAATGTTACATCGTCATAATTAAGAATAATGTGGAATAATTTGTTATTCATGAATAACAAATAAACTAATAAGTCGTTTAAGAACAGTGTCCGATACGTTCATTCATTATCCGGAAGGAATAAACTGTTTTATTACTTATTCTTAGAATGTTAAGCAAATTTATTTATCCTTTACATTAAAACAAATCCGCCAGACAACACTCTGTTACCAACAACAATATTAATAACAGCAACCGCTATTTACGAACAACAGAACTATTACACAATGCGCACGTTTCCACCCTCAAGATCCCGGAAAGCGCGAGATCAAAAAAATAATCCACTCGTCGATCGATTCCTTTGTTCTGACTTGGTACGCGCGCTAAACCATACATATCCATCGATCTACAGATCCCGCCGCATCGGTCAGCACCGGAAGCTCGCGCCGAACGCATCATATTTGAATTTAAATATCCAACACTTCCCCTTAAATTTAAATATCTAACGCTTCCCCTTAAATTTAAACATCTAAGGCTTCCCCTTAAATTTAAACATCTAAGGCCTTACATAACTAAACCTAACTCCTTAATACATTTAATATGCTTTGGACCGTTCAAAGCTTTTGTTAGAACGTCAGCAACCATATCATTTGTACATAGATGTTTTAACCTAAATTTTCCTTCGCGTAAAGCCTCCTTTATAAAATGATGTCTTATAGCTATATGTTTAGTTCTCGCATGAAAAACAGGATTCTCTGATAACTTCAAAGCACTCGCATTATCGTTATAAACTGTGATGTCGAGATCAATCTTCACTCCGAGTTCCGCAAATGAGTCCACCAAATATATTGCCTCTTTTGCAGCGTCTGTAATAGCGACATATTCTGCTTCCGTAGTGGAGAGTGCAACCGTTCGTTGTTTTCTTGATTCCCATGAGATAGGACCGCCACAAAATTGGAACACATATCCAGAGTAGGAATGGCGATCATTGATGCAACCCCCCCAATCTGCATCTGTAAAACCCTTTAAAGAATTACTGCCCGATCGATAAATTATACAATAGTGATCGGTTCCCTTCAAGTATCTGAGCACTCTTTTTGCCGCTTCCCAATGTATCTTCCCATAGCAATTATTAAATTGACTCAAATAGCTTACAGAATAGCTGATATCGGGTCTAGATACAATCGATAAGTACATTAATCCTCCCACCAATTCACGATAAGGATACTTCTTTTCTTCAATGTTACAGTTTTCCTTAGTCAACGCAATACCAGGCTCTAACGGAACTTTAACTGGATTAGCCTCAGTCATGTTGAATTTTTCCAACAATTTCTTTATATACATTTTCTGACTTAATTTTACCTCTCCTTTATTGGTTGAAAACTCAATACCTGAACAATATTTAACGTTTCCCATATCCCTGACTGAAGAGAAAGCTTTAGTAAGACCATCTTTGATCTGTCGAATTTTATTCAAGTCTTTAGACAATATCAGAATATCGTCGACATAGACAACAACCAGTAATAGGTTTTCCCCTTGATTTTTACGATATACGCAAGGATCCAAATTAGATGGTTTCAAACCCAATGTCTTTAACTCCTTGTCCAACCTGGTATGCCATTGTCTACCAGCCTGCTTTAGTCCGTATATTGCCTTCTTAAGTTTACAGACTTTATTTCCTGACTTTAGTTGTTTTAACATTTTTCTTGCTATAATTCCAATTCGACTATCCTCCTGTTCCAGATCTATAATCTTCTTTAGTACATCCTGCGTGCTTCCTGGTATCTCCATGTAAATTTCTTCGTTCAAAGATCCGTTTAAATATGCGGTGGCAATGTCAACCTGATGAATGCTCATTCCATAATGAGCTGCCAATGCCGCCGCTAAACGAATGGAACCCAGGCGAGCTACAGGTGCAAAAATTTCCGAAAAATCCATTCCAGGTCTCTGGCTGAATCCTCGAGCTACCAATCTGGCTTTCCTTTTGTCAACTGTTCCTTCTGATCCGTATTTATTAGTCAGTACCAGACGACTGTCGATCACATTCTTTCCTTCGGGTCGCTCAACCAAGTCCCAAACGTCCTTTTCCAGCATCGATCTGACTTCGTTGACCATTGCCATTAACCATTCGTTGGCATCTTTCCCGGATATGGCAATGTTCATGGGAACTTCCGTAGCGTATCCTGCAAGTTTGTCTACATTTCTTGTATTTTCGGAGTATACCTTACGCGGTCTGCCCCTTGCTCCGGTCCTTATTATTCGAGGACGTCCACGACCTCTCGTCGTTACCGTACTCGAACCGTCTTCAGCGTTATCCCCGTCTTCTTCATTCATTTCCGTACATACTGGAACATCATTGGATAACTTTACTGTGAAATGATTATCATCCTGGTTATCATCTACCTTGGCCGAAACCCCATTTTCTTGATTCAAACCATCCATCGAATCTGTGAATTTCACATCTCGACTTATCAAGATTTTGTTTGTGCACGTATCTAATAGGCGATAGCCCTTAGAATTTTCGTCAAAACCAGCAAATCTATATTCTTTAGCCTTATCGTCTAATTTTCGCCGCAATTCCTTGGGAATATGCGCATATACTTTGGAACCAAAAATATGCATATCTTTAAGCTCTGGTTTCATTCCGCACCATCTCTCTATTGGAGTTATACCTGTAGCCTTGGTAACTAAACGATTTTGTAAAAAGTTTGCGAAATGGACGGCCTCACCCCAATATTTCTTTTCAAGTTTAGCATCAATTAGCATACATCTGGCCATTTCTAATAATGATCTATTTTTCCTTTCGGCAACGTCGTTTTGTTCGGGGGTGTAACTAACCGTATATTGATTCTGAATCCCTTCTTTTCTTAAATAGCCCTTTAACTCCTTATTAACATATTCGGTACCTCTGTCCGATCTAAAAACTTTGGGAACTTTATCGAATTTCGTTTTTATTTCCTGTATGAAATTCTTAATTTTCTCTGTCACCTCAGATTTTTGGCTCAACAAATATATAGTGGTGTATCTACTGTAATCATCAATCAATGTCAATATGTATTTATTTTTACCTGGTGTTATGGTCTGCATGGGTCCACAAACATCTGTATGAATTAATTGGAGTATGGACTCAGATTTGCTTCCTGATTTTTGTGGAAAGGGTTTCCTGGCCATCTTCCCCTTCATGCAAGTTTCACAGACTTCGTTTATTCCACAATCCTTTATTATGATTCCCTTTGCTATTTCTTTGGATGCCATCGCCTTAATAGCCTCTAAATCCCTATGGCCTAGTTTCCTATGCCAGGTGTGTTGACATTTGGGTGAATGCTGATTTTTGATAATTAGGGCCTTATTTGTCTGCCTTAATTTAAACAAATCCCCACATAAGTCAGCCTTAGTTATAATTTTATTCTTATGCTTTATGACACAGGTTCCTTTAGTAAACGACACCTCAAAATCTTGTTCCGTTAATCTCTTCACAGATATTAAATTTTCTTTCAATACTGGAACAAATAACGCATTTTTCACAGGAATAACCAGAGGACTACCTTCAATGTCTTCGCACAAAATTTCTCCGTCTCCTCTGCCTTTAATTTCTGTATAAGAGCCATCTGCCAGTCTTACGTTTTCTTTATCACACCTTTCAAGAAACTTAAAGAAATTCTTGTTGTTAGTCATATGACTGGTGGCACCCGAATCGATGCACCAATCATTCCTATTCCAGGATGTGTCAACGCTCTCGACATGAAAACATGCCTCGCTTGTAGAAGCATCTGCAATTTTTCCTTTATTAATTACCTGACTAGCCTTCTGTGTGAACTTATTATTATTGATCTCTTTCCACTTCTGGTACTTTATACAATCTCTCTTTAAATGCCCTTGTTTCTTACAGAAGAAACAAGTGTATGTGTTTGATTGTTCCTTGGCGTATTTGTTTTTGTACACCACCTTGAGGACTTTATTTTGTTCCGTGGCTCGCTCTCTAGATTCTGGCGTCTTATGGCTTCATCAACTAATTTTCCTTTAACAAGCTCCAACGTTAACTCATTCTCATTTCTCGATTCCAAAGCTGTGATTAGAGTGCCAAAGGAGTCCGGAAGGTTACTTAATATGATTGATATAACGAGTTTTTCATTAATCACTTCTCCTATGGCTGCAAGTTTATCTACCAGGCTCAACATCTCATGGATATATTTTTCCATGTCACCATCCTCACCTAATTTAAGATTTATAATTCTTTTAAGAAGGTGTACCTGATTGCTTAAAGAAGCCTTCTGGTGATACTGTCTCAGTGCTTCCCATGCTTCCTTTGCAGTCGTGGTATTTTTGAAATGTATAAATTGGTCGTCTTCTAAAGAAAGTCCAATTATTGCTCTTGCCTGACCATCAGCCCTCAGCCATTTGTCGTTTGGTTCCGCAGGTTTATCCTTATTTACTGTATACCACAAGTCTTCTCTTAACAAAAGTAATTCTACTTTGTTCTTCCATATCTCATAATTCGAACTATTTAACTTTGTGATCGAAAAACGTAAATCTGCCATTATTCCTTATTCTTTGCCACGTGTATCTGGGCCCATAACCTCTTAGAATGTTAAGCAAATTTATTTATCCTTTACATTAAAACAAATCCGCCAGACAACACTCTGTTACCAACAACAATATTAATAACAGCAACCGCTATTTACGAACAACAGAACTATTACACAATGCGCACGTTTCCACCCTCAAGATCCCGGAAAGCGCGAGATCAAAAAAATAATCCACTCGTCGATCGATTCCTTTGTTCTGACTTGGTACGCGCGCTAAACCATACATATCCATCGATCTACAGATCCCGCCGCATCGGTCAGCACCGGAAGCTCGCGCCGAACGCATCATATTTGAATTTAAATATCCAACACTTATGAAAAAAATATCTTTTTAACAGCACGTTTTCAGGTGGATAAATTATGTTTTCAGAAAAACGATTTGCACAACTAATGTTAGAAAAAGCTAGATAAATTACCCATTCGTCCACGAATTAACTTGCTTAACGTGTGCGAATCCTGACCGAGGCAACGTTCTACAGCTGATGTTACGGCTGGATTAGTATCCTTGCATGATCACTTCACTTCACGGTCACTTGCACTTGCTACTGTGAAATTTGGGTATAGTTAAAAACAATTTATTCTTCCTACGTTTAAACATTTAGTAATATTCTGCGGTTGCACGATTCACGTTTCTCGTTCGGTTAGCAGAACGACTCTGCCAGCTGAAACGTTCGCACTCGCTTCCACACGCACACGCACACACACTGTCTCCAAATTTAGTGGAAATCGGCGGCAGATACCGATCACACAGGGCAGTATCGGCCCCTGCGTAGTGTGCGTCGCAGTGTGAGCGTCGGCACTACAATGTTATCCACATTAAAGAACATGTGCGTGTGCGTGTGGAAGCGAATGCGACGTTTCAGCTGGCAGAGTCGTTCTGCTAGCCGAACGGACAACATGAATCGTAAAAACGCAGACTATTACGAAATGTTTAAACGTAAGAAAAATAAATCGGTTTCAAATATTCCCACATTTCACAGTGGCAAGTGATAGTGACCGTGAAGTGAAGTGATCTTGAAGTGAATTCACCGTGAGTGTAGTGAGTTCTCCGACCCGGCCGGTGACATTAGCTGTTGAGCGTTGCCTAGGTCAGGATTCGCACAATGTTTACCAGATTAATGCGTAGAGGAATGGGTAAGTTTAACCCGCTTTTTCTAACATTAGTTCTGCAAATCGTTTTTCTTGAACCATAATTTATCCACCTAAAAACGTGCTGTTAAATAAAATATTTTTTTCATAAGTAATAAAACAGTTTATTCCCTTCGGATAATGAATAAACGTATCGAACACGGTTATTAAACGACTTATTAGTTTCATAAGTATAAACGAATTATTCCACATTATTCTTAATTCAGACGATGTAACATTTTCCGCACGCTTCCGTCGGTACCCCCGATGCCCCCCCATCGCGACAGATGATAGGTTCGTGCCTGAGCGCGCGCCATCGGCCGCCCGGCGGGCGCTCTCATTGGCCAGTGTTTTTCGTTAATAACTTAAAAATGAAGTTGCAAACCACATGTTGGTCAAGGAAAAAGTTGTTCAGAATCAGCCCAGCTACCCCCCATTTCCGGGAAGGACAGGAGTTAAGAGACACCCTGTATATTTTTAGGGTAAAATTTACGTTTAGGGGAGGCAGCTCCGATGACCTTGACCTTGACATATGTTATGAAGGTCGCCTTCTCAAGTAACCCCCAAAAGGTTTTAGCCGTCGCTCGTTTTTTATTCAAAAGTTACTAATAAAAATGTATGGTAAATCTAGGGAAGAGCCTAGACCTCACCGATTTCGATGATTTTTGAATATGTTGTAGAACTCAGTATTCTGAACAACTTTTTCCTATGCATATAACGGTCGCTCGGCCTTAGTTTTCGAGATATTTGCAAAAGAATATAGCTACTATTACATTGAATTTTGTTTATACGTGCACGCTCGGGACAACGTGTGGGACCGCTGCGACGCGCCGCTTTTCCGGCAGCTGGCGAGGGTTCAGTATACCGGGTGGACTCATCAAAATTGTACCTCTAGAACTGGATATATCATATCAGATTTGGTATTGGCGGGGGAGGGGCTCTGCCCCTCCCCTTGCACCCCCACCCCGTAAAATTCTAACCAAACCTAACCCGAATCTAATTTTTATTTAATTAGATATGAGTTTGGGTTAGATTTTTCTTTTTCGATGAGAAACTCATATTTCACTAAATCAAAATTAGATTCGGGTTAGGTTTGGTTAGAAATTTACGGGAGGGGGTGCAGGGGAGGGGCAGAGCCCCTCCCCCGCCAATACCAAATCTGATATGATATATCCAGTTCTAGAGGTACAATTTTGATGAGTCCACCCGGTATACTGAACCCTCGCCGGCTGCTGGAAAAGCGGCGCGTCGCAGCGGTCCCACACGTTGCCCCGAGCGTGCACGTATAGACAAAATTCAATTTGATAGTAGCTATAGTTTTTTGCAAATATCTCGAAAACTAAGGCCGAGCGACCGTTATATGCATAGGAAAAAGTTGTTCAGAATACTGAGTTCTACAACATATTCAAAAATCATCGAAATCGGTGAGGTCTAGGCTCTTCCCTAGATTTACCGTTGGTTCTATTCGTGACCTATTTTTAATAGGTAATAACTTTTTAATAAAAAACGAGCGACGGCTAAAACCTTTTGGGGGTTACTTGAGAAGGCGACCTTCATAACATATGTCAAGGTCAAGGTCATCGGACCTGCCTCCCCTAAACGTAACTTTTACCAGCAATCGGCGAGATGTTGGTTTGGGTTTAAGCCGTATAATGCCTTATTTAATTTGCATACGTGACTTTGTTGCGCTTGAATACCTTCTGGTACGCGCATATAAATCTCCTCTTTTAGTACACCATTTAAGAAAGCTGTCTTAACATCCATTTGATGAATCAATAGTTTGTGTTGATTTGCAAAGGCAATCAGCATTCGAAAGGTTGCAATTCGCGCAACTGGCGCAAAAGTTTCATTGTAATCTTCCAGATACTTTTGACTAAAACCTCTTGCAACTAATCTTGCCTTATATTTGTATGGATTTTCTTTTGCATGAATTTTAATGCTGAAAACCCATTTGCAATCAACAATGTTTTTGTCATTTGGACGCGGAACTATATCCCATGTATTATTACTTATTAAGGAGTCGATTTCATCTCTTATCGCCTTTTCCCATTGAATTCTATTATCACGGTCTCTTATCTCACTATAGCATTTGGGAACTTCGCAGGTCATTGATAGTGCATAAACACGATAGTCATGCTCCTCATTATAATTTATATGAGGTTTAATTTTAATTCTTGCGCTACGTCGCAAGCCACCACCATTTGAGTCAATTTGAGCGCTAATGTTTTTTTCATCGGGCCTTGTATCGGGCTCGTTTATTTCGCTCTCTTGACTTTTACTGATTTCTTTTCCTTCATCAGCTTTAATCCTTTTAATTTGAATACTTTCTTCTTCAAAGTCATTTGTGTACATAGGAGGTCTTGAATTTTTAAAGTTCATTTTATCAAAAATAACATCACGCGCTATAAGGAATTTTCCATTATTCACGTTTAGTATTTTATAACCGTTTTTCACATAGCCAATAAAGATTCCTTTAAACGATTTTTTATCAAGTTTAGTTTGTCTATTCTTATCTTGAACATAGACAGTACTACCAAAGATCCTTAAACCATTTAATCTTGGTTTTTTACTATGCCAAAGTGCGAAAGGAGTTTTATTCTCCGCAATGGCTTTACTTGGGGTTATATTAGTTATGTAAGCTGCTGTTAATATAGCTTCTCCCCATAGTTCTTTGTTAATTTCAGCACTATGAATCATCGCCCGAGCTTTTTCCAAAAGAGTTCTATTCATTCGCTGGTGGTGGCTTGCGACGTAGCGCAAGAATTAAAATTAAACCTCATATAAATTATAATGAGGAGCATGACTATCGTGTTTATGCACTATCAATGACCTGCGAAGTTCCCAAATGCTATAGTGAGATAAGAGACCGTGATGATAGAATTCAATGGGAAAAGGCGATAAGAGATGAAATCGACTCCTTAATAAGTAATAATACATGGGATATAGTTCCGCGTCCAAACGACAAAAACATTGTTGATTGCAAATGGGTTTTCAGCATTAAAATTGATGCAAAAGAAAATCCATACAAATATAAGGCAAGATTAGTTGCAAGAGGTTTTAGTCAAAAGTATCTGGAAGATTACAATGAAACTTTTGCGCCAGTTGCGCGAATTGCAACCTTTCGAATGCTGATTGCCTTTGCAAATCAACACAAACTATTGATTCATCAAATGGATGTTAAGACAGCTTTCTTAAATGGTGTACTAAAAGAGGAGATTTATATGCATATTATATTTCCTTTTAACTTACCGGTGAGCACAGCCTTACCATTTCTTTCTATTATAACACCTCCAGTTTTATCGAAAATGATGCTCATTCCCGCCTCCTGGATTCGGCGCACGGATAATAGGTTGTATGGCACCTCAGGTGCGTACAATACTTTCTCCAGGGTACCAGTCACGCCTAAATTCGTTGTAATTTTGATCGATCCGATTTTCTCTGCAACGATTGCTTCTCCTTTCTTCGCGATTGATATTTTCAAAGGTTTCTCTAACGATGTTTCTGCTGTAAAAATATCTATTTCATTAACAATATGATCTGTAGCACCAGAGTCTATTATAAAATCAATTTTTCCTAATTGGTTGGAGCTTGAATTTTCAAGAGCCTTAGCTCCAGTCATAAAAGCAAAACTTTCATTTCGATCCTGCATTTGAACATTTTGAGCACCGTAATAACATTCTGTACTTGCAGAGTTTTTCTTATAATAATAGCAATCTTTCTTCCTTCCACAATGGTCACATCTTTTATCATAGTTTTTACTAACTCTTTTATTCTTAAAACCGTAATTTTGATGGTAATTCTTTCTTTTTAAATTGGGTTTAAATACTTTGTTTCTTCTAGTTTTATAATTATCGGATTTTGTCTCCACGTGTAACACTTTAGCACTTGTCTCAGCCTTTTCATTTCGTATTTTAGTTTCGTAATCCAATAATTTAATTTTTACAAATGCGAGGCTCAAATTCTCATCTGCTTGAGTCTGGATAGCGGTGACTAGTGGGTCGTATGAATTCGGCAATGTTAATAATAATCTTGCTACTTTACACATTTCATTAATCGTTGCTCCTGCGGCCTGCAATTCGACAATCATCTCATCAAACGATATTAGGTGTTTCATAAGCGGCGTATCTTCTTTAAATTTAAAACACAACAATTTCTTCTCAATTGCTAGCTGAGTTGCCAAACTTTTCCTCTCGTATATTGAATCTAAGTTCTCTATGATATTTTTTGCCGTATCGTTTTCCGTTGTGAAGCACAACATTGTATCCGTAAGGAATTCGATCACTATGCCCTTGGCGAGAGAGTCGTTTCCATTCGTTGTTCAGAATAGCTGGAGGCTCTTCATTCAAAACCTTTAAGGCTTCCTCTTCTGCTAACAACGCACGAATCCTGTACTTCCAAGTACTGTATTTTTCGCCGTCAAAAGGCTTGATATTCCGCTTGCTCTTCTTCCCTTCTTCACTCATTTTTATTCGCACTCACTCACTCACTTTTATTAAGTTTTACAAAGTTTTAATTGTCACACTTTTTAATGTTCACCAAAACAGTTGAACTATGTGCCTGGGCCCATAACCTATTGGAAAGGTTAAAGGGTGGAAGCAATAAGTGAAAAAGGCAATTATGTTTCTATATAACAATACTTTAATAAAGCTGAGAAACGACACTCTCTCTTCATTAAGGTTTTCAATAGACTGACTGGGTCACAACCGACGAGCCCGCGATTACGATTCATTTGTTTTTACTAGCGATCATATCGCCCCCTGCTTCTTAAAACCGATATCAAGGATGTCCAAATGTATATTGGATTCATTTTTTGTTCTTAGAGTTTGAGTGCATACTCGATCCAGTTAATCCAATAGCCCGTTTCTTTATAATGTCGCTTAGATCAATTCGGAGTTGGCCTCAAAGGATTCGGCCTCTTTAATACTGTAGTTAATAACAGGAGCAAAATTGTACTGATTTGATGCGTATGGCGATGATCTCATCTGACTGGTGAAACGCGACTGACCACCCTTGATCGTAAGCCAGCGTCCCCATATATGGCGCTTCGATTTTTGTATTTCTGCCTAACGGAAACAATCCGTTGCTGCATGCAATTCAAATATGCGCAAGGAGAGACAACGTACAAAGAAACGGTTCGTCGCATAGTAATATACTGTTTATCATTTTTCCTAAATGCAAATAGGTTAAAGATTAGAGAAATGCTTTTTAAGGACGGCTGACAAGTTAGTGGCACTAACATAAATAGCGTGAGCAGGCGTGATAGGTCCCGCGGCTAGGCAGAACTGATTTGGAGGGAGCACTAACAAACGGCACTAACACTTTGCGAATGACGCTCTACTCGCTCAACGCGCTTTCAAGGTGCGCCCATTTTTTCGCGCGCCGAAAAAACTTTGGACTTCGCAAATATGCACCTTTTTGCACTAATCATTTGTCATAAGAATATACAAGGCTTCTTTGGCTTGGTAACGTAACAAGAACATTAATGTATTTTTCATTCATTGAGTCGTCGACACGCGCGCATGAAAAAACATTAAGACGAGATATCTCGTAACCCAGCCACAACGCACAGTGGGCCAAACTAGATGGAAAAAATTGATGTTGCGAAACAGCCGTATCTTCCTTTATTTCTTGTTAAGGAATGTTTACTGACACTAATAATGGCCATAATAATTTGTGGAGGCACTTCCCACATACACCGCTAGGGGGCGAGCACGACGATCCGGCTCCCGAAGGTGGTTGTATATGTCCCCGCGACTATATACAGGGTGGCCGCTAACTCAGGGAACATCGGGAATTGGGGCATAGCCGCGGTGTATCTAAACAACTTTCTCCTTGGCCAAAATGTGGTTTTCAGCTTCGTTTTTGAGTTATTAACCAAAAACACTGGCCATCAGAGCGCTCGGGCGCGTGGCTCTCAACCGCGCTCGGTTGTGGTCGTGAAGAAACGCGTTGGTTCACGACCACGACCGAGCGCGATTGAGAACCACGCGCACGAGCGCGCGCTCCACGGTCGCCCTGATTGGCCAGTGTTTTCGTTAATAACTCAAAAATGAAGCTGAAAACCACAATTTGGCCAAGGAGAAAGTTGTTTAGATATACCCCGGCTACGCCCCAATTCCCGATGTTCCCTGAGTTAGCGGCCACCCTGTATATAACCTCCGACCATTCCGTACTATCCTAGTGTCTAAGGCAGGGCCTGCTAGGATGCCTTACTGATGAGTCCACTAGCAGGCCTAGGACAAAACGCAATCTTCCTCCTTCCTCTCTTTTCCCGTCGCTTCCTCCTTCCCCACAAAAGGAGGGAAGAAGGTTGTGTTTCGTCCTAGGCCTGCTAGCGGACTCATCAGTAAGGCATCCTAGCAGGCCCTGCCTTAGACACTAGGATAGTAGGGAATGGTCGGAGGTTATATACAGGGTGGCCGCTAACTCAGGGAACATCGGGAATTGGGGCGTAGCCGGGGTATATCTAAACAACTTTCTCCTTGGCCAAATTGTGGTTTTCAGCTTCATTTTTGAGTTATTAACGAAAACACTGGCCAATCAGGGCGACCGTGGAGCGCGCGCTCGTGCGCGTGGTTCTCAATCGCGCTCGGTCGTGGTCGTGAACCAACGCGTTTCTTCACGACCACAACCGAGCGCGGTTGAGAGCCACGCGCCCGAGCGCTCTGATGGCCAGTGTTTTTGGTTAATAACTCAAAAACGAAGCTGAAAACCACATTTTGGCCAAGGAGAAAGTTGTTTAGATACACCCCGGCTATGCCCCAATTCCCGATGTTCCCTGAGTTAGCGGCCACCCTGTATATAGTCGCGGGGACATATACAACCACCTTCGGGAGCCGGATCGTCGTGCTCGCCCCCTAGCGGTGTATGTGGGAAGTGCCTCCACAAATTATTATGGCCATTATTAGTGTCAGTAAACATTCCTTAACAAGAAATAAAGGAAGATACGGCTGTTTCGCAACATCAATTTTTTCCATCTAGTTTGGCCCACTGTGCGTTGTGGCTGGGTTACGAGATATCTCGTCTTAATGTTTTTTCATGCGCGCGTGTCGACGACTCAATGAATGAAAAATACATTAATGTTCTTGTTACGTTACCAAGCCAAAGAAGCCTTGTATATTCTTATGACAAATGATTAGTGCAAAAAGGTGCATATTTGCGATGTCCAAAGTTTTTTCGGCGCGCGAAAAAATGGGCGCACCTTGAAAGCGCGTTGAGCGAGTAGAGCGTCATTCGCAAAGTGTTAGTGCCGTTTGTTAGTGCTCCCTCCAAATCAGTTCTGCCTAGCCGCGGGACCTATCACGCCTGCTCACGCTGTTTATGTTAGTGCCACTAACTTGTCAGCCGTCCTTAAAAAGCATTTCTCTAATCTTTAACCTATTTGCATTTAGGAAAAATGATAAACAGTATATTACTATGCGACGAACCGTTTCTTTGTACGTTGTCTCTCCTTGCGCATATTTGAATTGCATGCAGCAACGGATTGTTTCCGTTAGGCAGAAATACAAAAATCGAAGCGCCATATATGGGGACGCTGGCTTACGATCAAGGGTGGTCAGTCGCGTTTCACCAGTCAGATGAGATCATCGCCATACGCATCAAATCAGTACAATTTTGCTCCTGTTATTAACTACAGTATTAAAGAGGCCGAATCCTTTGAGGCCAACTCCGAATTGATCTAAGCGACATTATAAAGAAACGGGCTATTGGATTAACTGGATCGAGTATGCACTCAAAGTCTAAGAACAAAAAATGAATCCAATATACATTTGGACATCCTTGATATCGGTTTTAAGAAGCAGGGGGCGATATGATCGCTAGTAAAAACAAATGAATCGTAATCGCGGGCTCGTCGGTTGTGACCCAGTCAGTCTATTGAAAACCTTAATGAAGAGAGGGTGTCGTTTCTCAGCTTTATTAAAGTATTGTTATATAGAAACATAATTGCCTTTTTCACTTATTGCTTCCACCCTTTAACCTTTCCAATAGGTTATGGGCCCAGGCTCATAGTTCAACTGTTTTGGTGAACATTAAAAAGTGTGACAATTAAAACTTTGTAAAACTTAATAAAAGTGAGTGAGTGAGTGCGAATAAAAATGAGTGAAGAAGGGAAGAAGAGCAAGCGGAATATCAAGCCTTTTGACGGCGAAAAATACAGTACTTGGAAGTACAGGATTCGTGCGTTGTTAGCAGAAGAGGAAGCCTTAAAGGTTTTGAATGAAGAGCCTCCAGCTATTCTGAACAACGAATGGAAACGACTCTCTCGCCAAGGGCATAGTGATCGAATTCCTTACGGATACAATGTTGTGCTTCACAACGGAAAACGATACGGCAAAAAATATCATAGAGAACTTAGATTCAATATACGAGAGGAAAAGTTTGGCAGCTCAGCTAGCAATTGAGAAGAAATTGTTGTGTTTTAAATTTAAAGAAGATACGCCGCTTATGAAACACCTAATATCGTTTGATGAGATGATTGTCGAATTGCAGGCCGCAGGAGCAACGATTAATGAAATGTGTAAAGTAGCAAGATTATTATTAACATTGCCGAATTCATACGACCCACTAGTCACCGCTATCCAGACTCAAGCAGATGAGAATTTGAGCCTCGCATTTGTAAAAATTAAATTATTGGATTACGAAACTAAAATACGAAATGAAAAGGCTGAGACAAGTGCTAAAGTGTTACACGTGGAGACAAAATCCGATAATTATAAAACTAGAAGAAACAAAGTATTTAAACCCAATTTAAAAAGAAAGAATTACCATCAAAATTACGGTTTTAAGAATAAAAGAGTTAGTAAAAACTATGATAAAAGATGTGACCATTGTGGAAGGAAGAAAGATTGCTATTATTATAAGAAAAACTCTGCAAGTACAGAATGTTATTACGGTGCTCAAAATGTTCAAATGCAGGATCGAAATGAAAGTTTTGCTTTTATGACTGGAGCTAAGGCTCTTGAAAATTCAAGCTCCAACCAATTAGGAAAAATTGATTTTATAATAGACTCTGGTGCTACAGATCATATTGTTAATGAAATAGATATTTTTACAGCAGAAACATCGTTAGAGAAACCTTTGAAAATATCAATCGCGAAGAAAGGAGAAGCAATCGTTGCAGAGAAAATCGGATCGATCAAAATTACAACGAATTTAGGCGTGACTGGTACCCTGGAGAAAGTATTGTACGCACCTGAGGTGCCATACAACCTATTATCCGTGCGCCGAATCCAGGAGGCGGGAATGAGCATCATTTTCGATAAAACTGGAGGTGTTATAATAGAAAGAAATGGTAAGGCTGTGCTCACCGGTAAGTTAAAAGGAAATATAATATGCATATAAATCTCCTCTTTTAGTACACCATTTAAGAAAGCTGTCTTAACATCCATTTGATGAATCAATAGTTTGTGTTGATTTGCAAAGGCAATCAGCATTCGAAAGGTTGCAATTCGCGCAACTGGCGCAAAAGTTTCATTGTAATCTTCCAGATACTTTTGACTAAAACCTCTTGCAACTAATCTTGCCTTATATTTGTATGGATTTTCTTTTGCATCAATTTTAATGCTGAAAACCCATTTGCAATCAACAATGTTTTTGTCATTTGGACGCGGAACTATATCCCATGTATTATTACTTATTAAGGAGTCGATTTCATCTCTTATCGCCTTTTCCCATTGAATTCTATCATCACGGTCTCTTATCTCACTATAGCATTTGGGAACTTCGCAGGTCATTGATAGTGCATAAACACGATAGTCATGCTCCTCATTATAATTTATATGAGGTTTAATTTTAATTCTTGCGCTACGTCGCAAGCCACCACCAGCGAATGAATAGAACTCTTTTGGAAAAAGCTCGGGCGATGATTCATAGTGCTGAAATTAACAAAGAACTATGGGGAGAAGCTATATTAACAGCAGCTTACATAACTAATATAACCCCAAGTAAAGCCATTGCGGAGAATAAAACTCCTTTCGCACTTTGGCATAGTAAAAAACCAAGATTAAATGGTTTAAGGATCTTTGGTAGTACTGTCTATGTTCAAGATAAGAATAGACAAACTAAACTTGATAAAAAATCGTTTAAAGGAATCTTTATTGGCTATGTGAAAAACGGTTATAAAATACTAAACGTGAATAATGGAAAATTCCTTATAGCGCGTGATGTTATTTTTGATGAAATGAACTTTAAAAATTCAAGACCTCCTATGTACACAAATGACTTTGAAGAAGAAAGTATTCAAATTAAAAGGATTAAAGCTGATGAAGGAAAAGAAATCAGTAAAAGTCAAGAGAGCGAAATAAACGAGCCCGATAAAAGGCCCGATGAAAAAAACATTAGCGCTCAAATTGACTCAAATGGTGGTGGCTTGCGACGTAGCGCAAGAATTAAAATTAAACCTCATATAAATTATAATGAGGAGCATGACTATCGTGTTTATGCACTATCAATGACCTGCGAAGTTCCCAAATGCTATAGTGAGATAAGAGACCGTGATAATAGAATTCAATGGGAAAAGGCGATAAGAGATGAAATCGACTCCTTAATAAGTAATAATACATGGGATATAGTTCCGCGTCCAAATGACAAAAACATTGTTGATTGCAAATGGGTTTTCAGCATTAAAATTCATGCAAAAGAAAATCCATACAAATATAAGGCAAGATTAGTTGCAAGAGGTTTTAGTCAAAAGTATCTGGAAGATTACAATGAAACTTTTGCGCCAGTTGCGCGAATTGCAACCTTTCGAATGCTGATTGCCTTTGCAAATCAACACAAACTATTGATTCATCAAATGGATGTTAAGACAGCTTTCTTAAATGGTGTACTAAAAGAGGAGATTTATATGCGCGTACCAGAAGGTATTCAAGCGCAACAAAGTCACGTATGCAAATTAAATAAGGCATTATACGGCTTAAACCCAAACCAACATCTCGCCGATTGCTGGTAAAAGTTACGTTTAGGGGAGGCAGGTCCGATGACCTTGACCTTGACATATGTTATGAAGGTCGCCTTCTCAAGTAACCCCCAAAAGGTTTTAGCCGTCGCTCGTTTTTTATTAAAAAGTTATTACCTATTAAAAATAGGTCACGAATAGAACCAACGGTAAATCTAGGGAAGAGCCTAGACCTCACCGATTTCGATGATTTTTGAATATGTTGTAGAACTCAGTATTCTGAACAACTTTTTCCTATGCATATAACGGTCGCTCGGCCTTAGTTTTCGAGATATTTGCAAAAAACTATAGCTACTATCAAATTGAATTTTGTCTATACGTGCACGCTCGGGGCAACGTGTGGGACCGCTGCGACGCGCCGCTTTTCCAGCAGCCGGCGAGGGTTCAGTATACCGGGTGGACTCATCAAAATTGTACCTCTAGAACTGGATATATCATATCAGATTTGGTATTGGCGGGGGAGGGGCTCTGCCCCTCCCCTGCACCCCCTCCCGTAAATTTCTAACCAAACCTAACCCGAATCTAATTTTGATTTAGTGAAATATGAGTTTCTCATCGAAAAAGAAAAATCTAACCCAAACTCATATCTAATTAAATAAAAATTAGATTCGGGTTAGGTTTGGTTAGAATTTTACGGGGTGGGGATGCAAGGGGAGGGGCAGAGCCCCTCCCCCGCCAATACCAAATCTGATATGATATATCCAGTTCTAGAGGTACAATTTTGATGAGTCCACCCGGTATACTGAACCCTCGCCAGCTGCCGGAAAAGCGGCGCGTCGCAGCGGTCCCACACGTTGTCCCGAGCGTGCACGTATAAACAAAATTCAATGTAATAGTAGCTATATTCTTTTGCAAATATCTCGAAAACTAAGGCCGAGCGACCGTTATATGCATAGGAAAAAGTTGTTCAGAATACTGAGTTCTACAACATATTCAAAAATCATCGAAATCGGTGAGGTCTGTGCTCTTCCCTAGATTTACCATACATTTTTATTAGTAACTTTTGAATAAAAAACGAGCGACGGCTAAAACCTTTTGGGGGTTACTTGAGAAGGCGACCTTCATAACATATGTCAAGGTCAAGGTCATCGGAGCTGCCTCCCCTAAACGTAACTTTTACCCTAAAAATATACAGGGTGTCTCTTAACTCCTGTCCTTCCCGGAAATGGGGGGTAGCTGGGCTGATTCTGAACAACTTTTTCCTTGACCAACATGTGGTTTGCAACTTCATTTTTAAGTTATTAACGAAAAACACTGGCCAATGAGAGCGCCCGCCGGGCGGCCGATGGCGCGCGCTCAGGCACGAACCTATCATCTGTCGCGATGGGGGGGCATGGGGGGTACCGACGGAAGCGTGCGGAAAATGTTACATCGTCTGAATTAAGAATAATGTGGAATAATTCGTTTATACTTATGAAACTAATAAGTCGTTTAATAACCGTGTTCGATACGTTTATTCATTATCCGAAAGGAATAAACTGTTTTATTACTTATGAAAAAAATATTTTATTTAACAGCACGTTTTTAGGTGGATAAATTATGGTTCAAGAAAAACGATTTGCAGAACTAATGTTAGAAAAAGCGGGTTAAACTTACCCATTCCTCTACGCATTAATCTGGTAAACATTGTGCGAATCCTGACCTAGGCAACGCTCAACAGCTAATGTCACCGGCCGGGTCGGAGAACTCACTACACTCACGGTGAATTCACTTCAAGATCACTTCACTTCACGGTCACTATCACTTGCCACTGTGAAATGTGGGAATATTTGAAACCGATTTATTTTTCTTACGTTTAAACATTTCGTAATAGTCTGCGTTTTTACGATTCATGTTGTCCGTTCGGCTAGCAGAACGACTCTGCCAGCTGAAACGTCGCATTCGCTTCCACACGCACACGCACATGTTCTTTAATGTGGATAACATTGTAGTGCCGACGCTCACACTGCGACGCACACTACGCAGGGGCCGATACTGCCCTGTGTGATCGGTATCTGCCGCCGATTTCCACTAAATTTGGAGACAGTGTGTGTGCGTGTGCGTGTGGAAGCGAGTGCGAACGTTTCAGCTGGCAGAGTCGTTCTGCTAACCGAACGAGAAACGTGAATCGTGCAACCGCAGAATATTACTAAATGTTTAAACGTAGGAAGAATAAATTGTTTTTAACTATACCCAAATTTCACAGTAGCAAGTGCAAGTGACCGTGAAGTGAAGTGATCATGCAAGGATACTAATCCAGCCGTAACATCAGCTGTAGAACGTTGCCTCGGTCAGGATTCGCACACGTTAAGCAAGTTAATTCGTGGACGAATGGGTAATTTATCTAGCTTTTTCTAACATTAGTTGTGCAAATCGTTTTTCTGAAAACATAATTTATCCACCTGAAAACGTGCTGTTAAAAAGATATTTTTTTCATAAGTGTTGGATATTTAAATTCAAATATGATGCGTTCGGCGCGAGCTTCCGATGCTGACCGATGCGGCGGGATCTGTAGATCGATGGATATGTATGGTTTAGCGCGCGTACCAAGTCAGAACAAAGGAATCGATCGACGAGTGGATTATTTTTTTGATCTCGCGCTTTCCGGGATCTTGAGGGTGGAAACGTGCGCATTGTGTAATAGTTCTGTTGTTCGTAAATAGCGGTTGCTGTTATTAATATTGTTGTTGGTAACAGAGTGTTGTCTGGCGGATTTGTTTTAATGTAAAGGATAAATAAATTTGCTTAACATTCTAAGAGGTTATGGGCCCAGATACACGTGGCAAAGAATAAGGAATAATGGCAGATTTACGTTTTTCGATCACAAAGTTAAATAGTTCGAATTATGAGATATGGAAGAACAAAGTAGAATTACTTTTGTTAAGAGAAGACTTGTGGTATACAGTAAATAAGGATAAACCTGCGGAACCAAACGACAAATGGCTGAGGGCTGATGGTCAGGCAAGAGCAATAATTGGACTTTCTTTAGAAGACGACCAATTTATACATTTCAAAAATACCACGACTGCAAAGGAAGCATGGGAAGCACTGAGACAGTATCACCAGAAGGCTTCTTTAAGCAATCAGGTACACCTTCTTAAAAGAATTATAAATCTTAAATTAGGTGAGGATGGTGACATGGAAAAATATATCCATGAGATGTTGAGCCTGGTAGATAAACTTGCAGCCATAGGAGAAGTGATTAATGAAAAACTCGTTATATCAATCATATTAAGTAACCTTCCGGACTCCTTTGGCACTCTAATCACAGCTTTGGAATCGAGAAATGAGAATGAGTTAACGTTGGAGCTTGTTAAAGGAAAATTAGTTGATGAAGCCATAAGACGCCAGAATCTAGAGAGCGAGCCACGGAACAAAATAAAGTCCTCAAGGTGGTGTACAAAAACAAATACGCCAAGGAACAATCAAACACATACACTTGTTTCTTCTGTAAGAAACAAGGGCATTTAAAGAGAGATTGTATAAAGTACCAGAAGTGGAAAGAGATCAATAATAATAAGTTCACACAGAAGGCTAGTCAGGTAATTAATAAAGGAAAAATTGCAGATGCTTCTACAAGCGAGGCATGTTTTCATGTCGAGAGCGTTGACACATCCTGGAATAGGAATGATTGGTGCATCGATTCGGGTGCCACCAGTCATATGACTAACAACAAGAATTTCTTTAAGTTTCTTGAAAGGTGTGATAAAGAAAACGTAAGACTGGCAGATGGCTCTTATACAGAAATTAAAGGCAGAGGAGACGGAGAAATTTTGTGCGAAGACATTGAAGGTAGTCCTCTGGTTATTCCTGTGAAAAATGCGTTATTTGTTCCAGTATTGAAAGAAAATTTAATATCTGTGAAGAGATTAACGGAACAAGATTTTGAGGTGTCGTTTACTAAAGGAACCTGTGTCATAAAGCATAAGAATAAAATTATAACTAAGGCTGACTTATGTGGGGATTTGTTTAAATTAAGGCAGACAAATAAGGCCCTAATTATCAAAAATCAGCATTCACCCAAATGTCAACACACCTGGCATAGGAAACTAGGCCATAGGGATTTAGAGGCTATTAAGGCGATGGCATCCAAAGAAATAGCAAAGGGAATCATAATAAAGGATTGTGGAATAAACGAAGTCTGTGAAACTTGCATGAAGGGGAAGATGGCCAGGAAACCCTTTCCACAAAAATCAGGAAGCAAATCTGAGTCCATACTCCAATTAATTCATACAGATGTTTGTGGACCCATGCAGACCATAACACCAGGTAAAAATAAATACATATTGACATTGATTGATGATTACAGTAGATACACCACTATATATTTGTTGAGCCAAAAATCTGAGGTGACAGAGAAAATTAAGAATTTCATACAGGAAATAAAAACGAAATTCGATAAAGTTCCCAAAGTTTTTAGATCGGACAGAGGTACCGAATATGTTAATAAGGAGTTAAAGGGCTATTTAAGAAAAGAAGGGATTCAGAATCAATATACGGTTAGTTACACCCCCGAACAAAACGGCGTTGCCGAAAGGAAAAATAGATCATTATTAGAAATGGCGGTAGTTGTTTTTGAGTTATTAACCAAAAACACTGGCCATCAGAGCGCTCGGGCGCGTGGCTCTCAACCGCGCTCGGTTGTGGTCGTGAAGAAACGCGTTGGTTCACGACCACGACCGAGCGCGATTGAGAACCACGCGCACGAGCGCGCGCTCCACGGTCGCCCTGATTGGCCAGTGTTTTCGTTAATAACTCAAAAATGAAGCTGAAAACCACAATTTGGCCAAGGAGAAAGTTGTTTAGATATACCCCGGCTACGCCCCAATTCCCGATGTTCCCTGAGTTAGCGGCCACCCTGTATATAACCTCCGACCATTCCCTACTATCCTAGTGTCTAAGGCAGGGCCTGCTAGTACGCCATACTGACAAGTCCGCTAGCAGGCCTAGGACGAAACACAACCTTCTTCCCTCCTTTTGTGGGGAAGGAGGAAGCGACGGGAAAAGAGAGGAAGGAGGAAGATTGCGTTTTGTCCTAGGCCTGCTAGTGGATTCATCAGTAAGGCATCCTAGCAGGCCCTGCCTTAGACACTAGGATAGTAGGGAATTTGTCAGAGGTTGTATATATGTCGTGGTGACTTATACAACCACTTTCGGGAGCCGGATCATCGTGCTCGTCCCCTAGTGGCGTATGCGGGAAGTGTCCCCACACTTTCTTTTCACGTCGCTTCCTTCCTCCACCATCGTATCCACGGATACATCGAAGCTCCCACAAATTAATTTAGTTATTATTTAAGTATGGAAATCTATCTCTGAAAAGTCCAAAACTGATCACGACGAAATCATCATACACTTATTTTCATTGTAAAGAAAATTATATGACAGGAATTAGTAACATTCTTCAAACTTCTATGCATTGTTACGTAGGAAGTATTGTTTCCTTCGATTCTTCTATTATGCCCTATTTGGTAATCGAGATTGCATGTAGTCGGGTCAGCTCCTTCTGCGATGGCGCGACGACGCAACCCTTCAGGGGGACCTTTCGGACTCCCTTGGAAGATTCTGTGCCCCCACCATCTTTTTAGATCGACTTTTCGGGTCTAAAAAGGTCACGAAATCTACTCCCGTGGCACAGTATGGATCTAGTAGCTTCGTACCATGTCGGTGCCAGCTAGCCATACTCATGCGAGATCGGGTTTTAGTCCTTTTTGAGCAACTTACTTATACAGGGTGTCCCGTAACTACGGTAACATCGGGAAATGGGGGGTAGCCGAGGTGATTCTGAACAACTTTTTCCTTGACCAAAATGTTGTTTGAAGCTTCGTTTTTGAGTTATTAACCAAAAACACTGCCCAATTAGAGCGCTCGAAATCCCGGGACTCAGGCGCGCAACGTTTTGTGTGGCTTCGTCGTGTACGGGGGCCTCGACGGTATCGAGAGAATCGTACGGCAAATGTTACATCGTCTTTAAGCGAGGCTAATGTGGAATTTTTGGTTGTTCATTAATAAGAAATAAACTAATTATTCTTTTATTTAAGCGAGCAGAGTCGTGGTCGCGAAAGAACGCATTGACACGCCGTGTTACATTGTCTTTAAGCAGGGATAATGTGGAATTTTTGGTTGTTCATTAATAAGAAATAAACTAATTATTCTTTTATTTAAGCGAGCAGAATCGTGGTCGCGATAGAACGCATTGACACGCCGTGTTACATTGTCTTTAAGCAGGGATAATGTGGAATTTTTGGTTGTTCATTAATAAGAAATAAACTAATTATTCTTTTATTTAAGCGAGCAGAGTCGTGGTCGCGAAAGAACGCATTGACACGCCGTGTTACATTGTCTTTAAGCAGGGATAATGTGGAATTTTTGGTTGTTCATTAATAAGAAATAAACTAATTATTCTTTTATTTAAGCGAGCAGAGTCGTGGTCGCGAAAGAACGCATTGACACGCCGTGTTACATTGTCTTTAAGCAGGGATAATGTGGAATTTTTGGTTGTTCGGATGACGAATAAAAGTATCGAACACAGTTATTAAACGATTTATTAGTTTATTTCTTATTCCCGAACAACCAAAAATTCCACATTATCCCTGCTTAAAGACGATGTAACATTTGCCGTACGATTCTCTCGATACCGTCGAGGCCCCCGTACACGACGAAGCGCCACAAAACGTTGCGCGCCTGAGTCCCGGGATCTCGAGCGCTCTAATTGGATAGTGTTTTTGGTTAATAACTCAAAAACGAAGCTTCAAACAACATTTTGGTCAAGGAAAAAGTTGTTCAGAATCACCTCAGCTACCCCCCATTTCCCGATGTTACCGAAGTTACGGGACACCCTGTATATTACCGTACAGTACATAAATCTACAGTTAAGCACCTTAGAACAAAACGGCTCAGTATTGAATAATCTAGTTATGCGTTACGTCGTAATTGACTAAGTTCTTATGACAGCTCAGCGAGATTGGGTTTTAGTGCCTGTTACATATGAAGAATATTTTCCATACGTCGCTCTCAACGCGTTTTCGAGCTCGCGTTTGTGAAGGGAAAATGACCTAAAATTCTTTCGGTTATCGTAAACAAATAAGGGGGACCTTAGTACAAGCACGGTCAGCTGCATCGTGACCCGAGACGGGCGTGGCCGGGCAACGACTGCTATATTTCCTTATATGGAAAGTTCCAGTGCATTCCCGCGCATTTTGGGACTATATAAACCCTTTGGTTTCTACCCTCGTAGGTTCAGAGTAACATAGTTACGCGTAGAGTCACGTCGTGTCACGCTTGTATAGAATCAGTTATATCCAGTGAGATTGGGCTTAGCGCACCTCTCGAATCACAGATTAACCCGTTAGAATCCGCTTGTTCGGTTGAAGTTCTTTCGGCATATTCTAATAGCGGCTCTCAGGCCTCGCAACGCCAGTGCGTCAACACCGTGCAAATACTTAGGTAACTTATACACTTCTTATTAATTCATCGCGACAGAAACATTTGTATTTATACTGAAACACAGAATATAACTTTATATGTTCACTTATGTGGGATTGTGGAATTCATGGAAGACGTATGAAAGACGTATGTTAGAGTTTCGTATGACCCGTGTGATAAGAAGTATCGAATGAACCGCGAGGTGTGAATGACAAGTGTTAGGGGAAATGTCGAATACGGATCGAGTGCATGTTTATATCTGGGAAGGAGCGAACGATTTCGGAGAATGCACGTGGAGGCTTGAGTGCATGGTGGCCCGTGGTCGAAGTGTGACACGTGGCAAGGGTGTGTGTGTCGGTGTGAGTCCTAAATGAGTGAGAGCGAATGAAAGATAGAATGAGATGAAAGCTAAGAGTGAACGAATATATTGAATGAACGTTGCGTGCGCGAGGCAGAACAGATTAGAGTCAGAGTCGAGTAAGAACAGATTGAGATTTGGAAGAGAATTGAAATAGAGACGTATTAGCCGACCTCAGACGTGAGAGGGTTAAGTAATATCCGTGACGTGTGTAACAAGCATTTTACATTAAGCTTATAATAAATATAATTAGCAGTTCGTCATTTGTTTCATTTACCCTGCTTCTGATCCGGTCGCTTGTCAAATCCCATCTTACACTTATAAATCGAGTAGATTCGTTAAACCTATCTTTACCCCGTAACCCTTGCATATTAGTAACAATGTTCCCAACGATACAACTTTACCGCTCGAGTTGTATCAAATAATAATCTAGAGTTACGAGGCAACTAACATTTCCTGCGACTACCTGATCTCACATCAGGTTCGTTCGTACATCTTTATCCCAACAAACAAACTACATATTCCAACCTACTGGCTCCCCGATTTCGCATCGGGTTCGTCCACGAAACCTAACCCTTCCTACGGCTCCCTGGTTTCGCACCAGGTTCGTCCGTGTCTTACGCCCGATTTAGCATCGGGTTCGTCCGTAAGACTTCCAACTTCCGAACAGCTCCCTGGTCAAGCGCCAGGTTCGTCTGTGAATAAACCAACCTCCTAGCAGCTCTCCGGTTTCGCATCGGGTTCGTCCGCACTTGTTCCCCCTCCTAGAGGCTCCCCGGTTTCGCACCGGGTTCGTCCCCGCTCTCAATAATCCTAGCGGCTGCTTGATTTCGCATCAGGTTCGTCCGCGCACCTTAACTACTAACAAATTGATAACCGTATTCCTGGGAAAATACCCCTCGCCGGCCTCTTGTGCTGCCACACAGCCCGGCTCGTAACATCCCTTTCAAGCAATTTATACAGGGTGTTCAAGATTCAGCTATGCTCGCATAGCAACAGCGTGCTCGCGTTCCCCTGCTCCCGGCCCTATTGCGCGGCAGCAGGAGCGATCCCTTTCCTCTTACAAAGGAAAGGGGAATTAACTATATATAGAGCCGCGCGAATGCAAATCTTCTTACCGCAGTCTTCTTACACTTCTTACCACAGTTCTTCTTCTTTCTAAGTGTAACTTCTCGCCAAGTATTATTTAATCTAAAGCTAAACGACAATCAGTGCAAAGGAAGTAAGGCGATATCATTATCATAAAACATTTATAAAGTGTAATGTAATCTTACAAATTACATTAAAACTACATTAAACCAACTTTGACTCCTTTCAACACTCCATCGCAAACATTGGTCGTTCGAGCCGGATCAATCTGAGTACAAGGATTGATCCTATTACATGGATTAATCTAATTACACAGGTTAATCTCATTACGCGGATTAGTCTTATTACACGGATTAATCGAATCACGCGGATAAGTGGAGAAACAGTCGCACAGTGAATGAATCGCGAAATTAAAACAATATTCGCAGTTAATACCAACGGGCACACGAACAGTGATAGTTCATAAAAACAAGGTCGAACTACATCGAACGTTCGGCTTCAACCCGTCCGGTGTGTATCGAACTTTTTTCATCGACCTTCTCGGTGAGTGCATTGGCTTTCTTTGGTGTACTGAACGGCTACGAGTGCGGGAAAAAGGCCACAATACAGTCAACCTTTACAGTCGCCATGGAAAAGTGTACGGACAAACAACTATCGTTATACCACCGGATAAGCCGAACCGTAGACAATATGAAGAAATTGGGTGCCGCGAAAATAACCAAAGGAGTCTTGGTTTCGCGACTGGACTTACTCGAAAAAAACTGGAACGCATTTACGGAAGGACACGACCAACTGCTGGATGTCGTGACCGTGGAAACTAAAACTCTCCCTTACTTCCAAACAGACTACTTGGCTCTGTGCGAAGAAGCCTATCTGGTTCAGAAAGCTACACTGCTGGACCAGATAGAACAAAAAACTGGAAATTCTAATTTCCCATTGACTCCCTCCGCGCCGCGATCTCTGCCTAAAATCAAACTGCCCCACTTCTCGGGCGACTACCGAGAATGGGCAAGCTTCCGGGACTTATTTAAATCACTCGTCATTGAAAATAAGACGATCACCGAAGTGGAGCGGCTTCATTACTTGAAAACCAGCTTATCAGGCGAGCCGGCTTTGCTTATACAAAATGTCCCGCTTACGGAAGTTAGCTTCAGCGGCGCGTGGAAGTCAATAACTGATCGCTACGAGAATCTGAGACTACAAATCAGTTCTCAACTAGCCGCCCTCGCTGCTCTCCCGCCGATGGAACGAGAAGCAGCACAATACTTAAAACCGCTCTTGAACGGAAGCCTGGATGCCGTTCAAGCACTGCAAGCTCTGGGCCGACCGGTCCAGCACTGGGACGATTGGCTGGTCTTCATAACTGTTAATAAACTGGAGTCCGAGACTCGGATGGCGTGGGAGACGTCTATAGGCGCCTCCACCGACCCTCCAACGTTCGACCAGCTACACACGTTCCTCAACGCTCGTCTGCGCGCGCTGGAAGCGATGGAGGATCCCTCCGCCAACAATTCTTCTTCGCCTGCACCGCCGGAACACCTAAAATCAAAGGCAAGCTCAACAAAGTTCAAGGCCCACACGACATCGCGGATGGAAGGGAGCATCTCAAGATGCCCTTTGTGCACGGAGGATCATTTCGTCCTATACTGCTCTACTTTCAAACGGATGTCACCGGCAGAACGAAAACAAGTGGTTGCGGACCACAACTTGTGCTTTAATTGCCTACGTAAACATCCTCTGCGATCGTGTAAGTCAGCGAGACGCTGCCAGCTGTGCGTGGGTAAGCATCATACGTCACTTCATTTAAAGTCCGAACAAATTTCTTCGCGACAAATTGCTCAACAGGATCGTGTAGCGGAAGCGAGAACGGCGCACTGCGCGCCAGTCTCCTGGTCAAATTCGCAGAATCGGCCATCAATATTACTTGCTACTGCTAAAATACTGCTAGAGACGGGTCGGGGTGAGAAACTTGCCGTGCGCGCGTTAATTGATCCGTGTTCCGAAATATCCCTGATAGAGGAAAATCTAGTTCAATCGTTTGGGTTGCATCGGAGCGCGGCGCGCTTCCCGGTCTTGGGCGTCGGGGAAGCCGGGGTGTGCACGAGGGGAAGAGTGACGATGAATTTCTCCTCAATTCATAACCCCTCCGAGCGCATTTCCACTACCGCGTACGTATTGCCGCGGCTGTCGGCTTACAGCCCCACTCGTTTCCCTACTGCTCAGCTCTCCGTCTCTCACTTACGAAATTTGGAACTGGCCGATCCTGATTTCTCCTCTGCTGAGCGGGTTGTTATCATTCTAGGCGCGGATGTTTATGCCGACATTATTCTGGAAGGTCTGCGAAAAGGTCCGCGTAATACTCCAATTGCTCAATTCACCTCACTTGGGTGGATTATTACTGGTGATTGCAATTCGTTGATGAACTCCAAATCTGCTAAAAATCGGAGCATCACGGTGCAATATTCTTCACTAGGGGACAATCTGTCCACACTCCTAGAACGCTTCTGGTTACTTGAGGAGGTCACTACGCCTTCTCATACACTCACAGCCGAAGAGCGAATCTGTGAACAACATTTCCGCTCTTCGCACTCGCGCGATTACTCTGGCAGGTACCAAGTACGATTGCCCTTCTGCAAACCTCCCTCTGAATTGGGAAATTCTTTACCAATCGCGCAAACCCTTCTTAATAAACTTGAACGTCGGCTACGACGCACTCCGGAACTCGAAAATCTATACAATTCCTTTTTAAAGGAATATCTACAACTGGGTCATATGGAGCCAGTTCCCTCGGGCGAATTATCCTCTAAGGACTTTTATTATTTGCCGCATCACGAGGTACTTCGAGAATCGAGTTCCACTACTAAATTGCGAGTTGTCTTCAATGCATCGCAAAAAACTACTTCGGGTCTGTCTCTAAACAATATTCTTCATAGTGGTCCAAACTTGTTGCCCGAGATTTTTCCCCTACTGCTCCACTGGCGTAAACACGCAGTGGTATTCTCGGCGGACATCGAAAAGATGTACCGTCAAATCAAACTGGCTCCAGAGGATTGCGACTTCCATCGCATTCTCTGGAGAAAAGATCCGGGTGGACCAACTCTTCATTTCAGACTTCTAACCGTTACTTACGGTACTTCTTGCGCACCGTATTTGGCGGTGCGCACACTGCATCAATTATGCTCCGACGGTCAGGACTCTTATCCGCTGGCCGCGGACTGCTTAAAAAACGATGCCTACGTGGACGACATTGTCTCCGGGGCTGACTCTATTCCTGACGCTCTCCGATTACAAGGAGAGTTAATGGCGTTACTCACGGCGGGCGGTTTCAATTTGCGAAAGTGGTCGTCGAATAAATCGGAACTTCTAAAATCACTTCCCGCTGAAGCTCGCAAGGAGACGTGCGAGCTAGCCTGTAATTTCGATGGTGTATCGTCTCTTCTTGGCCTGAAATGGCAATCCGCTGCCGACACTTTTCTTTTTACGGTGCAGCCTCGAAATTCCGAAGCTGCAGTCGAGGGGCCGTGCCTAGCCGTGCCGGTGTCAGATCATTCTGCTGTCACCAAACGCATCGTTTTTCGAGAGGCGGCGCGACTCTTTGACCCTCTAGGGTTTCTCGCTCCAGTAGTGGCGGCAGCAAAAATCTTCATGCAATCGCTTTGGTTGCTCAATTTAAATTGGGATGATCCACTTCCTCACGCTCAGGCGCAATACTGGTGCAATTACTACAAGCATCTGCCTGCAATTTCCTCTATTCGTATCCCTCGTTGGATCTTCAGCGCCGAGCGCGTTACGCACATGGAACTCCATGGTTTTGCCGACGCCTCGGAACGGGCGTATGCTGCGGTGATATACTTAAGATCCTTGTCGGAAAACGCAGAACCTTTCGTTTCTTTGGTGGCTGCTAAAACTCGCGTTGCCCCACTACGGCAGGTTTCTCTGCGCCGTCTCGAACTTTGCGCGGCCTCACTTCTGACTCGCTTGGTCAAGTCGGTGCTTGACAGTTTAAAGCTGGAGGACTGCGCACTAAATTTATGGTCGGATTCTACCGTTGTGCTGAGCTGGCTGCAGGGGCACTCCACGAAATGGAAAACCTTTGTAGCCAACCGTGTGGCGGACATTTAAACGGCCCTTCCGGCCGCCAAGTGGCGACATGTTCGGTCGGCCCTCAATCCGGCTGATATGGCGTCTCGGGGGTTGCTCGGCAGCCAGCTCCAGGAGCAAAAACTCTGGTGGAAGGGACCGCCCTTCCTATCCATATCGGACTATAATTATGACCAGCACTTAGTTGGCCTTAGTTCAACCGACCAGGAGGCTCGCAAACCGCAGGTGAGTTGTCTCGCCGCGACCGCGAGCTCGTGTTTCATAACAGAATTAATCGAGCGGTATTCTACGCTATCGCAATTGCTACGCACAGTTGGGTGGTGTCTTCGCTTTCTTATCACTGGCAGGGATCGAGCCTCAGCTCCGCAAGTATCGCCCTACCTAACCTCAAAGGAGTTGAACAAAGCTGAACTTACCTTATTACGTATTTATCAGCAAGCAGTATTTCCGACGGAGATGAAACTGCTGTCACAAGGCAGCCATATAGCACGTGGTCCCTTATCTCGACTGGCGCCATTTGTCGATGACGACGGCTTACTGCGTGTCGGGGGAAGACTAAAGCATTCCCTCCTCAATGACCTGGAGAAACATCCGGTCATCCTACCTTCAAAGGGTCATTTGATTACCCTACTAATTCGTCAAACTCACCATCGGCTGCTCCATGGAGGAATTCAGCTTACGTTGTCTTCATTGCGAAGAAAATACTGGATCCTCGCGGGGCGACGCGCGGTTAAGCGCACGATCGCCTCGTGCACGGTTTGTTGGCGCTGGCGCGCCAAAGCGGCGCACCAGCAAATGGGCTATCTCCCCTCTCCCCGAGTTCTGCCTTCGCGCCCCTTTTCGCACACTGGTGTCGATTATGCAGGGCCCTTCCTTGTCAAAACTTCGTCGGGGAGAGGACATCATACTCGAAAGGCATACGTTTCCTTGTTTGTATGCTTAGCGACGAAAGCGGTTCACATGGAGCTCGTCTCCGATTGCACCACTGCTGCCTTCCTCGCAGCCTTTCGCCGATTTATCTCCCGTCGTGGGACCCCAGCGACGATGTACAGCGACCAAGGGTCAAACTTCATTGGCGCGGATCGCGAGCTACGTCGGCTTTTCTCAGCAGCTCAACTCAGCTGGAAGGAGCTCGCCTGTCGCCTGTCCCAGGAAGGAACGTCGTGGGAATTTAATCCAGCTGCTGCCCCGCACTTCGGTGGTCTCTGGGAGGCCGCCGTCAAGTCGTTGAAGTTCCATCTTCGTCGCGTGACGGGCGAAACACCATTGACATTCGAGGAGTTGTCAACACTCCTCGCTCAGATCGAGGCTTGCCTCAATTCCCGACCGCTGGTGGCGCTTTCCGACGACTTCGACTCCGTCGACGCCCTAACCCCAGCACATTTCTTGGTCGGAGAATCTTTAAATTTAATTCCGGAACCCGCTGTAACGCCACAATCGGTTACCCCTCTTCGCCGATGGCTCCTGGTCCAGAAGATGAGGGACCACTTCTGGGCTCGGTGGTCGAGGGAATATCTCCATCAGCTGCAGTTCAGGGGAAAATGGTTTACCCCGCAGCCGAATGTGAAGATCGGCGATCTGTGCCTGGTCATCAACGAGCTGACGCCACCGGCCCGTTGGCCGCTAGCTCGCTTTACGGCGACACACGCGGGCAACGACGCACGTGTACGAGTCGTTACCGTCCGCACCGCCGCTACCACGCTGACACGACCTATCACTAAAATCTGTTTACTCCCGGCACCTCCGGAAACACTGTTATAACTTTCCTTTCTTCCGGCGCACTGCACTGATCTCCCGTACTTGCTATTTCGCCTCGCACCGCGAGCCGAGGCGGGCGGAATGTTCAAGATTCAGCTATGCTCGCATAGCAACAGCGTGCTCGCGTTCCCCTGCTCCCGGCCCTATCGCGCGGCAGCAGGAGCGATCCCTTTCCTCTTACAAAGGAAAGGGGAATTAACTATATATAGAGCCGCGCGAATGCAAATCTTCCTTCTTACCGCAGTCTTCTTACACTTCTTACCACAGTTCTTCTTCTTTCTAAGTGTAACTTCTCGCCAAGTATTATTTAATCTAAAGCTAAACGACAATCAGTGCAAAGGAAGTAAGGCGATATCATTATCATAAAACATTTATAAAGTGTAATGTAATCTTACAAATTACATTAAAACTACATTAAACCAACTTTGACTCCTTTCAACACTCCATCGCAAACACAGGGTGTACAGTATATACAGGGTGTCTCTTAACTCCTGTCCTTCCCGGAAATGGAGGGTAGCTGGGTTGATTCTGAACTACTTTTTCCTTGACCAACATGTGGTTTGCAGCTTCATTTTTAAGTTATTAACGAAAAACACTGGCCAATGAGATCGCCCACCGGGCGGCCGATGGCGCGCGCTCAGGCACGAACCTATCAGCTGTCGCGATGGGGGGGCATCGAGGGTACCGACGGAAGCGTGCGGAAAATGTTACATCGTCATAATTAAGAATAATGTGGAATAATTTGTTATTCATGAATAACAAATAAACTAATAAGTCGTTTAAGAACAGTGTCCGATACGTTCATTCATTATCCGAAAGGAATAAACTGTTTTATTACTTATGAAAAAAATATCTTTTTAACAGCACGTTTTCAGGTGGATAAATTATGTTTTCAGAAAAACGATTTGCACAACTAATGTTAGAAAAAGCTAGTTAAACTTACCCATTCGTCCACGAATTAACTTGCTTAACGTGTGCGAATCCTGACCGAGGCAACGTTCAACAGCTGATGTTACGGCTGGGTTAGTATCCTTGCATGATCACTTCACTTCACGATAACTTCACTTCACGGTCACTTGCACTTGCTACTGTGAAATTTGGGTATAGTTAAAAACAATTTATTCTTCCTACGTTTAAACATTTAGTAATATTCTGCGGTTGCACGATTCACGTTTCTCGTTCGGTTAGCAGAACGACTCTGCCAGCTGAAACGTTCGCACTCGCTTCCACACGCACACGCACACACACTGTCTCCAAATTTAGTGGAAATCGGCGGCAGATACCGATCACACAGGGCAGTATCGGCCCCTGCGTAGTGTGCGTCGCAGTGTGAGCGTCGGCACTACAATGTTATCCACATTAAAGAACATGTGCGTGTGCGTGTGGAAGCGAATGCGACGTTTCAGCTGGCAGAGTCGTTCTGCTAGCCGAACGGACAACATGAATCGTAAAAACGCAGACTATTACGAAATGTTTAAACGTAAGAAAAATAAATCGGTTTCAAATATTCCCACATTTCACAGTGGCAAGTGATAGTGACCGTGAAGTGAAGTGATCTTGAAGTGAATTCACCGTGAGTGTAGTGAGTTCTCCGACCCGGCCGGTGACATTAGCTGTTGAGCGTTGCCTAGGTCAGGATTCGCACAATGTTTACCAGATTAATGCGTAGAGGAATGGGTAAGTTTAACCCGCTTTTTCTAACATTAGTTCTGCAAATCGTTTTTCTTGAACCATAATTTATCCACCTAAAAACGTGCTGTTAAATAAAATATTTTTTTCATAAGTAATAAAACAGTTTATTCCCTTCGGATAATGAATAAACGTATCGAACACGGTTATTAAACGACTTATTAGTTTCATAAGTATAAACGAATTATTCCACATTATTCTTAATTAAGACGATGTAACATTTTCCGCACGCTTGCGTCGGTACCCCCGATGCCCCCCCATCGCGACAGATGATAGGTTCGTGCCTGTGTTTAACAAGCCGCTTAACAAGCCGTTTAATAACTGTTCCATACTTTTATTTGTTTTCCGAAACGATTGAAGTGTTTTATTAATTAAGAAAGAAGTATTTGGATGATTAATGTTAGAAAAGGGTAGTTAAATAAACTTAACCATTCGACCGCGAATTTACCTGCTTCGTCGATGTCTTGGCACTTGGTCATTGTACCGATCCTGACCTATTTAACAATTTTATGCCACGAAACGCACGTCCCGGCGATCGATACCGATCTGATTCGCATTTGTTTCCACACGCACATTACGAACATTACGAAAGTTAATGTGCCTCTCATATGTGTGTGGAAACAAGTGCAAATCAGATCGGTATTGATCGTTAACATAAAATTGTTAAGAGAGGTCAGGATCGGTACAATGACCAAGTGCCAAGGATCCACTTCCGTCGAAGCAGGTAAATTCGTGGACGAATGGATGAGTTTATTTAACTACCTTTTTCTAACATTAATCCTCTAAACACTATTTTCATAATTAATACAAACATTTTATTTGTTTCGGATAACGAATAAAAGTATGGAACAGTTATTAAACGACTTGTTGATTAAATTGTTATTGATGAATAACGAAGAATTGCACACTATTCTTAATGTAAGAAGATTGGTAATATTGGCCGTAAGTTGCCCCTCGATACACCCGATCACGGCCGCATGCAATTGTGACTGAGCTGGCGCTATACGGGCGCTCTCATTGGCCAGTGTTTTTCGTTAATAACTCAAAAACGAAGCTTCAAACAATATTTTGGTCAAGGAAGAAGTTATTCAGAATCACGCCAGCTACCCCCCATTTCCGGGAAGTCCCACAGGGACACCCTGTAGAATATTTTGGGAAGCGGAATAGAGAAAACCGTAGATTTGAGAGAGTTATTGTTGAGAGAGTAGTATTGAGTCGGGTGAGAGTTATTGTCGAGAGAGTTGTCGTGTTATATTAATAACCTTTTAACCGTTGACCTTTTATATTAATAAAGTTGTTAACGGTTGTAAAAAATCGAAGTCTTACCGCCCTACCTGTCCTCTGTTTTTATTGATAAAGAAGTTTACCAAAAATAACTTCTACAATACTTTTCGTCTGGATTGTATGTAAATATTGAAATTTGTGTGTATTAATGTACACAAAAATTTGTTTCTAGTATCGTGCAAATGCTGTTACTGAAGTAAAGAAATTGTTAACTGGAAACTCGGAACTAACGTTAGCTGCAATCTTGAAACTTATCGACGAGGATTTATTGCCTAAAGAAAATTCGGAGTGGGCAACCAATGTGACTGAAAAAATGAGAAAATATTTGATGGTAAGTGCTAGTTTATTACATATTAATTTTACAATTATATGTTTAATAAATTAGTTGTTCAGTTCGCACTGAGCCTTCAAACCGTTCGGATGTATTATATTGACGTTCGCGAGTGCCATACAAAGTCAAGTGACATTGTGCAAACACCCAACACCTAAAGAATATCAGCTCATACACGAGCACGTCTCGTCTGAGAGTGCACAGTATGATACATGTGCTATTAAATGCTACCAAGGCAGGAAAAAGGAAAAACAACGGAGATCAAAATCAACCATGGAAAACACCAAAGAGCCTAAATCCACACCATCTTACGCCACAGTAACAATGAGTAATGTATACCCAAGTAAAGAAGCAGCCATCATAGCTGACAGCATTGCAGAAGCATCCATAACCGATTATGCCAGCGCTATAGGAAAACTAACCGGGAAACAAGCCATCCGTTTCATATCTCGAATCACTAACGATCGTATATGTGTATACCTCGATAGGAAACAGACCGCCAAACAGCTCCTATCGCAACACACTACAACGGTTAGGAACACCAGTACCGAAATAAGACCGCTAACACTGTTCGACAAATTTCAACTTTTTTTTGATTTTGTAACTTTCAATATACGTTTCTTATAGACTTTAATGTGCTGAATACGAATCTGCAATCCGTTTTTCTCCAGAACGTACCATTTTTGAAAAAATCAATTTTGAAAAAAATCGAAAATTTTCAACTTTGGAAGTGTTTTGTACTTTTGCGGTAATAGTTATTCAGATGCGCTTGGTGCCAAATGATTCTTTGAAGTTTCACGAATAAAATGGTATATGTTGTTATTAGACTATAAACATTTAAATGTGTTTAAATAATGATCAAAGTGAAAGGGACACCGAAAATATACCCATTTTGGCTGATATCTTTCAGTTTATTTCAAAAACTAAGCGTCCAGGAGAAAATCTAACTGTCCCACGCGATAGATCAGACCTTTCTGCAAAGGAAAGCATCAACGGAAGTTACAAAATCATTTTTGTATTCGATATACAAGCGAAAAAGTTTGGCAAAACACGTGGCGGCGACAGTGGTGCTCTATGACGGCGGCTCCCCGCTCATCGCTCAGCGTAGCGGAATCACTACACGCGCTGTACTTCTGCTGAGTGTCACTGTTGCCGCCGCGTGTTTTATCAAACTATTTCGCTTGTATATCGAATACAAAAATGATTTTGTAACTTCCGTTGATGCTTTCCTTTGCAGAAAGGTCTGCTCTATCGCGTGGGACAGTTAGATTTTCTCCTGGACGCTTAGTTTTTGAAATAAACTGAAAGATATCAGCCAAAATGGGTATATTTTCGGTGTCCCTTTCACTTTGATCATTATTTAAACACATTTAAATGTTTATAGTCTAATAACAACATATACCACTTTATTCGTGAAACTTCAAAGAATCATTTGGCACCAAGCGCATCTGAATAACTATTACCGCAAAAGTACAAAACACTTCCAAAGTTGAAAATTTTCGATTTTTTTCAAAATTGATTTTTTCAAAAATGGTACGTTCTGGAGAAAAACGGATTGCAGATTCGTATTCAGCCCATTAAAGTCTATAAGAAACGCACATTGAACGTTACAAAATCAGACCCGTGTTGAACAGTGTAATCGCCCCATCCCAAAGAATAATACTATCCAATGTATCTCCGTGAATACAGGGTTCAACCATGTCATGAGTTTTAGGAGACAGATTTACGTAAATCCGGAAGACGTATCAAAAATCCCAGCGTCCTTCCTAATAAACTACGACAAAACATAATACTGCATATTCACATCAACGGAAAACATTGGATGCTTTATATGCAAAAAAGAAGGACACATTGCGAAGCAATGCACTATGAATACCAATCCCCCAGACACAGTTATCACAAATTTAAAGCCAAATCCAAGTCCAAATCCAGAACCTAACGAAACAAAGAATCTCAGCGTTCCTACGGAACCCAATAAAAATCTTCCGCCCACCACAGAACCACAAGTAGAAACTACACAACAAATTAACGACATAAGCACAGGCAATAAAAGACCACACGCCACAAATTCATCAACGCAAAACTCCAACAATCTAGAAGAGAACAAAAACCCTTTCACGACACCAACAACTGAGGCGAGCACCCTGATCGACACCAACAGACCAGCAAGAACGCAGGAAAGACCGAAACCAAGCAAACGCCGAAAACTAACTCCTAATGTAGAAGATAACATGTTGTGCCGGATGACACTTGTCGAATGTTGGGGGATGTCGTAGGTGCGGGAGCGTCAAAGAATTGGTATTCACCAGTGTTCGAGTAAATAAAGGAGTAAATTTATTGAGACTTGGTAACTACACAGTGCTCAGGAGTGATGGCTGAGCTTGATGGAGAGCTGCACTGAGACTGACGTGACGGGTAGCTTGTTTAAGATAGCGCGACGGTGGTCGTGCTATCGGGATTTTATACCGTGTTGATGCAGGAATGTGCTGTGTCTTTTTGGTGGTGGGCAGTCTCCTTGGCGTGCCCTTAGCCTGGCACAAGTTGCTGGATCGACAGTAAATGGATACGCTGCTTCCTGCGCGTATCCATCCGCTATTCCTCGAACACGGCCTCGACTGCACGTGCTGCTGAGTCGCGCTTATCGTGGTTAGTTCGTGGGAACGGTTAGGGCACAACATTATGATCGACACAGTTAAAAATATGGTAATCGATCCACTTGCAAAATTCCCATTAAATTGGATACAATTAATTAGCTTTTTAGAAAATGCAATCATAGCCGAAAATCCCATAAAAGTAGCACAAAACTTCACTGAGGACATAACTGCCCTAAGCAATATGTTAACTTTAATCCGCCCCCACCTAAATGGAAGAAGCATCAAAAACAGAGTCACTAGAATAATTAAAAAACTTAACAACAATGAGCCATTTCAGCAACGAACACTAGTGGACAATGCATCACTTAACAGCACCCCCAATACAACGGACTGCGAAACAGATTTCGAAGGAAAAGAACCATAAAACCAACGAACACTCCTTTAGAAATCACCAAACAAATTAAACAATGACATTTACAATTCTTCAGTGGAACTTAAACGGTTTTGTTCCCCGATTATGTAATTTACAAATATTGTTAGACCAATATCAACCAGACCTAGTATGCCTCCAAGAAACACACCTTAAACCACAGCAAACAATAAAACTTAAAAACTATGACGCACTTGTCGTAATCCGAACCACCCAACATGCAAGCAGAGGAGTAGCAATACTAATAAAAAATTCCATACCCAACGAACAGATATTAGTCACATCGAACATGGAAATAGTTACAACCAAAATTAACCTACAATCTAACATACACATTTACAATATGTATATCCCCAATAGTTACCAATTAAATGCGACAGAACTAAACAGCATCCTTAGAAAATTGCAAAAACCATTCATAATAACAGGAGATTTCATTTGCCATAACACCCTGTGGGGATCAGAGAAAACCGACACTAGGGGAAGAATTTTAGAAGAAGCAATATTAAACCACGATACAGTACTCCTTAACGATTTGAAGCCAACCCACTTTAGCATGGCAAATGGGACATTTAGCACCATTGATCTGACTATGTGCTATCCTAACATGGCATGCAAGTGTGAGTGCATGACGATATCAGAACTGTACGACAGCGATCACTTCCCAATCCTAATAAAAATTCACACTAATCAAAACACAAACAGTAGCAAACGAAGTCCACGGTGGAAATTAGAAAATGCAGACTGGGAGAAATACCGTCTACTCATTGACCAACGCATCCAACAACTAGATTCCTACATTAACCTAAATCCACTCCAGATAGACAACATAATGGAAAAACTAACCTCCATTATAAAGCAAACAGCAAACGACACAATCCCAAAAACAGTTCCCAAAACAAATAGAAATCGTCATACGGTACCATGGTGGAATAAAGAATGCGAAATTGCCACCAAAGAATCAAAACACGCCTTCAACAAATATAAGAAACACCAAACGATTGATAACTTAATCAAATTTAAAAAACTCCGAGCAATGGCAAGGAAAACACTAAAACAAAGTAAAAAAGAATCGTGGCATAAATTTCTCACAACATTGAGCGGATCCTCCCCCACAAAAGTAGTCTGGAATAAATTGAAAGCTATTCAAGGTACCCATCGAAAACATACCAGCGTTGTTAAAACCAGATAAAACAAATATCACAGACCAAACAGAGATCACAAATCTACTAGCAGAAACATTCGCTGCAAACTCAAGCAATTCGAACTACGACAAGGCCTTCCTTTCTTATAGAACAAATCAAGCCAACCTAACGCTTAAACAACCTCCATCAATTAAAGCCGACCATCTCTCCATAATTAATGAAGAATTCAAAATAAACGAATTAACTAACATACTCAAAAAATATAAAAACACCAGCCCCGGTCCTGACAATATCCCAATCGCTCTATTAACAAAAATGTCCCCCAGTGGCATCGAACGTATACTAAAAGTCTTCAATTTAATATGGAAAAACGGTACATTTCCGGACATGTGGAAAGATGCAATAGTTATCCCAATTCCCAAACCGGAAAGAAATCCAAAAGAACCATCTAGTTACAGACCCATAGCACTAATCAACATTTTATGTAAAATAATGGAAAAAATGATTAACTTAGATGGACACTCGAAACAAACAATATAATCTCACCTGACCAAGGTGGCTTTAGACCACTCCACTCTACAATAGACCCACTAATCAATATAGAAACGGACATCAGCAATGGATTCACCAACAAACAACACACAACACTAGTGGCTATGGACTTCGAAAAAGCATATGATATGTTATGCAGAAACAGAATTATAAATATTTTAAAAAACCTTAACATCCACGGAAACACGCTAAAATTTATCAAAATTTTTTTAAAAACATGACGTATAAGAGTAAGAATAAACAACAACCTTTCTAGAACCTTAACCATTGAAAACGGAGTTCCACAAGGCTCTGTACTGAGCGTAACCTTATTTTTAATATCAATAAATGAGGTCCTGTCGGAAGTAAAAACCCAGTCAAAGTTTATCTATTTGCTGATGACCTAACAATCCTCTACTCAGGAAAATGCTCAGAAGCAACACAATATATCCTACAGGATACCTAGAACAAACTGCAAAGTTGGGCTACAGCTTCAGGTTTCAAATTCTCAGAATCAAAAACCAAATATATAAACTTCTCCAGAAAACAAGAACCACCAAAAACAAAACTCTGTCTCAAGAACACCGAACTGGAACAAGTGAATCATATAAAAATTCTAGGCATCATATGGGATAACAAGCTCACACGGCACCATCACATTACACACCTTAAAAACGAATGCACACAGCGTCTAAACATATTAAAAATAGTAGCAGCAAACACCTGGGGAGCGGACTATAAAACATTGATAAATTCATACATATCCATCGTCAGGGGTAAATTAGACTACGGATCAGTAATCTACGGATCAGCAGGAAAAACCATTCTAAAGAAATTAGACTCAGTACACAACACAGCACTAAGAATAGCAACAGGAGCGTTTAGGATAGGGGTGTGCGAGCGCTCGAATTTTACGAGCCGAGCTGAACTCGGTTCGATTATGCGAGCCGAGCCGAGCGCTCGAATTTCCGAGCTACTCGAAATCTTTCGAGCTGCTCGAAAGAAAGCGAGCTGCTTGAAAAAATCGAGCAGCTCGAATATTATTCGAGCCTTGCGAGGCTCGCACGGCGCGGCGCGTTGCGCAGTGGGACAAACGCCCAATCTAGGTGGAAAAAATTCATAAATCGTTTTACGATGTTCATAATACGATGAAATATTATTTTTAAACCTGAGATCTGGTTTTCTAGCGTTTCTAATATTTACAATATATTTTAATTTTTTTTCAATTTTATTATGTGCCATTTATTAAATTAAAATAATTGAATTAAAAAAAATTTAAATATATTGTAAATTAAAAATCCTGTATTTAATGCAGGTAATTTATTTTTTAATATTAAAAACGCTAGAAAACCAGATCTCAGGTTTAAAAATAAAATTTCATCGTATTATGAACATCGTAAAACGATTTATGAATTTTTTCCACCTAGATAGGCGTTTGTCCCACTGCGCAACGCGCCGCGCCGCGCCTCGCGAGGCTCGAATAATATTCGAGCTGCTCGATTTTTTCAAGTAGCTCGCTTTCTTTCGAGTAGCTCGAAGATTTCGAGTAGCTCGGAAATTTCGAGCGCTCGGCTCGGCTCGAACGACCGAACTTTACTCGGTTCGAATTTCGAGTACTCGATCTATTCGAGCGCTCGCACACCCCTAGTTTAGGACTAGCCCAACCCCTAACATCCTCCAAGAGGCAAACGAACCATCTATCCAATGCAGGAGAAAATTTCTTAGTATTAAGGGGGTAGACACGGCACGTGACCTCTCCAATTTGGATGGCCGATATTACAGCAGCTTTTTCCTGCACAGAAATGGTAATACCGACAGGCGAGAGGGAGCTGCTTGTTATTTCGATATTCTAATCTGCGGCTCGCGAGCCCTTCCCCTCTTTGGAGCTTCCACCTCCACCGAACAAGTGACTCGCGAGGCACGAATCGCTCGTTCCCCGTCTTGCCCCTGTGCCCCGGCCAGTATTTGGCCTTGCATTGGAATGGGGCGACTTTAACTGGTAGTGGGGGCACGGTGGGCTTTCGAGGAGAAAAGGTTGGACGTCCCTGTTCTAATCTGAATGTGGAAAGATATTGTCAGCTGTTGCGTTGTACTTGAAAAAATTTAAACGGAAAGTCTGCTGATAGTGCCAGCGTTGAAAATTCATTGTACATTTTAATTATGTACTTGAAATGTGGTTGTGCTACAATATGTTTCGTTGCAGTAAGGAATTACAAGTGAAACGAAAAACTAGATGAGGGACATGGTATTGTTAGGTTAGACATTATTTTGTTAGCAAAACACTGAAGCGGAACATGAAAGTTATACACTTATTATAAGATAATTAAACGTCCTACGTAGAAAGCAGTTATTGGACAAACATTATATACAACATTGTAGGAGACGATACTGCATTCATGAATTATCATGCTGTACACCCTGGTTTGCTGTTCAAAAATTGTTCAGAATATTGATTTCTACCACATATTCAAAAATCCCTCTTCTATACATTTACCAAAATCAGACCCACTCAATTATTAGAAACATTTTCTGCAAACCGTTTTTCCAACTGTTCACAATTGACTAGTCAGTCTCGTACACATGTTTTGAATGGTTATGAGAAAGTTTTGAACAATATATTGTATTATGATGAGAAAAATGCAAGAAAAGATTGGCTGGAGAAATGGACTATCCCCTCCACGTAGGGGAATCCCCCTTGGCCGTAGCGACGCTCAACGACGCGGTGTATGTAATACGATCCGCCCGGAGTATCGGTGTGACTAATACTAATTCAACGATGAAACTTCTTTATTTATTAATTTTTCTACATGCAACTTTTACCAATGTATCTGGGAGATCTTTCCGATTCAAATGCGACCAAACACGATATAGTTTGAATTATGTTTACTTGTTGATACAGACTTTGTGGTACGTATTCAATTAGTATCAACAAGTAAATATAATTCAAACTATATCGTGTTTGGCCTTATTTTAATCAGAAAAATCTCGCAAGTACGTTAGTAACAGTTTCATTGAGAGAAATTCAGAAAGTAAAAAAATGAACACCTGCGGGACTCGAACCTTCAGAAAAGTTTCTGGCGGCTCGAGACAAAATCTCCGCTCGAGCCGATTCATTTAGTTAGCTGATGATCACATTTGTAACAGATATGGCAACAGCGCGACAGAAGTCTCGATAAGTTGCGGCAACTATGCCTTACTGTGTCTGTATTCACGTATCACGTATTCACGTCTGAATCGGCGTTCGATAACTACATACAGGGTCTACCACGTATCTCGGAACCCATGCGCGCGCAAACTTGAGTAAATTGCAACGTCGCAATGAATCGATACAGGCGTCATCTATGAACTGCTGGTGAAGGTTAAAGTCTTGTAGGGGACGCAAGGATTGGCAAGATTGGAGAGGGGATTGTAAGAATGAACTGGATTGTAAGAAGGGGTAAACAGGGGTAAACACAAATTCAGGCGCGATCGGCAGAGACCGCATTGAAGTCGGACAAAAAAGTTTCCAGCGGCTCAGCAGCTATGGCTATGTCCGGCAGGAATCGAAATCTCGGCTCGAGCATTTGGATTCGGGCTACAACATGAGCAAGCCGTCCGACTTCAATGCTGTCTCTGCCGATCGCGCCTGAATTTGTGTTTACCCCTTCTTACAATCCAGTTGATTCTTACAATCCCCTCTCCAATCTTGCCAAACCTTGCGTCCCCTACAAGACTTTATACTTTCACCAGCAGTTCATAGATGACGCCTGTATCGATTCATTGCGACGTTGCAATTTACTCAAGTTTGCGCGCGCATGGGTTCCGAGATACGTGGTAGACCCTGTACATAGGATCGTAAAGGATTACAAAAAAAATCAGGGAGTCAACTGTTGACTAATTTGAAGACATTTCCTTATTATATGTTTTATACAAAATAATCAAAAGAATGAAATAGAATAATAATAAGAGCAATGCAATAATTTCAAATAATTGCTGTAACTACCACATTCTGAAAATATGATATCAGTACATCAATACTTCCAACCTCCGTAAAAAAGTTCCAATCTCTTCTTTTTATTTTAAATAATATAACCATGTAATTATAACATAAATTCGACAGCGATTTCAAGTCAAGCATGTGTTATATACAGTAAAAGCGATTAGTAATTGAACACAGTTCCCAGTCAATACCTAAAATGCATATGACCTAACCTATAATCGTACGAAAATGCATACATTAAAAAAATGCATACGCTGTTAATACTGTAGCATATGTCACGAGCCAACGCTTCAGTTTTGCTATGATTTCACGTTGCCAGTCCTCCTGAGTAGACGCCACCTCATCACCACTACGTGAACTAAATTTGTGACGTCACGTGCTCTGTTTTAACGGCAATATTACAGCGGACGGCGAAACTCGTTTGTGGGAATGCAATTGGGGCAATGCATTTTTTGTCCTTATATGAAAAGATTTTGAGCTCAGCGAGGGCTCATTCGAAGGAGGAAGGTTCAACGCGGCGCGCTACACACCCCGTTTGTGTCGCAAAACTCTTTTAGTGACCTAAAAATACTTGTATTCTGCGGGTGTATTTTGTCGATTTTTGCTCTATTTTGGACACTCACATTATTAGATAGCAACACAATCTCGTTGAACGGGCTGTGCAGCGCGCTGCATTGAACCTTCCTCGTTCGAACAGAATGGAAAAACGCACGGAAAAAAAAGACGGTTCAAAATGCACGGAAAATCACCAAAAAGAACTTGTTCCTTTGTTCGTAACACAGACATTACGTTAATGAAAACAACAAAGAAATAACAAAAAAGTTTCTTTGGCAACGTATAAGACTCAAGTGAAACTGAATACTATCAAGGAATTCGAAGAGAGGTTCGCTCAAGTCGCTGGTCATCGCAAGAATAATCCCTCGCTGCACATTTGTTTCCATTCAGCCAACCGAGTTCCGGGTTTTTCCTATTTTGGGGGTACCACTAAAAAGGTCCGCTCGCGCCTAACACAAACAGCTCCGTCACTGTGTGCGTATCGGTCTCCAAACCAGTGACTCCGGCATCACTGTCGGAGGGTTAACATCCAAATGTGTTTAATATTACTAGTTTGTATAGTGTTCAGAAATAATATTTGATATAATTTTCACGATTATATCATTATTTGTTTACGTATTTTATTCACTTTAAAATTATTATTATATGGGGTGAATTGCATCGCTCTTTTTTTGTTTATTTAATTAGTTGTATGACTTTAAATGCGATAATAACTTATACATGTAGGTAAAGATGATTCGCACATACATAAGAGTGGCATTGCATTTATTATAACGAGAAATTCATCCACCTGTGGAGGATTGGATACAGAGCAATACCTGTGAAAAGTGGTGGTATGAAAAGTGTGCTAACATAAGTGGTGTTCAAGGACAATATACACACAAGAGCGTGGACGCGATAACTTAGTGCAAAGAAATCTTTGTAGTAAAATATGTTATATGGGTCGAAAGTACATCTAAAAAACTAATACGCACCTGTTTAATAATATGTCCAATCACCACCATTATCGAGTATTGCTTGACATCGTCTATGCATAGTTTCAACTAAAGTTTCGGCATTTGCGACAGGAAAAGACCTCCATATTTTTCGAATACTACGAACTAACGTTTTCAATTTCAGTATACGCTTTCCGCGGAGTTTGTGCTTTATAAGAGACCAAACATTTTCAATCGGATTAGCGTCCGGGGACTGAGGTGGCCAATCCAACACATTGATACCGTTGCGCGCTTTCCATTCTGTACAAGGACGGCTCCGATGTTTTGGATCGTTGTCCTCTTGTAGTTCCCACTGGTCTCTGGTCCTATCAAACCAACGTTTAACCGATACTAAGAGATCCCTTTGGTACAGTTGAAGCATCTTCTGAGCATTTAGATTATCCGTAAAGATGCATCAGGTCCAGAAACCCCGAACGTTGCTCGCTTCGAACCCCGATGAGGGAGATCATCGACACACTTTGACACTTTATAACGTTGCATCCATTTATTTACAAATTCGCGAGACTTCCGCAGATATTTCGCTGCATCTCTAATGCTCATTTTGGGTCCTTTCGGGTGATGGCACAAAAAGACCGCCTCGAATCTTTTAGCGTATACGGCACTCATCTCGAAATGAACTGAACTTCTCAGTGACAGAAATGATAGTAAAAGGAATGGGCCTATTGCGTATTAGAGGAGACATTGTATGTTTAGACTCGCACAGCCTGTGACGCATTGAATATCACATTTCACAGATATCGCGTGCACGCTCTTGTGGAAGAGACTGTACTTGCCACCCATGTACTACGTAGAGTCTTTGACATTATTATTATTAAGTTATATTTTATAAAGTTATAACCAAAGATTATTTTACGACAATTTGTTTGTTTTCTTAGAGAATTTTTTAATTTGTTTATATTTTTTATTATGAATGTTCATGCTAAATGGATACTTGTTACGAATTTATAATAAAATATTGCTTTTCTAAATTGTAACTATTTTTTTTAGCATTAAATAAAAAGTGATCCGATTCGCCCCGATCTACCTTACTTCTATTATACATAAATTTAGAACATACAGCATGTTAGCTTAGTTAGTGTTGAGATTATCAAGGGAAAGAGGAACGATAGGGTTAATGAGGAAGATAGCTTTTGGTATAAGTACACTTTAATACTTTTGTAAAAGAAACAATATGACTTCTTATTACACACGTCTCGTGAGCAACGGTCACGAACCAACTAACTAAAAATTACCAGTAACGCAAGTAGTGCGCTCTGGCGCCTTAAGGGGGCCGACTCTTTTGGGGCCAACTCCGAATCGATCTAAGCGCCATTCGACAGAACGGGCGTTAGTGAAATCAGAAAAATCGTCTGCATTGGCATTTGACGGGGTGACATCTAAAGTCATTATACAGAATTATAAACTCACGCTGTGACATCTAACGTCATTAGGCAAAATTATAAACGGAGAGTGGGAGGCCATAGTTGTCAAATCACATGCTTTGAGTGTTTTGTCGCGGTGTTGCCACATTTGTTACAATCCTGGCCATCAGCAAAATGAATCGGCTCGAGCCGAGATTTCGATACCTGCCGGATATAGACATACATATACATATAGCAGCTGAACCGCTGGAAACTTTTTTGTAGGTTCGATCCCCCTATGCTATCATTTTTTTTACATTAATGTTTTTTTAATTCCTAACTATATGACAATGATCAGTATTTGCTTACCAATATTTTAAAAACATTTGTTAAATATTTTAATTTAATATACGTAAATATGAAGTTAGAGCGCTCTTCGTGCTACCATTTCCTTTGCCATGTATCTTGCCAATTATGGTACTGTTTAATATTTTTAACATTAAAATAAAATGTATGAAGCGCATTTTCAGACGTCTTAGATTGAACAGTCTTGACGAAGTGCAGGAAAACTCGTGTGATGTTTTACTACTATTTCGCCTTTCTTTTAGATGACACAATCATTTCTTTTTTACAAGTAATTATTGTTGCGAAAGCAATTATACGATCAGAAATAAAGGAAAATATTTATTTATAGAGATTTTATGCGAGTACTGAATATGCATATATTGATAATCGTTAATTCATTTCATTCGCTTTTTCCCACTGCTTCGGTCATTGTGTAGAATGTAGAATGACAAACGAAAAATACGGAGACATAGTTGATATTGTCATATCTATTACAGTTTTGCTTTTCAGGAAAACTTCGATAGATTCGACTCAAGTTGAGATTTTGATTTTTGCCGAACATAAAAGAGAATAGTGCAAATGAAAGAAGAGATACAAGGGTCAGGTTGGAAAAAACAGATTGATAAAACAATATTAATATGTGTAAGAAAATAATTTTTCGAACTTATGAGAGAAGGGCTCCTATTGCTGCTTGACATAGGTCAGGCACAGCCAACTGGCAGGCCGCGTGCCGCGCGGTTCATCTTACAAACAAATGACGGCCCTCACACCTGCGTCATAGTTGCGGTGTCACACCGATTCCCGTCTTGCTGTCACGTCATAGGTACATACATCTGACGTATGTACATAGCCTCTATCTTTGTCGTTGCTTAGAGCGAAGCATAAAATGATCGAAAAGGACCACGGTGACATTGTATTGTTGTACAGACTACGGTCACGAGAGCTAAACAAAACAACTTTTTAACACATACACGCCGACATAATCATTTGAATATCTATTCAAATGCCTTCGATAATCTTACATATATTTTAATTATATTACAATTATATTATTGTTGTATAATATAGTGTAGACTGTTTGGCTTTGGACGATAGGCCTTTTGGGCCTGTGACACAGTCCAGATGCCTATGGCGTCATAGGGCAGAGTGCTCGTACGGATACGGCCCTCCCGCCTTGGTCACGTAGCGTAAACAGGGCTAGCTTGACTTGTCCTGGAATCCTTCGGGACAAGGCAGTTCGATTTTAGCTTGAGAACAGTGTACATCTACTTTTAATAAACTGCAATATATTACCTTTCTTGTGAGTTTAATTGAGTCCACCTCCTACAATAGTTAATATATTTCATATATATTAACATATATGTTGCTATAGCAGCTTTATTGGTAATATAAATGAAACATACCACCAAATGATTGAAATTTTGAGTTACACATTGTGAGCTTTGGATTGACATGTATACGCGTCCAAATGTTAGAAATATCAAACAGTTCCATAATTGGCAGAAAACGGTAGAAAAAATCGCTTCAACTTCATATTTACGTATATTAAATTAAGTATTTAACAAATATTTTTAAAACATTTGTAAACAAATATTGATCATTGTCATATACTTAGCAATGAAAAAAAAATGAGTGTAAAAAATATACCCCAAGGGGACTCGAACCTACAAAAAAGTTTGCAGCGGCTCGAATCAACATCTCGGCTCGAGCCGATTCATTTTGCTCATGCTTATGTTATAATTGTAACAGATGTGACAACAGCGTGACAGAGGTTTGATACGTGCCGGCAACTATGCCTTACTGGTGTGTGTGTGCACGCATCACGTATTCACGTATGAATCGCCGTTCGTGGTGTGAAATTATAACTTACATTTACCGACTCATTTGTATTTTTATCGACCCTGACGGTAACTTGGCCAAATTCACTACAGTGTACCATAAACGCCACCGACGGAGAATCATTGAACTATTCTTACGTCGGATGCGTGCAAATCGTATTTTACTTTCTCCGCTTTCCAGAAGTGATAAACTGTGAAAAATCGAATTTCTGTGAACTTGTGCTAGTTCAAGGAAGCCCTAAAGGGTGTTTGAGCAGTGAATAAACCATTAAATCGTCCAATATTTGCTAAATGTGAAATGTGTCAACATGTCTGCAGCCATCTTGTTGCCTACATCGTTGTCTGTCTCAAGCTTGCCAGTTTCAGAAACACTATTCTTCTGAACGAATGGTGTTTATTCGCGTTCAAATATACCTTTAGGGCTGTGGTGTAGTGTACTCGTGTGTTCTATATCCGCGAAAGTTTCATTAAGGCAATTATCGAGACAACAGTCGAAAAATTAGAAATCGGGTCTCTCTGTCGCGCATGGCGTATACGTGCATGCTTTCCTTTGTTTGTGTGAGTGCACGCACACACGTCATGGCGCCTGGAGTCGGCCCCCTTAATACTAAGTTTTGCTCACGCAACTGCGGTGAGCCCATCGACGTGCGATAACTTTACTTCTCAACACTCCCGCCGTTTGAGTGCGTCGAGGATCCTATGCCTAAACCATAACATAGATGCTGAAACTGTCTCTTTGGAAGTGCTTTGGTAAATATATCAGCCAGCTGCTGATCCGTAGAAACATATTCTACCGAGATTTCTCCACTCTCCACAGTTTCGCGAACATAGTGATGCCTAATGTCTATATGCTTCGTTCGTTTATGGAACTCCGGATTTTTGATTAATCGGATTGCACTTTGATTGTCTACTCGCAGAACTGTCGTAGTTACTGGTAGACACCCGAGATCGTTTAACAATTTTCTCAGCCAAATGGCCTCTTTCGCAGCTGCTGCTGCCGCGACGTACTCAGCCTCCGTTGTGCTGAGTGTGACTAGCTTTTGTCGTTGGCACGACCACGTCACAATCCCGTTCGATAGACAAAACGCATACCCCGTGGTAGATCTACGCGTCTCCACGTCACTTGCGAAATCTGAGTCCGAAAACCCCTGTAACTCCGAGTTACTCCCGCCGCTTTTGTACATTATCCCGACTTTCGTTGTTCCAACCAAGTACCGGTAGATTCGTTTTACCGCTTGCCAGTCGCTCTCGTTGTGATTGCTAAGAAATTTACTAACTGAATTCACCGAATATGTGATATCCGGCCGCGTCACAATAGCAAGAAACATTAACGAGCCCACTGCTTCTCGAAACGGTACTGTACTTGGGTTTTCATCATTGTGATCGTTTGGAACTAGTCGCGCATGCGGGTCGGCTGGAACACTTGCCGCTTTTGCATCGATCATCTTAAATTTATTAAGAATTTTCTTTACATACGCTTCTTGATGCAAGAACATGGTTTTCTCTACTAGATTTCTTTCTATTTGTACCCCGACAAATAATTTTCCATCCCCGATCGTAATTTCGAACGCGTTTCCAAGCGATTTTATCACCGACTCGAGGGCTTTACTTGTTTTTGCTGCGATGAGTCCGTCATCTACAAAAAGCGCTAAAAATACATCTACACCGTCTACCTTTTTTTTTTTTTTTTTTTTTGGCCGGAGGAGGGGAAAATGCATTACGCATACTCCTTGGTTATGTGGGACTCGCCAAGATGCAGTGTGGCATACCCACTAAAAACCCCTCCTCCGTTTCTTCGCTTGTATATTATAATTTCCCTCCACCCAGGCTCTCTAAAAGTTTTAATTCATCCAGGGGAGGGTTCTGGGTTCCCAGTAATATTTCCTATTTTTTATTGTCCTTGGGCCCTGGCCCTCTATCGATGTTTATTTCCATTTTTTCTGGATTTTTTGAATTTTCTTATTTATTCGCTCCTTTTCTTCTAGTGGTTGTATTTCTAGTCCTATTTCCCATGTCTCTCTCCTGTTTTTCTCTAGTTTTTAGTACGATATATGCAAAGTTCCTAAATGCATTCCATCCACTTTGGGTCGCAGTGACGCTTTCGATGAAATTCTCTAGCGTCATCCTCTCTCCTATAGTGCATTCCAGGAGTTTTCGTTCCGTTTCCCACTTTGGGCAGTGGAAAATGACGTGTTCCGGGTCATCATGTGTGGCATTGCAGTCCCAACATCGGCCATCCGTCGCTTTCCCTATTCGTTTCCCTATTCGTTTCAGCTCGCCGTGAAGGAAGGCTGTTCTCACCTCGAACTGTGTGAGTTCCAAATCCTGTTCGGCCACCATGGCCAGTAGAACTCTTAGCGAGTCGTATCTCACGACTGGCGAGAAGGTCTCCGTGTAGTCGAGTCCCTCTTTCTGTTGAAATCCTCGTGCACAAAGTCTCGCTTTGTACCGGTATGCGTCGCCTGACGTGTCTCGTATGACCTTGAACACCCATTTCGAATCTATGGGCTTCCGATCCGATTTCCTTGGTACGATCGACCAAGTCTCGTTCTGGTCGCGTGCGGCGAACTCTTCCTGAATCGCCTCGGCCCAATTTTCTGCCTCAGCATTGTTCATCGCCTCCTGAAATGTGTTTGGCGAATTATATTCAGCGAAGTCGATCTCATACCTTATTGGTGGTCGGATGTTTGCTCGGTCCCGCAGTTGTCTGTTGTTTTCCGGTTGATTTCGATTTTCTTCTCGAGGAACTGCCCGTTCCACGCTCCTTTTAGGTTCTCCCTGAGCTACCTGGCGTTCTTCCCCCTCTCGCTGTTCGCAGGGTTCTGCTACGTCTTCATTTTCGTCCGTTGGGAAGATGTATTCGAGTTCTTCTCCCTTTATTGCCCCAAGCTGCGACTTTTCGTTGAACGTGACGTCTCTTGATACAGATATTTTCTAATTCTGAGGGTTATACAAACGCTAATTCATCGAGTCGTTCTGATATACAACTAAAATGAGTTTTGTGGCCTTCGGATCTAATTTCTTGCGAAATTGTTTGTCTATATGCATGTACGCATCCGATCCGAACACTCGAAAATGGGATACATCTGGTGTTTTTCCAAACCAGATCTCGTATGGCGTTTTCTCTTTACCGGTCGCCAATACTCGGTTGAGCACGGTCACTGCTGTACCGACTGCTTCTGCCCAAAGCGACAGAGGAAGTTTCTTTGCCGTTATCATTGTGCGCGCACTCTCGATAATCGTTCTGTTGTCGCGCTCGGCTTTCCCGTTCTGCTGGGGAGTGTAAGGTGCCGTGTTTACCTGCTCGATACCACGAGCCTCGAGATATTGCTTCATTTCACGGTTGCAATACTCTCGTCCATTGTCCGTACGTAACACTTTCATCGGCTTGCCGAATTTGTTGTCAATCAACCTTTCGTATTTCTTGAAAATGTCGAAAACATCAGATTTGTGTTTCATAAAGTAAACATACCGAAATCCTGATGCGTCGTCCTTGAAAGTTATGCAGAATCTTGCACCACCGATCGACTCTGTTAAGAATGGTCCACAGACGTCCGAATGTATGTATTCTCCCGGTTTTGTGTTTCGTTTTATCTCGTTCTTCTTGAACGGTAGCCTGTGTGCTTTTCCGAAAACATACGATTCACAGAAGAAATTGTCAATGTCCGCTAATTTCACACCGCGAATTAGCCCTTTTTGCGTCATTTCGCGCAAAACTTTATTGTTCACGTGTCCCATTCGTTCGTGCCAGACACGCAAGTTGACTGTTGACACATTTGCTTCGCTCGCAACACTTGACTTTCTTACTTTAAAAAACATTCGGTAAATCTGATTGTCTTGTTGTACACCGACACCGAAAACTTCACCGTCACGGTTAATTGTCACTTGTTTTCCTTTGAACAGGACATCAAAACCTTTTTCAGTGCATACGCCGACTGAAAACAGGTACTTTCGAATCTTCGGAACGTAGAGCACGTTTTCAATTCGAGCTTCGCACCATTTACCGTTCACTAGTCTGTCGATGAGCACAGTGCTACTACCGGTAATGTCGCACACGCCATTGTCCCCGAGCGATATCGTCTCGCTACTACTTCGTTCAAACTCACTGTACCAGTCCCGTCGGTAAGTGATATGTCTGGACGCACCACTATCGGTAATCCAGACATCGCTTGTGTCGACTGCCATGAGTCGTTCTACGACCTCACTACTCGGCACTGTCTCCGATTTCACTTGTCGCTGTTTTTGTTCACTTGTCGAAGCGACGAACGCACACTCGCGAGGATTTTCACCGGTATTGTTCTTGTCCCTTTTCTTTTTCCGGCAATCGCGAGCAAGGTGTCCTTTTCTTTTGCAATAGAAACACTCGACACTCGTAATTCTACTTTCGCGGTTCTTTTCACTGTTATTGTTTTGATTCGCGGCGAACTTTTTTCTCTTGTTCCCGCCAAGACTAACAGCGGCTAGCGCTTGAGTGACGTCATTGTCATCTTCGAGTCTTCGTTCTTCCTTTAATAATCGTTCCAAAAGATTATGCAAGGTTTGACTTGCTTCGGGTACGCTGTCCCATGCTGTCTGGAGAGCGTTGTACTTTGTTGGTAGGCTTCCAAGAACCTTCGCCATTATGGCAGTGTTCGACACCGCTTCTCCCAGATCTTTCAGTTGAGACGCCATGTTTTGTACCCGGGAAACGTGTTGTACAACCGACTCGTTTGAATCCATGCGGAAACAAGTGCGAATCAGATCGTATCGATCGCCGGGACGTGGCATTTAAATTGTAAAAATAGGTCAGGATCGGTACAATGACCATATGGCAAGACACCGTCGAAGCAGGTAAATTCGCGGTCGAATGGATAAGTTTATTTAACTACCCTTTTCTAACATTAATCATCCAAACACTTTTTTCATAATTAATAAAACACTTTATTCGTTTCGGAAAACGAATCAAAGTATGGAACAGTTATTAAACGACTTGTTAATTAAATTGTTATTGATGAATAACGAAGAATTACAGACTATTCTTAATGTAAGACGATTGTAATATTTGCCGTACGCTGCCCCTCGATGCACCCGATCTCGGCCGCGCGCAATTGTGACTGAGCTCGCGCTATACGGGCGCTCGCATTGGCCAGTGTTTTTCGTTAATAACTAAAAAACGAAGCTTCAAAGAATATTTTGGTCAAGGAAAAAGTTGTTCAGTTTCACCCCAGCTACCCCTTTTTTAAAAATACCGCGCGAGTTCCGGGCTACCCTGTATAGGGGTAAACAAACAACCTCAGTTTACGAGAAAAACGAATTGCGTTGCCATTCGTTTCATTCAGACGTATTGGGGCTGAGATTGTTTGCACGACACCATGTTGCTAATCTATTGAGGTCGGATTGCAAAAGGAGAGATTCCTCCAATCCCCCTACCGAGCGTAAAAGCTTAAGGTCATTTGCGTAGAGAAGGAATCTGCAACGACGGAAAACTTGAGATATACATCCAATTAGAGTATACATCCATGTACATATATGGTATGAATATATTTTATATTTACCAAGTAACGTGCGTTTGGTCAAATTATAATTTGAGTTTTACCGAATTATTATTATTTTGTAGTAATATTCCTTTTAGGTCTGTCATATGCTGGGAAGTTGATTTCTATCCTGGAACTTTCAAGCTTATACGTTGAGGTTTAGTGTAAATGATGTAGTATGCGTATTTCCATTCGAACGTGTTTATGTTACGTACGAGTTATTATTTATTAGAGAAAATGCATTTGCAAAAATCCATTTCTTTTTTTTTCTTTTTTTTATAATTATACAAGCAGAATCATTGAAAAATAAAAGATATACAATAATGTCTCCATTAGTGTCCAAAATTGTGTCTCCATTAGTGTCCTTTTCCTATCCCCACCACTTGGGGTGGTGGCCCGCTGAGTGAGTTCGGGTCGCCTTTGATGTTGTGGCACCCGAGGCTCGAGGCAGCGTTATAGGAAAGAGGCAAGATAAAATACCCGTGTACGTGAGACAATACTAACGCGATCAAAATTTAAGAGTGAAACTTCTGCATTTTTGGTCCGTTTTAAATGAAATTTTACCAACATGTTCGTTATAATCTCCTGATTAAAATGACACCAAACACGACATAGATTGGTGCCATGGGACTGATTATTTCGAAGACCATTATTACTACCATTATAAGTAAAAATTGTCCAAACCATATCGTGTTTGGTGTCATTTTAATCGGGAGATTGTAACCAGCATGTTTGTAAAATTTCATTTAAAACGGACCATAAATGCAGAAGTTTCACTCTTAAATTTTGATCGCGTTAGTATTGTCTCACGTACACGGGTATTTTATCTTGCCTCTTTCCTATAACGCTGCCTCGAGCCTTGGCTGCCACAACATCAAAGGCGACCCGAACTCGCTCGAGAATCGTGTCTGCGCCCCATTAGTGTCCCCATTCGGGCCCGAGCGAGGGACACTAATGGAGACATTACTGTAGTAGGTTTCGTATTACATTGAAACAATATGATAGTAAAATATACATGTACTTATATGTCTAAGGTTTTTGTCGCAATATTTATTTGTTATCTGTGGAAAATGTTAGTTTTGTTTAGGTGTTGTATGTTATGGTGTGATTTGTTTAGAGCAATGCATTGGTATCATCTCGGTTCTGTTGGATGTTTCAATTTGGGGTTCCAATACTTCAACAGCATTGGTTAGTTGTCTTATTCCTTGTTCGTTTGTCGGTTGTAGTCTGGTTCTGTTTCGTCTGGTAATAATACTAATAAGGTTTATTATTGAAAACATTCTATTGAATAATGAGAATTTCCAACAAATTCCTAATGTGAGTAAAATCGGGCCTATTGAATATCCTGTGTATTTAACTAGTGTAGGAACTTTATAAAAATGAAGGGGAGTCATCGGGAATCGAACCCGAGACCTTCGTATTACTAGGCACTGATCAGCGCCACTACGCCACGGCCCCTTCTTAGGCAACGTGGTTCTTAAGTTCCTCTTATGTTCTTTGATGGAGGCGCCCGATCCCACACTAGTTTTTCTAACGTGGAGAGTCTGTTGTACATATAATGTGTTTTAGTGATTTCTTTAGCTTTGGCAATAATTGTTTTTAATTTAATTTCTTGGTAGGTTAAGTCCTCATTTGTATTTGATTCTGGAGTTTGTGTATATTTGTCCGTTTCTTTTAGAATCTCTGTAAAATTTACGCTGCCGTACGTATCTATCGAATTTTTTATTATTTCCGTAATATTTAAGTGTGCTGCATGGGAAAAATTTGTTGTTATATACGAAGTTATTTCTATTGAGGGTATTAATCTGACTGAATGTGTCCTCGCCATGCACAATTCATCAATCTGAAGTATTCCGGTGTCTTTTATTGATTCTATAAAAGATTGTTTGTTATTGCATGTAATGTAGAGTGTGTCGGCTTTTGGTGCAGCGTAAAACCAACTGTTTGTGTCTCGAAATCTAGACCAATAGGTCTGTTTCCAAATCTTAAGTCGTATATCACATATTTCTTAGGGTACGATCAGCTTGGCTCCGTTCGACAGACGACCGGCATGCCGGGCAAAAGACGTCCGATGCGTGCATTCGTGTTAGTGCATCTGTGTGAGCCATAGATTGCCCTCCGACGCGCGGTGGAGTACACAAGTTGCCTGTGAAAGGCGGAAGAAACTATTTTCTGACTCAAATCATATGTTCAACCCTTATTTATTTCAACTTATATTTTTAACTGATTGTACCAATTTCAGATTCTATGTTAACTTTTTGTTACTTCATTTTAATTTTAAAACTTAATTGAAAAAAAGGATGGCGATGGTGTGGCGGTAATATTATATATAATATAATATATATAAGGTAATGTTAATATTATTGTTACAATTTGAAAAGCGTCACCTGTCGTTTGTCGCGAAGGTGGGTCGCGAGAGGGGACAGTCGCAGATAGAGAGCCGTGCCGAATAGACGAATTAACAATTGAGAGTTTATTGTAACACCCTTGTTTCTTCATTTAATAAACGTAAAGTTATACAACATTATATATAAAATATTATTTGAAATACTCAAATTATGTCGTCTTTGGACTCATTTTAATCGGAATAATATCACAAATATGTTGATCAAAATTATATAAAAAAAGGACTGAAAATAAAAAAGATTGCAATGCATTGATATCTTGATCAGTACAAAAACGCATCTGGTCTTTGCCGATTGTCACAGTCGCAGCTTCTCTTTCTTTTCCTCGCGCTATCCTTTTCTGCGCCCGAAACTTATTACCATCAATTAAACCAGTAAATGTAGTCCACATTATATCGTGTTTGGTGTCATTGTAATCAGAAAAATGTCACTAATGTCTGGGTATAAGTTTCATAACAAAAGAATGAGCAATAGCAAAGTTTCATTGTTGTTATCAGCGGGCCCATAGTTCAAGTGTTCTCGAGAACCCCAACGTCTATCGAGCTGGCCGTGGAAAGGTTTGTTTTTGTAGTAACGGGAGGCGTCTCAAGTGTATGTACGACTCTACGACAAAATTCAAAATAGTTTGAGTTTGTCCGGCTTTCGACTTGCCCGACGAAAACGGCTACACCGATAGACCACACACATGCTCTTCAATACATCGAAACGCTCACACATGTAGCTGACGTCACACGTCGGGTTAATCGCCCGATATCGGTGCCACTCTACCACGAAGTCGGATGAAAAGACACACACACATGCATCCCAAGGCATCGTTCATGTGAGCCCGTTGCCGGTCGTCTGTCGAACGGACGGAAAACGGAGCCAAGCTGATCCTACCCTAAGTTGTGGAAATTTGGGTTTAACAGCAGTTGGATTTCGCATTCGGCGTTACTGCGTACAGTTTGACTTGGATCGATCTGTTTGCATATGTAATGAGAATCTAAGTATTTGCAGTGGTCCAAATTTTGAATGTTGCAATAGTTTTCGAAATCTACCGAGATTGCCGTGTATGTTGTAGATGGTGTTATGAAAGCAAACTTTAAACTACTGTTAGCAGTGATAGATTGAGGGACGAGAACCGGAAAATGTTGATACAACTTGTATGGAGTGTAATCTAGTAGTGGTATCTTTACGATATAGATTAATTTAGCTCCATTGTGAAATACCGTTAAGTTGATTATTGTAAGTAATTGTGGTATGTGCTGTTTATCCAGTGGTATCGGAAATTCCAGATTTCGTATTGATTTGTGTATGGTCTCGGCACAGGATAGTTTTTGTTGCGCTGTTAATATTTGAGGGTGTATTTGACCGATTTTGGCAAAAAGAGTGGCATCGATAAGGGTATTAATTTTAATTCCTAGTTGTGTTATTGCTTCATCGATTTCCGTTGCATACAGTATTGCCTTTTGATTATACTGAAAAATCTTTGCGTTGTTTCTAACTGTTAATAGTACTTGGTTAATGTCTTTAATTTCGTGTTCTATTGTTCCTGTCAAGGATTTTATTTGTTCTTGTACGAGGTTAAATTTTGATTTTATTATGTGCGTCTGGTCTGCTACCAATTCTGCGATTTCCTGAGTGCTGTTAGCTAGTGATTCAATTTGTTCGTTAGTTTTAATAGCATCTTCCACACTTAAGGTTCCAAAAAGAGCTTTGCTAATTTTTCCAATAAATTCGAGTGGTGCGCGTCTTTTTCTTATATTATTGTCTAATTCGATGGTTGGGAGTAGTTCCCGAAGTATTGTTTCTGAGGTCTTTATATCGTGTAAACGAGATTCCAACAGTTTCAGTTGTCCGTAGATTAAGCAGGGTGGTCCTATTGTTGTGCAAAAGTTTTTTGTAGCTTGTAGATTTTCCCATATTTGTGTGCGTTGAGTTACGAGGCCTTGTGTATCGGTGTGTGCTATCAGAGTCCATGTAGTATGGTATAGGTGTAACGTGCCTAGTGCTTCTGAGTGTAGACCAGGGTTTTGTGTGAGTGGTGTTATCTTGTATCGGACGTCTGCGTATACAAGTGATGCGAGGCATCTGTAACATGTGCCAATTTGATTTTGTCTACATGCACGATTTTTGATTTGTTCTCTTTAATTTTTAATTTTACATTTCGTCTATCTAGGATTTCCAGAATTTTAAAAGGTCCTATGTAATTGCTATCGAGTTTATTCTTTCTTTGGTCGTTAATTAAGAATACAATTTGACCGACTAAGAAATTTGGTGTAGTAATCCTTTTATCGTAGTATCGCTTGGTTTTCCCCTTAAATTGTATTTGTTTTTGCAATGCAATTTGTTGCATTTCCTTTAAGTGTTTACTAAAGGTTTGTAAATAGTCATCATATATTAGGATTTTTTCAAGAGGTGGAAATTCTGAAGGAGAACGAGCTATTCTGCCGAAAACTAGTTCGAAAGGTGTGCAGCCGGTACTTTCGTGTATACTTGTATTATAGGATAGCATTGCAAGTTTGAGGTATTGATCCTAATCACGAGTTCCGCATATAAAATGTTTTAGGTATTCTATGAGACCATGATGGCTACGTTCAACAGCTCCATTTGATTGTGGGTGGTAAGACGATGTTCTGTAATGTTTGATTTTGAAAAGGTTTGTAAATTCTTTGAACATGTCAGACATGAAATTTCTACCTTGGTCGGAAAGAACTGCTCGTGGGGCACCAAATATGCAAATGAAATCTGTAGCGATTGTTTTAGCGACTTCTACCGATGTCTGTTGTTTTAGCGGAATTGCTATTCCAAATTTACTAAAAAGATCTATAATTGTTAGAATGTATTCATATCCGCTGTTTGTTTTCTTTAAAGGTCCGCATATGTCAATTGCAATATTATCGAAGGGTTCGGTAGGGGTGTCGGTGATGATCATCGGTGCTTTCGGTTTTATCCGCACTAGTTTGTTTTTCTGGCAATCAATGCAATATTTTATGAAGTTTTTGATCTCGTTTTTCATGCCTTTCCAGTAGTATTGAGAAGCAATTCTTTTATATGTTTTTGTTATGCCTTTGTGACGGCCAATTGTAGAACTGTGCGATTCTGCGATTATTCTTTTCCTAATTTCTGGTGGTGGAACTGATATGAATCCTTCACATAGTGTAACCGTGAGGTCTGGGTCTGACGTGTTTGCGAATAAGAATGTTTTTATGTTTGACCAGGTGCATAGGTCGATTATTTTGGTGTCTTTAGATATGGTACACGAGTTAATTTCGAGTTTGCGTAGTACATTTAAGAGTGTCTCGAGGCATTTCTTCATAATGTGGACATCTGTACAATTTGTGTTGCTTATTTTGCAAACCATGCCGAAGTAACACGTGATGCCATGTCGTGTAATGAGAATATCTCCGATATTTGGATTATATTGTAAGAGGGATTGTCGTGTCATAATTCCTTTTTCTTGAAGTGTTTGTGTTATCGGTGTATCCAATGTGCAATCTGCTGAAACGAAATATGCGACATTGTCTTTTTTTGTTAAAAAATTGTTTGGTGTAATTATGATATTATTTCGGATCGTTATATTCCCCGTGCAATGTGTTCGCCGTGTATTTGACCTCGCTGGTGCAATCAGTTGTTTCCTATGATAAGCTGATGGTTGGTATGTTTCGTCTTGAGTGTCATCTGCTGAGGTAGTGCTCGAGTCATTCCGCTGTGTGTGTGTTGTATACTTTTGAGGTGTGAAGATTCGGTCTTGTGTATCCGTTGCACTGTTTATATTCGGTTTGTTTTTCGGCTGTATTTTGTGCATTGTATTCTTCAGAATTTTGTGATATTTGTTGAGGTTTTACCATACAATCTTGAAATTCGTTACTAATTAGTTCACTCGTTATCCCAATTGCTGGCAGGTCGTTATCTGTAGCATTCGTCTTTGGGAGATTTTGTATGCACGAAGGAGGTGAGCGGAAATTTGGTGTAACTATTTCGAACGGTATGTCTGCATGTATGTCAAGGGAATGTTTATTGTTTATGAAATCCGTTGTTGTTGTTGGTTTGGTTTTAGATTGCGATGGTAGGTTGACAATGTTTGAGTTTGTGGAAATGTTTTCTTCAGCGATATTTGTTGGTTCCTTTTTTAAAAATGATGCGTGAGGATTTGTTTGTCCGTCGTCATTCAAGGGACAATTACTTTGTATTTTTCCGTCGTCGTATAGCGGACGCTCGCTTATTGTTGCATCATTATTGTCTCTCGCTTTATTCATAGTTTTGTTACTCAAACTTGATTCCCATTTATTTGTTATACCCTTGTTACTAGGTTTATTTACCTCCTCATTGTGACACCGGAAATAGTTGAAATACCACCCAGATCGAAAATTCAAATGCACTTTAGATTAAAACGCACAGATCTCCTAGAAGGATATATACCAAAAATTAAAGCACATGAAAAATTATATTTAGGAAATGCCGCAGTAAAAAATTATAACAATATAGCATACATACATGCTACAAATACAAGTACAACACCAATAAGGTTAGAAATTTCAGAATTAGAGTTACTACCCATTGACAAAATTTCGGATACATTAGGAACAATCACAGATGCAGCAGATTTTCATGGTACTCAAACAGAATACCATGCAGCAATCTGTACCATAAAAACAAATGAACGATCCGAAAAACTGAGAACGCTCCTGCACTTACAAGGATGGTTAGGCAACCCGAAGATACCGATAATTATGAAACTTTGCATACAAGTACAGCATGTCGTCCGTAATACAAACCTATATTCCAATGTTGCCATAACTCGGGTTTAAGGGGTGAAATCAGCCCTTGAAAAAAATTGAAGATTTTCTTTTTCGTCAAATATCTCAGGAACGCTGAGAGATATCTGAAAAAAGTTTAAGTAAAACTTGCACCGTTTTATTGTGTTTATTAAACTGCGTAAAAAATTTGTTCGAAAAATTCGTGGTTTTCGAGTTACCCCTCCCCCCACCCTCTCGCCACTAAGAAAATATTGTTTACTATTCGTGCTGAAATACCTCCGGGTATCCTCTTTTCATATCTCTAAATGACATATGTGTTAAACTTTTTTTTTTAATAAAAAAACCATTATTAACAAATTTAGAGTCCATTTACGCACTTTTCTTTAATGAACTGGCCTCACAACGCAATACTTAAATAATTTACATTTATTTTAAGTTCATTTACATGAAAATTATTCATATTAAATTTAATTGTGACAGTATAACAGTTTTTAATAATAAAATAATATGTACATTTTTCCACATCGAAGGGTTGTATAAGTAGCAAACGACAAAAATAGTAAAAATCACGGTTGGTAATTACTACAATAATGATATTGCTTGTAGAAATGTTCGAAACAAAGGTACTCGCCACACCACGCACATCGCATAAAGGCCGCCGCGCCACAAATACTACACTTTGGTATAGCCTTTTCACTCCTATAGTAACAGAAATCTACAGGATTTTGAAACTCGCTGGGATGCGTTTCTAGATTTCCGCTTTTAAACCAAGCATATTGGAAAAGATTTTTGAATCTAGGCAAAGAAAGTTGGTTTGATGTATCTGGTTTGCGGATTTGGTAAAATTTTGTACGGACATTTTCAGATAATGTAGTTCTCCTGGACGAAGATATCAATCTGCATTCACGCAATGAAATAATTAAATCCCTGTCGTTAACCCATAACCAACTTTCTTCGCCTAGATTCAAAAACCTTTACCAATATGCTTGGTTTAAAAGCGGAAATCTAGAAACGCATCCCAGCGAGTTTCAAAATCCTGTAGATTTCTGTTACTATAGGAGTGAAAAGGCTATACCAAAGTGTAGTATTTGTGGCGCGGCGGCCTTTATGCGATGTGCGTGGTGTGGCGAGTACCTTTGTTTCGAACATTTCTACAAGCAATATCATTATTGTAGTAATTACCAACCGTGATTTTTACTATTTTTGTCGTTTGTTACTTATACAACCCTTCGATGTGGAAAAATGTACATATTATTTTATTATTAAAAACTGTTATACTGTTACAATTAAATTTAATATGAATAATTTTCATGTAAATGAACTTAAAATAAATGTAAATTATTTAAGTATTGCGTTGTGAGGCCAGTTCATTAAAGAAAAGTGCGTAAATGGACTCTAAATTTGTTAATAATGGTTTTTTTATTAAAAAAAAAAAGTTTAACACATATGTCATTTAGAGATATGAAAAGAGGATACCCGGAGGTATTTCAGCACGAATAGTAAACAATATTTTCTTAGTGGCGAGGGGGTGGGGGGAGGGGTAACTCGAACACCACGAATTTTTCGAACAAATTTTGTACGCAGTTTAATAAACACAATAAAACGGTGCAAGTTTTACTTAAACTTTTTTCAGATATCTCTCAGCGTTCCTGAGATATTTGACGAAAAAGAAAATCTTCAATTTTTTTCAAGGGCTGATTTCACCCCTTAAACCCGAGTTATGGCAACATTGGAATATAGGTTTGTATTACGGACGACATGCTGTACTTGTATGCAAAGTTTCATAATTATCGGTATCTTCGGGTTGCCTAACCTTCCTTGTAAGTGCAGGAGCGTTCTCAGTTTTTCGGATCGTTCATTTGTTTTTATGGTACAGATTGCTGCATGGTATTCTGTTTGAGTACCATGAAAATCTGCTGCATCTGTGATTGTTCCTAATGTATCCGAAATTTTGTCGATGGGTAGTAACTCTAATTCTGAAATTTCTAACCTTATTGGTGTTGTACTTGTATTTGTAGCATGTATGTATGCTATATTGTTATAATTTTTTACTACGGCATTTCCTAAATATAATTTTTCATGTGCTTTAATTTTTGGTATATATCCTTCTAGGAGATCTGTGCGTTTTAATCTAAAGTGCATTTGAATTTTCGATCTGGGTGGTATTTCAACTATTTCCGGTGTCACAATGAGGAGGTAAATAAACCTAGTAACAAGGGTACAACAAATAAATGGGAATCAAGTTTGAGTAACAAAACTATGAATAAAGCGAGAGACAATAATGATGCAACAATAAGCGAGCGTCCGCTATACGACGACGGAAAAATACAAAGTAATTGTCCCTTGAATGACGACGGACAAACAAATCCTCACGCATCATTTTTAAAAAAGGAACCAACAAATATCGCTGAAGAAAACATTTCCACAAACTCAAACATTGTCAACCTACCATCGCAATCTAAAACCAAACCAACAACAACAACGGATTTCATAAACAATAAACATTCCCTTGACATACATGCAGACATACCGTTCGAAATAGTTACACCAAATTTCCGCTCACCTCCTTCGTGCATACAAAATCTCCCAAAGACGAATGCTACAGATAACGACCTGCCAGCAATTGGGATAACGAATTTCAAGATTGTATGGTAAAACCTCAACAAATATCACAAAATTCTGAAGAATACAATGCACAAAATACAGCCGAAAAACAAACAGATGCACCGAATATAAACAGTGCAACGGATACACAAGACCGAAACCTTCCACCAAGACCTTCACACCTCAAAAGTATACAACACACACACAGAGGAATGACTCGAGCACTACCTCAGCAGATGACACTCAAGACGAAACATACCAACCATCAGCTTATCATAGGAAACAACTGATTGCACCAGCGAGGTCAAATACACGGCGAACACATTGCACGAGGAATATAACAATCCGAAATAATATCATAATTACACCAAACAATTTTTTAACAAAAAAAGACAATGTCGCATATTTCGTTTCAGCAGATTGCACATTGGATACACCGATAACACAAACACTTCAAGAAAAAGGAATTATGACACGACAATCCCTCTTACAATATAATCCAAATATCGGAGATATTCTCATTACACGACATGGCATCACGTGTTACTTCGGCATGGTTTGCAAAATAAGCAACACAAATTGTACAGATGTCCACATTATGAAGAAATGCCTCGAGACACTCTTAAATGTACTACGCAAACTCGAAATTAACTCGTGTACCATATCTAAAGACACCAAAATAATCGACCTATGCACCTGGTCAAACATAAAAACATTCTTATTCGCAAACACGTCAGACACAGACCTCACGGTTACACTATGTGAAGGACTCATATCAGTTCCACCACCAGAAATTAGGAAAAGAATAATCGCAGAATCGCACAGTTCTACAATTGGCCGTCACAAAGGCATAACAAAAACATATAAAAGAATTGCTTCTCAATACTACTGGAAAGGCATGAAAAACGAGATCAAAAACTTCATAAAATATTGCATTGATTGCCAGAAAAACAAACTAGTGCGGATAAAACCGAAAGCACCGATGATCATCACCGACACCCTACCGAACCCTTCGATAATATTGCAATTGACATATGCGGACCTTTAAAGAAAACAAACAGCGGATATGAATACATTCTAACAATTATAGATCTTTTTAGTAAATTTGGAATAGCAATTCCGCTAAAACAACAGACATCGGTAGAAGTCGCTAAAACAATCGCTACAGATTTCATTTGCATATTTGGTGCCCCACGAGCAGTTCTTTCCGACCAAGGTAGAAATTTCATGTCTGACATGTTCAAAGAATTTACAAACCTTTTCAAAATCAAACATTACAGAACTTCGTCTTACCACCCACAATCAAATGGAGCTGTTGAACGTAGCCATCATGGTCTCATAGAATACCTAAAACATTTTATATGCGGAACTCGTGATTGGGATCAATACCTCAAACTTGCAATGCTATCCTATAATACAAGTATACACGAAAGTACCGGCTGCACACCTTTCGAACTAGTTTTCGGCAGAATAGCTCGTTCTCCTTCAGAATTTCCACCTCTTGAAAAAATCCTAACATATGATGACTATTTACAAACCTTTAGTAAACACTTAAAGGAAATGCAACAAATTGCATTGCAAAAACAAATACACTTTAAGGGGAAAAGCAAGCGATACTACGATAAAAGGATTACTACACCAAATTTCTTAGTCGGTCAACTTGTATTCTTAATTAACGACCAAAGAAAGAAGAAACTCGATAGCAATTACATAGGACTGTAGGTGAAAAACAACGAGGTTGTATAGGTAAAAACAAAAATGACTTTATTAAGTGAACGCTCGGACACGACTAATTATATATATCCCTTCCTACGTACTACTGACGTCTCCCCCCATATCGGTCCGGGGCCATGTGCTCTGGCGAAAAGCGGAGGGGACCGGGCACCGCGGTGCACCGTATGACGCCGTGGGTGGCAAGGGCCCCGACACTACGCAACCATCGCACAGTCTATTCCTGTAGGGATTTTCCCTACAGACTCTTTTAAAATTCTGGAAATCCTAGATAGACATAATGTAAAATTAAAAATTAAAGAGAACAAATCAAAAATCGTGCATGTAGACAAAATCAAATTGGCACATGTTACAGATGCCTCGCATCACTTGTATACGCAGACGTCCGATACAAGATAACACCACTCACACAAAACCCTGGTCTACACTCAGAAGCACTAGGCACGTTACACCTATACCATACTACATGGACTCTGATAGCACACACCGATACACAAGGCCTCGTAACTCAACGCACACAAATATGGGAAAATCTACAAGCTACAAAAAACTTTTGCACAACAATAGGACCACCCTGCTTAATCTACGGACAACTGAAACTGTTGGAATCTCGTTTACACGATATAAAGACCTCAGAAACAATACTTCGGGAACTACTCCCAACCATCGAATTAGACAATAATATAAGAAAAAGACGCGCACCACTCGAATTTATTGGAAAAATTAGCAAAGCTCTTTTTGGAACCTTAAGTGTGGAAGATGCTATTAAAATTAACGAACAAATTGAATCACTAGCTAACAGCACTCAGGAAATCGCAGAATTGGCAGCAGACCAGACGCACATAATAAAATCAAAATTTAACCTCGTACAAGAACAAATAAAATCCTTGACAGGAACAATAGAACACGAAATTAAAGACATTAACCAAGTACTATTAACAGTTAGAAACAACGCAAAGATTTTTCAGTATAATCAAAAGGCAATACTGTATGCAACGGAAATCGATGAAGCAATAACACAACTAGGAATTAAAATTAATACCCTTATCGATGCCACTCTTTTTGCCAAAATCGGTCAAATACACCCTCAAATATTAACAGCGCAACAAATACTATCCTGTGCCGAGACCATACACAAATCAATACGAAATCTGGAATTTCCGATACCACTGGATAAACAGCACATACCACAATTACTTACAATAATCAACTTAACGGTATTTCACAATGGAGCTAAATTAATCTATATCGTAAAGATACCACTACTATATTACACTCCATACAAGTTGTATCAACATTTTCCGGTTCTCGTCCCTCAATCTATCACTGCTAACAGTAATTTAAAGTTTGCTTTCATAAAACCATCTACAACATACACGGCAATCTCGGTAGATTTCGAAAACTATTGCAACATTCAAAATTTGGACCACTGCAAATACTTAGATTCTCATTACATATGCAAACAGATCGATCCAAGTCAAACTGTACGCAGTAACGCCGAATGCGAAATCCAACTGGTGTTAAACCCAAATTTCCACAACTTAGAAATATGTGATATTCGACTTAAGATTTGGAAACAAACCTATTGGTCTAGATTTCGAGACACAAACAGTTGGTTTTACGCTGCACCAAAAGCCGACACACTCTACATTACATGCAATAACAAACAATCTTTTATAGAATCAATAAAAGACACCGGAATACTTCAGATTGATGAATTGTGCATGGCGAGGACACATTCAGTCATATTAATACCCTCAATAGAAATAACTTCGTATATAACAACAAATTTTTCCCATGCAGCACACTTAAATATTACGGAAATAATAAAAAATTCGATAGATACGTACGACATCGTAAATTTTACAGAGATTCTAAAAGAAACGGACAAATATACACAAACTCCAGAATCAAATACAAATGAGGACTTAACCTACCAAGAAATTAAATTAAAAACAATTATTGCCAAAGCTAAAGAAATCAGTAAAACACATTATATGTACAACAGACTCTCCACGTTAGAAAAACTAGTTAAATACACAGGATATTCAATAGGCCCGATTTTACTCACATTAGGAATTTGTTGGAAATTCTCATTATTCAATAGAATGTTTTCAATAATAAACCTTATTAGTATTATTACCAGACGAAACAGAACCAGACTACAACCGACAAACGAACAAGGAATAAGACAACTAACCAATGCTGTTGAAGTATTGGAACCCCAAATTGAAACATCCAACAGAACCGAGATGATACCAATGCATTGCTCTAAACAAATCACACCATAACATACAACACCTAAACAAAACTAACATTTTCCACAGATAACAGATAAATATTGCGACAAAAACCTTAGACATATAAGTACATGTGTATTTTACTATCATAATGTTTCAATGTAATACGAAACCTACTATATCTTTTATTTTTCAATGCTTCTGCTTGTATAATTATAAAAAAAAAGAAAAAAAAAAGAAATGGATTTTTGCAAATGCATTTTCTCTAATAAATAATAACTCGTACGTAACATAAACACGTTCGAATGGAAATACGCATACTACATCATTTACACTAAACCTCAACGTATAAGCTTGAAAGTTCCAGGATAGAAATCAACTTCCCAGCATATGACAGACCAAAAAGGAATATTACTACAAAATAATAATAATTCGGTAAAACTCAAATTATAATTTGACCAAACGCACGTTACTTGGTAAATATAAAATATATTCATACCATATATGTACATGGATGTATACTCTAATTGTCCAACCATAGTAATAGATATAAATTCACGTTCGCACAATACTACAGACTCATATTTTTCAGGAAAACACGATCACCACTACATCAAGATACGTACTACCATCTCACTAACTAAGCAGGCACACCTTACAAGCAGCACAATGCACCACACCAATGTCCGCAACGATATAACAACACACACAACCACCGTCCTGCCAGAATACTGAAACATCGTAACAAACTGCACTACACCCAGTCATATAAATTATCGTTTTGAAAAAGTAATTGATGCGGGAGCATCAAATTTTGTAAGGGGGGGAGTGTCACGTATGCATATTGGCCTGCCGGCTCCCACCTGAGCAGCGGCTCACAAGGGAAGGACCCCAATTGTCCGACTTCGATTTTCACGAGATTTTGTAAGATGATACTATATAGGCCCCTAATGATAGGTGTCAAATATTAGCTTCAGATACTCAATAGTTTAAAAGATATAAACAATTAAAGATGCGTACCTGTGTTTATGCCATGCGTATAAACACATTTACATAAAGTGTGATGGCGCAGTGTGATAATTCGAAGACTCGTACCACGAGAGTCCTGGGTTCGATTCCGCCCAAGTATATTTTTTTGTCATCAGTTCTACTATCTACAGATCGACGATATTTATTAAGAACTGTATCTTCCACGAATAGAAAATGCTACATATAAAGAAATATTGTATCGAACTTATTAATAATTGAAAGCAAATTTCAATACTATACTAATAGTATCTTTTTTAAATTATTATCTAAAGGATGAGAACTTTTTATTGTTATTAGTCATTCTTTTTTATTTGTATCGTGTACGATGCAATCACAATAGAGTTGAAAAAAATAATATACTTGGCCGGAATCGAACCCAAGACTCTCGTGGTACGAGTCATCGAATTATCACACTGCGCCATCACACTTTATATAAATGTGTTTATACGCATGGCATAAAGACAGGTACGCATCTTTAATTGTTTATATCTTTCAAACTATTGAGTATCTGAAGCTAATATTTGACACCTATCATTAGGGGCCTATATAGTATCATCTTACAAAAGCTCGTGAAAATCGAAGTCGGACAATTGGGGTCCTTCCCTTGTCAGTCCCACTCCAACCTTTGAAGGATACAGAACATAGTAAACTTTGCTCAGCCATCACACAAGCGTTAGTTTCTCGATATCCTTTTTGTATAGATCTTTGAACTCCCTGATTTCAGCACGACGTGACTCAAATTGGCTAAGGAATAAGTTCTGGATCCGCACGAAAGCTGATCATTTTCGATTGCGTCAGAACGACTTGCCTGCGATAAAATGGAGCAGTCAAGTAACTGACCATTTGAAGCCAGATGGTTTGACTGATTTAGGCAGGCAGGGTGCATGGCAAGTCCAGAGCTTCTGCACTTAATAGGGTTAACAACCGGTTTACCACAACCATTGCACTCCATTGTAGCAAAGAAGCGAAAAGTTTCAAGAAGAAGCGAAAAATTTCAAATGAAACGGCTGATTCGAGTGTCTGAACGTTCCACGTAGAGTGTAAACAAAGCTGGAGACTCCAGTCCCCACTCGAGCCGCCCGCGGCTCTCCGCCGGCCCGCAAGGAATGGGAGGACAAAATCCTACCCAGCGCGGTCGCCAGTCTTCGGGTCAGTGACAGCAGTCGCCCGAGGGGGGGGGGGGGGGCACGTTCTCTGAAATGTTATTAAGATGCATTTAAGTTCTAAAGTCATGATGGATTTAGCATCTCAAAGCATTTATTTTACCTTAGATAACATTAAATTATTAACAACTTTTTTGTTTGTTGTAAATCAAAGTTGTAGTGAATCAATTAATTCTTAGTAAAAAACTGACATTATGTTATGATTCATCAGTCATGGAAAATATGCTCCTCGCGGCTCCACGCGCCAAAAATTAGGTGTACGAAAAGTAGAGACTTTAAGTTTTCATTTAAAAAAAAATTATACCTGCAAAAATTTGCAAAGATATACTTAACGACAAACCTAACTTTAGGGTTCACGCCCGGCCATAACTGGGGTCCCGTGTGGCACGACTAATGACCACCCGGTGCTAGCGGTAAACAGGCCCCGTGCGGCCCCGCCCCCCCACTTGTTAATTTCTAAGTATTTCCGAGGGGATTACAGCTCCAATTTCTGATTTAAAAATCTTAAAAACTTTTATTATGTGCCTCTATAATGGAAATGTCTCAGATTTTTTTGCTCTAAAATGGGAGATATAGGACAAAATCTCTACTTTTGGTTTTTCGCTGTAACTACCCTCGCAGTCGAGTTGCAGGGTTCAAAGTTGGTATAAATTGTTTTTTCTTGATAAGCTATTGAATGACACCTCACAAGTCGAATTTGATGTAGGAAGCACATTTTTCCCACTTATCCGGCTGTAGCCTTTGTAGGGCATTAATATGTCCCCTCGTAATTTATTCGAAAGCATTTATAAATAGGTAATATATTTAGTTCCAAAACATAAAACAATTAATTCTTAAATATAATAAAAGTCGTGATAAAAAATCATTTTACATTAAGAAGAATAATAAATAATTAGCTAGTGAGAAAATTATTGATACTAAAAGTATTTAACATTTACTCGAAATTTTTAAACTTGCAAGTTCGTTTAAATGAATAAATCGTTGAAAATCAGCCATATTCAATTCTGGCTGTGCCTCAAACCATTTGATAAATGTCTTTAAAGCAGCTAGTGCATGGACGTCGTCGCGTCCGTAGGAATTGGTTCTGCTTCCCCTGATTCTTCTGCTCCTTCCTTTTCCTTTAATTCTTTGGCGGTTGTATTGTACCCCGTAACATCACGCATAATCTCGTCATCATTCAAAATTTGGAAAGAGTGGTCATTATGGTCACCCCTGACTCATTCTCCTGTGTCCTCAATCTTTAAATGCGCATAACATAGAATGCATCTTGCAATTGCAAATTTGATTGATATTTGAAATTTCTTGCATATCACTATTTCCCCTTTGGGTTCCTACTTCTTCCACTTCCTTGTTATGAAGAAGTTTGTCCATCCTTTTCGAAAATTTTCCTTTGTCAATAAGTTCCATATTGCGTATTTTCCCCATCTTCATCTACATCCTCGTCGTTATCTGCACCGGCGTCTTTTAATACCAACACTGCTTTCAGTCGCTCAATTAAATCGGGCTTATTTCCCGACGATTTCAGTTTTCGGGCTTTGTAATTTTACAATTGTTTCGGGCCAACAATTTTATGCAACGAAACGCACGTCTCGGCGAATGATACAAATCTGATTCGCACTTGTTTCCACACGGCACACGCACACCCACGAACGTACGCCTCATTGTAGTGCAAACGATCATGGCGCGTTAGAGGTCTTCTCGTGACCAACCGATCACGCTGCACGCAGTACGCCATCAAGGGCCGATGCCGCCTGGGTGATCGGGTTCTGTCGCGGTTTCTCCACTAAACGTGGAAACCAGAAATCGACCCCTGATGCCGTCTTCGGGCAGACCTCCGACGCGCCATGACCGTTTGCACTACAATGAGGCCTGCATTCGTTAATGCCATGTGCGTGTGGAAACAAATGCGAATCAGATCTGTATCCATCGCTGGGAGGTGCGTTTCGTGGCATAAAATTGTTAAGATAGGTCAGGATCGGTACAATGACCAAGTGCCAAGGACGAATGGATAAGTTTATTTAACTACCCTTTTCTAACATTAATCATCCAAACACTTTTTTCATAATTAATAAAACACTTTATTCGTTTCGGAAAACGAATGAAAGTATGGAACAGTTATTAAACGACTTGTTAATTAAATTGTTACTCATGAATAACGCATAATTGCACATTATTCATTTGCCGTACGTTGCCCATCGATGCACCCGATCACGACCGCGCGCAATTGTGACTGAGCGCGCGCTATACGGGCGCTCTCCTCGCCAGTTGTTTTTCGTTAATAACTCAAAAACGAAGCTTCAAACCACATTTTGGTAAAGGAAAAAGTTGTTCAGCATCTCCCCAGTTACACCCCATTTCCGGGAAGGTCCACAGTTACGGGACACCCTGTATAATATGAGGGATTTGCCTCCTACAGTTTTGTCACTTTTCATATAATACGCAGATCGCGCGAGTCCACCGGGCTGCGGCCGCACGAGATATACATGTCTGGGCATACGGGCGGCTATTATTTTGAGATACGCATTTATTAATAATAACAGGGTCATTTAATATCATCTAATTTGCAATAATAATATTAATTACATTAGTATGCATTGCAGTACGATATTGTTGGGAAGTTGTTTGTTGCTTCAAAATTAATATCCGTTAATAACAAAATTGGTATAAAAATTAGAGAATTAGTAGTAGACATGACATTCCAGAAGGCTACCAGCTTCTTTACTTTTACCCTTTAAAACATGTTGTGCACGACGAACAACTACTGGCAATTCTAACTTTAACTTCACTCGAGATACGTTGTCTTTATTTTTTGACCCTCTTGAAAAATCCTTCCTCTCTAGGTTTTTTTTACGATACGCAGATTTTTTAGTGGAATATTTATGACTTAATTGTACTAACAATAAGTGATCAACAAAGTTTATGGATTTTTGAATTTTTTTTTAGCAATTTGTCTATTGGAGAAGTTCACATCCTTGGAAGCAATAACACTGTTCGACAAATTTCAACTTTTTTTTGATTTTGTAACCTTCAATATGCGTTTTATATAGACTTTAATGTGCTGAATACGAATCTGCAATCCGTTTTTCTCCAGAACGTACCATTTTTTAAAAAATAAATTTTGAAAAAAATCGCAAATTTTCAACTTTGGAAGTGTTTTGTACTTTTGCGATAATAGTTATTCAGATGCGCTTGGTGCCAAATGATTCTTTGAAGTTTCACGAATAAAATGGTATATGTTGTTATTAGACTATAAACATTTAAATGTGTTTAAATAATGATCAAAGTGAAAGGGACACCGAAAATATACCCATTTTGGCTGATATCTTTCAGTTTATTTCAAAAACTAAGGGTCCAGGAGAAAATCTAACTATGCCACGCGATAGAGCAGACCTTTCTGCAAAGGAAAGCATCAACGGAAGTTACAAAATCATTTTTGTATTCGATATACAAGCGAAAAAGTTTGGCAAAACACGTGGCGGCGACAGTGGTGCTGTATGACGGCGGCTCCCCGCTCATCGCTCAGTGTAGCGGAATCACTAAACGCGCAGTACTACTGCTGAGTGTCACTGTTGCCGCCCGACGCACGTCCTATTCGAGTGTGCCCTATGGGAAACGGAACGGGAAGGCCTCCGAGCTCATCTGAGAACGATAGGCGTGGCATGGCCCATCACACTGCAACGAATCGGCAAGAACGACTGCTACGGAGCTTTCAGCACAACCGCGAGACTGATACTACGGAAAAAAGAAGAACAGTGGACAGAAAGGATTAGACGGACACGCACGACAGAACCACGTGCCTCGACCCCCCTCGCGCGGCCACGTACCAGGGCAACCCTTCTGAACAGATAGGTTCTCTCTCACTCTCTTTCTCTCTTTCTTCCCCTCTTTCTTCTCTCTCATACCTCGACCCCTATTGCGGGCGGCGCACCAGCGCCGTGGTGGGTGAGGTCCAACGGCGCAAGCCAACCCGCCGGGATGAAGCGCAAGCTGGCGGCTCTACCTCCTCGTGGTCCCCGCTGGACAACTCTACCCGTCGCCCGCGACGCGGAGGGTTGACTAAACGAGCCGCCTCCCTTCATGGGTACATCCAACTTGCTCAATGACTCCTCATGGAAGAGAGCAGGGTTTTTCCAAGCCGCACGCATACTCATCTTCGCGTGCCGCTCCCCTGACAGTGACCGATAGAAAGTACCCAAACGCTACTAACATCTTGCTGGCAAAGCTGCTATAGGGGAATCCCTGAGGCGCAGCGCGTCGATCACTCGACCAACAAGCCGACACTATCTGTCACTGTTGCCGCCGCGTGTTTTACCAAACTATTTCGCTTGTATATCGAATACAAAAATGATTTTGTAACTTCCGTTGATGCTTTCCTTTGCAGAAAGGTCTGCTCTATCGCGTGGCATAGTTAGATTTTCTCCTGGACCCTTAGTTTTTGAAATAAACTGAAAGATATCAGCCAAAATGGGTATATTTTCGGTGTCCCTTTCACTTTGATCATTATTTAAACACATTTAAATGTTTATAGTCTAATAACAACATATACCATTTTATTCGTGAAACTTCAAAGAATCATTTGGCACCAAGCGCATCTGAATAACTATTACCGCAAAAGTACAAAACACTTCCAAAGTTGAAAATTTGCGATTTTCTTCAAAATTGATTTTTTCAAAAATGGTACGTTCTGGAGAAAAACGGATTGCAGATTCGTATTCAGCACATTAAAGTCTATAAGAAACGCATATTGAAGGTTACAAAATCAGACCCGTGTTGAACAGTGTAATTAATCCCTTTTCATAATCATTTCGTGGTTTTCAACGTTCCATTACACTTTAAAAGCATTCAGTGAATATAAAATTTACTTCGAAATATTGAAACAATATTCGTTTATTTACTTTATACAATTCCTTTAAATTTTAAATCTTCAGAAGTATTTTTTGAATAAATCACTGTGAACCTAAGTTTATTTCGTTTTATCGACACGATAGTTTTCAGTAAATTGATTAATAAACTACGTCTAAACATATACACTGTTGAAACTCAAATAACTGCTGGTCGAGTGTGTAGGACACGCCTATTTAAAACAAAAGCAAATACCACAATGTGCTTCCAACAATGGATTTGGTTGCCTTTAAAAATATGGGCCATCTGTCTTTTTCTTACCTTAATTTACTTGAATCTAATCATAATGTATTTGTTTTCAAGACCTAGAATTACAATTAATTTAATATTGCTTAACTAAATTAGTCATTAAAATTTTGATAAAATGTACACTTCTGCTTTTAGGACAAGTTGCAGCATAATGGAGTGCTGTTTTACCCATCTTCGCCTATGCCAGCCGGATATCATTATACGGCATATTTCAGACCCTTTAATTTTGGTTATTGGTGTCTCTTCAATGTTTTGAAATTCCCAGTTTGCCAAGTTCCGCTTGGTCTGGATAATAATGGTTTACCTACGGGAGTGCAGGTAAATAAATTCTCATTAGCTTCTTTCATTTTTTGTTGTACAATACATAGTGTTGTGCGGGATGACACTTGTCGAATGTTGGGGGATGTCGTAGGTGCGGGAGCGTTAAAGAATTGGTATTCACCGGTGTTCGAGTAAATAAAGGAGTAGATTTATTGAGACTTGGTAACTATACAGTGCTCAGGAGTGATGGTTAAGCTTGATGGAGAGCTGCACTGAGACTGGCGTGACGGGTAGCTTGTTTAAGATAGCGCGACGGCGGTCGTGCTATCGGGGTTTTATACCGAGTTAGTGCAGGAATGTGCTGTGTCTTTTCGGTGGTGGGCAGTCTCCTTGGCGTGCCCTCAGCCTGGCGCAAGTTGCTGGATCGACAGTAAGTGGATACGCTGCTTCCTGCGCGTATCCGTCCGCTATTCCTCGAACACGGCCTTGACTGCACGTGCTGCTGAGTCGAGCTTATCGTGGTTAGTTTGTGGGGACGGTTAGGGCACAACATCCCTCCCCCCCTGGGAGAGAGCGCGCTCTAAGTGCCAGCTCAATATAATACAAGTCGATACAATAGTACAATACATGATATGTATAGTAATACATACTAGTAATATATATAATAGTAATATATACGATATAAGCCAGGAATACAATAATACAGTAATACAGTAATACAATAGTTTAACATAATAGAATTTAACATAATTCGTCCTGCATATAATTTGAGCGTTTGTCCTTAGTTGCTATAATACCAGTGTTTTGCGCTTACAATGTTTGCTAGCTATAATACGATATAGTACAGTTTTGATTATAATATGACTTATGATCTATGAGATATACATGACGTAACGTAGTGTGGGACAAGGTTCTTACATATATCTTATATTGTCCTTTTGCGGTCTGTTCTTTGCTTAATCTTTACAGAGATTGGTGTTTCATCCGGAGTTGTGTTAGACACCTGTTCTACTATGTGCATTATGTTCTATTATATGTTGTGCCAAAAATGTTGTGCCGGATGTTGTTGTTTTTTTTTTTTTTAAATATACAGGGTGGCCCGGAACTCGCGCAGTATTTTTAAAAAAGGGGTAGCTGAGGTGATTCTGAACAACTTTTTCCTTGACCAAAATATTGTTTGAAGCTTCGTTTTTTAGTTATTAACGAAAAACACTGGCCAATGCGAGCGCCCGTATAGCCCGAGCTCAGTCACAATTGCGCGCGGCCGAGATCGGGTGCATCGAGGGGCAACGTACGCCAAATATTACAATCGTCTCACATTAAGAATAGTGTATAATTTTTCGTTATTCATCAATAACAATTTAATTAACAAGTCGTTTAATAACTGTTCCATACTTTTATTCGTTTTCCGAAACGAATAAAGTGTTTTATTAATTATGAAAAAAGTGTTTGGATGATTAATGATTAATGTTAGAAAAGGGTAGTTAAATAAACTTATCCATTCGACCGCGAATTTACCTGCTTCGACGGTGTCTTGCCATATGGTCATTGTACCGATCCTGACCTATCCTAATTTAAATTTAATTTAAATGCCACGTCCCGGCAATCGATACAGATCTGATTCGCACTTGTTTCCACACGCACATGACACACACATTAACTTTCGTAATGTTCGTAAGTGCGTGTCCTGTGCGTGTGGAAACAAGTGCGAATCAGATCGTATCGATCGCCGGGACGTGGCATTTAAATTAAATTTAAATTAGGATAGGTCAGGATCGGTACAATGACCATATGGCAAGACACCGTCGAAGCAGGTAAATTCGCGGTCGAATGGATAAGTTTATTTAACTACCCTTTTCTAACATTAATCATTAATCATCCAAACACTTTTTTCATAATTAATAAAACACTTTATTCGTTTCGGAAAACGAATAAAAATATGGAACAGTTATTAAACGACTTGTTAATTAAATTGTTATTGATGAATAACGAAAAATTATACACTATTCTTAATGTAAGACGATGGTAATATTTGCCGTATGTTGCCCCTCGATGCACCCGATCTCGGCCGCGCGCAATTGTGACTGAGCTCGGGCTATACGGGCGCTCGCATTGGCCAGTGTTTTTCGTTAATAACTAAAAAACGAAGCTTCAAACAATATTTTGGTCAAGGAAAAAGTTGTTCAGAATCACCTCAGCTACCCCTTTTTTAAAAATACTGCGCGAGTTCCGGGCCACCCTGTATATATATTACTTGATGAGAGCGGATGTTTACGTTTTATTAATCCACGAAGTGTTTCAGACGGTTCGCGTGCACCCTAAGGGATCGACGTCCCTTTTGAATTGTGAAATTCTCGTTAGTATGAGTTTGGAGAATTGTGTAGGGACCTATCCAGCTCGGCGTTAATTTTTTCGTGCGTCCTCGTCTGAGTGTATCGTCGCGTAATAGTACTTGGTCACCTGCTTTGAAATTGCTTTGTTTCGTGTTCTTGTCGTACTGCATCTTAGATTTAATTTTATGGCTTCTTAAAGTGTCTCTAGCTATTGAGTTGGTCGAACGCCAGCTTTGTTTTAACTCATGTGCGTACTGGTCGTATGTGTAGTCGAGCTGCGGGGGAAGAGTTAGCGAGGTCGGGAGCTCGGCTGATCTCCCAAACACAAGTTCGTAAGGAGTGTAACCAGTCGCTATGTGTGGCGTCGTGTTGAATGTAAACATAGCATATGGGAGCCATTCGTCCCAATTTGTCTGGTCTTCGTCAATAAAATGTTTTAAATACTCGGCCAGAGTTCGGTGACTCCTTTCGAGTGCACCATTCGACTCTGGGTGATACGCGGTAGTTTGAATTTTGTCTATTCTGAGTAATTTACAAATGTCCTTGAAGAGTTGGCTAATAAAATTCGTTCCTTGATCGGTGAGTAATTTTTTAGGCATTCCGTATTCGCACACTATCGTAGTTACAAATGCCTTCGCTATTGTTTTCGCCTCTTGGTCTGGTAATGGTATCGCTTTACTAAATTTCGTCAGTAAGTCTTGAAACGTCAGTACGTATTTGTGTCTATTATGTGTTTCGGGTAATGGCCCTACTATGTCTAATGCGCATTTCTCGAAGGATGCTCTCGGGGTATCCGTTATAATCATAGGTGCTTTGATTTTTCTACTTAATTTGTTCTTCTGGCATTTGTCGCATTTAGAAATGTAGTTCTCTACGTCTTTACTCATTCCCGGCCACGAATGTTTTAATTGTATACGGTTTAAAGTGCGTTTTACCCCTAGGTGACCACCGAACGGAGTGTCATGGTATTCGTACAAGATTTGTTTTATTCGGTCCTCCGTGTACGTGTCGTTCGTTACCGCTGTAGAGTCGTCGGAGTCTGATTCGACGGTCGGTTCGTCGTCCGCGATGTTATTGTTTGTACCCACGTCAGGTGCCGTATCGGTTATCGTCTGGGCGTTTGTAGGTGCATTCTTTCGTGGTCTTCCCCGTCCGCGTTTGATAACGTACATTCTACTTAGCGCATCAGCGTTTTTATTCATTTTGCCTTCCTTGTATCGAATTTCGTATTCGTATTCTTCTAATTTTAATCTCCACCTGACTAACCTGGAGCCTGGATCTTTTACATTGAATAACCATGTAAGAGGTTTATGGTCGGTGACAATTAAGAATTTAGTCCTGTATAAATAAGGTCGAAAATGCTGCGTTGCCCAAACGATGGCTAGCAACTCTTTTTCGGTCGTGCTATAATTTAACTCGGCTTTATTAAGAACTCAACTCGCGTAAGCTATCGGTAGGTCATTGCCTTGATGCTGCTGAGATAGCACTGCGCCTACTGCTTTACCGGATGCGTCGGTTGTTAGCGTGAATTGTTTTGAAAAGTCCGGGTACTGTAAGAGTGGTGCTGACGTTAATTTATCTTTTAGAATTTCAAAAGATTCTTGCTCCTGGTTAGTCCATCTAAATTCCGTATCCTTTTTCAATAACTGAGTAAGCGGTTTCGCGGTGCTTGAAAAATGTTCTATGAATTTTCGGTAATACCCCGCTAAACCGAGGAAAGATTGAACGTCTTTGGCCTTTCTTGGAATCGGAAAATTTAGAACTGACTCTAATTTGGACGGATCTGGCTTAATTCCCTCTTTAGTTATAACGTGCCCTAAGTAAATAGTTTCTTTCCGCAAAAATTGACATTTGTTTGATTGTAATTTTAGACCGCTATCCTGTATTCGATCAAATATCTGAGCTAATCTGTCCTGGTGTTCTTGAAGTGAACGACCATGAACCACTATATCATCTATGTACACAAAACATTTAATTCCGCGCAATCCTCCTAGCAACGCTTCCATTGCTCTTTGGAAGGTAGGAGGAGCGCCCTTAAGCCCGAATGGCATGCGCTTGTACTCGAAATGACCGTACGGGGTAGAGAATGCGGTTTTTTCGCGATCCTCAGGCTCCACATCGATTTGGTGGAAACCTGATGCTAAATCTAGCGTCGAAAAGTATTTGGCTCCACCTAACTGGTCGAGAATTTCGGAAATATTGGGTAGGGGAAATGAGTCCCCTACTGTTAAGTCATTTAATTTTCGGAAGTCTACTACCACACGATATCTCTTTTTCCCCGTCTCGTCGGGTTTTTTCGGGACGACTAGCAACGGAGCGTGCCATTCGCTAGTGCTAGGCCCTACTATTCCCTGTTCGATCATTTCGCGTACCTGCCTATTTACCTCTTCCTCGTGTACCTGCGGTAATCTATACGGTTTTACGTTTACAGGTTTCGCGCCTGGTATTAGACGTATCTTATGTGTGACTTTATCAGTATGGCCTAACAGGTCGCCTTCCAAATAGAAAATATCATTGTATTTCCCGCAGAGTTCCAAGAGACTGTCTTTTTCTTCCGCGTTTAAATGCTCGGCCTTGATACTATCGCGTAGAGCCTTCATTCTATCCTTCCCGGTTAGCGCGCGGATATTGTACGTACGCGAGCTGACGCAACCTAAGTCGACGTCGTTATCGCGTAGGTCAGTGTTCCGTACCGTCGGAAGCGTCTCAAGTTGCACTGTCGGCGGTTGCATTTGTATAGGACGGGTGTTCAGATTTATTACGGGGATCGGACATGTACCATTGTCAGCCTTAGTCAGACAACTTCCTATGTAAACTCCTGGTTCTATCATTTGTTTCTCTACTAAACCCTGTCCGTAATCGTTCGTATGTGCCCGTACTATCGTTTCTGTTCGCGGTTGTAGGCTAATTTCTTCGTCCCTAACCAGTGGCCAGAACGTGTTCAAAATTTCTACACGTTCTCCTGGTCTAATTATCGCTTTATATTTAGTGATAAAATCGTACCCTAATACGCCGTCAACTTGTAGAGGAAAATCGTCTCTAACTACGTGGCAAGGATGAGTAACAAGTCTGTCTCCTATCTGTACGTGAAGTTCTATCCTGCAGATAGTGCGAGTTTCGGAATGCCCTATGCCTTTCAGCACTATTACTTCCGGTGTGGTGAGCACGTCTAAATCGATTTTACCGTATTTTAATAATGTAACGTCTGCCCCCGTGTCACCAACATACGGACCTTTGGTACTTGCAGTTCTTTTGCCTGGATTTCAACTATATTCCTGGACCTATTTGCCTCTGTAGCACAGTTTACTTGATATGAACGAATCGACGGCTGGCCGTCCGTGCCTGATCGGTTATTTCTATTGGGCCCTGAATTTTCGCGCGGTCGATTGTCTCTGTTTTCGCCCGTGTCACGTCGGTAATTAGTATTTCGCGGGTTATTCTGGTTCGATGACTCGCCGTTTGTCGATTGCCTGTCTCTCATCAACGTTCTGCAATCGCGCTGGAGATGCCCGGGCCGGTTGCAATAGTTACACACAACCGTGGTGTGACGCACCTCTCGTTTAATACCAAACGTTTGTCGATTAGACGAGGAACGATTGAGAGTAAGTTCCGCTCGGGGCATACTCAAACGCGCGTAACAATTCTCCGCGAGATGCCCTTGTCTATGGCATCTCCTGCACTGCGGAACGTTGGTCCTTTGTCCGGTTCGTCCCCTGCCATAACCGGAGGTTCCCGGATTTCCGAAATTACGCGTGCTATTTAACCCTAGGGTTTGTTCTTCTCCCATAGCCGCGGTAATTGCTGCCTTTAATGAGTCATACGTTCGCGACCGTATTATGTTCCTTAGTCTGTCATTCAGTCCCGTGCTAAAAATATTTATTGCTTGATCGTTCACCGCGTCTAGCAACGCCTGATTTACTACTTTGCTGTTCCCGGGTTTGGTCGTTAGTTGCGATAATTCCGCTGTCAGGGTCTCTAGTCGTGTCGCAAAGGATCTAACACTTTCGTACCCTCTTTGTCGGCACGCATTGAATTCGTTCTGGACTGTGCTCAACGAACGAGTTTCCGTAAATAGAGACTGCAAGGTTGACTTTAAAGTTTCAAAATCGTCTATGTCGCGGTATTCTAATTGGATGGCTGCTTGATCCTTAAATTTTGTTCCTAAAATCGCTCTCAATAGCAGGGGGTGTTCTGACGGGGGAACTAACTCCATCGCGACGTCGCATGATTTTAAAAACATGTTCAACTCGCTCACGGAGCCCCCGCCGAATTCCTTTACTAAGGAAAGCGCTTTCAGTACCGGTGCACTGCCGCTCGTTGCCATATTCTCGGTTTCGAGTAAGCTAAAGTCGTTCGTATCGATCGGGAATTCTCGTTCCTGTACTACGCGGATTACGCTTCCGCTATCGCTCGATGAATCGGTGTCAAAATTAACGTGTGGTGCGCGTAATTGCCTCCGGGTAGTATGCACTGGGTCGGAAGAAGGTGTATTGATATTTGCGTTTCTCGTAAAAGTAAGAAAGTTGTCAAATATGGACTCAAAAGATCTAGAAATGACTCGACTGTTAGGCAGTCGGAAACGGTTTATATTCCCACCTTCTTGCGACATACAAGACGCTGGTTTACAATGGTATTAAAAGTTTTTTCCTTGACTTACAATTGCTGGCGCATTTTCGCTTGTCTGTAGTAGTTTCGTTGATGAGTCTCTTGATCCGTTCCTAGTCCAGCTGCCGGTCCTCGAACTGCAGCAGGCTGGTCACTCGAACTCCGTTCGCTCCTAGCGTCGGCTGCGAAGGATAGCCTGGGGTAGTCGGTCTCCTCGGATGATCGGCTTTCAGGACCCTTCCTTCGGTCGGTCGCTTCAGTTGCGTGGTCCACACAGGTCGCTTCTTAGCTGGTCGTTGGGGCTGATTGTCGATTCCTCAGAATACGATCTGGATCAGTCCTTGATGCCACCTCGATGGCTGACGGTAACTTTTTTAGTTATTACCGTCGACGAACCAGAGCTCCTTGGTGATTGATGGTAGAATTGCGTTTTGATATTGCAACTCCACCTTGACCACGCACCGTTTCCAACGAGATGTATCCCACCGCTGCCACCAAAAATGTTGTGCCGGATGACACTTGTCGAATGTTGGGGGATGTCGTAGGTGCGGGAGCGTTAAAGAATTGGTATTCACCGGTGTTCGAGTAAATAAAGGAGTAGATTTATTGAGACTTGGTAACTATACAGTGCTCAGGAGTGATGGTTAAGCTTGATGGAGAGCTGCACTGAGACTGACGTGACGGGTAGCTTGTTTAAGATAGCGCGACGGCGGTCGTGCTATCGGGGTTTTATACCGAGTTGGTGCAGGAATGTGCTGTGTCTTTTCGGTGGTGGGCAGTTTCCTTGGCGTGCCCTCAGCCTGGCGCAAGTTGCTGGATCGACAGTAAGTGGATACGCTGCTTCCAGCGCGTATCCGTCCGCTATTCCTCGAACACGGCCTTGACTGCACGTGCTGCTGAGTCGCGCTTATCGTGGTTAGTTTGTGGGGACGGTTAGGGCACAACAATAGTTTATAAGAAAAGATTGGGGTTATGCTGTTATTGACCTTTTGGATAAATCTAAGAATAAGTAATCATAGAAAACAAGGATATCCAATATTTGTTACATACAATATTGTGGATAAATACAATTTGTATTTATTACTCTTTCTAGTGCGTCTTGTAGATCTGGCATAGAATATACTTTCACTTAATTCCCTGTTACGAGAGGAAGATGTTACGTATAGAGAATATTTTCCATACGTCGCTCTCAACGCGTTTTCGAACTCGCGTCTGTGAAGGGAAAACGCCCTAATATTCTTTCGGTTATTCTGCAAGGTCAGCTGCATCATGACCGAGACGGGCGTGGCCCGACGACGACTCCTAAATTTCCTTATATGGAAAGTTCCTGTGCGTTCCCGCGAATTTTGGGACTATATAAACCCTTTGGTTTCTACCCCCGTCGGCAAGAGGTACATAGTCACGCGTAGAGTCACGTCGTGTCACGCTTGTATACAGGGTATCCCGTAACTGTGGGACTTCCCGGAAATGGGGGGTAGCTGGCGTGATTCTGAACAACTATTTCCTTCACCAAAATGTGGTTTGCAGATTCATTTTTGAGTTATTAATGAAAAACACTGGCCAATGAGCCAATGAATCAGCTGTCGTGATAGGGGGGTATCGAGGGTACCGACGGAAGCAGCGGCAAATGTTACATCGTCATAATTAAGACTAATGTGGAATAATTCGTTTATACTTATGAAACTAATAAGTCGTTCACTAACCGTGTTCGATACGTTTATTCATTATCCGAAAGGAGTAAACTGTTTAATTACATATGAAAAAAATATTTTATTTAACAGCACGTTTTTAGGTGGATAAATTATGTTTCAAGAAAAACGATTTGCAGAACTAATGTTAGAAAAAGCTGGTTAAACTTACCCATTCGTCTACGAATTAATCTGGTTAACATTGTGCGAATCCGGACCTAGGCAACGGTCAACAGCTGTTGTCACCGGCCGGGTCGGTGAACTCACTACACTCACGGTGAATTCACTTCAAAATCACTTCACTTCATGGTCACTATCACTTGCCACTGTGAAATGTGGGAATATTTGAAACCGATTTATTTTTCTTACGTTTAAACATTTCGTAATAGTCTGCGTTTTTACGATTCATGTTGTCCGTTCGGCGAGCAGAACGACTCTACCAGCTTAATCGTCGCACTCGCTTCCACACGCAAACGCACATGTTCTTTAATGTGGATACAATTGTAGTGCCAACGCTCACACTGCGACGCACACTACGCAGGGGCCGATGCTGCCCTGTGTGATCGGTATCTGCCGCCGATTTCCACTAAATTTGGAGACAGTGTGTGTGCGTGTGCGTGTGCGTGTGGAAGCGAGTGTGAACGTTTCAGCTGGCAGAGTCGTTCTGCTAACCGAACGAGAAACATGAATCGTACAAACGCAGAATATTACTAAATGTTTAAACGTAGGAAGAATAAATTGTTTTTAACTATACCCACATTTCACAGTGGCAAGTGCAAGTGACCGTGAAGTGAAGTTATCGTGAAGTGAAGTGATCGTGCAAGGATACTAACCCAGCCGTAACATCAGCTGTTGAACGTTGCCTAGGTCAGGATTCGCACGTGGGGCAGGCTGACCTACCGGATGACGCAAGTGCTCTCTGGACATGGGTGCTTCGGGGAGTACCTGCACCGAATCCGGAGGCAGGAGACGGCGCAGTGTCACCACTGCGACGAGGAGGAGGACACGGCGCAGCACACGCTGGAGGAGTGTCCAGCGTGGTCGCGGGAGCGCCGTGTCTTGAAGAACGTGTTGGGGTCCGACCTGGCGTTGGCACCGGTTGTGGGCGCCGTGCTGGACGACCGGGCAGCGTGTGACGCTTTGGCCTCCTTCGGCGAGCAGTTTATGCTCCAAAAGGAGGCCGCGGAAAGGGAGCGGGAAAGGCCGGACCCCTCCCGCAGGCCCGGAGGCGGAGGCGCCGCGGACGCGGGCAATCGCGCGCGGATCCTCCGTGAGAAGATTATTGTCGCGAATGTGGCGAGAGAGTGATGCCTTGTGCATGTTTGGTCCCCCTCCCTCGTCACGGCGACGGTTTTGCGGCGGTCCGAGTGGGGGCTCGGGCCGGCCGCGGGAGACCCACGCGAAGGACGGTACTACGTGGTGGCCGCGTGGTGCCGCCAAAATTTTAAAGGAACGTATGGGGAGCGGTTCTGATCCCTCCCCGGGATCGGCCTTTGCTTGATTGAGGCACTGCGTAGGGGGGACGCGGGTTGTTTTCGTTAGAGTCCCACGTGCCCCCCCACAGCGCTGAGGACGACCACCGTGAGGGAATTGGTCGGTACAAATCCGACGCTACCCTGGTGTATCCCTGCCCTAACCGCGGTCTCTTATTGAAGATTTCCCTCACGTAAAAAAAAAAAAAAGGTCAGGATTCGCACACGTTAAGCAGGTTAATTCGTGGACGAATGGGTCAGTTTAACTAGCTTTTTCTAACATTAGTTGTGCAAATCGTTTTTCTGAAAACATAATTTATCCACCTGAAAACGTGTGAAAATTTTTTTTTTTTTCATAAGTAATAAAACAGTTTATTCCTTTCGGATAACGAATGAACGTATCGGACACTGTTCTTAAACGGCTTATTAGCCAGTGTTTTTCGTTAATAACTTAAAAATGAAGCTGAAAAACCACATGTTGGCCAATGAGAAAAGTGTTTACATACACCTCGGCTACACCCCCATTTCCCGATGTTCCCTGAGATAGCGGCCACCCTGTATAGCAACTGTAATCATTCCTTGAGGCGAATTAAAATACAGTTATGGGCTTAAAAGAGACGAGTTACAAATTGTTTAAATGATATCTTCTTCATTTCAAATCTAATATGTAACTAATGTATTTCGTATTTGCGTTTTTAAAGGTTGTAGCTGCTCCTTATAATGATCACCTATGTTTGGCTGTAGCACAAGAATTGGAGAAGGAGTTCGGTGGTTGGATACCACCAGTGTAATATATTTTGTATTTTATGCAACTTTTGTTTAATGATAATATATACTTATAATAGTATACATTGGTACTCTTATGGCATACTTATGATTCAGTTTACATGGGTTCAGGTGTTAAAGATGCTCGATTCTTATACATTTGTATATTGTTGATAATTAAGCATTACAGACCGAAATTACACCATACAATTATAATGTTCAAGTCATTCCACAAATTAAGTCTTTGATAATCGTGGTTGTAAGTAATAATTATATAAATTATAGCAAAAAATAACCATTCGAAGTTTTCTATCTATAGACTAATTAGTATGCAGAAATCTATAAGATTGTCCAGAATGGGATTAATATTCTTAGAAACGTTGTGAAACCAAAGAGGGATATGTTATTCTTTGTTTTAATTTGTACCCGCGATTAGCTGATCACTTTGAACAGTTTTATGGACTTCTACCTTGTAATGTACATTCCACACAATGGAGATTAAAAAGTTGTCTTCTGTTGTAATTTATTTGTTATATGCAATCGGTTTTGTTGGGGACAAAATTTATGCCATGGTTATGTATACTTACGTTATTTACCAAGAATGGTTGCAGTTTATGGTGGCGGTATTTTTAGAATATTGGTTGTGTAGTTAAATGCGCACTACAGTATTCTCTCGATAGAAGCGAAAGCCTCGGGACTGAACGTTCGTTTCTATCGTGTAGTTCCTACGTTGTTTGTAATTTGCCGACAGCGTCGAACGTAGAAAACGACAGCGATTAAAGATAAGGAACCGAGCAGGCAAGCCAAATCACGATCGCAGCTTCTCTTTCCTTTTCACTACCTATCCCTTTCTGCGGTCGAAACTTATTACCGTTAATTAACCCTTTGGCCTATAACCACGAGTCTGACTCGTGGTAAAGAATTTGTGCCATAAGCGAAAACCACGAGTCTGACTCGTGGTAAAGAATTTGTGCCATAAACGAAAACAACGAGTCTGACTCGTGGTAAAGAATTTGTGCCATAAGCGAAAACCACGAGTCCGACTCGTGGTAAATCTTTTGTGTCATAAAGTCGCGACGCGCTCAAGCCCTTCCCCCACTCGATCTAGTGCAGGTGGTCAACGGGTGGGGCCCCTCGCGCGCTATCTTCCAATTCCACGAACTAGGCAGTTTTGCATCACGTCTATTTACTCCATTCGACAGCGTTGCCATGCGTGTGTGTGTCTAAAAAAACCATAAAATAAAAGATCTCGCGTGGACTCCAGAAAGACCACGTTGCTTTAGTACTCCAGAAAGCTTCGTTACGTTCACACGTTTCAAATATAACTTCGCATAAAAAATTAAAAAATTCTTATACCCATCATGCCAAGAAAAAGTAAATCTAATGTTGATGGTAGTGGAGAAAAGTGTGGCACTATCGATTCTGATTCGATAGATCCTTTTCAGTATGATAGTGAGGACAGTGATATTATAGTTCCTGTAAGAAAACGTGCACGAAGATTTATAATTGAAGATGATTCCGACGATGAAGACAGTACTTATCAGCAGTTATCAGTGCAATGGTTTTGGGAAGAAAAAAATAACAAGCCAAAAATCTGGAAATATACACAAACTCCTGGCATAAGACCAGAAATTCAAAACCAATTAGGTGGAAGTAAAAAAGAGTTAGACTTTTTTAATATAATATTCGATAATGTGTTTTGGGACAATATTGTTCAGGAAACAAATCGGTACGCAGAAGAAATAACAAACTGTACACATAAAAGAAGGATAATTGATGAGACTTGGATGCCAATAGATCGCGATGAAATTAAAGTATACTTTGCATTATGCATCATAATGGCTCAAGTAAAGAAACCAAAAATCCAGATGAACTGGTCTAAAAGAGCCATTATAGAAACACCTATATTCCGAAAATGTATGCCACTAAGAAGATTTTTACAAATCACTAGGTTTCTCCACTTTGCAAATAACCATGCGTCTGATAACAGGGATAAATTACGTAAAGTGAAATCTGTAATAAACTATTTTAATGAAAAATTTAAAGACGTATATGTAATGGAAGAAGATATCGCGATCGATGAATCATTGATGAAATTTAAGGGACGTATGTCGTGTAAACAATTTAATCCTTCAAAAAGGGCGAGGTTTGGGATTAAATTTTATAAACTCTGCGAGTCAGTATCGGGTTACTGCTATAATTTTAAAATATATTCAGGAAACGATAAACTAAATCTTGATTACAGTGCATCTGAATCTGTTGTGATGGAGTTATCGCAATCAATACTAGATAGAGGACATACCTTGTACATAGATAGTTGGTACTCTTCGCCGAAATTGTTTCTAACTTTGGTTAGAAATGGAACAAACGTTCTTGGGACAGTACGTTGCAATAGAAAAAATATGCCGGGAGATTTTGTTAAAGAAAAATTAAAAAAAGGAGACTTTATAATAAGAAGTTGCAATGGCATACTAGCGTTGAAGTGGAAGGATAAACGAGACGTCCATATTCTTTCAACAAAGCACGAAAGTGCAGAAATGATAGCGCAAAACGAAAGTTACCCAAGCCCTATTTTCAAGCCAAAATGTATTATAGATTATAATATGGGAATGATTGGTATTGATCGTCAGGATCAGGTATTAGCGAGTTTCCCTATTATGAGAAAATTCGTGAAGGGGTACCGAAAAATCTTTTTTTACATGTGCGATATGGCACTTTTCAATTCATATATTCTACACAACAAAAACAGTACGGCAAAGAAACAGAATTACACTGAGTACAGACTTCGAATAGCTGAAGGATTATTACAAACCGTGTCATTACAAAATTATAACAGACAAGAATCATCATCGAACGGGGATATACCAATGAGGCTACAGGCGCAACATTGGGGTCACTTTCCGAAACATATAGATCCCACGCCATTGAAAAAAAATCCAACAAGATCTTGCAAAGTATGTACGAAACATAAGAAAAGGAGTGAAACTACGTGGGAATGTAAGAATTGTCGCGTTGCGTTACATGTACCTCATTGCTTTGAAAGATACCATACAGTTGAAGACTACTAATCTTTATTAAATTAAGTAAGTATTAATTTACAAATTGTTATTTATTCATTATCTACTTTGAAATAATAAATTATTTCTGTCAACTGATCAATTAATTATGATTACACCCTAGACGTCTTAAAATTACTATTTGTACCTAAACATTGTTTCTTATTTCGTATGTGTGATTCTTTTATTTTATGGTTTCATTAGACACACACACGCATAGCAACGCTGTCGAATGGAGTAAATAGACGTGATGCGAAACTGCCTAGTTCGTGGAATTGGAAGATAGCGCGCGAGGGGCCCCACCCGTTGACCACCTGCACTAGATCGAGTGGGGGAAGGGCTTGAGCGCGTCGCGCTACGCTTGGACCGCGCTATATGTCATTAAAAGTATACATTTTTCGCCAGTTCGGGTACACGGCTAAACAGTTGAATGTCACGGCGCGCGACCGACTTTCTTGTTTACTATAGCTCGCGCAATTGGCAGATATTGTGTAGGCCAAGGGGTTAAGCCACTAAATATAGTCCAAATTATATCGTGTTTGGTGTCATTTTAATCAGAAAAATATCAGCTATGCCGTGTAAATATTTCATAAGAAAAGGATGAGAAATAGCAAAGTTGCATCCTTCAATTAGTATTGGCTCACCGATATACCCGAACCCGGATCACGTTACACCGATTGCCGAGCGAACTTCGCAACCCTTCGAGGGGAATACCCCCCCAGTGGTGGGGATGAACTCTTCGCTTGTATCGCATACCTCGTTTTCGCTTCTATCGAGGGAATACTGTAATTCGATATTATATTAAAATTGTATGCTACGTCGCGACGCCCCACATTTGTCATTGTTAACACGTTCCGTGCCAGACCGATTTTCGGTAACTGTCTTTGACTTAAACTGTGCAGCGATTATGTCGATAATTTGATAGAACGTTTATTTTTTACACTTAAGCACGACACGAACTGAATATGTAACAGAGAGACGACGGCGCCATAAACAGAAAACGAATAAATGAAGTGTGGCTCGATGAGCGTGTGCCGAAGAATGGATTGAATCTGTTTCGAGAATGCAACAAGCGCGATTGTAAGTGCTGATTCTCGAGCGGTTTTCGAAGTTCGAATGATCGATTGCGAGCGTTTGCTCGCCGAGGCACGTCGATGGTTTTTTGTTCTTTCCTCTTGTTCGCTTTGAATCGGGTTGGTCGAAACCTATCAGGCGATACAATTAAGGACACCTATTGCGCCGTGGTGTCGCCTGATTTACGCGAGGTGAGGGAGTCGCAAAAAAACATGTTTGCGACAAAAGTCGCTTGGTTCGAATTTCGTCGCCGCCGACGATCGTTTGAATTTCAAACATTAATGAATATTACAACGCATATATGGAATAAACAAAAAAAATTGGTCTTGTCAGCGTGGGGCGCATACGACCCACGTGGCACGGAACGTGTTCAGAAGCTTATTGATCACTGCTCGCAAGAAGCCCGGCTGAAGGTATGCAAATCTAATTGGTCAAAACCGCAGAAGTACATCTCGCTTCCCACTCACTTTTAGCTACTAGAAATATTGGCTAAAGCAATCAGACATATTATATAACACTAATCAGACTTTCTGTAAGAATCGAATAAAGTGGCGACCTAGCGGCAACTCAGGCCTGAAAATCCGACGTCCGATAAGGGTTAATTTAATCGAATGACTAAGAAATCGATTATTATTGAGTGTCAAGACCGAGTGACTGCTGCCAAGCGAGCGATATGGCCTCAAAACATTGACCGTTGACACACATATAATGTATGTAGATGTAGAACATTGTCCCCACTAAGAACGGTATAGTGAGTCCAGAATTAAGTGAAAAAAGGGTCCCAAGCAAACTGATGAGAAGACTACGGATTTAAATAAAGTAATATGATTCAACTTATAGCATGTCTGGTCTCATTTTAATCGCGATTATTTCAAAAATATGATCAAGAAAATTTAATGCATAAAAGTTGAAAATAAAGCAATTACACTGCCGTTTTTATTGTAACATCGATCTGCATTTGTGCAAACACACCGATACGCTGGCATTTAAACTCGGTTGCCTCGAAACTCGCTTGATCTTTCTTTCCTTTTACGGCCTATTGATACCGACAAAAACGAGCCGCGAGCTTCGAGAAATTGGAGTCCGCTCTACGGACACTGTTTCAAATCATTTTCACATTGACCAACATTATATGATATACTGTATATGTAGGAGGGCAACGACCGGACCGGCCGGCCATAGGCTCGAGCGCGATTCTAAACAAATAAGCCTAAACGAGAGCAATGAACTCGGAAGGCCACGACCTTCCGAACTATTGTTATTAGATAGTAAGTGCGAGTGCGATAGCACGAATGCGAAAGAGCCATGCGAAAAAGATATAAAAGCGTGAAAGCGAAAGCAAGCGAATAGAGTTGACAACGATACCGTTACGGCGACACAGTGATTTATTAGCGATTTTTGTGCAAAGTTTAAATATACAGCGATTTCTACAGTATACGCATCCCACTTATTACAATCCTACACTCCGTTCCTACAAACCTGGGGGCTCAGCCAAAAAAAAAGTGCTACGAAACCAAGAACAATGAGTGTTGCGGGTTGGAAAGCAACGCAATGAAAAGAAGATTTGGAGAAACTTGGCCTATCAACAGAAGGCACAAAAGCAGCCCTACTAATGAGGCTGACAAAAGCGAAAGGAGGAACAAATCCATCGCTCCCCAATCCGGCGACGCAGGGCGAGGATAGCGAACAGTTGGAGGACACCAGTAACCTGCCGGAGGACAGACCGGAAAACCCGGCGACCGACAGACACTGGTACACACTTCCCAGCGAGCAGGCACCAACTGCACGCGAGCAGGAAATGCACCGCGAGATGGAATTCTTACGACGCGAAAACGATCTGGCACGCCGCGAACTCGAATTAGCGCGTCGGGAAATCGCGCTTATGCAACAAATGCAGTCCCATGAAGTGACTGTCGACGCGATGCCGACGACAAGTGCACGACAGCCCAAAACCAACATATCAGCAGTTGCGGAACTGTTAAGTTACTTTGACGGAGGCGATGGCACCTTCGATAGATGGGAAAAACAAGTAGACCTCTTGAAAGCAACATACAATCTGTCGGAAAATGAGTGCAGAATCCTGATCGGATCCAGACTCAGAGGGAAGGCTCTCGGCTGGCTCCATTCTAAACCGGAATTCCTTCAATTGTCCACCAGAGAACTATTTGGGGAACTGCGGGCAATGTTCGGCCTCGAAGCGGACAAAGCGGACCGACGAAAACGGTTCGAGCGACGCGTATGGAAACGAGACGAGAGCTTCTCTGAGTACTATCACGACAAGGTGCTGCTAGCTAACCGCGTACCAATACCGGAGGATGAAATGGTGAGCGAAATCATCGTTGGCATTCCAGACATCGCGCTGCGCAACCAGGCGCACATACAACGTTTTGGAACTAGGATGGCTCTACTTGCCGCATTTGCCAAGGTGCGCATGGAGCCATCCACAACATTTCCCATGGAACACGACGATCGGAAGCGGTACGAAGGGAAGAACCATTCCCAAGGAGCAGCCAGGATGGACGTAGCGAGCAGCGCAAAGATGAGACGGTGTCCCAGCTGCGGATCCAAGTACCATTCCCTCACTGACTGTCCTACGAAGGATAAGGGCATGAAATGCTTTGGGTGTCGCGAATATAGGCACATATCAGCAAACTGTCCATCGAAGACGAAAAACGAAAGCGGCTGCAACGTGGCGGAGTTCCAGTTTGCTGCAACACCTCCCGTAAGTGACAAACATCACAAAAAGGCAACAATAAACGGCTACGAATTAAACGCATTAATCGATACAGGCAGCGATATATCGTTAATGCGAGCAGACGCGTATGTAGCGATAGGCGCCCCTGCTCTAGAGCGACGGGAAATTGTCTTTCACGGCATAGGTATGCGAAGTAACAAAACAATAGGAGAATTTAAAACAAAAATCAAAATAGACGACAAAGAATACGATTTCCGCGTTCACGTAATTCCTGGCGACTTGACGCAACATAAATTAATCATCGGCACAGATTTCTTAAATACGGTAAAGCTAACGATAGAAAAAGGAAAGATCTCGATTGACGCGCCCACGCGAACGATCGAATCCAGTCCGCCGGATATTCCACAAATTTTTAAGATCGAATGCGATGCCGAGGTCAATCATATAGAAACAGATATAGCGCACATAGCGAATCCAATTCACAGAGCCATAGTAAAAAATATGGTAGAAGTTTACAAACCGGTCAAAACTCGCGAATGCAATATTAAAATGTCCATCGCGGTTAAGGATGACGAACCCGTCTTTCAGAGAGCGCGCCGCTTGTCTCAACCAGAGAAAACAGAATTAGACAAGCAATTAGACGAATGGTTGCATGACGGAATCATACAGCCATCACTATCAGAATACGCAAGCCCCGTAGTATTGGTAAAGAAAAAAGACGGTACCATGAGAATATGTGTCGACTATCGGAAGATAAATAAAAAAATCATAAAGGACCGGTACCCTCTCCCTCTAATAGAGGACCAACTAAATAGGTTGCAAGGCGCAAAACTCTTCTCGACGCTCGACCTGAAAAACGGATTGTTCCACGTACCCATAGAGAAAGACAGTAGGAAATATACCGCGTTTACCGTTCCGGACGGACATTACGAGTTTCTAAGAGCTCCATTCGGATTATGTAACTCCCCCAGCGTATTCCAAAAATTTATCAACGATACCTTTCGCGAATTGTTAAGGGACGGCACAGTCCTTGCGATGCTGCCATGCCCTGGTCCCGCGCCCCGGATCGACGGGCAACGTACTGGTGGTCGCCGGAGATTGCGCGGTTGCGCTATGTTTGCGCTCGTGCCCGGCGACTGTTCCAGAGAGCCCGTCGGAAACGGCGTCGCGACTTGGCGAGGGAGCATCAGCTGTACGAGGGCTACCGGGAGCAGGTGGTAGCCCTCCAGCTGGCCATCAAGAGGGCAAAGGCGGGGGCATGGTCAGAGCTCCTCGAGTATCTAAACCGTGAACCCTGGGGGCGCCCGTACAAAATGGTGATGGGCAAACTTCGCCCATGGGCGCCCCCCGTGACGGAGACCTTGGACCCCGAGTTCCTGGACAGGGTGGTAGACACCCTGTTCCCCCTGGATGAAGGGGGAGAACAGGCACCGGAACTCGGGGAGTCGGACCCGAACAACTGGTCCGACGACATGGGGGTCACGGTGGAGGAGCTCTCCCGGGCCGTCAGGAAAATGGGAGCCCGCAACACGGCCCCGGGTCCTGACGGCATACCGGGCAGAGCCATGGCCCTTGCCCTGCGGGTCCTCGGGCCCCGCCTCAGGCGCCTGTTCGATGGCTGCCTGAGGTTGGGGCGCGTCCCGTCCCGCTGGAAAAGGGGACGGATGGTCCTGATTAGGAAGATCGGCAAGCCCGCCGATTCTCCCTCGGCGTACCGGCCGATATGTCTCCTCGACGAGGTGGGGAAGCTTTTCGAGAGGGTGCTGGCTTCCCGCCTCTCGGGGCACCTGTCCCGGGTGGGTCCCGACCTGGCCGAGTCCCAGTTTGGCTTCAGAGGGGGACGCTCGACGATCGACGCTATCAGTCGAGTCAGGTCCCTCTCGGACTCGGCCACGTCCCGGGGAGGGGTGGCGTTGGCGGTCAGTCTTGACATCGCCAACGCCTTTAACTCCCTTCCCTGGGGGCGTATCGGGGGGGCACTCGCTGACCACGGAGTGCCCCTTTACGTGAGGAAGGTCCTAAGGGACTACCTGAGGGACAGGTGGGTCGAATATCCGGGCAGAGGTGGCCGGTTGTGCACGAGGGAGGTTGATCGTGGTGTCCCACAGGGGTCGGTCCTGGGCCCCATGTTGTGGGACATCGGGTACGATCGGGTGCTGCGGGCTGCCCTCCCAGACGGCGTCAGTCTGACGTGTTACGCTGATGACACGCTGCTGATGGCCGTCGGGAGGGATTGGGAGAGGACCATCCGTCTAGCGGAGACGGGACTGGCCTCCGTCGTCGACGGTATCCGGGGACTGGGGTTGCGGATCTCTCCGCCGAAAACCGAGGCCATGTGGTTTCACGACAGGCCGCGGAGCCGGGGACCGCCCCGGTCCTGGATTATGATAGGGGGTGAGCATGTTCAGGTTGGGGACCGGATGAATTATCTCGGTCTCCTCCTGGACAGCCACTGGCGATTCACGGTCCACTTCGACCGACTGGCTCCCCGATTGGAGAGGGCGGCGGCCGGCCTTGGCCGCCTCCTCCCAAACATCGGGGGACCGGATGAGAGGGTGCGCCGCCTATACCTGGGTGTTGTGCGGTCTATGGCGCTCTACGGCGCCCCGATATGGGCGTCAGCCCTGATGGTCGCACGGCGCAGCAAAGTATCGCTGCGCCGCGTTCAGAGGAGGATGGCCATCAGGGTGGCCAGGGGATACCGCACGATATCCCACGAGGCGGCGCTGGTTTTGGCGGGCACCGTGCCTTTCGATCTCTTGGCGGAGGGAGATACTTCCATTTACGAGCGTCTCCGAGAACTCCGCCGGGAGGGCGCGATGGTGTCCGCCGAGGAAGAAGTGGACGTGAGACGTCAGGCCCGGCTGGCTGCGCGGAACAAATGGAGGATGGAGCTCCTTAATCGAGGAGCCGCGCAGCGAGCAGTCGGGGCGGTTCTGCCCAGCCTGGACGAATGGCTGGACCGTGGCAGGGGTAGGCTCACCTACCGGATCACGCAGGTGCTCACCGGACATGGGTGCTTCGGTGAGTTCCTGTGCCGGATACGGGCGGAGGCGACGGCGGAGTGCCACGAGTGTGGGGCTGCGCTGGACACAGCGCAGCACACTCTCGAGGAGTGCCCGGAATGGGCGGCGGAGCGCCGGGCGTTGAGGGCGCAAGTGGGGGCGGATCTCTCGTTGCCTCGCATCGTTAGTATGATGCTGGGCAGCGAGAGAGCCTGGGTAGCGGTGGCCTCCTTCTGCGAGGATGTTCTTCGCAGAAAGGAGGCAGCGGAGCGGGATCGGGAATTGACCGATCCCGTCCGACGCGAAAGACGGAGGGTCAGGGCTCGCCGGCTGCGTTTGCGCAGGCTGGCGAGGTCCCCCCCTCCCGTGGTGTAAAAGCGGTGACGGTCCGAGGGACGACGGAGGTGTCCCCCCTCCCGTCTCTCGGATGGCCGTCACCGCTGACTCAGTAGACGGGCGGCCCTGCTGTGGGAGGATTATGTCCTCCCGGTATCCCGCAGGGCTGCCCGACAGCCGGAAACGGCGTCGAAAATGAAGGAGGGGCGGGCTCGCTGGCCGTTTTCCGCTGGCGAGATCCCCCCCTCCCGTTGTCTGGTATGGCTGATGGTCCCGAGGGGCGCTGAGGTGTTCCCCCTCACCCCCCTGCCGGTTGACCTCGCCAATACCCCGTATACGGGCGGCCCTGCTGTGGGAGGATTATGTCCTCCCGGTATCCCGCAGGGCTGCCCGACAGCCGGAAACGGCGTCGAAAATAAAGGAGGGGCGGGCTCGCTGGCCGTTTTCCGCTGGCGAGATCGCCCCTCCCGCGGTGTGAATGGCTGATGGACCCAAGGGGCGCTGAGGTGCTCCCCCTCACCCCCCCTGCCGGTTGACCTCGCCAATACCCCGTATACGGGCGGTCCTGCCGGGGAGGAACAATCCCCCCCAATCCCGCGGGGCCGTCGGAGAGCCGTGGGCGGCTCGGGTGGGGGCCCGAGTCGCCCTTATCACGGCCTGGAGAAGGTAGGCCGCGCTGGGTGTTACCCCTGGCGCGGCCATGTGCGATACGGCGGAGTTTTTCGGAGGGTCCTTCTGACCCTCCCGAGGATGGGGCCGCAATGGCCGGGCGTGGGGAGGCACCGGAAGGGTATCCGTAGGTCACGGGGCCTCCCCTACAAGCGCCGAGGTTAGGTAACCGGGGTGGTTTTAGCCGGTAGAAATCCGGCACTACCTCCTGCTCTCCCCCAGGGCAGGTGGTGTCTTTCGAAGATTTCCACCTCGTAACAAAAAGAAAAAAAAAAAAAAAAAAGGGACGGCACAGTCCTAATTTACGTTGACGACCTAATAATACCCTCGCTAACCATGGACGATGGAATCGAACGATTATCGCGTGCGTTGAAGGTAGCTTCCGAACACGGTCTCCTTATTAATTGGAAAAAATGCCGTCTCTTACAAGAACAAGTCAAATTTCTAGGACACATTATCGAAAATGGTAGCATACGCCCGTCGGAGGAAAAAACGGAAGCGGTCATGCGATTCGCGAAACCAACATGCGCGAAAGAATTACAGAGTTTTCTCGGCCTAGCAGGGTACTTTCGGAAATTTATCCCAAACTACGCGATCACCGCACGACCGTTGTCAAATCTATTAAGAGCAAACGTTGAATTCCGTTTCGGGAACGAGGAAGAGCAAGCATTCAATAGATTAAAGAACGCCTTAGCGGAGAAACCCATTTTAAAATTATACCAGTTATGTTAATTATGTGGTATTTCGTACTTAATAACCTTTCAGTTTCCTTTTTCTTTATAAATTTTATAAGCTTAGTACACGTTCTTCACCTCCTTGCATCGTCCATTTTTTTTTATCTATCTTCTTCTGTTTTCTTTTCGCCGCGAGGCGTCACATTTACGCATTCACGCGTCCCATTCACGCGCCACATTCAAACGTAGTTACACGCCATCCCTCTCAGCCGCATACAATTGCGGACATGCCGCCCGCCTTGAAGGATCGCCTTCAATAAACAACTTAATGTCTAGCAACTGTGAACTGTTGAATCACTTAACATCTACAGGTATAAGGAACTTTGGTTTGAACTTAACATAACTTATGAGAATAAGCTTATCAATCTAAATTTTCGTATACGCTTATTACACACACGTCTCGTCCATCGGTAAAGCGCAGTGCTTTCGTGTAGCACGTCGGAACTCTGCAGTAGCTGTTTTTACCGTCGCGACTCTAACCACGCCATCATCCCCCGGATGAACAGCAACGACTCTGCCGAGCGACCATTGCAAAGGTGGCAAGTTCTCCTCAATCAATAGTACCATAGTACCTACCTCTATGTTCTGCCCCTTCGAGCACCACTTCTAGTTTGCAACAAATTAAGGTATTCTTTACGCCACCTCTGCCAAAAGTGCTGGGGCAATTTTTGTAGATGTTTCCATCTTGACAACAGGTAATCTGCTGTCGCAAGATAATCTCGCTGCTCTAATGTTAGTAGTGAATCTCCGACTAGGAAGTGAGCGGGAGTTAGGGCAATCAGATCAGTAGGGTCTGATGACAATGGCGTCAGTGGTCTCGAATTTAAAATAGCTTCTATTTCTGTCAGTAGGGTATAATACTCTTCAAATGTGTAAGTCAAGTTTTGGACGACCCTGTGTAAATGTCGTTTCACCATCTTAACCGCGGCCTCCCACAAAGCCCCGAAATGAGGTGATCGAGGAGGAATAAATTTCCAAACAATTCCCTTACTCGGTAAACCTTGCTCTATCCTATCTGTATTTTGCGATAAAAACTCGCTAACCTCTCGCATTGCGCTATTAGCGCCCATAAAATTTGTAGCATTATCTGAATGCATGTATTGGCATAGACCCCGTCTAGACACAAATCGACTTAGCGCAGCCAGAAAAGCCGCCGAAGTCAAATCGCTAACCAACTCTATGTGCACCGCTTTGGTATGGAAACAGGTAAATATCGCAATGTATGCTTTAGATATATGAATCCTCCCCCTTCTGCTACTTTCGCGAACCTGCAACGGGCCCGCATAATCAACTCCGCATACATTAAAGGGTCTTGACACTTCGGTCAATCGAGCTTTTGGTAAATCTGCCATACCAGTTTCAACAGGCCTCGGTAAGCATCGAAAGCAGGCTATGCAGTTCCTAGTTATTTTCCTAGCCTCCCGTCTCCCAGACAGAGGCCAATATTTCAGACGAACCGAACTAAGCAGCTGTTCCGGTCCGCAATGATGCAGTCTTTCATGTTCCCTTCGCATTATTAATGTAGTCACAGAATGTCTTGCAGGCAGTACAATAGGATTTTTCTGATCCTCTAAAATGTCAGCGTGTCTTAACCTTCCTCCGACACGTATCAATTCCCGATTGTCCAAGTACGGATTCAAAGCAAGCAGCGGGCTTTTTCTTCCGACTTGCCTCCCCCGTTGCAGATCAAGCACTTCTTGCGGAAAAGCTTCCCTTTGGATTAGTCTAGCTATCAGTACTTCGGACTCTTCCAACTCTTCCACTGACAGCGATCCAGTGGTCCTTTTCTTTCGACCTATGTTGATATATCTTCTTACGTATCCAAATATTCTAAGTATTTTTTGAAATGACGAGAATTTCTGTAGCACATTCGCTTCTTCGTTTACCACTAGGACAAGGTCAGTAGTCCTCCTTAAGTCGGGTACCCCGTCATCACTAGCGATCTGCTCTTTTGGCCAATCCTTTCTACAGGCCATCCATTCCGGGCCCCTCCACCAAAGCCGGTTCTCTAACAGAATTTCAGTTGTCGTGCCTCTGGAAAGGAGATCAGCCGGATTATCTGCTGAAAGCACATGTTTCCATTCGATTTGTCCAGTGCTCTCCTGGATTTCTGCCACTCTATTGGCTACGTATATCTTCATCTGTCTTGGCTCCGTCTTAATCCAATAGAGAACGATCTTCGAATCGCTCCAAAGATGCGTCCCGTCCACCCTGCTCCCCAAAGCGCTCCATACGACCGTCACTAACCTTGCCAATAACAGGGCTGCATTGAGTTCCAGCCTCGGTAGCGTGACCGACTTTAGCGGGGCAACTTTAGACTTAGCGCAGAGCAATCTTGACGTGCTCCTTCCTTCTGCATTGTGGCTCACCACATAAACGCACGCTCCGTAGCCCTTTTCTGACGCGTCGCTAAATCCGTGCAATGTGATACCCCTTGAGCTGCCAGCGTGGACAAGGCGCGGGTCTTCCAATTCGTGAATCCTCGGCAGTGAATCGTAATACGCATGCCATTCGTTGTATATTTCCAAGGGAACGGACTCGTCCCAGTTGACTTGCAGCTTCCATAGATGCTGCATGAACATTTTTGCTCTGATCAGCACCGGAGCAATTAATCCCAATGGATCGTAAATGCGGGCTATTTGTGATAAAATGATTCTCTTTGTACAACCTTTTCTCTTTGACAGATCTGTGCTGTATTGAAGCACATCCGACCTTGCGTTCCATAACAAACCTAACGTTTTCAAGGCTTCTTGCTTATCAATAACCAATAAACTGTCAGTTCTGCAATCAGCTGCCAGATGCTCCAAAACACGTGGTTCATTGCTTCTCCACTTCCTTAATGGGAATCCGCCTCCCTGAAGCAGTGCTGATAACTGCTTCTGAAGCTCTATCGCTTCATCGAGTGTGTCCCTTCCTGACAAGACATCATCCATATAGAAATCGTTGGCCAGAGCTACGTTTGCGAGACGATAACCCTCCCCCTGGTCGATGGCAAGTTGTTTTAAACAGCGCATCGCCAGATAAGGCGCACACGATGTGCCATAAGTAACCGTGTTTAGCTCAAAAACTCGAACAGCCTCGTTTGCCTCCCACCGCCATAGTATGCGTTGTAAGGGTCTATCCTTCTTATTCACTTTGATCTGTCTAAACATTTGCGCAATGTCTGCGGTGACAACATAAGTATGTGTCCTGAAGCGAAGTGCGATCTTAAATAACTCTTGCTGCAGATTCGGACCTACCAGTAGCTTGTCGTTGAGAGAGGTACGCAGGCTAGTTTTTGCCGATCCGTCGAAAACCACTCTCAGCTTAGTAGTCAAGCTTTGATTTCTTACTACCGCTTGATGGGGCAAGTAGAAAGTCTCTTCCACTTCGTCCTCTAACGCCTCTAACACCTCCGTCATGTGTCCACTTTGCTCATATTCCTTTAGGAACTCGTGATAGGCTGCCTTTAAACTTGGTTGTCTTTCCAGCCGTTTCTCTAAGCCGTGCAGTCTTGTCAAGGCTGCCTGCCTTGAATGTCCCAGCATCACGCTGTGATCCTTTGGCAAGGTCACTGTAAATGTTCCTAATTTGTCCCGTGTAACTGTTTCCTGAAACTGCTGTTCGCACTGTCGTTCTTTCTCCGTGTATCGCGATTGCCGCTCTGCTATTTCTTCGTTCTTGAAGAACCGCTCCAATTGAACGTCTAATAAATGCGTGACCAAATTGCATGCCGTTTGCCTCGACTGGCTTTCAGTCCTGAGATCGCCTCCTACTATCCATCCCAGTAACGTCTTCTGAAAAACGGGGTGATTCTTGGAGACTACGATGTGTCCCACACATAACAATCGCCAGAATACACCAGCTCCAATAAGCATGTCTATGTCGCCTGGTATGTAAAACTGCGGATCCGCCAGCCTTATATTCGTAGGCACGCTTAGTACCGATGACCTCACCTCCACTGCCGGTATTTTTCCTGTTACCGTAGCCAGCACTAAACACTGAAGTGCAGTGCTGAAGTTGTACGCCATTGATTCCAATTTGATACTAACCGTGCTAGAGCTAGTCTTACTTGTCTGACCAATCCCACCGATGCAACACTTGTTTGTCTGCATCGGGAGATCAAGCCGTTGCGCCAAATCTCGCGTAATTATGTTTGCTTGTGACCCTGGATCCAGAAGAGCTCTGCAGATCTGTCGTCTGCCCTTTACATCATAAACATAAACCAATGCTGTGGAAAGAACTGCTTGTGTGCGCGTTTCTATTGAACAATGGTTCGCTATTGTCGTAACTTGCGTCTCTGTAGTCGCAGTTTGCACTCTGCTAACCCCTTGACTTAAGGGCTGTACCTCCTGATGCAGCAGAGTGTTGTGCCTTCTCGAGCAACGTCTGCATGCAGAAGACCTGCAATCTTTACTTAGGTGACCAGGCTTCAGGCAATTCAAGCATAATCTTAATCGACGTATTTCTTTCATTTTGGCATCGCTTGCCAACTTCAAGAACTCTGGACATTTATACAAATAATGCTCTCCCTTACAATATTCGCAACAGTATCCTGTCGTAGCGGTCAGCAAAACTTTCTTCTCGCTCTTAAACATACCTTTTGGCTTATCTGACTCTGGTTTAGTCTTGTCCCGATCTATCATTTCCAGCGTATGACACCTACCTTCTAGGAACTCCAACAACTCGTCCATTGTGGGCAATTCCTCCTCTGAGTTCGGTGACGGCGGCCATCGAGGCAGGTCGCCTCGGGATCGGCGGTCCGGTTTGCGCCCTCAGCCCCCTCCGCGCGGCTAAACGACAGCCTCCGGCCGTGAAAAGGGCATCGAGATGCCCCCGCGGTCCGGCTGGGATATACAGGTGCAGCCACAAGTACAAACCCAGCTGATCTGTGCCATGTGGCCGACCACGGAAGCGGGGGGACGAGGAGAACACACAACATTTGACCCCCTTCGTCAAACCCCGGAGTCTCCCTACTAGAGGTCCAGGATAAAGGACCTCCCTCCGGATGACAAAACCTGGGAGGTGGGCGAATCCGAGATGAAGGGCGGTAGACGGAGAATCCACGAAGGGTTGAGTGTCAGATGTCTTGGGTTACCTTTTTTTTCCCGCCATTATGGGATAAGCAACCTCCAGCACGCAGCAGCGACGCGGTGCGGAATAATAGGTAAGCCTCCAGCTGTTACAAGATTAGATTAAACACCTGTCAAAACAATACGCCTGGCAGTACTCCTCATCACACGATACCGAGAAAATAGCAATAAGAGAGGCGACGGCAGGAACCCACGGGATCCTGGAACCGCCCCCCTCAGGTGACTGCGCCAACGGAGTAACGCCCCGAACTCCCCCGTTGGCGTTGACGATGGGACAGCGACGGCGACGGCGACGACGCCCACCGTCGGTGCACACCCGTAGATCAGCGACGCAGGTGGAGGAAGACGCACAGAGACAATCTGTGCTCAACCACACCTTCCGCTTGATACGGTGCACCCCCCTGACAAGAGTACAAACAGCGGGTGCTCCCGCTGGTTAACTCCAACATCAACTTGATCCATGGAGGAGTGGTGGCGGAAACGTCTCCACCCCGAGTTCATGGAATCATTAAAGGTAATGACAACGAGAGAACGTGATACATTATGATCCACTGTAGGGAAATAAATAACTAAAAACCCCAAAAGGTGTAAGATCTGTATCCTTCTCCACACTACCCACTTGCGGCGCTCCCATGCACCACCAATATATTAGATCCACCAAATTAAAATCAACCAATAATCCACGCAGGACCAAAGGAATTGTACCTCTCCCATGAACCCTTCAGGGGGAAAGGAGTAAAGGGAAACAAAGACGATAAATAAATAAAGGAACGCAAATAATCAAGCAAGAGCTTTATTTATTTATGTGAAAATATACTGATCGCCCCCTTAGGGGATGTTGCAATGGAGGTGCAGGAGGCGTGCCAGGTCCTCCTCGGACGCGACGCCGGGCAGCAACCAAAAGGGCTCCCCTGCGCCGGCAAAGGTGGGTGCCCGACGGGCCCGACGCACCGCCTCAAACAGCTGCTGGCATGCCAACAGTACGGACGTGGGATACCCACCGGAGGCTCTCTCCGGCGCTGCTCCTCGAGCCCTGCCGCCAACAGCTGGCCCCGCACCCTGGAGCCAGCCAGATGTGGTACTGCGGGATGTCGTGTGAGCCTGGGCCTGGGCTCGGGTTGCGGCCTCCGGACGTTGACGTTGGCGCTGGCGCTGTCGGTGGCGGCGTGTGCTCCTTGTGGCCGGCCGCCTCTCCACAAATACACTCTGATGTGTGGGCCTCCTGCTCTCCAGGGTGGCCCCCGGGAAGATAAACGTTATATCCTCCCCCCACAGGTGTAGGTCGAACTGCACCCGCCCTCGAGACAGAGGGATGGCAGTGACCGGCAGCATCCCGGTCCGAGGGGGATTGACCACCTCGAACCCTCTGCCCCTGGGTTGGACCTCCCCCTCACGCTCACGAGGGCCACCCATGCCACCCTCGCAACACGGGCACTCCCCCGCCAAATAACGACGGCACTGATGTGCCGTGATTTCGCCTGAAACAAACATAAATATCTTAGATCAAGTACATAGCAAAGGATATATAACTCAGATAAGGAAACATTAAACCCAGCCGGTTAGCGTAGATGATGGACATGAGCGACCCGGCCGCTACTGGTATGGATGCACCAAACAGTCCCCAACAGTCCCCCACACGCCTTCCCGCTGGAGTTTTCCTGGTTACAGCTGAGCCCACCTTAGGAGAAGGCAATTAATACCCAATCTACATACAGGGAGAGCAGCACTAACCCAAATTAAACATGGAGGTAACGGCCACTGTACTATACGTTTAAAATAAGGAACGGTTACGATTAAAATAAGGAACGGTTAGAAAGGGAGGCTATGAATACGACAACCCTAACCCCACACGACAAAGTTTAATAAGTACAGAGGGACGAGACTCCTTCACAGGTCAAACCCAACGCACTTCCAGCTCTCCTGGTGCCTTCCATTCTTACAGGAACCTTGGACGACCCTAAACGTCTAAAGGCGAATTTAATCGTCCGTGCAAAGGCGACTCTAACGTTCGTGAAGAGAGGGGAAGTGTCGGTAGACTGGAAGGAAGAAGCAATTACGTCGAACACGAGCATCCGCCATAGACTAATTCGGTCCAAGAAAGGCAACTCGAATGGAGGAATGCTCACAAACTAAACCCGACGAGAAGCGGAACTCGATGAATCACGAGAAGCGCATGGAGGAAAAACTGGACTGGACACTATATACGACATTGGCAATGGACATGGACAACGAAACTCCCAAATGAATGGACTAGGATGTCAGATCAAAGGAAGGAAGTTTACGGTGCAGGGGATGGATACCCCAGTACCGGTCCGAGGGGCGGTGGGCAAGCGGGCCCCCCCCGGATCGTTAACCAACGACCGTACAATATTAAGAACAAGCAACAATAACACGACGACGGCAAACACGACAACGACGACGATTTTGATTCCAATAAGGAAAGAGGCAACCCCGCCGGGAGGGTTTAGCTTAGAGGAAACCCCCGGTAGAAAGGGCGGCGTGGAGGAGGAACGGCGGCTCTCACCGCTTTTCCCCACCCCCATGCCCCGTACGGCGGTTCCTGTCTCGGAAACCGACGAGAGGTCAACGACACGGTCAATCGCCTCGCTCTCTTCTCGAACTGGGGACGCCTCCACGCTTTCGGGTTCGGACACGGAGGATGAGGTGACCGCCCGCTGTCGCAGGGCGTCCCTTGCGGTTAGGTCCCCCCTCCTCGGAAAAACGAGGAAACTTTCGGAGGACATTTTCCACACCCCAATAGGGAACCTCCCAAGCGAGTACGTCTCAACCCACCCTAGAGGTACCTCGGGTGGAATGATGACTCTTGGGACGGGCACAACCCTCAAAACGGCGTGGACAATGGAACTGGGTAAGACACCTTCCATCCGGCAGGATGGAACTGGACTACCAAACCCGTTCCTGCCCAAAGCAAAACTCTTCAGGAGCCCTCCGGGCCCGGCGGCGACCCCTGCTCGCCAGAAGCCTATCCCCGGGGAGAAAGCACAGATAGAGTCACCCAGGATCAACCACCCCATCCCGTCACCCCGCACTCCGACGGGGAGCCCGCGGACCCAAGAGGAGTCCCAGAGCAGAGGGATACATGGGGAAGGGGAAGCAGTACCCCCTCAAAATGATCTCATGGGGATTCTACGGGATCTGGAGACTCTAAGGAGCCGGGCAGAATCCTCAGCCAAGACCTTCTTGGAATACGCGAGTACCAACAAGAATGTCAAGGCCGCAATGAGGAAAGAGTGCGCCCGGACTGTGGCGGCTCTGACGGCGATGAAGGGAAGAATACAAGAGGTACGGAGGGTGCCAATCTCGACACCATCCCCCCTTCACAAAGGCAGAGATACAGCCCCGCGCCGCTCCAAGGAGGGACTGGGTCCCAATTCGACAATTAACACCGGGACCCAAACAAGCCCCCCGGAGGGAACAGGGAAAGGGAAACCCAGAAGCATTGGCACCTCCTTGACCTCTACCGCCATAGCGGAAGAGAAAGCAAAGGACGACTCCGCCATGATGCAAAAACGGAAGGTGAGATCCCCCCCGGAGGAGGGTGCTGCGAAGAAGCCCCGTCCGGATGCGGCACACACCTATGCCGCGGTGGCACGCAGCCACCCGCCGAAGGACACGCAGACCGACACAGAATACAAGGAGGTCAGGAGGAAACGAAGAAAGAGGAAAATGAGGGATAAAACGCCCCCCCTCTGTTAGGGAGCGTCTCACAACCCGCACGGAAATCCCTCCCTAAGGAGGAACACGACAACCCTAAACCTTCGAGGGAACCCAAAACGGGGCCGACACCCCGAAGCAAGCCACCAAGGAGGAGACCCCCGAAGGCAAAGCCGGAGGCCCTCCTCATTAGGGTCAAGGAAGGTGCCTCTTACCTCGAAACGGTTAAAGAGGTCCTCCAAAAGGGCAAGACCTGCCTGGCAGGGTCAAGCGGGATTAGAAAAACCCGCGAGGGACACGTTCTCATAGAGCTGTCCAAATCAACAAAGGCATACGGGATAGCCGAGTCGCTGAACAAAGCACTCGGGGAAGGCACGTCGGTTGCCCCTCTGCAGGCGAGATCGACTGTCGAAATTCGACACGTCGACCCCACAGCAGAGGCCGTAGAAATTCTGGAAGGGACAGCCCAAATGCTAGGCCTGGACCCCAAAGAACTGCACTTGAGAACGAAGAGGATGACACCGGCTGGAACCCAGACGGTGATCCTCGATATGCCGTCTGAGAACATCCCGAACGACCTTAGCTCCCGAAGGTTCAGGATCGGGTTTACAATGGTCACGGCGAGGATACTCCCGAAGGTCGTCAGATGCTTCAGGTGCCACGCCCTGGGACATACGAGTATGGCCTGCAAAGATCTCCCGCAAGGCAAGGAGAGATGCAGGAAGTGCGGCTCAATGGAACATTCCATTAAAGAATGCACCAATGAGCCGAGGTGCACCCTCTGCGAGGCCCAAGGCCTTGAAGGAAACAGACTGCGACACGTGGCCGCCTCATTAGGCTGCCCGCAGTACCAAAAGGTCACTCAGGATCGACGCGGTCCACAGACGCGCAATGCCTAAGTCAATGGTAATACTACAAATTAATCTGAATAGATCCCGCCTCGCGCAAGAACTCCTGGTGCAACAAGCATCAGAGTTGAACGCTGACGCGGTGATCATCTCAGAGCCATATAGATAAAGGAGGGAGTGGTGCAATGACTCCACCGGGGACGCAGCCGTGTGGATAACAGGCTTTAACGGTCACATGGCGCGCCCCGTTAGCTACACACCACTACCCGGCATAGCAGTAGGATTGCTCGAGGATACGACCCTCATAAGCGGCTACTGCTCTCCAAATATCACGCAACCAGAGGTGGAGGAATACCTAGACGACCTTCAGGAGACACTGGGAAACTCCACCTCTTGGGGCAGCCGATTAATACTTGCGGGCGATTTTAACGCCAAGTCCCCGGCTTGGGGAGGACGCAAGAACGAACGGAGAGGCGCATTGCTACTGGCAATAACCATTAGAGCGCAACTCGTTCCTGTTCGACCTCGGGGGATGTTCACCTTTTACAGAAATGGTGGGACATCCTTCCCCGACATCATGTCTGTAGACAGGATGACCCTGAGAGGCCTGCAGAAGAGTGAGGTCCTGGACACCTACTCTGCCTCAGACCACCGATATGTTCTTCACACCTTCGAAGAATCGAAGCGTAGCCAACCCCCTCGGGTGGCCTGGAGACCATTCTCTCTCAAGAACGCGAAGCCAGAGGAAATCCTCGAGGCATACGACGTGCTGAGTAGAGAATCCTCGAGTCAGAAATTAAAGGGCCCCCCTTCGCAGGTCCCCCCACCTGACAGAGACCCGGATTGCTCTCCGGGGATGATGCAATCCAGACACGAGAAGGTGTGCGAGAGAACCCTGCGAAGGAAGATGCTACCGAAAGGCACGAGGAAACCGAACTTCTGGTGGAACGATGAAATCGCCAATCTTAGAATGGCGACGTTCCGAGCCAGAAGAAGGTACCAAAGGGCCAAAAAGAAGGACCATCCAGATACCCCAAACCTCCTTGACCAGTACAGGTCAATAAGGAAGAGTTTGCAGGCTGAAATCTGGAAGAGCAAAGAACAATCGTGGTCTGAATTCTGCGCGATCCTTGACCAGAATCCGTGGGCACGACCCTACAGGGCAGTGATGTCAAGACTGAGGAAAGCGAGGTATGGTAACCCTCCCGGCGGGAAAGGTAGAGGAGGTGCTCAATGCCCTCTTCACCACCACAAGACCGCCAGAGGAGGTAAAACCATGCCCAGATTTCGTCCCAGCATACGACACCTTGTGCACGACCGTAGTCACCCAGGAGATGGTGACGAAAGCGGCTAAAGCGCTTAAGGTCGGGAAAGCACAAGGGATAGACGCTGTACCGACGGAAGTGGTCAAGCTGATTGCCGAGAAATGGCCGGCTGACCTCGCGACGATGTGTCGCATGACACTGGTCGAGGGAACCCTCCCACGCACATGGAAGACAGCCCGGGTGATTCTCCTTCCGAAACCCGGAAAGGACCCGACGACTCCATCGGCGTACAGACCCATCAGCGTACTGCCAGCGCTATCGAAGCTCTGGGAATACGTGATGAAAGACGCCCTAGAAGCGCAAATTGGACGCGACCCCTTCCACTGTCGACAATACGGCTTTAGAAGGGGCGTAGGAACATTAGACGCAATAAGGGAGGTTACGCGGTTCGCGCATGCATGCCAAAGTACGGGCACACTATGTGCGCTCGTTACTACGGACATTAGGAATGCGTTCAACCGCCTAGAATGGAGACACACCCTGGCCGAACTTGCCCGGAGAGGAGTCTCCGATGACCTGATAAGGGTCATACGGAACTACTCCGAGGATAGGCGAGCGGTGGTCCATACCCCGGAAAGAACGGTGAGTCTGCCGATCTATGCTGGAGTTCCACAAGGTGCAGTGCTTGAACCGATGCTGTGGAACTTGGTATACGACGGTGTCCTGACGCTCGCGAATGGCCTGTGGAATACAGCAGCATTCGCGTATGCGGACGACCTGGCACTCACGATCTCGGCAAGGAACGTGGAAGAACTCCAGTTCCGGATAGACGTCGGTTTGAGGCAGATCCGAGAGTGGTTCACTCATATGAACCTCGAGATCGCCCCCGAAAAAACCGAGATCATTATACTTGCGGGGAAAAGAATCCACAGGATAATCGACCTGGACTGGGGCGAGTCCTCCTTGAGGACGCAGAGCACTGCGAATTACCTCGGAGTAGTACTCGACACCCAGTGCAACTACAGACACCACATCGCCAAAACCTGCGCGAGAGCGGAAAAGATGATGGGTGCACTAGCAGGGCTCCTTCCAAATACCAAGGGCCCAGCTAGGAAATGTAGGATGTTGTATTACAATGTATGGGAATCGGTGGTCCTATATGCGTCCCCGATATGGGCGCAGGCAGCGAACGCCTGGAAATTCAACGTAACTGCCCTACGTAGAAGCCAGAGAGCGGCTCTGATTCATACCACCACGGCATACCGTACGGTGGCGTATGATGCTCTTTGTGTGTTGGCAGGGAGAATGCCAATACACATCAAAGCCGATGCTCTCTGGAAAATTTATACAGAGAAGACTAATCGCCAGTCTACCGATGGCGAACAGGAGGATCCCGCAGGAGGACCCTCTCACATCCAAATATATAAGGAAAGGATTTGGGAAGAAGCTACCGCCCAGTGGCAGGCCAGATGGGATACCTTCGACCCGACCAACTGGACACGGAAACTGGTCAGATCGGTCCGAACCTTCGAGCGGAAGTCCCCCACCCTCTTCCTGGACTTCCATACGATGCAGCTCTTAACAGGGCATGGCTCGTTTGGCAGCTTCAGGAAGAGAATAGGAAGAACGACCAACGAGGTCTGCTGGGACTGCGGATATCCGGTGGACAACGCAGAACATGTACTTTTCCGCTGTGATCGTTGGGCGGAGGAGAGACTCCACCTCACAACTCAGGTGAAAACCTGACGACGACGAACCTGGTCACTCAGATCACCTCGTCGCAAGAAGCCTGGAAAGCCTTCCAGAGATTCGCGACCAAGGTGATGAAAACCAGAGAGTCTCAGGAGCGAGAGAGAGAAAAAAGTGGCGACCCCGCATACCCTCCCAGGAGGAGAAGGCGCCGCCCTTTTACCAGGCTTTTAACGGACCCCTGAAGACCAACAGGCTTTGTCCTGTAACCAGGGTGTCCGGCTCAACTCAAACAATCTGATGCCGGCAATCCTGATGTTGGTTTGACTAATCCCAACACGGAAGGAGCCGCTCCAGCAATGAGGATACTCCGTTGCGGAGCCCCCCCCTCGTAGTATTACGATGTATAGGGCCGAGGGGAGGGTGCGTATCCGATGCGATGGTGCGATAGAGGAGGGGTTTTTAGTGGGTAGTTGCCGCACAACATCCTAGGCAGCAGAGTCCCACATAACCCAGCATGGCTGGGTATGCATAAAGGCATTTTCCCCTCCTCGAACCAAAAAAAAAAAAAAAAAAAAAAAATGGGCAATTCCTCTATCGCGCAAATACCAATTTTCTCTTCCCACTCGCGACGAGTGCGCGCTTCTAACTTTTGCACTATCAAGTAAATAAGCACAGCATCCCATTGATCTACTGGTAGCTTCAAGGTAGTTAAAGCCCTCATGTGGGTTCGAATACAACTAACAAACTGTCTTAAGTTACCGTATGTTTCCCTTGCCGTTGCAGGTAAGTCAAACAACTCTTTCATATGCTTGTTTACGATCAACCTATCATTATCATACCTTTTCACTAGTAAATCCCAGCCTATTGTAAAACTATCCTCTGACGTCTCCAATGACTGTACAACCTCTAACGCTTCCCCCTCCAATGAGGCATGTAAATACTGGAATTTCTGCTGTTCTGTTAATCTATCGTTTGTAATGATAGATGTTTTAAAGGCGTCCTTGAACAACAACCATTTTTCGAACTTGCCCTCAAACGTAGGTAATGTCAACGTCGGCCACTTTATAACCCCTACTCTATGATCTAAACTTCTATTGTCTACATTCTGTACATTATTCGCTGTGACGCTCTGTGAATTCGCACCTGTGATTATTCGTTTTGCTATAGCTAAAGTCGAAAAATAATTGTTTTCGAAATGCATTCGATCCTCGGACATTGACTCGTCCCCCTCGGGCATTAAATTTTCTAATTCTGTTTGTACCGATTCGAATTGTCCCCATAGACTTTCCGCTTTTGCAAGTCTTAGTTCTAATTCCACAAGATCGCCCTGACCAAACTCATCACAGTATGTCCTAAATTTCGTTAACTGGGCTTTAATCTGTCCGCGTTTGATAACCCATCGTTTTCTTTGACTCTCCTCTGTCGCCATTGTATTAATTCTGGTAATGATCAAGGAATAGGAAAGAAATGGATTGTCGGAGATCCACTAACCTTTTACAATTCTGAAGATTGACGATGATCCATGCGCTATCACGTCTGCGTAGTCAATGACTCGAGCTCGCCGTAGAGTCGCCGCCGTTGTCAGCTGGCCGGTGAGACGTCGTCGAAGTATGCACTCGCCCGTGTGACGCTGCTATGTAGTAGCTCGCCTGTGAGCTGCCGTCGAAGTGCACTCGTCCGTGTGACGCTGCTATGTAGTAGCTCGCCTGTGAGCTGCCGTCGAAGAGCACTCGTCCGTGTGACGCTGCTATGTATTGGCACGACTGTGAGCTGCCGTCGAAGTTGCACTCGTCCGTGTGACGCTGCTGCTATGTATGAACCCGTCCGTACGACGCTGTTCTTTGTACGACTCGTCTGTGTGACGCTGTTGCTATGTATGAACTCGTCCGTACGACGCTGTTCTTTGTACGACTCGTCTGTGTGACGCTGTTGCTATGCATGAACTCGTCCGTACGACGCTGTTCCTTATTCGGATAATTGCTTAGACGCCTATTTTGTTCTTTCGAGGTGTTACTGCGTACTTTGCCTTTGTACCCGGCGTGGCTTCACGCGCTTCCTTGATATACACTTTATTTCACTCTTTCGGAAATCATCCGTCTTTCACTTCACTGTTTCGGACTATCCGGCTCGAAGGACCATTTGTTAATTATGTGGTATTTCGTACTTAATAACCTTTCAGTTTCCTTTTTCTTTATAAATTTAATTAGCTTAGTACATGTTACGTATGAAGAATACTTTCTATACGTTGCTCTCAACGCGTTTTCGAGCTCGCATCTGTGAAGGGAAAACGCCCTAAAATTCTTCCGTTTAATGTAAACAAATAAAGGGGACCTTAGTACAAGCACGGTCAGCTGCATCATGACCCAAGACGGGCGTGGCCCGACGACGACTCCTATATTTCCTTATATGGAAAGTTCCAGTGCATCTCCACGCATTTTGGGACTATATAAACCCTTCGGTTCCTACCCTCGTGGGTTCAGAGTAACATAGTCACGCGTAGTGTCACGTCGTGTCACGCTTGTATAGAATCAGTTATATCCAGTGAGATTGGGCTTAGCGCACCTCTCGAATCACAGATTAAACCGTTAGAATCCGCTTGTCCGGTTGAAGTTCTTTCGGCATATTCTAATAGCGGCTCTCAGTCCCCGCATCGCCAGTGCGTCAACACCGTGCAAATACTTAGGTAACTTACACACTTTATATATTAATTCATCGCGACAGTAACATTTGTATTTATACTGAAAACTCAGAATACAATTTTATACGTTCACTTATAAATCGAGTAGATTCGTTAAACCTATCTTTACCCCGCAATCCTTGCATATTGGTAACAACGTTCCCACCGATACAACTTTACCGCTCGAGCTGTATCAAATAATAATTTAGAGTTACGAGGCAACTAACATTTCCCGCGAGTACCTGATCTCACATCAGGTTCGTTCGCACATCTTTATCCAAACAAACAATCTACATATTCCAACCTAGTGGCTCCCCGATTTCGCATCGGGTTCGTCCACGAAACCTAACCCTTCCTACGGCTCCCCGATTTCGCATCGGGTTCGTCCGTAAGTCTACCAACCTCCGAACAGCTCCCTGGCCAAACGCCAGGTTCGTCTGTGAACTAACCAACCTCCTAGCAGCTCGGGTTCGTCCACGACGTTTCACCCTCCTGCGGCTCCCCGATTTCGCATCGGGTTCGTCCGCGCTTGTTCCCCCTCCTAGAGGCTCCCCGGTTTCGCACCGGGTTCGTCCTCGCTCTCAATAATCCTAGCGGCTCCCTGATTTCGCATCAGGTTCGTCCGCGCACCTTAACTAACAAATTGATAACCATATTCCTGGGTAATATACCCCTCGCCGGCCTCTCGTGCTGCCACACAGCCCGGCTCGTAACATACACGTTCTTCACCTCCTTGCATCGTCCATTTTTTTTTTATCTATCTTCTTCTGTTTTCTTTTCGCCGCGAGGCGTCACATTTACGCATTGACGCGTCCCATTCACGCGCCACATTCAAACGTAGTTACACGCCATCCCTCTCAGCCGCATACAATTGCGGACAAGTTAGATACAGAGACCGAACTGCATACAGATGCGTCGAAATACGGGTACGGCGCCATACTAATGCAACGCGATAAGGACGATGGGGAATTTCACCCTGTATTCTATGCGGGTGGTAAGACGACTGCGGCAGAGGAAAAATACACAAGCTACGAGTTGGAGGTCCTAGCTATAATAAAAGCGCTAAAAAAATTTAGAATTTACCTATTAGGCATTCCGTGTAAAATAATCACACACTGTCGGGCGTTCACACTCACAATGAATAAGGCGGACCTAAGCGTCCGGATCGCGAGATGGGCTCTCTTACTAGAAGAATTTAATTATACCATAGTACATCGACCGGGTAAACAAATGGCGCACGTAGATGCCTTGAGCCGCAGTCCTCTTCCCGCGGTATTCACGATCGACGAGAGCGAAGAAAGCATAACAGAGCGACTACGAAAAGCTCAGCGTGAGGATGCTGACTTAAACAAAATTGTTGAGGCGTGTGAACGAGACAGCATGGAAGGGTATGTCGTACCAAACGGATTATTATTTAAAGAATGCGAAGGTGACGTGCGACTAGTAGTGCCAAAATCAATGCAAATGCAAATCGTGAGACGAGCGCATGAAAATGGCCATTTTTTGACGAAAAAAACCGAATGGCTTCTACAAAGAGACTACTGGTTCCCCAATCTGCGAGCAAAGGTAGATAAAGTCATAAAAAACTGCGTCGGTTGCATCCTGGCAGAGAAAAAACAGGGGAAACTGTAAGGGTTATTGCACACGATTGATAAGGGCGAACTACCATTAGATACCTACCATATAGACCATCTTGGACCAATCGTGTCCACAAAAAAAGCTGCCGTCATATTTTGGCAGTAGTCGACGCATTTACAAAATTTGTATGGCTGTACGCGACAAAATCGACCGACTCGACGGAAGTTATACAACGGTTAACGAAACAAGCAGCAATATTCGGAAATCCGCGCCGTATTATCTCCGACCGAGGCACCGCATTCACATCGAACGCATTCCAAAACTATTGCAGCGAATATCATATCGAGCACATTCTGATTGCAACAGGCACCCCAAGAGGCAATGGCCAGGATGAAAGGGTCTACCGAACCCTCATCCCAATACTAACAAAATTAAGCGCACCAAAGCCAGAAAATTGGTACCGCCACCTGGAAGCGTTACAGACATGCCTAAATTCCACGTATCATCGCAGCATTGGTACTACCCCATTCGACCTCTTGTTTGGGACACGCATGAGAACGAAGGAGGATCTACCCATCACCGAGTTGGTGCAGGCGGAATGGGTCAAGAAATTCCAAGAGGACCGAAATGAGCTGCGATGCAACGCGAGGAAACAAATTATGAAGATGCAGGCGGAGAATAAAAAGACGTACAACAGGAAAAGACGAAAAGCGCAGGTATACAAAGAAGATGAACTAGTGGCTATAAAAAGAACGCAGATGGGTCCAGGTCAAAAGCTCACACCTAAATATCTGGGCCCATATACGATAACAAAAGCACTACGCAATGATCGCTACCTAGTGAGAAGGGTCGGCAATCACGGGGGTCCGCGCGAAACCTGAACAGCGGCAGACCATATGAAACCATGGATAGAAGATCAGGCAGAATTAAGCGATAGCGATTCCGAAGTAAAATAGCGAAATAGCGAACGAAGTAGAAAAAGCGATCAGCGGCACCTGAGGGCAGGTGCACTTGTCAGGACGGCCGAGTGTAGGAGGGCAACGACCGGAGGGCCGGCCATAGGCTCGAGCGCGATTCTAAACAAATAAGCCTAAACGAGAGCAATGAACTCGGAAGGCCACGGCCTTCCGAACTATTGTTATTAGATAGTAAGTGCGAGTGCGATAGCACGAATGCGAAAGAGCGATGCGAAAAAGATATAAAAGCGTGAAAGCGAAAGCAAGCGAATAGAGTTGACAGCGATACCGTTACGGCGACACAGTGATTTATTAGCGATTTTTGTGCAAAGTTTAAATATACAGCGATTTCTACAGTATACGCATCCCACTTATTACAATCCTACACTCCGTTCCTACATATATGTACACACATTTCAAATTGGCATCTTACTGCCCTGCTCGGCTCGACGAGGCGATCGAGCTTTGTAATTCATGTAGTGGCGTGGGAAACACGTGTTTTTTCCACAGCACTTTTTTCATGTAATTCTGGACTATAAGCTGAAGTAAACGAGCGACACATCTTGTGTCCCTGTGCATTTCCACGAGATTTCTTGTGAGCAATGGGCAATATATGACGTAACGCTTTTCCAGTGTTTCTATGAATATTTCCGTTTAGTCGTTCGTAGTTGACTCGAATTTGTTTGTAGGAAGTATGTACACCCGTCCCTCAATTTACGCGAATATCCGTTCCACGGGGATTTGATTTACGCGAATAAAAATCGTGTAAATTGAATCTGCCTGTATAAAAGGACAAATATTGGAAATAAAAGGTAGTGAAAGTTTCAGAAATGCATATGTACATATTTATTTCACATAACTTAACAAAAAAATAAGTAAGACATATCAGAAAACAGAAGTATGTAAGTTTTATTCGATGTCACTATCGCTACTGTAGTTCAAAACGATAAGCCTTTCCTTTTTAATTGCCATAAACTCATCATCTTCATCGCTTGAAATACTTGGAAGTTCGTCTTCATTTTCATTGTGAATGTAAATTTTTTCGGGTGACTTTTTCTCAATATTTTCTGTTACTAAGTTTTCATAAATTTGCTGATATTCGCTGCAACATTTCATTAAATTTTGGCGAAATTTGAAGGCTCGTTGAATGTTTGGATCAATGTCTATAATGGCATATTCGAATTTTTTGGCTAACTCAAGAGCTTTACAAAGATTTTCCGCAGTGAATGAATCTGCTTCTTCGTTGTCACTGCTACATACATCATGAGGTTGGGTTTGAGATATGATATTTATTAATTCAGTATCGGTTAATTCACGATCTGCTACTAAATCATTAATGTCACACTCGTTTAAATGGGCCAAGCATCCTGATTCTGAACAACTTTTTCCTTGACCAAAATATTGTTACAAGCTTTGTTTTTGAGTTATTAACGAAAAACACTGGCCAATGAGAGCGCCCGTATAGCGCGAGCTCAATCACAATTGCGCGCGGCCGTGATCGGGTGCATCGAGGGGCAACGTACGGCAAATATTACAATCCTCTTACATTAAGAATAATGTGTAATTGTTCGTTATTCATGAATAACAATTTAATTGACAAGCCGTTTAATAACAATTCCATACTTTTATTCGTTTTCCGAAACAAATAAAGTGTTTTATTAATTATGAAAAAAGTGTTTGGAATAGTTATTAAACGACTTGTTGATTAAATTGTTATTGATGAATAACGAAGAATTACACACTATTCTTAATGTAAGACGATTGTAATATTTGCCGTACGTTGCCCCTCGATGCACCCGATCACGGCCGCGCGCAATTTTGACTGAGCTCGCGCTTTACGGGCTCTCTCATTGCCCAGTGTTTTTCGTTAATAACTCAAAAACGAAGCTTCAAACACTATTTAGGTCAAGGAAAAAAATGTTCAGAATCACGCCAGCTACCCCCAGTTAAGTCCCACAGTTACGGGACACCCTGTATAGTAACATTTTGGGTAGGTGCGGCATAGTTCAATGCAAGACCACTTCCGAAAGACCTATTTTTTCAAAGATTTAACATTTAAACGGACCAACACTCAATTAGCCAATGATAGATTGTTGTATATATGGGGCCGTATGCATAAAGGCACATAAAAGCTTTTACCAGTGATAACTTATAAGCGGAAGGATTAACCGTTGAGGATGCCAGGTACGACTCTTCGTACTCCGCATGTGTGCAGAAATATCGTATCACTCTCTTAAGAACGTAACAGCAGGATTCCTTGACATAAGTCAATTGCACAACATCAGGAAGTCTTGAGTTCAGATTTTTAAAGTATACAAGGTGTAGTGGACAGAGATACCAGGCCTTCCGGGTAATTGTTGCGGGAACTATTGTCTTTTACTTTCTTTTCGGTGCCTTTGGCTCTCTATTGTCACACATCTGGGAACCATAACCCTGTTAGTTACCTCGGCCCTCCAGTCATGAAGTCATCTGGTCGCTATTACCCACTGAGACCCTTTGTCCTTTCTTAGCAATATTCAATTGTTCCCGAAAACGAACTGAACGAACTCAAGAACATCCGGTATAAACAAACGTTTATACCACTGATATAGACCGTCCATTATGAATTTTGCATTTTTGATAAGATATTTGAATTCAGCAACCCCAAAAATATAAGAATACCAATTTTTATGAAAATCGTGTGAAATTACGAATTGTGGCCAGCTTTTCGCGAAATGGAACCACTGTGCGCCGTCTCCTCCCTCCGGATTCGGTGCAGGTACTCCCCGAAGCACCCATGGCATTCCGGGCACTCCTCCAATGTGTGCTGCGCTGTGTCCAGCGCAGCCCCACGCTCATGGCACTCCGTCGTCGCCTCCGCTTGTATCCGGCACAGGTACTCCCCGAAGCACCCATGTCCGGAGAGCACCCGCGTCTTCCGGTAAGTCAGCCTGCCCCACGATCTGCCGACCCACTTCTCTAGGCTCGGCAAGACCGCCCTGATAACTCGCCCCCCGCCGCCAGGTGGACCGGTTAGCCGGGCCCGCCACTCGATCACGGCGCGTCAACGGGACCGAAGCCTCGAAGCCGCCTCTTCCTCCTCATGACCCCACGGGTCATCTGGAACGGGGGTCTTCGCGGCGGCATAGTCCGCCGCGGCCACTCCTGCCTGGATGTCGGGCGGCAGGAGCCCCGCCAGCGTCATCGCGCCCTCATAGGAGACCGTGCGGTAGGCCTGCGCGATCCTGATGCCAACCATCCACTCGATGCGGCGCAGCATCTCTCGACAGCGCCTACTAGCCATCAGGTCGCGGCTCCGCACAGGCGCTCCGTACAGAGCCATCGACCGCACGACCCCCGCGTACAGGTGACGTACTTCCGCCGCCGGACCCCCGAGGTTCGGGAGAATGCGACCCAAGGCGGTCGCAACCCCCGTGAGTGGGGGAGCCAGGCGCTCAAAATGGGCTTCGAAACTCCAGTGGGCGTCCAAGGTGAGTCCCAGATACCTCATCCGGTGACCCACCTCCACGCAGGACTGACCCAGCCACAGCCGGGACGGGGGCAGTTCGCCCCGCCAAGAGCGATAGTACATTCAGATCGCTTCGAATTTGTGAGCCGCCACCCTCAGTCCCAGCCTTTCCACCCCGGAGACGACGCATGCCACACCGCATTCCGCAAGACGTAAGGTCCTTCCGTAGTCCACCCCCGCGGCCAGCACCAACGTGTCAATCGCGTAGCACGTGACGCTGACCCCGGTGGGGAGGGCAACCCGGAGGACGGTGTCGTACGCGAGGTCCCACAGTAGCGGGCCCAGTACCGCGCCTTGCGGGACACCGCATCCCACCCCCTTTCCAGTATACCGCCCCTTCCCGGGTACTCTATCCACCTGCTGGACAGGTAGGACCCAACTATCTTTCCCAAGTAGGGGGCACACGGTGGTGCGTGAGTGCCCCCCTGATTGCCTCCCAGGGCAGGGAATTAAAGGCATTGACGGTGTCTAGCGACACCGCCAGCACAGCCCCACCGCCAGCACAGTCCCACCCTGGTCCACAGCCGACCCCGACAGGTACCGAACGCGACCGATCGCGTCCAGAGTCGACCGCCCGCGACGGAAGCCGAACTGGCAATCGTCCAGATCCGGCCCCACCCGGGAAAAATGCCAGCATTATACTAACGATGCCTGGCAGCGAGAGGTCCGCCCCCACTTGCGCCCTCAACACCCGGCGCTCCGCCGCCCATTCCGGGCACTCCTCCAATGTGTGCTGCGCTGTGTCCAGCGCAGCCCCACGCTCATGGCACTCCGTCGACGCCTCCGCTTGTATCCGGCACAGGTACTCACCGAAGCATCCATGCCCGGTGAGCACCTGCGTGACTCGGTAGATGAGCCTCCCCCTGCCGCGGTCCAGCCATTCGTCCAGGCTGGGCAGAACCGCCCCGACTGCTCGCTGCGCGACTCCTCGATTGAGGAGCTCCATCCTCCATTTGTTTCGCGCAGCCAGTCGGGCCTGGCATCTCACTTCCACTTTTTCCTCAGCGGACACCATCGCGCCCCTCCGGCGTAGTTCTCGGAGACGCTCATACATCGAAGCGTCTCCCTCCGCAAGGAGATCGAAGGGCACGGTGCCCGCCAAGATCAGCACTGCCTCGTGGGATATCGTGCGGTATCCCCTGACCACCCTGATGGCCATCCTCCTCTGCACGCGGCGCAGCGATGTTTTGCTGCGCCGCGCGACCATCAGTGCCGACGCCCATATCGGGGCGCCGCACAGTGGTCCAAACGGGCCTTTTAGCTGGACAAAACCTCTTACGATCAACCTATGGAAGCAAATGAAGTATTTATTTTAAACATACGTTTCCTTGGTGAAAATCAATTATAAAAAAATGGGATTTGCTTGAATAAGCGGCAGAAATACGAATTGATTCAGTATTATAAAACATATTTACCTTCTAGTAGTAATAAAGAAAGTACTTCTGAAGGCATTTCCGAATTAACACTTGTTACGAGTGGCCTGAGAGTAGAAATTAATTGGTCTGATGATACTAACAATTGGTTTAATAAGTCTTGGTTAGTTGCTTGTCGCGAAATTTTCCTGGTGTGGTGTTCGCGATATGATCGCAAATCTTTGTGCATCTTCGGACATTTGTCCAATAGGTAGTACAATACTTTCCATCACATCAGCACCATGTATTAATAGCTTATGGACAGTAGCTGGCATGTAATACCATGGGTATAGATCCACAAAAAGTTTGGCCGTGTCAAGGGCATATTCGCGGAAAGCTGGTATGTTCACTCTTCGACCACACGAAACAGTTTTTAATACAACTGAAAAACGTGATATTAACTTGACATCTACACCAGTAATTTCTGCCGATTTTGGTGGATCCGAAAAAAATCGCCTGGCAGTATTGCCACCATTTGTGGTTCCGAATCCCTATTTAACAATATCTATAAGAAGTCCTGTCTGATTCCGAAATTTGGTTATAACTTCCTTCTTTTTCATCAGGAATTTTTCCTTGTCCTCTTCGTTTCCACGAATTTGCCATTTCTTAATATCCATTCGGTACGAAACATGTAAAACACATTCGAAGAAACGAATGTATGCATGTAAAGATGAGAGATTACACGAGCGTTTCTTAACATTTTCTATGTTATTCATTTGGATAGGTGACGCTCCACATATGTAACATTTTTGTGCAGAGGTATTATCCATTAAAACATTACACACCTTTGCATCTATCATCGTCTTTAATAGTAAATGATTAATACTAATATTTGTGTCGCCAATTGAAACTGTAGTTGGAGATAAGTTTGATATTTGTTGCTCAATGTATGCATTCGCCTCCTTAGTATTTTCAGCATTTTCATGGATGAACTCAAATTTTATCGGGCGACACCAACGAGTAGATGAAGTGCTAGGATTTTGCCACAAATCGACTTTCTTGCTCGAATACTGATGTTCTGCCGTTAATTGCAGAGGCACCATAGATGTCAATAAAATGCTAGCATCTGATGACTCCGAGTCATTATCCATAAACTTCTGTTTATAGAGCGCATGTCCCGAACTGCCATCCAATCCCCATTTATAAACTATGCAGAACGAATAATCGTTGGTGTCAAAATTGGAGTCTGATATCTTTGACATAAAGTTTTCTTCTGCTGAAAGTACTAATCTTTGTACCGTGTGATCTAATAAAGCTTGCAATTCCACCTCTCCTTTGGTTTCAGTTACAATTAGTGATGACTCTGCAGGGAAACATTTCTTTTTTTCAACTAAAACCTTTGAATAGCTAGGATATAAAGTGGCGCCCTTTTTCTTCGCTGCCTGCTGCAGAGAAATATATTGATGTTTCGTCAGATCGAGTGAAACTATTATAGCTAATGCTTCTTGTGGTGTATATGGTGTGAAGCACTTTTCCGGTGTCAATATTTTCTTAAGAGATTCGGGGCTCTTAGCCGAAACCTTCCCTATCGTTCGAGCTAGAGTTCGTTTCCCTAATTTTCGATACACAACTCGTGCTGCGTATTCTAATTCTTGTGCAGTATATTTCTGCAGTAAAGTTTCTACTGATCTGCGTTTTGTCCTTTCACTTGTCTTAGAAAATTCTTTTCTTGGTCGTCCACCTTCACTATGTACTTCAGACTCAAGCATCGGTTGTTCAAGCCAACCGGAACATTTTAAAAGAAATTTATTAACAATACGATGGTTGGCTTTCCATTTGTGCGCTAAGTTGTTGCAAAATATCTTTATCTTTTGTTTTAAGTTATCCTTCAATTTATCATCTAAATCAGGGCTCGGAATTAAGTGAACTTTCGGGCCGATTTTCAGGGGCAACGCCCCCTTTCTCAGGCCGCACGTCTTGGCCCCCACGATCGCCGCGCAGCTCGGAGGTCCTCAGGCGCGTAACCGCGCGGGTCGCATTAGGGCGACACCCGTATCCGTAGGTTTCCACATCACCCATGGGGTACTATTATCGATGCGTTTTTCTTATCAATGGTAACCTCAGTAGGCCTATTCCACTGCATTAAGACAGAACAGCGCACAGCGTTAAACGATCCCTCGCTCTCGCGTATGATACGGACAGCGATGTCCAGTTTGCCCGTGGATATTTTAAATTTGCCCAGCACGTCTAAACGTGCGCGAAAATCTAGTTTTTCCAAACTTGATTAAAATTTTGACAGTGGAAAGCATTTTCAGTATTTATTTTTTATCGTGCGACACGGTGGAATAGGCCTACAGGGGATACCACTGACAAAGAAAAACGCATCGATAATAGTACCCCATGGGTGATGTGGAAACCTACGGATACGGGTGTCGCCCTAATGCGACCCGCGCGGTTACGCGCCTGAGGACCCCGAGCTGCGCGGCGATCGTGGGGCCAAGACGTGCGGCCGGAGAAAGGGGGCGTTGCCTCTGAAAATCGGCCCGAAAGTTCACTTAATTCCGAGCCCTGATCTAAATTATCGAAATTGCATACTCCAACAATATATTCATAAACTGAATTGTGGACTTCAACACTACTTGACGCAGAGATGCAATTCCTCTCTTGAAGGAAATTAAAAACGTCCTTCCTCTTGAGGAAGGAGTTACCTGTTGATTATCAATATTAATGTATGATTGAGATATATTTAATTTGAATAGTAGATATTTAGATATTTTTATTTTAGTTATTTAGAGAACAATCAGATTTTATTTATTTATATTATATTTTATTTATTTAATACACTAATTTATCTGGTTTCTAAAAAAAACCCGAGTCGTTTGATCCAATTTTTTAGAAACTTATTGCATTTTAAAGATCACTGTATTACTTTTACTCTTCACCGTACACGTATTAAAAATGATCTACGCTTCAAAGTTGCAAAAAGTTGCAGATGGGATTAAATTTTTCAGATTCTATACACTTTTATGAAGTAACTCGAACAAGTCCCACGTTAATGCAAAGTAATGCTTTTTATTTAGAGACCATCAAAGTACAAACGTCGCACAATATTTCAGTATATTATTGTCTATAAGCAAATGAGTCAGTTATTCGAGTTTTAAGATATGTACACTTACGATTTATGCTTAAATCCATCACAAATTCAATATAAAACACAAAAAATGTCACAAGAAATATGCTGAGAACTGCTAAGAACTGTTAACGAACGATAGATACTGATGAACTGTGGGGCCTCGATTACTGACTATCGCGTATGGTTAGAAATCGTGAGTGGAAAAGGGGAATTGTTTATATAAACAGCATCCTATCGTATAAGGGCTAGCTCTAATTCTTTTTATCTATTATATATCTTTCACTTACCGTAGTCGAAAATCTTTTCTTAGCACTTTCAGTTTTTAGGTTTTGTCCAGCTAAAAGGCCCGTTTGGACCACTGTGCGCCGTACAGGGCCATAGAACGCACGATACCAAGGTATAGGCGGCGCACCCTCTCATCTGGTCCCCCGATGTTTGGGAGGAGGCGACCAAGACCAGTCGCCGCCCTCTCCAAGCGGGGAGCCAGTCGGTCGAAGGGGACCGTGAATCGCCAGTGGCTGTCCATGAGGAGACCGAGATAATTCATTCGGTCCCCAACCTGGACATACTCACCACCTATCATATTCCAGGACCGGGGCGGTCCCCCGCTCCGAGGCCTGTCGTGAAACCACATGGCCTCGGTTTTCAGCGGGGAGATCCGCAGCCCCAGTCCCCGGATACCGTCGACGACAGAGGCCAGTCCCGTCTCCGCTAGACGGATGGTCCTCGTCCAATCCCTCCCGACGCCCATCAGCAGCGTGTCATCAGCGTAACACGTCAGACTGGCGCCGTCTGGGAGGGCAGCCCGCAGCACCCGATCGTACCCGATGTCCCACAACATGGGGCCCAGGACCGACCCCTGTGGGACACCGCGATCAACCTCCCTCGTGCACAATCGGCCACCTCTGCCCGGATATTCGACCCACCTGTCCCTCAGGTAGTCCCTTAAAACCATCCTTACTTAGAGGGGCACTCCGTGATCAGCGAGTGCCCCCCCCCCATGCGCCCCAAGCCAGCAACCTCTCGAAGAGCTTCCCCACCTCGTCGAGGGGACATATCGGCCGGTACGCCGAGGGAGAATCGGCGGGTTTACCAATTTTCCTAATCAGGACCATCCTTCCCCGATTCCAGCGGGACGGGACGCGCCCCATCCTCAGGCAGCCATCGAACGGCCCGCGGATCCGCGAGCTTTCCGGATCGGCGATACCGATCAGAGCATCGACAACCGTCGCATAACCGAGGTAGCATATCTGAGTATTCGATTATATAGCATATCCGTACACCTCGTCGTATTACGTTCCCATTTATCTTCAGCGTCTTGAATCGCCGTGTCGTGAACTGTTCTGTGTACGTGGAGAAGTGCCGTATCAGTGTTTCAACAAAAAGACTTTTATTGAAGGGAGTACTGGACGACCCTACCCAGTCCGACGTCCAAACTGCATCAAACACTGATTGTTTTGTGCGTTTATTTCAAGCTGTATCCAAAGAGTTTTATATCAAAAAGCATTTTTATTAGTGGAATACATTAAACCCACAAATTGGTGACCCTGATGTGATTCGTGTGGATTTTCATTAAAAGCGCTCGTGTTTCACTTCGCGTTTCAACGGCGTCCATTTTAGACGCTACTTTGGAAGATTAACTTTTTTCCATTTACAGTTTTAGGAACTTAGTTCGGGATTGATTAAATAAAGAAACATATCCGTATTTTGTAGAAATACACTACAACTTTTCTAGAACGTTCTTCTAGAAAGTTCTTCTATCTTTTCTAATAGAACTTTTCGGTCACGTTTACTGCCTTGTAGACGCTTCCCTTTCGACTCCCTTCTCTCCATTCTTTTTTGTTCGCGTATCGGCCGCCGGTGGCGCTGCTGCTTGTCCGTTGTACCGATTCACAACATCCTCCCTTCCTTTGGAAGATCGTCGCTTACATTTAATACATAAATCTATCCGGTTTCTTACTCATTCTTCCACTTCTTGTCTTAACAATTTCCGTATTGCACTCTTCATAACTGTCATTGACGCTTTTCTTACCGGTTTGAAACCACTGGCCTTGTATACAATTATGTCTTAAATTATTATTAGTCGCGTTGCTTACAGAATTCTTATCATCTATCTTGTCGCTTAATTGCTTAAGAAATTCGGCATTTTGCTGCGCTACTTCTAGAGGGTAGATTCGTTGTATAGGCCTTTTTAACAATCCATTCTTCGTCTTCAATAAATACACTCTAGCTCAAAATGTACGGCTCTATACACTGTGCATGTAAATTTATAATTTTTTTTTTGGTCCTGCAAAATTTATACCAGCAGCCTCACATATCTTAGAATCGCATACGCGAATAACGGGAAGAGGAGGTGGCTCGCATTGCATATGCTTTGCTTTACAGAGTGGCCCAAAACCCAGGGAACATCGGGAAATGGGGGGTAGCTGAGTTGATTCTGAACAACTTTTTCCTTGACCGAAATGTGGTTTGCAGCTTCGTTTGTTAGTTATTAACGAAAAACACTGGCCAATCAGAGCGCCCGTAGAGCGCGCGCTCCAGCACGTGATTCTCAACTGCGCTTAGTCGCTGTGTCAACGCGTTGGTTCACGACCACAACCAAGCGCGATTGAGAGTCGCGTGTTGGAGCGCGCGCGTTCTACAGGCGCTCTGATTGGCCAGTGTTTTTCGTTAATAACTAACAAATGAAGCTGCAAACAACATTTCGGCCAAGGAAAAAGTTGTTCAGAATCACCCCAGCTACCCCCCATTTCTCGATGTTCCCTGGGTTTTGGGCCACCCTGTATATCTTTTACAGATAACGCATCTCGATACAACGGATCTAACAATTTGACGCAAAGAAATAGTCCAAAATTGCTCGCGAAACGTGTTCCTTTGGCCTTTGTTAGGTGTCTCTCTGACAAGTAAATTTATAATATCGTGTTTGTTTAAAATAATAGGAGACAAAAATATCCTATCGTCGTCCCGGTTGAGGATCTTTGTTTTTATAACGTATAGCCCATCCTTATTTCGTAGCACTTTAAAAGATGACAATTTATTCTTATCCGTATTTGCAAACATAATTCTCTGTAAATGTTTCAGTAAACTAACTTCTGCTTCTTTAATTTCACTTACTGATAAATGTAGTTTTTTACGCTCTTCTTTAGGCAAATACGCAGTTTTCGGCATTTTCTGTACATAAGAAACATCGCGTTTTTTCAATTTGAGCCCCTCGAGTAATATTTTCCGATATTTCAGGAATCTACGTATCCATGCTACGAAACGTATCAGTTTCGTGTGTGTAGTAAACAACTTACTCGCTTTGAACAATGAGTCCTGTGCACCACTGCGACTCAACAAGCTGCGACGGACCTCAACCCCGCGGCGGCAAATCACCTGGATTCAAATCGCCCGAAACGTATCTCCATCTACTTACGTCGCTCAATGATCTGATTTCTTTGACTCGATTATAGACAAATGTCCCCCACTGAATATCACGTTTTAACCACGCTAGTACTGTGGTAGAATCAGACCAATACGTCACGTTTTCTACGTGACGAGTTAATGATTGGAGAACCGAATTAGTGAGTCTCACGGCTATCGTAGCCGCCATAAACTTAAGGCGAGGTATAGTCGCGTTTTTTGGAGCTATCCCGGTTCTCGCACTCAGCAACTGTACATTAATAAAATCCGGGATTTCACTCTCGCAAATACCACCGCGGTGTAGGTCGACCCGGTCGCATCCCCGAATGAATGAATCGACAATCTATCCTCTGCGATTCCTCGCGGCAATTCGATTTGCTTTAATAAAGGTAACTCATTCATCCATCGCAGAAACTCGGTGCTTCGCTTATCATCAATTTTTTCATCCCAGTCCGTCTTTTCTAGTCATAATTACGCGAGAAGAATTCTCGTCCGCAATGATACAGGGCACGTAAAGCCGATCGGATCAAATATCCTATGCGCACTCGACAAAATGCCTCTCTTCATTGCGATCCTTGGCATTTCTACTGCTGCCGGTTTAATGCTTATTGTACCCAATCTTTGTTCCACGAAATTCCGAGTACAAGTGTAGACGTATTTTACGAATAATTTCCTGAATTTTCCCATGCGCATAAATCAAAACTGCGCGTAGCCATGATTGTTCTAGCTTGCCGTATGAACAATTGCAGCTCTTGCATTGAATTGACACTTGTCACACAATTATTTACGTACAAAGATTGTTTTAATTTTCGGACTGACTTATCCAACCATGAATATTTTTCACTGTTTTTCACGTATTCCGAGGCCTTCTCCACAAGTATCGTTATTATCTCCAACAATAAAAATGGGCTAGGAGACAGTCCAAAAACGCGGCAGTGTCTAAACACCACTGTTCTCCCTTCCTCCTGCCACAGCAAATGAAGGAACTCTCTGTCTTCCCGATTCACAACGATTTGCAAGAACGCGCCCTTTATGTCCGAAACGACTCCTATGTAGGCACCACGGCGCTGCAATCGCAAAACAAGGAGTTTTCCCATCTAGGGAACTCATAGCCACAGAAATAGACCGTTGTCTATTACCGGCAAATAAAAAAGAACTGTCTAGACCTCTGTACAGCGTGCACGTCTCTGAAGTATATGCATACCACGTTTTGAGTATTAATAAAAGTTTTGCTACAAGGCGTGTTGTTGAGAGTGTTGCTGTGTCATTATTCCACCGGGCAAGTAGAGCCCAGCTCCCAATTTAATACACTTGGGACACGTGATTCTACACCTATTTTCCTCTCGCGACATCTATTCATCGACAACAGAACAAGCTCTATAAGGTTGGGACCCTTTTCAAGGCATTTGTTAAACGAGGGATACCCTTTCATATTAGTTGATGCGTCAAATACAGGTCTAATCTTTGTCGTACTGTTTAACTTTACAACCGGTCGATACGGCAGGTACTGACACGCGTTTTGAATCTCATTATCCGGAACCTTTTCGATTATATTTTTCGCGAGCCAGCCCGTAAAAACATCATCATGGGCGGAGAACAGATTTTGTCTGTTTAATTTATCAATCGTCCCCGTCAACCTATGCTTTGCAATATCAAGATTCTCAGACAAAATCACGTGTTACATATGAATAATATTCTCTATACGCTGTTCTTGCACGTGTCGTTCAAGCTTGCGTAAGAAGGGAAGACGCCCAAAGATTGCTGGGGCCATCGTATACAAATAATAGGGCCCCTAATATCGAGGGGATGATTTCGCATCAGGTTCGTCCGTACGTCTACCAACCTCCAAACAGCTCCCCGGTTTCGCACCGGGTTCGTCTGTGAATAAACCAACCTCCCAGCAGCATCCCAGCTTCGCGCCGGGTTCGTCTGCGAACTTCATCCTAGCGACCCCCCGATTTCGCTTCGGGTTCGTCCACGACGTTTCAACAGGTCAGTCCGGGATTGTCTGTTATTAACGTACACGGACCTTGACCTGTCAAGCACTATCCTCGCTTTTTTTGGCGTTGCCTTACCTCCAACCTAGCCAGGTTACAAATTTCCGGCTAAGTCCTGGTTCAGAGCCCTTCAGCAGTGAGCTGATTTTATGTTTTCGCTGTCCCTCGCAGCCGTTACCATAACCGTTTGCCAGTTCGTTAATTGCATTTCCAGATCTATTTGTTAGCGTAGTTATCTGATTGCGCTGTTTGTGTTATAGGCCACACTACGGAGATCGATTTGTTCGTGTAGCGTATTCTTTAGTGTTCGCTATTTCTGTGTCGTGTAATCTGTGGCCCTGTTTATGCTGTGGCGTATCTGTTCGTACTAATTCTAAAACGTCAATGTTGGCAAGTCTGATCTGTGTGTGTGTGTAGAACTATGAGAGAACTGTTTTAAGAATAAGAACATTCTGAATATTATTGTACTAATTATTTAATTAATTATAATAAGAACTATATATCTAAACTAAGTTTGTATCAATCCTATATAATAAACATATTTAGTGCTATAAATCAACAGGTTAAGGGCCCAGTTCTCGCACAAACTGATTGTAAGGTTAAAAAAAAAAATTCTAGAACATTCTACGAAACAACGTGGTGAAGAAATAAGAAAGGTGATAAGCAGAAGGGCAAATTAAGAAAGTTGATAGAAAAGTATAAAAGAAAAGATGGCTAAGTTAAGCTCGGAAGAAATTCATCAAGTGGAGAAACTAATTGATGCAAACAGTTTTCCTATGTGGAAATTTCAAACAAGTATAATTTTAAAATCCCAAGACAGCTATGAAATGTTAACAGACGAAGTACAGGATGAGAATAAAACTAAAGATTGGATAAAAAAAGATGCAAGTGCACAGAGAGTAATAACTATGACTGTTGATAAAAAAACATTAACACATATAATGTCATGTAATACAGCAAAGCAAATGTGGACAAAATTATGTTCCATGTATGAAAGGGATCATGAACAATTAAAATGCAATCTGTTACAGGAGTTCTTTGGTATAGAATACGATAAAAATTTAGACATAGCTACACACATAAGCGGACTAGTGAATATGACACATAGATTAAGAAATTTAGACAGTGTTACGAGCCGGGGCTGTGGGCAACGCCTAGGCTGGCTATGTTGATATTACCCATGGAATATGGTTGAGAATTTGTTAGTTAGGTGCACGGACGAACCTGATGCGAAATCAGGGAGCCGCTGGGATTGATGTATGCGAGGACGAACCCGATGCGAAATCGGGGAGCCTCAGGAATAGAATCAAGCGCGGACGAACCTGGTGCGAAACCAGGGAGCCGCAGGAGGGTGAAACGTCGTGGACGAACCCGATGCGAAATCGGGGAGCCACTAGGAAAGAGTTCGCAGACGAACCCGGTGCGAAACCGGGGAGCTGTTGGGAGGTTGGTTTATTCACAGACGAACCCGGTGCGAAACCGGGGAGCTGTTCGGAGGTTTGGTAAACGTACGGGCGAACCTGATGCGAAATCAAGGAACCGTAGGATACAGACGAACCTGCTGCGAAACCAGGGAGCTGTAGGATGGGTTAGGTTTCGTGGACGAACCCGATGCGAAATCGGGGAGCCACTAGGTTGGAGTAGTTACCTTGTTTTGGATAAGGCGTGCGAACGAACCTGATGCGAAATCAGGGAGTCGCAGAAAATGTTAGTTTGACTCGTAAATAAATATTCGATACAACGCGAGCGGTTAAGTTGTATCTGTGGGACGTTACTACTAATATAAAAGATTACGGAGTAAAGATAGGTTTTAACGAATCTACTCGGTTTAATGGTGAACAGTTTATAAGTTTATATTGCAACCAGTTGTTTGTACAAGTGTAATTGTCGCGATATAATTAAATAGTATGAGAATTATTACCTAAGCTGCACGGTGTTGATGCACTGGCGATGCGGGGTCTGAGAACGGTTACAAAGTATACCGAAAGAACTTCAACCGGACTATGCGGATTCTAACGGGTTAACTTTATCTGATTGGTACCCTAAGCCCAATTCTTACTGAATGCAACCGACTCTGTACAAGCGTAACGCGACGTGACTACGCGCGTAGCTGTGTAGTTATGAACCGAAGATGATTAGAAACGGAGGGTTTATATACTCCCGAAATGTATGGAGGGGCTCATTAGAAGCCTCCATATATGGTAAGGGCACACAGTCTTCGTCGGGTCACGAATGCACTTAATCGGTCGCAATGCAATTGGTCGATACTAAAAGGGGTAACCGTCGTGTGATAACGAGATAAATCTTTAGGCGTCTTCCGTTCCTACGCAAGAGCGAACGACGCGTACGAGCGCAGCGTAGGAGAATATTATTCATACGTAACATGATGAAATGTTGATGGCGAAAATCTTGGGTACAATACCACAACAATTTACGGATTTAACAATGAACGGATCAAACTGTTGTGTATAGTGTACTATCGTGTGAACAAGATTGGGGGAAGATAATGTTTCCCGTGTATTTTGGAGTAGGAGAATAGAATGGTTTCTCGTACTTCTGAGCAAAAGATCGACGACTGAATAAGAGAGGATAATGTTTATCCTTTTCAGCGTACTGGGCAAGACCCTGTCTTAGACTGACTTCCTCGTCGAGTGTATCCTATCACGTCGACTCGGAAGAGTATTTTGGGCACGCTGATTGGATCTTAGACAAAATAACGAATTGCCAATCAGCGTGTTTAAGAAATGGAGACACACCTTTCCTTTGCGCCTGAGGCGCGGGTTTTCCAAAGGAGGCGGTGCGACATTGACCGTTCCGGGTAAATCGCCAACGCACGGAAATTTCCGCCAGGATCCTTGAGCTTGACCTGGTCGTGCCTGTTGGGGCACAGCTGTGGGACCCTTTTGGAAACTCACGTTTATGACGCATGCAATTAACTGTTGAGGCCGTGTAAGTTTATTTTCGCGTACCTTGGCGGATTATGGAATAAAACGATTTCCTCAAAAACAGTTGTAAGACTTGCGCGTCATAAACGTCCTAGCCATCTGCATGTTTGAAGGTTCTTCTTTGTGCAGATTGCTAGCCGTCTTTTATGAAGGAGGCAATTTATTTCGACTGTTGGTTCCGAGGGTTTGCCGCGGAACATCCTCCCCCCGTTGAGAGAATAACGATCAAATGTGATTATTAAAGTGTATGTGTAGAACATATATGTGTGTTATGGATTCCTAAGTAGTAAGTTGTATCATCCTCTGCTGGTTGGGCGATGACTGCTCGACCGAATGTGCATGAGGAGATGGATGGCTCTCTTCTCTGATGACTCCATGGTACCTTTCTTGACTCCTGTAAAATCGATTTGCCACTTGCTCCTGCAGTGGTGTTAATTACGACAGTGAGGGTTATGTTGTCGAGGCACTTTATGGATTCGCACATCGGCAAGATTTGCTCCGGTGGGTTCGTCTACAAGTCACCTATCAGGAATTGGATAGGTGTTCAGGAGAAGGCGTCGTTAGGGTCGGAAGCTAGAGGTGTTAAAAGGAATGAATAGCGTTTGGCTACATGAACTTCGTGCCGTTATCGAAAGTATGTTTAAAGAATTAGTTGTTAAGTCACCATAATTCGTATCGGAACGGTGCCTGTCTCAATTGCTTACACGTTTGCAAATGTCCGTGTAGGGTTTATTATGAAAAGAATAATATAGAAAGTTGTATCTCGAGGACTTCATGATTATTATTCTTAACTCACGCTGAAACCTGTGCTTGTCGAATCCAGGTAGATCGTGCAACGCGAACGATGTTGGACGGTCAGGTAGGTCATCCTGTAGGTTATACCTGCCGCGATACGAGTACTACCTGCTTCTTACGACTGCTATGTGTTTTATGCACATTAGGAGCAGTTTAATTGCGTATTAGACGGCTAATTTTTTTGTGGATGTGATCGCGTTGTTACATTTATAACGGAAACGCAACATAGAAGTGGTTCGTCTTTTCGCAGTGTCAAATTTGGAATAATACCTTGATTACAAACTTGGAAATGGTTTCTCACGAGTGTATGGATCACTGACGCCCTTCTATGTATGCAGTAATTGTAGTAATTACTTTAGTGGCCTCTAACCCTTTTTGTTAGGGTGGTCAGGCCGAGAAGAATGTGCTCGAAATGAGTCTTGAGCCTGACCCTTTTGTAATAGAGGAATTGTATGTTCCTCTGAAGATCCCGTTGAACCGTTAGTTTTCGCGAATCCGCGTTTTGAATATTTCCGAGTGACACGATGTCAAAGAATTCTCGTTTATAAGGATTGCGAAGTGTAGTCGATGCTGCCTCTGACGAAATGTTAGACAACGATATGGAGAAGTGACTGTCTTTCAAGTGTTTACGATGGATTGAATGACCGCGCGTATATGATTTCGCGGTTGACACCGTATTTGGTTTGACTGGAGACCGTATGTGCTCTGGAAGATGTACAATGGGAATCTTCACATTTGGGGAAGTTGCATGAAGACTGGATTTCATCGGCTGAGCTACCTGTGCCGAGGTTCTGCAGGCTGTCTCATTTGACGAGTCCTGTTTTCGAAATCGGTTCATAGCTCCCTTGGTACAAATGTACTTTGTTACATTGGCACGGATGTAATGAGATGAAGTTTGTTTTCCAATGTGAGGTTTCCTTCTGATTTTTAGGAACCTTCTAAAACGGCCGGCTGCGACCGGTTCCGTTACCTGCGTGCGGGTTATGTCGACTGTCCCTTTTGACGAGTCGCCCGTTGATAATTGAGTCGCAGGTATACTAATTTTTTGAGGTTCTTCAATGGGTTTTGTTCGCGTTTCGGTATGACCTGATGCGAATGTAATGATTGCATGAGAAGAAGGTTCTTCTTTAGTCTGAGTCTCGTCAACGGGAGAACTCAGCAGATCGCAAGCGTTATCTACGGATTCTGGCTTATCGATCTCGAGGTTATCAATTAATTGTTCTGATGATCGCGTTTCAATGTCGCGATGAGGATCTACAATGGTTGTAGAAATGATTGCGGTTGATGGTACGCTGTGTGTTATGGTTGATTGTTTCCTTTTTAGTGAGGCGATAAGATTACAACCCCTTTCTCTGGTCTCAGAAAAGATATCCCCAAAGAATTCGCGATCAAGTGAATTGTATCCCTCATCTATGGTGCCCGGTACGAGGACTTGAATTCGTATACATAGTGATTCAAATTCATCAAACCATGATTCACTATCCTTCATACGTTGCTCTAGTGTGAGCAAATCGGAAACACATGCCGGTGATTTCAAGAAGTCCTCAAGATCGAAGAATTTGTACATGAATGAGCGTCGTATGGCGATAAGAACTTTACAATTATCTACAGGAGTATTCGTTACGTTACTGTGTATGTTTGCCATTATGCTGGCGGTTTCACGTAACGATTTTAGACTTTCATTAGATAGCTCTATACCTATAGTCGTTGGTATCGTAGCGGATGCTCAAGGAAACAAGGCTGAGAGAGAGGAAAGTATCAGTGTGGAGAGGATGACTTGTTTGTACTCACCCAGGGAGTTCTGTGATGTTTGAAATGCTGCTGTGCTTCGGTGCGGTGGCGATCGTAGGCAATTGCAGCAATCCGTTTGCCTCTGTTGAATGTTGCGTGGTTCAGCGCTGGTTGATGTTCCCTGCGATGTTCCTTGTCAAGGAAGCTGCATTGACGTTGGAAGGTCCAAAGGTCTCTGCGATGCGTCGTCCTTGCGTGTTTCTTTGTTCGGGACGTTGCGTTGACGTTGGATGCCCCAAAGGTCGCTGCGTGGTCCTGAAGAGGCACTCTTGTCCAATGTAGAGTGACGATTTTTTGAATAGCGTGGGCTATTCGGTTGGTTGTGGCGAGAGTTCGCTTTTAATGGTTGCGAACGATGCAGATCGTGCACTGGTTCACTCACAACACAACGTTTTTTAATGTTTGTTTCACTTTTGATAGTTACACTTGGTTTACAATGTATGTAACCCACACGTCACTGAGATCCGGCTCGAAGGACCAATGTTTTACGTATACGCGGTTCCGGTGCTACTCTGGGATGTACTGATTTCCTAGTATACGGAGGTTGTAAATCTCCGTTCCGATTTTTTGGTAGATTGAATAAATGCTCGTTTAATAACAAAATGTAACTGTTTAATAACTATTGTAGAAATAATTATAACAATATAACAATGAACGGATCAAGCTGTTGTGTATAGTGTACTATCGTGTGAACAAGATTGGGGGAAGATAATGTTTCCCGTGTATTTTGGAGTAGGACCATAGAATGGTTTCTCGTACTTCTGAGCAAAAGATCGACGACTGAATAAGAGAGGATAATGTTTATCCTTTTCAGCGTACTGGGCAAGACCCTGTCTTAGACTGACTTCCTCGTCGAGTGTATCCTATCACGTCGACTCGGAAGAGTATTTTGGGCACGCTGATTGGATCTTAGACAAAATAACGAATTGCCAATCAGCGTGTTTAAGAAATGGAGACACACCTTTCCTTTGCGCCTGAGGCGCGGGTTTTCCAAAGGAGGCGGTGCGACATTGACCGTTCCGGGTAAATCGCCAACGCACGGAAATTTCCGCCAGGATCCTTGAGCTTGACCTGGTCGTGCCTGTTGGGGCACAGCTGTGGGACCCTTTTGGAAACTCACGTTTATGACGCATGCAATTAACTGTTGAGGCCGTGTAAGTTTATTTTCGCGTACCTTGGCGGATTATGGAATAAAACGATTTCCTCAAAAACAGTTGTAAGACTTGCGCGTCATAAACGTCCTAGCCATCTGCATGTTTGAAGGTTCTTCTTTGTGCAGATTGCTAGCCGTCTTTTATGAAGGAGGCAATTTATTTCGACTGTTGGTTCCGAGGGTTGGCCGCGGAACACATTTAGTGCAGCTGCCGAGACGGTGTTATAGGCAGCAGCAGTTCTTATGGCTAGTTTCCTTTGGGCACAGGCAAATTCTTCCTTACCCCATTCACGTTTTAGTGCAGTTGCATAAGTCGGTTCTGCGTACAGAAGTACCGCTCACGGGGTATTTCTAATGAGGCGTCTTGCTTTCATATTTGCAGGTCCTGTTTTCTTCATTATTGGGTGGAGTGCATTTATTATTCCAATCGCCTTGCTGCACGCGTATCCCACATGTGCTTTGAACGTGTGCGAGAAGTCAAGAATGACCCCAAGGTACTTGATGCTATTGACAAGTATTATCAGTTTTTGTCCTAACAGGATTTGGCTCAGACGAGTCCCACGCATCCCCGCGAGCTGCGTGTACTCAGTTTTTTCTTCTGCCATTTGTATATTTTTGTTTCTTATCCAGCTATTTATCTTATCGAATGCATCTTTGGCTCTTTTAACCATAACAGAGTGGTCGACCGCAACGACCAAAATCGCCAAGTCGTCAGCAAACGCAACGCATCGAGTCGCGTCCGTGTTACACTAATTGACCACTTCATCAAAAACAACATTCCATAGGAAGGGCCCCAGCACGGATCCCTGGGGAACACCTGCATAAACTGGGAAAGTAAGAAGGTCATTGTTTCCCTCCGCCACAAGGAGTCTGTCACTCAGATATGAATTGACCATTTCCACTAGATGTCTCGGGATATTTTTTCTAATTAATGCATTTATTATGTCGCTCCATCGTATGGTGTTAAATGCATTTTTTATGACAGTTGTAATAACCAAGGCAGCTTTCTTACCTTTTTTTGCCTTATCCGCAAATTCTTTGACAACATTTAACGCATCGCTTTTTGCGAAAACCATATTGGTGCATCGCGGAATCGCCCGCTTTGGCCCATTCTTTCTCCAGGCGCTCCTTGATTATATGTTCAAATGTTTTTGCCGCATTTGGGATAAGACTAATTGGCCGGTACTGCTGTTCTCCAGCGGCGTTTGTCTTGCCTTTGGGGATCAAGATTAATTTTTGGATTTTCCAGATTCGTGGGAAAACGCTTTGGTCCAGGCAGGATTGGAAGACAGTTAGTGCGTCTCGTCCCGCTGGAAAAGGGGAAGGACGGTCCTCATAAGGAAGGATTCTCCCTCGGCGTACCGGCCGATATCTCTCCTCGATGAGGTGGGGAAGCTCTTCGAGAGGGTGTTGGCTTCCCGCCTCTCGGGGCACCTGTCCCGGGTGGGTCCCGACCTGGCCGAGTGCAAGTTTGGCTTCAGAGGGGGACGCTCGACGATCGATGCGATTAGTCGAGTGAGGTCCCTCTCGGAATCGGCCACGTCCCAGGGAGGGGTGGCGCTGGCGGTCAGTCTTGACATCGCCAACGCCTTTAACTCCCTTCCGTGGGGGCGTATCGGGGGGGGGGGGCACTCGCTGATCACGGAGTGCCCCTCTACGTGAGGAAGGTTTTAAGGGACTACCTGAGGGACAGGTGGGTGGAGTACCCGGGCAGAGGTGGCTCGTTGTGCACGTGGGAGGTCGATCGCGGTGTCCCACAGGGGTCGGTCCTGGGCACCATGTTGTGGGACATCGGGTACGATCGGGTGCTGCGGGCTGCCCTCCCAGACGGCGTCAGTCTGACGTGTTACGCTGATGACACGCTGCTGATAGCCGTCGGGAGGGATTGGACGAGGACCATCCGTCTAGCGGAGACGGGGCTGGCCTCCGTCGTCGACGGTATCCGGGGACTGGGGTTGCGGATGTCCCCGCTGAAAACCGAGGCCATGTGGTTCCACGATAGGCCTCGGAGCGGGGGACCGCCCCGGTCCTGGATTATGGTAGGTGGGGCGTATGTCCAGGTTGGGGACCGGATGAATTATCTCGGTCTCCTCCTGGACAGCCACTGGCGATTTCTGGTCCACTTCGACCGACTGGCTCCCCGATTCGAGAGGGCGGCACCGGCCTTGGCCGCCTCCTCCCGGACATCGGGGGACCGGATGAGAGGGTGCGCCGCCTATACCTGGGTGTTGTGCGGTCTACGGCGCTTTACGGCGCACAGTGGTCGGAATTGAAAAATTGAGTGACATTTTTGTATAACTTTTGAACCAGTGGAGATATTTGCATGAAATTTGAACTGAGTAAGTACTAATGTTATTTTACAGGTAGGTTAAAAAAGTACAACAATAATTATATATTTTAACCATAAAAACATTTATAAATAAAAATGTTGTTCGGATATATTTTATTATTATTCAATAATCAATTCTGCTGCTTCTGCATCTAATTTATGTTTTTTTTTATTACAAAATTTGTTTCGTGTTGAAGCTACGTACGGATCAGATGTTAACAGAAGTCTATGGAATAAGTCGTGGTTAGTGGTTGATCTCGTCATTTTTTGTGTATTCTTATTTCTGAATAGGCACTCGAAGCATCTTATCCATGCATGTAGCGAAGAAATACCAAATTTATAATTTGTAGTATTTGGAGATTTTGAATATACTAAGTCCAAATTATTCATTTCGGTAGGTTTGGCTTGGCAAATATAGCATCGCATTGCAGAGGAAGTATTCGTAATGGAATTACATACTTTATTATCTACCATAGTTAGCGTCATTATATAATCTATTGCAATATTGTTCGTATTAAAAGTTTTTAAATTCTGTATTTCATTATTAATGGTGCTTGTTTCTTCATTTATTATTTCCTTGTTTTCTTTTACAAATTTAAATCTAATAGGACGACAAAACCAAGCTAATGAAGGTCGTGGATTTTTCCAAACTACTTCGGAATTAATTTTATTTTGCAAAACTAAGGGCACCAAACTGGACACAAAAACAGCACTCTCATCTATATCTAATTCCCCATGTTGTATTTGTTTATATCTTTGTTGGCCGGCTGCTCCATCGCAACCCCATTTACAGATAAGCACCAACTCCTTATTTTCTGATGTGTTTGTGACAGTTTGCAATACGCGCGAAGCAGTGTGATTCAGTAAACTTTGTAAGTTTACTTTAGCGTGGGATTCGGTTAATTCTATTGCATTTTTGGATGGATTGATGGATTGCGGTAGCAATAAAATGTTTTTATGCGGGCGGCTATTTATTTCAGGTGTTGGTCCCGCGGAATCACCTACTAATTACCTACTTTGTTTTTACCCTCTTTCTAAATCGTTCGTCATGTTCTCCTTCTTGCCTTTCTATCATTTATCATTTGTTGTAGTAACAATTTCGTAGATAAACTCCATCAAGTGAAATACTGACCTTTACCTCTTTTACTTCCATAATCTTTACTTTGCCGCAGAATTCGTTTTTGAGTTGTTAACGAAAAACACTAGCCAATCAGAGCGCGCGCTCGAGCACGCGACTCTCAATCGCGCTCGGTCGTGGTCGTGAACCATCGCGTTTCTTCATGACTGCAACCGAGCGCGGTTGAGAGCCACGCTCACGATCTAGCTAACCCAAACCTAACCTCTTAGCTCTTCACTCATGGCGGACATTCGTCGATGGATGCGAACGCGAACACTGTTGGATTTAAACAGTAATAATTTGAAGAGTGGCACGAGGTGGGAATTGATGTTTGTAGCATTATATAGAGGAAAGTGTGCCGAACATATTCCAATTTGTTAGAATGTGGGACTTTTTGGGACTTGAAAGATATCTCTTCTAAATTATAGAAAATTTTGAGAATATTCAACATTTCTTTCAGAATTATTTTCAAATATATTCGGAACAGTTATTATAAATGTAAAGTTTTAAATGTTTTTTTAAAAAAAAACGGAATGAATATGTCAAAGAACACCATCAGGACACCTCGAAGAAGGAAGGCAGTTTTATCGGTTGAAAAACACAATTCTTCAAACCTCCGACTTTAGGTGCTCGTTTGCATTAAAACCGTTGTTAAATTATATTAATATTTTCATTTTTGAGACTGATGGACATTTAGGAACCGACATACATTCACGAAATATCGATATGAGAATATTGACTTTTTCCCAAAATGTCACTAAATTTTTCAATTCCGACCACTGTGCGGCGCCCCGATATGGGCGTCAGCCCTGATGGTCGCGCGACGCAGCAAAATATCGCTGGCCGCGTTCAGAGGAGGATGGCCATCAGGGTGGCCAGGGGATACCGCACGATATCCCACGAGGCGGCGCTGGTTTTGGCGGACACCGTGCCCTTCGATCTCTTGGCGGAGGGAGACGCTTCCATTTACGAGCGTCTCCGAGAACTCTGCCGGCGGGGCGCGATGGTGTCCGCCGAGGAAGAAGTGGACGTGAAACGTCAGGCCCGGCTGGCTGCGCGGAACAAATGGAGGATGGAGCTCCTTAATCGAGGAGCCGCGCAGGGAGCAGTCGGGGCGGTTCTGCCCAGCCTGGACGAATGGCTGGACCGCGGCAGGGGTAGGCTCACCTACCGGATCACCCAGGTGCTCACCGGACATGGATGCTTCGGTGTGTTCCTGTGCCGGATACGGGCGGAAGCGACGGCGGAGTGCCACGAGTGTGGGGCTGCGCTAGACACAGCGCAGCACACTCTCGAGGAGTGCCCGGAATGGGCGGCGGAGCGCCGCACAGTGGTACCATTTCTCGAAAAGCTGGCCACAATTCGTAATTTCACTCGATTTTCATCAAAATTGGTATTCTTATGTTTTTGGGGTTGCTGAATTCAAATATCTTATCAAAAATGCAAAATTCATAATGGATGATCTATATCAGTGGTCTAAACATTGCTTTTAAGTTAGCTTTTGGCAAAATTGACTATTTTCCGATTTTTGACTAAAATTATATAATTAGAATGTATAATTTAATATGACGACCTTAATTTTAAAACACTGTTGAAATTAATTATTTTGACAATTTTATCGAATTTTACTTTTATCGATTTTTGTGAAAAACTTAACATTTTTGTGTTTAGTAGGTCACGTAGTTCAAATGTATTGTGGAGAAGGGATCGATGGATTGTAAGTGTAGTTTGAAATAAGTAGTAGGTAATAATAATAAGGAGGTAATTTATGGTCCGGATGTTTTTGCGTTCGTTCAGTTCGTTTTCTGGAACAATTGAATATTGCTAAAAAAAGGACAAAGGGTCTCAGTGGGTGATAGCGACCAGATGACTTCATGACTGGAGAGCCGAGGTAACTAACAGGGTTATGGTTTCCAGATGTGTGACAATAGAGAGTCAAAGGCATCGAACAGAAAGTAGAAGACAATAGTTCCCGCAACAATTACTCGGAAGGCCTGGTACCTCTGTCTACTACACTTTGTATACTTTCCAAGTCTGAACTCAAGACTTCGTGATGTTGTCCAATTGACTTATGTTAAGGAATCCTGCTGTTACGTTCTTAAGAGAGTGATACGATATTTTTGCACACGTGCGGATTACGAAGAGCCGTACCAGGCATCCTCAACGGTTAATCCTTCCGCTTATAAGCTATTATTGATAAAAGCTTTTATATGCCTTTATGCATACGGCCCCATATATGTATACAACAATCTATCATTGGCTAATAGAGTATCGGTTCCGTTTAAATGTTAAATCTTTGAAAAAATAGATCTTTCGGAAGTGGTCTTGCATTGAACTATGCCACACCAACCCAAAATGTTATCAAGCTATATAATCTTGGACCCATCATTATTATTATTAATTATTTTTAATTATTATTTATTTATTTATTATTATTATATTAGTGTTTTCGATAGATCTTTTTATCTCATATTAAATTTTTCACAAATATATTAACCTTTGCACGAGATATGCCACTAGGCTCTAGTGGGACAGACCGTAAATACCACACGGGATACTTTAAATTTAAATATCTTGAAAAGGGGCAAAAAGGGGCAAAGTTTCTCAACGGGATATCATAGTTGACATGTTACTTTATATCAAGAAATTTGTCCCATCGTGCATTTCCGTGAAACTCATGTTTATTTTCCTTCCGGTTCATTAAGATATGGCTAAAATTTATGATATATTGAGAACGGAATTACAAGGATAAACTCAAAGATATTTTACTTTATTTCTGTGGAGAATTTATGTTTATAACACCTACTTTAATGGTAAAATGTTTCACATATAAAGTTTCTTAAGATAAACTTTTCCTGACACATTAAACAAGCTCCGATTTTCAAGACATGAAGGAGCAGTTTCGTCAAGTTTGACAGCCTATATCTCAGTAACCAATCAATATATTTAAAAAATTCAAGCGGCATTTGATGCATTGATATACAGTCCGCGACACTTGATTAAACGCAATAATATTTTTTCAATATTACTCTGAACTGAACCTCAAACTAATATATTCCATTTTTCTACAATAATAGACCCTATTGTAGGATGCCAAAGTCGACGTGAGCGAATGTGACAAGAGTGTGTGTCTGTATGTTTCGTCGGGTCCCTGACCCGGCAGCGGCGCGAACGAAGAAACAGGGAAAAGACGATAATAAATAATAGGCGAAAAAAGGTCGAAGCGTAACGGCCAAAAGCGAAAAGGACCGAGAGGTCAGTCGTGGGCGAGAGAGCAAACGGAGCGGTGAATATACTAATAGGCGAGAATAACCAGCGGTCGTTGTTAAGGCGTAGTTTGTACATGTTCTTAGAATTAAGTGCGCTAAGATTAAGTACTTTAAAATATATATATATTAACTAGAGTTGTGTCGTGTGTGATTTTTGTTTGTGCCGTGAGTCCGCCATACCCCGCCAGTACCATAAATCCCACACTATTTACCGAAGCTATACACATTTGTTTTGGGCAATTACTTAATTATTATATAAATATTTACGTTTTATAGCAAAAAGTACGAATGTTCTTGCGTCACTTGAATAAACGCATCTTATTTTTCTGCTATGCCTGTCCAATTATGCGTGCTATTCCTTTGTTAATTGGTTGCTTAGTAGCAATTATAACACGTAGAAGCGAATGTCGCAAAAAGTCGGGCCAAAGAATTCTGTATAAAAGAAAAAATGGAGCGATCAGTGCAACTTAATGCTGAAGAAATGGGGAAAATTGAAATACTGAATGAGGAGGGATATTCAAACAGAGAGATAGCCCGAAGAATAAATAGAAGTGAGTTCGTCATTCGTTCTTACTTAAAAAATAAAGAAAATTATGGTAAATCGTACAAAGGTAGAACTAAAGAGGCTCTATCGCTCAGAGATAAGAGGTAAATTCTTCGGATAGCTTCGAATTCGAGTTCTAGTGCTAAACAAATTGCAGAACAAGCTAGTGTCTTAGCTTCTGTACGCACTGTACAGCGATTTTGAAAAAAAACGCCTACTATTAAAAGGAAATCATTGAAGAAAAAACCGTGCTTAAAAGACCGTCATAAGAAAGGTAGGCTTGAATTTGCGAAAAATCATATGAATTGGTTAACTGAATGGAGAAATGTCGTTTTTACCGACGAAAAAAAATTTAATTTAGATGGCCCTGATGGGTATTCATTTTATTATCATGATGTGAGGAAGGAAGAAATAATTTTATCTCGTAGACAACATGGAGGAGGATCAGTAATGATTTTGGGTGCCATAAGTTCCAATGGAGTTATTGATTTACAAATTATGAAAGGTCGGCAAGATGCTAAAAAATACCTCGAAATATTGAAATCAGAAAATGAAAATTTTTAACGTAATGAAACATAACAATTGGATATTTCAACATGATAATGCGGCGATACACACAGCAAAATTAATTAAGGACTGGCATAAGGAGCAGGAAATAAATTGTTTAAACTGGCCAGCATTATCACCGGATTTAAATGTCATTGAAAATGTTTGGGGATATTTATCAAGACAAGTTTACATGAACAATCGGCAGTTTTCTCACCAGGAGGATCTTGTAAATGCTATTGAAGTGGAGTGGAAGAAAATACCACAATCTTATCTGGACACACTATATAAATCAATTCCAAATCGCATTTTTCAAATTATAAACAGAAATGGCGGACATACAAAGTATTAATAAAGCATATTCGTTGTAAAACTATTGTTTATTTTGTTTAATTTACTATGCGTTTATTCAAGTGACGCAAGAACATTCGTACTTTTTTCTATGAAACGTAAATATTTGTATACTAAATAAGTAATTGCCCAAAACAAATGTGTACAGGGTGTCCCACAACTAGGGGAGTATCGGGAAATGGGGGGTAGCTGAGGTGATTCTGAACAACTTTTTCCTTGACCAAAATGTTGTTTGAAGCTTCGTTTTTGAGTTATTAACCAAAAACACTGCCCAATTAGAGCGCTCGAAATCCCGGGACTCAGGCGCGCAACGTTTTGTGGCGCTTCGTCGTGTACGGGGGCCTCGACGGTATCGAGAGAATCGTACGGCAAATGTTACATCGTCTTTAAGCGAGGCTAATGTGGAATTTATGGTTGTTCATTAATAAGAAATAAACTAATAAATCGTTTAATAACTGTGTCCGATACTTTTATTCGTCATCCGAAAGGAATAAAGTGTTTTAATACTTATGAAACACTTACCCATTCGTGCACGAATTAACCTGCTTCGACTCAACAGTTGATGTTATGGCCGGGTCAATGAACTCACTTCACTATCACTTTCATTGCACAGCCACTTTAATATCCAATGTAAGATTTTGAGATGGTGCGACAGGATTTATTATTCCCACGTGTAACGAAGTTGGTCACTCACTCAGTCACGAATTCAGTACTGTGTAATGAAAAGTTGATCTCACTCGCGAATCAAGATTTATTCGATTTATTCCTCCGATCCGAACAAAATACAAAATACAAAACTGATAGATTTGCTAAGCATTCGCTTGCACACGCACACGCACAGACACATGTTCGTTTCGGTAGCCCACATTCTTGTGTCCACCGTAATACCGCGTCCACCGTAAGAGAAAAACTTCGTTGTCCCTGGCGTCGGTTTATTTACAACTGCCCGTGTCCTATGGCGCGGTATTACGGTGGACACAAGAATGTGGGCTACCGAAACGAACATGTATCTGGTCGTGTACGTGTGCAAGCGAATGCTTAGCAAATCTATCAGTTTTGTATTTTGTATTTTGTTCGGATCGGAGGAATAAATCGAATAAATCTTGATTCGCGAGTGGGATCAACTTTTCATTACACAGTACTGAATTCGTGAGTGAGTGAGTGACCAACTTCGTTACACGTGGGAATAATAAATCCTGTCGCACCATCTCAAAATCTTACATTGGATATTAAAGTGGCTGTGCAATGAAAGTGATAGTGAAGTGAGTTCATCGACCCGGCCGTAACATCAGCTGTTGAGTCGAAGCAGGTTAATTCGTGCACGAATGGGTAAGTGTTTCATAAGTATTAAAACACTTTGTTCCTTTCGGATGACGAATAAAAGTATCGGACACAGTTATTAAACGATTTATTAGTTTATTTCTTATTCCCGAATAACCAAATATTCCACATTATCCCTGCTTAAAGACAATGTAACACGGCGTGCCAATGCGTTCTTTCGCGACCACGACTCTGCTCGCTTAAATAAAAGAATAATTAGTTTATTTCTTATTAATGAACAACCAAAAATTCCACATTAGCCTTGCTTAAAGACGATGTAACATTTGCCGTACGATTCTCTCGATACCGTCGAGGCCCCCGTACACGACGAAGCGCCACAAAACGTTGCGCGCCTGAGTCCCGGGATTTCGAGCGCTCTAATTGGGCAGTGTTTTTGGTTAATAACTCAAAAACGAAGCTTCAAACAACATTTTGGTCAAGGAAAAAGTTGTTCAGAATCACCTCAGCTACCCCCCCTTTCCCGATACTCCCCTAGTTGTGGGACACGCTGTATAGCTTCGGTAAATAGGGTCTATTCTTGTAGAAAAATAGAATATATTAATTTGAGGTTCAGTTCAAAGTAATATTGAAAAAATATTATTGCGTTTAATAAAGTGTCGCGGACTGTATATACAACAAATCTGCTATACTTAAAAAAAGCTGGCATATACTTCAAAAATTGAATTTTGGCCAGCTTTTCGAGAAATAGCACCACTGTGCGCCGTGCGCTCAGGGTGCACGTGGGGCGGACCTCTCGCTGCCAAGCATCGTTAGTAGGATGCTGGGCAGCGAGAGGACCTGGTTAGCAGTGGCCTCCTTCTGCGAAGACGTTCTTCGCCGGAAGGAGGCATTGGAGCGGGATCGGGAGTTAACCGATCCAGCCCGCCGTGAAAGGCGGAGGGTTAGGGCTCGCCGGCCGCGGTCGCGTCCGCTGGCGAGGTCTACCCCCTCGCGGTGTAAAAGCGGTGACGATCCCAAGGGCGATTGGAGGTGCCCCCCCCCTCCCCCCTTTCGGTTGTCTGTCACCGCTATCCCAGTAGACGGGCGGCCCTGCTATGGGAGGATTATGTCCTCCTGGTATCCCGCAGGGCTGCCTGACAGCCGGAAACGGCGGAGTGTGTGGTGGAGGGGCGGGCTCGCTGGCCGCGTCTGCCGAATAGTTCCCACTTCCCGCTGTGGGAGCGGCTGACGGACCCGAGGGGCGCTGAGGTGTTCCCCCTCACCCCCTCCTGATTGACCTCGCCAATGTCCCGAATACGGGCGGCCCTGCCGAGAGGAACAAGTCCTCCCAATCCCGCAAGGCCGTCGGAGAACCGTGGGCGGCTCGGGTGGAGGCTCGAGTCGTCCTTATCACGGTCTGGAGGAGATCCGGTGTTACCCCCGGCGCGGCCCTGTGCAATACGGTGGAGACCCGGAGGGTCCTCCCCCTGACCCTCTCGACGATGGGGCTGTAATGGCCGGGCGTGGGGAGACACCGGAAACTGTCTCCGGAGGTCACGGGGCCTTCCCTACAAGCGCCGAGGATCGGTAACCGGGGTGGTTTTAGTCGGTAAAAATCCGACACTACCTCCTGCTCTCCCCCAGGGCAGGAGGTGACTTTGGAAGATTTCCACCACGGAGAAAAAAAGAAAAAGAAAGGGTCTTATTCCAAAAGCTGTTTTTAATACTTCTACCGGCATTTGATCCAGGCCTGGAGCTTTTTTTTTGCCGATCTTAGCTAGTGCTGTAGCAACTTCCGTTTTCATAATCTCCTGGAATAAATTATTTCGCCCAGTCCGTCTCACGGATGGAAGAGCCACTAATGGTATTTTATTTACTAGAAACAGACTGCGTACTGCGTTTACAGTTTCCTCGTCGGAGAGTCTGACGGGGCCAGAGGTGCCTTTAATGGTTTTAATAACCGTCTTATAAGGCTTACCCCATGGATCATCATTAAGAGCAGCATAAAATTTGTCCCAAGCCTCGTTTTTTGCATGACGTATCTTTTGCCTGAATTCATTTTTATCAATTTTGTATTCTTTCGTCAGTATTTGTATTGAGCTTCAGTAGTGCTTGTCTTCACGTATGCGCGTTGTAGATGACTCCGCGCCGCGGCCGTGCGTGCTCAGTGAATCGCCAATGCCTTTCTGGTGGTGGATAACTCCATTATAGCAGCATTGTTTTTTACCAGTAGGTCATCATACGTGTTCTCTATCATGAGTAAGATCTCACTAATTTTATTCTCAGTGCATTTATTTGATATCGCCCATGCCCTTTCCATGGCTAGGATCATACTTTTCATGGCCTTCTATCAACGGTTTTATGTGCCGGGCGGTGGCAGGATTTTCTTTACAGAACCTCTCGACTGCCACCGTTTTGACGAGAGCTTCGTGCAGTTCTCCTTTAATTTCTGTTTCGGATAGCTACCTTTTGATTTTATTACAGTTAAAAGTTAACGGATTAGAATTTTTGTATAAATAGCACAGTTCACAAATTTGATGAATAACACAAATGTATTTTGTAACACCGCTAACAATAACACCAGTAACAATAAAGCACAAATCTTTACAAACAACTCCTTAGCTCTTATCCGCACATTTAGCTTCTCTTGCTCTACTCGCTTACTTAATCTATGCGCTTTCTAATTGTTTTAATTGTCTATTCTCTCTGTAATCGTCGTATTCTACGTAATCGTGTATTCTTAAGAGTTGTAATCTCTCCTTGTACTTATCTCCTGATAAGGGTCATACGGAACTACTCCGAGGATAGGTGGGCGGTGGTCCATACCCCGAAAAGAACAGTGAGTCTGCCGATCTATGCTGGAGTTCCACACGGTGCAGTGCTTGCACCGATGCTGTGGAACCTGGTATACGATGCTGTCCTGACGCTCGCGAATGGCCTCTGGAACACAGCAGCCTTCGCATATGCGGACGACTTGGCACTCACGATCTCGGCAAGGAACGTGGAAGAACTCCAGTTCCTGATAGACGTCGGCTTGAGGCAGATCCGAGAGTGGTTCACCCATATGAACCTCGAGGTCGCCCCCGAAAAGGGGAAAAGAATACATATAAGACGATTATTATTTGGGATGATAAAGTAAACGGAAATATGTTTCTCTGTAAACAAAGAAAATTTTGTCTTTATTCATTATTTAACAACAATTATTTACACTATTTACAATCTTACCTGTAAACAAAGAAACGACAATTAAAGTTTACTATTATCACTTCTCTATCTACACTACTAATTCTGTTTATAACTTTTGATCTTTGTGTTTTACACGTGTGCTCTATTGCGTAATGCCTATATCTGTCTCTCCTCAATTCTTTTGCTAATCGCCGCCCCATCTAACGGTGATTAAAATAAGAGGCGCGCGGAGCATGAGAAGCACGACAAATTCAAAACTAAAGAAGGTATACTTTCTTTACATACATAAAATAATCGACCTCGACTGGGGCGAGCCCTCCTTGAGGACGCAGAACACTGCGAATTACCTCGGAGTAGAACTCGACAACCAGCGTAACTACAGGCACCACATCGCCAAAACCTGCGCGAGAGCGGAGAAGATGATGGATGCCCCAGCAGGGCTCCTTCCAAATACCAAGGGCCCAGCTAAGAAATGTAGGATCCTGTACTACAATGTGTGGGAGTCGGTGGTCCTGTATACGTCCCCGATATGGGCGCAGGCAGCAAACGCCCGACGCTTCAATACACTTGTTCTACGCAGAAGCCAGAGAGCGGCATTGATTCATACCACGACGGCATACCGTACCGTGGCCTATGATGCATTGTGTGTGTTGGCGGGGAAAATGCCGATACACATTAAAGCCGATGCCCTCTGGAAAATCCACACGGAGAAGACCAACCCCCATCCCACCGACGGAGAACAGGGGGGCTCCGCTGGAGGATCTACCCACCTCCAAAGGTTCAAGAAGAGAATATGGGAAGAGGCCACCGACCAGTGGCAGGGCAGATGGGACAGTTTTGACCCAAACAACTGGACCCGGAAGCTGGTCGGGTCAGTCAAGACCTTCGAACGGGAGACCCCCGCCCTCTTCCTGGACTTCCATACGATGCAGCTCCTAACGGGGCACGGCTCGTTTGGCAGTTTCAGGAAGAGAATAGGAAGGACGATCAACGAGAACTGTTGGGACTGCGGACACCCGGTGGACAATGCAGACTCCATCTAGAAACATCATACGAAGAAAGTCTGACGACTATGAACCTGTTCTCGCGTATCACCTCGTCGCTGGAAGCCTGGGAAGCCTTCCAGATGTTCGCGGCGAAGGTGATGAAGGATAGAGAGAACCAGGAGAGAGAAAACCAAAAAATGGGCGACCCTTCGTACCCTACAAGGAGGCGGACGCGCCGCCCATTCACCAGACTCCTGACGGACCCCTGAGGACCAGCGGGCTGCGCCTTGCAACCAGGGTGTCCAGTCGGGAATCAACCCATCTGATGCGGGCAACCTGGTGTTGGTTGATCATTCCCAACACGAAAGGAGCCGCTGCAGCAAAGAGGATACTCCGTTGCGGAGCCCCCCCCCTTGTAGTATTACATAGTATAGGGCCCTGGGGGGAGGGTGCGTATCCTATGCGATGGTGCGACAGAGGAGGGGTTTTTAGTGGGTAGTTGCCGCACAACATCTTAGGCAGCCGAGTCCCACATAACTCAGCGCAGGCTGGGTATGCATTAGCGGTGGCCTCCTTCTGCGAGGATGTTCTTCGCAGAAAGGAGGCAGCGGAGCGGGATCGGGAATTGACCGATCCCGTCCGACGCGAAAGACGGAGGGTCGAAAGACGCGAGGTCCCCCCCTCCCGTGGTGTAAAAGCGGTGACGGTCCGAGGGACGACGGAGGTGTCCCCCCTCCCGTCTCTCGGATGGCCGTCACCGCTGACTCAGTAGACGGGCGGCCCTGCTGTGGGAGGATTATGTCCTCCCGGTATCCCGCAGGGCTGCCCGACAGCCGGAAACGGCGTCGAAAATGAAGGAGGGGCGGGCTCGCTGGCCGTTTTCCGCTGGCGAGATCCCCCCCTCCCGTTGTCTGGTATGGCTGATGGTCCCGAGGGGCGCTGAGGTGTTCCCCCTCACCCCCCTGCCGGTTGACCTCGCCAATACCCCGTATACGGGCGGCCCTGCTGTGGGAGGATTATGTCCTCCCGGTATCCCGCAGGGCTGCCCGACAGCCGGAAACGGCGTCGAAAATAAAGGAGGGGCGGGCTCGCTGGCCGTTTTCCGCTGGCGAGATCGCCCCTCCCGCGGTGTGAATGGCTGATGGACCCAAGGGGCGCTGAGGTGCTCCCCCTCACCCCCCCTGCCGGTTGACCTCGCCAATACCCCGTATACGGGCGGTCCTGCCGGGGAGGAACAATCCCCCCCAATCCCGCGGGGCCGTCGGAGAGCCGTGGGCGGCTCGGGTGGGGGCCCGAGTCGCCCTTATCACGGCCTGGAGAAGGTAGGCCGCGCTGGGTGTTACCCCTGGCGCGGCCATGTGCGATACGGCGGAGTTTTTCGGAGGGTCCTTCTGACCCTCCCGAGGATGGGGCCGCAATGGCCGGGCGTGGGGAGGCACCGGAAGGGTATCCGTAGGTCACGGGGCCTCCCCTACAAGCGCCGAGGTTAGGTAACCGGGGTGGTTTTAGCCGGTAGAAATCCGGCACTACCTCCTGCTCTCCCCCAGGGCAGGTGGTGTCTTTCGAAGATTTCCACCTCGTAACAAAAAAAAAAAAAAAAAAAAAGGCTGGGTATGCATAAATGCATTTCCCCTCCTCGAACAAAAAAAAAACAAAAAAACGTGGAGGGTATTGGACCTAGATCATCGATTTAGTAGGTGTGTAAGGGTACTTCATCTTTCTCTATGGCATGATAGAACCCTTCTTGCTTCCCGTGTTTCTTCTCGGCCAGAATACAACGCAGGCAATTTCGTGTGACCCTATCAACCGTTCCTAAAAAATTCCTTCTTCACTGCTGCCTCCGTTTTCGCTGCCGAGAAATGCCCGTGCTCATTCAAATCCGTGAAAACAGCATTCACAAATTTGTGAAAAATTGACGGGAGTTGCATAGCCCGAATGGAACCCTTAAGAACTCCTATTGCCCATCGGGGACAACAAAAGCTGTGTTCTTTCTACTTTCTTTCTGGATAGGGACCTGGAAGAACCCGTTTTTCAAATCTAGAACGCTAAAAACCGTCGAGCCTTCTAAAGGTGGGTATAGACGAGCGCGCTGTGGCTGCAACGCGGCATGGAGCGAGCGTGTTTGGGCGAATATTCGTTCGTTTGGACGGTAGCACGCGGCAGTAATGTAATGCCGCGCAACGAACCATTTCCAGTCGGTTTTTGGCGCGGCAGCAAAGGGATTCGTTGCCGCAGTGTGGACGGTTTTCTACGGTTTTACCGCGTTCGAGCCCAGGCACAGTGCAGTATTCAAATGGGCGTTCGGGACAAAACTCAAAAAATGCATACAATTTATAAATAATGAACATTTTTATAGTGGAAAAGATGAAACTAGTTGTATTACATAACATCATCATAACAATAACAATAATCGTATTCCTTACCTACCGATAAATGATTATTTTGGATAAAAGGTTAAAAATTCATGATTTTCCTGTGAGCGGATCCCGCATTAATTTGTCCCCGTTTCGTTTACAATATAGATCTGTATGCTACCATCTTCGCTGACTTCTTTTCCCTTTTTTGATTCTTTTAACCCTTTACGGACTACGGGTGCATATATGCGTCCTGCGTAAACCATCAATCTGGCCGATGGACTCATATATGTAGAGAGTAAAACCAGCAGTGTAGAGAGTGAAACTAGCCGACTGTTTCCGAGGAAACATAATAAAACATCAACAAACGGCAAATACGTTTATAACAAATAAGTTAGTTGGCAACCGACGCTTGAGTGTGAAAGACGGGCATATGCGCCCGGCGTAAACACATCGCTGTGACTCCATGTCGCTGATGAACAGATACAATATGCCGTTTAAGAAATGACAAAAATAATCATTTTATTTATCCTGTGGACAATCTGTGCGTGCACATTTATCCAGAATTTGGCCTCTTGGAGTGCTATGCATGATAATAGCGTGTAGGCTGATATGTGCGCTGACAATTTCAAACGACTATCACGACAATAGTTCGACCCCACGGTATGGTTGGCTTCGAACCGTCCCGTCCGCAAAGGGTTAACTCATTATGAGCTGGAATTACCACCGCACTACTCTATAAGTGGAAGAGGATAACGATCGCGAACTATCTTCTGATTGATCCGACGGTAATCGACGCATAGTCTTATCGACCCCTCTTTCTTTTTGACTAAAATTACGGGGCTGGTGAATTCAGACAATGATGGCTGAACAATACCATCTTTAAGCCATTCTTCAATTTGGGTGTTTACTTTTTCTCGCTCTAACGGAGATAAACGTCTTGCTCTTTGAAAAATCGGTTCCTCGTCTTTTAAAATTATTTTCATACTTATTTCTACCTCGCGCCTCTTTACTGGATCATACGTTTCAATCACTCTCCACTGCTTTTTTACATCGAACATCTGAAATATGAGTTAAATCCACAGAATTATTCTCATAATCACAATTGATTGCAAAAATTTCCGGAACATTTTTTGCAGTTTCGACATTCTCAATTTCGCTAAACGAAATCCAACCCCGCTTGAGCTGAATTTTGACCGTTCTAAGGAAATCGATCCCTAGCAACATTTCGTGACGCATCCAATTATCGCGAATTATGTGCACCGTGATACAAGCCAATGGCTAAGGGGCACGGCTGCGGAGCCGAGGATCGGTTATTTAAGAGTTTGTTAGTTAACGGATGTACCGGTGCTTATTTCATCACCGGGTGCCGTGGACGAACCAGAGCGTATTTCAGAATTGGAAGCCACTAGTCAGTAAATGTAACCTCGTAACTTATATTCGATACACCTCGAGCGGTTAAGATGTATCTATTTGGTGGATGCTGCTAATGATCGGAATAGGAAGGAATGAAACTATAATAAATGCGTCTATGTTCAATAATAAAATCTATATTCAAATTACCGTCTTTTACGTATAACTACGATGAAGGTACAGAGGTGCCTAACACCGTATAGTAACGAATATAACAAGTATTAGTTGCTTGCAGGGGACTTGAATCCGATCTCGCTGAACTTAGTAGAACTTCGATCAATTACGACGTAACCCGTAGCTTGATTATTCAAAACTGACCCGTTTAATTCTAAGTTGCTCGAAAACCCGATCTCGCTGGGCATCAGTATGGCTAGCTGGCACCGACATGGTACAAAGCTAGTAGGTTCACACTGAGCCACGAGAGTAGATTTCATGCCTTTTTTATATCCGAAAGCCGGACCAAAAATATGGTGGGGGTACAAATCTTCCAAGGAAGTCCAAAAGGTCCCCTTGAAGGGTTGCGTCATCGCGCAATAGAAGTAACAATAGAAGTAACGAGGAAACAATACTTCCTACGTAACAAGGGTATGCAACCTCGTCTATTAAGACGTTCGTCCTCAATTCTCCTATTCTCAATTCTCCCCGTTTACCTTTTGTCCACAAACCATAATATCCTTGTAATACTTATCGTCTAGGAGTTGAGCGGCAGTACTGTTGTTATTTACTTCGCGTGACGACTCTCAAGAATCGAATGCTCGATGACCGAATCTCCGGCATTTAAAACACCTCGGTCCTTTTTCTTTTGTAGGGCAGGTCGTGGCCACATGGTCCTTCGTTTCGCACAAGAAACATCGCCTCTCATTCGCGGTGTGCCTCCTGCCTTGCACCTGGGTTGTAATCAGGCTTCTTTGTAGCATCATTGGCAACTTCGTAGTTGGCTTTCAGAGATACTCTCTCGAATGCTTCTAACAGAGACGTTTTTTCTCAAAATCTCTGAATACGGGCCTGGTCGCGTAGCATGGGGTCCGGAATCCCCTCAATCAAATAACACTGTTCTACACGGGTCTGATTTTGTAACCTTCAATATGCGTTTCTTATAGACTTTAATGTGCCGAATACGAATCTGCAATTTGTTTTTCTCCAGAACGTACCATTTTTGAAAAAATCAATTTTGAAAAAAATCGCTAATTTTCAACTTTGGAAGTGTTTTGTACTTTTGCGGTAATAGTTATTCAGATGCGCCTGGTGCCAAATGATCCTTTGAAGTTTCACGAATAAAATGGTATATGTTGTTATTAGACTATCAACATTTAAATATGTTGAAATAATGATCAAAGTGAAAGGGACACCGAAAATACACCCATTTTGGCTGATATCTTTCAGTTTATTTCAAAAACTAAGGGTCCAGGAGAAAATCTAACTATGCCACACGATGGAGCAGACCTTTCTGCAAAAAAAAGCATCAACGGAAGTTACCAAACCATTTTTGTATTCAATATACAAGCGAAATAGTTTGGTAAAACACGCGGCGGCGACAGTGGTGCTCTATGACGGCGGCTCCCCGCTTATCGCCCAGCGTAACGGAATCACTAAACGCGCAGTTTAGTCGATGCTTGTGTTAGATGCTGACCAGTGTGTCCCATGTTCGTTTGCTGAAATTGTCGTAACATCTGCACTTCCTTTTTCTTCTGCTAGCACCCCTGCTAGGATGGCTAGGATGGCTGTAGTGCCCGCTAGAGGATTTATCAAGTCCTCAGCAACTCCCTCTCTCCCTCTCTCCCTCTCTCTCCCTCCCTCTCTCTCGCTCTCCTACACACACACGAACATACGAACATACACACGTGCGTACATACGTGAGGACAATCACTATCACACACTCATCCTTGTTTTCACCCAGCCTACAATACCTTATCTTAAGTTTAACAATATATAAATATAATTAACGTGCAAAATAAAAAATACTACTCCTATTTTATTTCTTAGTATTTATAAGCAAAGTTGGATTAATACAAAATATATTTTAGGTGATATTTAATTTTATATACTTGAAATTAAATGAATTGTAAAATAGACTAATTATGAAAATGGTGTAAGCCCATTTACAGCTCGTAAATACATATTATTTTAGTTAAATTCGCCATAAAATGTATATAACCAAATTACATATTGATGAATTAGTAGGAACATTGCCAGACTTGACATAATTGACCTATATTTTTAAATTGACTAATATGCTAACCTTTAATTATCTTGAAACAACATAAAATGGACTTACACCTGTTACATAGGAAGTATTGTTTCCTTCGTTTCGGCTATTATGCCCTTATTTGGAAATTGAGAGTGCATGCAGTCGAGTCTGCTCCTTCCGCGATGGCGCGATGACGCAACCCTTCAGGGCGACCTTTTGGACTCCCTTGGAAGATTCCGTACCCCCACCATATTTTTGGTCCGGCTTTCGGATATAAAAAGGGCATGAAATATACTCTCGTGTCTCAGTATGGCCCCACTAGCTTTGTACCATGTCGGTGCCAGCTAGCCATACTGATGCCCAGCGAGATCGGGTTTTAGTCCTTTTCGAGCAACTTAGAATCAAATGGCACAGTATTATATAATCTAGCTTCGTGTACGTCAATATCGACTAAATTAATACTCTAGCTCAGCGAGATCGGGTCTTAGTCCCCTTCAAGCAATTTATAAAGCATTTGTATTCGTAAAGTTTGAAAAACGTAGATTTCAGCTCGGCGAATTTATGTATTGTACTAGCTGAAGAAAGAGAATATAGATATTTTATTATTTGATTATAGACACATTTATATCATTTCATTTCCTATACCGATCATTAGCAGTAATATCCTACCGTATAGATACATCTTAACCGCTCGAGGTGTATCGTGAGTTACGAGGTTACAGTTACTAACATTCCTGTGGCTGCCGGTGATGTGATAGGCACTGGTTCGTCCACGCACTTCCCATCAAACGGTTCGTCCGTTTAACTAACAGAAACTCTTAAATAGCGGATCTACTAACTCTACTAACTCTGCAGCCGCGTCCCTTAGCCCTCGGCTCATAACACACCACTTTCAAAATAAACAGATTACTTCTTTATTTCCTCGTTCTATTGTTACTGCTTGTTCATTTGGAATTTTAGTTATGGTGTATGGTCCGTCCCAAGGAGACCTCAATTTTGATGTCCGAGATTGTTTCCACTTTACAAACACCGAATTGCCAACTTTGTAGTCTGGAATTGAAAATTTCCTTTTCTCCAACCTTCCCTGTGTTTTCTTGAAAAGTTTCAATTCTCATTTTGCTCTTTCTTTAAATAATTGTCGATTTTTATTAAAATCTTGTGCAACTTCTCCTCCTTGCAATTCATTTTTAATTCTGGCGATAGGTATGTTAGGTTTATATCCAAAAGTGAATTCAATTGGTGAAATTTTGGTAACTTCATGTTGCGTTCAATTGTAAGCCAAACTCATTTCCTTTAGTATGCTACTCCATTTATGTAATTTAAAATTTCTTTGCGACTTATATAATTTTTTCCGTTCGATTGAGGATGATATACTGAAGTTGATGCAAAATTAACCTTTAGCTTTTTATTTAATTTTTCATAAAATTCCCCAGCAAATTCTACTCCGTTGTCGGTTAAAATTTCTTTCGGTAAACAGAAAATAGAAACATATGTGGGATTGGAAATATTGCGCGACTATTTAGAATGATTCTGAGGTGTGAAAGATATGTTTGGAGCTGAGTACTTGAGAAGATCGTGTAAATGGAGGGTACAGCGGCCCAGGGACTCGGGTGGATGCGACTGACTGTCGCCAAGGAATGTCTACAGCGTGTATCCTGAATGAGTGAGATCAAATGAAGAATAGAATGAGAGAGTAACTAACAGTGAAAGAATATATAGAGTGAATGATGTGTGTGCAGGGCAGAGTTAGAAGAGAGCTAATTGAGAATAGAGCAGAATAGTTTGAACAGTTTAAGAGAGAGCATCGTGAGAATCGTGTGAGAGCCACTGTTTGTTTGAGAGTTATCGTATGTCGACGTCTTATATTAAGGGGCCGACTCTTTTGGGGCCAACTCCGAATCGATCTAAACGCCATTGTACAGAACGGGCGTTAGTGAAAACAGATAATCGGCAGGTTCGACATTTTACGGGTTGACATCTAAACACATACAGAATTACAAACTCACGATGTGACATCTAACATCATTAGGCAGAATTATAAACGGCGAGTGGGAGGCCATAGTTGCCAAATCACATCATTTGAGAGTTCTGTCGCACTGTTGCCACATCTGTTACAATCCTGGCCATCAGCAAAATGAATCGGCTCGAAGCGAGATTTTGATTCCTGCCGGACATAGACATAGTTGCTGAACCGCTGGAAACTTTTTTGTAGGTTCGATCCCCCTCGGCAATAATTATTTTACATTAATTTTTTTTTAATTCCTAACTATATGACAATGATCAATATTTGCTTACCAATATTATAAAAACATTTGCTAAATATTTTAATTTAATACATCTAAAAATGAACTTATAGCGCTTTTTGCGCTACCATTTCTCTTGCCATGCATCTTGCCAATTACGGTACCGTTTAATCTTTCTAACATTAAAGTATAATGTATGAAGCGCATTTTCAGACGTCTTAGATTGAACAATCGTAGATGAAGTGCAGGAAAACTCATGTGATGTTTTACTACTATTTCGCCTTTCTTTTAGACCACACAATTATTTATTTTTTACAAATAATTTTTGTTGCGAATGCAATTATAACATCAGAAATGAAGGAAAATATTTATTATTAGAGATTTTATGCGAGTACCGAATATTATACATTGATAATGTATAATTCATTTCATTCGCTTTTTTCCATTGCTTTGGTCATTGTGCAGAATGACAAACGAAAAATACGGAGACATAGTTGATATTGTCATATCTATTATAGTTTTGTGTTGTGCCCTAACCGTCCCCACAAACTAACCACGATAAGCGCGACTCAGCAGCACGTGCAGTTAAGGCCGTGTTCGAGGAATAGCGGACGGATACGCGCAGGAAGCAGCGTATCCACTTACTGTCGATCCAGCAACTTGCGCCAGGCTGAGGGCACGCCAAGGAGACTGCCCACCACCGAAAAGACACAGCACATTCCTGCACCAACTCGGTATAAAACCCCGATAGCACGACCGCCGTCGCGCTATCTTAAACAAGCTACCCGTCACGTCAGTCTCAGTGCAGCTCTCCATCAAGCTTAACCATCACTCCTGAGCACTGTATAGTTACCAAGTCTCAATAAATCTACTCCTTTATTTACTCGAACACCGGTGAATACCAATTCTTTAACGCTCCCGCACCTACGACATCCCCCAACATTCGACAAGTGTCATCCGGCACAACATTTGCTTTCCAGGAAAACTTCGATATATTCGACTCCAGTTGAGATTTGGATTTTTGCCGAACATAAAAGAGAATAGTGAAAATGAAAGAGGAGATTCAAGTATCAAGTTGAAAAAAACAGATTGATAAAACAATATTAGTATGTGTAAGAAAACAATTTTGGGAACTTATGAGAGAAGGGCTCTTATTGCTGCTTGACATAGGTCAGGCACAGCCAACCGGCGGGCCGCGTGCCACGCAGTTCATCTTACAAACAAATGACGGCCCTCATACCCTGTGTCATAGTTTGCGGTGTCACACCGATTCCCGTCTTGCTGTCCGTTTCATAGGCCCCTCAGGGGCTGTGTCTGTTCCTGGACCGACTCCGGTTGGGTCAGGGACGGACACAGTATGGGCTTTGGCGGGCCCAGGGTTACCCGAGCTCTAGCATACCGTAAACCAGTGGTCATGTTTCGCTGGAACGGGGGTCTTGCCTTAACCGGTCGGGCCGCGAGGATGACACCCTCTATAAAAAATCCCTCACCCTAAGGTATGGCGCGCGCCGAAGGGGTGCGTTCCGGACTTTGCGCCGGAGCGTGGCCGGTGGGTGCACTGGTTGCTAGCGGCCAAACTCCGGGAACATGGCTGCACCCGGTTTTATTTAAGCCTTACCGGGGTAAGGCGGCTCTGCCCCGGTGGACCACCCATTCCGACCTTCTCGTGGGACGCAGTAATGGAATCCTTAAATAACAAAACAAAACAAACTGGTGGTGAGAGGAGAGAAGGTGGGGAGGAATGTTGTGTCAAGATTGAGATGCTTACGGAAGCTCAGATTAGGGGACATAGCAGGCGTAGTTCTGCTTCGTCCCACTTCTCGGAAGATGCATCTGAGGGCAGGTCATCGGCCAGAGCAAAGAGGAGAAAAACAGGAGATCTTGACGTTGAAAGTATAGGTGCTGCTAAAAAATTAACAAAAGAAGAGCAAACAAATGATATTTTAAAAGAAGTCTATGATGAAAGAATTAAACTGGAGGAGTTTTTATTTGACGATAGTAATAAGATTTCTATAAGCAGCATTAAATGTATTCTGGATAAGTGGGCAGTGTTGGAAAATCGACTACAGAGAGAAATAGTTAACAATGAGATTCTTAAAACTAGAGAAAAGTGTAATGAGATACAAAAAGTCTCTTACGCTCAAGTTGCAGCAAAGACGGCTCCAAGTTTCTCTGTCCCTAGTAGTCGAATTAACCTCAATAACCTGAAAAGAAAAGAAGATTATAAAGTCGTGCTATTAAAACCTAAAAAAGATGATGACAAACGAAATAATGAGGAGTTAAAGCAAGATGTTTTGGAAAAGTTAAAAGATGCTAGTAAGACTTTAAAAGTCAGAGGGATACGTCAGATGAAGCAGAAGGGAATTGTTATACAAGTTAATGGTAAAAGTGATGTTGAGCTAATTAGAAGAGTAATTTAGAACAAATTGGAGTTAAAGTTGAGAAGCCAAAGAAGATTAATCCTTCAATTATCATTTATGATGTTGAAAGTGATTACAAAAAAGATGAGTTATTGGAGAATCTTGTTAGTAAAAATTTGGATCATAATGTAAATAGGAATATGCATCAGATCGAGTTTAGGCATAGCTTTAAGACGAAAGAGGACAAGGTAAACTGGGTGGTTCAAGTTCCCAGTGAGGTTTATATAGAATTGATAAATAAAGGCAAAGTATATATGAAGTGGCGGGTGTATAGATTGAAAGAATTTTACAACACTGTTAGATGTTATAAATGTCATGGCCATGGGCATATAGCTAAGTACTGCAGCATTCAAGAACAGTTATGTGAAACTTGCGGTTCTAAAGAGCATGCAAAAGAAGAATGTAAAAGAAAGGAAAACCCTATATGTGTAAATTCCACTAGGGCGAAAAGAAAAGAAACAGGGCATAGTGTAAGGAGTAAGGATTGTCCGGACTTTATTAGGTATCTGGAAATATTTAAATCTAAAATAAAGTGGAGCTAATCATAGGACAAATTAACGCGCAGCGTTCTTCGGGTGCTGCTGCTGAGCTAGAGGTTTTGATCAAAGAATTTAAGTTAGATATTTTATGTATTCAGGAACCGTATAATTTTAGAGGTTTAGTTCGAGGATATAATTCTCCTCATTTGAGAGCTATCCAACCGATTTGTAAAATCCCCTGGGTGGCAGCAGTTGTTAGGCATGAAAATTTGAACATCCTGGTTTTTCCGGATACCACTGAGCACGTTATTTACTTTCAAATTTATGCAAAGGCATGTTGTTTTTATATTGTTAATGTTTATTGCCAGTACTCTTTACCAATTTCCCATTTTTCAGATTTGATCAATAATATTTTAGTTAAATTAAAAGGTAAATGTTTTGTTATCACTTTAGATTCAAACTCTAAGTCTGATGTGTGGTTTTCTCGTGAGACTGATGAGAGGGGGAAGCTGGTGGAGGAGTTTATTTTGGCTAATGATTTGGTTGTATTAAATGAGTCGGGTAATCCTTCCACTTTTATGAGTTCGAGTGGGCAGTCTAATATCGATGTTACCTTGGCTAGCTCTAATTTCTCGAGATTTATTTTTGACTGGAAAGTTGTCATTGATTGTACGACTAGTGATCACAATCTAGTTGTATTTAGAATAGTTTTAGGCGGCACAATTTCAAAAAATTTTAGTTCAAGTAATGTATTAAATAATAAGAAGCCTTTTAATTTGAAAAGGGCAAACTGGGAAGGTTTTGATCAAAGTGTTAAGATTAAATTTAATGATCAAGGTAAAGGAAAATTAATAGATTCTAAACCTAATAAAGCTGTAAAGATTTTTAACAAGCTCCTTACTCAATGTTGTAGTGAAAATATCCCTAGAAAGTGTGCCAAGGAGGGTTCAGTTCCTTGGTGGTCTGAGAATATTAAAAAATTGAGATCAGAAACAAATAAGTATAAAAAGCAGTTAGAAAGAGCTAGAAGACTAAATTTTGTAGATTTGATTCTGGATTATGAGCGCAAATTTAGAGTGGCTAGAAATAAGTATGTTGCTAATATTAGGAAAGCTAAAAGAGAAACCTGGAAGAGCTTTGCTACTAAGGAAGGGAATAGGGACCCTTGGGGTATTGTATATAAGATTGTTAGAGATAAGATTTATAAAGAGGAGTTTTTAAGTTCTTTGAGGCTTCCTTCGGGACAGCTTACTATGAGTTGGGAAGAAACTGTAAGAAAATTACTTGAAAAATGTGTGCCTAAGGATGAGGTCGAGGATGAAACAGAGGAGCAAATGGAGGTTAAGAGGAGTAATAATTTGTATCATAATTGTAATTTGGAGCCGGAAATCACGGTGGAAGAAATACTTGCCTCCATTAAAAAATGTAAGAAGCGTAAAGCTCCAGGCGAGGATTGTTTTCAATCTGAGCTGATTTTACAACTTTTGTATGCAGACCAATCTATTTTAGTGTATTTATTTAATAATTGTATGCGTAATGGTACTTTTCCAATTTTATGGAAGAGTGCAAATTTAAAAGTTATATTAAAGGACCCTCGGAGGGATAAGTCTTTGCTTGGCTCTTACAGGCCCATTGCTCTTTTGTCATCAGTAGGAAAGATTTTTGAAAGGATAGTAGTTGGTAGAATTCAGGATAATTATGAGAATGAGGGTTTGGTTAATGATAGGCAATTTGGTTTTAGACTACATAAGTCTACGGATGATGCGCTGGTCGCACTGAAAACTTCTATAGAAAGTTCATATAAAAAATATGTTGTAGTTATTCTTATTGATATTGAGGCTGCTTTTGACAGTTTGTGGTGGCCAACTATTATAGAAAGAGTTGCTAAGGCTAAGTGTAGTTTAGTTCTAATGAAGTTAATTAAGAGTTATTTTAAGAAAAGGTATATGACCATAAGTTCAAGACTTGAGTGCGTAAGAACTTGTATGCAGAAAAGTTGCCCTCAGGGCTCAGTTATTGGCCCAGTTGCTTGGGGTTGGTGTATGGATGTGTTTTTGGATTCGTTTCAGGCAGAGATTAATGCTAATGAAGGAGATATTATTGCCTATGCTGATGATCTTGCCATCATTGTTAAAGGTAATTCTAGAGCTGAGCTTGAAGTTATATCCAGTAGAGGTTTGGAAATTCTTTGCAAATGGTGTACAAAGCACAAATTAAAAGTATCTACGAATAAAACTTTTGGTATGTTGGTCAAGGGGAAATTAGATAAGGAAAGACTCCCGATCATCAAGTTAAATGAAACAAAAGTTAAATTTACAGAAAAAGTAAAGTATCTCGGCGTCATAGTTGATGATAGATTGAATTTTATTTCACATGCAAAATTTATAAGGTCTAAAGTAATTAATTTAGTTATGTCTTTAAAGAGAGTAGCGCGTGACACTTGAGGTATAAAATATAATATAATTAAAGTTCTTTATAATGCGGTTTTCCTACCCATTGTTAGTTATGGTTCAGTTCTATGGTATGGTGAGATTCATAAAACGCACATAATGAGGCAGTTGCTTGCTACGCAGAGATCTATTTTACTTATTTTAACTAGGGCTTGTAGAACTGCGTCTACGGCCTCTTTACAAGTTTTGGCTGGTACTCATCCTCTGGATTTGGCTATTATGAGGCTGGTCCTTATAAGTAAAGTTAAAAGAAATAAAAATATTAAATGGAAATCTTATTCGTATGTTCAGAAAGAAAATGTACAAATAGCTGATGAGTCTAAGAGAATTAAGGATGAAACTGAAAATATAGAAAAAATGGTTTATGATGAATGGCAACTGAGGTGGAATAATGAAACAAGGGGTAGAGATACGTTTAGTTTCATCCGAAATGTAAAGTTTAGAATCGATAATAAATGGTTTAATCCTAATAGATTTTGTGTTTATTTAATTACGGGTTATGGTCCGATGAATAGTACTTTGTATAAAAGAGGAAGTGTAGACAACAAAAATTGTTTAATTTGTGATTTAGAGGAGGAGGAAAATGTAAATCATATTTTATTTAAGTGCCCGGCCTATAATGAATTTAGATATTTGGAAATTTTAGATATTTCAAACATGGAAACAGATAAACGAGTGTTACTAAATACAAAAGAAAAATTTGAAAAATTATCGGAATTTACTGTTAAGGCATTTCAGAAAAGAAGAGAAGTTTTAACCCAGTTAGAAAGTAGTGGATCCGCCTCCTCGTTGGCTGGGATGGGCAACGTCGAGCGGGGTTTCGACGGCTGAGTGATCCGAATTCTTAAATACCTGAAAATAGTTACATAAATGTGAGAAAAATAATTTTTTATTAAGAAAAAGGCGGCAAAGATCTTGTGCTCGCGCTGCATATAGTTTGTGTAACTAAATATAAATGTCCTTTTCATAGGTACATCTGACGTACATAGCTCTATCTTTGTCTATCATAGCTTTCTGTTGTCTTAGAGCGAATCATAGAATGGTCAAAAAGGAGCATGGTGACATTGTATTGTTGTATAGACTACGGTCGTGAGAGATAAACAAAATAACTATTTGACACATACACGCCCACATAATCATTTTAATACCTATTCAAGCACCTTTGATAATCTTACATATATTTTAATTAATAGTCAATATACAGGGTGGCCCAGAACTCGCGCAGTATTTGGAAAAAATCGTTTTACATTAAGAATAGTGTGTAATTCTTCGTTATGTATCAATAACAATTTAATTAACAAGTCGTTAATTATGAAGAAAGTGTTGGCATGATGAGTGTTAGAAAAGGGTAGTTAAATAAACTTATCCATTGGACCGCGAATTTACCTGCTTCGACGGTGTCTTGGCACTTGATCATTGTACCGATCCTGACCTACCTTAACAATTTTATGCCACATCGCAGCGATCGATACAGATCTGATTCGCACTTGTTTCCACATGCACACGACACGCACTTATGAACATTACGAAAGTTAATGTAATGTGTAAAACACTTTATTCGTTTCGGAAAACGAATAAAAGTATGGAACAGTTATTAAGCGACTTGTTAATTAAATTGTTATTGATGAATAACGAAGAATTACACGCTATTCTTAATGTAAGACGATTGTAATATTTGCCGTACGTTGCCCCTCGATGCATCCGATCACGGCCGCGCGCAATTGTCACTGAGCTCGCGCTATACGGGCGCTCTCATTGGCTAATTACAATAGCGAACAATTAGGTTTGCAATCTCTGACATTCCGCCCGACAAACCTCTCATTGCTATGGCAAGGTGCCTTTTCACACTCTTTACGGCCGCCTCCCATAAGCCGCCGAAGTGCGGTGAACGGGGTGGTATGAAATGCCAAGTTATATTTTGCGTAGCTAATTTTTTAGCAATTCCTCCCTTATGTTCCCTCAAGAACACATAGAGCCCCTTGAGCTCACGGTTAGCGGCCACGAAGTTAATCGCATTATCCGAATACATGTGGGATAGCGTTCCTCTTGTAGAAACAAATCTGTGGGTCGATACCGAAGAGGATATATAAGTATAACAAAGTGGGTCGGTACCGAAAACATCGTAAGCAGTTTCTGGTTACCTTCCTAGCTTCTCGGCGTCCCGACAAAGGCCAATATTGTTGTCTTATGGAGTTCAATAAGAGTTCCGGACCACAATGCAACAACCGGCGATGTTCTTGTTGCATAATTAAGATGGTGATAATGTGCTTCGCTGGTAAGATAATAGGGTGTCGCTGAGTTTCTGGAATCTCTGCGTGTCTCAATCGGCCTCCAACACGTAGGAGTCCGTCGTCGTCCACAAATGGTTTCAAAGTAATTACGATACTTTTACTGCTCAGTTCTTGGTGACGCTGTAATTGTCTGAGTTCTAACCTCTCTTTCTGTATCATACGCAGTATGGCGATACTTGCGCTTTGAAGCTCTTCCTTTGTTAATGATCCGCTCATGCCGTTTCCCTTGGCATTATGTAAGAATCTATAGCAATATGCTATGACTCGTTGCAGTTTGGACTATTGTGAGAATTTACGTACAACATCTGGAGGTGAATAAGTCACGACCATGGTGTCAATCCTTTACTCTGGGATTTCTTGCTTACTACTAACTGGTTGTTCAGGCCATTTATCTGAGTCTGTCAACCATTGTGGACCTGACCACCAAAGCTCATGTCCAATTAGCGAGCCTACTGGAGTTCCTCTGGACAGAACATCCGCGGGGTTTTCCGATGAGGGTACGTAGAACCAGGGAATCTTTGGAGTAAGTTCTTGTATCTCTGCTATTCGGTTAGCAACAAACGACTTCAATGTGTGAGGCTGCGCCCCCACCCAGCACAAAACAATCGTGGGATCACTCCACAGATAAGTGTTTCTTACCCTGTCACCCAATGCTTTCCATACCACGTACATGAGCCGCGCAAGGATCACTGTACCGCTAAGTTCCAACCTGGGCAGTGACACGGACTTTAAGGGAGCCACTCTAGACTTAGAGCACAGAATATGAGACGCGGTTTCACCCCCCGTATCTGCGTAGGTACAGTAGACGCAGGCTCCGTATCCCTTTTCCGAGACGTCAGTGAAACCGTGCAGGTCTATACTTCTAGTAATATTTCTTGGGTTTACATTTCTTCGGATCTTGATCTGATTTATCTTTGGTAGAGAGCTATAATACTGGCACCATATTGCATAAAGTGATTGAGGTATCGACTCATCCCAGGATAGTTGCACTTTCCACAACTCCTGCATAATTATTTTCGCGTTTATCATAATCGGACCGAGAAGGCCCAGTGGGTCGTATATTCTAGCTATCTGAGGCAATATACTCCTTTTCGTAGGCTTAACCCCTTCTTCTATGCTTACTGAGTATTGCAGATTATCTTCCGCCGCGTTCCACAGCAACCCTAGAGTCTTTAATGGCTCCCCTGAATCTAGGATCATTAAGTCTTCGGTACGATTCTCCTGAGCCAGATGCTCCAATACTTCTGTCTTATTACATCTCCATTTCCTGAGAGGAAACTTTCCCTTGGCCAGCAGCTTGTATAGTTGTAGCTGTAGATCTACAGCTTCGCTGAATGTCTCACATCCAGTTAGTACGTCATCCATATAGCAGTCCTCTAGCAGAGCCTTTGATGCCCGAGGCAGTTTCTTAGTTCCTTCCATGGCCAGCTGTCTCAGCAACGCATGGCCAAGTACGGAGCACACGACGTGCCATAGGTAACCGTATTGAGGGTGTATTCTTGTACTGGTTGACACGGATCTAATCTCCATAATATACGCTGGAAGTCTCTATCTTCCTCTGCTATCATAATTTGTTGGAACATCATAGCAACATCAGCTGTCAGAACGTACTGGTGGCATCGAAAACGCAGCAGAATGTCAACGACGTCCTCCTGCAGATTGGGCCCGGTTAATAGTTTATTATTTAGCGAAGTACCCAACGACGTCTTGGCAGACCCGTCAAACACGACGCGCAGTTTGGTTGTCAAACTGGTTGTTCGCACAACTGGCTGGTGGGGCAGATAGTACTGCTTTTGTGTGTCCATGATTGAGTCCCCTCTCACTAGAGTCATGTGACCCATTGCCTCGTAGTCGCTTAAGAACTTTACGTACTCTTCTTTGAGATCAGGTTGTGCCCGTAATCTCCTTTCAGTGGAATACAGTCTGCTTAGGGCACCGCGCCGCGAATCCCCCAGCCTGACAGCTGAGTCCATCGGCAGCCGCAATATAAACCTTCCATCGGGTGCACGCTTAACTGTTTCGATATAATGCTGCACGCATTGCTTTTCTTCGTTAGTAGGATATTGCTTAACGCTTACATCTTACATCCTCCAGAATTTCTCCAAGGCTTGATCTATCTCATGATTTAAGGTTAAACAACATGCGCCAACAGTCCCTTCTTGCGGTTTCTTTTTCATTTCTCCACCGAACACCCAACCCAGCAGCGTCTTTTGAAGTATCGGTAACTCCTTACCCAGATCTGTCCTGCCCACGCAAAGCAACTGCCATAACAACCCAGCACCGATCAGTAGATCGATCGCCCCTGGAGTATCATAAGTAGGATCCGCCAAACGTATATCACTGGGGCAATGGCTGTGTAATAGTTTCAAGTACCAGGTACTCTATTGGTACCTGATAATTATTAATGGTAGATTTTAATTTTACTAGGACTGATTCTCTAATATTTGATGTGCCTTGGATTATGCCTGCTATAGGAATGTCCACCCTCTTACTTGGTAAATTTAACTTGTTAGCAAATGTCTTTGTAATGAGATTGGATTGAGATCCTGGATCCAGTAATACCCTGTGTGGGGGCTTCGTTGTACCGATGGTGGAAGAAGGAAGCGACGGGAAAAGAAAGGAAGGAAGAAGGTGTTTCGTCCTAGGCCTGCTAGCGGACTCGTCAGTAAGGCGTACTAGCAGGCCCTGCCTTAGACACTGGGATAGTAGTGAATTGTCGGAGGTTATATATAAAGTTGTGGTGACTTATATAACCACTTTCGGGAGCCGGATCGTCGTGCTCGCCCCCTAGCGGCGTATGTGGAAAGTGCCCCCACACCCTGCATCTTCTTGGATTCCCTTGGGCGTCAAATAGGTATACTTGTGCCGTGGACAAGACTACCTGGGATTCGCTTTCCAAGGCATGTGCTATGCTGGATGTATCTTGAGATGAAGGTTCGCAGCTGGTCCACTGTTTGTTTAACTTATCTTGTTCTAGCGAGCAGTGCCCAGTGGCCACAGAAATTGCCTTCAATTCCTCCTTTTCTGGTTTCGCTGTTGCGCTCTCTCGTGCAATACCCTCCTCTTTCGTGCCATTAGAGTATGTGTCCTTATCTATGTGCAGTAAAGTGTTGTGCTGTTTGGAACACTTCTTACATCTTGACCCTTTGCAATCCTTTGCATAATGTCCCTTCCTCAGACAGTTAATGCATAACTGCCTTTTTATAGCATCGCTCTGTCTTGAATGAACAGGTAACCTAGCGAACTCTTCGCATCTATAAATTAGATGTTGACCTTGACAGTATGTACAGTAAGTCCAGAGCTAAATGAAAAAAGTGGTGGGTGATTCCCCACCCTCTAAACAAAACTACAAAGCTCGACCGCTCGTCGAATCGAGCAGGGCTGTGCCATGCCAATTTGAAATGGGTGCACATATACAGTATGTATATGATATACTGCTGATCAAGGTGTAAATTGTTTAAGACAGTGTCAGTGCCAGTAGTACGACTCGCGGCTCGCTTTTGTCTGTGTCGCTAGGTTATAAAGGAAAAAACGAGGATAGAACGATGGCCGAGGCAGCCGAGCCACTTAAATGCCACCGTGTCGGTGTGATTACACAAATGCAAAACGATGCTATAATAAAAACGACAGCTTTACTTTTTTATTTTTAGTTTTTTCGACTTCCAATTTTTTAAAGATATTGTTGAAATTCTTCCGTTTAAAATGAGACCAAACATGATATATTTACAAATAGAAATACAAGTACAGATATACAAATACAGATGCTTGTTTTCTTTTATTTATTAATTAGAATAGTGTAATAGGTGACAAGCATCCTTACTTGCCACGAAGTAGAAAATGTGAGTCTAAATAGAAGTCTCTGCTATTCTGGCTTGTGGTTTTAAACGGAATGAGCAGAACATTGTCTCTATATTTGGAACATTAGAGTTTGTTAAAAACTAGTGTGCGCTTAAGACCGCACGATCGAAGTGTAAACTTTTAAACTTTTAAACTTAAACTTTTTGTATATCTTGATACGAATTGTGCTAATGTAATATCTTCCAAGTATTCTGGTCTTTTCTCGTACTTATCAAACCAGTTTTCTTTCCAATAATCATTACTATCATCTTCTCATTTACTCAACTCTTCCATAGTTTTTCTTACTCCCTGACGTTGAATTGGCCATACTGTTGGAATATATACGATAATTAATGAAGTTTTTGACATTGGTTCCCGTAGTAAATACCAAGCAGCTTCCTGACTTGTGATCTCTGTATGATTTAGTATGTTCACACTTATGTTTTTGGTTATCTCAATGATATCAAATTCCGGATGTTCATTCATTGTTTCGATTATTTTCCTTTGCAAGTGACTTACACCCCTATTTGTTTTATTTACATATTCTACTACTGTTGTGCCGGATGACACTTGTCGAATATTGGGGGATGTCGTAGGTGCGGGAGCGTTAAAGAATTGGTATACACCGGTGTTCGAGTAAATAAAGGAGTAGATTTATTGAGACTTGGTAACTATACAGTGCTCAGGAGTGATGGTTAAGCTTGATGGAGAGCTGCACTGAGACTGACGTGACGGGTAGCTTGTTTAAGATAGCGCGACGGCGGTCGTGCTATCGGGGTTTTATTTCCGAGTTGGTGCAGGAATGTGCTGTGTCTTTTCGGTGGTGGGCAGTCTCCTTGGCGTGCCCTCAGCCTGGCGCAAGTTGCTGGATCGACAGTAAGTGGATACGCTGCTTCCTGCGCGTATCCGTCCGCTATTCCTCGAACACGGCCTTGACTGCACGTGCTGCTGAGTCGCGCTTATCGTGGTTAGTTTGTGGGGACGGTTAGGGCACAACACTACATAAGCTGCACATGAATATTCTTCTGTTATAAATTGGAAGTCTGTATTGGATTTTACAATATTAAATATGAATGGATTGAAAGGCTCATGCCATTTTTCGAAAGGTTCTCGTTTTACGAAAACTTTTGGTCTATTTATTCCTGCTCTGATAATATTGCAATATTCTTCATCACAATTTATACCATTACGATTATCAAAATCGTCCATGTCTACAAAATCTTCATTTTCCAATCGTACTCTTATTTGTGCATAGTGTTTACGATAATTGTTATATCCTTCCTCTGTATCTTTCATTGAACTTAATATCATTGTTTTTTTTGATGGCATAAAAGGAGCTTCAAATCTACATTTTTGTGCTTTATGGGAAGTTATTTTTTTGTAGAACGTGAATGTATGTTTATATGTTTGAAGTTTTATATTTCCCGATGCTTTCGATGCTGAAACTGATATAAAGGCATCTATCAGTTCAATTGCCTTATCATAAACTTTATTAAGAGCATCCGTCGGCGCGTTATCAAGCCAAGCTAAGATGTGCGCATGAGGACTGCCACTATGCTGAAATTCAATGCGCTTGAAATAGTGGAGAACCCTGAACTTTCCAAAGGGGCTACATTTCTTTGATTGTAGAATATTCATTATGACATTGACCAATTTATTAAAGTATATGGCGCAAGTAACAGCGTCTTCGTTGATGAGAGTACTTTTCACCATGTAATGTAATTTTTCTACTGCCTCTTTCGTGATACAATCTTTGTTTTTCAACTTGTACAATAGTTGTAGCAAATCAGACCACCCTATTTCATTAGCAGTTATTGTGAAAAATACAGTCGGTTTACCTAATTATAGCAAATAGATCCTTTTTCCTTTCAGACCAATACCAAGTAGAATTAGGTATTGAACGTAAACTAAGCACTAGTGCTGGAGAAATATCGATGGCACTATCGATATTATCGATGGTTGCTACTATCGAAAACTATCGATAATATATGTTTACCATCGATAGTACATCGAAAATGTGGGTTAACCTTCGTAATGCCGCGAATTTAATTAATTAATATATATATGAATAATATGAATATTATTATTACGGGTTTTATTACTTGGACGAATCTGTTGGAAAACTAGATTATGAGGATGTGTGATTAATGTGATTATGTATAATGCACAATGTTCAGTTTACTAAAAGTAATTTATTTTATACAGTAAAAGAAGGCAAGTCCTTATTCAGAGGAGAAACTCTAACGAATGAATATAGAATATATTCTCACAACTATAAGAGATAATTATTTGTTTAACTGGGTTTTATACAATGCATAGAACCAACACGCCTTCTCAAAAATTATTCGTTTATATAAGAATGCACCTTCCTCTTACTTTCTCTGGGGTCTAGTGGGGACTAGTGGTGGAGAAATATCGATGGCACTATCGATACTATCGATGGTTGCTACTATCGAATATCGGAAACTATCGATAATATATGTTTCCTATCGATAGTACATCGAAAATGTGGGTTAACATTCGTAATGCCGAGAATTTCAAAATGTTTGGTAATTTGATGATAAGCTTGTGTTCTATAACTGACGATACCGATAGTATTTAGTCATTAAAGGCTGGCTTTCTGTGTGATCTTGCGTACGAAAGAATCTGCAATTCAAAGAATATTATATCCTTTGTACAGGATTAAACTGCATCTGCGCGTTTTTAGGAGAGCGCCTCTTCCTCTGCGCCTAACGTCATTTCCTTGGCTGCCAGAGAGAGCGCTCATCCTTACATTACTTATGTATGTACTACATATGCATACATATCACATTCCATCACTATCGATAATTATCGATGGTCCAACTATCGGAAATTATCGATAATGCTGACCATTGATATTTCTCCACCACTACTAAGCACTGTCTGATCTTCGCTCGGAAAACTCGGCACTCTTGTTCTACCCCTTGAGCCTGACGATCTCGGCTCCCGATTTTACCCGAACTGAGCGTGTCGCGTTGACCGTGTCGCGCTGACCGTGTCGCGTTGACCGTGTCGCGCTGAGCGTGTCGCGTTGACCGTGTCGCGTTGACCGTGTCGCGCTGAGCGTGTCGCGTTGACCGTGTCGCGCTGAGCGTGTCGCGTTGACCGTGTCGCGTTGACCGTGTCGCGCTGAGAGTGTCGCATTGACCGTGTCGCGCTGAGCGTGTCGCGGCGAGCGTGTCGCATCAGACTCATTCACTCCCCAGCAAAATTCTGTGCATGGCGCGCCTAAAGAAGTTTACACTTAAAAAAAAAATTAACACAGTACAATAACGATTTAACTTTAAATAAACTTTTAATAACCACAGCAGGGCGTTGCGAAATTGTCTTTGATGAACTTTAAAATGTGGGGTTATGTGCCCGCCTTTACGTGAAAGCGCTCTGCTCGTGGTATAAAATTAACTGATAACTCAATAACTCAAAACTCAAAAACTCAAAAAATTAAAGAAACTTTAATAAATTTTACACCAAATCAAAATACAATTAAACTGCGACGCTCAGCACTGTCTGATCTTCGCTCGGATAAACTCTTGTTCTACTTCGTGAGCCTGACGATCTCGGCTCCCGAGTTTACCCGAAGCCTGACGCGCTTCGGTTCCTCGAGTTTACCCCAAGCCTGACGCGCTTCGGTTCCTTGAGTTTACCCGAAGCCTGACGCGCTTCGGTTCCTCGAGTTTACCCGAAGCCTGACGCGCTTCGGTTCCTCGAATTTACCCGAAGCCTGACGCGCTTCGGTTCCTCGAGTTTACCCCAAGCCTGACGCGCTTCGGTTCCTCGAGATTACCCGAAGCCTGACGCGCTTCGCTTCGTTGACTTTACCCGAAACCTGACGCGCTTCGGTTCCTCGAGTTTACCCGAAGCCTGACGCGCTTCGGTTCCTCGAGTTTACCCCAAGCCTGACGCGCTTCGGTTCCTCGAGTTTACCCGAAGCCTGACGCGCTTCCGAGCGGGGCGCATCAGACTCATTCACTCCCCAGCAAAATTCTGTGCGTGGCGCGCCTAAAGAAGTTTACACTTCAAAAAGGTTTAACTCCACAAGCGTTATATCAAAAGTGGTTCCTATACTACAAACTAAGGATAATGCGGCGCGAAGAATTTAAATTCCATCAATACTTAAAATATTAAATTAAATGTATAGCTATACTAGTAGTAACTGAACTACTAGTGTAATTAAAAATTAATTCATAAGCTTCTCATCTTATTGCTTAGAACCTGTTTCGGATGCTGGTAAGCGGGTGGTGGAGGTGCTCGAAGAAACTAGGACAGATTGCACTTCGGTCGAAGTATTACTTCGTATATTTGCGGTTTTACAAAATACAAAATACTGGTTGTCCGCTATCGGGTGATCTGCACTCTACTAACGTTTCGTGAGAAGTGACAAATCGGTTGAACGATCGCCGGTTACGAAAACGTTCGAAAACGGGGGGGAGGGGACCACGTGCCGGAGACCCGGTACGTGGCTCTACGTCGCCGAAGCGGGAGCACTCGTCGTGCGCTCAGAGCATCATTCCCGAACATTCCGCCCGCCTCGAAGGTGTCTTCGAAATGAGCATTAGCTTACAATACTATATACAGGAGGTTACTATTTACTTACACTACTATGTACATGAGCTTACTATTAACTTACATTACTATGTGCATGCGCTGCCGCCGCCCGCCGTGCGGGGTGCAGTGCTACTTTCTGCTTCTTCCTCCCGATTGATGTCAACCGGGAGAAAGCAGATTTTCGCGAGCGGTCGTCTGTACGTGGTGCGAGCGGTACGTACAGTCACGACGCGCGTCAACCCGTCGGCGCCTGGATGACAGGCCACGATCCGACCCATTTCCCAATGAGTGGGGGGTAGAGCGTCGTGTCGTAGAAGAACGAGCCTGCCAATCGTTGCTAGACGCTGCACGCTGCGCCATTTCGGGCGTTGATACAGCGTATGTAAATACTCGCTTCTCCAAGCGCGCCACACCAATTTTATTAGTCTTTGGGTGAGTTGCCACCGAGAAAGTCGTTGCTCGCGTAAGTGCAATGTGCTGGGCTCCGGGGCGGCTATTAGAGGTGCACCGATCAGAAAGTGACCGGGCGTTAGTGAGGCGTAGTCCTCTAAATGTTCCGAGACGGCGGCGATCGGTCGCGAGTTGAGGCAAGCTTCAACACGGCACAGCACTGTGGTTAATTCCTCCGCCGTCAAGGTGTGCCGTCCGACGCATTTTCGCAAGTGGCGCTTCGCGCTTTTTACCCCTGCCTCCCACAATCCGCCGAAGTGGGGGGCAGCCGGGGGTATGAAGTGCCATGTAACTTGCTCCGTCGCGAGTGCGTTTAAGAACGCTGGGTCGCGGATGGCGTTGCGATGAGCCGATACGAGCGCTCTTTCGGCGCCTTGGAAAGTCGTGCCATTGTCCGAATACATGCTGTTTGGTATTCCGCGGCGCGACACGAAACGGTGGAATGCTGCGAGGAACGCGGCGGACCCGTAATCGTGCACCAATTCCAGGTGCACAGCTTTGGTCGTCATACATACGAATAAAGAGATATACGCTTTATGTGACGTGTGTCCGCGGCCTGAGGCGTTCCGGACAAGGATCGGTCCGGCGTAGTCCACGCCGGTGTGGACGAACGCGCGTTGCGTTCGGTTGGTGCGTACCGCCGCTAGGTCACCCATGAGTTCGCGCGGGACGACAGCGCTGTCGCGTGCGCAAGTTACGCAGCGGTGCAATACGGAGCGGACAGTGGTTCGCCCGCGCACGATCCAATACTCATCGCGCAACGACGAGAGGGTTAGTGAAGAGCCTCCATGTAATGTGCGTAGGTGGTGTTGCGCGATAAGCATGGTGAGGATCGGGTGCGAGCGGAGAAGCACCGGGTGAATTGCCCTCTCAGGGAGGTTGGATCGGCGTAGCCGTCCGCGTACTCGCATTATACCCTCATGGTCGAGGAACGGATTTAGTGATGAGATCGGACTTGATGGGGCGACGGACTTCCCTTTCGACAGCGACGTGAGTTCCGAGGGAAAGCCGTCGCTTTGCATTTTTCGAATCCAGAGTGTTTTTGCGCTTTGAATTTCGTCCGTGCGTAAAGCGATGCTATTCGGTGAAGCGAATTCGGACTCGTTGCGCGTTGTCACCGCGGTGGCGCGAGGACGCGAATTTGCGATGAAGCGGCGCGCGTACGCCGTGACGCGTAGCAGCTTGGGCCACGTGGAGCAGCGGGACGCGAAGGGACACGGCGACTGTGAATTTGCCGAAGTGAGGCAGACGGTGGTGTTGTGCCGTCCCTCTGGAGAGAGGGCAGGCGAGAGAATCGGCGGTTGATCGGGCCATTCATTTCGAGAAAGACGAAGCCACGTAGGTCCAGCCCACCACAATTCGTTTGCCGCGAGCTCGTATCCGTTCAAACCGCGGGATGCACAGTCGGCAGGATTTTCTTGTGTTGGTACGTGTCGCCACTTGGCGTCGGGTACGATTTCTTGTATTTTCGCGACGCGATTCGCAACGAATGTCTGCCATCGCGATGGGGAGTTGGCTATCCAAGCGATCGCGACGGTTGAATCAGTCCAGCAGTTGCATGCGACTTCTCCGGATGGTAAATTTGTGCGTATCGCATGCATTAATCGTGCCAGGAGCAGAGCGGCGGATAACTCGAGGCGGGGTATACTTATGGTTTTTAGTGGAGCGACTTTCGTCTTCGCTGACAGCAGGGAGACCGCTCGGAGCATCATTGCTTCCGTCGTGGGAAACTACGCGGCTGTACACGACCGCCGCGTATGCGTGTTTCGACGCGTCGGCGAATCCGTGCAGAGAATACTGTTTCGTTTCGGAGCTCTGGCGTGTCCATCGCGGTATGGTTACGGTGTGCAGCGCTGGTAGCGACTCGTAGTAGTTGTTCCACTCGCGCTGCAGCTTGGAGGGCAGTGGGTCGTCCCATTCGCATTTAGCCAGCCATAACTGCTGGAGAATTATTTTTGCGGCGATTACTGCTGGCGCGATTACTCCTAAGGGGTCGAAGAGTCGAGCTATGATGGCCATGACCGTTCTCTTGGAGGTACTGGCTGTGGTCTCGTTGGACGCGCTGACTCGGAATTTCAGCGCGTCCTCGGAAGGATTCCAAGACACTCCTAACACCTTTAAATGCTCAACCCCCTCGAAAGTTTTCTCATGCGCGAGCCCGTGGTCGCCGGTGTCGATGCCCGCTAGTAATGCGGGGCAGTTGCTGGCCCATTTCCTTAGCCTGAACCCGCCTTTTCCGAGGAGGGCATTGAGCTGGTCGCGTGTGCTTAACGCGACTTCGAGGTCGTCGGCGCCGAATATGAAGTCGTCGACGAATGTCTGGTCACGTATCACCGGAGTCGCGAGGGGGTATGCCGCTCCTTCGTCCTCCGCGAGCTGTCGTAAAACGCGTTGGGCCTGGTACGCGGCTGATGCTGTCCCGTAAGTCACCGTGCATAAGCGGTGCTCGGAGACGGGCGCGTGCTGGTGAGCGCGCCAGAGTATCAGCTGATAGTCCCGGTCGCGGGGATCCACCAGAATTTGGCGGTACATCTTCGCGCTGTCGGCCGTGTATACGTACCGGCAGTGCCTCCACCTGAGGAGAATTGCGTGGAGATCGTTCTGCAGTTTAGGTCCGATCCAGAGGTGATCGTTCAATGATTGACCCGATGATGCGCGACAGGACGCGTTAAATACGACGCGCAGAGGTGTTGTCCCGCTGCTGTCTTTAATGACCGCGTGATGAGGTATGTAGTAATGCCTCTCCGCGTCTGATCGTAAATTCGGGTCCTTCTCCTCCATCTGGCCGAGCTGAACGTACTCCGTCATAAACGCGTGATACGCGTCGCGTTGTCTCAGGTCGCGCGCGAGCTTCCGTTCGACGTGGGTGAGCCGCGAGAGCGCGGCCGGTCGCGATGCCCCGAGGTTAGGTGGGCCCGCTTTGAACGGAAGCCTAACAATATAGCGCCCGCCTTGCGTGCGTGCATGGGTGGATGCGAAATGTTCCTCGGCTTGTTGTTCCTCCTCGGTGAGGGATTTGGCTGTGGGTAGGTCCTCCACCTCCCAGAATAGTCGGAGGGTACCGTTTAGCGCTTCCATGGCGCTCGTGTCGTCGGCGAGGACATGGATGGGTCGTGTGACCAACGAGTGATGAATCGCGCTGGAGGAGGGTCGGTAGCTGGTACTCGCGGGACCGGACACGATCCACCCGAGCACGCTCCGTTGCGCGATCGGCTGTCGTTCATCTCCCTTCCGGATGCCATCGAGGAGGAGAGAGCCGTATAGGTCCGCTCCGTATAGGTATAGGTCCAGGGTGCTGGTGCACCGCTGCCTCACGTGTCCCGTCTCCAGGCAGCGGAAGCACTGCAGCGGGCGGTCCGCCAGCGCCTCCACCCGGGCAGTAGTCCAACCGACGCGGATCTTCCTCGCCGCGACCACCCTCCTTGCAGCTGCCAGCGGGCACTTCACCCAGACGGTGCTGAGTCCCAGCGGAGACGACCGGATTTCTCCGGTCTTCACCTCCGCTGGTGCGCACCCTCCAGCCCCTGCGATGGCCGCGGCCACGTCGCTGGTGGTAGTGGCCGCCACCAGGTCCCTGACCCGCAGCTCGGCCATCTTCGTCGGGCGGGCCACGGTAACCCCGTCCTCCCCGCCTAGGACCTCCCGCATCCTGACAGCGAGAGCGTCCGCCTTTGCGGCCCCCTCCGGTCCGGGAATCTCGAGAAGGAGACCCCCCGTAACAGCCCTTTTGGGCCGCACCTCCGTGATGTTGAGCTCCGCCAGGTTGATCTTACTGGCGCAGCTTATGGCCTCCGCATACGACATGTTGGCCCCTTCCTTAATGGTTAGGGCGATCGCCGCCGTACGCGGGGGTCTACGCTGGGGAGTCTTAGGGGCAGCCTTCGCCCCCTTTCCTCCGTCCTTCTTCCTCTGATGTTGGTGCTGCTGCTGCAGCCGCTTCTCTTCCTGCGGCTTCGCCGGCAGCCTCTTGCCAGCCGCGGGAGGGGCCGGAGACGGGGCCGGGCGTCCCTGAGCCCGGGTTGTTACCTCCGCCTTTTTCCCCTTTCTCCCTGCCACCGTGGCAACAAGTGCTAACCGTGGCACAACAATTACTTAAAAGGCGAATCAAGATTGTATCCCACCGGTCTACCGGCTGTCCTAGAAACCTTAATGCTCTTAAATGCGTTTAGACGGTGTCAATAAACAGGCGTAATAAATGTATGTAAGGATTTGGTTATTATTAGCTGGTAGGCTAAGTAAATCCCACGATGAAGATTCGGTGCAGTAACTTCATTTGAACAATAATAACAAAGAAGACGGACTTTAACAAACTATAATTAACTCGCTGATTTTCTCTCTCTCTCTCTCTCTCTTACTCCGCGTCATGTTTATTTCGGCGGTCGCTCACCTATTACCTGTGTCTTAGGTTTATTATGACGTCGGTCATTGACACGGGTGAGCGACCCGCATCCTCGTCGGCTGCCGAAATAAACATGTTATCGCGCAATTTTAAAATTGCCGAACGGTTCCGACTCCTACATGTATGTTACCCTATGGCACTGAAGTTAACTCGAATAGCTCCTTCATATGAGTATTGATTATTAATCTTTTGTTCTCGTATCGCTGAGTAAGTAAGCACCTGAGTGCTTCATCCTTAAGGGAGCTTCTTAAATATTGAAACTTTTGTATTTCCGTTAACTTCGCATTTGAGTGTATTAGTGAATTGAATGAATCTTTAAATAAAATCCATTGGTCATAGTTACTGTTAAATGTAGGAAGCGTTGAAGTAGGTAGCTTTACATGTACTCATTCCCTCTTCTACTCGCTGTATGAGCGGTCAAGCTGTAGGGTTCTGAATAGCTGATTGTATTTGTCGAGATATCATTTGCCTGGCTTTACTTACAACCTCATAATATGCATCTTGAAATGCGCGTCGCTCTGCATCAAACTGCTGTTCTAAGATTTCTGCTGCTTCCTCTCTCCAATCTGCACCTTCAGGTACAGTTTCTCCCCTGATAACTTCCTCCAATTCTGTTTGAATTTTTTCAAAGTCTACCATTAAAGATTCTACCCTAACCAACCTGTCAGGTACTTGTGATATATTTTCTTCTATATATGCTTCTAAGAATGTCTTGAACCGTGTTAGCTGTGCCTTTACTTGGCCACGTTTTATACTTAATGCCTTTGCTTTCGACATTGTTTATGTGTAGAGGATATTGTGAATTAGGAAATAATTGTGGTAGAAGGATGGAGACTCACTTACCCCTTGAAGAGTTGACTGAAGTTGCTTCTGCATTGCCCAAATCTCGAACCCTCTGACAGTAAAATGCGTCGTATGAAACACCTTAGTATTGTAGTAGTGCGTAGAATATGGTAATGTTCTGTACTCGCACTGATGCTTGCACGTGTGTGTGAGGCGTGTTCGACGCCCTCTTGCTTCTTACTTGAATGTCTGAATGTGTGCGTGACCGCGTGGTCGACGCCGGCTTGATAGGTTAGGTGCGTGAACACGTGTCTCACGATTGCTTGGTTTGGTGTATTTCACGGATGCGCCTTTTTATGCCGTTTAGTAATTTAGGCACTTACTTTCCTTGTCTTTCCTTGTTTCACATTTACGACCTCACGGCGTGCTTCACTTTCGATACCGATTTATTGAATTTTTGTTACTTCTGGATCCGTTGATCCGACTCGAAGGACCATTTTTATGTTGGATTTAAGAATGTACAGTCAGTTAAATGTTGATTGCACAAACTTTTAAGCTTTATTCTCGTAAAAAATGCTTTGTCGCGAGACGCAGTGTCCGTGCTCGTGACCGTAGCAGCGAGACTCGCGCCACCTTCTCCTCGACGCTCAGATGTTTGTTTTTGGCGCTAATTACAAATATGTTACAAAGACTATAGCCGGATAAGGGGGTCAAATGTGCCCCTAAACCAAATTCAACGTGTGAGATGTCATTCGATAGCTTATCAAGAAAAACCAATTCGTACCAAGTTTCAACCCTGTAGCTCGACTGGGAGGGTAGTTATAGCGAATAAACAAAAATATAGTTTTTGCTCCATATCTCCCATTTTAGCGCATACAAAATTTTGAAAAAAATCTGAGACATTGCAATTATGGAGGCACATGTTGTAGAAGTTTTGCAGATTTTTAAATCGGAAACTCGAGCTGTGAAAAATAAAAAACGTCAAAAAATGATGAAAAATGCCGATTTTGTATTGAAGGAATCTTCTGACCACAATTATATTTTTTCTGTCGGTACATATTAGTGATACTATTAGCAGGAGTAGGCGTAATGAGCGTGATTAAAGGTATTTACAAAGAACGTTTAATAGTGGTATTGACAAATAATACAGTATTGTTAATGGATAATTTACGACTCGCGTGTAGCTAGCGCGTAGCAACGACTATTAAACATAGACTCGATCTACACACAGAAGGTGTGTGGAGTGGCGCTGTAGTCCACCTACGATGATGTCGTCTTGTGTCGGTAACACTTCCCCTCGAGGCGCTGATGACCCGCGTTCTCGATTGTAACCACGCCGAGTAGCTCGACACATTCCTTGTGTTTGGGTCCCGGTAGGGCCTTTGTTAATACGTCCGCGGCCATGCGGTCCGTAGGCACGTACTCCAAGATCACGAGTTTTTTCTTTACTGCATCTCGCACAAAATGGTGTCGCATGTCAATGTGCTTTGTCCTATTATGAAAAACGGGATCTTCTGCCAATCGCAAAGCACCTTGATTATCCCCGTAGAGTTTGGTGTCAGACAATTCCTCGAGTCCCAGATCGGTCAGCAGCTTCCTTAGGTATATAGCTTCCTTGGTAGCGTCGGATAAGCTCAAATACTCAGCTTCTGTGGAGGACAAGGCGACAGTTTTTTGCTTACGTGATTCCCACGAAATCGTTCCACCACAGAGCATGAATGCGTATCACGTGTAGGATCGTCTGTCGTGCGGACATCCACCCCAATCAGCATCTGCGTATCCGACCAGCCTTTCCTCGCCTCCAGAAAAGGTAACGCCCAGGTCCATCGTTCCCTTCAGGTATCGAAGAACGCGCTTTGCCGCTGTCCAGTGAACTTCTCCGAAGCATGTGTTATACTGGCTCAGAACGTTCGCGGCATGCGCTATGTCCGGTCTTGTTGCCACGGATAAGTATGTGAGTGATCCCACGAGTTCTCTGTAGGGCAGATTGCTCACTTTATCCTCCTTGGTTTCTCCTGCCCCGGAGGGGTTAGCTCCGAACCTTTTTAGTTCTTCGCTCAGTCTATTGTGCCAATTTCGTGCGGCTTGTTTTAAACCGTATAGAGCACGTTTGAGGATACATACTTTGTTGCCTTTCTTCAATTCCTTCAGCATTTTCCGGGCCTTTTTTTCTGTTTCGGCTCCGTAGCTTCCCGATTTAATAATTACTTCCAACGTTTCTTTTAGTTGACCGGGTGTTTCCATGAATAGTGTCTCGTCTATGCTGCCGTTCAGGTATGCAGTCGTTATGTCTATCTGCTGTATCTCCATATTGTATTTAGTGGCTATAGCGCTCATCATCCGGATTGAGCTTAATCTAGCTACGGGTGCGTATGTCTCGTTAAAATCAATTCCCGGTCGCTGTGCGAATCCGCGGGCAACCACTCTCGCCTTTCTTCGCTCTATGTTCCCATTCGGTCCATATTTATTTCTGAGCACGACTCTGCTTCCGATGATTTCGCGATCTGCAGGTCGATCGATCAAATCCCACGTGTCGTTCTTTATTATTGATGCGATTTCGGATGCCATTGCCTGATACCATTCTTCTTTCTCGTCTCCGGATAGAGCTTGTCTTAATGGTATTTCCGCGGCGAATGCCATTTCTTCGTCAACGTATCGGGCCTCTGCTTGAACGTATTCCTTGCGAGGTCTTCCCCTTAATCCAGTTCGGATTAATTTTGGCCTTCCACGACCTCTTCTCGGAGTCTCCTGCGTTTGGTGCGTCGGCTCATGTGCATCGTCTTCCGGTTCCCGTCCTTGCAGATCGACTTCTGCCTCAGTAAGAGGTGTTTCCGTTTCTATTCCTTGATTATATTCACGTTCCGCACTAGCTTCCGTTGTGTCTTCCATGGAGAATTCATGCTGACCCTCTGTGATAAATTCGCGCTGAGTTTTTGAGGGTGATTCGCGCCTATCTTCCGCGTTGAGTTCGTGTCGGTCATTCGTGATGAAATCTTCGTGGTGATATTTATTTTCTGTGATGAATGTTTCTATGAATTTAACGTCTCTGCATGTTGTTACTTTTCTTTCGTCGTGTGTCCAGATTCAATAGGCTTTCGATTCTGTAGGGTAACCAATGAAGATGCCTTTTTTTGATCTTGGTTGAAACTTCCCCTTGTTTGGTTTCCTGTCAACGAAATACACGGTGCTTCCGAAGCTTCTAAGGTTCCGGACATCCGGCGTTTTTCCGGTCCATGCTCCATAAGGCGTTTCGCCTGACAAGCTTCTGGTAGGACACCGATTTCGAATATAGTTCGCGGTAGACGCCGCTTCCGCCCAGAAGGTCGGCGGCAGATTTGATTGTAGAAGTAAACATCTTATCATTTCCACAAGTGTTCGATTCCTTCTCTCCGCTAGTCCGTTCTGTTCGGGGCAATAGGCCACCGAAAGTCTTCGTCGGATTCCGTGATCCTCCAGGAATTCATTGAATGCCAAATTTTTGTACTCGGTTCCGTTATCGGATTGTACAAATTTTATTTTCCGTCCTGTCGAATTTTCTGCGTAGGCTTTAAATGTTTTGAAGGCCTGTAATACTTGGTCCTTCCTTTTCAAAGTATATATTTCGCACCACCGCGTGCAGTCATCAATAAAGGTTACAAAGTATCTCGAGCCTCCGTGTGACTTCACGCGCATGGGACCGCACACGTCGCTGTGAATTATTTCCAGTACTTCCGTTTTTCTATTTGAAACTTTAGGAAATTTTGAGCGAGTCATTTTTCCTTGGATGCATATTTCGCAAACTAATTCGCCCTTCAATTCCTTGGAATTTAGTCCAATAATTTTTCCCTTTCGCGCCGCTTCCTGCATATCTTTAATATTTAAATGCCCGAGACGATGATGCCAGGCTTCCAGTGCGCTTGTTTTTGTTTGCGACACCGTTCTCTTTGAAACATTGCGGCATTCGTTCCGATTAGTTCGTCGTAGGTAATACAGGTCGTCGATACGATCTGCTTTGAATATTGTGTTTCCTAGTTTATCGACCACGATCGCCAGATCTTTCTTAAACACCACGTCGTAACCGTGATTGGTTATTTTCGATATGGATAATAAATTCGTACGAATATCGGGAACGTGTAAGACGTCATTCAATTTGAGCGATTTCCGTTTTCCCTCGTAAGATGCGACTAATGGAACAGTTCCTTTTGACCGAATAGTTGTCGATGTGTTGTTCGCCAAGTTGAGTTTGCTATACTCGTACTTTTCCGCGTCCGCGAAGTCGTCGATGTCTTTGCATATGTGTGAGGTGCAGCCGCTGTCGAGGCACCACGCGTCGCGACCCGCGTTCGTCGTATGCAGCGCTTTTTCGACAATGTGTGACGCGTACAAACTCGTCATGTCTTCTTTGTTCGTATACCCTCGCGTACCGCCGATCATTCTACCACATTCCGAGGCCTTGTGTCCCACTCGTCGGCACCGATGACACTTGTATTTGAAAGTTTCCTTTTCGGGTTTCGAGTCCTTATTCCGATTTGAGAAATTCGGTTTTCCGCGATATTTACGGGCTATCATTGCGTTAGGTACATCGTCGACCGTTTGATTTTTCCGCGCTTCGTATTCTTCGATTATCTTTATGCGTAATGTTTCTGGTTCCGGTAACGCGTCTCTCGATTCTATCGCGCACCGAAAATTCTCGAACGTGTTGGGCAGGCTGTACAGTAGCGTAATAGCTTGTACGTCCTGGTTTATGCTTACGTTAATTTCTTGCAGCTTGTCCACAGCTTCGAAGAATTTGCTTAAATGTGTGTGGATGTTGTCGTCTTCCTTCATTTTGTGGAGTATGAGTCTTTTCAGCAATGTTGCTTTCTTCGCCGGTCCTCTTGATTGGTATATTTCCTCCAGTCTCTTCCACATCTCTTGCGACGTATCACAAAGTTTTACTTGCTTCAATTCCGACGCACTCATCGATAGTATTATATCGGACTTGGCTTTCTCGTCGTTCCTTTTCCATGCTTTGTATGCTGTTTGAGATTGTTCGTCTCCTTCCTTTCGTTCTGGCATTGCACAGTCTCCACTAACATAACACCATTCGTCATTTTTTATTAACAAGGCACGCATTTGCAGTTTCCACGTGTCATAGTTATCTCTCGTTAGAGTTTCTATGCGCGTTACGTTCGACGCCATCATTTTTCCCACGTTTCTCGATCACGCACTTTGCTTTTCTTAAATCGTCGATTTATCGCGATATTCCTCCTGGGCCCATAACCTATTAGCAGGAGTAGGCGTAATGAGCGTGATTAAAGGTATTTACAAAGAACGTTTAATAGTGGTATTGACAAATAATACAGTATTGTTAATGGATAATTTACGACTCGCGTGTAGCTAGCGCGTAGCAACGACTATTAAACATAGACTCGATCTACACACAGAAGGTGTGTGGAGTGGCGCTGTAGTCCACCTACGATGATGTCGTCTTGTGTCGGTAACAGATACTATTATTCTCAATTTTTTCAGATTTTTAAATTGGGTGCGCCGCACTCAAAGAAATTAAAAACCGATTTCTTCGTACCTTATATTATAATCTAGTTAGCATCTCTTCAATGGTGTCGGTGGTCCCGCGGTAAAGTGTCGGACTTGTAAACCGCTGCAAACTATTTTGTAGGTTCGAGCCTCCCTCGGATTAATTTTTTTTATCATTATTATTTTTCTAATTCCTAACTGTATGACAATGATCAATACTTGCTTACAAATACTTTAAAAATATTTGTTAAATATTTTAATTTAATATACGTAAATATGAACTCAGAGCGCTTTTCGTGCTACCGATAAAATTGAGAATAGTATCACTAAAATGTACCTACAGAAAAAATATAATTGTGGTCAGAAGATTCCTTCAATACAAAATCGGCATTTTTCATCATTTTTTGACGTTTTTTATTTTTCACAGCTCGAGTTTCCGATTTAACAATCTGCAAAACTTCTACAACATGTGCCTCCATAATTGCAATGTCTCAGATTTTTTTCAAAATTTTGTATGCGCTAAAATGGGGGATATTGAGCAAAAACTATATTTTTGTTTATTCGCTATAACTACCCCCCAGTCGAGCTACAGGGTTGAAACTTGGTACGAATTGGTTTTTCTTGATAAGCTATCGAATGACACCTCACAAGTTGAATTTGGTTTAGGGGCACATTTGACCCCCTTATCCGGCTATAGCCTTTTGAGTTACACATTTTGAGCTTTGGATTGACGTGTATACTCGTCCATATGTTAGAAATATCAAACAATTCCATAATTGGCAAGATATATGGGAAGAACACGGTAGAAAAAAGCGCTTCAACTTCATATTTACGTATATTAAATTAAAGTATTTAACGAATATTTTGAAAACATTTGTAAACAAATATTGATCATTGTTATATAGTTACTAATGGAAAAAAATTAATGTAAAAAATATACCCCAAGGGAACTCGAACCTACAAAAAAGTTTGCAGTGTCTCGAATCAACATCTCAGCTCGAGCCGATTCATTTTGCTGGTGGTTATAATTGTAACAGATGTGACAACAGCGTGACAGAAATCTTGATACGTGCCGGCAACTATGCCTTACAGGGTCTGTGTTCACGCATCACGTATTCACGTATGAATCGCCGTTCGTGGTGTGAAATTATAACTTACATTTACCGACTCATTTGTATTTTTATCGACCATGACGGTAACTTGGTCAAATTTACTACAATGTACCATAAACGCCCCCGACGGAGAATCATTGAACTATTTTTACGTTGGATGCTTGCAAATCGTATTTTATTGTCTCTGCTTTCTAGAAGTGTTAAATTGTGAAAAATCGAATTTCTGTGATCTTGTGCTAGTTCAAGGAAGCCCTAACGGTTGTTTGACCAGTGAATAAACCATTAAATCGTCCAATATTTGCTAAATGTGAAATGTGTCAAGATGTCTGCAGCCATCTTGTTGCCTACACCGTTGTCTGTCTCAAGCTTGCCAGTTTCAGAAACACTATTCTTCTCAACGAATGGTGTTTATTGGCGTTCAAATATACCTTTAGGGCTGTGGTGAAGTCTACCCGTGTGTTCTATATCCGCGAAAGTTTCATTAAGGCAATTATCGAGACAACAGTCGAAAAATTAGAAATTGCGTCTCCCTGTCGCGCATAGCGTATACGTGCATGCTTTCCGTTGTTTGGGTGAGTGCACGCACACCGGTCATGGCGCCTGGAGTCGGCCCCCTTAAGTCGTGAATAGATCAACGTTAGCCTTGAACAGAGCTACTTCGGTGAATTACTTGTACAAATCCACACTATTTCTTGAAATAAACAGTAAATCTTTATAAAAGTTAATTGTCTTTGAATATTCGGCGCTTCTCCACAAGCAGAACGGTTCAGCGCTCCAAGGGCAACCGAACCTACACAAAGTCCCCATATCCCACCAATAGCTACACAACAAATGAATTTTTCGATACCGCTGTTACGAGCCGAGGGCAAAGAAGCACGGCTGCGGAGCCGAGGATCGGTTGTTTTATAGAGTTTGTTAGTTAATGAACTTATGTGTTTATTTTCGTCATCGCGTCATCGTGGAAGGGGCAGACCCAACTACATGCACTCTCGACCACCAAATAGTGCATAATAGGATAAACGAAGGAAACAATACTTCCTATGTAACACCGCTAACGAAGGTATATATTTGATAACGAATCTTGAACCTCACGATAAAATCTGTTCAAAACTTCCACCACTTAAATTTAGCCGATCGGTAGATTCTCCACCGTATAAATTCAGCCAATAGCTCGATGATCTAAAGTCGAAACGACTAAAGGCTTACTTAAACTATCGCTACAGATACGACGCTGCGCGGCGCCCTTCCACCCGTCACGACCAAGAAGTGGTTATACCATCCGGCACGGTCGATTTCAGTCGAAACTAAGCAGTGCTTCTACCCCGATTGTAGAAAAAGTTCTCGTCCGGTGTTACGTAGGAAGGATTGTTTCCTTCGTCTCGTCTATGATGCCCTTATATGGTAATCGAGAGCGCATACAGTCGGATCTGCCCCTTCCGCGATGACGCGATGACGTAACTCTTCGGGGGAGTTTTCCGGACTCCCTTGGAAGATTCTGTACCCGCACCATATTTTTGGTCCGGATTTCGGGTATAAAAAGGGCACGAAATCTGCCCTCAGTGGCTCAGTATCCAATTAACTGGCTTCGTGATACGTTGCGACTTAGGCTGTTTGAATACTCTAGCTCAGTGAGATCGGGTTAAATTCCCTTTCGATCATCAACCGTTATTTATAAAGTTCGCATTTGTCGAAAGTTAGTGAGATCGGGTTAAATTCCCTTTCGATCATCGATATTTATTTCAAAGTTCGCATTTGTCGAAAGACAGCAAGATCGGGTCGCATTCCCTTTCAAGCATTTCATATTTATAACGTTAAAGACTGTAAACGTGGGTTCTTTGAGTCCACGATAATTACATATTGTAATTTACTTGATATATAGAATATAGACATTTTATTATTTGATCATAGATATATTCATTTCTTTCTGTTTCCTATACCAATCATAAGTAGTATATAGAATCCACCGAATAGATATATCTCAACCGCTCGAGATATATCGATAGTTACGAGGCAACAATTACTAACATTTCCTAGTGGCTCCCAGTTCTGAAATACGCTCTGGTTCGTCCACGACAACCTTCCTAGTGGCTCCCAGTTCTGAAATACGCTCTGGTTCGTCCACGAACTCTAACCTATCCTAGTGGCTCCCAGTTCTGAAATACGCTCTGGTTCGTCCACGAAAACCTTGACCTTCCTAGTGGCTCCCAGTTCTGAAATACGCTCTGGTTCGTCCACGCATTTTCCTTTCTTAAACGGATCCCGGTGATGAAATAAGCACCGGCCCGTTTAACAACTAACGAAAAACCATAAACAACCGATCCTCGGCTCCGCAGCCGTGCCCCTTAGCCCTCGGCTCGTAACACCGGCAACGACAGGCGATAGTCGCACGATTTGTTTGGCATAGCGTAGAGCAGTGACTGCCAACTGGCGTCCCGCGGACCACGCGTGGCTCCTTCCCCTACTTATATCTTCCACCTCCAGCGAACTAGTACAGACTAATACAGACAAATGCCACTCCTCACACCTATGCGTATTGTGTTAGTTGCCATGTCAACGTCACATTATTTTCGATAACTATCGCGTTTAATTGGTAGTGGGGACTCGGTGGCCCGTGGAGGAGAAAATCTTGGCAGTCCCCGGCGTAGAGGACATATAAATCATTGTGTAAAAGTGGTTTTACGTTTATTTTTAAAACTTTGAGCTTGCGTAGCGTTATTATTAGATGAAGAGGAAGACAATAAAATTAGAAAACGACGTTTTGCTGTTCATCCAATATTAAAAGAGAGAAAAATTGAGGGTGAATATTGGACATTAATCAAAGAATTAATGGAATTAATGGCTTTTTGCATGAAAAAATAAATCAAATTACGCGCTGCAACGCAACGGCCGAACTCCAGCATGACTGGAGTGTGGGATATGGTGATGGAATTTGCGAAAGGGGATGGAATAACTTCCCCTTCAATATTTGTACTTGGCTTTTTTAACTGAGTCGTAGTACACGCTCGCGATACCCGCGACTGCTCGCACCCAATTCTTTTACAACGGCTCTCCATTCACTCTGTTTACACCCTGACTCGCGCACGCCTCATCCACTCCATATATTCTCTCACTTGCAACTTCCCTCTCATTCTATTCCTCATTCGTTCTCACTCATTAGGACCCACACCGACACACACACCCTTCCCACGTGTCACAGGTCGACCACGGGCCACCATGCACTCTAGGCTTCTCGTGCATTCCCAGAAAGCATTCGCTCTTTCCTAGAGATTAACATTCGCACAATGTTTCCACTAACACTCTTCATTCGCACCTCACGCTACATTCGATATTTCCTGTCACACTACGGTTTTAACCTAAACATAGGCGGATACGTAGCGCCAGCTTATCGCCGCCACAGGAGTATGAAAGGAATGCCCCGGAATGTTTTTATATTGGATTCGCCTCTCTTTTTGAAGTGTAAGCTTCTTTGGGCGCGCCGCGCACAGAATTTTGCGGGGGGAGAATGAATCTGATACGACACGCTCATTCGGGTAAACTCGGGAGCCGAAGCGTGACGCGCTCATTCGGGTAAACTCACACAATATGGTCATGCTCACGAGGTAGAACAAGAGAGCCGAGTTTATCCGAGCGAAGATCAGACAGTGCTTAGCGTCGCAGTTTAATTGTATTGTTTTGGTGTAAAATCGACGATAAGTATCTAAAGTTATTTTATTATATTATATTATTATTATATTTTATTACTAGTTTGTATTAAGTTTCTTTAATTTTTGAGTTATTGCAGTGCAGAGCGCTTTCGCATAAAAGCTGGCACATAACACAACAATCTTAATTTTTTTATAAACAATTTCGCAACGCCCTACTGTGGTTATTAAAAGTTCATTTAAAGTTAAATCATTATTGATTTATTTGTGTTATTTTTGAGTTATTAACAGTTAATTTTATACCACGTGCAAAGCGCTTTCGCGTAAAAGTGGGCACATAACCCAACAATTTAAAATTATTAAAAGACAATTTCGCAACGCTCTTCTGTGTTTATTATTTGATTACTAGTTTGTATTACATCTGTCACTGACTGACAAACAGAATTTAAAAGGTTGTCAATGAACAAAATTGAAACAATCAATAATGTGTTAACAAACTTCATTTCCAACAGAAAGGGAATATCAACATATTCATTAAATTGTCAAAGTTTGCGCGCACATGTCTCGGACATTGATGACGCTGTTACGCAAAATCAACTATATTGATTTTAACGGAAACTTGGATGAACAACGAAGAAAACATCGATATTCCGAATTTTCAATGTGTTGCTAAGTTTAAGAGACCTCAGTGCAGAGCTGGAGGAGTAGCCATATACAAAAATAATAAATATATGACAAACAATATAAGTTCACAGATGGATGAAGTATTTAGTAATTCTCAATCATATGAATTTAATAAATCATCTATTGGAGAGATGTGCAGCAAAATGTGAAACGGAAAATGGAATAATTATTATAATTGTTGCTATTTACATCTCACCTAATCAAAGCGTAAGTAAAATCATAGAATTCATCCACAAAAATTTGATAAGTTATACAAATGCAGTGTCTGTTCTGCCCAATCGGAACTTACATCAGTTACCTATGATTTTGAGTGGAGATTTCAATGTTGATTTCTCAAAAAAAGAATCAAAGCCCTTAACTGATTTTGTAAAAACCACATTCGATTTAAATATGTCGAATGACCCAAATGAGAGTACAACAAAATATGGAACTACAATTGACGGAGTTTGTTTTAGATATTTAGAGAGATTTCAATCAAAACTATTTATATCGTATTTTAGTTATCACAAGCCCATTGTTTCTTTCTTAGATTATAATAATATTGATGAGGATATTAATTTACAAAATCAACAGAAAAATTAAACAGATAATTGATACATGCACACACACATGGTAGATCTAATCATAAAATGAATGAAAATAAATGATTTTATACATATAATCTTAATTTATTCCGGCGTCGAGTAACTCGCGAGATCGTATGATCCGCGAGTACAGCCCCTGCTAAAATAGAAAAAAATGTAATCAGGGGCTGTACAATTGCTATTCCATGCAATTGTCAACCACTGATAGAATCAGTGGCACTGCACTTTACAGTGCAGTGCGACGCCGGACAGTGGTCCTAAATGGGGTGTTTGCTTTCCAAAGATCACTGTTTTAAAATGTGCATACCGGCGTCGAGTAACTCGCGAGATCGTATGATCCGCGAGTACAGCCCCTGCTAAAATAGAACAAATTATAATCAGGGGCTGTACAATTGGTATTCCATGCAATTATCAACCACTGAATCAGTGGCACTGCACTTTACAGTGTAGTGCGTCGCCGGATAGCGGTCCTAATTTGTGGAGGTGAGGGGGGTTTGGTGTATATTTAATTTGATGAATTTGTTTTTGATGTAGTTGTTATACAGGTAAAACTCCTATAACACGGTATCCAGCAACACGGTTTCGCTCTAACAAGATCAGAAATGTGCGGAGACCCACGCACAATATGGTCAATTACAACGCAGCTTCATATCTCTATGTATGCATTTGAAGTTTTCCGAGCAAGCGAAAATCAGACAGTGCTTAGCGTCGCTGTTTAATTGCAGTGCTTTGGCGTAAAACGAGTACGATAAGTATGTAAAGTTATAAGTTTGTATTAAGTTTCTTTAATTTTTGAGTTATTGAGTTATTTTATTATCAGTTAATTTTATACCACGAGCAGAGCGCTTTCGCGTAAAAGCGGGCACATAACCCCATACTAACAATAAGAAATTCATCAAAGACAATTTCGCAACACCCCTATCAGCCAAGCCTGTTGCGATAGGCAGGCTTACTAAGCAGAATGGCCGCAAATTCGCTGCGTTGTCTGCCCAGTTAGCCTTTTGTCGGCAGATTGCTAGCAGCAGGGCGACAGGTAGTGACAGCCATGCCGGCAGATCGACGCAATCTGTATCCGCGGCTCGGTCGCGATCTGCCGACAGTCCTGCCAACAACGGCGGCGATTTCGCGGCAGGACCCAACAGACGACGCAATAGATAGGCGGCCACTTCGCCACACACTCGTATACTTCGGGAAAATTTAGATTTTAAAACCACTTAAGGTCATCAGGGTCTGCTAGGTTTGGGGCGCTAACATGCTATAGCGGGTTCTGTTGCATTTATTGCCGCCGATATGCTGCGTTAGACATTAAAATAGACATGTCTATTGCTTGCTTCGTCTATTGGGTTTCTGCCGCGAAATCGCCGCCGATCTGTTGCTTCGTCTGTTGGTTTCTGCCGCGAAATCGCCGCCGATCTGTTGCTTCATCTGTTTTGGCTGGCACTGCCGGCAGATCGTGACCGAACCGCGGATACAGATTGCGTCGATCTGCCAGCAGGCCTGCCACTACATGTCGCCCTGCTGCTGGCAATCTGTCGACAAAAGGCTGACTGGGACCCTGCTGTGGTTATTAAAACTTCATTTAAAGTTAAATCGCTATTGATTTCAGCAAACCACAAAAGATCTAAACGCATAGATATAAAATATAATTTCTCAAGAGAACAAATTGAGAAAAATTGATAACAATATAATAAAATTGAAATATATTCCAAGAGGTAACCAGATCAGAAAGAAAGTTCAGAAATAAATATAGATATTAAGATAGTATCTGTTTCGGATAGCTGCTTAAGATGTTAATTTAGTCAACGGATTCGGTTTATTTATAAAAAGGCACAATTCACAAGTAGCACGAATCACATATATTTTACAGTCACCGCACATGAACAAGTAATGTACAATAAAACGCAGAAATAAATAAGTACTAGTAACTAATAATGTATAAAGTGAACAGTTTCTCCGCACGACCTTTTAGCTCCTTATCTTTATCAACAGTTTAAACGGTTGTAAATCGTTTGAACCCGAAATCGCAAATCTCTCTTAAAACCTCTTATCTCTTATTGAATATTACTATAACCGACCATTTGTATGCCCGCGCAACGGTATTTATACCGATGCGCGGGGCAAGGAGCGAGAAGAGATAAGTGGGGGAGAACGCTCGCGCTTGACGCCACGGAACAGCGCTAGGCGCGAAGCTAACGAGCGCCCTCCCTAATGGTGAATCCGCAACATTCCGCCCGCCGCGGCATGCGTTGCATGGCGCAATTGAAAACAAAGAATCGCCAAGGTTCCGTGAAGTCGCATGTTTAACGTCGAAAGGTCTGTGAGTGAAGTGTAAAGGTCGAATAGCAACACAGAAGACAGGAAGGGAAGAAGAAAAGAAAGTGATGCGAGGCTAATCTTCCTCCGTGGCTGGAGGAAGCAAGCAGATTTTCGTGATCGGCCTCGTCAACGTAGTCGTCGCAGTCTTGACCGAAACGACGCGCACCTGTTGATCGTCGCCCTTGAAGGTGGCGGCGATCCGTCCGAGTGGCCACTGAGACGGGGGCGTCAGTTCGTTTTTGATGAGGCACAAGTCCCCAATTTCCAAATTCGGCTGCGTCGTCCGCCATTTGCTGCGCGCCTGCAGCTGGTGCAAGTACTCGGACGACCATCTTGCCCAAAAGTGGTCCCGCATCTGTTGAATCAGGTGCCACCGTCGCAATGGAGAGATTTTCACGGTGGATAGGGACGGTTCGGGTAAGGAGTTCAAAGCAGCGCCGATCAAAAAATGTGCCGGAGTGAGCGCGTCGATAGAATCCGGATCGTCTGTAAGAGCCGCTATCGGTCGCGAATTGAGGCAGGCCTCTATCTGTGTAAGCAGGGTCGCAGTTTCCTCGAATGTTAACGGGGTACCGCCCGCGACTCGGCGCAAGTGGAATTTAAGCGATTTGACGGCAGCCTCCCATACGCCGCCGAAATGAGGAGCTCCTGGAGGGTTGAAACGCCACGATGTCCCCTCTCGCGAGAGTTGGAAAGCGACATCCTTCCAGTCCAGCAGTGCTGCTTGGAACAGCTTTCGTAGCTCCTTGCTGGCGCCGACGAAGTTCGTCCCCTGGTCGCTATAAATTGTTGTGCAGCTCCCCCGTCGAGAGATGAAACGCCGGAAAGCGGCGAGAAAGGCAGCGGTGGAAGCGTCGGAGACAAGCTCGAGGTGCACGGCCCTGGTCGCTAAACAGACGAAAACAGCGACATACGATTTTCTTGGTGCGTGACCTCTACCGGCAGCCAGTTTTGTAGCAAAGGGCCCAGCATAGTCAACTCCAGTGTGTGTAAATGGGCGAGAGGGCTGCGCGCGGGGAGAGGGGAGATTACCCATTCGCTGATGCGCCGCTTGGGCGCGCCAGCGACAACAGACTGTACACGCAGCAATCACGCGGCGCACCGCGCGACGTCCCGCCAATATCCAGTATTTTCGGCGTAGAGTTGCCAATGTTAGCTGAGTTCCGCCGTGAAGTACCCGGAGGTGTGCCTCCCGGATGACGAGCGTCGTAAAGTGTGCCTTGGCAGGAAGTATCGCAGGATGCTTTTGCCATTCATCGAGAAGAGAGTGCTTCAAACGACCCCCCACCCTCAGCACGCCATCGCCATCCATGAATGGCGCCAGCCTGGATGTCGGTCCACGAGTAATCTGGCCGCCATCTTGCAGTATTTTCAGTTCCGTGGTGAAGGTTGCCCTTTGGAAGCATCGGAGACAGGCAAGTAAAGCGTTATTTATTTCATTTACCGAAAGACGATGCGATACTTGCGCGTTCGTGTTTCTGTCCCTCGCTGTTCGGCAAAATCGGAAGCACCAGCCAACCGTGCGCAGTAATCTATCGAGTGTTGAATGCTTGCCGGCAAGATTCTCAAAAAACGAGCAGTTAGTAGTGGTTGTGAGACAGGTCATTCTCGTGGTGCGAACCTCCTGGTCCGTAGTAAAATTATGAACCGAGTGATGATCATAATCATATGACCTCAAGGAAAGGAAGGGAGGACCCTTCCACCAAAGCGAATGGTCACGCAGTGCGTGGCTTGCCATCCCTCGAGATGCCACGTCAGCGGGGTTTAAAGAAGATTTTATGTGTCGCCACGAGGCGTCTGGAAGTGACGTTTGAATATCGGACACCCGGTTTGCCACGAACGTCTTCCATCTCGAGGAGTGACCTTGCAGCCAACTCAGCACTACCGTGGAATCCGACCATAAATTAGTGGAGCAATTTTCCAAATTCAAGTTGTTTCTAACACCGAGAGTCAATCGTGTTAGAAGTGATGCAGCGCAAAGTTCAAGCCGAGGCACAGAAACCTGCTTCAAAGGAGCGACTCGCGTTTTTGAAGCAACGAGTGAAACAAAAGGCATTGCATTTGAGTGAGAGGAGCGCAAGTAAATAACAGCAGCGTATGCTCTCTCTGAAGCGTCAGCAAAACCATGAAGCTCTAACCTGTTATTGTCAGTACGGTTGAATAACCAACGAGGAATTCTCAAGGAGGAAAGTGGGCGTAGTTGCTCATAGTAATTCTGCCAAAAGTGTGCTTGTGAAGGGGGGAGCGGTTCATCCCATGAAAGTTTTAGCAGCCATAATGACTGCATGAAGATTTTGGCAGTAATAATCACTGGAGCGAGAAACCCTAGTGGGTCGTAGAGACTCGCCACTTCCCTAAAAACCATACGTTTCGTTACCGGTGATTCCTTTTTGCGTGGCTCAAACGAGAAGTGAAACGTATCCTGTGCCGAGTGCCAACGAAGGCCGAGAAGAGTGGAAACGTTATCGAGATTGCAGGCAAGCTCAGGGTTTTCCTTACGAGCGTCGGAAGGAAGTGCTTCCAGTAATTCCCTTTTATTGGACGTCCATTTGTGCAAGGTGAAACCGCCCGCCTTGAACAACAGTAACAGCTCTCGTTGTAAAGCAAGAGCCTTCGAGATGGAATCTGCTCCAGATATGACGTCATCAACATAGACGTCATTGGATGCACACGCGGCAGCCAAAGGAAAAACATGCTGTTCGTCCTTGCACAGCTGCTGCACTGTGCGAACAGCGAGGTACGGGGCGCAGGACATCCCATAGGTGACTGTAAGCAGTCGAAAGTGACGTGGAGCTTCTCCAGGATATTGCCGCCATAGAATGCGTTGAAAATCACAATCCTCTGGAGCAAGTCGGATTTGCCGATACATCTTTTGGACGTCGGCCGAGAAAACTACGGCATGTTTTCGCCATCGTAGCAAAATGGTAAATATTTCCGGTAGTAGATTAGGGCCAGTATGAAGCAAGTTGTTAAGTGATACACCGGACCTTGTTTTCTGAGAAGCATTAAAAACAACCCTAAGTCGCGTGGTTGTGCTAGCATCGCGCAGCACGCCGTGATGCGGCAAGTAGTATGCCGCCCGAGAAGATTTGGAATCCGCTGGAACGGGTTCCATGTGCCCCAATTGAAGATATTCTTCCAAAAAGGAATCGTATAAGGATTTCAGTGCCGGCTTACCCTTCAATCGCGCTTCGAGTTTGTGTAGTAACACCGATGCGGTGTCAAGCGAGTTGCCCAATTGGGCCGGAGAAGAAGCGAAGGGAAGACGCACCTGATATCGTCCAGTGGTGTCGCGGGAGTGTGTGGAGCAGAAGTGCTGTTCGCACTCACTCTCCGCCGAAGTAAATGTACGGGGAGGATTGGCTACCTCCTCCAGTACCCAGAAGCGTTGTAGTGATTCAGATAAATCTGTATCGCGAGTAACGCATTGCAAAGTAGCCGCTTCACGTCGTGAAGGGTTCGAGTATGAAGTGGAGTTGCAATGCCCAGTGAGAATCCAACCAAGAGAAGTACATTGAGCCACCGGACTGTTGGGAGGACCCTTCCGGAGGCCTTCAAGAATTATTTCCGAGTAAACATCAGCTCCTAAAATAATGTCCACTCTCTCTGCCGAGTGAAAGTCGGGATCGGCTAATTCCAAATCCCGCAAGTGAGCGAGAGACAGCGAAGCGTTAGAGGTTCGAGTGGGGGAATAAGAAGACAGTCGCGGCAGCACGTAAGCCGTAGTGGAAAGGGGCTTCGAAAGTTCACGAGTAGAGGAGAATGTGAGCGTCACACTTCCCCTCGTGTAAGCTCCCGTCGAGCCTACACCGAGTATTGGAAACCGCGCGGAACTTCGTTCGAGCTTCATGGTTTGCACCAACCTCTCGGAGACGAGTGAGACTTCGGAACAGGGGTCAATCAAGGCTCTCACAGCAGTTTTCTCGCCCCGACTTGACCTTACCAGAATTTTCGCGGTCGCAAGAAAAATGACCGAACTAGATTGAGTATTCGACCAGGAGGCTCGCGCACAGTGCGAGGTCCTTGAGTCCTCCACGCAACCTTGTGGAGAGACCTGTCGCGAAGATTCCTGCTCCGATTTTACATGTAACATTGTATGGTGCTTACCTACGCACAGTTGGCAGCGCTTTGTGGATTTGCACGAACTAGAATGGTGACTTCCGAAGCAGTTGAAGCACAAGTTTTTGTCCGCGGCTAATTTCTTCCTCTCGAGCGGGGACATCCCTTTGAACTTAGCACAGAACAATACGAAGTGTTGGCTGAAGCACAGCGGGCACTTCGCACGTCTTTCTTCGGTGACCGATGCGGTGTGCGTCTTGAATTTTGCTGATCTTGTATTATTTTTTAGAGATGACCCGGAGGAAGGCGAAACTGCAGCATCCGAGACAGCTTCTTCGACTGCTTCCAAGGCACGCAGGTGTCCTGTGAGGAACAGCTGTAATTGTTCGAACGAAGGCGGATCCGTAGTGGCACCGATTGAAGACTCCCACGCCAATCTTGTCTTCGAGTCCAACTTTTGCACAAGCCCGAAGACCAACCAGTCATCCCAGTGCTCGACTGGCCGGCCAAGAGCTTCCAGTGACTGAACGGCGCCCAGCGTGCCGTTCAGAAGAGGTTTCAGGCAGCTTGCCGACTCCTTCCTCATGGACGGCAATGAGGAAAGAGCCGTGAGATGCGATTGTATCAAGATCCGCAGGTTCTCATATCGCGCCGCGATAATCTTCCACGCTCCAGCGAAGTTGGCCTCTGTGAGGCGTATATTTTGGATTAATTGAGCGGGCTCGCCAGACAAACTTATTTTTAGATGGTGGAATTTTTCCACCGCGGAGAGTTGCTTATTGTCTATGACGAGTGACGTGAACAGGTCACGATAACTTGCCCACTCCCTGTAGTCCCCGGAAAACCGGGGCACGTCGATTCGTGGAAGCGAACGCTGCGGAGGGTTGGCGATCGGAGCGGTCGGCGGCTGCTCCAGCGGTTTGCGGAGGTCCAGTAATGCGGCCTTGTTAACCAGATACGCTTCTTCACACAAAGCAAGGTGATCCGTGACAAAATATGGCCAAGTAGCGTACTCGGGGGTCACAATGTCTAATAGCTGGTCGTGACCCTCGGTGAAGGTGGTCCAATTTTTCTCCAGTAGTTCGAGCCGCGACGTTACTACTCCATCCGTGATCTTAGCGGCTCCAAGCTTTTTCATATTTGTCACGGTGTTGGAAATTCGCTGGTAAAGCGAAAGTTGCTTGTTAACGTATTTCTCCATGGTAATTTGAACGTTAACAACAAGTAACCGTACTTAGTTTGAAGGCGAGGTCGAGTTACCGAAAAAAAATGTAGAAAGTAATTCGTACCGTGTTCGACCGTGTTCGACCCCGGTTATTATTGTCTTGCGGCGACCGTTTTTCGCGCACTGTAGCCGGTAATGTAATTAGCTTAACTGGATTAATTAGTTGAAATTTAATCCCCTTTAACTATTCCGTCCGTTAAGCTATCCGGCTCGAAGGACCAATGTTTCGGATAGCTGCTTAAGATGTTAATTTAGTCAACGGATTCGGTTTATTTATAAAAAGGCACAATTCACAAGTAGCACGAATCACATATATTTTACAGTCACCGCACATGAACAAGTAATGTACAATAAAACGCAGAAATAAATAAGTACTAGTAACTAATAATGTATAAAGTGAACAGTTTCTCCGCACGACCTTTTAGCTCCTTATCTTTATCAACAGTTTAAACGGTTGTAAATCGTTTGAACCCGAAATCGCAAATCTCTCTTAAAACCTCTTATCTCTTATTGAATATTACTATAACCGACCATTTGTATGCCCGCGCAACGGTATTTATACCGATGCGCGGGGCAAGGAGCGAGAAGAGATAAGTGGGGGAGAACGCTCGCGCTTGACGCCACGGAACAGCGCTAGGCGCGAAGCTAACGAGCGCCCTCCCTAATGGTGAATCCGCAACAGTATCTCTAAACTATCGTGAATAAGTATATATTGTTGCGTCACGGTTGGCGGGATATAGGAACTTTGTGTAGGTTCGGTTCCCCGTGGAGCGCTGAACCGCTCTGCTTGTGGAAAAGCGCGAAAGAATCAAACACAAATTTAGAGTTTAATAAGAACGACTATTTATTCCAGAATTTAGCGTAAGAGATACTGTTGGTTCAAGAGGTAACGAAGTTCTGCTGAATGTGGCTTCTTCTTCTTCCCATTACGGCTCTGGTCCTTCTTCCTGAGTTCCTTGGTTTCCCCTTCTCTTCAGGTAGCGGCCAATGGGGTTGAGTCTTGCTGGGCCTTGGATCGTCCTTGGACGCATGGGGGTGGTAACGTTTCGCTTTCCGGTAAAGACATAGGGGTGCGCACGCAAGGGAGAAATGGGAAAAACCCAAGAAAGCGCATGAAAGTCGCGAGGTAACGGTAAATAGAGAATCGTGGAAAAAAACCTAAGAAAATACACGAGGGAAAAGGAATCTTACAGCGCGTTGTAGGAATACGCCTACAATAATTAACAATGTACTGGTCGGTGTATCGCGTATGTTCGTCTAACTTCGAATCTCGCTCCTAACTTACTATCGTTATCGATAGTTACAGTTATATTGTCGATCATCGGTTCGATATCACTAGATATTAACCTTTGTTACGCTATCGCGTTAACTAGGGTTTATATCTAGTGATATCGAACCGATCATCGACAGTTTAACTGTAACTATCGATAACGATAATAATTTAGGAGCGAAATTCAAAGTTAGATGAACATACTCGGTACATTGTTAATTATTGTACGCGTATTCCTACAAGGCGCTGTAAGATTCCTTTTTCCTCGTGTATTTTCTTAGGCTTTTTCCACGATTCTCTATTTACCGTTACCCTGGGACTTTCATGCGCTTTCTCGGGTTTTTCCCATTTCTCCCTTGCGCGCGCACCCCTACGTCTTTACCCGAAAGCAAAGACGTTACCACCTCCACGCGTCCAAGGACGAACCAAGGCCCAGCAAGACTCAACCCCATTGGCCGCTACCTGAAGATAAGGGGAAACCAAGGAACTCAGGAAGAAGGACTAGAGCCGTAATGGAAAGAAGAAGAAGCCACATTCATCAGTAGAACCTTGTTATTTCTTGAACCAACAGTATCTCTTACGCTAAATTCTAGATTAAATACTGATTCTTTCTGAACTCTAAGTTGTGTTTGATTATTCCGCGCTTTTCCACAAGCAGAGCGGTTCAGCGCTCCACGGGCAACCGAACCTACATAAAGTTCCTATATCCGACCAATCCGTGACGCAACACCTTAGTTAACGCGATAGCGTAACAATATACTCTGCGTTCGCCGAGAGTTGGCAAGTGACAGCATATTGCGTTCTCACTCTGCTGCTACCATGTGCGTTGCTGTTATTGGCTACGGCCAGTGACAAAGAACGACGACGACCATATCGAGACAAAGTAAGATAGAATGATGAATTTAGAGCATTGGCGTAGCCTCCCCATCAAAGTGTACACTATGTATTAAGAAATTTAATGACTTCCTGAGGCTACGCCAATGCTTTGGAATCATTCTATTTCACTCTGTCCCGATATGCTGATCGTCAACCTTTGTCACCGTCTTCAGCCAATAGCAGCAAGTCACGTGATAGCAACCGAGTGACAGCGTAAACTGTCACTCGCCAACTCTCGGCGAACGGACAGTACACATAGTATTGTCACAGCCTACTCTAGTACTAGCCGTGCTGAAGAACGTGGCAACACCGCGTGTTTACCGATCGGGATTCCTATTTTCAGTAATGGGAGTCTTGTACTTGGGTTTACAATTAACGCTTTTTTTTATAGAAAATTATGTTAAAGTACACAATTCTTGATTAATTATGTCTAAGTAATATATAAATATTGCAACTATGGTAAATAGAAGTGATATTAAAGTATACTAATAGTTATAAATGTGGTATACATTTTGTGGACTCTCGAACTGGTTTGGTGATGTGATACATAATATTGGAAATATTTTACAGTGGTTTTAAGAAAATATAAGTATGAAGCGAAATAGAATCATCTTTGAACTAAAACGCAACATTTGGAAATGAATGAAGTGATATATAAGTTAATAGAAACTGGAAATAGACAAAATAAATGAAACGAAATCAAAGAGGTTAAGTGAACACGGAAAGAGGATAAGTGAACACGAAAAGAGGTTAAATGAACACGGAAAGAGGTTGGATAATTAGTTACTGAAGGGAAGAGTTGTGCAGGTAATTACAAAATATTCACCACAAATGCATGCTTATGATTTTCAGATTTTAAAAAATCTGATTCCAAATTGGCACCATTTATTATGGCTTCCACTATTGCACACATACAGTGGATTAAAAAAGTATTGGCACACCCAGTTTTCTTTGAATATCTTTAAACTATAAAGTAATCTATTAATATTAACTATGTTTATTAGTGTATGTTCAGTATGTTTACTGAGAATTCTCAGTTATTTGTTATAAGGAAGTAAATTGAAGAAAACAAAAAATCCATAGTCAAAAAAGTATTGGCACACGTGTGATGTTATTGGAGAACGCACAATAATAAACAATATGAACAATATTGAACTTACCTAATATTTGGTGTGCGCATTTTTAGCCTTAATTACGGCTTGTAATCGATTAGGCATCGATTCGACAAGTTTTTGTGTAATTGTGTAATGATGAAGAGCGAGTTATCCTTGTGCGTGCGCAATAAAATTATTTCATTGTATAAAAGTGGCGAAAGTTACCGAAAAATCGGTAATTCATTAAATTTAAGTTTCTCGACAGTGAGAAATGTAATACAAAAATTTAAGGAAATTGGTAGCATCGAGAACAAACCTCGATCAGGTCGTCCGCAAGTACTTACAACTAGAGAACGAAGAGACATCGTCAAAGAAGCAATAAAGAATCCTTTTGTAAGTGCCAAAAATTTAGCTGTTGACATCGCAACATATTCGGGGAAGAGAGGTGAGTGCCTAAACAGTCCGAATGTTTTACATTTTGCGGAAATTTATGGTAGAGCAGCCAGAAAACAACCGTTCATTAATGCGAAGATAAGGGAGAAACGGTTCGGGTTTGCAAAAATATATATAAATAAGACAATGGAATTTTGGAAGACGGTTATTTTCTCGGACGAGAGCAAATTTAATCTTTTCGGCTCTGAGGGGAAAAGATTTGTATGGGGAAAACCGCACACCGAATTAAATCAAAAGAATATTATTCCTACAGTAAAACACGGTGGTGGTCACGTCATGGTATGGGGCTGTATGTCATACCATGGAGTAGGAAATTTGGTTTTTATTGACGGTAATATGAATGCAGACGTCTATATCGACGTGTTGCGAAATAATTTATTAACGAGTGCAACAAAAATGGGCATAGACGGAAAAAAATGTTCCAACAAGACTACGACCCGAAGCAGACGGCTGGGGAAACATGAGAATGGTTATTGTATAATGTACCAAAACAACTCCCTACACCAGCTCAGTCGCCGGATATTAATCCGATAGAAAATCTTTGGCATATTATAGATTTAAAAATCCGAAAAAAGAAGATAAAGAATAAAAATCACCTAAAAGCGACGCTTTTAGAAGAGCATCGGAAATTACACAAAAACTTGTCGAATCGATGCCTAATCGACTAAAAGCCGTAATTAAGGCCAAAGGCATACACACCAAATATTAGGTAAGTTCAATATTGTTCATGTTGTTTATTATTATGCTTTCCCCAATAACATCACACGTGTGTCAATACTTTTTTGACTATGGATTTTCTGTTTTCTTCAATTTACTTCCTTATAACAAATAACTGAGAATTCTCAGTAAACATACTGAACATACACTAATAAACATAGTTAATATTAATAGATTACTTTATGGTTTAAAGATATTCAAAGAAAACTGGGTGTGCCAATACTTTTTTGATCCACTGTATGAGTAAATAAGGTTATTACTTCTTCTGTAGGAGTGGAAAGACCAGCTCTTTGTAAGTGATCAAAATATACATTACTTATCGTTGTACCTTTATCCTCCCTTATTAATTATTTACATATATGACAATTTCATTTTTTAGCGACGGAATGGGACCCATAACCGGATATATAAATCTTAACATAATCATCTATAACACACATGGATGGTATCGAAAATTTCTGAAAATCCATTTACGTCAGCCGAAAGATCATGAAGATCATTAATATTCTTCCCTTATAATTAGGAACATAACAACACTGTGGCATTATTAACTAATAAATATAGTACCAAACTTGTGAAAAGAACTATGTAAAACAAATTTTTCAAAAACTGTGTATGTGATATAATAAAAATAAATTTGTGAAAAAATAGTTATGATACTATTAAAATGTAATTAATGTTGGTTTCATCTATTGAATAAGTTCTGAGATTTGGAATAGACTGCAACTGCTTATACAAAAGTGTTTATGTTAAGATGAGGTCCGAATGGTAGATGCTTCTCTTCTAAATTCATTCGATAGAGTTTCTCCTATTGCATAAGGATGTGCCTTCCTTTTACGTTATAATATAAATATTCTTTTATTAAACTGAACTGTGTATTATACATGATCAAACTTCCACATAATCTAGTTTTCCAATAATTAATACTAAATTTAATAAAAATTCCTTTTTGATTTCATACCACTTGAATGTAAAAACTGATCCCTGAAGAATCCATTATTATTGTTTCCTATTTCAGAAATATTTTCTTGCAGTGGCAGTGATCCCTTCCAATTACAGTTAGTTGTCATGGAACCTGTGATAAACAGATAGAACGATTTGTAATCAAAATGTATGCAATAAAAATGTAAATGTATGTATGTGATTTACTTATCTTTACACATGCATTGCGAAGACTTGCTTCATTTCCTCACTTCATACAGCATAAATAATTTTTGCCATTGATATTGGTGCTGGAAATAACTAAAGTAAATTCATGATGATTTCCAATTAATCCAATTATGTGCATAATAAAAGTATAAGGGACATACTTACGCTTTTATACATGTCATTTCCACTGAAAGAATAGCTGCAAGTATAAATTATTAGGAGAGTGTGAAGAGACCCACCACCACCCCCGTCATAGACGGTCCTCTTCACTCCCCATTTTCGTGTGCGCTGGATGCACTCGCCGGTGCATTAATGGCCTTAGATTGCAATTTATTTTTACACAGCTGGTCCTATGCGCTGGATGCACTCGCCGGTGCATTATTGGCATTACTGACCGTACTTGTACATGCTCCTCCTGTTTTTATATACGGAGGTTCTCTAATCGGCTGTTGTCGATTGAATCTACTATCTATGATTTCTGGCAACATGCAGTCCTCATAGAACTTTCTCAGTCTTTCCTCCATTTCGGTTGCCCAGAATGTATCATCCCTTGGTACTTTTATAATTTTTATTCCTTTCGGCGTCCATAAGCAGAATAAGGCAATTTGCCTATTCGTTATGTGCAATTGTCCTTGCACTTGATAATAATAGTGATGATTTTTATTTAATTTATCATCTCGGGAAATACGCCGTATAGCAGGAAGTTGTTCTATTGCTTCGTCAGGCGATAAACCCTTCGCCGATTCGGGACATTTCACTTCGACGATGGTATCATCGCCCAGGAGGCCGTCAGGAGTTGCACCTAAGTATGGCACAACGGCATCGATGAAGAGGCCACATGGTTGAATACGGATGCCTAATTTGTCCAATTGTTTCAAGGCGTTTGCCTCATTTTCCCTTCCGTATTCCAGAGCACGTGAATTCTGAAATTGTGGGTACATAATACTCTTCAATGTATTTGCCCGTGGTGTATCCATTCGTAATCGGCATATCTTGCCAAAATTGGATGCAGTCAATAATTTCTTTCTATAAGCTATCCACTTTTCGTTATTCGCTTGATCGCGAGTTTCCGCTTCGATCGTGCATCGCATCGTTTGCCACTCGTGGAGTATAGCCGTGTGCCTTTGGCACTCGGAAGAGTATGCTGTCTCTTCCATATCTGGTTTTTCTGCACTGGGGCCGTAATCTTGGTCGCATGATTGCTTTTCATTTCTGTAGGAAGATGCTTTCGCTTCTGCTTTATATTTCAAAGCCATTTCTGCTGCACGCTTCCGACGTTCTTCCATCTTTCTTACGATGGTTGTCGGCTCTTTATTCATTGCCATACTCAATCTGCTAAACGCCTCTTTTGTATTATATTGGACGACAGCAGCGGAGACTCTACCCTGGTACGAGCCACTTCGTCCAAAGTTTATTCTTTTGCCTCCGATTAATTTCGCAATGATATTATTGTAGCTTTCAACGGCATTGTTATTTAGGCCGTGCAGCAAACTTTCAGCTTGAGCGAAAAGTGGTTGCATCGCTTCTTCGATATTCTGGTAAATGCCAGCTTCTTTGAGCTTTGGAATGTAATTCACTCTGTTGGGATCAGAGTAAGTCGTACAAAAGTACGCTAACTTCTGACACTCCTTGTGTTCTCCGAAAACGTGACTCGGTACATTTTTCATATCTTCCTTCCAGTTTTGGATTTGTTCAACGAGTCTTGTTGTTTCTTTGAAGCGGTATTCTGCAGCTTTCTTTATACCCGTTCGCAGGCGTAGAGCATTCTGCTTTACGATGGCTCTTAGATCTTTGTAGCGGCCTTTCGTTACGATATCATTTATTTTTTTACTGAAATTGCGTAGCAGGTGATTGGTGCATTCTATTTTCCGGACATGCACCATATATTCTCCATATGGATCATTGTCCAATATCTTTTTATACACGCTGCTATCGCCATCAGCAACTAGTATACTGTATACTAGGCCGTGCATTTCTATGCTGCATTTGAATCCTTCTACAATAGCAGCACTTTCCATTCCAGTTGAACTCTGATTGCGACCCCAGTTTTTGAAGCATCGATGCTCGCGTGCTTCTTCCTTCTTCTTAGCTGCTGTTTGGCAAATCATGCAGAATTTGTTTTTCACGCTGATGTACAGTACTTTTTTCGTACGGTATCCCACAATGGCTCCTACGCCCGAAAGAGAATTATAATCTCCTCCGCGGTATGAGCGCTTCATCCAGCTGCCATCTGCGACAACTGCGATCCACGGTATATTTGATCCTGGCAGTACATCGCCTCTTTCGAGAGCCAAAGATCTTTCCTCTTTTCCAGCTTCTTCCATTTCGCGTTGTGCGGCCACTTCGAAGGCATCGATTATGTCATTCTGACATTTTTCGTATATCCTTTTCGACATACAGGATACGTCCATGCCAGATAATAATTCCTCCAGTTGGTTGTATCCGCCGCCCGTCATCATTGTTGCGGAAGTAGCGGTATGGTTGATATCCATAATACCATCACTCTTCCGAAGACAGGATATACGCTCTACGTGATTGCACATTCGGCACTGTACAATATACGCTTTTTCCAAGCCATACTGTTGACATCCAACTATATCGAAGTGTTCGATGCCACAGCCAATAACCGAATGTTTCGGGAGCTTTTTAATTTGCTCGAAGACATACGCAAAATCAGCGAAGTCTATTCCTTCTGAAACTGTTTTTTCTGGCTGTTGTGGTTCTGCTGTCTCTACCACCCAGTCACAGTTATCATCAATATAACTCGTCTCTTCGTTGTTGTCTGTTACGGACGGTATTCTATTGTTAACTGGCAGCTCATTGCCTTCCGGCACTGATTTCATTGCGTCTTCGAAATCTACTTCTTCTGTAATTTGTATAATTTCTTCCGCCGGAAAATCATCCACAGCAGACGTGCTTGGACGTACTTCGTACGATGTACCTGCAGAAATTCCTGCTTCAGGGGCGGTACTCTGACTTACTGTGAGGTACGCTGCGTTCTTCACCCGCCGCCTAAACGTAAAGAGTCAATAAATATATGTATACAGGGTGGGCTAGAACTCGCGCAGTACATATCCGTAGCTGTGGTGATTCTGAACAACTTTTTCCTTGTCCAAAATATTGTCTGAAGCTTCGTTTTTGAATTATTAACGAAAAACACTGGCGAATGAGCCAGTATGAAACGCGCCCATTAACTTTCGACTTTTTCATTAAATTGTTTTTCATGAATAACGAATAATTACATATTATTCATTTGCCTTACGTTGCCCCTCAATTAGGGGTGTGCGAGCGCTCGAATTTTACGAGCCGAGCTGAACTCGGTTCGATTATGTGAGCCGAGCCGAGCGCTCGAATTTCGAGTACTCGATCTATTCGAGCGCTCGCACACCCCTACCCTCAATGCACCCGATCACAACCGCGCGTTGTGCCTGAGCTCGGGCCAAACGGGCACTCTCATTCGCCAGTGTTTTTCGTTAATAACTCAAAAACGAAGCTTCAAACAATATTTTGATCAAGGAAAAAGTTGTTCAGAATCACCACAGCTAACCTCCATTTCCGGATACTGCGCGAATTCTTGGACACCCTGTATACTGATAGTATATATATATACTGTATCGGATTATTAATTAATTATAGTGAGTCCAGAGTTAAATGAAAAAAGTGGAATGGGAACTGCCGATTGATGCCGCCGATCGACAGGGTCGTCTGCGAGTCGCAGTTGTAGGATCCCAAGGAAACAGATGAGAATAAATAAAGTAATATGATCAAATTTATATCATGTATGGTCTCATTTTAATCGGAAAAATCTCAACAATATGTTTATGAAAAATTGTATGTCGAAAAAGCTAAAAAAGAAAGTTAATTTGTCGTTTTTATTATAGCATCGTTTTGCATTTGTGTAATCACACCGACACGGGGGCATTTAAATTTCTCGGTCGCCTCGGCCATTATTCTATCATTGTTTTTTCCTTTACTAAATTGGTGTCCGTTCTACGGACACTGTCTCAAACCATTTACACATTGACCAATAGTATATCACAGGGCAACGAAGTAAAGACTCGCTCGGGCACAGGGGCAAGCACGCGTGGCGCACGAGCCACCATTTCGCTGGAGGTGGAAAATCTAGGTAGGAGAAGGAGCCCAGCTGACTCGCGAGCCGCTAGTTCGTTGCCCTGGTATATCATATACTGTATACATGTATGCATACTGTATGTATGTGCACCCATTCCAAATTGGCATGGCGCTGCCCGGCTCGGTTCGACGAGCGGTCGAGCTTTGTAGTTCGTTTAGTGGGGTGAGAAATCCTCACACCACTTTTTTCATTTAATTCTGGATTTACTGTAAATAATCATGAACATATGAACGGGAAAAGAATGAGTGGAGCAACAGGGGTAATTCTAGAAGCCCATGCAAGCACATAATAATGGAATGCCACATGCAATAGCCACATGCATCGGTGAAACAACACTAATCAACGATGAAACTTTTTTCGCAAATTTTATTGCGAAATTTCTTACGTTTTTTTGCTTAATATGAGACTAAACGGGATATAATTTTGATCATATGTATTTGCTTTATATTGCAACCCGTTGTTACGTGTCAGAGACGACTCACTGTTGTTGTTATTGAAAACTTGTAGTATGACATACAGGAGTGAGTCAGGGCACGGACCGAGCGGTATGACCCAGCGAAGTCATACCGCTTCTCCCTCGTCCAGGCCCGGAGATCCAAGGGTCGCGATGCCGACGCCACCGAGGCCCACGAAAACAAGCAACAGACCCTGTATAAGAAGGGAAGTAGCTAGGAGGGCAACTTAATCAGTGTACGAACCGTCACGCTAGTAGTTTGTAGTTTCATAGTCTGTAGTATCTATTCTGTAAAGTACAATCCGAGGATTGTACTCGTGCTTCGATTAAAAGTGCTGTATCTTCTACAACATACCGTGAGTGGGAATTATACATTAAAGGAAACCAACATCAGTCTTTTAAATTAATCTACCCACCACGTAGCACCGTTTTTGTAATTTACCAACGCAAATATGATCCAAATTATATCGTGTTTGGTCTCGTTTTAATCGCAACAATTTCAACAATATTCTAATAATATTTTAATAATGAAATAAGTTAAAATAATACAGTTTTTTCGCAATATCTTTCACTTTAGCGCATAAAAATTATGAAAAAATCTGAGATATTTCCATTATGGAGGTACATATTGTAAGTCGCGGGTCGTACGGCTGCAGGACGCCGGCGAAGCGGAGCCATACATTGTATGCGTCGCGCCGAACGACTTCGCGGCGGGCATTTACTGACGCCAGAATTCTCATTCCTCTCTTTCTTTCATACGCTGTCCCTTGACAGCGAAACGGTAACATGAATAGCGCTCTAAGTTCATATTTGCGTATATGAAATTAAAATATTTAACAATTATTTTTAAAGTATTTGTAAGCAAGTATTGATCATTGTCATTCAGTTAGGAATTAGACCAAAAAAAATGAAACCGAGGGAGGCCCGAACCGACAAAAAAATATAAATGTGTGTCCACGATTTCTTCAATACAAAATCGGCATTTTTCAGCATTTTTTACATCTTTTATTTTTTGCAGCTCGTGTTTTAAATTTAAAAATATGCAAAACTTCTACAATATTGTAAGGCGGGGAGGGACAGGAAACTAATCTTTAACTTTTATAATAATTAATTTGGCACGCTGCTCGACACGTCCACTCTACATGAGCGTCTGGGCAAGAGCCCCTTTATCACCATCAACCGTCCGTCTTGCCCGTCGACCGTCAGGTTCGCCGTCACAAGAATCGGCATCGTCGAACGGTGGCCCGCCGCGAAGACGTTCGGCGCGACGCATACAATGTATGGCCCCGCTTCGCCGGCGTCCTGCAGCCGTACGACCCGCGACTTACAATATGTACCTCCATAATGGAAATGTCTCAGATTTTTTCATAACTTTTATGCGCTAAAATGTAAGATATTGCGAAGAAACTGTATTTTGGTTCTTTCGCTCAAACTACCCTCCCAGTCAAGCTACAGGTTTGAAACTTGGTACGAATTGGTTTTTCTTCATAAGCTATCGAATGACACCTCACAAGTTGAATTTGGTTTAGGGGCACATTCGACTCCCTTATCCGGGTATAGCCTTTTATGGACGCTCGCGGCCGGTCCCGAGTAGCCAGTGCCAAGTCAGAAATTACTGTACTGTGCTACTAAATTACAAACTGTAACTTCATATAGATCTGTACCATAAAACTTAACTTACCTTTCCTGACGCCTTTTATTTGTGGACAAACGCCTTTTTTTTTTTTTTTTTTTTACGAGGTGGAAATCTTCGAATGACACCCCCTGCCCTGGGGGAGAGCAGGAGGTAGTGTCGGATTTCTACTGACTAAAACCAACCCGGTTACCTGACCTCGGCGCTTGTAGGGGAGGCCCCGTGACCTACGGAGACACTTCCGGTGCCTCCCCACGCCCGGCCATTGTGGCCCCATCCTCGGGAGGGTCAGAAGGACCCTCCGAAAATATCCACCGTATCGCACATGGCCGCGCCAGGGGCAACACCCGACGCGGCCTACCTCCATCAGACCGTGATAAGGACGATTCGGGCCCCCACCCGAGTCGCCCACGGCTCTCCGACGGCCCTGCGGGATTGGGGGGGTTTGAACCTCCCCGGCAGGACCGCCCGAATACGGGGTATTAGCGAGGTCAAACAGCAGGGGGTGAGGGGGAACACCTCAGCGCCCCTCGGGTCCATCAGCCATACCAAACAACGGGAGGGGGAGGATCTCGCCAGCGGAAACGGCCTGCGAGTCCACCCCTCCTTAACATTCGACGCCAGATGTCTGGCTGTCGGGCAGCCCCGCGGGATACCGGGAGGACATAGTCCTCCCACAGCAGGGCCGCCCGCATACGGGTATTGGCGAGGTCAACCGGCAGGGGGTGAGGGGGAACACCTCAGCGCCCCTCGGGTCCACCAGCCATACCAAACAACGAGAGGGGGGGATCTCGCCAGCGGAAACGGCCAGCGAGTCCACCCCTCCTTTTCATTCGACGCCAGATTTCTGGCTGTCGGGCAGCCCTGCGGAATACCGGGAGGACATAATCCTCCCACAGCAGGGCCACCCGTCCACTCAGTCAGCGGTGACAGTCATCCGAGAGACGGGAGGGGGGAACACCTCCGATCGCCCCTCGGACCGTCACCGCTTTTACACCACGGGAGTGGGGGATCTCGCCAGCCTGCGCGAACGCAACCGGCGAGCCCTTTCCCTCCACCTTTCGCGTCGGACGGGGTCGGTCAGTTCCCGACCCCGCTCCGATGCCTCCTTTCTGCGAAGAACATCCTCGCAGAAGGAGGCCACCGCTACCCAGGCTCTCTCGCTGCCCAGCATCATACTAACGATGCGTGGCAGAGAGAGATCCGCCCCCACTTGCGCCCTCAACGCCCGGCGCTCCGCCGCCCATTTCGGGCACTCCTCCAGTGTGTGCTGCGCTGTGTCCAGCGCAGCCCCACACTCGTGGCACTCCGTCGTCGCCTCCGCCTGTATCCGGCACAGGTACTCACTGAAGCAGCCATGCCCGGTGAGCACCTGCGTGACTCGGTAGGTGAGCGTCCCCCTGCCGCGGTCCAACCATTCGTCTAGGCTGGGTATAACCGCCCCGACTGCTCGTTGCGCGACTCCTCGATCGAGGAGCTCCCTCCTCCATTTCTTTCGCGCAACCAGCCGGGCCTGGCGCCTCACGTCCACTTCCTCCTCAGCGGACACCTCAGCGGACACCAGGCGGAGTTCTCGGAGACGCTCATAGATCGAAGCGTCCCCCTCCGCCAGAAGATCGAAGGGCACGGTGCCCGCCAAGGTCAGCGCCGCCTCGTGGGATATCGTGCGGTATCCCCTGACCACCCTGATGGCCATCCTCCTCTGTACGCGGCGCAGCGATGTTTTGCTGCGCCGCGCGACCACCAGGGCCGACGCCCATATCGGGGCGCCGTACAGGACCATGGACCGCACGATACCAAGGTATAGGCGGCGCACCCTCTCATCTGGTCCCCCGATGTTTGGGAGGAGGCGACCAAGACCAGTCGCCGCCCTCTCCAAACGGGGAGCCAGTCGATCGAAGTGGACCGTGAATCGCCAGTGGCTGTCCAGGAGGAGACCGAGATAATTCATCCGGTCCCCAACCTGAACGTGCTCACCCCCTATCATAATCCAGGACCGGGCGGTCCCGCGCTCCGGGGCCTGTCGTGAAACCACATGGCCTCGGTTTTCGGCGGGGAGATCCGCAACCCCAGTCCCCGGATACCGTCGACGACGGAGGCCAGTCCCGTCTCCGCCAGACGGATGGTCCTCTCCCAGTCCCTCCCGACGGCCATCAGCAGCGTGTCATCCGCGTAACACGTCAGACTGACGCCGTTCGGGAGGGCAGCCCGCAGCACCCGATCGTACCTGATGTCCCATAACATGGGGCCCAGGACCGACCCCCGTGGGACACCACGATCCACCTCCCTCGTGCACAACCGGCCACCTCTGCCCGGATATTCCACCCACCTGTCCCTGAGGTAGTCCCTTAGGACCTTCCTCACGTAGAGGGGCACTCCGTGGTCAGCGAGTGCCCCCCCGATACGCCCCCAAGGAAGGGAGTTAAAGGCGTTGACGATGTCCAGACTGACCGCCAACGCCACCCCTCCCTGGGACGTGGCCGAGTCCGAGAGGTACCTGACTCGACTGATAGCGTCGATCGTCGAGCGTGTGGACAAACGCCTAGCAGATAATATAGGCTGCTTCCTTTTGACACCACCCTTCAAATAGCGTAGACTTCTTGCACCTTCGCCTTCCTTTTTTGATTCCATGGTAATGAAATGATCACACACAGCACTACACTAACGAACCACGCAAAAATGGAACAATTCACAAGTTATGAATTGTACACCATATATCAATATTAGCGTAGTAAATAAAAACCCGATCGCTTTCTATGTCCTTCGCGTAGCGCAAACGACACAAAACTGATCAACTAGCGTTGCTCTAAATGTAGAACTAAATGAACCTATTATACCTTATTCCTTATAAGGGTCGATCGATTTTTGTTATTCTTGACTGGTACATACATTGTATCTACGCTGCACCAGACATGGGACCGTCGCTCTCTTGTTTTCAAATCTTTCCCGTGTGAACGTTTACGCGGGCCGAAATGCCCGGTTCTTGGAGCAAGTGAAATACAAAATACAGTATTCTCTCGATGGAAGCGCGAAAGAAGTATGCGATACAAGTGGAGAGTTCATCCCCACCACTGGGGTGCATTCCCCTCGAGGGGACGAAGTTCGCTCGGCAATCGGTGTAACGTGATAGGTGTTCGGATATATCGGTGAGCCAATACTAATTGAAGGATGCAACTTTGCTATTTCTCATCCTTTTCTTATGAAACTTTTACATAGCATAGCTGACATTTTTCTGATTAAAATGATACCAAATACGATATAATTTGGACTATATTTAGTGGCTTAATTAACGGTAATAAGTTTCGGCCGCAGAAAAGTATAGGTAGTGAAAAGAAAAGAGAAGCTGCGATCGTGTTTTGGTTTGCAAGCTCGGTTCCTTATCTTTACTCGCTGTCCTTTTCTACGTTCGACGCTGGCGGCAAATTTCAACCAACATAGCAACAACACGATGGTAGAGAACGTTCTGTCCCGAAGCTTTCGCTTCCACCGAGGGAATACCTATTGAGTGGGTGAGAAAGGCAATTTGGGCTATGTTCACCTTTGAGGCTAGCAAAATTTTGATCGTCACAAAGGAAGCAACTGTGCCCAAGGAAACACCGTAAGTGCTTTCACGCTTACTATCCGTCTTTTTCAATATATGCACGGGTTATTATGAAAGTGGCCTAAATCCATTTTTTTAGTTTATTACATTTCACTTATTCTTTTACATACATATTATTATATCAACATGATACATAATAAACGAAAAATTCTTGTTTTTAATTTCAACTAACGCCATTTTCATAATAACTGACACACTATCGTCATAGTATTTTTTTAATTTTTTCTTTAAAATATATTGTGAAAATGTGATTGTTGAGTGTCCGCGTGTTTCTTACGCTCAGTCAGAGATTCGGGTATTCAATCTCACGTAGATTTGCACTTTGAAATCCATTTTCATTACGTTCGATAGTTACACTGGCTTATTCCACTTGTTTTCAGATATCTGATACCAAAGAAAGCAAGAAGGAGACGGCCCGGCGTGGGAGCCAGCCCCGGCGTCGGAGCCGATCTTCGAGCAGCAGCCAGCCCCGGGTCGGGGCCGATCGTCGAGCAGCAGCCAGCCCCGGCGTCGGGGCCGATCGTCGAGCAGCAGCCAGCCCCGGCGTCGGGGCCGATCGTCGAGCAGCAGCCAGCCCCGGCGTCGGGGCCGATCGTGGAGCTGCAGCACGGCCCGACGGCGAGACGAACATGCACAGTGTGCATGTTGTTTTAAATTAAAGAAAGAGGTATGTATATACGTTGCGATCTCACACCTAACGATCATACTGGATTTATACATTTCTCGCATTCTCACGAAAATGTGGGAACATCTAAATATTATTGCAGTAATTTATGTTTGTTTTTTATATTACAGAACATAGTGCTGAAGAAGGCCCTAAAAAAAATGCAGCGTGTCGCGGGCAGGGGCGGCCGAGGGGCAGACAGAGAAGCCCAGGGCAGAGGAGGAAGGGGCCGGGGCTCCAGTACCCAAAATATATTTAATTTTAATCGATAATAAAAGTCATATGTTTAAATAAATTTATGTTGTTCTAAATTTAACCTTTGTCACCCCAACTTATAGTTGAATGTTTCACTTGCCAAATCCATCCACTTCTTGAAGCTTTTTAAATTTTATTGTCAAAGCGCTTGATTGACTCTTTTTCTACATTTAAAATAAATTTCCATATTTTTGTTTTGTGGAGTTAATCGATTTGGCAAGCGAAGCATTCAGTTATTATTGTCACAAACAGGTAACGGCCCCCAAAAGGCTATTGGCTAGCATAATTGGTTGATACTAATTCAACGATGAAACTTTTTTATTCATTAATTTTTCTACATGTAACTTTTACCAATGTATCTGGGAGATCTTTCTGATTCAAATAAGACCAAACATGATATAGTTTGAATTATATTTACTTGTTGATACAGACTTTGTGGTACGTATTCAATTAGTATCAACAAGCAAATATAATTCAAACTATATCGTGTTTGGCCTTATTTTAATCAGAAAAATCTCGCAAGTACGTTAGTAACAGTTTCATTATGAGAAATTCAGAAAGTAATAAAATGAATACGTGCGGGATTCGAACCTACAGAAAATTTTCTGGCGGTTCGAGACAAAATCTCCGCTCGAGCCGATTCATTTAGTTAGCTGATGATCACATTTGTAACAGATATGGCAACAGCGCGACAGAAGTCTTGATAAGTTGCGGCAACTATGCCTTACTGTGTCTGTATTCACACATCCGTATTCACGTATGAATGAAAAACATCAGGTCAACTTATGACTGATTTGGTGACATTTTCTTACAATATGTTTTGTACAAAATGATCAAAAGAATGAAAAAGAATATTAATAAGAGCAATGCAATAATTTCAAATATTTGACGTAACTACCACATTCTGAAAATATGATACATACATAGGAGCGTAAAGGTTATAAAAAAAATCAGGGAGTCAACTGTTGATTGATTTAGAGACATTTCCTTATAATATGTTTTATACAACATAGTCAAAAGAATGAAAAAGAATAATAATAAGAGCAATCTAAAAATTTCAAATAATTGCTATAACTACCACATTTTGAAAATATGATATCAGTACATCAATACTTCCAATCTCCGTAAAAAAGTTCCAATCTCTTCTTTTTTATTTCAAATAATATAACCATATAATTATAACATAAATTCGACAGCGATTTCAAGTCAAGCATGTGTTACAGTAAAAGCGTTTAGTAATTGTACACAGTACCCAGTCAATACCTAAAATGCATATGACCTAACCTATAATCGTACGAAAATGCATACATTGACTGCATCACGCTGTAGCATTACTACTGTAGCACATGTCACGAGCCACCGCTTCAGTTTTGCTATGATTTCACGTTGCCAGCCCTCCTGAGTAAGCGCCACCTCGTCACCACTACCTGAACTAAATTTGTGACGTCACGTGCTCTGTTTTAACGGCAATACTAAAAGCGGACGACGAAACTCGTCTGTGGGAGTGCAGTCAGAAAGGTTCGTTTTTCTTCCTTATATGAGAATATTTTGAGCTGGGTGAGGGCTCATTCGAAAGAGGAAGGGTTAACGAGGAGCGCTGCACGCCCTGATTGTGTCACAAAATTCTTTTAGTGACCTAAAAATGCTTGTATTCTGCGGGTGTATTTTATCGATTTTTGGTTACACTTTGAACACTCATATTATTAGATATCAACACAATTTCCTTGAAAAAGCTGGGCAGCGCTCCTCGTTCAACCTTCCTCTTTCGAATGAGCCCTCACCCAGCTCAAAATATTCTCGTATAAGGAAAAAAAACGAACCTTTCGACACCCATGTTTCGGGCCAAATTATGTCGATATACAGCTCGCTGCATTACCCGTGTCTACCCCCTTAAACTTAGGTAATAACTTGTGATTCACGCCTGGAACAGTTACAACACTTCGTATCATCACGTAATCACCCACAGCATAGATTCGTGGTTTCTTACGCCTTTTGTCGTACATATATTTATTGTAGTCTTGTAAACGTCGGTTCCGCAAAATAGCATTATCTCTAATTTTATCACGGTTTATCTCTGTGTCAGTGACAGTCTGCAAATAATCGCGTAAGTCGCTATCAGTAAAACCATACTGCTCACAACCAAACAGTAATGAGCTGGGTGTGGCGTCAATAGCTCTGTGGTGAGTATTGTTTATGGAAAACTGAGCTTTAATCAAAGCCTTATCCCAGGTCTCGTCCGCACACATTTTGGACAACATTGACCGTAAAAATTGGTTCACTCTCTCGACCTGGCCATTAGCCCTGGGGGTCGCGCTAGCTACCTTAACATGTTCAATTCTTAATTCCGACAACAAATCCGAAAGTTCACTGGATGTGAACGAGCTGCCTCTGTCAGAGATAATTCGTTTACAACAGCCAAAATGATGAAAGTATTGCTTCAAAGAGGTGATCAGTTCTTTAACCGCAGTTGACCTAACTGGATACATTATTACAAATTTAGTGAAGGCGTCTATGATGATGAAAATGTGCTTAAAGCCTCGATTTGTCTTTTCTAGTGGACCATAATGATCCACATGAATAGTATCGACAGGTCGAACACCTTTATCGTAGATATGCAATTGGCCCTCAAGCTTTCCAGTAGGAACAGAGTACGTTAAACATTTAAAACAATTATCAATGTGTTCCTTTACTTGTACACGCATGCCTGGAAACCAATAGCTTTTAATAATCAGGCTGACGGCCTTTTCCAAACCTACATGACCAACATCCTCATGAAATCTCTGTACAACATCGCGGGTTATCGACTCGGGAACATAAAATAAAAGATTCTTATCGTACTTTCTATATACAACGCCGTTTCTTAATTCAAACCTATCGTTTTCCCGAATTTCTAACTCTCTATGAATAGTTTTAATCACGGGGTCTTGTAATTGCTTATAGACTAAAATTTGATCGAACGATAACGGTTCGACAAATAGTACGTTTCTGATGCTCTGATGTATAATCTCAAAGGAGTAGTTCTGCAAAATCATCGCCCAACGACTTATACGTGGATTAATATCCTTTTTGCTAAGAGCTAATTTGACAGCACTACAGTCGGTCACAATAGTAAAATTTATTCCCTGCAAATAAACTCGGAATCTCTCTAACGCATAGATAATTGCCATCATCTCAAGCTCATAGCTATGGTATCGGCTCCCTATTTCCGTCGTTCGTCGGCTAAAATACATAACAGGGTGCATCTGCAAATCTTTCTGTTGTTGAAACAGAATGGCACCGTAACCATAAGAACTTGCATCAGTTTGCAACTCAGTTTTTGCCGTCGGATTGTAGAAAGCTAATACCTGTGTGCTCACCAACTTACGAAAATAGCTGGTCAAGCCAAGGAAACGCTGTACTTGCCTAGCAGTAGTAGGTTGCTGGAAAGACTGAATAGCTTCAACGTTAGACTTGTTCGGTGTTACCCCGTTTTCTGAAATATTGTAGCCCAAATACTCGATATTTTGTTTCAAGAAGTGACATTTCCGAAAATTGAGTTTCAGGTCGTGTTCTGATAATAAACGTAAAACGTCACGGAGAATACCTAAGTTCTCCTTGACAGTGCCGGTGGCAATCAAAATATCGTCCAAATATAAGAGAATTTTCCCTGCATCGAGTAAAGGTTTGAAGACCAGACAAATAAACCTTTGAAAAGCGGCTGGTGCGTTAGCCAGTCCAAATGGCATCCTAACGTATTCAAACTGTCCATCTGGGGTGACAAATGAAGTAAATTTGACGGAACTCTCAGCTACCATGACCTGGTGAAATCCCTCTTTAAGGTCAAGACTAGTGTAATAGGAACTATTGGCTAAACGAGCAATTTGATCTTCAATCAACGGAAGGGGGAACCTATCTTTGATTGTTATCTTGTTCAGTGCGCGATAGTCGACACACAATCGGTGACTATTATCTTTCTTCTTAACTAATACTATCGGGCTACTAAAGTTAGAATTACTTGGTCTAATAATTCCCTTGTTTAATAACCCGTCAATAATTCTTTTAACTTCACCTCACTCATACCATGACAAACGCCTAGGAGTAAAGTAGAACGGCATACCCGTATCCACCAGACTAATACTGAATTCGTAATCGACATTGCCAGTGCCATTTTTGGTATGTGTATACGCATCTAGTAGCGTTAGCAACTCATCTTTGGTTTCGTAGGATAGCATAGAATCTAAACTATCTGTAACTAAATCTATTTCATTATTGCGCTCGTAACCTCTATATTTAAAATATTAGCAACAGGTTCATCATATTCTAATCTTAAAGAATCAGTCTCATTGAAAGTAAGGGTCAGTCCTGGCTGGAATATAAACTCTCGGCCCAACAAGAGGGCATACGTCATAGTCGAGTCAGGTACAACAACAAGCTTCACCGTAAAAATATGGTCGGATATTGAATTGACACGGATTCTTGGGACAACGTAGCCATGTACTACCAGCGGTGACTTATTTAACCCTCCATAATTAGTTCTGCATTTTTCTTGGAACAACGTAAAACTACTAAAATATTCTAAATAGGTACTTTCTGTAACAATATTAATTGCACTACCCGTATCTACTAACGCTTCAATAAAATAGTCACGCTCTAATGCTTCGGTCACCAGCACACAGCATCCATGGGACGGCTTCTTCTGACTTCCAGCTGCAGCCCTAGGACAATTTTGAAAGGTATGCCCCAACGTTCCACACGTAAAGCAGGAGCCCTTTTCTCGTCGTGGCTTAGGGCAAGACGACGACCAATGTCCTTCCTGGTTACAAAATCGTTTGGATTCATTTTTCCCCAAAACAAATGTCGAAAGTCCCAACAAAGTACGTAAAATTCACTCAACAGGTGGAAAAAAAAATTCAACGTAACCGGCTTCAACAGGCGGTTTTCCTAACCTCCAAAGTACACACGCGGTGTCTTTATCCCACTTCTGATAAAAACTGTAAGAGATTTATTATATATAAATGGTAATATAGTTTCAAACTAAACTATTGACTGGAGAATAATAATTAACAGTCTACTAATTAATAACTAATTGTAACTAAGATTAACTAAAGGGCTAATTAACGTATAAAGGACGGCTCGTGTAACATACAACGACTGTGTGTCCTGCGTCCTGCAGCACCTCAAGCGGCACGGTCACAGCCGACTCTAGTACTAGCCGTGCTGAAGAACGTGGCAACACCGCATGTTTACCGATCGGGAGTCCTATTTTCAGTAATGGGAGTCTTGTACTTGGATTTACAATTAACGCTTTTTTTTATAGAAAATTATGTTAAAGTACACAATTCTTGATTAATTATGTATAAGTAATATATAAATATTATAACTATGGTAAGTAGAAGTGATATTAAAGTATACTAATAGTTATAAATGTGGTATATATTTTGTGGACTCTCGGACTGGTTTGGTGATGTGATACATAATATTGGAAATATTTTACAGTGGTTTTAAGAAAATATAAGTATGAAGCGAAATAGAATCATCTTTGAACTAAAACGCAACATTTGGAAATGAATGAAGTGATATATAAGTTAATAGAAACTGGAAATAGACAAAATAAATGAAACGAAATCAAAGAGGTTAAGTGAACACCGAAAGAGGATAAGTGAACACGAAAAGAGGTTAAATGAACACGGAAAGAGGATGCATAATTAGTTACTGAAGGGAAGAGTTGTGCAGGTAATTACAAAATATACACCACAAATGCATGTATCAGAAAATGCTAAATGATGTACATTTAATTGGATATTAATATATATTAATTTAAATAAAATGTGCTTATGCTTTTCAGATTTTAAAAAGTCTGATTCCAAATTGGCAGTATTTATTATGGCTATTGCACACATATGAGTAAATAAGGTTATTACTTCTTCTGTAGAAGTGGAAAGACCAGCTCTTTGTAAGTGATCAAAATATACATTACTTCAAGTGAGGTTTGCTCTCTCTCTACGACGCGACGGCGCTGCGCATGCGTGTGTGTGATCGACGTATGTGTACTGATAGAGTATAAGAAAAAGAGAGCCATAGCGTAAGACATTTATATTTCATATCATATTATATCACATTACTCTTTGAAGTAAACTACCATTAAGCAGTAATATAAACACACTGCAGTTTCGATTTCCCTTATCCACCACCTCAATGGTTATGGGCCCAGACGTGTTCCACTGCGCTAACCTACACATAACCTAAAATACGCCACGTGGCTCCATACGCACATCCAACAGATACATTATTAATCAGTGATAAAAATAAAAAAAAAAAAAAAAAATGGCAGAAAGCTCACGAACAGACATTCGCGTAAATAAACTGTCGGACAACAATTATAGAGCATGGAAAATCGAAATGAAGTGGTACTTAAAAAGCAAAGGCTTGTTAGAATATGTGACTGGTGCAATCAAAGTGGATGATCAGACCCCATTAGAGCAAAGGAGAATACACAAAACGAATGACGACAAAGCTATAGCATTGATAGGACTCCACGTGGAACCAAACCAGCAGGTACATATAGAAGATAGCGCAACTGCTGAGGAAGCATGGAAAGCGTTAGAACAAGTCCACCAACCTAAGTCCAGGGTAAGAATTATGCAATTGAAAAAACAATTATATCAAAGCAAAATGAAAGAAGAAGATTCTATGTCATCTTATATATCTGAGATCAAGGTCATAACAAATAACCTTAGAGAAGCGGGCGCAGAGGTAAGAGATGAAGATTTGGCATATATTTTACTGACTGGACTACCTGACTCGTATGAAAACTTAAATACATCACTGGCAAATCTACCAGATAATAGCTTTACGACGGCAGAAATTTGTAAAGCACTCTTGTCAGAATATGACAGACGTAAATCCAGGTATCCAGAGGAGAGTGAGAGTCAAAAGGAAGCACTCCAAGTTGGAAGAAAACCACAGCACAGACGCTCAAATACAATGTCCACAAATAAGGTAAAAACTATTTTCTGCTCGCACTGCAAAAAGCAAGGGCACGATGTGAAGAATTGTTGGTCAAAGAATCGGACAAGGAATAAAAATTATAACTCAAGGTTTAACTATGAAAGAAAGGAGAACGATGAAGGATTCCTTGTATCGCTCAACAATATGGATATGGGAGATTCTTGGCTACTAGATAGTGGATGCACACACCACGTTTGTAAGAAAAGAGGTTAGTTCAAAACATTTAAAGAAGTAAAACTAGAGCCAATCAACACTGCAGCTGAGCCTCACGGACAATCAAGTGCCAAACTTGAAGCAAAAGGTATCGGCGATATTGAAATCAAAACGTTCATTGGCAAGCAAGAAAATTACGTGACTTTACATAACGTATATTATGTGCCACACATAAGAAAAAATCTCTTATCTGCTTCACAAATAAAGCGAAGATCAAAAGAGATAATTATACGAAACGGTAAAGCAGAGATCCGGAACACAAAAAATGGCGAACTCATGTGTATCGCCGACAGAATAAATGACCTGTACATAGTCAGAGCACAAACTGTTACTCAAGCAGAGGAGAGATTAGAATCTCACAACACAAGCATAAAGGACAGCACCCTCTGGCATCACAGACTATGCCATATAGGCCGAAGCACAATCGAAAGGACAGCGAAACTCAACCGTGTACGCGGATTGGAAAGCACCAAATTAGAAGAAACCACATGTGGTAATTGCTGTAAAGGCAAGTCCACAAAAGCCCCTTGTCGTAAAATAACGGACCGACAATCCAAAGAGAGCTGTGAGCTGATACACTCCGATGTCTGCGGACCCATGCCGTCGAGGTCACTAAGCGACAAGCAATACTTTATTACATTCACAGACGATTACTCGAGGCATACCACTGTCGCATTCATCAAGTCCAAGAACGAAGTGAAGGATCATATTAAGAAATACATAGCAAGAATGGAATTGCAAACAGGAAAGAAAATTAAAAGATTCCGCTCAGACAATGGCACCGAATACTGCAATAAAGATGTGCAAAGATACTTTGAAGAGAAAGGTATCAAACATGAAAGGTCCAACGTTGAAACCCCGCAAATGAACGGGATAGCGGAACGCATAAACAGGACGCTACTAGAACTAGTACGCCCAATGCTTAAGTCGGCTCAACTACCTAACAGATTCTGGGCCGAAGCAGTTGCCACAGCAGCTTACGTGAAAAATCGTGTATGTCATACATCAATAAATAATGAAGTTCCACTTACTGTATTGACAGGGAAAATACCCAGTGTGCGTCATTTAAAAACATACGGATCACTCGCCTACGCACATTTGGTAAAACAAGGACAAAGAAAACTGGATGATAGAGCAGCTCCATGCATACTAGTAGGCTACAGCAACCAAACGAGAGGATATCGTTTATGGTGTCCCGAAAGAGGGGACGTAGTCATAACAAAACATGTACGTTTCTCAGAAGATAAAATGGGATACGAGTGGTTAGTAAATCGAAACCCAAGGTACAATTATCCATGTACAAATGTCTGGTCAGACGAAGAAGGAGAAAACCGAGTAATTATACCAGAAACAAAAGAGCATGCTGACTCCGCACCGATAACAGGTGCCGAAACCACTAACGAGACAGTGGGGGAGGAAGTTCCCAAGTCATCAAAGAAAGTCGGAAGGCCAAAGAAGAAAATCCGAAACCCATATGGCAGGAAGGGGAAACCAGAGAACAGGAAGTTGGATACTGAATCATCGGAAGAAGAGGGAAGCCAGAACATGGAACTCAACTTCATGGAGATCATGGAACCAAGCAGTTTAGAGGAAGCAATGTCCTCACCACAGGCAAACGAGTGGAAACGTGCCATAGACGATGAGATGACCAGCCTGGTCCAACGAAAGACCTGGGAAAGCATAGACCATTTGCCGCCAGGACGGAGATGTATCGGCAGCAAGTGGGTGTTTAAGTTAAAAAGAAATTGTGAAGGTAAAGTAACCAAATACAAAGCGCGATTAGTAGCTCGAGGTTTTTCTCAGCGAAAGGGTATTGATTACAATGAAACTTATTCGCCTGTTGCGAACTTTTGTATAATACGTCTATTAATAGCCATTTCAGCAATTTTCGGTTGGTACACCAGACAGTTAGACATCAAATGCGCATATCTCTATGGCGAACTCCAGGAAGAGATATACATGAATTTGGTCTCTGCTTGCAAAGGCGGAAATGAAAGCCTAGTCAGACTAAAACGACCAATTTACGGGTTGAAACAAGCAGGACGAAATTGGAATACAGAGTTAAATGACTTCTTTGTCAAGTCCGGATTTACAAGATTGAACTCGTCCAGCTGCGTTTATAGAAAAGGTTTTTGGACTATCGCAATAATTTACGTCGACGACATTTTTATATTTTCAAATGACCCAGCGTCAATTAATAATTTTGTTAAAGTCATTAGTGAGAAATATGAAACCAAAGACTTAGGCGAGATCGGCGACGTATTAGGCGTTAAGGTAAGCAGAAATAACGCGGAAATTAGTTTAGACCAAAGGGCTTATATAGAATCATTGCTAGATAAACACAACATGACAGAATGTAAAAGCGTCTCAACACCTTTAGATCCGGGTTTGAAATTGTCGAAAGATTTGAAATCGAATCCCTTAGGCGAAGAGGGTAAGACGTCGTACCGGGAACTGGTAGGATCTTTAATGTATATAGCTTTACGAACCAGACCCGATATATTACACGCCACGACGAAATTATCTCAGTACAATTCTTGCCCAAGCGAAATCCATTGGGTTCAATGTAAACATATCTTGCGTTACTTATGTAAAACTAGAAATTATGCTATTACTTATAAGACTGTTAAAGAGCCAAAGATTAGGATCTATTGCGACGCCGATTGGGCAGGGGATTTGGATGACCGACACTCGTACTCGGGTATGATAGTAATGGTGGGTTCTAACATCATACAATGGTCATCGTCCAAACAAAAGAGTCTGTCCACCTCTACTATGGAGGCTGAATACGTGGCTCTGGCATCCGGAGTGAAGGAAGCAATCTGGTTGCGTACGTTATTAACCGAATTAGAATTATATGAGCACTTATAAGAAAATTGCGAAATGCTTTGCGATAATAGATCCGCACTAGATTTTTCGAGAAGTCGAATAGAGAATACGCGAACGAAACACATAGATATATCTTATCACATTGTTCGGGAAGAGCTAGAAAGAGCAACAATCAGCTTGTCATATGTTCCATCTACCGAGAATTTAGCCGACATAATGACAAAACCACTTAAAGGTGTAGCGCATAAAAATTGTATCCACAAATTAAGAATAGATGTCGCAAAAGTGGGGGATTGAAGTGAGGTTTGCTCTCTCTCTACGACGCGACGGCGCTGCGCATGCGTGTGTGTGATCGACGTATGTGTACTGATAGAGTATAAGAAAAAGAGAGCCATAGCGTAAGACATTTATATTTCATATCATATTATATCACATTACTCTTTGAAGTAAACTACCATTAAGCAGTAATATAAACACACTGCAGTTTCGATTTCCCTTATCCACCACCTCATTACTTATTGTTGTACCTTTATCCTCCACTATTAATTATTTACATATATTACAATTTCATATTTTAGCGACGGAATGGGACCCATAACCGGATATATAAATCTTAACATAATCATCTACAACACACATGGATGGTATCGAAAATTTCTGAAAATCCATTTACGTCAGCCAAAAGATCATGAAGATCATTAATATTCTTCCCTTATAATTAGGAACATAACAACACTGTGGCATTATTAACTAATAAATATAGTACCAAACTTGTGAAAAGAACTATGTAAAACAAATTTTTCAAAAACTGTGTATGTGATATAATAAAAATAAATTTGTAAAAAATTAGTTATGATACTATTAAAATGTAATTAATGTTGGTGTTATCTATTGAATAAGTTCTGAGATTATATTTTGGAATAGACTGCAACTGCTTATACAAAAGTGTTTATATTAAGAGGGACCGATGAGGTCCGAATGGTAGACGCTTCTCTTCTAAATTCATTCGATAGAGTTTCTCCTATTGCATAAGGATGTGCCTTCCTTTAAAAATTATAATATAAATATTCTTTTATTAAACTGAACTGTGTATTATACATGATCAAACTTCCACATAATCTAGTTTTTGAATAATTAATACTAAAGTGAAATATTAAATAAATTTTTATTATTTAAGCTTTTATTAAATAAATATTTTATACACAAAGATTAAGACTTACATAGTTAATAAATAAAACTTCCCTACATTATTGCACTTCCTTTTAAATTTTATTAAATAGCCTACTAATGATGACTACACATTGGTGTGTAAACATTTGAAAACTAAGCGGGAAATTGAGAGTCCGGTAGAGGGAGTCTGGGAGTCCGGTGGGATAGGTAAACAAATATATATATCACAACCGGACTCCCGCGGTGTTGCCATTTTTACCTTCAGCACGGCTAGTACTAGAGTAGGCTGTGGGCACGGTTATAACATATAAAGGCTGCTTACAATACATAAAGGCTGCTTACAAATTATCGATATACTATTGTTATGCTATCGCGTTAACTAGGGTTAATGTCTAGTGATATCGAACCGATAATCGACAATATAAATATAATTATCGATAGCGATAATAACTTAGGAGCGAGATTCGAAGCCGGATGAGCATACGCGCGATAAATAAAGCTGTACATTATTCAAGTACCAGCAATAGGTTGTGTTATTTAGAGAGTGGTATGTGTGTGTGGGTGTGTGGCAAGAGAGGGCGTGACGAGCGACAGTAAGAAAGGAAAGTGAACGTGATGTATGGACCTGTAATAAACTACAATAAACTAAATATACAGTCTTAATAAATGAGAGTATCATTTAAACATGGTGACAGCGGTAAATCAGTGGAAAGGATTGAGAGACTACAAATAGAAATAAATGAAGTCAGTAAAGGATTGAAGTGATAACACTGGATTATAAACCCATAACCTAAAACGATGGCGTCTCATGGAAATGAATTGGAACCATTCCGCGTGGAAGGAAATGCCGCTGAAAACTGGAAGAGATTCAAAAGGCATTTTGATAACTATATTACGGCATTCTACGATACGGTAACAGATAAGCAGAAGATAGCTATTTTGCTCCACGCGGGTGGTGATGAGATTTATGAAATTTATGCATCATTGGCTTTAGAGTCGCCACAGTTAAAAACAGTCATTGAACACTTTGATGGGTATTTTCTACCACAGACAAATGTCACGTATGAAAGATTTCTATTTTTTAATAGAAAGCAACACCAAGAAGAGTCACATGAACAGTTTATGGTTGCGTTAAAAAATTTAAGCAAATCCTGTCAGTTTGGGACTTTGAAAGATGAACTAATTAAAGATATATTTGTAAGCGGCATTGTAGATAAACACCTGCAGGAAAAGTTATTACGAGCGGAAAACCTGGACATTAACAAAGCTTTGGAAATTTGTCGCACCCGGGCAGCTATAGCTGAACATGTAAAAACAATGCACATTAAAGAAGAGCCGATGGAAATCCCAGTGGATTCCATTAGAAAGAAGTCTAGTGATAATAAAAGTAGCTGTAGATATTGCGGATATACTCATGAACGGGGACGATGCCCAGCGTATGGAAAAATCTGTAGCTTGTGTCAAAAGAGAAATCATTTTGCCAGAGTATGCAGCAAAAATAAAAAGGAAGTCAATTATATGGAGATGGCAGAATCTGAGAAGGAGATGGAAATCTCAGAAGTTAAAATATTCTCGATTAATGGTAAGGAGGCAACAGACTGGTATAAGGCGATATTATGCATCAGGGGGAAGCCTACAGTGTACAAAGGAGATTCAGGAGCAGCCTGCAATGTGATGAGTCTTCGACAATATTTACGTTTGGGTTTCGAGAGGAAACAATTAAAATACACTAAAGCAGTAATAAGTTCCTTTACCAAAGATCAAGTTGAGATACTTGGCAAATGTTCATTAGAGTGTAAGTTTAGAGATGTTAAGTATAATTTTAATTTCTTTATAACAAAAGAGAACTATGAGAATATATTAGGGTTAAAGGCAGCGGAACGGTTAGGTTTAATTAAAAGAATAGGGACACTAGAGGAAAATAAGCCATCATTTTATGATTATATACCAAAGAAATACCATGATTTGTTTGATGGTACAGTAGGTTGTGTACCACACCGTTGTAAAATAATACTAGATAAGTCTGTCAGGCCAGTGGTTGCCCCAGCCCGCAGGATACCTTATACCTTGTTGCCTGCAGTGAAGCAGGAACTGGATAGAATGGAAAATATTGGTATCATTAAAAGAATAACGGAACCTACGGACTGGGTCAGTCAGATGATTGTGGTGGTTAAGAAGGATAAGTCGTTAAGAATATGCCTAGATCCGAGGCCATTAAATAAGGCTATTAAGCGGGAACATTATACATTTCCGAAATTTGATGAGATAGTGGTAAAATTAAAGAATGGATAAGTGTACTGTAAGCTGGATGCACAGTCGGGATTTTGGATGGTACCACTTGAGCAAGAAAGTCCTCTTTTTTTTTTTTTTTTTACGAGGTGGAATTCTTCGAAAGACACCCCCTGCCCCGGGGGAGAGCAGGAGGTAGTGCCGGATTTCTACCGGCTAAAACCACCCCGGTTACTTAACCTCGGCGCTTGTAGGGGAGGCCCCGTGACCTACGGATACACTTTCGGTGCCTCACCACCCCCGGCCGTTGCGGCCCCATCCTCGGGAGGGTCAGAAGGACCCTCCGAAAAACTCCGCCGTATCGCACATGGCCGCGCCAGGGGTAACACCCAGCGCGGCCTACCTTCTCCAGGCCGTGATAAGGGCGACTCGGGCCCCCACCCGAGCCGCCCACGGCTCTCCGACGGCCCCGCGGGATTGGGGGGGATTGTTCCTCACCGGCAGGACCGCACGTATACGGGGTATTGGAGAGTTAAACCAGCAGGGGGTGAGGGGGAACACCTCAGCGCCCCTCGGGTCCATCAGCAATTCACACCGCGGGAGGGGGGATCTCGCCAGCGGAAAACGGCCAGCAAGCCCGCCCCTCCTTTATGTTCGACGCCGTTCCCGGCTGTCGGGCAGCCCTGCGGGATACCGGGAGGACATAATCCTCCCACAGCCGGGCCGCCCGTCCACTGAGTCAGCGGTGACAGTCATCCGAGAGACGGGGGGGGGGACACCTCCGATCGCCCCCGGACCGTCACCGCTTTTACACCACGGGAGGGTGGGATCTCGCCAGCCTGCGCGAACGCAACCGGCGAGCCCTTTCCCTCCACCTTTCGCGTCGGACGGGATCAGTCAATTCCCGACCCCGCTCCGATGCCTCCTTTCTGCGAAGAACATCCTCGCAGAAGGAGGACACCGCTACCCAGGCTCTCTCGCTGCCCAGCATCATACTAACAATGCGTGGCAGCGAGAGATCCGCTCCCACTTGCGCCCTCAACGCCCGGCGCTCCACCGCCCATTCCGGGCACTCCTCCAGTGTGTGCTGCGCTGTGTCCAGCGCAGCCCCACACTCGTGGCACTCTGTCGTCGCCTCCGCCTGTATCCGGCACAGGTACTCACCGAAGCAACCATGCCCAGTGAGCACCTGCGTGACTCGGTAGGTGAGCGCCCCCCTACCGCGGTCCAGCCATTCATCCAGGCTGGGCAGAACCGCCTCGACTGCTCGCTGCGCGACTCCTCGGTTGAGGAGCTCCCTCCTCCATTTATCTCGCGCAGCCAGCCGGGCCTGTCGTCTCACTCCCACCTCCTTCTCAGCGGACACCATCGCGCCCACCCGGCGGAGCTCTCGGAGACGCTCATAGATCGAAGCGTCTCCCTCCGCCAGAAGATCGAACGGCACGGTGCCCGCCAAGGTCAGCGCCGCCTCGTGGGATACCGTGCGGTACCCCCTGATGACCCTGATGGCCATCCTCCTCTGTACGCGGCGCAGCAATGTTCGGCTGCGCCGCGCGACCACCAGGGCCGACGCCCATATCGGGGCGCCGTACAGGGCCATGGACCGCACGATACCAAGGTACAGGCGGCGCACCCTCTCATCTGGCCCCCCGATGTTTGGGAGGAGGCGACCAAGACCAGTCGCCGCTCTCTCCAAACGGGGAGCCAGTCGGTCGAAGTGGACCGTGAAACGCCAGTGGCTGTCCAGGAGGAGACCAAGATAGTTCATCCGGTCCCCAACCTGAACGTGCTCACCCCCTATCATAATCCAGGACCGGGGCGGTCCCCCGCTCCGAGGCCTGTCATGAAACCACATGGCCTCGGTTTTCGGCGTGGAGATCCGCAACCCCAGTCCCCGGATACCGTCGACGACGGAGGCCAGTCCCGTCTCCGCCAGACGGATGGTCCTCTCCCAGTCCCTCCCGACGGCCATCAGCAGCGTGTCGTCCGCGTAACACGTCAGACTGACGCCGTTCGGGAGGGCAGCCCGCAGCACCCGATCGTACCCGATGTCCCACAACATGGGGCCCAGGACCGACCCCTGTGGGACACCACGATCCACCTCCCTCGTGCACAACCGGCCGCCTTTGCCCGGATATTCAATCCACCTGTCCCTCAGGTAGTCCCTTAGGACCTTCCTCACGTAGAGGGGCACTCCGTGTTCGGCGAGTGCCCCCCCGATACACCCCCAGGGAAGGGAGTTAAAGGCGTTGGCGATGTCCAAACTGACCGCCAACGCGCCCCCCCCCCCTGGGACGTGGCCGAGTCCGAGAGGGACCTGACTCGACAAATGGCGTCGATCGTCGAGCGTCCCCCTCTAAAACCGAACTGGGACTCGGCCAGGTCGGGACCCACCCTGGACAGGTGCCCCGAGAGGGGGGAAGCCAACACCCTCTCGAAGAGCTTCCCCACCTCGTCGAGGAGGCAGATAGGCCTGTACGCCGAGGGAGAATCGGCGGGCTTGCCGATCTTCCTGACTAGGACCATCCGTCCCCTTTTCCAGCGGGACGGGACGCGCCCCAACCTCAGGCAGCCATCGAACAGGCGCCTGAGGCGAGGCCCGAGGACGCGCAGGGCAAGGGCCATGGCTCTGCCCGGTATGCCGTCAGGACCCGGGGCCGTGTTGCGGGCACCCATTCTCCTGACGGCCCGGGAGAGCTCCTCCTCCGTGACCCCCATGTCGTCGGACCAGGTGTTCGGGTCCGACTCCCCGATCTCCGGTGGCTGTTCTCCCCCCTCATCCAGGGGGAACAGGGTGTCTACCACCCTGTCCAGGAACTCGGGGTCCAAGGTCTCCGTCACGGGGGGCGCCCATGGGCGAAGTTTGCCCATTATCATTTTGTACGGGCGCCCCCAGGGTTCACGGTTCAGTAGCTCGAGGAGTTCTGACCATACCCCCGCCTTTGCCCTCATGATGACCAGCTGGAGGGCCACCACCTGCTCCCGGTAGCCCCCGTACTGTTGATGTTCCCTCGCCAGGTCGCGACGCCGTCTTCGACGGGCTCTCCGGAACAGTCGCTGGGCGCGAACGCAAACATACCGCATCCGCGCTATCTCCGACGACCACCAATACGTTGCCCGTCGATCCGGGGCGCGGGACCAGGGCATGGCAGCATTGCAGACCGCTACCATACCCCATTGGAACCACGCCGCTTCCTCTTCGACGTCCACGACCGGCCCAGCCGGAAATCCGGGCCAGGCCACGACGAGGGAGGCGGCCATCAGCACGTCCTCGTCCAGGCGCTTCAGTGCCCACCTCTTCTTCGAAGAAGGGGGAATGTAAGGGGACCCATACCCCCGGCCCCAACCAGCCCTCCCCGGCGGTCCCCGGCCCCGGGTGGCGCGCACCTCCATCAGGATATAGAGGTGGTCACTCCACGTTTCCACCTCTTGCGCCACCCTCCAGCCCCTTACACGATCCACCACCGAGGAAGAGGCCCACGTCAAGTCGACAATGGACTCCCCCTGGTAGCGGACGCAGGTGCTGGCTGACCCCCGATTAAGTAATCGAAGGTCGGAGCCGGCCGCCCAGTCCAGCCCCGCCTCGCCCCTGGGGTCCGTCCTGGGGGAACCCCAAGCCTGAGACTTGGAGTTAAAATCCCCCAGGACAATAACCGGACGGGGCCGACATCGCGAGATACATCTCGCGACCCCGTCCAGGAACTCCTCAAAGGACCTCAGGTTCCACCGAGGCGGTGCATAGATTCCCACCACCGCGATATCCCCCCACTGGACCGCGACGTAGCCCTCGCCGCTCTCCAGAAGGGAGAACGGCAAGGGCATTGAAGCCCCTCCAAGGATGATCGCTACCGAGCCCCCCGGGTTTCCCACCCAATTCGGGTGGTCCGGGATCCTGTACGGCTCGGCAGCAATCGCCAACCCCACACTCCACTCAGCCATGGACTGGACAAGCATGTCCTGCGCCCTGGCCGAGTGGTTAAGGTTGGCCTGAAGCAGCAGGGCCATAGCCCCTTCACTGCTCCACATCCATGGCCCCTTCCTCCACAGGCCTCGTCTCCAACGTTGCGGGAGAAGCTGTTTCTTGCGCCTCTCCTCCCTCTTCGGCCCTCTTCGCCACAGGACCAGGACCAACCGGTGCAGCTACCACCGCCACCTTCTCCGGTCCATCCAGGCTCAGGGCAGCCAGTTTGGGGGCCAACTGCGTCTGCTGGGCCCCCTTGGCTCCCTGGTTCCTCCTTCCTTTGGGGGGCACGCACCCCTTTGTCCCCATTCGATGGCCGGAGGGTTTCCCCAGGTCGGCGCACAGGGGGCATCGAGGAGCACTCCGGCACTCCGCCACCATGTGTTCGGAGCTCCCACAGTTGTGGCAGCGCCCGCTGCGGTCCACGGTGCTGGTGCACCGCTGCCTCACGTGGCCCATCTCCAGGCAGCGGAAGCACTGCAGCGGGCGGTCCGCCAGCGCCTCCATCCGGGCAGTGGTCCAGCCGACGCATATCCTCCTTGCTGCAACCACCTTTCTGGCAGCCGCCAGCGGGCACATTACCCAGAGGGTGCCGAGTCCCAGCGGAGACGACCGGATTTCCCCGGTCTTCACCTCCGCTGGCGCACACCCTCCGGCGGCTGCGATGGCCGCGGCCACGTCGGTGGTGGTGGTGGCCGCTACCAGGTCCCTGACCCTTACCTCCGCCATCTTCGTTGGGCGGGCCACACTCACCCCGTCTTCTCCGCCAAGGACCTCCCGCATCTTTGCGGCAAGGGCGTCCGCCTTGGCAGCCCCCTCCGGCCCGGGAATCTGCAAAAGGAGGCCCCCCGTAACTGCTCTTTTGGGGCGCAGCTCCGTAATGTTAAGCTCCGCCAGGTTAATCTTGCTGGCGGAGCTCATCGCCTCCGCGTCCGACATCTTTGCCCTGTCCTCGATGGTCAGGGCGATCGCCGCCGTACGCGGGGGATTTTGGGGGCAGTCTTCACACCCTTTCCTCCCTCCTTCTTCCGCTGCTGTTTTTGCTGCTTCTGCGGCTTTTTCTCCTCCCGCGGTTTCGCCAGCAGCTTTTTGGCAGCCGCGGGAGGGACCGGAGACTGGGCCGGGCGTCCCTGGGCCTGAGTCGTGGCCTCCGTCCTCGTCTTCCTGCTCTTTCCTCTGGCCACCGTGGCCCACGTATTGGCGGTCTGCGCCGGTGGGGGAGGGGGGGGGGGACACGATATCTGGGGAGAAGGGGAAGGCGTCTCCGGCTGCCGGGTCGCCGCGGACAAATCCCCGCGACGGCAGGCCGCCACCACCTCCGCCTGTATCTGCCTGATGCGGACCTCCCCCAGCGTCTCATCCTTCGTTGTCTTCTGCAGGGAGACTGCCCTCGCCCACTCCTCGGAGAGCTCCTTCCGCATGGAGACGATTTTCCGCTCCACCCTCCCCATGAGAGCAAGAAAGTACCAAGTTGTGGTACATTCCAGACGCAGTGGGGGAGATACTCATTTAACAGGCTTCCATTTGGATTGAATAGTGCACCGGAAATCTGTCACAGAATTATTGCAGAGACATTTGAGGGTATCCGAAACGTAGCAACATACCAGGATGATATACTCATATGGGCAGAGTCAGAGGAAGAGTTAAGAGAGGTTGTAATAAGGGTACTAGAAGCGGCTAGACTAAAAGGAATTAAATTTAATCCGGGGAAATGCGTATTTGATGTGGCCACGGTTGAGTTCTTGGGTCACAATATTGGCCCAAAGGGAATATCAGTCGCCAGTGAAAAAATAAAAGCAGTGGAAGGACTGAAGAAGCCTACTGACAAAAAATCACTGCAACGCATACTAGGTCTGTTTAATTATGTGTCAAAGTTTATTCCGAATTACAGTGAAGTGACAGCATCACTGAGAGAGCTGTTAAAAGAAAATGTATTATTTACATGATTACCAATTCATGATACTGTGCATTCAAGAAGTTGAAGAAGATGATAACTATTGAGCCGGTGCTTGGATTTTTTGATGAGGGAAAAGATGTCAAACTAAGTGTTGATGCAAGTTCCACAGCATTGGGAGCAGTACTAATACAGGATGGAAAGCCACTAGCATATGCGTCTTGGGCTTTGACAGAAGTACAGTCAAGGTATTCACAGATCGAGAAGGAATTGTTAGCGGTCTGCTTTGGCTTGGAAAAATTCAAGTTGTGTGTATTTGGGAGGAATCGGATACAGATTGAGACAGACCATAAGCCCTTGCTGGGCTTAGTAAAAAAAAAAAAAAGCCTCTTCATGTGGTACCAACTAGATTACAAAGAATGCTATTAAGACTTCAACCATATTGTTTTGATTTAGTGTATACGCCTGGAAAACATGTGTACATAGCGGATACGTTGTCCAGAGATGTCGAACATGAAAAGGGTGATAAGGAGGGGAAGGACTTAGAAGATGAAATAGAATTACAGATAGCACTATTAATCCAACAACTTCCAATGAATGAGGAGGACTGGAAGTTATTTTATGAGGAATCGGGAAAAGATAGGGCAATTCAATGTCTGAAAAGTTACACAAGGATGGGATGGCCAAAATACTATAAGGATATAGTAAAGGAGTGTAAACCCTTTGCGGAATTTAAGGACGAAATAACGGCAAATAAAAATATTATGTTCCGAGGAAACAAGGTGATAGTACCTGAAAGTTTAAAGAGAAGAATGTTAAAGATACTGCACACGGGGCATCCAGGCATAAATAGAATGAGCAGCAAGGCGGACCTTGGCATGTTCTGGATTGGTATTAATCAAGATATCAAGAAGTATGTGCAATCATGTGAAACGTGTCTCAAATTCAGGCCCAGCAATATCAAATCGGAGTTGAGGAGTAAGGAAATTCCGTTATTACCGTGGATGGAAGTCGCGTGTGATGTCTTTGAGTTAAGGGGCAAGAACTATTTGGTATTGGTTGACGCATTGAGCAATTTTATTGAGGTTGTGACTTTATCGAACTTGAAGAGTGAGGCGGTCCTGGCGGGAATTAAATCTGTTTTTGCCAGGCATGAAATTCCACAGATCTTATATACTGATGGAGCTTTATATTTTGATTCAGAGAAATTCAAAGAATTTTCGAGAGAATGGTCCTTCAAGCATGTAAAGTCAAGTCCGCATTATCCAAGGTCTAATGGATTAGCGGAGAGTGCGGTTAAGTCAATAAAGAGGCTTTTTAAGAAAACATTGGATGCAGGAGAAGACATATATTTGGCATTATTGAATTTCAGGAACACGCCAAGAGGCATGGTGCATTCCCCAGCATCTAATCTGATGTCACGAAATCTCAGAACGAATATGCCTTGTACGTCTGATTATCTGAAACCAGGGATAACGTGTCTTCAGGACAGACAGACGCTTCAAGAAATTAGGAAGAAATCAAAACGTTACTATGACCGACAGTCAAGGAAAAGGCAGGAATTCACAGCTGGGCAAAAGGTGATGTTTAAAAAACTACCACAGATGGAATGGATGCCGGGGACGGTTATCAAGAAAGCTAATACACCGCGCTCATATATTATCCAGGAAGAGAATGGAACAGGACTGGTCAGAAATGAATTTCATGTAATTCCTAGAGAAGTAAGGGGGGAGGAAGAGCACGATAAGGGTGAAGAAAGAAGGGAGGATGACAGCTTAAGGAATGACTCAAATAAAGAAGAAGCGCCCAATAGACCAAAAAGAGAGATTCGACTACCGGTTAGATATAGAGAGTAAAGCGGAGAGATCTCGATTGTATTGCATGGTTAATTTTAAGTTAACTTTAAGTTAAATTTAAGTAATGTAGGGGTATATAAGATTGTACAGATGTTGTGAAAGGGGAGGTGTTATATAGAGAGTGGTATGTGTGTGTGGGTGTGTGGCAAGAGAGGGCGTGACGAGCGACAGTAAGAAAGGAAAGTGAACGTGATGTATGGACCTGTAATAAACTACAATAAACTAAATATACAGTCTTAATAAATGAGAGTATCATTTAAACAGGTTGTCGAACAAAAGGGAAACTCGGAGCATTTGGACCTTAGAACACTTCACTTGGAAGATACTAAAGGTTATTTATTACAGAGCATAAAGAATTGGCTAAAGCCTATTGAATCACGTACGACCTCCGGAGGTTGTCAAGCCCCACGATATCCTGTTCTGGCCGCCACATGTTCTACCGCTGAACAAAAGCACCTCTCAAGAGCCACTCGACTCTTCAGCGCGCAACAATAGTGTTGCGTCGCGATTGGTGGGATATGGGGACTTTGTGTAGGTTCGGTTGCCCGTGGAGCGCTGAACCGCTCTGCTTGTGGAGAAGCGCGGAATATTCAAAGAACACCAACTTTTATAAAGACTTTTGTAAAGATTTACTGTTTTATTGCAAGAACTAGTATTGATTTGTACAAGGTGATCTGAGTGCGACTCTAGTAGATCTCGTCTGCGCGACTTTAGTTTATATTCTGATGTGCGAGGCTTCTTCTTCTTTCCATTACAGCTCTGGTTCCTCTTCCTGAGTTCCTTGGTCCTCCTTCGAAATGGTCCTCGTCCAATGGGGATGGTTCTTGTTGAGTTTCTATTCGTCCTTGGGCGCGTGGAGGTGGCAATGCTACGCTTCTCGGTAAGGGCGTCAGGGTACGCGCGTATTTGGGGAAAACGCGGGAAAGTTGAGGAAAAACGCGCGAGGGTCGGAGAAAGCACGCTGAAGAGTCAAGTGGCTCTTGAGAGGTCCTTTTGTTCAGCGGTAGAACATGTGGCGGCCAGAACAGGATATCGTGGGGCTTGACAACCTCCGGAGGTCGTACGTGATTCAATAGACTTTAGCTAATTCTTTATGCTCCGTAATAAATAACCTTTAGTATCTTCCAAGTGAAGTGTTCTAAGGTCCAAATGCTCCGAGTTTCTCTTTTGTTCGACAACCTATTGCTGGTACTTGAATAATGTACAGCTTTATTTATCGCGCGTATGCTCATCCGGCTTCGTATTTCGCTCCTAAATTATTATCGCTATCGATAGTTATATTTATATTGTCGATCATCGGTTCGATACCACTAGACATTAACCCTAGTTAACGCGATAGCGTAACACCACAGCCTACTCTAGTACTAGCCGTGCTGAAGGTAAAAATGGCAACACCGCGGGAGTCCGGTTGTGATATATATATTTATTTACCTATCCCACCGGACTCCCAGACTCCCTCTACCGGACTCCCAGACTTCCAGACTCCCTCTACCGGACTCTCAATTTCCCGCTTAGTTCTCAAATGTTTACACACCAATGTGTAGTCATCATTAGTAGGCTATTTAAAAAAATTTAAAAGGAAGTGCAATAATGTAGGGAAGTTTTATTTATTAACTATGTAAGTCTTAATCTTTGTGTATAAAATATTTATTTAATAAAAGCTATTGTGCTTTCAATATATTTCACTTTAGTATTAATTATTGAAAAACTAGATTATGTGGAAGTTTGATCATGTATAATACACAGTTCAGTTTAATAAAAGAATATTTAAATTATAATGTAAAAGGAAGGCACATCCTTATGCAATAGGAGAAACTCTATCGAATGAATTTAGAAGAGAAGCGTCTACCATTCGGACCTCATCGGTCCCTCTTAATATAAACACTTTTGTATAAGCAGTTGCAGTCTATTCCAAAATATAATCTTAGAACTTATTCAATAGATAACACCAACATTAATTACATTTTAATAGTATCATAACTAATTTTTTACAAATTTATTTTTATTATATCACATACACAGTTTTTGAAAAATTTGTTTTACATAGTTCTTGTCACAAGTTTGGTACTATATTTATTAATTAATAATGCCACAGTGTTGTTATGTTCCTAATTATAAGGGAAGAATATTAATGATCTTCATGATCTTTCGGCTGACGTAAATGGATTTTCAGAAATTTTCGATACCATCCATGTGTGTTGTAGATGATTATGTTAAGATTTATATATCCGGTTATATAATGAATGCTCATTCCGTCGCAAAAATATGAAATTGTAATATATGTAAATAATTAATAGTGGAGAATAAAGGTATAACGATAAGTAATGTATATTTTGATCACTTACGAAGAGCTGGTCTTTCCACTTCTACAGAAGAAGTAATAACCTTATTTACTCATATGTGTGCAATAGTGGAAGCCATAATAAATACTGCCAATTTGGAATCAGATTTTTTAAAATCTGAAAAGCATAAGCACATTTTATTTAAATTAATATATATTAATATTCAATTACATGTACATCATTTAGCATTTTCTGATACATGCATTTGTGGTGAATATTTTGTAATTACCTGCACAACTCTTCCCTTCAGTAACTAATTATCCAACCTCTTTCCGTGTTCATTTAACCCCTTTTCGTGTTCACTTATCCTCTTTCGGTGTTCACTTAACCTCTTTGATTTCGTTTCATTTATTTTGTCTATTTCCAGTTTCTATTAACTTATATATCACTTCATTCATTTCCAAATGTTGCGTTTTAGTTCAAAGATGATTCTATTTCGCTTCATACTTATATTTTCTTAAAACCACTGTAATATATTTCCAATATTATGTATCACATCACTAAACCAGTCCGAGAGTCCACAAAATATATACCACATTTATAACTATTAGTATACTTTAATATCACTTCTACTTACCATAGTTATAATATTTATATATTACTTATACATAATTAATCAAGAATTGTGTACTATAACATAATTTTCTATAAAAAAAAGCGTTAATTGTAAACCCAAGTACAAGACTCCCATTACTGAAAATAGGACTCCCGATCGGTAAACATGCGGTGTTGCCACGTTCTTCAGCACGGCTAGTACTAGAGTCGGCTGTGGTAACACTATCGATAGTTCTACACCACTAGTGAAAAGTGTGTTGGTGATGTGTTGTAATTACCCAGTAAACAAGAGCGGCACAAAAGTTTGAGTCAAGTTACAGTAGAAAACGAGAAACATAAAAGTTTAAACTGGAAGTCGGTGTGATCCCAACATAAGAAAGAGTCTGCAATTACCTTTGTCAGACATCGTAGTTACTTATGAAATGTTATGTTCATTCCTAACATAAATATTATATGTGAAGGTGCAAAACTTAAAGAAAATATTTCGTTTTTTACACATTATTACCACATAAAAGTAATACAGAAGTTTAATTTGTTTGAAATTATTACTTATTCCTTGCAAACTTAAAATTACGAAAGAAGTAATAAGGTTAGGTTAAGTATACGTAAAAGCACATCTAAAGACAGCTGGATAAACTTAATGAACTATGGTGAGATTTGGAACTATGTTTGATAATCGTGAAATTGGCAAACGATTACGACGATTGATGGATGCAAACTATTCATACCGCAAAATACTATTACTCGTTATCATATGTGGTAGCATATTCCTGTATTTTGGACCAGCCTTTGTACAATGGATTTTTTCTTCTACCAGTGCAGCTACATTAGGTGATGACAGTTCATTTTTCTAAACGATAAAATCAACGTTAACATATTTTAGAATCTTTACGTTGTCATGTACTGAGAGTTGTGTAACATGCTATTTCATTTCGCATTGAGCATTGACGATTTGTGAATAACTGAATGTTTTAGTTTTTCACTACTTTATTTTATTGCATGCAAGTACTAAGTGTATTTCATTTTTATCACTTCTTATGTTTGAAGTAGATTTTTGAAGGTAACTGACTGCCTATATGTGTTTATGTTTCTTCTGTAATGAAATTAATTGAAAAATAGTAAATACCAAGTGCTGCATAGTGTGCGAAGGTGTACGTCAAAGTTTTTATTTATTTTAACATTACGTTGAATTACATTGATAAGACAGAATTGTAAGGTATAGTTTTAACTTTATTCGACCTTCTTTACTATACAAAGGCTGTAATGGTACTGCTCATTGAGGCACTGTCGTAGAGCGACACGTCGATGGATGTACCAACTGGCCATATAAAACAATGGTTTAGGTTTCACTCACACATACATACGCATATACTACAGAATCAAACTGAGATCGGAGCGTTATTTATGTTTTGTTTTCTTCGAGTCGTTTATTACAAAAATAAATTTTTGATTTTAATAAAACTTTTCTTTTTCTTACTTATATAATATTACAACTATAAAGAACATGTCTAAACTAATGACACCTGGAATAGAAGTCTCATACACAGTAGACGAAAAGTCAGCAACATAATTTAGCATTGCAGCAAAAGAAAAAATCGCTGTACCTGATATGTGAGTAACGCGGTAAGAACTAAAAGAGTACTATTGCTCGCATTGAGCTATACGGTTGATAACATGGATTCGATTTTACCTTTTTTTTCTTTATGAAGTATTCTTTATAGTAGTATTATAAGGACAAGTAGTAAATAAAGTTTTGGAAAAGTGAAAACAGAAAACAAATTCTAAAATTTAGAATAATATTTAGATTTAGATTTAACATAATTTCGATGGGGTTATTTAAAAATTTACCACATATTATGTACATCAGTACATATCAATTATTTTCTTATAGTTTAAACAACTTTGAGAAAGTTGTGTAAATCCTTGTTGATTTCTGCAATTTAATGACGATGACCTGTTATTGATAAATGAATGCAGTGAAAAGTTCTGTGATTTTATTAAGAATAATGTTTTAAAATAAAAATACAGAAATATAAAAGGCAAGTAATAAGAAAATTGATGTTCTTTAAATGGAAATACAGCCAATTTTGGTTTTACACGGTTTTGATTTAAGACAGTCTAGAAAAATAAATTCAATTTCCTTTTTACACGATTTTATTTGATTTAAGATGGATAAAAACGATGTTTGATTGTAATTTTAAGAACAGTTATTTCCATTAACCATAATTTTCTACATATATTTAGGGCAGAGTACATATGTACATACTATTGGAAATGGGTTAATGAAATAACTCTTTCTGGTTTATGATTTTATAATGTACTTTATTTAACCACGCATTGGAAGTGACTTTTTTAATCTCTCAATGGTCTGAAGGAACTAACTGCATCCAAATTAACAGACAGACACAATGACCTAAAGCATCAATGACTAATCTCGTGTGTGTGCAGGGCCATATCGCTTCTTATATAAACAATAGATAAAACCTTATAAGTAGATGAAGAAAAGAAACAGTATATGTATAGTATCCCCCTTCACACGAGAATGAAACATTAATTTTTGTATTGATTTTTAATGAAAATCTAACACATACGACGCTATTGTCAACAAGACATTAGAGCGTCGACCTTGTTTGCTTGTTTGCAAATGTTTGCTCTTAACTTTTTGCACAATAGATATTTAATCAAGAAATATATAACACTTTTGAGAGTATAATGTGACATTGAGTTTGTATGTGTGTAAACATATAGAACTAAAAAGCGAAAATGTTAAGAAACTGATGAGGTACGTATTCAAAAAGGGAGCAATCTGTGTATGTACATAATGTATTTTTGTACACATTTTTTTCTGGAATGTATCTATTGTGTAAAAACAGAATTGGGTGTAATATATTGGATTGAGTCTTAAACAACATCTGGCTTCTTTTGCTTACATTTACTATTGTCTAATGGCGAGTATACATATTAAGGGGGTAGACACGGCTCGTGACCTCTCCGATTTGGATGATCGGTATTACAGCAGCTTTTTCCTGCACAGAAATGGTAATACCGACAGGCGAGAGGGAGCTGCTTGTTATTTCGATATTCTAATCTGAATGTGGAAAGAAATTGTGAGCTGTTGCGTTGCACTTGAAAGAATTTAAACGGAAAGTCTGCTGGTAGTGCAAGCGTAGAAAATTCATTGTACATTTGAATTACTTGAAATGTGGTTATGCTTCAATATGTTTCGTTGCAGTAAGGAATTATAAGTGAAAAGAAAAAGTAGATGAGCTTCTATAAATTTACCGAAATCAGATCCACTCATGTTAGAATATTCGAGGTACAGGAACGGCCGAGGCGGGCCATGTGCATTTTGCCGAAGCACGCTATCTTTGTCTAGCGTAGCTTTCTTTTGGGGCGAACCCTAAAATGGTTAAAAAGGGCCATGGTGACGTAGGCGTCCTCACGACCGACGTTTTCACAGAATCATTGTAATAAGTAATACCTAATCGAGACAGAGAGACTACTCCTCTCCGTTCGATTATCTTACACTCAATTGTTCGAAACATTTTCTGCAAACCGTTTTTCCAACTGTTCACAATTGATCAGTCAGTCTCGTACACATGTTTGAATGGTGATGAGAAAGTTTTGAACAATACATTGTATTGTGATGACAAAAATGCAAGAAAAGATTGGCTGGAGAAATGGACTATCCCCCCTCCACGTGGGGGAATGCTCCGTGGCGATAACGACGCTCGACGACCCGGTGTAATACGATCCGAACCAGAGTATCGGTGTGATTAATACTAATTCAACGATGAAACTTTTTTATTTATTAATTTTTGTACATGCGACTTTTACCAATGTATCTGGGAGATCTTTCCGATTAAAATAAGGCCAAACACGATATAGTTTGAACTATGTTTACTTGTTGATACAGACTCTGTGGTACGTATTCAATTAGTATCAACAAGCAAATATAATTCAAACTATATCGTGTTTGGCCTTATTTTAATTAGAAAAATTTCGCAAGTACGTTAGTAACAGTTTCATTAAGAGAAATTCAGAAAGTAAAAAAATGAACATGTGCGGGACTCGAACCTACAGAAAAGCTTCTGGCGGCTCGAGACAAAATCTCCGGTCGAGCCGATTCATTTAGTTAGCTGATGATCACATTTATAACCGATGTGGCAATAGCGCGACAGAAGTCTTGATAAGTTGCGGCAACTATGCCTTACTGTGTCTGTATTCACGTATCACGTATTTACGTATGAATCGGCGTTCGATACTCATGCATAGGCTCGTAAAGGATTACAAAAAGAACCAGGGAGTCAACTGTTGACTGATTTAGAGACATTTCCTTATAATATGTTTTATACCAAATAGTCAAAAGAATGAAAAAGAATAATAATAAGAGCAATGCAATAATTTCAAAATAATTGCTGTAACTACCACATTCTGAAAAGATGATATTAGAACATCAATACTTCCCATCTCCGTAAAAAAGTTCTAATCTCTTCTTTTTTATTTTAAATAATATAACCATATACAGTAATGTCTCCATTAGTGTCCAAAATTGTGTCTCCATTAGTGTCCTTTTCCTATCCCCACCACTTGGGGTGGTGGCCCCCTGAGTGAGTTCGGGTCGCCTTTGATGTTGTGGCAGCCGAGGCTCGAGGCAGCGTTATAGGAAAGAGGCAAGTTTAAATACCCGTGTACGTGAGACAATACTAACGCGATCAAAATTTAAGAATAAAACTTCTGCATTTTTGGTCAGTTTTAAATGAAATTTTACCAACATGTTCGTTACAATCTCCTGATTAAAATGACACCAAACACGACATAGATTGGTGCAATGGGACTGGTTATTTCGAAGACCATTATTACTACCATTATAAGTAAATATTGTCCAAACCATATCGTGTTTGGTGTCATTTTAATCGGGAGATTGTAACGAACATGTTGGTAAAATTTCATTCAAAACGGACCAAAAATGCTGAAGTTTTATTCTTAAATTTTGATCGCGTTAGTATTGTCTCACGTACACGTTTATCTAATCTTGCCTCTTTCCTATGACGCTGCCTCGAGCCTCGACTGCCACGGCATCAAAGGCGACCCGAACTCGTTCGAGAATCGTGTCTGTACACGATGGCTGTTCACATTCGGTCCCGAGCGATGAACACAGTGCGAGACATTACTGTATATTCAACGCGACGCGATAGTTTGCGATAGATGATTCTAATGGCTGAATGGTGCATGCCGCATCGCCTTTTAAACAAGAGTTAAAGAAGAGGCTCGTTTATATACCCCCCTTTTTAGTTTTGCTGCAGCTCCTGCCTTTTTTTTAGAGTTTATAGTCGTCGAAATGTGTCGGCTACGAGTGACGGGTGAAAGAATGGTGAAATGTACTGATGACTAACTGTGAACTCACCCTACCGCCCTTTGTATCGCCGACTGCCTTGTAGATGAAGACGACTGCTGGCCTGGTTGTATGCGTGCAGATGTCCTGTACTTCTTTACCTCTTGTATGGATGGTACACCTTCTATCGTTGCTGTTGCAAGTCCAGCTGCTGGTAGTCTCTGGACTGATCTTGAACGCTCCTGCTTGCCTTGCTTGATGTACTTCGTCGAGGGTTGATTTGGTGGTTGAACGACACCGATGATTGTATCTATGCGTGTTGGGTGCCGAACAATGCGTGCTTCTCCAGCGTAAGATTATTCTAATCTGGCTCGAATAACCAATGATTGGGGGCTGATGCCCTTCCGGAAAGCAAAACTGCTTTTCTTACCCGCACTAGTATATGGGCCAACCCACCTATCTTTAGAGATGGATGGGCCTGATTGAAATGAGCGATTGTTATGTTGTAATGGTCTTTATTGTTTGACTTTCGTCTGAAGACTGGTGGTTTCCAGCCATCCAAACCGAGAAAATCGTAATACAGAAAGTGGGGGTACGTGGAGCCACCGATGGTCCAAAGAAACCAAAAGAACATTGCTGATCTGCGCACTCTCCGTGATTAAAACTCTCACTAGGGGGGTAGAAATTAACACTAATGATAGTCACAATTTTGGACACTAATCGAGATTTTACTGTATACTTTTCGTTTTTTTTTATTTACTAAAATATACTTTTATAACCCACTTTTATAACCTTACAAAGTGAATTTACAAACAGTTACTACGAGAGTTTATACATATGTACATATGTTTATACATACCTACTATATGTATGCATTTCAATAAGTTGGCAAATATCATAAGCATTTATTTGATGTCGATGAACACCGACTTCGGCATATTTTCAAAATAGTAAAACATAAATCACTGAATAATATTCGTTATTTTTCCTGTATTTAAAAACATAATGTGTAACAGACCTTGGTCGATTCTGTAGACTTTTCCATTTAAACTGCAGACATTATTTAAAAAATAATTAATTTCTACTAATAAAGTAGTTTTTTGCTCACAATCAGTGCAATTATAAAGTAATATTCAGAGGAAAAAATGAAAGAGTATTATTTGTATAACCATATATTTATGTTTAGAAATTACGCTACATCTACAGGGTGTCCCGTAACTACGGTAACATCGGGAAATGGGGGGTAGCTGAGGTGATTCTGAACAACTTATTCCTTGACCAAAATGTTGTTTGGTTCTTTCGCGACCACGACTCTGCTCGCTTAAATAAAAGAATAATTAGTTTATTTCTTATTAATGAACAACCAAAAATTCCACATTAGCCTCGCTTAAAGACGATGTAACACGGCGTGTCAATGCGTTCTTTCGCGACCACGACTCTGCTCGCTTAAATAAAAGAATAATTAGTTTATTTCTTATTAATGAACAACCAAAAATTCCACATTAGCCTCGCTTAAAGACGATGTAACATTTGCCGTACGATTCTCTCGATACCGTCGAGGCCCCCGTACACGACGAAGCGCCACAAAACGTTGCGCGCCTGAGTCCCGGGATTTCGAGCGCTCTAATTGGGCAGTGTTTTTGGTTAATAACTCAAAAACGAAGCTTCAAACAACATTTTGGTCAAGGAAAAAGTTGTTCAGAATCACCTCAGCTACCCCCCATTTCCCGATGTTACCGTAGTTACGGGACACCCTGTATATGTATTTAACAAGCGCATTGGTTTATTCAATGGATATGCACATTTTTTTTGTATAAATCGAATCTCTTATGTAAATCTGAGCAAAGGAGCATGGAAGAAAAGTGGTCGATAAAAGATATACATATGTAGTTTTATATGTATGATTATTGATTATTATTGGAAAACTAAATTATGAGGAAATTTGATAATGTATAATATACATTTCACTTTAATAAAAGTATTTTGTTTTTGTTAGGATTTATGGGGATTTACAAATAACACTCCCTACTAATGGTGAACAATAAGTAATACTTTATTTGAACACCAAGCCATAAAGACATTTCGTGTATTCCGTATTCGTTAACCGACCATCGACAATTGACTCGCGCCGGGGATTCCCGAGCTTTCTCGAGTCGCGCACGGATGTGCAGTTGTATGGTGTTTTCCATTCCAACAATTTTATATAGTAAACGAAGGCACGTCCTTATTCAAAGGAGAAACTCTATCGACAGAATTTTCAAGAGAAGCGTGGAATATTCAGACCCTACTGGTCGCTCTTAATATAAACACTTTTGTATAAGCAGTGGAATTCTATGCCCCAATATATGTATTGTCAGAACTATAAGAGATAATTTTTGTTTAACTGGGTTTTATACAATGCGTAAAACCAACAATTATATGCATACATGTGTATAATGCATACGCAAAAGATTCATGTATACATATTTTAAAAAATGAAATTTTATACACACGGCAGTATGCAAAACTGGTAGATAAACATTGAATGGTTTTTGGATATCTATTTTCTTATGAATTCTCTAATTTTCTAAAACACTGGTATACCAACGATGAGCATATTACATACTTTAAATGTATACTTATATATATTTTGACACCAATTAATTCTTCTAAATATTTTGTGTTCATTATATTATACCTATAGGTATATCTGAAACTCTTTACTAGAAATTTAACTTTGTCGGAATGTTTAAGGGGGCCGACTCCAGGCGCCATGACCTGTGTGCGTGCCCTCACACAAACAACGGAAAGCATGCACGAATACGCCATGTGCGACAGAGAGACCCGATTTCTAATTTTACCACCCCGTCTCAATAATTGCATTAATGAAACTTTTGCGGATATAGCAGACACCGGTGGACTTCACCACAGTCAGTGTTGGGGAGCGTAACTTCCCTGGATATTTGCACAAAGGTGCCGTCTATACTTCTGCTCGAAGGACCACCCAAGTTTGTACGGCTTGGGACCGTGATGATGGTAATTAAGTTGTAACACGTGTTAATACAACAACTGATTGTTTATTGTATCGTTTTGTTAAAGTATCGCGAATGTGTGGATGATGTATTGTCAGTATTTCTACCGACTTCTGTCTGTGCTATGCTCTATGGTTTTCTAAATTCTATCGTTTTTTCCAAGTTCCCCCGGTTTTAAGATATCGTGTTCTCCCCTTCCATTACGCCCTTGGCGTGGTGTTCTTTAGGAAGGGGCACGGTGAATTTCCACAGGGGAACTTGGGGGTGGGCGACGCGTTGGCAGTGCCGGGGTATTTCCCAGGTTCTGCCAGGTGACGAGTCGCAGCCGCGGACACCGTAAAGTGTGTAGGCCGAGCCATGCCTTGGTGCGGCGATGTTTATGGCAGGGTCTTCTTTAACCTTTTTCAATGCGCCTTTTGCACATCTGCAGAAAAACTAAACAGTCACGTACTCCGCAACTGTTGTAAATTGCCCTGCCATAAACCTGGCCTTCTCGCACCTTAACAGTCAGGAACTTACGTTTGAACGCCAATAAACACCATGCGTTCAGATGAATGGAACTTCTTAAACTGGCAAACTTGAGCACCGATGTAGGCAACAACACGATCGGCGATTCATACGTGATGCGTGAACACAGACACCAGTAACGCATAGTTGCCGGCACGTATCAAGATCTCTCTCACGCTGTTGTAACATCTGTTACAATTATAACCATCAGCAAAATGAATCGGCTCGAGTCGGGATGTTGATTCGAGCCGCTGCAAACTTTTTTGTAGGTTCGAGTCCCCTTGGGGTATATTTTTTTACATTAATTATTTTTTCATTACTAGGTATATGACAATGATCAATATTTGTTTACAAATGTTTTAAAAATATTTGTTAAAAACTTTAATTTAATATACGTATATATGCAGTTGAAGCGCGATTTTCTACCGTTTTCTTCCCATGAATCTTGCCAATTATGGAACTGTTTGATATTTCTAACATTCGGACGTGTATGCACGTCAATCCAAAGCTCAAAATGTGTAAATCAAAATTTCAATCATTTGGTGGTATGTTTCATTTATATTACCAATAAAGCTGCAATGTTAATATATATGAAATATATTATGTATTATATATACAACAATAATATAATTGTAATATAATTAAAATATATGTAATGTAGGAGATTTTACGTAGGGGTCTGGTTTGGCTCGGGCCATGATGGTTTACGTTAGGGCGTGAGATTGTGAGATATACCGCGACGGTTCATATCGGGCGCCAGCTAATGTAATCTCAAGGGCTATGCTTCGACTTTGGGAAGGGACGATCGGTGGAGACGATCGTCGAGGAGAAAACGATGGCATTCGTGTTTGGGCCGCGTCAGTCATCGGTGACTGTCACTCAACTTTTCGTTCAGGCGTCGGTGTTTCACAGTGTTAAGCTACGCCGCGACGCGACGCGCCGTCACGCATGTCGCGTCGTGTGGCCTAAACGGAAAGCGAGGCAAAACCGGCGTGGCACTCAACGTGTTAAAGTATCGTTTTATATATCGTGTTACATCCATTGTTAATTGTGTCTAATCGCTGACCTCCCAACAGTCTTTTGCCCTCAGTAAGATTACACTGTTCGACAAATTTTAACTTTTTTTTTATTTTGTAACCTTCAATATGCGTTTCTTATAGACTTTAATGTGCTGAATGCGAATCTGCAATCCGTTTTTCTCCAGAACGTACCATTTTTGAAAAAATCAATTTTGAAAAAAATCGAAAATTTTCAACTTTGGAAGTGTCTTGTACTTTTGCGGTAATAGTTATTCAGTTGCGCTTGGTGCCAAATGATTCTTTGAAGTTTCACGAATAAAATGGTATATGTTGTTATTAGACTATTAACATTTAAATGTGTTTAAATAATGATCAAAGTAAAAAGGACACCGAAAATACACCCATTTTGGCTGATATCTTTCAGTTTATTTCAAAAACTTAGGGTCCAGGAGAAAATCTAACTATGCCACGCGATAGAGCAGTCCTTTCTGCAAAGGAAAGTATCAACGGAAGTTACAAAATCATTTTTGTATTCAATATACAAGCGAAATAGTTTGGTAAAACACGCGGCGGCAACAGTGACACTCAGCAGTAGTACTGCGCGTTTAGTGATTCCGCTACGCTGAGCGATGAGCGGGGAGCCGCCGTCATAGAGCACCACTGCCGCTGCCACGTGTTTTACCAAACTATTTCGCTTGTATATCGAATACAAAAATGATTTTGTAACTTCCGTTGATGCTTTCCTTTGCAGAAAGGTCTGCTCTGTCGCGTGGAATAGTTAGATTTTCTCCTGGACCCTTAGTTTTTGAAATAAACTGAAAGATATCACCAAAATGGGTATATTTTCGGTGTCCCTTTCACTTTGATCATTATTTAAACACATTTAAATGTTTATAGTCTAATAACAACATATACCATTTTATTCGTGAAACTTCAAAGAATCATTTGGCACTAAGCGCATATGAATAACTATTACCGCAAAAGTACAAAACACTTCCAAAGTTGAAAATTTGCGATTTTTTTCAAAATTGATTTTTTCAAAAATGGTACGTTCTGGAGAAAAACGGATTGCAGATTCGTATTCAGCACATTAAACTCGATAAGAAACGCATATTGATGGTTACAAAATCAGACCCGTGTTGAACAGTGTAATAGTTCTTCAACTGATCACTGTTGATGAGCAGAGGACGCTCAAATCAGTGTCGGATTTCTGAGTCGGTATGGCAATCACGTTGGGCCACGGAAGTCCATAAGGTGATTTGTCTATTCATATATCTCGTCTGTGGTTTGAGTACTACTGTAATTGTACAGTAATTTCGGTAAATATTAATTATGAGTGGGAAAAACAGAAGCTAATAAGTTCGAGCGTGAACTGAAATTGAAAATGCATCAAGAAGGAAAATCTTATGAATAAATCGCGGGTCATCTAAATAGAATTATAAAAAAATGCAAATTGAAGGAAACATCATAAATAAAGGTCATATAGGTCATCCAAAAAAGTTAACGTCTGGGGAAGAGAAGACCATTGTGCCAGAAAAAAAACAATGCGTTTCTGCACCAGAATTTGCAGGAACGGTGGCCAACATGTTCGTAAACGATGTGCATCTGGAATTCTGTCGCAGAGTGTTACGAAGAAACGGATTTAATGGCAGAGTACTACGGAAAATGTCGTATATAAGTATAGTGAATAGACAGCAAAGATTAGCTTTTGCAAAAAGCTACATTGACAAAGATAACACTGTTCGAAAAGTTTGAATTTTTTTTGATTTTGTAACCTTCAATATGCGTTTCTTATAGACCTCAGCGTGCTGAATACGAATCTGCAATCCCTTTCTCTCCAGAACGAACCATTTTTGAAAAAATCAATTTTGAAAAAAATCGCTAATCTTCAACTTTGGGAGTGTTTTGTACTTTTGCAGTAGTGGCTATTCAGTTGCACTTGGTGTCAAATGATTCTTCGAAGTTTCACGAATAAAATGATATAATTAGTAGTTAGATTATAAACATATAATGTGTTATTATTTATACAGGGTAATTGACTATGATTAACCAATAACAAAACTGAGTTTCTCTGTAATAAAGTAATTATATTCCGTTATTTACAGCCGACTTACTATTAAAATATTATTTACAAAGGTCCTACCTGTATTAAAGAAACGACATTTAATGTCATTGATCGCCTTTTTAATCCCTGATTACAAGTTTTATTAATACATTTATTTTATAATTAATCTGCGTGAGTTACCACGTTCACATCTCTTTTGTTTTACCCTGACGTCTTTAACACCCTCTACTTTATCAGCGCTCGCGAGATCGCGGCAATATTCAAATTAAAGGAATTACATTTCACAGATGATCACAGATGATCTTCATCTCCTGTGTTTTCTTTAGTAGCCAGAGCGGGAACCGGTTTGTGAAATGGTCGACCAGAAGGTGTAAGTATTTTTTCGTTGATCGCGATCCTCCAAATCCTCCTATTGTGTCTATAGACATTATTTCGAAACGATTTGTTGCCGGACCTAACTTAGACATTAAACCAATTTTATCTTGTGCTCTGGATTTGCTTTTTATGCAGATCTCACATCTCTTGAAGATTTTTTTTATATTCTTCGTTAGATTCTTAGCTGTATATATCGAGTTTATTTTGTTCTGTATTTGTTTGGTGCCTATATGATAGTAGTGTTCATCAACAGCTCTGATAAACTTCAAGCTAAAATCTTCCGACAACAGAATTTTTTTTCATACTTTTTTGTAGTATACATTGTGTTTTTGTAGCAATTCATTTTTCTTTTAGTTTTTCCTCTTCATTTTCATGAGCTTCCGATACAGGATTCCTGCTAAGACAATCCGCTGCTAAGTTGTACTTTCCTTGCGCATATCTGATCTCGAAATCATACTGTGATAGGTAGCACGTTAAATCTCCCAGTTCTTCCTTATTCCTTGCTTTTATGTTCATCTTCTTAAGCGGCTTGTGATCCGAGAAAACAGTCAATTTCTTACCTATCAGCCAGTATTGCCAATATGTTACTGCTTGTTTGATTGCTAAGCATTCTAAATATATGGCTTTCTTCACCTTTTGCACTTCATTTAACTTTTTTGAGATATACGCTACCGGTTTTTCTTCTTTGTTTTGTTCTGGCTGTTTTAACACTGCTCCTACTCCTTGTAAGCTTGCATCTGTGTAGATATGTATCGGTAGATTTGGGTCAAAAATTGTTAAGACCGGTTGAGAACACAATAGTTTTTTCTTTTTTTTCAAATACTTCTTTACATTCTTTTGTCCAGATAAATTCTCGTCCTTTCCTCAGTAAATTATGTAATGGATCCAACGTGATTGTTATGTTTGGTACATAGTTATTGTAAAAGTTCATTTCCCCTAGAAATTGTCTTGCATTAGTCATTTTTTTGTGTCTTCGGGGTAGGGAAGTTTTTTATGGATATTAGGTAACTTTCATCGGCCGGATTGAATTATTCTGTATTATGTGGCCTAAATATCTCACTGAATCAATCAAGTGCTTTATGTGTTAGGAAAATGTTTTTGAGAATATTAAAATATCGTCTATGTAATTTACTGTGAATTCTGTGAGTTTGTATTTCTTTATTATGTTACCCAATATTCGTTGGAAAATTGCTGGTGAGGTTTTCAGACCGAACGGTAAACAAGTCCATTGATAGTGGCCCTCTATCGTGATAAATGCTGTTTTATGTCTGTCTGAAATACGCAGAGGTATCGACCAAAATGCTGAATTTATGTCCAACGTCGAGAAGTATTTACAATTCCTTGTTTTCCTCATTAGGTCCTCGATTAATGGAAAAGCTTGAGATTGAGGAACCACTATTTTATTAAAATCTCGAGGATCAATGCACAGTCTTGATCTTTTTTTCTCGTCTTTCGTGTACGCCAGTGTTAGCGATTCATGAGTGTGAGCGAAAACATGAAGACTCAGGGTGGTAACGAACACCCTTTTTTAGTTTCTCACAGATGCTACATTTTTGTTTCTTTATCATGTTCGTTTTTGTGTCGTTTTTTTTCTCTATAAATCTTCTCTTGTTGACCCAATGCTCCAGTTTTCTTTTAAAGTCTTTTGTTTTCAATATTTCTTCCTTATTGATTCTATCAGTTATAAAGTTTGGTAAACCAGCTGCAATTATGTCAATCATAGTGCCATGATCTATTGATTTTCTCATGTCTAGTAGCAGTCTCTCTTTTTTTATCGCGTATTCTAATAATGAACCTGCTTGGGTTTTAAACGATAATGCATATCTGCTAGTAGACCAACCTTTGCTTGCATAGGTTTCACAGAAATTCTGCTTCCATTCTCACCATTCTGATTGTAAAGTGAGTCTAATCATCATGGAGCTGTACCAGTCCAAGCATGATTTTTCCAGATACAGTCTAAGTGTCTCAACTTTATTCTCATCTTCTGTTACATTGAATCTAGCACATTCCTTTCCAAAGAGATCCATCCATTGATATGCACCGACACTTTTCTCTTCAAACTTTTCTATTACAAATCTTTCTGCTAGTTTCCTTACATTCTTTTGATCCTTGTTCTGTTGATTTTCGAGTAGTTTTTCTAAGATTTTTACAATCGGATTATCTGGATATTGTGGGATTGGAAGTTTTGATGAAATTAAGCCGATGTAAGTGTAATAGATTCAACGCCGGTACACTATGTATTTATTAACAATACGATACACTATTCCTTATGCTTATTCCTATACTGTCTACGCTATACTACGCTGTTTTACTACGCTGCTCCTCGATCCACTCTGCTCCACTCCTCAATCCACACTATGTATTTCCATTCATACATCCATTCGTCCTCAGTCATTCTCTCTCTCTCATTCGTATCCTTAAAGATATCCTTAAAAGCTAGAAAACAGGGGACACGGTTCTGCAGGCTAGCGCTGCTCGCCTGCAGACCAGCTGTGTCTCAGGTAGCGCGGTCATAAACGCCCTGTACCTGGACGTCGGGCGCTTTGCACTCCCACACTCGACCCCCCTGCAAGGATATCTGACCCCAGATATCGCATGCTTTCCTATACCATTTTTCCACTCACCATCGTAATATTTTAAACCAGGATTCTGCTGGATCCTTCTAGATCCATACAGATTGTTATTTGCGTAACGCTGCGCACCCTTATTAAGTCGCCTATCCGCGTATAAATTTTTTTCGACCTTACCGCGCTTACAGTTCCGACATTTATAATGCGTACGCACAATTTTCTTGACATTCTTCGTTTGTTCTTTAGTCACGTACAAAGATCTTTTAAATTTGCCACACTTTTCAGCGAACCGGCTATTACGATTACCGCGGTGACAAACAGCCTTTCCGAGATTCGCAAGCTGCGAATCGCGCTTCGCAACAGTTCTCGCTACCGAATAATCATCCTTGCTCGCTCGCTTGATCATACTTCGCAAAGACCGCGGTACAGCTAGTTTGACCTTATTGTCTACGCTCGTGCACAAAAGATCCCTTGTCGAAGGCCGCGTCGCCGGTTGATCATTTACCGGGGCTGGTGGCCTCTCTGGACGGTTGGACGCCATGTGTCCAAACCCTTGACGCGCGTAGCACTTGGCTACCTGCACCTTTGCTGGGCAATCCGCTGGTCGGTCTCCTGCTCTTTCGCAGCCTTCGGATTTCGGCGTGGACGGCCTTGCCTCTGCTACCTGCTGCTTGTATATTTTGGTTCGAACGTCGTCACTGTTCTTGCGCTCGCAAACAAACACCCTTATAAGATCCCCTTCATACGGTGTCTGCCGTACGGCTTGGCTCACGTTGATTGCTGTTTTCTCTTTCGTCGGGCAATTCGCTGCTACATGTCCAAATGCCCTGCATTCGAAACATTTGAATCCTCTGCTCTTCATCGGGCAATCGTAGAAAAGGTGGTCTCGACCGCCGCAGCTGTAGCACCTACCTGGCCGTGCATCTCGCGTATCCCGTCGCGGGTATCCATCATCTCGCCGGGGGGATGGGTTGTCCCATCGCTGGACGTCCTCGTCTCGCCGCCGGGGCGCGTTATCCCATCGCCGGGCGTCCTCGTCTCGCCGGGGTCCGCTTGGTACTCGCCACATCGCCGCACCTCCACGTTGTACCCCGCCGTTGACTCGCTGGTTTTCCATATTTCCTCGCCAGTGTTGTTCGCGCACTTCCGCGCCAAATCGCGTCCCCTTGTGTCCAGTGGGCAGGGTTACGCCCTCGAACGCCTCCACGAGTGATGCCTGCGTCTTGAATCGTTGCAGTCTTGCGTGATTCTTCAGCGAATGATCCGGTATTCCGTCGATCATATAATCTATCAGGTCTTCGTCGTCGATGCGGATGCGATTTCCCAATATAATCTTGCAATGGGCGTATTCGGCGAATGTCTCCTCCCTTTTCCAAATTCGGCTCTCGAATTCCCTGCGGGCCGCAATACGATTTTGCCTGTTGCCGAATATCCCCTTCAACTCCCTCACAAGTGCGTCCACTTGCATCGCTACATGCTCTGGCTTCGAATGAAACCATTCGAGAGCCCGATTTCTCAGCCGCGAGACTGCCAATGCCTTCGCTGTGTCGTCGTCCAGCCTGAAAGTGGTTCGTACTGACTCCAATTGCGCCTCCCATACGTCGAAGGTTTCGCCCTTTCCGTCGAAATAATTTAGCATCGACTTCACTGAGTCGTCGATCCTCACCGGCGAACGCCGACCCGAATTCACCGGTTCCCTAACGCTCGTCGTCCGCGTATCACGCAACCACTCCATCTCACGTCTCAGCATCTGCATCTCATGCTCCATGCGTTCCTTTTCCCGCCTTGAAAAGCCTGCGTCTTCGCTGTTTGTTGCCTCGCCTGCGGGTAGGATTGGCGTGCTCGGCGAGCTCGCACTGGGCAGCGTGATGACGCCCGAATCTTCATTCGTAGCTCCTTCGGCAGCGTCACTTGTCTCTTCGTTCATCCATGCAGCCGACGGGTCGCTCATCATGAGCCTGTTAATGAGCTCTTGTTTCGCGCCGACCGGACTCAAACCTTTTGCTTTTAAAATTTCTTTCAATCTTAGGACCGTAAACTCACTCGGGCTCTTATTCATGTTTATTGCACGTTCCGCACAATCTACACAGCCTGCACAGTCCACGAAGTCCACACACTTTACACTTACGCGGCTTAACTTCGTTGCTCACTCAATCCCGGACGAGCCCCCAAAAAGATTGTGGGATTGGAAGTTTTGATGAAATTAAGCCGATGTAAGTGTAATAGATTCAACGCCGGTACACTATGTATTTATTAACAATACGATACACTATTCCTTATGCTTATTCCTATACTGTCTACGCTATACTACGCTGTTTTACTACACTGTTTTACTACGCTGCTCCTCGATCCACTCTGCTCCACTCCTCAATCCACACTATGTATTTCCATTCATACATCCATTCGTCCTCAGTCATTCTCTCTCTCTCATTCGTATCCTTAAAGATATCCTTAAAAGCTAGAAAACAGGGGACACGGTTCTGCAGGCTAGCGCTGCTCGCCTGCAGACCAGCTGTGTCTCAGGTAGCGCGGTCATAAACGCCCTGTACCTGGACGTCGGGCGCTTTGCACTCCCACAATATTTTATGCCAGCAGTCAAAGGCTGTTCTCATTGACTAACTTCTTCTAAAAATTGGCGTTCGTTTTTAAAATTTCATGTGTCACCTTTATCCATATACTTCTGGTTTGATGCCTCTTTTTTATTGTGTTCCTGATGGTTGCATACGCCTTTGTATTGCTGACTGCTTGGTGTAGCCCTGCTGGTTGTAATTCATCAGGCCATAGAAATGTTTTGTCATTTTGGTCGATGATTGAGGTTGTGGCGATGTAATTCGATTTTCCATCTTGTGTTTCTTTCATTTTGAATATGAATTTTAGTTTTTCCCTTTTCCAATAAATGTCGTGTTATAATGTATTATTATTTATTCAGGGTAATTGACTGTGATTAACCAATAACAAAACTGAGTTTCTCTCTAATAAAGAAACGACATATAATTTCATTGATCGCCTTCTTAATCCCTGATTACAAGTTTTATTAATACATTTAGTTTATAATTAATCTGCGCGAGTTACCACGTGCACATCTCTTTTGTTTTACCCTGACGTCATTAACGCCCTCTACTTTATCAGCGCTCGAGAGAGCGCGGCATAATTCAAATTTGAGGAATTACATTTCCTTTACAAACATTTAAATGTGTTTAAATACTGATGTAAGTGAAAAGGACACCGAAACTAGACCCATTTTGGCTGAAATCTTTTAATTTATTACTAAAACTAACGGTCTAGGAGAAAATCCAACTCTGCTGCGCGATAGAGCATACCTTTCTGCTAAGGAAAGCATAAGTGGAAGTCATTACAAAATAGTTAATACAAGTCAATACAAATTCATTTTTGTATTCAATATACACGCGAAATAGTTTGGTAAAACAGGCGGCGGCAACAGTGGCACTCAGCAGAAGTACTGCGCGTTTAGTGATTCCGATACGTTGAGCGATAAGCGGGAAGCCGCCGTCATAAAGCACCACAGCCGACGCCACGTGTTTTGCCAAACTCTTTCGCTTTGATATTGAAAACGAAAATGATTTTGTATGTTGATGCTTCTGTTTGATGCTTTCCTTTGCAGAAAGGCCTGCTCTATCGCGTGGCATAGTTAGATTTTCTCTTGGACCCTCAATTTTCGAAATAAATTGAAAGATATCAAGCAAAATGGGTCCATTTTCGGAGTTCTTTTCACTTTGATCATTATTTAAAAACCTTTAAATGTTTATAATCTAATTACTAATCATATCATTTTATTCGTGAAACTTCACAGAATCATTTGGTAGCAAACGCAACCTAATAACTATTACCGTAAAAGTACAAAACACTATCAAAGTTGAAAATTTGCGACATTTTTCAAAATTGATTTCTTAAAAAATGGTAGGTTCTGGAGAAAAACGGATTGCAGATTCGTATTCACATTAAAGCCTACAAGAAACACCTATTGAAGGGTACAAAATCAGACCCGTGTTGAACAGTGTAATTCGTTCTGGCTTAAAATATTTTTGGACGAAAGTAAATTCAACATTTTCGGTTCTGACGGGCAGATTACCTATGGAGAAAGCCCCATAAACACTCGGTACTCTAAATACATATAATCCCAACCGCGAAGAACGGGTGCGGCTTCGTTATGGTATAGGTGTGTCGGTTAGTAAGAGCAACTGGAAACCTGGTTTTTATTGACGGAATTTTGGACAAGTATAAATATTTCAATGTTTTAAAAAATAATCTGTGCAAGCAAACGGGGTTTGTTGGAAGATTTTACTTCCATCAAGATAACGACCCGAAGCCCACCGCTCAGGTTGCACAGGAGTGGATATTATACAGGGTGTTCCGTAGCTATGGGAACTCGGGGGAAATGGGGGGGGTCGCTGAGGTGATTCTGAACCACTTTTTGCTTGATCAAAGTATTGTTTGAAGCTTCGTTTTTGAGTTAGCAACGAAAAATACTGGCCAATCACAGCGCTCGAGCGCGTGGCTCTCAACCGCGCCCGGCCGTGGTCGTGAACTGACGCATTGGCACAGCGCGCTTGGCACAGCTGACTGCAGCGTGGGTATCGTTGGAAGCGTGCGGCAAATGTTATATCGTCGTAATTAAGAATAATGCGGAATTATTCGTTATTCTACATCCGAAAGGAATGAATTCCGTATGTTATTCCGTATGAAAATATTTTCAGGTGGCTAAATTACGTTTTAAGAAAAACGATTTGGATAACCAATGTTAGAAAAAGTTAGTTAAACTTACACATTCGCCCATGAATTAACTTGCTACGACTCAACAGCTGATGTTACGGGCGGGTCAATGAACGCACATGCACGATCACTTTCATTGTACGGCCACTTTTACTTTCCACTGCAAGATTTAGGGATGATTCAACAGGAATTATTTTTCCTACGTGTAACCAAGACGGTCACTTCGGGGGTGCGATCAACTCGTCATTACGCAGAGTATGCCTTCGTTATTGAGTAAACGACTGGGTTACACGTAGGAACAATAATTTCTGCTAATTATCCCTAAATCTTACAATGGAAAGTAAAAGTGGCCGTACAGTGAAGTGAGTTCACCAACCGGGCGTAATATCAAGTGTTAAGGGTTGCCTTGAAAGGTCAGTATTAACCCAGTGTCAACAATTTGTGGACGAGTGGGTAAGTTTAACTAGCTTCTTTTAGCATTAGTTATCTAAATCGTTTCTCTTAAAACATAATTTACCCACCTGAAAACGTGCTGTTAGAAAACCTTTTTTTTTCAAAAGAAATCAAACACCTCATTCCTTTCGGATAACGATTAAAAGTATCGAACACGGTTATTAAACGACTTATTAGTTTATTTGTTGTTCATGAATAACGAATAATTCCACATTATTCTTAATGAAGACGATGTAACATGTGCTGCAGGCTTTCCTCGATATCCACGTTGCAGTCGGCTGTGTCAAGCGCGCTGTTCCATCGCGTCGGTACACGACTGCAGCCGGGCGCGGTTGAGAGCCACGCGCTCGAGCGCTGTGATTGGCCAGTATTTGTCGTTATTAACTCAAAAACGAAGCCTCAAACAACATTTTGGTCAAGGAAAAAGTAGTTCAGAATCACCTCGGCAACCCTCCATTTTCCGGAATTCTCATTGTTACGGAACACCTTGTGTAACATCCCTCATGTTCAACACATTCCTCCACAGAGCACAGATATTAATCCCATAGAGAACCTTTGGGCTCAAATTAGCGAATTAGCAAATTAGCGAATACAAAAGCATTAAAAAAATGCGATTATGGAAATATGGATTTCTATTGATATAAATATAACGGGAGATTTAGAACACAGTATTGGACGTCGACTTAGATATGTATTGCTGCCAAAGGTTTTTTTTTTTTCCGAGGTGGAAATCTTCGAAAGACACTTCTCGCTCTGGGGGGAGAGCAGGGGGTACAGTGAGCGAAATTCGTATAAGTGCACTCCAAATTCTACGAATTTTTCCTCTTACTTGAAAGTACAAAACTGGCAACGTTGTCAGGAAGCTGTCTTTTGTTTTTATGCCTTCAATTGTCAACATTTCTACGTTTCAGTTTGCTTAAGTTACTTGTACAGCCAAGTGGCAGAGTAAAACGTTTATAATAGTGTTTGCACGTGCGAAATTCGTATAAACGCAGTGCTTTGTTTCGATTAATATTGACAGAAATAATAGTGGTAAGAACACTTATTGTTGAATTATGTAGTATTAAACTGTATTTAGTAACATATTTAGTAATACAATTGTTTTAATGAAGAGGGGAAAAAATGCCAAGAAGAAATTTCCTGACCGAAGGCGAAAAAGCTAATGTATGTGTGGGATTGGAAGTTTTAAGAGATCAAGCCGATGTATGTGTAATATAACAAGGGGTATTATATATATATATATATTTATTAAAGATAATACGCCTTTCCACACTATGCTGTTCTACACTATTCTATCTGCGCGGTTCTGTGCTGAATCTAACCTGTCCTCGCTTTCCATTCGTACATCCATTCGTCCTCAGTCATTCCCGATTCTCTCTCTCATTCATATCCTTAGAGATAACGGTATTCTTAAAACATAGAAAACAGGGGGCACGGTTCTGCAGGCCATCGCTGCTCGCCTGCAGACCATCTATGTCCCAGGTAGCCCGGTCATAAACGTCCTGTACCTGGAAGTTGGGCGCTACGCACTCCCACATATGTATCGTTTTCAATATTCGGTCTAACGAATTTCGATCGTACGAATTTAGTACGAAGCTAACTTTGGGATTCTTAAATACTAGAAAAATCGTAAAGTTCCTTGATTTTTATTTCGCACACGCTCGATTTTCGCCATAGGTAATAATTCCAGCACAATTTACAAGGGACCTTAGGTTACCTGAAAATTTCGGTTTTTAAAAATAATTTTTGTTCTAATTTTTTCACACACTTGTATTAAACTTGTAATTGGATTAAACTTTAATTGAAATTCACAATTTTTAGATACACTGTGCAGTTTTCAAGGTATATACAGGGTGTTTCGTAACTCGGGGAACATCAGGAAATGGGGAGTATCTGGGGTGATTCTGAATAACTTTCCCATTGACAGCAATGTTGTTTGCAGCTTCGGTTTTGATTTATTAACGAAAAACACTGGCCAATGAGGGCGCCCAGGCCAGGCCCTCTGTACCTCTCTGCTGCGCTCGATCGCGATGAGGGCATCAAGGGTACCGAGGGAAGCGTGCGGCAAATGTTACATCGAATTAATCGAGAATAATGTGGAATTATTCGTTATTCATGAATAAGAAATGAACTAATAAGTCGTTTAAGAACAGTGTTCGATACGATTATTCATTATCCGAAAGGAATAAAGTGTTTTATTACTTATGAAAAAAATATTTTTTTTAACAGTACGTTTTCAGGTGTATAACTTATGTTTTAAGAAAAACTATTTGCAATAACTAGTGTTAGAAAAAGCTAGTTAAACTTACCCATTCGTTCACGAATTAACCTGTTTATCATTGTACGAATCCTGACCTTTTTCTCTACGGTGGCCGTCCTCAGTGATGCGGGCGGGAGGCGGGGGGGGGGCTCTAACGAAGACAATCCGCGCCTCAACCAGTTGCAGCAATAAAACAAAGGCTCATCCCGGGAAGGGGTCAAGAGGACCGCTCCCCATACTTTCCTTTAGAATTTGGCTGCACCACGCGGCCACCACGCCGCAAACGAACGTAATCCTTGCACGATAACTTCACTTCACGATCATGGTTAAGTAGGTTAATTCGTGAACGAATGGGTAAGTTTAACTAGCTTTTTCTAACTCAAGTTATGCAAATCGTTTTTCTTCCACCTGAAAACGTACTGTTAAAAAGAATATTTTGTTCATAAGTAATAAAACACTTTATTCCTTTCGGATAATGAATAAATGTATCGAACACTGTTCTTATTCATGAATAACGAATAATTCCACATTATTCTTAATTAAGACGATGTAACATTTGCCGCACGCTTTCCTCGGTACCCTCGCTGCCCCTATCACGACCGAGTGCAGCTGAGAGGTACGCCCCTGAGCGCGCGCCCGACAGCTGCTCTCATTGGCCAGTGTTATCTGTTAATAACTCAAAAACGAAGCTGCAAACGACATTGCTGTCAATGGGAAAGTTCTTCAGTATCACCTCAGCTACCCTCCATTTCCCGATGGTCCCCGAGTTACGGAACACCCTGTAGAAGCATAGGAACTCGCAGAGAAAATTATAAAGAATCAATAGCTAGCGCAAAACGAAAAATTAGCCGATGTTTCTATTGAGGTTCCCCACAACATTTTTTAAAGTGCTTTTCTCGAATGATCTGATAGGTCTTAAAAGTTACACATTTTAATGCCTTGTGTTGAAAAGACTATCGAAGTTTAACAGTAATTTTAGAATATATTAAGAATCTTCAGACATTTAGCATGGAATATTAGGATGTTTTATATTAAGTTGAAATTATTACGTTAGAATTTTGTCTTAATAACGTCTGTCTATTTTTATAGCATTTGAAGATCGTTGCATGAATGAAAGATTAGCTGTCTTTCATTCAGATATCGAAGAGTATAATATGAATGTTCTGCATAACCCACCAAAAGATGGAGAACATCATTATTTGCCATATGTTGGCAATGGATTTTTTGGAATTCCGATTTTACCGAAGGCATTTGTATATATAAAACGAGGACGAGCATTAACATTGCCTATACAGTGGCAACCATTAATTTTTCATCCTGTGCCCAAAAGCAATTTTTATCGAGAAGCTACGGTTACGCACTTTACTGATGGGATAGTTTATCATTATCAGTGCCACAGAGAAGGATATTATGTCGAGTTGCAATATTATGCTCACAGAGTATACGACACTATTTTCGTACAAAATATAAAAGTAACTAATCAACTTCTACTTTCACAAGACGTATCATTGAAACCACAAGTGTCTACGCATTGGAGTAATTCCCACATAGAAGTAACTATGTAATTATTAAAATTAGTACATAATATTATGATATATAATATTGTAAACATTCTATTTATTGCACTTGCTGCAATTGCTGGACAAAATTACTTTTTGTTATATGTATACTTTAAGTTATAATATAAATCTCGTATCATTTAAATGCTTCATTAGTTAAAGTGTATATTTGAAAACCGTACTATTTTCTACGTTTTATTAAATTTATTAGTTAAATTTATACGTTTTAAATAAGTTGTTTACGATCTACCTCAACTATACTTTCTGTTTTTAAAATTAAGCAAGGGGAAAAATGTGCACACTATAATTAATAAGTTTGTCCTTTAACTAAAGTAGTGTAGTGAACTGTCTAGTCTTGTTGTGCCGGTTGAGACTTATCGAAATTTGGGGGATGTCGTGGGTGCGGGAGCGACGAAGAATTGGAATTCGCCGGTGTTCGTTGTTGCATACTGCGTCGTTGCAGGAATGTGCTGCGTCTTTTGGAGGTCAGTGGCTTCCTTGGTGTGTCCTAGCCTTGCGCAAGTTGCTGGGCCTGCAGTAAGCGGATACGTTGTTTCCAGCGCGTATCCGCTCGCTATTCCGCAAACACGGCCTCGATTCCACGCGTTGCTGAGCCGCGCTTATCGTATAACCTCGTATGATCGGGATAGGCACAACAGTCTTCAGGGGGTACACAACCCAGGTGGTTTCAAAGACTCCAATTTCTTGAAAGCCTGTAGCTGGATAAGGGGGTAAAATGTGCCCCTAAACCAAATTCGACTTGTGAGGTGTCATTTGATAGCTTATCAAGATAAACCAATTTGTTGTCAATTTCAATCCTGTAACTCAACTGGGAGAGTAGTTACAGCGAAAAAACAAAAATAGAGTTTTTACTCAATATCTCCTATTTTATATCAACAAAAATTTCGAAATAAATCTGGGGCAATTCCATTATAGAGGCATATATTATAGAAGTTTTTAAGATTTTTAAACTGGAAACCCGAGCTGCAAAAAATAAAAAACGTCAAAAAATGCTGAAAAATGCCGATTTTGTATTGAAAGAATCGTTTGACCACATTTATACTTTTTTTGTAGGTACATATTATTGATACTACAACTCTCAATTTTTTTAGATTTTTGAATTAGGTGTGCCGCAGGTAAAAAATTTAAAATGATTTTTTCGTCGTTGTTTGCGTGCCAGAGAAACTTATACGGCGAACTTTCGCCTATTCTTTGTCAAATAAGTTTTTTATGCAATGTTCAATGTTTTTATATACAATAAACCGACATAGAAATTGACGAAACTACATAAACCAAATCAATTGAAATTACGTCCCTCCTCTATACGTCAACGGCGTCGGTGGTTCTGCGGTTAAGTGTCCGATTGCTAAACCGCTGCAAACTTTTTTGTAGGTTCGAGCCTCCCTCGACTTCATTTTTTTTTAACATTGATTTTTTTCCAATTCCTAACTATATGACAATGAACAATATTTGCTTACAAATATTTCAAAAATATTTGTTAAATATTTTAATTTAATATACGTACATACGAACTAAAGGGCGCTTTCTGGGCTCCCGTTTCTCTTGCCACGTATGTTGCCGATTTTGGTACTGTTTGATATTTATAATATTAAAGTAATATATGTATATAGTGCATTTTCAGATGTCTCAGATTGAACAGTCGTAGATGCAGTGCAGGAAAACTCATGTGATGTTTAACAGAGGATCGGTTATTTGTGAATTTTGTTAGTTAACAGACGAACCAGTGCCTATTTCATCACCGGGTGCCACAGGATTGTTAGCAAATGTAACCTCGTAACTTACAATAATTCGATACACCTGGAGCGGTTAAGGTGTATCTATGTGGTAGGATATTACTGCTAATGATCGGTATAGGAAATGAAATGTATTAAATGTGTCTTTGTTCAAATAATAAAAGTTTACATTTTCTCTTTCTTTGGTAATTGCTATTTGTAATTTAACAGTTTGTCGCGGAACTGAAATCCATCTTCTTCAAACTTTACGGATACAAATACTTTTATAAATTACTCGAAGGGGACTAAAACCCAATCTCGCCGAGCTAGAGTATTAATTTAGTCGATACTGACGTACACGAAGCTAGATTATTCAATACTGAGCCGTTTTATTCTAAGTTGCTCGAAAGGACTAAAATTCGATCTCGCTGGGCATTTGTATGGCTAGCTGGCACCGACATGGTACGAAGCTAGTAGGTCCATACTGAGCCACGAGAGTAGATTTCATGCCCTTTTTATATCCGAAAGCCGGACCAAAAATACGGTGGGGGTACAGAATCTTCCAAGGGAGTCCAAAAGGTCCTCCTGAAGGGTTGCATCATCGCGCTAACACGGAATGCACTCGGGTCATACCACGCCAAATCGATCACTTTTGGACGTCACCATCGGCGATTTTGTTCTAAATGAAATATGTTGTAGTCCATATGGAATTAGGGGGGGTTTAAGTCATCATTTTTGCGGTTGACAATTTGTTTAGAAATTACAGGCCAGCAAAGTTTGTAATTTTTGCGAAAACGGGCTTTTTTTAGGAATTTTTATCTCCGGAACTGCTTTTTTTTTGTTTTATTCACAAAGGATTGGACTATTATTAAATAATTTGTTCCACCTCGGTAATGAACTTCATAATGTCGAAAAATATATGTCCATATTCCTTGAAGTTTCCTCTTCCAAATGAGACTTTCAAAGTGATGGTCAAGTGAAAATTGGCTTCACAATGAGCTGAAAAGGGAGCGGCGTACCCCCGTTTCAGGTAGGCGAGTCGTGCGCTCGGGAGCGAGACCGCTATTCTAACCAAACCTTTCCAAACCTAACCGGCCATATAGCGGTCTCGCTCCCGAGCGCACGACTCGCCTACCTGAAACGGGGGTACGCCGCTCCCTTTTCAGCTCATTATGAAGACAATTTTCACTTGACCATCATTTTGAAAGTCTCATTTTGAAGAGGAAACTTCAAGGAATATGGACATATATTTTTCTACATTTTTTTGTTGCGCACCATCATCATAAAAAACGCAAAAAAAGAATTTGTTTATATTTTTCGACATTATAATGTTAATTACCGAGGTTGAAAAAATTATTTTATAATAGCCCAATCCTTTGTGAATAAAACAAAAAAAAAGTAGCTCAAGCGGGCTAACAGTTCCGGAGATAAAAATACCTAAAAAAAGCCCGTTTTCGCAAAAATGGCAAAAATTACAAACTTTGAAGGCCTGTATTTTCTAAACAAATTGTCAACCGCAAAAATGATGACTTAACCCCCCCCCCCCAATTTCCATATGGACTACAACATATTTCATTTAGAACAAAATCGCCGATTGTGACGTCCAAAAGTGATCGATTTGGCGTGGAATGACCCACTCCCGATTGCCAAATAAAGGCATAATAGAAGTAACGAGGCAACAATACTTCCTACGTAAAAGCCCGTAGAGCGCGGGCTGAGGCGCGTACCTCTCTACTGCGCTCGGTCGTATACGAAGGCTTCAAGGGTATCGAGGGAATCGTACGGAAAATGTTACATCGTCTCAAATTAAGAATAATGTTGAATTTTTGGTTATTCATTAATAAGAAATAAACTAATTATTCTTTTAATTAATCGCGCCTGGTCGTGGGCATGAAAGAACGCATTGGCACAGCGTGTTACATCGTCTTTAAACGAGGATAATGTGAAATTTTTGGTCAGGAATTAGAAAAAAAATTAAAGTTCAAATATATGAATCTGAGGAAGGCTCGAACCTACAAAAAAGTTTGAAGCGATTCAGCAGTCTGACACTTTACCGCAAGACGCCGTTGAAAAGATCTTGAGTACTGTAGAATAAAAAGTTATTTTAAGGTCCGGTTTTTATTTTTTTTAACTGCGGCGCAGTCAATTTAAAAATCTGAAAAATTGAGAGTAATAGTGTCACTAATATGTACTTACAAAAAAAGTATAAATGTGGTCAAGAGATTCCTTCAATATGAAATATTTTGACGTTTTTTATTCTTTGCAGCTCGGGTTTTCAATTTAAAAATCTGAAAAACTTCTGTAATATGTACCGTCATAATTCCAATGTCCCAGATTTTTTTCAAAAGTTTTGATGCGCTAAAATGGGAGATATTGAGCAAAAACTATATTTTTGTTTTTTCGCTATAACTACCCTCCCAGTCGAGCTACAGGGTTGAAACTTGGTACGAATTGGTTTTTCTTGATAAGCTATCGAATGACACCTCACAAGTTGAAGTTGGTTGAGGGGCACATTTGACCCCCTTATCCGGCTATAGCCTTTGTAGGTAATATATTTTTATTTATACATTTACACGAATTTTTAGTTTTGACGTTCCAGTCCTTAGAGACGATGGTGTCCACCAATCGATATTTTAATAGAAGAGTTTCAAGACTTATAGAAAAATTTGCCACTTTGTAACATTTTTACTTATAAAACTGTGGAAATAAAGGTGAAAAATACATCTATTTCGTCCAAAATATATAGATTTTCACTAACTAAGTTATTATCTCTAAAGTATTATATTGTATTATACCAATTTTGTTCATCTTGTCATACGAAATGTGCCTTTCTTCTTTCCTGCTACCTTCTATCTGTATAGAAATTTATTGTTATTATAAAATATGACATTTCTTCCTTCACAAATGTAAAATAAGGTGAAAACTTCGAGCTATTATCACTTAATAATGAGCTTGGTAAATATTCAGAAGTGGTACTACCTCACCGGTTTCGATGATTTTTGAATATGTGTAGAACTCAGTATTCTGAACATCTTTTTCGTATACATACGGGGTGTCTCTTAACTCGTGAAGTATCTGGAAATGGGGGGTAGCTGAGGTGATTCTGAACAACTTTTTCCTTGACCAAAATATTGTTTGAAGCTTCGTTTTCGAGTTATTAACGAAAAACACTGGCCAATGAGAGCGCCCATATAGCATGCGCTCAGGTACAACTGCGCGCGGTCGTGATCGGGTGCATCGAGGGGCAACCTGCGGCAAATGAATGACATGTAATTATTTGTTATTCATGAATTTCAATTTAATTAACAAGTCGTTTAATAACCGTTCCATACTTTTATTCGTTATCCGAAACGAATAAAGTGTTTTATTAATAATAATAACTTACCCTTTCGTTCACGAAGTACAGTATTCCCTCGATAGTTGCGAAAAATAGGTATGCAATAGTCCCGAAGAGTTTATCCCCACTCCTGGGGGGTATACCCCTAGAGGCGTCATGAAGCTCGCTTGCCGATCAGTGTAACGCGATCCGGGTTCGGGTATATCGGTGAGGTAATACCAATTCAACGATGAAACTTTGCTATTTCTCATCCTTTTCTTATGAAATTTTTACACAGCATAGCTGGCATTTTTCTGATTAAAATGACATCAAACACGATATAATTCGGACTATATTTACTGGCTTAATTAACGTTAATAAGTTTCGACCGCAGAAAAGGATAGGTAGTGAAAAGAAAAGAGAAGCTGCGATCGTCTTTTGGCTTGGCTGCTCGGCTGCTTATCTTTACTCGCTGTCCTTTTCTACGTTCGACGCTGTCGGCAAATTTCAAACAATAGGAACAACACGATAGTTGCGAACGTTCTGTCCCGAGGCTTTCGCAACTCTCGAGGGAATACTGTAATGCCATTGACGTTCATTGTATCGATCCTGACCTATCTTAACAATTTTATGCCACGTCCCGGCGATCGATACAGATCTGATTCGCACTTGTTTCCACACGCACATGACACGCACATTAACTTTCGTAAATGTCGTAAGTGCGTGTCGTGTGCATGTGGAAACAAGTGCGAATCAGATCTGTCGATCGCCGGGCCGTGGCATAAAATTGTTAAGATAGGTCAGGATCGGTACAATGACCAAGTGCCAAGACACCGTCGAAGCAGGTAAATTCGCGGTCGAATGGATAAGGTTATTAAACTACCCTTTTCTAACACTACTTATCGAAACACTTTTTTCATTGGTAATAAAACACTTTATTCGTTTCGGATAACGAATGAAAGTATGGAACAGTTATTAAACGACTTGTTAATTAAATTGTTGTTGATGAATAACGAACAATTACACATTATTCTTAATTTAAGATGATGTAACACGCCGTCTCAAGGAGTTATGTCACGAAAACGACCGAGCGCAGTCGACAGGTAGGCGCCTGAGCGCGCTCTATACGGGCGCTCTCATTGGCCAGTGTTTTTTGTTAATAACTCAAAAATGAAGCTTCAAACAATATTTTGGCCAAGGAAAAAGTGGTCCAGAATCATCTCAGCTACCCCTTTTTCAAAATACTGCGCGAGTTCTGGGCCAACCTGTATAACCGCCACTCGGACTTAGTTTTGGAGATAGACAGAATTCAATGTAGTAGTACCGATCGTTTTTGGGAAATATCTCGGAAACTAAGGCCGAGTGGCGGTTATATGTATAGGATAATGTTGTTCAAAATGTTGATTTCTATAACATACTCGAAAATCATCGAAATCGGTGAGACCCCCCCCCCCTTCTAAATAACAGTGTTCAACGCGGGTCTGATTTTGTAACCTTCAATATGCGTTTCTTATAGATTTTAATATGCTGAATACGAATCTGCAATCCGTTTTTCTCCAGAACGTGCCATTTTTGAAAAAATCAATTTTGAAAAAAAAACGCAAATTTTCAACTTTGGAAGTGTTTTGTACTTTTGCGGTAATAGTTATTTAGTTGCGCTTGAATGATATATGTTGTTATTAGACTATAAACATTTCAATGTGTTTAAATAATGATCAAAGTGAAGGGGACACCGAAACTACACTAAGGGTCCAGCAGAAGATGTAACTATGCCACGCGATAGAGCAGACCTTTCTGCAAAGGAAAGCATCAACGGAAGTTACAAAACCATTTTTGTATTCAATATACAAGCAAAATAGTTTGGTAAAACACGCGGCGGCAACAGTGACACTCAGCAGAAGTACTGCGCATTTAATGATTTCGCTACGCTGAGCGATGAGCGGGGAGCCGCCGTCATAGAGCACCACTGTCGCCGCCACGTGTTTTGCCAAACTTTTTCGCTTTGATATTGAAAACGAAAATGATTTTGCAACTTCCGTTGATGCTTTCCTGTGCAGGAAGGTCTGCTCTATCGCGTGGCATAGTTAGATTTTCTCCTGGACCCTTAGTTTCTGAAATAAACTGAAAGATATCAGCCAAAATGAGTGTATTTTCGGTGTCCCACTTTGATCATTATTTAAACACATTTAAATGTTTATAGTCTGTTACGTATGAAGAATACTTTCCATACGTCGCTCTCAACGCGTTTTTCGAGCTCGCGTCTGTGAAGGGAAAACGCCCTAAATTCTTTCGTTTATTGTAAACAAATAAAGGGGACCTTAGTACAAGCACGGTCAGCTGCATCATGACCCAAGACGGGCGTGGCCCGACGACGACTCCTATATTTCCTTATATGGAAAGTTCCAGTGCGCCCCCGCGCATTTTGGGACTATATAAACCCTTTGGTTTCTACCCTCGTGGGTTCAGAGTAACATAGTCACGTCGTGTCACGCTTGTATAGAATCAGTTATATACAGTGAGATTGGGCTTAGCGCACCTCTCGAATCACAGATTAACCCGTTAGAATCCGCTTGTCCGGTTGAAGTTCTTTCGGCATATTCTAATAGCGGCTTTCAGTCCCCGCATCGCCAGTGCGTCAACACCGTGCAAATACTTAGGTAACTTACACACTTTATATATTAATTCATCGCGACAGTAACATTTGTATTTATACTGAAAACTCAGAATACAACTTTATACGTTCACTTATAAATCGAGTAGATTCGTTAAACCTATCTTTACCCCGCAATCCTTGCATATTGGTAACAACGTTCCCACTGATACAACTTTACCGCTCGAGTTGTATCAAATAATAATTTAGAGTTACGAGGCAACTAACATTTCCCGCGACTACCTGATCTCACATCAGGTTCGTTCGCACATCTTTATCCAAACAAACAATCTACATATTCCAACCTAGTGGCTCCCCGATTTCGCATCGGGTTCGTCCACGAAACCAAACCCTTCCTACGGCTCCCTGGTTTCGCACCAGGTTCGTCCGTGTCCTACGGCTCCCCGATTTCGCATTGGGTTCGTCCGTAAGTCTACCAACCTCCGAACAGCTCCTTGGCCAAGCGCCAGGTTCGTCTGTGAATAAACCAACCTCCTAGCAGCTCCCCGATTTCGCATCGGGTTCGTCTGTGAACTTCTTCCTAGTGGCTCCCCGGTTTCGCACCGGGTTCGTCCTCGCTCTCAATAATCCTAGCGGCTCCCTGATTTCGCATCAGGTTCGTCCGCGCACCTTAACTAACAAATTGATAACCATATTCCTGGGTAATATACCCCTCGCCGGCCTCTCGTGCTGGCACACAGCCCGGCTCGTAACAAGTCTAACAACAACATATACCAATTTATTCGTGAAACTTCAAAGAATCATTTGGCACCAAGCGCAACTGAATATCTATTACCGCAAAAGTACAAAACATTTCCAAAGTTGAAAATTTGCGATTTTTTTCAAAATTGATTTTTTAAAAAATGGTACGTTCTGGAGAAAAACGGATTCCAGATTCGTATTCAGCACATTAAAGTCTATAAGAAACGCATATTACAGGTTACAAAATACAAAAAAAAGTTGAAATTTGTCGAACAGTGTAATTACCCTGAAATTTTATGTTCGGGATTATCTCCACCCTCCCCGAGTTTTTAAAAATTTCAATTTGTTCTGTTGCTCGGGTCATATCGTACTGTAGCCAGAAAAAATAACTATACCACTTGATAGATAGTGATAGAGCAAACCTTTCTGTTAAAGAAGACATCAGCGGCAGTTTGAAAATCATTTTTGTATTACTTGAAATAAATGTATAAATATCAGTACTTTCACTTTGATCATTATTTTAACATATTTTAATGTTTATAATCTAATAACTACTTATATAATTTTGGCCTTACTTTAGTCTAAACTTATATAATTTTAGTTTTAGTGAAATTGTGCAGAATCATTTCGTACTAAGATCAACGGAATAACTATTACCCTACTAGTACAAAACTTGTTTATTTGAGTTTTTCCAAAACTATGTTCGGGAGAAAAACGGGCTGTATATTCGTATTCAACACAGTAAAATCTATAAAAAACGGTCATTCAAGTTTACAAAATCGGGACAAAAGTTAAAACTTGTCAAACATTGTAATTCCATTGCAGTATTAATCATAAATCGTAGTGGTTAGGAACATGCCAGATGTGCTCGTCTGTAACCCTGCAAAAAAAAATTTACAATTAGGAGGAAAAATTCAAGAAAAGTCAGAGCAACATGTAATTCTGTCCAGCATTGCATCCATGTATATTGCATTCTGAGCCCATGTATAATATCAAATTATATCGCGTATTTTGTACAGCGTGTATAAAAAGTTATAGTTGTGACTTCCGGGTGTTATTGTGCACCTCTGGATGGGCGAATGCTTGTAAAAATAAGTTCCCGCAGAATTGTTCATAACAATAAAAAGTAAATTTAAAAATTTGGTTCTTCCTGTGTATCGTTCTTTAGCAGCAAAGAAGTCTGCTGTGAAAGAAACCTTCTGTCGCAAATGCACCGCTTGTTCAGTAGCTTTAAATTGTTAAAGCTTTTGCGTAAGTAGGGTTGTGTAAGTCACACGTAGAAAAAAATACCACCCCTGCTACGATTTTGTCGCGTAATCTACGCAAAAGTATTTGTGGTCGAACGTTATACAGCTTGTTTCCGCTAGTTTGATCACCTCGAATGATAACTAAACGGCAAATATTATAAAAATTCTGGGATAACGTAGGGATAGTCAAATAAAAAGTGGTATAATGCTCTTGTCTATGTTTATTCCTTTTTCTCATTACGCAAAATTCTCGCAAACCGCACTACGTACTGAGCCAACTTCAACTGTCTTCCACATGCTTATTCCAACCTCTCCCCAAACACGCATCGCATTCATTCTAGTCACGCGTAGAAACTATGGCACACACAGTCTTATGGCCATCTCACAATATGAAAGTGAAGCGGTTTCGAGGGGCACATTTCATGAAATACGTACAGTGAGTCCAGAATTATAGTAAAAAAACACGGATTTCGAACCCCAAAACATGAACTACAAAGTCCGACTGCTTTGTCGAGCTGAGCAGGGCAGTGCGATGCCAATTTGAAATAGGTGCACATATACAGTATATCGTATATTGTTGCTCAATGGGGCAAGTAGATTGAGGTAGTGTCGGTAGAACGGCACCAATTTCCAGGAGCTCGCGGCTTGCGTTTGTCGATGGGAACTAAATTCCGCGTATCGGTGTGATTACACAAATGCAGAACGATGTTACAATGAAAGCGACGGTTTAACTTGTTTATTTTTAGCTTCTTTCGCATTAAACTTTCTTGAACATGTTGTTGAGATTCTTCCGATTAAAATGAAACCAAACATGATACAAATTGGATCATATTACTTCATTTAATTCGTAGTCTTATGATCTGGTTGCTTTGGACCCTACAACTGCGAAACGCAAACGGCCCTGTCGATCGGCGACATCAATCGGCTGTTCCTATTTCACAATTGAACTATATTTGTGGGCTCACTATACTTCTTTTGTAAGTCGAGGCCGTTCGGAGATTCCAAGGTCACCTTGTTTTTTTTAAGTCGAATGACATACTTTTATCATCGTAACTCGATAGAGTAGCAAAGTCTGAGTTAAAATGTATTGATCTTCATATGTCTTAAACGTAAAGGTGGGTATAAACGAGCGCGCAGCGGCTGCAACGCGGCATTTACGCGGTTTTTACCACGAAGCGCCGCGCATGGAACGAACCATGAATTTGAACGCGATTTCGCCATCAGTTCAGTGTTTGTCGCTGAAGATGGAAGACGATGAGGCTCTGAGTACAGCTAGTAGTGCAGTGATAATTGTAGCTTATAATGAGTTAAAAGAGTGAAAAAAAAGGAAAAGGAGGCAGCGAAGATGGTGGCATACAGATCCATATTGTAAACGAAACGGGGACAAATTAATACGGGATGTGGAAGGAGCAATTCGACACCTTTTGACTAGCCGACACGTCACGGCGGCTGACGGCCGCGGTGACCACTTAAAGATTAAATGCCTTCGTATAGATGAGACAATACTAATGCAACGGTGAAACTTTTTTATTGTTACTTATAATACTATAAATTTTTGTTGGAAATATTGCTGAGATTGTGGTGATTAAAATGAGACCGAACACGATACAATTTGTGTTATATTTATTCACTTAGTGATATTATATGGAATGGGGAAGGATCCTTACAAGGAAAGCTCGCGAAGGGTCGTGCTCAGTTTTTAATACAACTTTACGGAATTAGAGAATACTCCAAATCATATATTCCAATAGGCTTTTTCAAGCTAGGATGTACATTTATTAGTATGGTTTTATGTTTTTTCGTGTTTTATTGCCAAACATACTTTGCGAAAGGCACAAGCACAAGTTGACGATTCCTAGACTGAGGGCAAGTTCCATTGGATTTCTAGAAGCCCATGCAAGCACATAATAATAGAATGCCACATGCAATACTGAAATCATTAACCGCAATTGAATACAATAAAGAAACGTGTGGTACCGTAGAAGCGATGAGATAGCTTCTTCTGGCGAAAACACAACCGTCGGCCGTTTCCACACTTCAGAACTAGGTGGATCAAATTCGTTGTCTATGCATTCTAGATGCTCGTCGAAATTCGTTTCTTGTTTATCGAGGAACGGTGAGAAGGAATGGTGAGACAACACTAATGCAACGATGAAACTTTTTTATACTTATTCATTTTGTTCTGCAAATTTTCTTACGAAATTGCTGACGTTTTTATGCTTAAAATGAGACTAAACACGATGTAATTTGTATCATATTTGCTTTATATTGCAACTCGTTTTTGTAATTTATCAACGCAAATATGATCCAAATTATATCGTGTTTGGTCCAGTTTTAATCGCAACAATCTCACCAATATTTTAATAACATGTTAACACGTTGATCGCGTGATTCGATGGAATTTCTCCCGGGGCCCAAATCCGAGACTCGGAGTGTAAACAGCGCGATAAGCTGGGAGAGCGATACGATGCAATGCGTCATTTAACACGTTCCCGCCGACGTGTACCACCGGTGGTACATCGATGGTGGTCCCATCGGGCGGCGTGTACCACCGGTGGTACATGTATAATTGTCCCATCGGGCGGCGTGCACCACCGGTGGTACATGCATACAGTCCCTCGCTCGGGACTGAATGTGGACATTAATCGTGTGCAGACACGATTCTCGAGCGTTCCAAGAAAGAGGCAAGATTAGATACCCGTGTATGTGAGACAATACTAACGGGATCAAAAGGCTATAGCCGGGTAAGGGGGTCAAATGTGCCCCTAAACCAAATTCAACTTGTGAGGTGTCATTCGATAGCTTATCAAGAAAAACCAATTCGTACCAAGTTTCAACCCTGTAGCTGGACGGGGAGGGTAGTTATAGCGAAAAAACAAAAATCTGGTTTTTGCTCAATATTTCGCATTTTGGCGCATAAAAAATTTTGAAAAAAATCTGAGGCATAGCAATTATGGAGGTACACATTGTACAGGGTGTAAAGAAATGTTTGGTCTTGGCAATCATAGGCGTGTTCTACACCTTCTGATCGGTGAAGATCTGTAAAAAAAAGTTGCCGCAAAATTGTCCTTGACCTTGAATTTCCAGGTCAAATTTTTTTTAAGTGCATTGTATTCTACGCATCATGAGGATAAAAAGTGTCAAAGGGGCCATGGGTAAAAACACGACCGTTTCCCCAGAAATTGATGTGGAAGTTTTGTCGGCTGTAAGATGAATTTTATTCATAGAAGTTGGACATTTCAAATTGAAATGCTAGCTGCTGACATAAACACAGTCATAGCGAAAATGTAAACACACCGCTACAACGTTAAAGGCCACATAAACACAGTCCGTCAATGTGTGGGCAGCTATTCTAGGAAACAGAATTATTGGCCCTTTTTATCTTCCAAATCGTTTAACAAGTGAGAATTATCTCAGGTTTTTACGTTCACGATTGTTGACCGAACTGCGTCTTACCATACCGCGTGAGAGGCGTCGTTATACTTATTTTATGCACGATGGAGCACCACCACACTTTAGTCGGCCGGTTCGAGACTTTTTAAATCAAATGTTTGGATCCAAATGGATTGGTCGAAGACCTGCACCAATTATATGGCCTCCACGATCGCTCGATCTAAATCCATTAGATTTTTTCATATGGGGAGCGGTAAAGGCGCAGATATATAGATTGGGGCACGAAATAAGAACTGTGGAAGAATTGAAAATTCGAATAGAGGATGCCTTCCAACATTTACGAAATATTCCAAATTTACATCAGCGAATTAGAAACAATATTCAGAACAGATTAGAGACGTGTTTGCAAAACAATGGTGGCCATATTGAAGCTGGCGTTCAAGCTCGGCTATTAAGAAATATTCATCAGAATGGATCGGTTCTTTGGCTTAGAAGAAGAAATAGAAGATGAACATCTTTGAAAACTTAGAAGGTAATATTGATTATGATCGATTATGTTAGATTTCCGATAAACAGCAGATAAACAACAATAGTAACTGCTTGCTTTATTAGAAATGACTCTAATACTATTTTTTATGAGAACGGTCGAGTTTTGACCCATGGTTCCTTTGACACTTTTTATCCTCATGATGCGTAGAATACAATGCACTTAAAAAAAATTTGACCTGGAAATTCAAGGTCAAGGACAATTTTGCGGCAACTTTTTTTTACAGATCTTCACCGATCAGAAGGTGTAGAACACGCCTATGATTGCCAAGACCAAACATTTCTTTACACCCTGTACAAGTTTTGCAGATTTTTAAATTGGAAACCCTAGCTGCAAAAAATAAAAAACGTAAAAAAATGCTGAAAAATGCCGATTTTGTATTGAAGGAATCCCAGATACACTTTTATATTTTTTTTGTAGGTACATATTAGTGATACTACTATTCCCAATTTTTTTCAGATTTCTGAATTGGGTGCGCCGCAGTCAAAAAAATTAAAAACCGATTTCTTCGTACCTTATATTCTAATCTATTTAACATATCTTCAACGGTGTTGGTGGTCCCGCGGTAAAGCGTCGGACTTGTAAACCGATGCAAACTTTTTTGTAGGTTCGAGCCTCCCTCGGATTAATTCTTTTATCATTATTTTTTAGCACGTAGCACGAAAAGCGCTCTAAATTCATATTTATGTATATTAAATTAAAATATTTAACAAATAGTTTAAAAGTATTTGTATGCAAGTATTGATCATTGTCATACAGTTAGGAGTAAGAAAAAAAATAGTGTTAAAAAAAATGAACCCGAGGGAGGCTCGAACCTACAAAAAGGTGTGCAGCGGTTTACCAGTCCGACACTTTACCGCAGGACCACCGACGCTGTTGAGAAGATGTAACGTACTTTAGAATATAGAGTAGTGACGTAATATCAATTGGTTCGTTTATCTAGTTTGGTCAATTTCTATGCTGGTCTGCCGAATATAAAAACATTAAACATTGTATAAAACAGTTGTTTCATCAAGAATAGACGAAACTGCGCCGTATAAGTCACTCTGCCACGCAAAAAACGACGAAAAAATCGGTTTTTAATTTTTTTGACTGCGGCGCACCCAATTCAAAAATCTGAAAAAAATTGGGAATAGTAGTATCACTAATATGTACCTACAAAAAAAATATAAAAGTGTATCTGGGATTCCTTCAATACAAAATCGGCATTTTTCAGCATTTTTTTACGTTTTTTATTTTTTGCAGCTAGGGTTTCATCAAAATTTTTTATGCGCCAAAATGTGAAATATTGAGCAAAAACCAGATTTTTGTTTTTTCGCTGTAACTACCCTCCCAGTCCAGCTACAGGGTTGAAGCTTGGTACGAATTGGTTTTTCTTGATAAGCTATCGAATGACACCTCACAAGTTGAATTTGGTTTAGGGGCACATTTGACCCCCTTACCCGGCTATAGCCTTTAAGAATAAAACTTCTGCATTTTTGGTCCGTCTTGAATGAAATTTTACCAACATGTTCGTTACAATCTCCCGATTAACACGTTCCCGCCGGCGCCGGAATTGGTGTTCCGCGCTGTGGGACGGCACTCCTATTCATGCATCGCTTCATCGGGCGGCGCTGAATGTCTCGACTAGTGTCCAAAATTGTGTCTTCATTAGTATTCATTTCTATCCCCACCACTTGGGGTGGTGCCCCCCTGAGTGAGTTCGGGTCCCCTTTGATGTTGTGGCAGCCGATCAGTGTTACGCGATCTGGGTCGGGTATATCGGTGAGGTAATACTAATTCAACGATGAAACTTTGCTATTTCTCATCCTTTTCTTATGAAACTTTTACATAGCATAGCTGACATTTTTCTGATTAAAATGACACCAAACACGATATAATTTGGATCATATTTACATTATTTAGTAGGAGGTGTATAATGCATTGTGAACAGTAAATATGGTCCAAATTATATCGTGTTTAGTGTCATTTTAATCGGGAGATTGTAACGTACATGTTGGTAAAATTTCATTCAAAACGGACCAAAAATGCAGAAGTTTTATTCTTAAATTTTGATCGGGTTAGTATTGTCTCACGTACACGGGTATCTAATCTTGCCTCTAACTTGGAACGCTCGAGAATCGTGTCTGCACAAGATTAGTGTCCACATTCAGTCCCGAGCGAGGGACTGTATGCATGTACCACCGGTGGTGCACGCCGCCCGATGGGACAATTATACATGTACCACCGGTGGTACACGCCGCCCGATGGGACCACCATCGATGTACCACCGGTGGTACACGCCGGCGGGAACGTGTTAAAATGACCCTAAACACGATATAATTTGGACCATATTTACTGTTCACAATGCATTATACACCTCCTATTAAATAATGTAAATATGATCCAAATTATACCGTGTTTGGTGTCATTTTAATCAGAAAAAGGTCAGCTATGCTATGTAAAATTTTAAATGTTTCTAAAATGTTTGTTAGAGAGCGCGAAAGTGTAAATGATAGTGAGCCGAATAGTGGTGAAGAAATATTCAGATTTCTAAGAAAAATTAGAAATATTACTGCCTCAAGTTCAAGCTCGGAAAATGAGACTTCGAATGAGAGTGAAGATTTTGAAGAACTGTTAGAAAACTTGACTATAGAAGAAGAGAATGAACAGACTGATACTGTCAGTTCATCTGACAATATCCAGTGGAAGGAAGAGAAAAATCATTTGAATTCACCGGGAAAAGTGGACTTCTTGTGGAACTACCTTCCAATATTACAGCGGGTGAAGTTCTTTCTTTCTGTTTGAATGAACAAGTGATAGACCTTATGGTGACGGAAACGAACAGGTATGCAGAGAAAAAATTGGGTCACAAAACATGCAGGGAACACGCTCGAATAAACAGATGGAAACTCACAAATTCCGAAGAGATCAAAATATTTCTATAATTATAAAATATATAATTTATAAAAAGTATAATTTTAATTTGTTAGTATATATAAGTATATTTTATATTTTATTATTAGTATAAGTTGGGAGTGAAAATTTTGCTGGGGAGTGAATGAGTCTGATGCGTCAGGCTCGGGCGCGACACGCTCATTCGGGTAAACTCGAGAGCCGAAGCGACACGCTCGGGCGCGACACGGTCAACGCGACACGGTCAACGCGAAACGGTCAACGCGAAACGGTCAGCGCGACACCGTCAACGCGACATGCTCAGCGCGACACGGTCAACGCGACACGCTCAGTTCGGGTAAACTCGGGAGCCGAGATCGTCAGGCTCACGAGGTAGAACAAGAGAGCCGAGTTTTCCGAGCGAAGATCAGACAGTGCTTAGTAGTGGTGGAGAAATATCAATGGTCAGCACTATCGATAATTTCCGATAGTTGGACCATCGACCATCGATAATTATCGATAGTGATGGAATGTGATATGTATGCATATGTAGTACATACATAAGTAATGTAAGGATGAGCGCTCTCTCTGGCAGCCGAGGAAATGACGTTTGGCGCAGAGGAAGAGAGCGCTCTTCTAAAAACGCGTAGATACAGTTCAATCCTGTACAAAGGATATAATATTCTTTGAATTGCGGATTCTTTTGTACGCAAGATCTCACAGAAAGCCAGCCTTTAATGACTAAATACTATCGGTATCGTCAGTTATAGAACAAATGCTTATCATCAAATTACCAAACATTTTTAAATTCTCGGCATTACGAATATTAACCCACATTTTCGATGTACTATCGATAGTAAACATATATTATCGATAGTTTTCGATATTCGATAGTGCCGTCGATATTTCTCCAGCACTAGTGCTTAGTTTACGTTCAATACCTAATTCTACTTGGTATCGGTCTGAAAGGAAAAAGGATCTATTTGCTATGATCAGACAATTAGGTAAACCGACTGTATTTTTTACAATAACTGCTAATGAAATAGGGTGGTCTGATTTGCTACAACTATTGTACAAGTCGAAAAACAAAGATTGTATCACGACAGAGGCAGTAGAAAAATTACATTACATGGTGAAAAGTACTCTCATCAACGAAGACGCTGTTACTTGCGCCATATACTTTAATAAATTAGTCAATGTCATAATGAATATTCTACAATCAAAGAAATGTAGACCTTTTGGAAAGTTCAGGGTTCTCCACTATTTCAAGCGCATTGAATTTCAGCATAGGGGCAGTCCTCATGCGCACATCTTAGCTTGGCTTGATAACGCGCCGACGGATGCTCTTAATAAAGATTATGATAAGGCAATTGAACTGATAGATGCCTTAACATCAGTTTCAGCATCGAAAGCATCGGGAAATATAAAACTTCAAACATATAAACATACATTCACGTGCTACAAAAAAATAACTTTCCATAAAGCACAAAAATGTTGATTTGAAGCTCCTTTTATGCCATAAAAAAAACAATGATATTAAGTTCAATGAAAGATACAGAGGAAGGATAGAACAATTATCGTAAATACTATGCACAAATAAGAGTACGATTGGAAAATAAAGATTTTGTAGACATGGACGATTTTTATAATCGTAATGGTATAAATTGTGATGAAGAATATTGCAATATTATCAGAGCAGGAATAAATAGACCAAAAGTTTTCGTAAAAGGAGAACCTTTCGAAAAATGGCATAATCCTTTCAATCCATTCATATTTAATATTGTTAAATCCAATACAGACTTCCAATTTATAACAGAAGAATATTCATGTGCAGCTAATGTAGTAGAATATGTAAATAAAACAAATAGGGGTGTAAGTCACTTGCAAAGGAAAATAATCGAAACAATGAATGAACATCCGGAATTTGATATCATTGAGATAATCAAAAACATAAGTGTGAACATACTAAATCATACAGAGATCACAAGTCAAGAAGCTGCTTGGTATTTACTACGGGAACCAATGTCAAAAACTTCATTAATTATCGTATATATGTAGGAATTAATAACAAAACATTTATTAACACAAATACATGAATACGTACAAAGCAATAGATATAGGAATTTATACTGATGAACACGTTTCTTCTAAGAGGTATCTTGAACAACTGCCTCAACCGCGACCGTCGACGTCGATCGGCCACGGCCGTCGCTACCCTTTTGTTTCTCCCCACCGTACGGCCTCGCATACGGCTTACACTAACATTCCTTCACTCGGCCATTCCTGCACACTGCTCTTCGTCCTCCGAAGAGTTCACAACATACGGTTTCATATTATCTACCGCGGTCGATGTAACGCGAGGTCCTTCATTACCTCCTGCGCGCATTACTTCATACCGATCGTTTCGCTTGACCTTTGACACCCGATACGGTCCGAGGAATTTCGCTTTTAGTTTGGATCCAGGATCAAACTGAGTCTTTTTAATTGCAACTAGGTACTTTGCGTACTTTGTCGCTAATTTACGTTTCTTATCGTACGAACGTCGACTTTCTTCTTGAATCTTTAACAGATTTTCTTTCGCAACGTTCCTTAAATCACTACGCTCGCTATTAAAAATTTAAATCGCTTCTTGTCGTATAAGATTGAGAATTTCTGCCTCTTCGCATTCTTACTCCGAACATTAAGGGGGCCGACTCTTTTGGGGCCAACTCCGAATCGATCTAAGCGCCATTAGACAGAACGGACGTTTGTGAAAACAGAAAAATCGTCAGCTTCGACATTTTACGGGGTGACATCTAAACTCATTATACAGAATTATAAACTCACGATGTGACATCTAACATCATTAGGCAGAATTATAAAAGGAGAGTGGGAGGCCATAGTTGCCAAATCACATTATTTGAGAGTTCTGTCGCACTATTGCCACATCTGTTACAATCGTGGCCATCAGCTAAATGAATCGGCTCGAGCCGAGATTTTCATTCCTGCCGGACATAGACATACATAGCTGCTGAACGGCTGGAAACTTTTTTGTAGGTTCGATCCCCCTCGGCTATAATTTTTTTACATTAATTTTTGTCTAATTCCCAACTATAATATTTTAAAAACATTTGTTAAATATTTTAATTTAATATACCTAAATCTGAACTTATAGCGCTTTTTGCGCTACCGTTTCTCTTGCCATGTACATATCTTGTCAATTACGGTACCGTTTAATATTTCTAACATTGAAGTATAATGTATGAAGCATTTTCAGGCATTTTACAATTAGATTGAACAGTCGTAGATGAAGTGCAGGAAAACTCGTGTGATGTTTTACTACTATTTCGCCTTCCTTTTAGATGACACAATCATTTCTTTTTTACAAATAATTATTGTTGCGAAAGCAATTATACCATCAGAAATAAAGGAAAATATTTATTTATAGAGATTTTATGCGAGTACTGAATATGCATATACATATTGATAATCGTTAATTCATTTCATTCGCTTTTTCCCATTGCTTCGGTCATTGTGTAGAATGTATTATAGAATGACAAACGAAAAATACGGAGACATAGTTGATATTGTCATATCTATTACAGTTTTGCTTTTCAGGAAAACTTCGATAGATTCGACTCAAGTTGAGATTTTGATTTTTGCCGAACATAAAAGAGAATAGTGCAAATGAAGAGAAGATACAAGAGTCAAGTTGAAAAAAACAGATTGATAAAACAATATTAATATGTGTAAAAAAATAATTTTTGGAACTTATGAGAAAAGGGCCCCTATTGCTGCTTGACATAGGTCAGGCACAGCCTACTGGCGGGCCGCGGGCCACGCGGTTCATCTTACAAACAAATGACGGCCCTCACATGCGTCATAGTTGCGGTGTCACACCGATTCCCGTCTTGCTGTCACGTCATAGGTACATCTGACGTACATAGCTCTATCTTTGTCTATCATAGCTTTCTGTTGCTTAGAGCGAAGCATAAAATGATCGAAAAGGACCACGGTGACATTGTATTGTTGTACAGACTACGGTCACGAGAGCTAAACAAAACAACTTTTTAACACCTACACGCCGACATAATCATTTGAATACCAATTCAAGCGCCTTCGAAAATCTTACATATATTTTAATTATATTACAATTATATTATTGTTGTATAATATAGTTAATATATTTCATATATATTAACATAGCAGCCTTATTGGTAATATAAATGAAACATACCACCAAATGATTGAAATTTTGAGTTGATTATTTTGAGCTTTGACGTGTATACGCGTCCAAATGTTAGAAATATCAAACAGTTCCATAATTGGCAAGATACTTGGGAAGAAAACGGTAGAAAAAATCGCTTCAACTTCATATTTACGTATATTAAATTAAAGTATTTAACAAATATTTTTAAAACATTTGTAAACAAATATTGATCATTGTCATATACTTAGCAATGAAAAAAAAATGAATGTCAAAAAATATACCCCAAGGGGACTCGAACCTACAAAAAAGTTTGCAGCGGCTCGAATCAACATCTCGGCTCGACCCGATTCATTTTGCTGATGCTTATGTTAATTGTAACAGATGTGACAACAGCGTGACAGAGGTTTGATACGTGCAGGCAACTATGCCTTACTGATGCCTTTGTGCACGCATCACGTATTCACGTATGAATCGCCGTTCGTGGTGTGAAATTATAACTTACAATTACCGACTGATTTGTATTTTTATCGACCCTGACGGTAACTTGGCCAAATTCACTACAATGTACCATAAACGCCACCGACGGAGAATCAGTGAACTATTCTTACGTCGGATACGTGCAAATCGTAACAGTCGTTTTTCGCCTTCCAGAAGTGATAGATTGTGAAAAATCGAATTTCTGTGATCTTGTGCTACTTCAAGACAGTCGGGTAGAGTGTTTTTAGCAGTGAATAAACTATTCTTCGTTCAATATTTGCTAACTGTGAAATGTGTCAAATCGCCTGCAGCCATCTTGTTTCCTACGTCGTTGTCTGTCTCAAGCTTGCCAGTTTAAGAAATACCATTCTTCTCAACGAATGGTATTTATTGGCGTTCAGACATACTTCCCCGGCTATGGTGAAGTCTACCCGTGTGTACTATATCCGCGAAAGTTTCATAAATGCAATTGTTCAGACGAGTATTTGCTGCTACGAAATCGAGTCTCTCTCTCGCGCATGGCGTATACGTGCATGTTTTCCTTTGTTTATGTGAGTGCACGCACACACGTCATGGCGCTTGGAGTCGGCCCCCTTAATTCAAACGGGGACATACCCACGCGTCTTTAATAGGTACTATTTATACTGCGCTGCACGCGATCTACTTGTCTCTACCACTTAACTGAATTGTTTAAACATAATTTGGTTAACACGGGAATAACTATTCTGTTAATCCTTTCCACCTGGCCGTTGCCGCGCGGGATTCCTGACGTAATGAGAACGTGCTCGATATTTTCTTTGTTACAATATTCTTTAAAATCCGCAGACGTAAACGCTGAGCCGCGGTCCGAAATTATACGGGCCGGATTACCAAATACTTTTTGCTGGTTTATCAATTTATCTAGTACTTCTTTCGTATTTATCGTTTTCGTCGGGTAAAGCCAAACAAACTTGGAGAACCCGTCTATTATCACAAAAATATATTTATACTCTTTACTTGTAATTGACATCGGTCCTAAATGGTCGATGTGGTAGGTCGATAGCGGACTATCTCCTTTTGGGATCGGCGCGAGATTTCCTTCAATCTTTCCTTTCTTTCTTTCTGCTAAGACGCACTGGACGCAACATTTAACAAATTTCTCAAGCCTATCCGCCAAATTGGGTATATAGTATTCATCTTTTATCCGCTCGGTCATCTTTCTTACTCCGAAATGTCCGTTCTCGTGCACTTTCCTAATAATTTCCGTGTACATGCTGGCTGGTACTACAATAACATTTTTATTCCCTACTTGTTTCATTAACACGCTATTTTCTACAACGTAGTCTTCGTATGGTTCTGTTTGCAGTACTTGCTTTATTACTCGAATACGCTCGTCTTCATCCTGTTTTTTACGCAGGATTGCTAATACCGTATCTTCTACTACGAGCACCGGATTTCAATGCATCCACGTGCCGTAATTGTGAGCCTGGGCGGTGCTCAACTTCGTACTCGAATTGCTCTAAGATCATTGCCCATCTTGCCACTTTCGGTGACAAGTCGTGTTTGTGCAATGTTTTTCGCAATGCATCGCAATCGGTTATTAACTTAAACTTTAACCCTAACAGGTATACTCTGAATTTCTGCACGGCTTTCATGACTGCCAATATCTCGAGTTCGTACGAGTGATAATTTTTCTCCGCGTCGGATGTTTTTCGGCTCATAAAGTATACCGGATGAAAATGTTTCTCGCTAATATCTTTTTGTAATAATATTGCGCCGGAGCCTTCTTTACTGGCATCCGTATGCAGTTCTGTGATCGCTTTCGGGTCATAAATTCGCAATAACGGTTTATTAGCTAGTGATAGTCTTAATGCGTTAAATGATCGTAACTGCGCCGCTCCAAAACTAAATTTAGTGTCCTTCTTTAGTAAATCTGATAACGGGCGGGCAATCTTTGCATAATCACGGATAAACTTTCGAAAATATCCCGTGAGGCCTAGGAAGCTTTGAACTTGTTTCCTAGATGTAGGAGTCGGAAAATATTGCACCGCTTCGACTTTCGCCGGGGACGGATACACGTATCCCCCTTCTATTTCGTGTCCTAAGTATTCTACACGCTTTTGCAAAAATGTCGACTTCTTCCAATTGATTTCCAAACCGTTCTCTTCCGCGACCCTCAATGTTTCTATTTACAAGTTTCTGATACGCGTCCTCATTATCAGTACCAGGTACTATTAGATCGTCCATGTATGTAAAAACGACTTTACGTGCAACCAAATCTTTAAAAACTTCGTGAATGAACCTTAGAAAACTGGTCGGGCTATTACAAAGACCGAATGGGGTTTTCGCGAACTTGTACTGTCCGCTCGGCGTTACAAACGATGTGTACTTTTGACTTTGCCGTTCTACTGGCACATGAAAAAAACCGTTTTTCAAATCTATTACTGAAAATACCCTAGCTTCTGCCAACTCATCTATGCTATCCTCTATAAGCGGCATCGGAAATCGGTCTCTTATAATCTGTTTATTTAGCTTACGATAGTCCACGCATACGCGCTACTCGCCGTTCTTCTTTGATACGATGACCACCTGGCTGGCGTATTCACTGGTACTGGGATGAATCACGCCGCTCTCCAACCATTCGTTGATCTGCTTCGCCAAAATTTCCTTTTCCTTCGGCGACAATCGTCTCGGCCGTGCGTAAATTGGTTCCTCGTCTCGCACGATGATCTTTGTCTCGCCAGTTGTCTTCACGCTTTCGGCTGCTTTATAATTCGAAATCAATGCTTTTATCTTCCCGTCGTACGAAGTATGACTGTTCAATTCGTTCGTTTCCACGAAATTTATTGCTGATAACCTGACACTCTCTTTCTCAACATCGTCCTCTTTCATGGCGGCTTTCTCACTTTCAACATAACTTTGTTCCTTTTTAATGTCACTTACCGACTTCACTGTTATCACGCCCTTGTTAATGCACATTTCCACTTGAGCCAAAAAGTCGCGACCCAATATTACTTCTGACGTCATGGCTTCTCGCGGCACCACCAACATACCGGTCGCGTATTCACTATCGCCGATAGCTACTTTCGCTTGAAACTTTCCGCTCGGAACAATCTGTGCGTTACCGAATCCCGTCAGCACACGCGACGTCTGGGATAACTTCACTTTGTCCGTTTTACCGAAAAGGTCTCGCCGAACAAGACTCACTTCACTCCCAGTGTCCACCAGCGCCCAACACGTTATATTGTTAACGACTATGCTAAGAAATTCGTTACGGTCACTTTTCACACAATTCACTTTTGCGACGCTTTGCTTCGGCTTCTTCTCCTCCGGACAATTCGGTGCGATGTGGCCAAAATTGTTGCAATTGAAACATTTTCGCCCTTTTTCCTTATTTGGGCACATCTTGAAATCATGTTCCGCTGAGCCACATGCAGGACAATGGGCCCTTCTGGGTTTGTCAAAACTGGTTTTCTTTTTTTCTATTTCTCTCTTGAAATGTGGTTTTCTGTTGTCCGTCATTTTTTCTTTCCTTCTGTCGTATAGTTCCAACACTTTTCTCATTTCGTGAATCGAATGAGCACCATACAACATTGTTTTATTCGTTTCTTCGTCTTGTATACCATTGATGATATGCTCGATCAGGGCCTCGTCCTCAACGTTCCCCTGACTTGCTATTTCTTGCATTGCTCCTACGTACTGCCTTGCACTTTCGCTGGTCTTTCTTTTTCTCTTTGCGAGCTGCGCATGCACCACTGCGCTATTTATTTCGGTTTTAAATTCGTACACCAATCGTTCTTTCAAGATTTTCCACGATACTACCCCTTTTTCGTACGTTACGAACTGTTTGGCGGAGCCCTTTAACATATGTTTCCCGTACATCAGCTTCTGTATATCGCCCCATTCCAATATCGTGCTGAGTTCTTCAAAATCTTGGATCCATTTTTCGATTGGTAGTTTGTCGTCACCCGTGAAGTACGCCAAACTTTCGTCGACATCTTTTATCGTGAATTTATTGCTTCGCGCGAGCGACCGTCCCTTGTCACGGTGTCCCTTTGTCGTCTCTGTTGCTACGCTCGACGCATTGCCATCTTCTTCGGAATCGTCGCTATCGTTTGCTTCTACGTCGTCATCGGCCACTTCATCCACGGTGTCACCCTTTAATTGGTTTATTAACCTGTCTCTTAGCACCTGTTTCTTACCATCGGATTCCAATTTTAGCTTTTTCAGTTCCTGCTTTAACTGGTCTACTTTCATGCGGTTGATTCTTTCTTCTGTTAGCGTGTTCATCGCTTCTGTGTTTCTTTGTTCTACTACCGTTTGGTCGAGAATGTCCTCGTCTTCTTGTTGCCCGTTGCTGCGCACTTCTTCTGATTCGTTTCTTCTGGTGTCAGACATCTTCGGACGTCTTTAACGCGTATCTTTTCTTTTTATCGAAATTTGACAACTTTCAACTTTCCGCAGCACCACTTTCACTGCGTTTGCCAATTTCGACACTTACACTTTTTACGCGCCACCACTTTTCGCGATATCGTCCGTTTGCTAGCTCGGTTCAATTCCGCTGCGAGCCCCCACTTGTAGGAATTAGTAACAAAACATTTATTAACACAAATACATGAATACGTACAAAGCAATAGATATAGGAATTTATACTGATGAACACGTTTCTTCTAAGAGGTATCTTGAACAACTGCCTCAACCGCGACCGTCGACGTCGATCGGCCACGGCCGTCGCTACCCTTTTGTTTCTCCCCACCGCACAGTGGTCTGGGAAACTCGAAAAAGTGGCCAAAAGTCAAAACTTCGTCGGAATTTTATGAAATTTAGTAATTAAAGGTTTTTGAGGTTGCTCATAACGAATCCGACACAAAAAAATCAAAATTCAAAATGGCGGACAAAAATTAACACAAAAAAGTAACGAAATATATATATATAAAATATAAATACAATATAAAATACTTATAACATTTCACAAACAAATTATGTTATCATTACTTTGAGAAATTACACGGTCGATCACTTCCTCCTGTAGCAGTACTATTCTTCTTGCTGTATGTTCTAAAAGATTTTGTAAGGGGACTGTGGCAACTGTTTCAGTTATACAATACCAACGGGTACGCAAGCTTGTTTTGCTTCTATAATAGAATCGTACTTTGGATATATATCACAATTTCTAGATTTATTCTCTAATCGAATATTTACGTATTGCCGTTTACTTAAGTTATTATCGAAACCGACTTCCTTTTACTGTTTTCGCTATTTGATTAGTTTTGTAGCCATTGTTACTGTATTCTAATTCTTTACCAATATACCAAGCATTATAACAAATGACTAGCGGGAAATCCCCAACCGTTTCTTCCAAATCGCGCTTCAAGCACCTTGGGAGCAATAGCTACTTGGGCCCAGGACGCCAAAATACGGCGGGCGCGCAGGGCGTCTAGTTGCTAAAACTCGGATAACTTGAGAAGATGCAAAAAGATGCAGCTAAAATTTATATTATCTCCTTCGTGAATGTCTAAGGTTTCATGTATGACAAATTCCAAGTTGAAGAAAAAAAAAGGTTTTTTGAAAAAACCTACTCAAAGTTTCAGTTGTTATAAATTATACACTGTTCGTACATGAATTAAAAAATACTTACAACGACATTAAATACACTTACTGACATATATAAAACCATCATCTAAACCTTCATTCTGATATTCTATAACCGGTATCTAGAGCGTTTAATTTTACATCAAATTTGACAATTTTGACTTTGGAACTCTATATCTTGTCACACAAGCATTTGAAACGAATACTATTTTGGATTTTGAAGTTTTGGAGCGTTGTTAATTTGTAGGAAAAAAAATTTGGTCAAAATGTTAATGTTGAAAAATGGACTTTTGGCCACTTTTTCGGACTTTCCAGACCATAGTGCACCGTACGGCCTCGCATACGTCTTACACTAACATTCCTTCATATATTCCAACAGTATGGCCAATTGAACGTCAGGGAGTAAGAAAAACTATGGAAGAGTTGAGTAAATTAGAAGATGATAGTAATGATTATTGGCAAGAAAACTGGTTTCATAAGTACGAGAAAAGACCAGAATACTTGGAAGATATTACATTAGCACAATTCGTATCAAGATATACAAAAAGTTTAAGTTTAAAAGTTTTAAAAGACACTTCGGTCGTGCGGTCTTAAGCGCACACTAGTTTTTAATGTTTGTTTTTGTTTACTTTATTGTTACGGGAATTATTCACGTTTGAATAAAAAGATAAGGAGAAGTAAAATGTTACTTCTCGGTTCCGTATTTAATAATAAATTTAGTTAATTTTACTTGATTTATGAAGTATCGCAGAATTTATTAAGAGTGTCCGTAGATCACTAATAGTATCGCGTTAATTAGGTAGTGCAAATCAAGATTAAGACTATTGGATTTTAATGGTAGAGACTGAACAGAACAGAACTTTATTCGTGGTTGATACATCGCTTTTATATCTTTTGGTAGTACAGAGAGTGGGGTTTGCTTCTTAAAATGATTGCGTGGCTTTTGCCGATGCAAGCGTTGGTCGCGGTGTTACGGCTGGGACTGGGCGTTGGTCTTCGTTACACCCCCCTTCCTAGATTCGGCTTGGTCCTACAAGACGTCCTAGGGATCGGTGCCTCGGAATTTAAGCCTTCGGGTCCTTTCGATTATTGGTTTTACTTCTGGAATTGGGATGTCCTGAGGCGGCGATATGACGACGCTTTCTCCTTTTGGTGTATAATGTACGCTGCCGGGTGTCGTGCCGTAGTGGTGTCGTCCGGTGGTGTTTGAGTTAAAACAATTATTGAATACACAGGGTTTACATGAACATAAAATTAATTTCCATAGTCGCAATTTACAGATTATATATATAGTTAATCCTATTCCTAAACAGCCTATTAGCGTTTGGAGAACCATCCAGGTGCTTTCGTTACGTGATATACTACGGGTATGCGTGGAGATAGCGTTTGCTTCTGTAATAATTTGATCTAATGCTTTAGCTTTTGTTCCGAAGTCAAGGGGCGTTAGTATTTCGTCTTTCAATTCTGGTATTTGTGCGTAGGTAATTATGGTTTCGTTCATTCTGGGCACTGTTATGTTTGTTAAACCTAGTTGTAGTTGAAGTTCGCGATTGTCCGTCTCGTCGTTACTAGAGTAAAGTGTTACAGATCCTGTTCTCTCGGTGCATCCTGGACGAATCTTTACAAGGTTTGCTCCGTTTATGTGTATGGTGATCACAGATGAGGTGTCTGGACATGAAATATGTAAAGCTATTAAGCCGTAGGTCGCCGATATCCATTCATGTTTAGAATACAATTGGAGCCAGATAGGTTTTGTATGCTTTAGGACAGCTATTGGGCATTCTACTGAGTTCGCAGGCAGGTTATTAATTGCTCCTTTGATGCAAGGGTCTGTTAAGTCGGTGTCGAAAACAGGTGTATTGCGTTCGCAAATACGTAATTCGGAAATTTTGATGCAATGATCTATGTTTCTTTCAGATAGGGTACTGTGTTTTCGGGTTTCCTTATCTATTAATACAAATTTTTCTGCTACTGAGAGTATGTGCAAATGACGTTCAGTGACAAGCGGTATCATGACCATGGAGTACAAGGCGTAGATTTGTTCTTCTATTATTGGAATTTTCAACTCGAAGCAAAGTTTACTATTATTTAAGACGAATACGTTAACTTTTGCGACCCTAAGAAATTTATAAGCAAATTCATCAGTGTTCTCGAATACCATGCGGTTAGACCCGAATTTAAGTTCAATAGTTCTAAGAATTTCGTTCAACTGTGGCTTTTGAAGTAATACGGGATCAATCTTGCCTTGTTCCCCATTGACGATTAAAGAGCGCAAATTATTTATTATTTGATTATGTTCGGATATTATTTCTGAGAGTTCGAACAAGCATTCGAGCGCTAGTTCCTTTTTCTGTAGGTTTGCAAAATTTTGATTTGTCGTACTAGAAATCCTTTGGACGTAAGCGTCAATTTTCGACTGAAACTCTTCGTTGTTCTTTAAAATGGTTCTAACAATTGTTGTTTCGTTCCTAACCAAAACGCTCAAATGTTTGTTATCTCTGTACAAATTGTCAATTTCACTATTATAATATTCTGCGTCCTTCTGACTGAGTGTACCAAAAAGAATGTTTGCCAGATCTCCTATCGGATTAAGCCACCCTCTTTTTACGCGCTTATGCAAATCTCTACGAGTTCTTGAAAGGTGTATAGATTCGTTGTATCCTAAACTAGCAAATAACGTGTTTCTATGTGCTAAACTACGATTAAGCCTAGTGACTAAATGATCAATCAGGGGTCTTGGTATATTGCTCTTAAGAAAATAAAGTGAATGATGTAATGCTTCTCTAATGTGAAGTTCCGTTTGTTTGATTTCTTCGAGGTCGGTGTAGACAATAGTTTTCCATTCTTTGTGGCATAGGCGTGTGGTTCCCATAGGGTCGAAGTAGATATTTGGTACGCTATGGAATTTTGTTACGGCTCCCGGGTCATCAAGTGCAAACGTTTGGGCAATGAGAATGAATCCTAATAATGGTGACATCGTGATCTGAAACTTACAAAATTATTTAGCGTAGGTAAGGTTTGAGTCTATTTCCATGTACTCTAACATCTCTGTTGTCTAGTGATATGATGTAGTTTGGGGTATTAACTTCTAATATCGTAGCTGGCCCTAACCATTCCGCGTCTATTTTGTTTTTTGCTCTATCGTTGTGGAGCATTACTCTGTCTCCTATGTTAAATATGGCTTGAGTCCTGATGATTTGTGCGTCCTGTAGTTCCTTATGTCGCTTCTTCCTTTCTTCAATCTTCTTTCGTGCGGCTTCTAAGTATGCGTTATGGCGTTGTCTCCACATTCTTACCAGGCGTTCTTTTGTTAACGTTGGTGTTACAGCGATTGTTGAGGGTAAATTAGCTTTTCTTCCGAATGTGAGTTCGAATGGCGTGAATCCGGTTCCTTCGTGTACAGCTGTATTGTGTCCCATACATATTATATTTAATCGTTCGTCCCAGTTGTTGTTACGTCCGTTTAGACTGGTGCGTATACAGTCTTTTACCAATGCGTGGGTTCTTTCTAGCGCTCCATTACTTTGGGGGTGAAACGCGGTTGTTCTGATGTGCTTAATTTTTAATGCTTCTTCGAATCGCTGCATCATTTGGCTGACAAAGTTAGTTCCTTGGTCCGTTAGTATGTGTTTCGGAGAAGAGAAAATGTAGATATAGTGTTCTAGAAGTGCGTTTATAACGTTTTCCGTGTTATACGATCTAAGTGGAACAAGTACTAAATATTTAGTTAAAACATCTTGCATTGATAGTATATATTCGTTTCCTTTATCCGTTCGCGGTAATGGTCCGAAAATATCTAAGGCTAACTTATCGTTTGGTTCTAGGGGTGTATCTGTTATCACGCCTTCTTCTTTATTCCGGATTCTATTTAATTTATTCCGTTGGCAGTTATCGCAAGTTCTGATAAATTCGATCACTTCAGCTTCCATATTAATCCAATTTCCCTTTTCTTGTACCTTTTGAATCGTTTTATTTTCTCCCAGGTGTTGTCCGATGCCGGAATTATGGCACTCCAATATTATTTGTCGTCTTTCTGCTTCCGTTAACTCAGTCATGCGCGGATTTGTACAATAAATGACTTTAAAATGGGGGTGCAAATGTTCGGCGATGTATCGCAAGGACTGATGTATCGTGATTTTTTCGGTTTCTGTATATACGTCGTTTGAGAGTTGGAGTCGGATGGTTTTTAAATTTTTATTCCTTCGTTTATCAATCATTTCTTTTAATCTGAGCAACCATCTGTTCCCTATGTGGGGTCCGAGGTCTTCTTTGAAGATGCGTATCCAGTTGTTTCCGTAGGTGTTTGCTTCCGTAGCGAGCTGGAATTGGGAGTGCGTTTGCCATTGTTCAAAGTCGTTTCCAAAAGTGGAAGAGGCGCTAGTGTTAGGTGCGTTTTCTTCTGGTTCGACGGTATCCGTGGACGATCCAGATAACCGTGCTTCTAAATCTTGTAATCCGGCGGCAGAAATGAGGTTCTCATAATTATCAGCGTCTGGGTTATTTATAGTTCGGTGGAGGAGTTGGTCAGCGTCTATCGTAGTGAGTGGTAAGACGCGAGATAAAGCGTCTGCAGCGGTGTTTTCTTTCCCTTTACAGTGTTCTATTATGTATTCATATTCTTCGAGCTTCAATCTCCATCGCAGAAGTCGGGATGATGGTTCCTTCATATTAAAAAAGCCATTTTAATGCTTGATGATCGGTTAATATTTTGAATTTTCGTCCTAACAAGTATTGTCTGAGCCTTTTCACTGCCCAGACAATGGCCAACAGTTCTTTCTCCGTTGTTGTATAATTTTGTTCCGCCGTATTCAATGTCCTCGAAATGTAGAAGCATGGATGTCCTTCTTGCGAAAGTATCGCTCCCAATCCTTCGATAGACGCGTCCGTGATGAGCGTAAATTGTTTGCCAAAGTCGGGATATCTCAGTATAGGGTGTTCGCAGAGTTTTTGTTTTAAGGTGTCGAAAGCAACTTGGCATGTATCAGTCCAAAAAATGGATTGTGTTTCTTTGTTAATTCGGTAAGAGGTTTAGCAATTTTGGCAAAATCTCGAATAAATTTCCGGTAGTAACCAGCAAGTCCTAAAAATGATTTTATCTCAGTTGGGTTACGGGGTGTTCTGAAGGATTTGACAGCTTCGATTTTTTTGTGATTTGGTTTTACTCTTTCGGGGGTAATGAGATGGCCTAAATATTCTACAGTGCCGGACAAAATGATAGGACGATTGATGTATTTGTGTATATCGTATAATACAACAAAATATATATACATTTTACAAATCCTATGTATTAGATATGTCTTCTAAAGTATGCATATAGAATTGCAAGCCTGTATCTTGTATACAAAAGAAGTTACAGAAAATAATGTAAATACGAATTAATTTTATTGGGACAAAATGATTGGACGTTATTAAAAAAAATACAATTATTTGAACAAAAATATCTTAAATGATATATTAATATTTTGTGAAGCCATCTTTTCGCTGAACAACATCTAATAAACGATCAGGTATCGATTTGAATAATTTTTTAATACGTTTTTGTCTTAGCAAACTCCAATTTGTAATAATACTTTGTTTCAGTTCTGCAATATCTTTGTATTGTCTTCCATTTTCGTATACACTTCTTGTTAGATCTGCCCATACGTTTTCGATGATGTTAAGATCCGGTGAACGGGCCGGCCACTCGAGACAAGTGAAATTTTTCGATTTTATGTACGATGTAACACACTTTGCAGTATGTATAGAAGCATTGTCTTGCTGAAAAATAAATGTGCTGCCTGCAATACGTGTCGCGTGCTTACTTAATTGTTCGTCTATTAATTGAATATATTTTGCACTGTTTTGACGGCCTGATAGAATATTTATATCAGTTTTTCCGTGATACCCAATACCGGCCCATACCATTACACTACCGCCACCCATTTGCCGACGGCTTAAATATTGTTCTTCTTTTCTTAGATCGTGGAAATAGTAATTCCAGCCATCAGGACCGTCCAAATTAAATTTCTTTTCATCACTAAATATCACACTTCTCCACTTCTTTTTCCAAAAAATATTATTGCGAGCAAATTTTAAACGAACTTCCTTATGTTGTGCACTTAGAGGAGGTTTTCTTTTCAGTCTTTTGCGTTTGATTTGTTTGCTGCTTTGGATAATACGTCGCACAGTTCTTATGTTAACTGAAATTCCTGCTTCTTTAGCGATTCCTCTTGCAGTTCCCTTATGATTGGAAGCTACGCGTAATATGGCCCGTCTGTCGCGTTCTGATGTAGCCCGGGGCCTGCCAGTACTTTTCGTTTTACCATAGATCTTCGGATTTTTAAGAAAGTTATACACAACGTGACGGCTTCTATTTAATAACTTCGCAATTTTCGTGATGGTTTGATTTTGTGCCCGTAATAACAGAATTCTGTCGATTTCACTTTTGTTCAATTGTTTTCCTCGACCCATTTTAATTTTAATTGCACAAATATTGCAGATAAAGGAAGATTTATATTTACGTCTGCTTCTGCTCAACACTGCTGGATTACTAATACCCAATAACGAAAAACATTACACGTGTCCTATCATTTTGACCGGGTAAGGTCAGCCCATGTTTACATTTATTTCTATAACTACTTTTTTGTACAAGATACAGACTTGCAATTCTATATGCATACTTTAGAAGACATATCTAATACATAGGGTTTACAAAATTCATATATATTTTCTTGTATTATACGATATACACAAATACATCAATCGTCCTATCATTTTGTCCGGCACTGTAACTCTGGCCGGAGATATTCGCATTTGTCTGGTTGCAGTTTCAGACCTGTTTCTCTTAGTCTTTGGAATACTATGGCTAAATTTCGGTTATGTTCTTCAATGGTGGATCCGAATATTACTATGTCGTCTAAATATACAAAGCAGCACTTTCCAATTAATCCTCTGAGTGCTTTGTCCATCATGCGTTGGAATGTCGCCGGTGCATTCTTGAGTCCGAATGGCATGCGGTTGTAGTGGAAGTGTCCCTCGGAAGTTGAAAATGCTGTATACTTCTTTGATGTTGTGTGCATCGGTATTTGGTGAAATCCCGAGCTGAGATCTAATGCGGAAAAGAACTTTGCTTTGCCCAGATGATCCAATATCTCCTCGATGCATGGTAGTGGATATGCATCTTGATCAGTCAATTCGTTCAGTTTCCTAAAGTCAACTACAATTCTCCATTTTCGTATTCCTGAAGCGTCTTCTTTTTTTGGTACAACCCACAGGGGTGAGTTATATGGCGAATCTGATTGTTCGATAACGCCCTTGGCTAATAAGTCTTCCATTTGTTTCCGAATTTCGATTTTATGGCATTCTGGGAGCCGATATGATTTTGTATTTACTGGTCGCGGATCTTTTACAACAATTTCGTGTGCGGTGAGTTCGGTACAAGGTAATGGATCGCCTTCTAGTGCAAATATGTCGGAGTAGCTAAAAATGATCTTTTCTATGAACTGCCGGTAAGCATTCTCGATATGCGAGATTCGTGTTTTGTCTTGGAGCTGACGTAGGCGTTCGGGTAATTTTAAAGTGTCTGTTTCGAGTGTTATCCTTCCTTTTGTTGCGCGAATATCCGTTTCCTCTGGGTTCACGAAATTGATCTTCACCGTTCCGTTTGCTGTTTTTATTTCTTCTGTTATCATCTGTCGTGCTGGTATAAGGAGTTCGTCTCGTAAAGGGATACAAAAATTGTTTAATGTGAGTGAGTCGTTGTCGATTGAAAATTTGTATGAATTTAGGTACGGTAGTCCTACTATTCCGTCTTCGTGAATAGGAAAATTGTGTGGTACAACATGAAATTTATGATACTGTCCTAATGAATATAACGTAACTGTCTCTGTCGAGGTATGTAAGTCGTTTCCCATTTTGAATTTTTTTATTTCGTTTTGCCGTTTGGTTATTTTATCAAGCAGTCCTGTTTTTATGGTGTTTATGCCTGCTCCTGTGTCCAGTAAGAGTCGTCCAAATCGGCACATTCCTCCAAGCCTGGTGAGGTGTCGTAATCGTCCGCTTGTACTGGAAATTCTTGCGATTCCTCTTCGTTCTTCGTAATTTCTTCCTGCAGGTGATTTATTCTCGGTGGTAATTTTCCGGTGTGGGGAAGTTGAAAATTTCGCTTAAAGCATTGGTCACGTTCGTGTCCTATTTTTCCGCAGATGGTACATTTTAGTTGGAGTCGTTGCTGTAATGGCAACGCATGATTTGGTATATGGTGGTTACCAGTTGGTGTCTTTTCTTCTTGGCGTGATGGTGCTGGTTGGTATGGTCGGCGTATCATTTGCGTTGGTCGTGGCCGCGACAAGGTTTGCGAGGCTTGTCGGGATGATGTTCGGTTCTGGGCCTCACGTGTCCATATCTCCATTTCCAAAGCAATTTGTTGCGCGGTTGCCAAGGTTTGTGGGTCCCTGGCGATCACCAATTTACCGATATCTTGGCGTAGATTAAGGATGTATTGGGCGGTAGCAGTTTCCTCTTCTTCCTCCAGAGCAATCCGACGGGCCATAGGTCGCGGGTATTTATTCTGAATGGCGTATCTTAATTCATTCAGCTGTTGGCGGTACCGTAAATTGAAGGATTGTACTGTTTCGGTGAAACCTTGCTTGATGTTGTGCAATTTAGATCGCGCATTTGAAATAGTCACGGGGGGAGAGACGTGCAGTCGCAAATTTTCATATAGTTCTTCGTACGAGTTAATGGCTAGGTGTCGGATACTGCGTTCCGCTTGATCGGCAATCTTTTCGGCTATAATTAATCCTAGCAAGAGGTCTTCTTCGTTGCATTGCGCGCGGGCTCGTTTTACTGCTTTGATAAAGTCTTCTACTCCTATATCATCTTTCCCATTCAACGCGCGGATCGTGCGGACTATGTCCTTGGCGGGCACGTGTTTTGCCTGTACTGCTGACTCTTTAAATGTACCAGGAAGTTCCGTTACTGCACGACGTAATGGAATGCGCTGTTTCGGTATTTCTTCTTCCTCGTCTTCTGGCTCGAGGTGTTCGACTGCCGTATGGTTTATACCTATCGATTCGTCATCCGTTGCTAATTGCCTTTTTATCTTAGAGGCTAAAATTCTTATTTCTTCAGCCCTCTTATTATTTTCCTCTCCTAAATTCGCTATATCTATCTGCAATGTTTCTTGAGTTTTCTGTATAGCTAAGCCTATCTTTTCGATAGCTGCGTTTAGGGAAGCCATGCCCCTTTCTAGTGCGTCTAGCCTGCCGTCCATTTCAACGGTTTCGTTTTCGCAATCGCTACTGTCGGAGCGGAACTCTGTGTTCGGTTCCCGATACAAATTAAATGAATTGTAAGCCAGTGCTTACCTTAAACTCAATCTCGTGGTGGGCAGCGCTGGTTGCTTTCCGGCCCTCGTAGTCCCTGTATCCCGTGGAGCTCTCGTAGTCTTCACGATCGGCAGTTTTCAGCAACCAAGTCGTCTGGCCACATCCGTTGAGTACACAGGTCGGTAGACTCGCTGATCGTCTTCTGGCACACGTAGTCCCTTCGTTGAGTTTCGAACACGCGTAGTTTCGATTCGCGGAAGTTTGAAAACGATCACTTTTACACAACAAGTCTCCTTATCCTGGCAGGATCGCCAAATTGTTACGGGAATTATTCACGTTTGAATAAAAAGATAAGGAGAAGTAAAATGTTACTTCTCGGTTCCGTATTTAATAATAAATTTAGTTAATTTTACTTGATTTATGAAGTATCGCAGAATTTATTAAGAGTGTCCGTAGATCACTAATAGTATCGCGTTAATTAGGTGGTGCAAATCAAGATTAAGACTATTGGATTTTTATGGTAGAGACTGAACAGAACAGAACTTTATTCGTGGTCGATACATCGCTTTTATATCTTTTGGTAGTACAGAGAGTGGGGTTTGCTTCTTAAAATGATTGCGTGGCTTTTGCCGATGCAAGCGTTGGTCGCGGTGTTACGGCTGGGACTGGGCGTTGGTCTTCGTTACATTATAGTTTATTGTTACTTTATATTGTATATACTCGTCATAATTGTATTACAAATAAAATTACTATAAAGTACTAAATTACTATAAATTACTCCAGAATCCAGTTTTAATTGGACGAAGAAGAGTGTCACCCGTTTACGGGTGTCGGGGCTCCCGCGGAAATGTAGTCACCCAGATATGGATGACGTAGCGTCCAACGTGTTAATAACGAAATAAGTAACAGTACAAGAAGTTTCATCGTTGCATTAATGTTGTCTCACCGATGCGCAGGTATTTAATCTTTTACTGACGCCCGACTTCTCATTCCTCTCTTTTTTTCACTCGCTGTCCCTTTCTGTGGCCTTCGATGTCGGCGCCCGCACAATAGTCGCGCTCCTGAGTTCGGCCGTATTTCTGAGAAACCAAAGTTCACCTAAATTTTATCGACGCTCGCGACTGGCCCCGAATAGCGAGCGCCGAGCCAGAAATTACTGTAGTTAACAAGATATTAACTTTTTAATTCAAGGTATAGAAGTTGAGGGCCATCAGTTCGAACACGTATGTACTTGAGCTTCCAAATAGTAAGTATGTTGTAGAAAATTATTTCGTCAGCGTCTTGTTAATTATTAGGACATATCAAGGTCAATACATTTTTACTCAGAATTTGATACTCTATCGATTTACGAATACAAAAGTACGTCATTCCATTTATAATATCAATGTGACCTTCAAATCTCTGAAACGCCGCAATTTACAAAAGAATTACGTATTTCATGAGATGTCCCCACGTTGCCATTTCAATTTCATGTTCTAGAATTTTCATAATCTATACGGCAGGAGGGCTCTTATTTACTCTTCATGACCATTTTTTCCGAAATTATTTTTGTGGCAGCCCCCAGAATAGTTCCGATTAACAAAAAAATAAATTGTGCAAAATTGGACCTCGTTCAGATAATGGAAAAACGTGCCCCGAGCTCTTTAACGTTGAAATAATTCATTAAATGCGTATAAAATTTTAGTTTATCTTCGAAATTATATATTATATCAATAAATAAGTCAGATAAATCTTGTGTTCAGGACTCGCTCGTCGGTGCGATTATGACGCCAGCCGCCTCGCGCATCGGCAGTAAGCGTGGCGCTGACGACGAGTTCGCCTGCCAATTAGCGGGGTCGGAATCGATCAGCCGGTCGATCGGCTTACGGGATTGATCGCCCTCCGTTCGTTCTACATCCTTCCGGGGAGGCCCTTTACCAGATCAGGAAATAGCCTGCTCTGGTTTTCTCCGGGAGGAAGCGATAGAACAAAATTAACGGTCGCGAGGTGCGCGAACACTCACTCTCTTTCGTTCACGTGAACCTTCCATACGAATCCCAATAATCATCCTTATTCAAAGTGAGAGCGAACAAGTAAGGCGAAAAAAGGCGATCTTTGTACATCATTTATATTCATCTTCAATTATTGTTATAAGCGTGTTGTGTCAAGTCGAAAATTAAACGTTTTGGTTTTCAAGTGTCGTGCGTAGTTCATCGTCCAGCATCGTCGTGTATTCGTACTTTTATCTTTATCGTTACTCTCAGTTCAAAGAGTATTAAGTGTGCGTGAGTGCTAGTTGCGCACATCTTGTAAATCTAGATAGCAAGCGTATTTTATCTGCTATTACTTTGTACATACAACGAAAGTGCCCCCACACACATAGGGTGAGACACTAAATGAAAACGCTAGGTTGAAGAATAGCGTTAAAATACAGGGTGGCTTGTAACTAGTGGTAATGTCGGGAAATGTGGGGATGCTGTATATTTGGGTTAGGGTTGCTAATAATTTTTGAATTATTAACGAAAAACACTGGCCAATGAGAGCGCCCGTATAGAGCACGCTCAGGCGCCTACCTGTCAACTGCTCTCGGTCGTTTTCGTGAAACAACTCCTTGAGACGGCGTGTTACATCATCAATAACAATTTAATTAACAAGTCGTTTAATAACTGTTCCACACTTTCATTCGTTATCCGAAACGAATAAAGTGTTTTATTACCAATGAAAAAAGTGTGTGGATAATTAATGTTAGAAAAATGTAGTTAAATAAACTTCCCTATTAGCACAAAAATATTGGATAAATATTTTTTAAGCCACACTTTTTAAGATTGAAGAAATATTCGATCTGAATATTGTACACATGTACAAGAAATATAAAATAAATAGATTATAAATAAATTAGAAAACATGAGCTAAATATTCATAGAACATAAAATAGATATTAAAAAAATGTAAGGTAGATATTTAAAAGATGTAAGATAGATATTTAAAAGATGTAAAAAAATCATATTGAGTAAATACTTCAAATCTAAAAAAAAGTTAAAGAATTATGACATTCGAAATTGTACGCGTTGTCTGAGTTGACCCCATATTGTGCCTTATTGTACACTACTTACTACGCCCTTAAACAATTTTTCAACCTAAGAAATTTGTATTGCTGTCGACCGGATTCGAACTCGGGACTCATGGATTACGGAACAACGTACTTCCCCAATGAGCTAAAACATATTACATGATATAACTAACCAGTTACATGATATAATTATTCAGAAAAGAGACAATTTTATTACAAAAATAATGTTTTAACTAAAAGTGAAATTCCTTTTCCTAATGAAGCATAGTATATTATTAACAAAAAAAGAGGATACACATATATTTTTCAAAATACTTTTATTATACATTCCACGATCATTAATTATTGCCTTATTGCTAAAGAACGCAATCGGTCAATTGTTAATTATTATTTCGTCACGCAATGATTCGCAATCCATACATTCCAATCAATATTTCAATCGATATATTGAAAAGAGAGTACAAACAAATATTTTATATCTAATATAAATCAAATAATTTTTTCTAATATAAAATGAATAATTATTTTATATTAGGAAATAAATATTTTGCTGTGACATCTAATAAATATTTCATAAATATTCGAGAAAAAATATTAATTTCGAATATTGAATGAACATTTATTTTTCTCTTAGAAAAAAATATTCTGTTTCAAATATTGAATGAATATTTATTTTACATTAGTGAATAAATATTTTGCTGTGACATCTAATAAATATTTCATACATATTCGAGAAAAAATATTTCTTCTTGAATGTAGAATACATATTGTATGTATATTTAAATATTAAAAAGAGATTCAATCTCTTTTTAATATTGGATAAATATGTATTCAATACTTTGTGCTACTAGGGTTACCCTTTCTTCCACGAATTTACCTGCTTCGATGGTAGTGGGTCCCTGGCACTTGGTCATTGTACCGATCCTGACCTAGCTTAACAATTTTATGCCACGATGCGCACGTTCCGCCGATCGATACAGATCTGATTCGCACTTGTTTCCACACGCACACAACACGCACATTAACAAACGCAAGCGTCATCGTAGTGCAAACGATCTCGCTGCACGCAGAAGACGGAATCTGGGGTTTGATTTAGGGTTCATTCAACTGGAATTATTTTTCCTACGTGTAACCAGGTCCGTCGGGGGGGGGGGGGCGTTCTGCTCGTCATTACGCAGTACTGTATACATTCGTCCCTGAGTGAACGACTAGGTGACACGTAGGGACAATAATTCCTGCCGAATTATCCCCAAATCTTACAATGGCAAGTAAAAGTTGCCGTACAGTGAAGTGAGTTCACCGGCCCGGGCGTAACATCAACTGTTGAGGGTTGCCTATAAAAGTAAGGATTGACCCAGTGTCAACAATTCGTGGACGGATGGGTAAATGTAACTAGTTTTTTCTAACATTCGTTATCCAAATCGTTTTTCTTGAAACATAATTCATTCCCCTGAAAACGTGCTGTTAAAAAAACATTCCCGCTCGCGTCCCTCGATGCCCACGTTTCAGCCAGCTGTGCCAAGGGCGCTGTGTCAATGCGTTGATTCGTGATCACGACCGAGCGCGGTTGAGAGCACGCGCTTGAACGCTCTGATTGTCCAGTGGGTTTCGTTAATGATTCAAAAACGAAGCATAATTTAAAACCGCAATTCTTACGATTAACTTTATTTAGAAAGAAATTATAAACATACACATATGTGTACGGTTATCGTTCCGAGTAGTATTTTTCTTATAACCATCTGTTTGATTGCAGGCTTTAAGGAAGTGTACAGTCGAGTCTCATTCTATGTGTCTTTTTAATGGGGTTATGAAGTTATGCGGTGCCTATTTGTGAAGATGCCTGGCGAGGAATCGACTTTGTTCCCGATAAATTGTTCCGGGATCTGCGTCTGGGGGTTCAAAATGCAGAGAAGAAAGATCGTGGAGTTAGTTTCGACGAGTATGTTCTTGAGTGCATCTTATATCGACGCATTGTGATACAATATACGCAAGGCCGAAGTCTCGATCACAAATATCGTCTGCAGCGCGAATGCAGAGCTTTTTGTATTACCGGTATCGGTTGATAGGGCTGTGTCAGCCTTTTGGGATCGTTGAACTGTGCTGGCCATATGACGAGGTCTTGGGTCGTGGTCCAGAATTTGTCGTCGGTACAAATTCTAGGTTTGCGTGAATTTTAGTGAGCCAATATATCCATGGGTGTAATGATATGCAAAGTAGTAACAGGCATATCGCCGACAATTGCCAGATAGTGGCTATAGTTCTGGTGTACAAATGTAAAAAGAATTGTTACTTTCCAATCAAATTAAATGAATAAAGTTTTAAAACAAACTTGTTTTAAGTTTTGTATCAATTTCAGATTTTTGATAGCTTTTTTTACTACAAGATTTTTGTAATTGAAAAAATCGTTCCTGAAGAGGTTAAGGTTGAGGAATTTGCTTTTCTTAATGCTCCATAACAGGACTGGGAAATTTGTGGCTCGTGAGCCACTTGCATTTCTTTCGCTTCTCAGCGACTTGTACCTTTCCCGTGTGTGCCGCAGGAGAGGGGGTAGGGCACTAGGAGGATAAGCAGCAGGCCGGCGGTCATAATCATTGTGTATACCCTAGTAGCACAAAAATTTTGGATAAATATTTTTTTCCAATATTGAAAAAATATTTTTTTAGCCACACTTTTTAAGATTGAAGAAATATTCGATCTGAATATTGTACACATGTACAAGAAATATAAAATAAATATTTAGAAAACATGAGCTAAATATTCATAGAACATAAAATAGATATTTGAAAAATATAAGCTAAATATTCAGAAAACATAAAATAGATATTAAAAAAATGTAAGGTAGATATTTCCCTAATAGCACAAAAATATTGGATAAATCTTTTTAAGCCACACTTTTTAAGATTGAAGGAATATTCGATCTGAATATTGTACACATGTACAAGAAATATAAAATAAATATTTAGAAAACATGAGCTAAATATTCATAGAACATAAAATAGATATTTGAAAAATATAAGCTAAATATTCAGAAAATATAAAATAGATATTAAAAAAATGTAAGGTAGATATTTAAAACATGTAAGATAGATATTTAAAAGATGTAAAAAAAATATTTAAATAATATTGAATAAATATTTTAAATCTAAAAAAAAGTTAAAAAATTATAATATTCGAAGTTGTACGCGTTGTTTGAGTTCACCTCAATATTGTACCTTATTGTACACTACTTACTACTCCCTTTAACAATTTTCCAACCTAAGAAATTTTTATTGGTGTCGACCGGATTCGAACTCGGACTCATGAATTACTGATCAACCTACATCCCCAATGAGCTAAAACATGTTACATGATATAATTAACCAGTTACATGATATAATCGTTCAGCAAAGACACAATTTTATTACAGAAATAATGTTTTAACTAAAAGTGAAATATAGTATATTATTAACAAAAAAAGAGAATGCATACATATTTTTCTAAATACTTCTATTATACATAAATTTAGAAACAGCACGTTAGCTTAGTAATACAAAATTTTATACATTATTAAATACATTATTTTATCCTTGACTTTGCTGTCGCCAAAAACAAAGATGTCATTAGTTTCATCTCAACCTCCGTAATGGACGCTTCCCTTCTTCTTGTTGCTACTGTGAAATGAAAAATAAAATAAGTTATGTATTATAACTAAGAAAAAAGTTAAGTACTCACCAGTTATAGCATCATATAATTTTAACTTGATGAAAGGGAATTTATTTTTTCTTCCCTGTCCCGAATAGTACGTCGCTGCTTCGTTCGTCACTACTTTCTGAAGCATATTGCATATTATTTTTTTCTTACTTTCTCCGCCAACTAAATATAGTAATTGTACCTGAAAAGTATGCCATTATTTATTTGATGAAAATTAAGAGAAGTTATTGCGACCATGATTTTATCGGTATGGATATTTAGAAATACAAACCAGTAAATTAAATTTTTCAGGACTTTCTGATATTTAATATCGAAATTAGTTATCTCCGTTACTGATGCCAGTGTCAATTGGTCTAAAAAAGACTTTTCGCCATTCACGATTCCAGCATTATCTCTATCAGTTACTAATACGTTGTTTAATAATCTTTCAATAGATTCAAATTTATTAGACAATTGTTTAATGTCATACTTTATTTCAATTAATTGACGATTTAATGCTTCCATATCTGTACAATGACATAAAATATTATTATTATTATTGCGTTTATTATTTTGTTTATATTTAATTTATAATTTTTACGTTTATAGTAGGGTTTAACATAAGTGCCATTTTTTTCTACTTACTTGCTGCTTCTGTAGTAGCTTGATGAATTTCTGAGCTTACACTCGCAGAATCGGAATCACACGGAATCGCAAATCGCTTTTGTGTTCTAGTATATGTTCTTTTGGATGCCATCTAAAAATTTTATCCTTTAATCCTATACTAATTAATAATAATAACTGATAAATTAATGACTAATAATAAAATAATCACTAATTAATTACATAAATGGAGCAGTTCAAATGCTACAAAGTATGTTTGACATTTAAGGGCCCCGACTCCAGGCGCCATGACCGGTGTGCGTGCACTCACACAAACAACGGAAAGCATGCACGTATACGCCATGCGCGACAGAGAGACCCGATTTCGAAAATTAGAAATCCTGTCTCAATAATTGCATTAATGAAACTTTCGCGGATATAGCACACACGGGTAGACTTCACCATAGTCGGGGACTTACGTTTGAACGCCAATAAACACCATGCGGTCGAATGAAATCTATTTCTTGAACTGGCAAGCTAGAGACAGACACCGATGTAGGCAACAAGATGGCTGCAGGCATCTTGACATATTTCCCAATTAGCAAATATTGAACGATTTAATGGTTTATTCACTGATAACACGAAGTCCCCTACTTCCTTGAAGTAGCACAAGATCACAGAAACTCGATTTTTCACAATTTATCACTTCTGGAAAGCACAAAATCTAATCTACGATTTGCACGCATCCGAGGTAAGAATAGTTCACTGATTCTCCGTCGGTGGCGTTTATGGTATATTGTTGTGAATTTGGCCAAGTTACCGTCAGGGTCGATAAAAATACGAATCAGTCGGTAAATGTAAGTTATAATTTCACACCACGAACGGCGATTCAAACGTGAATACGTGATGCGTGCACACAGACACCAGTAAGGCATAGTTGCCGGCACGTATCACACTGTTGTCACATCTGTTACAATTATAACATAAGCATCAGCAAACTGAATCGACTCGAGCCGAGATGTTGATTCGAGCCGCTGCAAACTTTTTTGTAGGTTCGAGTCCCCTTGGGGGGTATATTTTTTGCATTAATTTTTTTTTCGTTACTAAGTATATAACAATGATCAATATTTGTTTACAAAAAATATTTGTTAAATACTTTAATTTAATATACGTAAATATGAAGTTGAAGCGCTTTTTTCTACCGTTTTCTTCCCATGTATCTTGCCAATTATGGAACTGTTTGATATTTCAAAACTCAAAATACTCAACGTAAAATACGTAATACGTAAATACGTAACTCAAAATTTCAATCATTTGGTGCTATGTTTCATTTATATTACCAATAAAGCTGCTATGTTAATATATATGAAATATATTAACTATATTATACAACAATAATATAATTGTAATATAATTAAAATATATGTAAAAGTATCGAAGGTGCTTGAATAGGTATTTAAATGATTATGTGGGCGTGTATGTGTTATATCAATACTGATTATTAATAATGACTTATATTTAAAAAAAGAGTCAAGGAATAACAGAAACACATGTAATGAATTTTTTTTATATAATTCACTATAATTTAACTTTTTTTTTTAATAAAAATTAAATATATTTCGGCTGTGGCCCCTCCATCCGCCATGGCCACCACGGCCTCCGCGGCCTCCGAAAAATCCGACGCCCGCGATGCCTGAAGTTAGTAAAAGCATTGATTTTTATATATGTACATATGCTGAATGTGAGCGATGATTGATTGATTTTTGTGTTTTATATAAATTATTTATTATATTTCAGAATAAAAGAATCTTAAAGTAACAAATTATAGCGTCGGCTGGGGTGCGTGCCGTGGGGGGCGCGCCGCTGCGGAAGAAGAGGCGTTGGCGGAAACGAGCGGACCTTCGTTTTAAAAAATTATTAAATATTTAAATAAAAATTGAATATGAACGGAAATTATTAATGCTCTGTATTTTTTATTGATGGTCATTATTGTAAGAGTTTGTGAGATTGAGAGAGATTGTGAGAGATTGTGGCAACAGCGTGACAGAACTATAAATGATGTGATTTGGCAAATATGCCTCGTAAATGTTTATTATTATGTGATAATGAAGTAAAAAAAAAAAGAAATATACCCCTGGCGAGTATCGAACTCAGGAATTTCGCTTTACGAGCCAACGAACTATCACACTTCGCAATCAAAGATTCAATATATAACATAATTTTATACTCATAATAGAGATAGAGTTACGTACCTTTAATTGTTTATATCTATAAAAATATCGAATAACTGCGGCTAATATTTGACACTTATCATTAGATTCCTATATACTATCACCTTACACAAGATCGTTAAAATCGAAGTAGGACAGTTGGGGTCCTTCGCTTGTAAAAGAAAGGCGAAATGGTATAATATTAAAATATACAGCGAGTTTGCCTGCACTTCATCTACGACTGTTCATTATAAGACATATGAAAATGCACAAAATAAATTAATTGAATGTTATAAATGTTAAACAGTGCCATAATCGGCAAGATACTTGAAATGAAAAACGGTAGCATAAAAAAACGCTATAATAGATAAAAATATTTAAAAAATATTTTTAAAACATTTGTAAATAGATATTGATCATTGTCATATAGATACCCTACCCTAGTAGCACAAAAATATTGTATAAATATTTTTTTCGAATATTGGAAAAATATTTTTTGAGCCACACTTTTTAATATTAGGTAAATATTAGATCTAATATTGTACACATATACAAGAAATATTAATTGAATGTTAAAAAAATATAAGCTAAATGTTCAGAGAATATAAACGAGATATTTAAAAAATGTAAAGTAAATATTCAGGAGATATAAACTAGATATTTAAAAAATATAAAGTAAATATTTAAAAAATGTGAATCCAATATTTTAAAAATATAAATTGAATATTTAAATAACATTCAATAAAATCTTCAAATTTAAAAAAAAAAGAAAAAAATTAAAAACTATGGTGTATGTATATACTTACTTTCTATGCACTGCTTGAGGGAATTACCCCGCCTTGTCTTCGAAAGGATCTAATTACAATTAACAAATTTTTATGGAGTGGGCGGGATTCGAACTCGGGACTTACCGTTTACTTGATGATGCGCTACCTCGCTGAGCCATGCGAACCTACATTCCTACATCATTACTTTTTAGACTTATAAAGGTTCAAATCGTATCAAATCATGTAATTATTTGAAGACTCTTGTTAAAAAAATATTTAGGTAACAATAAAACTACTCTTTTTAATGATTATTAGTACATTAACGACAAAGATATATATATATATTTTCTTAAGTATTTGAATCGTACGTAAGCATAGAAACACATACAATATATTTGCTAAATAAACAATAACATGATATTATATTTTTATTGTGAAAAAATATATTGTTGTAATATAGTATAAAAATAATATAGCATAAAATAATAAATAGTAAAAATAATAAAATAATATAGCATAGTATATTGCGTGCGCCCGTCTACGACGTTGAACATCGGTAATAATCTGAATTTAACGGTGTGTTTCAATTCCTTCCAAACATCAAATGAAATGGTTGTACCACCACCATTTCAATTTTATCTAATAATAAAAGTGGCGCAAAATTGATATACTACACTTGAAAAGTTTGGAAGAAGGTGAACAGAATCTTATAGAACTTTAGTGTTCACGATTTTTTATTATAATTAAACTATGTGACTTAGTATGAAAATTGAATTTAGGAAAGTGCAGGAAGCTGGGGAAAAAAGGCAACGGGTCAAATGATACATTATAATGAATACGCATTTATATATATGTGTATTTATTTATATTTATTTATATATATATATTTATATTTATTTATTACATCCTAGACTTGGCTGTCGCTAAAAATAAAGACACGCATTGTCGAATCTCTACTTCCGTAATTGCGTTTTGTCTTCTTCTTGTGGCAGCTGTAAAATTAAAATTAAAAATGAAACAAAATACATATGTATTACGTATAGTTCGTGGCAATACCACATAAAAGTAATAAGCGTAGGTACTTACTCATTACAGCATCATATAATTTTAAATTAACGAAAGGTATTTTTTTCTTCCGTCCTTGCCCGGAATAATATGACGCTGCTTCATTTGTTAGTATTTTGCGGAGCATATTATAAATAATTTTTTTATTGGTGTCTCCACCGACTAAATATAACAGTTGTACCTAAAAGATATATGTCATTATTTATTTAATGTCAACATTACAGATTATAAATATGAACCATTTACTAAACAAAAATACTATGAGTCATATATAAAGTAAAAAAAAACCATAAAATTCATATATTTCGGAAATTATCTAAAAATGCAAATAATGTTTATATTTCCAAATACATACCAGCGAATTAAATTTTTCCGTATTTTCCGATATAATCGCATTGAACTGATTGATGCTATTTATAGATCCTAACGGCAATTCATTCAGAAAATTAGTATCTATCTCGCTACTTCCAGCTAACTGGTTGCTTCCAGCCGTTACTGTGACGTTTAGTAACCTCTCTATCCTCTGTAATTTATTAAAAATTTGCTTAACGTCGTATTTTATGTCTAGGTATTGTCGACTTAATGCGGCCAAATGATCCTCGTTCTTTTTCGTTACACGATGTAGATCTGTGTAGAATATCACAAAGTATTATTATTACCTTAAGTTTATTATTTTAGTATATGATCAATTAATTACTATTTTTATATTTATAATAATAATTCAGCATCTTTGTTTATTTTCCAACTTACTTGGGGTTTCTATGTGCGATTGCTCAATTGGTTGGCTTTCATTTGACGAATCAGATGAGTCGGACGGTTCGAAAATAATTCGCTTTCTTGAAACAGTGTCGTGTCGCGATTTCTTTGTTGGTGACATTTTAAAAATGATATGAAACAATCCCTAAAAATATAAACTAATAAATACATCAACTAATATCTAATTTAAAATAAAGTAAGTAAATATATGTAGATTAATTATATTGATGAAGCAGCTCATATGCTGCGAAATATGAATGGCATTTAACTACAAATGATTTGTACAAAATTTCACTTAGTTCATAAGATACAATTTCATCAGCGAATTTATCAAATTTAAATAATCCTATTATTTTGGATTTAATAGGATGTTTATAAAATTTTTTTAATTTCGTTGATAATTTCCCAACTATTGTGTTTTCTAATATGTCTGTGACTTGTAGGACATGGCCATTTTTTAAAAAGACATAACGGTCACTAAATCCATAAGCTTTTAATTTAAAATTAGGAAGTTGTATTGTTTTTTTATTATTGTGTGTTGCAATCCTTATTTGGGTATTAATATTTTCCGTGACTGTAGGTATTCCATTTTCCGATAATCTATTTGTTATTTGTGCTAAAGGTTTATTCCATCTACGCAGCATGCTTACTAACTTCCCTAAATAATTTTCAAAAGGGAAGCAACTTAATTCCTCCAAAGAATATTTCAAATTTTCTACGTCGTCTGAAATGTGGACTAAATTATGAATATTGCATGTACAAAATTCTCTACCGTAGAGACCTGCACAATTATCTACAAATTTAAATAGCATTCCCCGAGCTGTGTTTAACCACTCTGGGTTTGGATATAACTTATTATGTAATAAAATTCTAATAGCGGCATGAAATAACAAAAAGTGATCATAATAATTATCTGGAAGAATTTGTTTCAATAGAATGGGTCCCAAGTATAAAAGGAATAGACGGAACTCTGTAGCTTTGAATCTTGATAGCTCTGATATGGGTCGCGGTTTACGATTAAATTCACTTGGTACATATTTGACTGAAGATGTCATTCTCTTTGATAGTTTATTTTTATCTGACTTTCCAAGCTGTGTCTTGCACCAATGACGGAGTAATTTTTTCATTACTCCTAAGCAACATAAATGCATATAGTCTAGAGAAAAATGTTGTATTATGTCGAATTTAATTATATTTAAAAGAGGTGTCCTTTGATTATCTTGATGATGAGAAAAATCATGAAAATTTTCAAAATGGAAATGCGTTCGAGCACTAGCGTCATGTTTTATATAACTAATTCGTTTTTTGTAATATATACCCCTTTCTGTACACCTTTCGCAACCTTTGTAACCCGTATGTCCTTTAATGTTTTTTAAAAATGCTCTCGCAGGTGCGTCACAGGTAAAACATACAACAGTTACTTTAAAATTATTACCATCGTAAGATAATCCATATTCTAAAATATCGTTCAATTCATGTATAAAATCATTTAAATAATCAGTCAAGGAATTAGGTTTTGCATCGCCATAATATATTACTATTGGAAAAGGGGACACCGTACAATGTTTCAGTACTATTTTGCATAAAATGGGCCAAAACTGTTTATTCGAACTTGTTGAAAGTGGAATACCATCGACATTAAAAATTAATTGAAACATAAATGTTTCTTTTAGCTCCGTCAAAACACTTGCATTTTGTAACAGTCTTAATAAATTCACCTTTATACCTAAATATGAATATTGAGCTATCGTGTTCTTTTTGCTAATAATTGTTGTAATATTGTTTGATGAGCGCTTAGTCTTTAATACAGTTCGTGCATCGCGTGGAATCTTATATTCAGGAAAAATGTCCTTCAAGCCTTTTAATAAACTATTTAGTTGAGAATGATTGATTTTATTTTCTAGGGACCATATTTTTAAAAACGTAAGTAATTTCAAATTTCGAAAAGCAGTACATGTATCATCTGTAGTGTAATTTGTGTTATTTGTAATTTGACAATCAAATGGTTGATTCATATCAGATAAGACGGGATCATTAATCGTTTGTGAATTAGTTCGTATGATTCCATTTGATCCTTCTACAGTGTCGCGACTAATCTGATTCTGATTCAAATTTAAAGCCATTTGTTTCTTTATAAATTTATATTTTTTGTATCGTCTTTCAGCCATTGTGAAATTTGTGTAACTGCAAACTAAGTGTTGTATAAAAACTATCCTTGAAAACGTTAATTGCAAGTCGTTAGAATATGAAATATACCTATATTACATAAATGTACTTACCTTTTCTGCAAATGATAAAATGCAAGTGTCGAATACACTGTACAACTATATATACTGTTCGTTATTACACAAACTGTCGTGTCGTGTCAGTATCAAAGTGCAATTGGCGAGTTCTTCAGATAACTGTAATGTAATAATCGTTTGCATCGATACACGGTTTCGTAGAGACTGCGTTCTTTTCGGTCGACGTCGACCACGAAACCTCCGTCGATCGTCTTTTGTCAATCGCGCGACGTCGCGCTCGCCAACGGACGATTCGCGACCGTTGATCTTATACAGGGTATTTCACCTAACTTGACCACCTTAAATATATCGCTTATTTTGTATAATAGAAAAAAATGTTAGGGAGAGAAAATATTCTGTTCGAAGGCGCCAATACGGGGATGGGCCGAATTTTTTTCTCAAGGGCATTTTTTTCGAGATTTCAAGGTCATCGTATTTTTTTTAAATGGGACTGCATATGTTTAGTAAAACAATCTTATAGCTTGTAAAAAAACGAATCCAACGAGGTGCAATATGTTGACCTTCACGTGAACTTTAGCGAGGGAATTATGAAATGTTTGTCAGTAACTTCAGTACGCGTTCGGGGACGGTAAATGAAGGAATTTCAATTTCATTGTAACAGTCTTAAGTTGAGCAGTCTTAAGGCTTTGAGAAGGTGTTCAAAATGTGCACCATGATCTGCATTCATGTAGAACCCTTTGCTACATGTTTTCTGCTGTTGTGGGAACATCATTGTAAACTTTTTAGGTGTCCCCACAGAAAGAAATCAAGTGGCGTAAGATCCGGCGATCGAGCTGGCCAACAAATTTGTGCACCACGTCCTATCCAACGATCGGGAAACATTCTGTCTAATACATTGCGTGCGACAAGTGCATTATGAGCTGGACAGCCGTCATGCATTTCAATGAAATTGAAATTCCTTCGTTTACCGTCCCCGAACGCGTACTGAAGTTACTGACAAACATTTCATAATTTCCTCGCTAAAAGTCACGTGAAGGTCAACATATTGCACCTCGTTGGATTCGTTTTTTCACAAGCTATAAGACTGTTGTACTAAAAATATGCAGTCCCATTTAAAAAAAATACGATGACCTTGAAATCTCGAAAAAGATGACCTTGAGAAAAAAATTCGGCCCATCACCGTATTGGCCCCTTCGAACAGAATATTTTCTCCCCCTGACATTTTTTTCTATCATACAAAATAAGCGATATATTTAAGGTGGTCAAGTTAGGTGAAATACCCTGTATATGAAATAAATATTTCCTGACTATTTAGAAAAAAATATTTTTTTCATAATATGAAATAAATATTTTCTGACTATTTAGACAAAAATATTTTTTTCATAATATGAAATAAATATTTTCTGACTATTTAGAAAAAAATATTTTTTTCATAATATGAAATAAATATTTCCTGAATATTTTTAAAAAAATATTTTTTTCATAATATGAAATAAATATTGTATTTATATTCGAATATTAAAAAAAGATTGAATCTCTTTTTAATATTATGTGAATATGTATACAATATTTTGTGCTACTAGGGTAGTAATTAAAAAAAAATTAATGTAAAAAAAAGGAAACCTGAGGGGGACTCGAACCTACGACAAAGTTTGCAGAAGTTATGTGTATGTCGGCAGAAATCAAAATCTCGGCTCGAGCCGATTCATTCAGCTGATGGCCAGGGTTGTAACAGATGTGGCAACAGTGCGACAGAACTCTTAAATGATGTGACTTGGCAACTATGGCCTCCCACTCTCCGTTTATAATTTTGCCTAATGACGTTAGATGTCACATCGTGAGTTTATAATTCTGTATAATGAGTTTAGATGTCACCCCGTAAAATGTCGAAACAGACGATTTTTCTGTTTTCACTAATGCCCGTTCTGTCGAATGGTGCTTAGATCGATTCGGAGTTGGCCTCAAAGGAGTCGGGGCCCTTAAGTATAAATGCTTTATGCACAATTTCATTTAGCCCAAATGAAACAATTTGATTTGTGAAATTATTAAATTTAAATATTCCTATTATTTTGGAATCCATAGGGTTTGTGTAAAATGTTTCTAATTTGGTTGATAATTTACCAATTATTTCATTTTCTATTATATCTGTGATTTGCAGGACATAATCATGTTTTACAAAAATATAACAATCGCGAAACCCATAAGCTTTTAAATTAAAATAAGGCAGTTGTATTCTTTTTTTATTATTTTGTACTTTAACAATTATTTTGCTTATATTCTCCCTGATTGTAGGTGCTCCATTTTCCGATAACCTTTTTGTTATTTGTGCCAAAGGATTATTCCATCTACGTAGTATGCTTACTAGCTTCCCCAAGTAATTTTCAAAAGGGAAGCAACTTAATTCCTCCAAAGAATATTTTAAATTTTCCACATCGTCTGTAATGTGCACTAAATTGTGAACATTATATATACAAAATTCTCTGCCATACAAAGCAGAAGAATTATTTACAAATAAAAATAGCATTTCTTGAGCTTTGTTTAGCCACTCTACGTTCATACGTAATTTATTATGTAGCAAAACTCTAATAGCTGCGTGAAATAATAAAAAATGGTTGTAATATTCATTTGGAAGAATTCCCTTTAAAAGAACTGGCCCCAAATACAAGAGAAATAAACGAAACTCCGTAGCTTTGTATCTAGGTAATTCCGATATGGGTCGTGATTTGCGATTAAATTCACTAGGTAAATATTTTGGATAATTTGTTTCTATGCTGTAATGTAAAATATTCTGTTTCAAATATTGAATGAATATTTATTTTACATTAGTGAATAAATATTTTGCTGTGACATCTATTAAATATTTCATACATATTCGAGAAAAAATATTTATTTCTAATATTGAATGAATATTTTTTTTGCTCTTAGAAAAAAATATTCTGTTTCAAATATTGAATGAATATTTATTTTACATTAGTGAATAAATATTTTGCTGTGACATCTATTAAATATTTCATACATATTCGAGAAAAAATATTTTTTCCTGAATGTAGAATACATATTGTATGTATATTTAAATATTAAAAAGAGATTGAATCTCTTTTTAATATTGGATAAATATGTATTCAATATTTTGTGCTACTAGGGTATGTTCTTCGCAGTCATTTGAAACAAAGCACGCTAAGAGGGTATCGTATGGCTAATAGTGGGGGTCGTGTGGCGACGACGGAGAAGATGTTGCTCAAGCTTGCTGTATAAGAATATTGAGATGAAAATACAGAGCTTCATTAAAAAATCTACCGATCACCTTGAAATCTCATGCAAAGATGACCTTCAACAAAATGGTTTCGAATGTTCCATATGCCTCCTGAAAAGGTATAACCTGGCCCTGAAAAGTTTTGTCCTATAACTGTAAATAAGGCTGATATTCAAGTGACCCCAATTTAGATGGGGCACCCTTTATCGTACGATAGACTTGTAACTTACACGATCCTATTGTGCCTATATATAGAGCAAACGGTGCATTTGTGACATATGGTTCCTATGATACTTCTTTTGCACTCAGCGGGAAGAATATATAGGAATTGTAGGAACCGAAGAAAGAGGAAGAGTATTTGGGACCATTGGGGATCAAACCAGATATCTTCTGTTTGTAGAAACTGGTCATTTGCACTACACCACGGCCCTTTATCATTATTCGTTGTTGTTATGTTCCTTTAGTTCTTGGATCCCACAGAATAAACAAATGTTATCGTGAATTTTTAAATTTATTGTTATAACAAGTTTCGGGCAATTTATTTTTTCAAATAAACATTGATTTAAAGGTGTAGAATTACCCCTGAAAACCATGACCGTTACTTTTTATACACTTACTTTGTTACTTTTATACATAACATACAGGGTGGTATATTTAAATACGATCATCTAAATATCATCTGCAGTTGTGGCCATACAAAATATATTTTTTATGGGATTTGAATTGCGTCTAAGGACCAACATGCTGCAAAATGTATTTTTGGTAAATGTACAGAATGAGGGACTCGTCTCTGATTTCAATGACCTTGCAATATGTCGTTAAAGTCATAATTCTGAACAACTTTTTCCTATACATATATTGGGCTTCTAGTTTTCGCGATATTCGCAAAAAGAGTTAGTTTAAAACTACATAATATTTCGACACCTTTTGTGTTTAATACTGTTATATAGATATCTCTTGCTCATGTTTCTTACTGAAATCGTTGACTGAAGTTCGATATTGAAGTTATTGCTGAACTTGATATTTCTTATGGTCGATGAACAGTATACAAGTGATGATTGTAGCGTACAGTTATGAGATAATTGCATTGCTCTAAAATGAAATTCTACGCATTTCTAGCATTAACGACAAGGTTCGACCAATTGTTTGATTATTTGAGTGCAAACAATGTTACTCGTCCAAAAGTAAAATGTCCACGATTTTCAAAAAAAATTGCGGAGTTTAGAGTTATGTTTCCATTGTACACATTAAGGTGCGTCCAAACTTGTTGCGTCTCCGCACACTGTTACCAAGATAAGGACCTAGTCAAGTGGTCTAGAAGAAGTTTGGGAACAAATGTGGAGTGTTTCTTGTTTCCTAGTTGCATTAGTCGTTACGCGGTTCGGCGGATCGAGGAATTGTCGGTATTTTACCCGCTCCAAAGGAGGCAGTGAGCTGCCGTAGATGTGTGCACTCGTCCTTGCGCCACTGGCAATGTGTTAGCTCACCCCTGAAATGCTGTACATGTGTGAACTCGTCTGTGCGGCGCTGTTCCTATGTATTGTAGACTGTTTAGGCCTAGGAGATAGGGCTCATTCAGCCTATGCCTACGAGGTCGACCAGCCCCCTTGGCGACGTAGGACTGTTGTGAGTGCATGCCCAGTTCAGCCCTCGGTCAGGTTTATGACGCGGTCGAAACTAATGCTATTTTTGCGGCGCAATTATGAGCCTTTCACCCATCTAAGTGCAGGATTTAGATGACAAGGATTAGAATAAAAGAACCCATGGTAAAGAGCCATGCAATTTCAATCGACACAACACTTTCCCTTTTTTAATACAATTAACGCCATTAATATTGATCGACGGACATGTAAAAATCCATGCCGCAATATATCAACAAAAAGTTATTTGTAAAATATTTTTATAAGTATTTTTATAAATAATGAAGATTTATTATACTGGGTGGGGCATTTTAAACAGGTCACCTGAATAACTCGTTTGTTTTTGAAGATAGGAGAAAATGCATTAGACCAAACTTACTTGGTACCAGGGGGCCCACAATCTGGTATTACCAATTTTTCTGTAGGTGGAGGCGTCAAGGAGATAAGAAGGTCAATTCTGTTTTTCTAAATGGAATGGTATGGCCTCTTACTTATAGTCTGATAGAGTGTTTCAAGGCGAATACAATGACCTATTATGAAGGTCATTCAAGGTCACCCAAAGTCAACTGCAATAGAAAATAAATTGTCTCAGAGTACTTTTCGAATACTTGTGTATCACGTGTATTTGGAGATTGTTGGATAGGTCGATCAGGAAGTAACAAATGGCCGGCACGATCCCCAGACATGACACCTCTCGATTTTTATTTGTGGGGAAAATTAAAGGCAGAATTGTACCGCGAAAAACCAACTACCAAACTTGACATGCAAGAACGTATAAGAAGAGCTTGCTCTGTAATAGATGCAAATGAAATTTGCCAGGCAGTTTGGTTGGGTTTTTTGGTGCTTAAAGTCGCATCGACTGCATGGTCATTAGCGACTACAGTGGGGTTATGGAACTGTGAACTATGGAGTGACATGAGTTTAAAACCTATACCTGTAATGGACCTACATTTTTTAGGTGGAATCCGAACCACCAGAAATCACGGCGTGTAAAGCACATGTAACATGTACAGAGGTGCCGGCTGGAATCGGCAGCGGCAGGACTCGAACCGAAGACCGTTCGATTACGAGTCCAGCCGCTAACCGACCGAGCCACCGTGGCTTCTGTGCCAGGCAGTGTCATCAGTATTCCAACGATTTAGACTATGTATCCATGTTCAAGGTCGCTATTTTGAACACTTGTAGTAGCAGTATCAAAGTATCCAAGTATTCGAAAAGTACCCTGAGACAATTCATTTTCTATTGCAGTTGACTTTGGGTGACCTTGAATGACCTTTGTAGGTGAAAAACAACGAGGTTGTATAGGTAAAAACAAAAATGACTTTATTAAGTGAACGCTCGGACACGACTAATTATATATATCCCTTCCTACGTACTACTGACGTCTCCCCCCATATCGGTCCGGGGCCATGTGCTCTGGCGAAAAGCGGAGGGGACCGGGCACCACGGTGCACCGTATGACGCCGTGGGTGGCAAGGGCCCCGACACTACGCAACCATCGCACAGTCTATTCCTGTAGGGATTTTCCCTACAGACTCGGCCATTCTGACAATATGACCGTCCCGGACATCACACAGAAAAGAAGACAAAAAAAACCCCGCTACAACACGTAGCTTACATCATTTTTACTATATATCCACACACAGTAAATACACACTTAACGCAACAAAATTAGAAATACATACTACAAACAACAACAAAAGAACGGAAACAACACACACTTACATTATTTTGCCTCCCACAATTTCATGCGGTCGACACTTACGGTTCCAGTATATGGAATCTGAGTCAACTGAAATCCGTCGATATCGGAAACAATATACCGGTCGAAATCTAGTACGTGTTTCACGACGTAAGGTCCCTTGTATTTGGGAATGAGTTTTTTATTTACACCCGGTGTCGTATCGTAGTTTTTGATTACTACATAATCACCCTCCTTATAAACAGTTGGAGGCTTGCGCTTTTCGTTATAACTACGCGAATTTTCCTCCTGAACCTTAGAAATAATTGTACACGCGGCATCCCTAATCGCAGGAAGATCTCTCTCTTCTGCGGACGATGAACTAAGAAGTTCGCGCAGTCGATCGTTCGACTTCCCGGATTGCGCAATTCCAAACAATAACTCGCTGGGTGTGGTACCCGTAGATCGACACAACGTGTTGTTCAAAGTGTATTCTACGGAGGTCAAGGCGTAGTACCATTTATTTGGTGACTCAATTAATTTTGACATCATTGGTGTAATAACCCGGTTAAATCTCTCCACTTGACCATTTGCACGTGGTGTACCTACGGCGATTAATACATGCTCGATCGCCCACTCTTCAATAAAAGACACAAATTTAGCAGAGGTGAAGCAAGTTCCGCGGTCGCTTACCAAACGCTTTGGCTTGCTGTATGATCGGAAGTATTCGCTCAAATGTTTTATCGCCTCGTCAGTGGTGGTAGATTTACAGGCGTAAAGTCGAGTAAATTTGGTAAACCCGTCAACAATTGAAAAAATGTGCTTGGACCCTCCCCCAGATTTTTCAAGCGGCCCATAATGATCGACATGGATCGTTTGAAAGGGTATATTTCCCTTCGGTAAACTATGCAGATATCCCTCACGCTTCCCGCTGGTCGGTGAGAATTCGATACACTTCAGGCAATTAGCTATATATTTTCTTACCTTATCGCGAAGCTTTGGGAACCAATACACACGACTTATGTTATCCACAACTTTATCAATTCCCACATGTCCAATGTCGTCGTGACAAGTGCGGATGATATTATTTTCTAAACGCTGCGGTACATAAAATAACAGTTTTTGGTCTTTTGTCTTTCGGTAGACCAACCCGTCGCGCAGTTCAAAGCACTTATCCTCCTCGTTCTCTAACCGCTCTCGAATTTTTACAACTTCTTCGTCTTTATCCTGTTTTACCGATAAGATTCGTTCAAACCCATTACTCTCCAATATGAGCACTCCGTGACATCTACTGAGTGCATCGACGTGAGACATTTTCGTCCCTGGTCGATGTTCAATAACATAGTCATAGGCCTGTAAAAATAGAGCCCATCTCGAAATTCGAGGATTGATATTACTTTTACTGAGTGTCAACCGGAAACTATCGCAATCTGTTAGAATTTTAAATTGTATACCGAACAAATAAATGTGAAACCTTTGAACAGCGTACACTGCAGCCAAACATTCCAGCTCAAAGCTGTGATACTTAGACTCTGCCTCGGTAGTCCGTTTGCTAAAATAAAATACTGGTTTGATCAAACCATCCAATTGCTTTTGCATTAAAATAGCACCAAATCCACTAGAACTGGCGTCGCAATGCAACTCCGTCGCGAGTTTCGGCGAATAAACCGCTAAAATCGGTCGCGATGCTAAACAGGTTTTCAATGTTTCAAACGCAGACAATTCTTCGGGACCAAATCGAAATTCCGCATTCTTCTTTACCAGACCGTACAGAGGTTTTGCAATACTGGAGAAATCCTTGACGAAGCGTCGGAAATAGCTCGCCAAACAGACAAATCTATGAGCTTCTTTAGAATTCCGCGGCATGGGGTAGTTTAAAACTGCTTGTACGGTATCTTTATTAGGACGTATACCGTCTTTACTAATCAAATATCCGAGATACGTTATCTCCTCGAAAAAAAACAAGCACTTGTCCAGCCGAAAATGCAATTCGTGACGCGACGCAAGCTCAAATATCTCTCGCAATATACAAAAATGTTCTTCGATACCCTCCGTAGCAACAAGGATATCGTCTAGGTATAACAATATTTTTTTTCGTCGTATCAATTCGGAAAATATAGAGGTCACGAAACGCTGAAATACTCTTGGAGCGTTTGTCAAACCGAAAGGCATCCTCAGATACTCGTATTGTCCAAATGGGGTGACGAATGACGTGAATTTCATAGAGGACTCGGAGACGCGCACGTGATGGAAGCCGTTCTTCCAATCTAAACAGCTAAAATAGCGCTTATCGCCCAGTCGATCTAAATGATCATCAATAAGCGGAGTTGGAAAGTTGTCCCTGACAGTAACCTTATTTATTTCACGATAATCAACGCACAATCGTATCTCACCATTCTTCTTACGGACAAGGACAATCGGACTCGCATACGGCGAATTGCTCGGTCGAATAACTTTATCTCTTAATAACTGATCCAGAATGGTTTTCAGTTTTTCTTTGTCCGAAAACGCTAACCTACGCGGTCGGAAACTGATAGGCTGATCATGTTTCAAACTAACAACCATTTCCACATCATTTGAGGCTTGACTTACGCGCGTACTATTCAAACATTCCTCTATGTATAAATTTCTGAGCCTTTCCGACACACTATGCCCAATTTGTGGGTTAACATTCAAATTTTGACCGTCGCTCATTCCTATATCATTATAATCAACAAGCAATATTTCATTAAACGCGTTGACCTGTTCGCTTTTGTCGACGGGACTACAGTTTGCCTTAGAAATTACTGCGGTCTCTTTTAAAGACAAAGAAATGTGAGGAGATGCCATAAAATCTCTCCCTAACAACGCGACGCAATTCATTGTTCCCTCGGGTACAACATGAAAATCAAGACTCAATGGAACCTCGTCTACAATGCAATCGGTGGAAAATACCGCTAAAATATCTAGCTTTGAACCATTTATACCGTAATACGTATTATTGCTAGTAATAAACGGTTTTCGCGCGCGAAGAGGAACAAAATCTTCCTTAATTAAGCTAATAGGCGACCCCGAGTCTATCATCGCGAAAGCATTGCAAGTACAAACATTACCCGCTCCGTCCTTCACGGCGTATGATAACGACACCATATATGGAGGAATCTTCAACTCCGACTCAACAACGTGGGTTGTGTTTCCCAGGGCTGCAGTCTTTGGTGGTTCCTTGGGACAATCTCGTACCTGGTGTTGTGTACTGCCACACCTGAAGCACGACCCTCTTTCCCGTGCCGCCAGCCGTGGACACGCATTCGAGAGATGACCCGTCTCGGCACAATTGTAGCAACGTGCCCTAGTCGTCGACGTCGCTGGTCCTTTTCGAATCAGTTTCGCACTGTCCTTCTTCTCTTCCCGTCGGCAATCGTTTCCTTTTAGTCCCGGGCTGAGAGACAAATTCTCGAACCCTTCCAATATCTCTTCAGGTGTCTTGAACCGTTGCAGGCGAGCTTGGTTACGTAACGGAATGTCCTGTATACCGTCAATAGCATAATCGACAAGTTCGTCATCACTAATTGGCACCTTATTCCCCAAAATTGTCTTTTCGTGGAAGTAATCCGCAAAAGATTCACTTGATTGCCACTTGCGTTTTTCAAAATCTTTACGTAACTTCAACTTATTTGGTCGCTGGTTAAACATACGGTCCATATTTTCTAGCAACTCGGCCATATCAAGTTGTATATGCGACGGCCGCGAGTGGAACCACGCTTGAGCTTTTCCTTTCACCCTCAAGCTGAACAACACTCTCATCGCGGAGTCGTCTAAATTATAAGTCGCGCGAAGAAGTTGAAGCTGTGTTTTCCAGTTTTCGAACGCGTCACTTTCGCCACTGAAATCGGGTAAAAGATCAGCGATCGCACGTATCCCGATCGTCGACGTTTGACTCACAACACTTGGCGTAGGGGTGGCGGCGTCGACGCTTCTCTGCAAAAACCTTACTTCCCGCTCGAGTAATTCTTTCTCCCGTTTCAACAGTTCTATTTCGCGACGTGTCAATTCCGACACAGCATCGCACTCACCAACGGCAGCACTACGGTGGTGCCCTGCAGAATCTTCGTTACACAAATCGAGTTCTCGTCGACCTTCCGACGGCAACCCCCTCGGTCCGGCCGCAGTTTCAACTCCCGACCGACCAACCGACTGATTTGCAGCCAACGGCATGTTTTCCCACGAAGAATCATCAACAACGGCAAGCTTAGCAATCAGCTCGGTCTTCGAACCACTTGTTTGAAGGCCCAATCGTTTCGCGAATTCTTTCAACTGCGGCACCGTGCAGGAATTCAAAAATGGCACGCGGTCTCCGTCCATTGCTATCGACAAACGTTTAGCAAAGTTCGGTTCGACGTCACAATTCACACGACACTTCGTACGCACGATTCCACACCTGATTATGCACAAAGCCAATTCAATCAGAGGATCGGCCCACAAATGTCAAAGTTCAGTCACACAAGTTCGAACTTCCAGCGAGTCGAATATGTCCGATTCAAACTAGTCGCGTCGATACCAGTCCGCACAAAGCTTTCGGAAACCACACGAGACCGTGACTGTTATAACGACACGAAAAATTATGTACGTTCACTCAACTGCACCGTACAAAAAAAATTTAATTGGGCAACGTACTATGGATCCCAGATCCCACTTCTGAAGCTGTAGGTGAAAAACAACGAGGTTGTATAGGTAAAAACAAAAATGACTTTATTAAGTGAACGCTCGGACACGACTAATTATATATATCCCTTCCTACGTACTACTGACGTCTCCCCCCATATCGGTCCGGGGCCATGTGCTCTGGCGAAAAGCGGAGGGGACCGGGCACCACGGTGCACCGTATGACGCCGTGGGTGGCAAGGGCCCCGACACTACGCAACCATCGCACAGTCTATTCCTGTAGGGATTTTCCCTACACCTTCATAATAGGTCATTGTATTCGCCTTGAAACACTCTATCAGACTATAAGTAAGAAACCATACCATTCGATTTTAAAAAACAGAATTGACCTTCATATCTCCTTGACGCCTCCACCTACAGAAAAATTGGTAATACCAGATTATGAGCCCCCCGATACCAAGTAAGTTTGGTCTAATGCATTTTCTCCTATGTTCAAAAACAAGCGAGTTATTCAGGTGACCTGTTTAAAATGCCCCACCCTGTATACCAGTTAGAAATTATTGTTATACTAGAATCATCAACTTTAATCAACCTAATCCGGCCAAATTTAGCCGGAAAATATACAAATTTATAGAAAGCTATAACTATTCAAGAGCGACTCAAGTACATACCTCCTTTGGGGCGGGTCAATATACCGACAGCGCATGGAACGGCCGTACCAAGTAAAAAGTAACACTATGATACATCAAAAAACACTTCACATTTCTTCTCAGACCTTTTCTAAACCACTTGACTACGTCCCAAATCCCGGTACGGTAAAAAATGTGGACGGACTTTTACGTGCAGATGAATAGAAATACGTCCAAACCCACATCTCGTTACCAAAAACTGACGTCACCGGCGGCAGTAACAGAAATACGCAACAAGTTTGTCGCACCTTAATGTATTTTGCATACACAGAGTGTTCCGTAACTGTAGGACCTCCCGGAAATAGGGGTTGCTGGGGTGACTCGGAACATCTTTTTCCTTTACCAAAATGTTGGTTGACGCTTCGTTTTTGAATTATTAACCCGGCGTTAGTAAAGTGGGGGACGACAGACCCCAACGATTTAAAATTTACTATAACTTTTTAATAACGCGTTGCAGTGAATCGTGCCTCAGGGTAGTTTCCCTCTTTCGTAGTGTGCTATTCGATGCCATAGGCGACAGATCGTTATCAAAAGTGTGACTATATTTATGTAAGAGTCACCGCGAGACCCGATAGCGCATGACCTGTCCTGTCCTGTCTTTTGCAGACGATCATTGAACTAATAACGTCATTTCCTAACCAGACAAATACCGTGTAGTTTTTATAGTGGTAGTTTTACCGGAGTCTTACATTTACTTCCGAAACGTACGTTGTTTCATATTCTCCTACAATATTATCGTTACTGATGTATCTTCTATCTTTTTACTCACCAATTATAAGGAAATACATTTTCGTAAATGTTTAGAGGGTATTTTGAAAATAATATTGTAGAAGTTATTTTTATTAAACTTCTTTATCAATACAGTTCAGGGTAATGAGACCTCGATTTCCTTCAACTATTAACTATTTTATTAATATAAAAGGTCGTCGTACGACACTCTCTCGACAATGACTTTCACACGACTCAATAATACTCTCTCAACAATAATATCTTCTGCTTCGGAAGCTCTTCTATTTTCTTTCACATCCCCAACTATTCTGCTTCGACTCTACTTTGATTCTGCTTCGCGCAGGCATCAGCCACCCCATATATTCTTTCACTCACAGTTTCCCTTTCATTCTATCTCTCATTTGCTCTCTCTCATTTAGGACACACACCGACACACACACCCTTGCCACGTGTCACAGTTCGACCACGGGCCACCATGCACCAAAAACTCCACGTGCATTCCTTAAAACCATTCACTTCGACGTTCGACGTTTCTACTAACACTCTTCATTCACACCATGCTTATCTTACAACTGCCTCGACAAACCTCGAGACCGTACTATAAACCAAAGGCGCCAACAACCCTGCCCTATCCGCTCATATATGTACATATTCTAAAATCCACCAATACCACAATATCCTTTTTTTTACTACATGAGTAACGAGCAAGAACAACAGAGCTTAGGGCAACTTATGGATAACGCTTTGATAGAAGAGGAGCTACTTAGCGGAGGTGACGATAGTGAAATTGATTTATAATTAGTCAGCATCCATGGGTCTAATACAGAACTAGACTATGAAGAAGCATCTTCAGAGGAAGAATCCGCCTTTTACTTGGTGAAGGATAAGCAAACAAGATGGAATAAAAACAAGTTAGGATCTCGAATAAGAACTCGAGCACATAACATAATTAGCCAAGCCCGCGGTGTTCTAGGCAACGAAAAAAATGCAGTCAGTTTCAGATTGCTGGGAGATATTTTTCCCGGATGACATGATAGACCTAATTTTGAAGAATACGAATGAGGAAATAGGAAGAAAGCAAGTAAATTATGCCAAAAATAATAGTGTTGAAGAGACTGATATGAGTGAAATAAAGGCTGTGTTTGGACTTTGATGTTTAGCTGGCTTTTATAAATCTAATCACTAGAATCTTGATGATCTATGGACCACGTACGGTATCGGTGTTGAATTACTTAAAGACACGATGTCACTTGTTCGTTTCCGTTTTCTTCTTAGATATCTACGACTTGACGACCGAAGCACAAGAACCAAGCGAAGAGCTTAGGAAGGCAATATCACTACCTTCATCTACGCAAAAAAAATGTTATGAGTTTGTTACGAGCCAGGGCTGTGGGCAACGCCTAGACCGGCGATGTTTATATTACCCAAGGAATATGGTTGAGAATTTATTAGTAAGGTGCACGGACGAACCTGATGCGAAATCAGGGAGCCGCTGGGATTGATGTATGCGAGGACGAACCCGATGCGAAATCGGGGAGCCTCAGGAATAGAATCAAGCGCGGACGAACCTGGTGCGAAACCAGGGAGCCGCAGGAGGGTGAAACGTCGTGGACGAACCCGATGCGAAATCGGGGAGCCACTAGGAAAGAGTGCGCAGACGAACCCGGTGCGAAACCGGGGAGCTGCAGGAGGTTGGTTTATTCACAGACGAACCCGGTGCCAAACCAGGGAGCTGTTCGGAGGTTTGGTAAACGTACGGACGAACCTGATGCGAAATCAGGGAGCCGTAGGATACAGACGAACCTGGTGCGAAACCAGGGAGCTGTAGGATGGGTTAGGTTTCGTGGACGAACCCGATGCGAAATCGGGGAGCCACTAGGTTGGAGTAGTTACCTTGTTTTGGATAAGGCGTGCGAACGAACCTGATGCGAAATCAGGGAGTCGCAGGAAAAGTTAGTTTGACTCGTAAATAAATAATCGATACAAATCGAGCGGTTAAGTTGTATCTGTGGGACGTTACTACTAATATAAAGGATTACGGAGTAAAGATAGGTTTTAACGAATCTACTCGATTTAATGGTGAACAGTTTATAAGTTTATATTGCAACCAGTTGTTTGTACAAGTGTAATTGTCGCGATATAGTTAAATAGTGTGTGAATTATTACCTAAGCTGCACGGTGTTGACGCACTGGCGATGCGGGGCCTGAGATCGGTTACAAAGTATGCCGAAAGAACTTCAACCGGACTATGCGGATTCTAACGGGTTAACTTTATCTGATTGGTGCCGTAAGCCCAATTCTCGTTGAAATGCAACCGACTCTGTACAAGCGTAACTCGACGTGACTATGCGCGTAGCTGTGTAGTTATGAACCGAAGATGATTAGAAACGGAGGGTTTATATAGTCCCGAAATGTATGGAGGGGTTCGTTAGAAGCCTCCATATATGGTAAGGGCACACAGTCTTCGTCGGGTCACGAATGCACCTAATCGGTCGCGATGCAGTTGGTCGATACTAAAAGGGTTAACCGTCGTGTGGTATCGAGATGAATCTTTAGGCGTCTTCCGTTCCTACGCAAGATCGAACGACGCGTGCGAGCGCAGCGAAGGAGAATATTATTCATACGTAACATCTCCCCCCCCTCCCCCCCGAGATGAAACATCGCGTTTTGCGTGATGCTTTTTCAAAGAAAGGAAAGCGGTTAAAGATTTATCTAAAATTTAAAGGTGTGAAAATTGTCGAGTTTGGTGTATGTGTGTGTGTACTTAACGCTACTGTGATTATTGCGGGGTCTGCCTCAGCTGGTGGTTGAAACGGCGAAGCCCAGCTCCATCCAGCCTTGGGTGACGTTGAAGGGGGTTGTCCAGGTAGACGGTGTTTTCTATTTCGTTGATTAATCCAGATCCTAATTCCTTGCTGAGGCCAAATTACGGATGTTAGTCATATGTGTTATCAATTCCATTAGATAATCTCCGTACGACTTCAATTATTCACCAGTTGGGAACGAACTTGGTTCTCGGGCTGGTCTTCCAAAAATTAATTCGTATGGAGTGAAATTTGTTGCTTCGTGTACAGATGTATTGTAGGAAAACATTGCAAAAGGTATTAATAAATCCCAATCTTCGTAACTATCCATGTAGTGCTTGAGGTATTCGGTGAGTACGATGTGGCTTCGCTCCAATGATCCGTCGGTTTGCGGTCGGTATCCCGAAGTTGTAATTTGCTTGATTTTAAATATTTCGGACAAATTTGTCATAAGGTTTCCAATGAAGCTAGTTCCTTTGTCTGTTAATATTGCGCGAGGTGTACCATAGATTGCGATGAAATATCTAGCAAAAGCATCTGCAATAGTAGCAGCTCGAATATTCGGTATTGCTACTGCCATGCAATATTTAGTTAAATTATCTTGCATAGTGAGAATGTATCTATTTCCGCTAGGTGTGATTGGCAAAGGTCCTACTGTATCCAAAGCTACTTTATCGAATGGTCCCATAGGTGTGTTGGTAATTAACATAGGCTGACGAGTTTTTTCTCGAACTAATTTTTGTTCTTGGCAACTTTGACATCTTCGTATGTAATTTTGAATGTCATTCCGCATTTGCGGCCAATGGAATTTCGATCGGATGCGTTTATAAGTCTTCGTGATTTCTTTGTGTCCTCCAATTAAACTATCATGAGCTTCGCGTCTTATTTTTTGTCTGTCTTCTATGGATGGTGTAGTGACGATACAATTGCAAACAATAATTTGCTGTGCTGTTCCAGTGAAAACTTCTTCTAACATCTTGAACAATTCGTTGACCGGTAGTTTATGGAAATCTCCAGTTGCTGATATTCGAAATGATTTGATATGTTGTTGACTTAAGGTGTCTCTAAGAATTTTCAAACCCGTGAGAACGTCTGATTTTTTAACGTTATCATAAAAATTGTCGGAAACTACTATGCTGAAAGATTTATACAATCCATTATCCAAAGTTACTATACGTCCCTTTTCTGGTCGTTTTGCGAGAAGGTCCTGTTTATTTATTGTCTCGGTGTCCACTAACAGTTTTCCAACGTTGGTTTGTAAATTACAGTCGGCAGATATAAAATGTACACAGTGTCCTTCTTCAGCTGTGAGGGTGTTCGGTGAGACAGTAATTTTATGCAGGTGTGCAGATATTACCTCCTCCAGATCATCTTCATCAGACGGTTTTTCCAAATCCGAGGCGATGAATGTATAAGGGTCGAGCGTATGGTCTAGCAAATCATGTCGGGTCGAACCGTTATCGGGTGACCGTATAACACTTGCTTCGGCAAGGGTCCTTGCAGGTAGCTGGTTTGCTGGGGCTTGTAAAACTACACTTGGCATTGGTGTCAACCCTTGCGGTGTACTAAACAAGTCGTGGCGAACATTATTTGTATACTTTATTACAGTGTCTTCGAGTGGTTCTTCAAAAGATAACGAATCGTCGTGTAGGGTCTGGTCTTCGTGTGAAGGCAAAATTCGAGTAGAATTTGCTGCTGGTAAAAAACCATTTATAGTTTCCAGGCGCTCATCTGGCATCGATATCTCTTGAGATAGGCTCGGAAAAGATCGATTTCTGTCTATAATCGGCGAATGTTGGACCTTTCCATATGCGGCCTGTTCTGTTTCGTCGGAGCTGCTGCTATCCCGATACTTGGGTCGGGTTTCTCTATCTCGTCGCGACTGTCTAACACGTTGTCCAATTGAGTCAGTATTAGGATCTATTTTAGGTATCTGTATTTTGAATTCGGAATCTCTGCATTCTCGTGGCATCAATGGTAAACAAACAGATACGGGGTTACGCGACAAAGCGTCTGCGTTTTTATTCGTTTTTCCGGCTTTATGAACGACTTGATACTCGTATTCTAAGAGTCTCAGTTTCCATTTCATGAGTCTAGAAGTCGGATCTTTAACAGAATGTAACCAAACTAACGGTCTATGATCTGTAACGAGTGTGAATTTAGTTCCATAAATGTAAGGCCTGAAATATCTTACGGCGTAAACCATTGCCAAACATTCCTTTTCTGTAGCTGAATAATTTTTCTCAGGTTTATTTAAGCTGCGAGACGCGTACGCAATCGGCAGATCGTTTCCTATCTCCCCTTGACTGAGCACGGCTTCAATTGCATATTCGGATGCATCTGTTGTAACGATGAATGGTTTATCAAAATCTGGATATTGTAGAATGGGTTGCTGGCACAATTCGCTGCGTAATTGTTTGAAGGCTTGATCTTGTTCTTCTGTCCACTTGAATTTGATACCTTTCCCTAACAGGTTAATTAGAGGTTTTGCTATTAAGGTGAAATTAGGTACGAATCTTCGGTAATATCCCACAAGACCTAGGAATTGTTGAATATTCTTCTGTGTAGTAGGTGTAGGAAAATCCTGAACGGATTTTAATTTTCTAGGGTCAGGTCTGACTCCGTCTTTTGATATAATGTGTCCGAGGTATGCAACTTCCTTCCGTAGAAATTCACATTTATTGGTCTGAAGGGTTAATCCATGATCTTTAAGGCGGTTTAATAATTTTTCAACTTTAATGTTGTGTTCTTGTAACGATGAAGCGTATACTACTATGTCGTCCAAATAAACAAAAAGATCTGTCCCTTGTGGTCCAGTGAGTACTTGATCCATAAGGCGTTGAAAAGTGGGTGGTGCGTTCTTCAATCCGAAAGGCATTCGAGAAAATTCGTAATGTCCATTCGGGGTTGTAAAAGCAGTTTTCGGTTTATCTTTCGGATCCATTTCTATCTGATGAAATCCATTTGCGAGATCAAAAACTGAGAAGTATTTAGCTCCTCCTAATCGGTCTAAAATTTCCGTGATTTGAGGTAATGGGTATTTATCGGAAATTGTTTTTTCGTTGAGTGCACGAAAATCTATTACCAAACGCCAGCGTTTAACTCCCTGTGCGTCTGCTTTCTTTGGAACAATCCATAATGGTGAATTATACGGAGATTTAGAGTGATCAATTATGCCTGCAGATAGCATAGTACTGATCTGTTTTTTAATTTCTTTTTGATGTACAGGCGGATAACGATATTGGCTGGTATTAATTGGAATATCATTAGTTGTATGGATAGAATGATTAAAGTCACGAGCCTTCCCGAGTTTATCTCCTGGAAGGAAAAATCGATCAGGAAATTCTTCCACTAAATCTGTCACGAAATTCCGTTCCTCCTTATTTAAATGGTTTAAATTGAGAGTTGGTAAAATTCCATGTATCCTGTCTTTCCTAATCTTGAAGCTCGACGGGTGCTCGGTTTCTGGGTAAGAATCTTCACCTGATGAACTCAAGATATCATAGGGCTCCAATAACTGAGGCTCTATCTCTACTTCAATTGCTTCTTTACTGGTGTTTATCGCCATAACGTGACACTTTCCGTCGTTGTTGGTCACGACTGCTTCCCCTATGTAAAGATGTTCGTGGGTTTTTATGCGTGGTAGGTACCCTTCCTTCATCTTCACATTTGCTACTCTTACAGCAATCTGTTGCGATGTTCTAGGTTTGATACAATATTTTGTAGCTGTCTGCGGCTCTTTAATTTGTTGAGGTAAATCTTGATAATTTGAGAAACGTAATGGTCGGATCGGTTTATTTTTTAATGTTAAGGTTCCATGATAGTAGGAAATTTCAGCTTCTTCCTGTTTTAGAAACGGGCTTCCGATAAGTCCATCTGCGTCCATTGCAAGGCTTCTTACAACATAGAAAAATGCTGGAGATCCATGAATATGTAAAATTGTAGTTCCAAGGGTGTGAATCGGCGTTGTAGTGAGTCCTGTCAACTCAATTTCTTCTCTTGAAATTATTTCTGCGGTTTTTCCAAGTACGTCGATGACCACCAGATTAACAGCTGCTCCACCATCAATTAAGAATTCTCCCGTTCCTGATTCCAGTTCCGGTACCTTGATCTTGATTCTTGGTGCAGGTGCTTCCTTGATGAGTCTTCTTTCTTCTCGTCGCTGAATCGGATTTTCCTTCGGCGATCTTCCTCGTTTCCGCTCATCGTGTCGCCTGTACGTTGAGCGCGATTGAAGTTTAAAGTATTGCTTGATTCAACGGATGAATCCCGTGAATCTCGGCGATAATGCGGACTGCGCGGACGATTCCTACATGACTTCCCGTCATGTCCAGCAATGCCACAATGCCAACAATATAAATCTGACTTACGATTTTTGTCAGGATTCTTAAGAATTGAAATTTTTGTATCTCGATCATCTACTGATGAATCGCGATGATTAGAAGGTGATCTCGAGGGGGTCCTTTGTCGTATAGTCCAGGCCGTCGTACGTCCTTGCCTCTCTCGTTCCTCTTCAAATTCAGATGTTCTCCCTGGTCGTTGCCTGAACCGATCATATCTGTTCGGAGACAGTGGATACGACACTTCGCGGTCGTGATTATGATAATCCCGATCGTAACGATCTCGGCGTGACCATCTAGAAGGTGATTCTCTGGATGGCGACCGTTGTCGATTACTTAACTTCCTGTCAATATGCAGCACGGCGTCGTAAGCCTGTTCAAGCGTTTCCAAATCTTGAAGTTGAGCCGACACTTTCCAGGAAATTCGATCCGGTAAACCATCGATGAAGTTTTCTTTAACGTCCTTTTCCATTTCTTTGACGAATTCTTCAGTGTTACGAGCCAGGGCTGTGGGCAACGCCTAGACCGGCGATGTTTATATTACCCAAGGAATATGGTTGAGAATTTATTAGTAAGGATACAGACGAACCTGGTGCGAAACCAGGGAGCCGCAGGAGGGTGAAACGTCGTGGACGAACCCGATGCGAAATCGGGGAGCCACTAGGAAAGAGTGTGCAGACGAACCCGGTGCGAAACCGGAGAGCTGCAGGAGGTTGGTTTATTCACAGACGAACCCGGTGCCAAACCAGGGAGCTGTTCGGAGGTTTGGTAAACGTACGGACGAACCTGATGCGAAATCAGGGAGCCGTAGGATACAGACGAACCTGGTGCGAAACCAGGGAGCTGTAGGATGGGTTAGGTTTCGTGGACGAACCCGATGCGAAATCGGGGAGCCACTAGGTTGGAGTAGTTACCTTGTTTTGGATAAGGCGTGCGAATGAACCTGATGCGAAATCAGGGAGTCGCAGGAAAAGTTAGTTTGACTCGTAAATAAATAATCGATACAACTCGAGCGGTTAAGTTGTATCTGTGGGACGTTACTACTAATATAAAGGATTACGGAGTAAAGATAGGTTTTAACGAATCTACTCGATTTAATGGTGAACAATTTATAAGTTTATATTGCAACCAGTTGTTTGTACAAGTGTAATTGTCGCGATATAGTTAAATAGTGTGTGAATTATTACCTAAGCTGCACGGTGTTGACGCACTGGCGATGCGGGGCCTGAGATCGGTTACAAAGTATGCCGAAAGAACTTCAACCGGACTATGCGGATTCTAACGGGTTAACTTTATCTGATTGGTGCCGTAAGCCCAATTCTCGTTGAAATGCAACCGACTCTGTACAAGCGTAACTCGACGTGACTATGCGCGTAGCTGTGTAGTTATGAACCGAAGATGATTAGAAACGGAGGGTTTATATAGTCCCGAAATGTATGGAGGGGTTCGTTAGAAGCCTCCATATATGGTAAGGGCACACAGTCTTCGTCGGGTCACGAATGCACCTAATCGGTCGCGATGCAGTTGGTCGATACTAAAAGGGTTAACCGTCGTGTGGTATCGAGATGAATCTTTAGGCGTCTTCCGTTCCTACGCAAGATCGAACGACGCGTGCGAGCGCAGGAGAATATTATTCATACGTAACAAGTTCCACATTACATTATGATGATAATGTAGATGAGAGAACATTTAAGCCGGAAATCATTTTATTTTACAACCAAACTAAAGGTAGTGTTGATGTAGTCGTCGGAATGTGTGAATTGTATTTACAATGTATGTCGACCAAGTCATCGGTGGCTTTTGACTTTACTTTTTTCCTTGATGGATGTTGGCCCTATCTGTGGGAACGTTACTACTAATATAAAGGATTACGGAGTAACGAATCTACTCGATTTAATGGTGAACAGTTTATAAATTTATATTACAGCCAGTTGTTTGTACAAGTGTAATTGTCGCGATATAATTAAATAGTGTGAAAGTTATTACCTAAGCTGCACGGTGTTGACGCACTGGCGATGCGGGGTCTGAGAACGGTCACTAAGTACAGTAATGTCTCGATAGGTGCGAAAGCCTCGGGACTGAACGTTCGCAACTAGCGTGTAGTTCCTACGTTGTTTGAAATTTGCCGACAGCGTCGAACGTAGGAAAGGACAGCGAGTAAAGATAAGCGGCCGAGCAGCCAAGCCAAAAGACGATCGCAGCTTCTCTTTTCTTTTCACTACCTATCCTTTTCTGCGGTCGAAAGTTATTAACGTTAATTAAGCCAGTAAATATATAAGCCATAATTGATAAAACACTTTATTCGTTTCGGAAAACGAATAAAAGTATGGAACAGTTATTAAACGACTTGTTAATTAAATTGTTATTGATGAATAACGAAGAATTAAACACTATTCTTAATGTAAGACCATTGTAATATTTGCCGTACGTTGCCCCTCGATGCACCCGATCTCGGCCGCGCGCAATTGTGACTGAGCTCGCGCTATACGGGCGCTGTAATTGGCCAGTGTTTTTCGTTAATAACTCAAAAACGAAGCGTCAATCAATATTTTGGTCCAGGAAAAAATTGTTCAGAATCTCCTCAGCTACCCTTCTTTTAAAAATAATGCACATGTTCCGGGCCACCCTGTATCGTCCCAAAATGTATTGAGGGGACTCATGAGAGACTTCTGATATGGTAACATCACGGAGTCTTCGTCGGGTCACGCATGCACTTAATCGGTCATGATGCAGCTGGTCGATATCAAAGGCCTTATTATCCATATGATAGTGAGAGAAATCTTTGAGCGTCTTCCGTTCTTACGCAAGATCGAACGACTCGTGCGAGCCTAGGGCAAGAGAATATTATTCATACGTAACACAACCCAGAAATTCAGAATATTATGAAACTTAGCATACGGATAAAGTATGTCATCTGTAATACAATTCACGGCAAAGTATCTTTTAAAAGGAATAAAGGTTAATTATACTCGTATATCCCTTTGTGATGTTACATATATGTAGGATTGGAAATAAATAGAACAAATAAAAAGTAAAAATGAAACACAAAAATATATCAACCCTTGTGTGGACAACCAAAATACTCAACGTTGTCGGGCAACCGGGGTGACCGGGTACCCCGAGTATCATATAGGCTGTTTGTATCTCTCGTCTACGTTTATGAGTGCATTTCGTACAGAGATGGAGGTCTCTTATCTGTTTATATAATGTAGGGAGCGTTAAATTAAGGAAACTAATCGTGGATTTGGTTAAGAGATTTGCCGGTTGGCCACGCGCTCTAGCCATTTGGCTCTGCACTTGGCACGATTTCGTGAATTTGTGGCCCTGAAATGTTGTGGGAAATTGATAGTTGTGGGAACAATAAGAAAGAATAAAAAATATATTCCGAAAGAAATGGCACGTATGCCATTACATACTTTGTTCGTATGTACCCAAGAAAGGGAAAGCGGTCATATTATTATCGTCAATGCATGCAAGTAATGCAGTTTCGGGGCCAAAAAGGAAGCCCGACATTATACATTATTATATTGGGTCGTTCGGAAAGTTCCCGCCGTTTTTCGGTAGGTGGAATTAGGACAGGTCTGAATACATCAAAATTATTGAAAACATATTACATGTGTACATATTCTAATAGGTGATATTTCAGGCATCTTTAGAAAAAAGTTTGATTAGGCTACATTATTTATCGTATTTTCGCCGAGAAACTTGAAAAACTTTCCAATATGATTTTTAATGTCGATCAAAGAGCTTGGCATTAATCAACTTTTTGGCATTAAGGGGATATTGTAAGTACCTAAATAAGTAAAAATCTGAGGTAGCACATCCCAACCAAGGTCCAACAACTTCCGGTAAAAGAAAGGCATCAAATGCCTATAATGCACTTTGTTTCCTTCCATATTCAAGAGCGTGTAAAACTGACGAAAAGTAATGTATCCTAATCAAACTTTTTTCTAAGAGATGCCTGAAATATCACCTTTTAGAATATATACACATGTAATATGTTTTCAATCATTTTGATGAATTCAGACCTGTCCTAATTCCACCTACCGAAAAACGGCGGGAACTTTCTGAACGACCCAATAATAAAACAAAATCTAGCGTGGACGTAATGGACCAAATGTTAGGAAGGTATACCACAAAAAGACGAACTAAGAGAGTGCCACTAGCCTTTTTCTACAATATACTTGATCTTGCCGCACTTTCTTCTTATATTATTTATGTTTCAAATCGGAACGGGTTATGCTACGTAAAAGATCAAATGATCGCGGTATATTTTTACGTCAGTTAGGAGAGGAGCTTTGTATCCCAACAATTCAAAAACGAGCTAAAAATGTACAAATAATACGGCACTTTGGAACTAAATTAGCAATAGACAGTATATTGACTACATTAGACACGCAAAACATTCCTCATAGTTCGACATAATCGATACAATCATCACAAACGTCACAACCGTCATTTTCGTTAAACGCAACTGGAAGAAGAAAGATTGTTTGATCATGCCACATGTTGACACATGACACAGCAGATACTGCTAGAAAAAGAAGGAAAACGAGAAAAAATTGTCGAAAGTGCTTAAAACCAGTCTGCGATGAACACGCAAATACAATTACTCTATGTAAAAGTTGTCCTATTGGGTTGTCCTAAACTGTCCATCAATTAAAATAATTATTGTTAATCATGTTTTTTATGTCAATTAGTAAATAATATTTAAAACGTTCGTTTTATGCACGTAACTTCCTGAAAAGATGTCCATTTATAATTAAACTGACATATGCCTCATATGGGTACCCGGGTACCCTGGTTGTGCAATAGGCGTATAACTAACTTTGAAATCCAATTACATAAAACATTCTCTATAAATTTTTGCCACAAAATAGGAATCGACGTGAAATTGTCCAAGGAATGGGGATCCGAAGCGGTATTAAGATATTTTATCGAGATCATTAAAAATTACTAATGGGAACTTGGAAATGGGTACCCGCGTATCCGGTTGTACACACAAGGGTTAAAGCTTAATGTATATGTACAATCAAACTCGTAGCCCCCTACACAGCAAGTCCACATGTGCCCTCTTTTCTTACATCCTTTCTTTTGTTCTCCTGCTCGGGATCCTTCGCCGAGCCCCGCGCTCAATCGGCCCATCCCGTCGCCACACGGCGCATTCTTTCATTCACCGTTACACTACTACATATATTTGTAGTTGAAAGAATATACGGTAAAGTGCGGCAGTTGAATCTGAATCAAATTTTTTTTCCAATCTTCAAAAGTTTCAGGCAATCATCTGTGGCCTCTGGCAACCCTTTCACATGCAAAAATGTTATCTATAGGTGTAAGAAAATATGCCTAATATTTTATACATTTCCAAGGACGTCCAAAATTTTAATTTAACTCGTTTTTAAGTCTGCGATCACGGTAGACATAAATTACTCGTATATTTTCCATTTTCGGAATCATATGTCACTTCCAGATCATCTCATTATATGGATATTTGAAATATGAATAATTAAAAATGAGCGTGAAAAATAAGTATATTCGCTCCTTGACGATATTCAGATCCCGTATTAAATATTCTTTCTATTGTCACAATTGAAACAGATATTTAGGTGACCTTATTTAAATGGGCCACCCTGTATATTAAAATGCAAATATTGTATGGAGATCATGAAAATGATTTAAGTTTTTCGTTTTCGTATATCGCTCCATTTAAAGTTTTGTTTTCATTTAAATTTCGTTTTCTATTATTATGGAAAAGAAAAAAGTTATTTCGTTGTTCAAAATAATTCTTTTGAGCAATTGGAAAATTTTCCTAACAAATTAGTGGATCATTTATATTTTGATATGTTCAATGATAACTTATACCGTTTTCATAACTGCTCACACACCATATGTATGTTTGCATAATCTGTTTTTTGTGTTTAGAATTCAAGTAGGTGATTTTATATATGAATATAACCTAATTACGGGTTTTGTTCCGCTATCTAATTCGAACAAAATTGTGGCAGTAGCAATAGTGTATAACGCCTCACCAAGAATATTACAAGTTAAAGGAAGAAGTACTGTGAAACTCAAGTTCTTGACAAGTATACAATATAGTGAACCCATAACTATGGAAGAATACCATGTTCATAATGAACTGACAAAAAACAAAGCCATTGAGGTGCGTACTTTATACAGAATTAGAATTACACTTTTTCTGTACTCCAATTTTGTATTATACATTTGTTACAGGGAATTAAACATGCAGTCAGCATAGAGCACGAAAGTTTCAGGGATGATCATATTAATGTTTGGCAAAGTTATTGGCGTACAGGCGTTACGATAAGCGATTCTAAAGCTGATGGCGCAATTAATGGTCATAAAATAAATTCCACTATATATTATATATTGTCTCATATTCCAAAAGGAATGCCAGGTGTAGAGAAAAGCTTAGCTATGAATGAAGGATGTTATCGTGGACATCATACATTGTATGTAATACTAAATTTTAAGAAAATTTCGTCAATAGTATCTACATTTTATCATTTTCCTTTAGGAATGCACCACGCTTATGGAAAGACACATCATCTATTGATGCTGTGAATAATGTAGTTGAAGGATGGTTAATAACATTAGAAAAGCAAGGATGTCATCACTTAATGATTGGTGAACCAGCAGCAGTACAACAAGCTATTGTTTTAAGTCTAGGTAGTTTACATTTTAGCAACCAACACCTTGAATTTAACATTGACCCACAATATCTTCATCGAGATTACTTATTTAGGTATGTATATAATTTCATAATAAATGTAATGTAATCGTCATATATTGCGTCACTCACTAATAATGTTGTCTTTTTCGGCCGGTCTTGTATATATTAAAAATGTTGGGATATTCTCGCTATGATCACGTCGCTAGATTAGGATTTGACTTTGCGGAAGGTAAAACATAAGGAGAAAGATTTAGGAGATGTTAGCAAAAATGAAGTTACTGCAGAAATATTCTCTAGAAAAATATGTACTTTATTACTGTGCGTTCAAAAGCCAACGACCCGCCAACGCTCACGGGCGCCTTTCTTTGCCAGTGTATCTCGCCCCCACCTGTCGTGGCGTCAACGCCGTACCGCGTCATACGAACCGAATTAAGTGCAGGTGGTTGCGTACAATATTAATGTCAGTATTCCCGTCAGAGGGGGATGATAATGGAGCGGAGAATCACAAAGTCCAAGAAATAATATGTAATATACATATTGTCACGTAGCAAAATAATAGTGTAGGAACCGAAGAAAAGGGAAGGACAGGCATCGGGAATCGAACCCGAGATCTTTTAGTCGTGGGCATTGATCAGTCCAACTACGCCACGGACCCTTCCCGTTCTTCGCTGCTCTTATGTTCCTTATGTTCGTTGATGGAGGCGTCCTATCCTATACTAGACCTTCGGTTTATACAGGGTGTCATGTAGCTGGTGGTACAACCGGATATGGGTTGATTCTACGTAAAAAAATAAGTGGAAAATATAGAATAATCGTCTTTAAAGAAGGCTTTAGGTAACCCTCATCAGTTGTTGAGGGCTTCCTGAAAAGCTCAGGATTGACCCAGTGCCAACAATTCGTGCACAAATGGTTAAGTTTAACTAGCTTTTTCTAGCATTAGTTATCCAAATCGTTTTTCTTGAAACATAATTTATCCATCTGAAAACGTGTTGTTAAAAATAAGATCTTTTTCATAAGTACTAAAACACTTTATTCCTTTTGGATAACGAAATAAAGTATCGAACAAAGTTATTAAACGACTTATTAGTTTATTTGTTATTAATGAATAACGAATAATTCAACATTGTTCTCAATTTACGACGATGTAACACGCTGTGCCACTACAGGGTGGCCCGGAACTCGCGCGGTATTTTTAAAAAAGGGGTAGCTGAGGTGATTTTGAACAACTTTTTCCTTGACCAAAATATTGTTTGAAGCTTCGTTTTTTAGTTATTAACGAGAAACACTGGCCAATGCGAGCGCCCGTATAGCGCGAGCTCAGTCACAATTGCGCGTGGCCGAGATCGGGTGCATCGAGGGGCAACGTACGGCAAATATTACAATCGTCTTACATTAAGAATAGTGTATAACTTTTCGTTATTCATCAATAACAATTTAATTAACAAGTCGTTTAATAACTGTTCCATACTTTTATTCGTTTTCCGAAACGAATAAAGTGTTTTATTAATTATGAAAAAAGTGTTTGGATGATTAATGATTAATGTTAGAAAAGGGTAGTTAAAGAAACTTATCCATTCGACCGCGAATTTACCTGCTTCGACGGTGTCTTGCCATATGGTCATTGTGCCGATCCTGACCTATCCTAATTTAAATTTAATTTAAATGCCACGTCCCGGCAATCGATACAGATCTGATTCGCACTTGTTTCCACACGCACATGACACACACATTAACTTTCGTAATGTTCGTAAGTGCGGGTCCTGTGCGTGTGGAAACATGTGCGAATCAGATCGTATCGATCGCCGGGACGTGGCATTTAAATTAAATTTAAATTAGGATAGGTCAGGATCGGTACAATGACCATATGGCAAGACACCGCCGAAGCAGGTAAATTCGCGGTCGAATGGATAAGTTTATTTAACTACCCTTTTCTAACATGAATCATCCAAACACTTTTTTCATAATTAATAAAACACTTTATTCGTTTCGGAAAACGAATAAAAGTATGGAACAGTTATTAAACGACTTGTTAATTAAATTGTTATTGTTGAATAACGAAGAATTATACACTATTCTTAATGTAAGACGATTGTAATATTTGCCGTACGTTGCCCCTCGATGCACCCGATCTCGGCCATGCGCAATTGTGACTGAGCTCGCGCTATACGGGCGCTCGCATTGGCCAGTGTTTTTCGTTAATAACTAAAAAACGAAGCTTCAAACAATATTTTGGTCAAGGAAAAAGTTGTTCAGAATCACCTCAGCTACCCCTTTTTTTAAAATACCGCGCGAGTTCCGGGCTACCCTGTATTGTGCCACTAGCTACTATTGTTTACCTTCTTTGGTTTCCTTTCCTCCCGCTCCCTCCATCACCATCCTCCTCTCTTTCCTTCTCATCCCCAACTGCTTCCCCCATTCTCCACCTTTCCCCTGTCACCCAGCAGCTGCTTTATGCTTCCTGACCATCTCCCCACCTTCATGCCTCCTCCCATCTCCCGCCTCTTCCCCTATGTAGCCGCATCTTCTAAAGCATTCCTCCCTTTCTCTTCCCCATCTTGTCCATTTTCAACATTCTTCTTTCTTCCCAGCATTCTATCCCCAAGACGCTGACCTACCCCTTCCTTATTTTCTCATCATACTCTGCCGCATTTTCCCCATCCACTCAATCTTTATCCCTTTCAATATTATCTCCACCTTTCCCCCCTGTTCCTTTTCCTTTTCTTTTCAGAATCATTTGTAATTCGCTTATCTGCTCTTACAACTCCCTACCTCTTCTGCTCCTTTCAGCACCCTTTTCCATCTGTTCCTCAACTCCTTCTTTTTCTCTCTACACTCTTTATCCCACCATGTTCTTTCTCTTACCTCATTTTTCCCTCTCATCTTTACACTCGTCCTCACCACCGCCCGTCTTATACCTTCTCTTTGTTCTTTCCATCTCTTTGCATATCCTTCCATATCCAGCTTGCTCCAGAACTGTACCTCTCTCTCTACCTCCTGCTCATTCACCATTCTTTCCACTGACTCTATCATTGTAACTATTAGCGGTTGGTGGTCACAATCTATCCTCTCCCCAACCCTAAATTCCTCCACTCTGTCCCTTGTCTCTTCGTTCACTATCCCCTAGTCTATTATCGTTTTCACCCTTCCTCTGAAAAATGTCCATTATCCCCGCTCATTTCCTTCCTTGTTCCCATCGAGCAGCGTCCATCCTCTTTCCTCTATCAGCCTCATTAACACGTTGAGTGCCATGTCAGGCATCGATGACTGACACTAAACTTTTCGTTCAGGCGCCGGTGTTTCACAGTGTTAAGCTACGCCGCGGCGCGGCGTCGCGCATGGCGCGTCGTGCAGCCTAAACGGAAAGCGAAGCAAAACCGGCGTGCCACTCAACGTGTGCACGTTTCTCGTTCTTTGTTTTTCTCCATGTCTTTCGTCTCCCTTGTTACTACCCCTCTCTCTCCTCACCCCCAGCTTCGCCTTCCCTCCTCCCCCACTCTCGCGTTAAAATCTCCCACGGTTAATAAAATCCCGTTTTCCATCTCTCCAACTACTTCACATAACTCTCTCAATTTGTCCTCTTTACCCTCTCTATTGTACACCACCACCACCACCACTCCCTCTCTGCTCTATCTTTTCATCTTCTCCCTTGCTTATCTCTCTTCTTACTTCCGTTATAATTCCAACTTCTCCCCCCCCCCCCGCTCGCCCCTTAACATTTCCAACTCCATTCTGACGGCAACCTCTCTTTCCAGTAGCTCCTTTCCTGTCTCGTCCGGTCATTTCCTGCGAAAATTTTAATCCTTTTTAACCTGCTCTTCTTCATCAGAATTTGCCTCTTCTCCACCCAGCTTCCTATTTTCGCCGCCATCATCCTGCTCCCCGTTCCGCTTCCTCCTATCCTAAATGCTTCTTCCACTCTTAGGCCGGCCGTACACCAAGGAGGCATGAAACACGCAACATGCGACATGCGGTAAATACCGCGCTCATACTAATACCGCACAGAACCATTTAAAATGTATAGCTACTTCTTCTACCCTCGTACACCAGACATGCATGCTGCACATGTTGCGCGACACTACTGCGTGCGGGATTTTGTGCCTGTCTTGCCGCGGTATTTACCGCGCGGTAGAGAAGACATTTTCAGTTTGTAGGAGATTTTACGTAGGGCTCTGGTTTGGCTCGGGCCATGATGGTTTATATAAGACTACTTTTTGGGTATAATTAGTCTATAAAGATAATACTTGTATTTATTGCAAATACACGCTGATAATACAATATTCAGTTTTTCTATTCTCGGTCCTATAATTTCCACCAACACTTTAAAACTCTCCTGGCTCATTCTATAAAATTCTTTAAATTTTTCAGCTGCTCCTGGGTTACTATAGCTGGGCTATGCCTTAAATTATCACAGAATAGAGGATTAATCCAGTATCTACGGATTCTATTTCCTCGTTCCCTACGTCGCAAATATTGCCAAGCGACCACTACGTCTTCCTCGGACGATGACATTGTAGGAACTGTTTCAACATTTGCTGCACTGGTGTACGCGGTGTAGCAACATGAGACATTTACCGCATGTCGCATGTTGCGTGTTGCGTGTTTCATGCCTCCTTGGTGTACGGCCGGCCTTACCTTCGCATCCAGCTGTTCCGCCAGCCACTCTTCTATACCTTCCCTTAAGATCGCCCCTTCGTTCCTTCGTTCTCTCCTCTCCCTCCTCTCTTCTCCCTCCTTCAACTGCATCAACATTTCCTCTTCTTCAACATTTCCGTTGCATCGCCCCCGGACCATATCTTCCGGATCATAAATTTGCTTCTGCCGAAAACCCAAATTCTCTTTTCTGCAACCACCCGCACCCTTATTAACAACATGGTTCGAAATGAGAATTTAAATAAACACAATAATTCCTATATGAATTAAATAGTGTTGCGAGCCAGGATTGTGGGCAACGCCAAGGCCGGCGAGAGTAATATCACGCAAGGAATATGGTTATAAGTTTGGTAGGTAGGTGCGGGTACGAAACTGATGCGAAATCAGGGACCCGCTAGGATAATTGTAAACGAGGGCGAACCTGATGCGAAATCAAGGAATCGCTAGGATAAATGTAAACGAGTACGAACATGATGCGAAATCAGGAAGCCTCTAGGAATGGTCAGAGTGCAATAGGTATGGAGGGCCCAGAGATGCAGCATCGCTCGGGCGGGCTTGGTCGGGTAGCCCCAAGCCGTCGGGTAGCCCGATACTTTCGGGCCGGCGGCCGCGGCGCCTTGCTGTCTTTTTATTAATACCTATTTAGATTTACACGATGTAATTGTGCAAGTAGCACACATTACTACTTGTACATCCTTTTAAAAACTAGTCAATATTCCAGCCATTGGATTACATGACATAATACAGAATATTTGGCGTGGGAGTAAAACTATTGTGAGATCGGGCGCCTACCACCAGAAGATCTTCGGTTTGATACCCGTCCCTTCCTTTTTCTTCGGTTGCTACACTATATAGTACAGTTTGAGCTGTCTACAGGGTGTCCCGTAACTAGGGTAACATCGGGAAATGGGGGGTAGCTGAGGTGATTCTGAACAACTTTTTCCTTGACCAAAATGTTGTTTGAAGTTTCGTTTTTGAGTTATTAACCAAAAACACTGCCCAATTAGAGCGCTCGAAATCCCGGGACTCAGGCGCGCAACGTTTTGTGGCGCTTCGTCGTGTACGGGGGCCTCGACGGTATCGAGAGAATCGTACGGCAAATGTTACATCGTCTTTAAGCGAGGATAATGTGGAATTTTTGGTTGTTCATTAATAAGAAATAAACTAATTATTCTTTTATTTAAGCGAGCAGAGTCATGGTCGCGAAAGAACGCATTGACACGCCGTGTTACATTGTCTCTCGATACCGTCGAGGCCCCCGTACACGACGAAGCGCCACAAAACGTTGCGCGCCGAGTCCCGGGATTTCGAGCGCTCTAATTGGGCAGTGTTTTTGGTTAATAACTCAAAAACGAAACTTCAAACAACATTTTGGTCAAGGAAAAAGTTGTTCAGAATCACCTCAGCTACCCCCCATTTCCCGATGTTACCATAGTTACGGGACACCCTGTATAGTCTAGCCCTGTTTGTAGTTTTGTTACCCCACAGAGGATGTTTGGCATTTAGGTCACCCATAATTATGCGCGCTTTTTTTCTTTAAATAGGGTTTTATGTGTGGCTTAAAGTCATCAATATTATTATTAGGGCGTCTATATATTGCTGTTATAATGTGCAGAGTCTGAAGAGTAACTTCAATAGAGATACTGTGGCAATATGGAGGCCGAGTGGGTAAAGATGGTTTAGCTAAACGATTGTGCACATCCTGGTGAACAACAATTATAACACCGCCAACAATATTCGGTGTCGGAGCATGATAAATATTGTAGCCTATGAAATGGAAGCGTGGAGCTTGTTTGAGTCTTGTGTCGGTAATGACTACTACAGTTGGTTAATATGAGGCCAAAAGATTATGAAGTTCTGGTATTACTGTCGCAATACCATTAAGATTAATGTTCATAAACGTGTACATTATTGGCTGACGTTAAGTATCTGTTGAATATAATCCATGAGGGTAGTGGTTAACTGTTGAAAAAATTACGTGAAGAGGTTAGATAACATGTTAGTTAGTTGTGCATTAAAATCAAGATTTGGCTGTGCTGGTTGCTGTATGGCTTCGGCCAAACCGGGAATTTGGTGATTTTTACGTGGGAGGGTTGGGGAGGGCAGCGTAGAAGTAGGTGTATTGAAAACCGGTGGTGTAGTGAAGTTTTAATTTAGAAGAACTTTTAGTATTCCTCCTATCCTTTTTAGTATTCCTCATTGGTAGCAGTTGCATTCACGTGGGACATTTTTTGAAACTAGCAACATGGTCTCAGCCGCATTCGGCATATTTGACTATGTTTTGTGATCCTATACCTGGCGAGGTCCCGAACAGTGAACACTGTTACGAGCCGGGCTGTGTGGCAGCACGAGAGACCGGCGAGGGGTATATTACACAGGAATACGATTATTAGTTTGTTAGTTAAGGTGCGCGGACGAACCTGATGCGAAATTAGGGAGCCGCCAGGATTATTGTAAGCGAGGACGAACCGATGCGAAACCGGGGACCTGCTAGGAGGTTGGTTTATTCACAGACGAACCTGGCGCTTGACCAGGGAGCTGTTCGGAGGTTGGTAGACTTACGGACGAACCCGATGCAAAATCGGGGAGCCGTAAGACACGGACGACCCTGGTGCGAAATCAGGGAGCCGTAGGAAGGGTTAGGTTTCGTGGACGTCCCCGATGCGAAATCGGGGAGCCACTAGGATGGAATATATAGTTTGTTTGTTTGGATAAAGATGTGCGAACGAACCTGATGCGATATCAGATAGTCGCAGGAAATGTTAGTTGCCTTGTAACACTAAATTATTATTTGATACAACTCGCGCGGTATAGTTGTATCGGTGGGTACGTTGTTAAGAATATGCAAGGATTACGGGGTAAAGATAGGTTTAACGAATCTACTCGATTTATAAGTGAACGTATAAAGTTATATTCTGAGTTTCAGTATAGATACAAATGTTTCTGTCTCGATAAAGTAATATGAAGTGTGTAAGTTACCTAAGTATTTGCACGGTGTTGACGCTCCTGCGATGCGGGGTCTGAGAACCGCTATTTGAATATGCCGAAAGAACTTCAACCGGACAAGCGGATTCTAACGGGTTAATCTGTGATTCGAGAGGTGTGCTAAGCCCAATATCACTGGATATAACTGATTCTATACAAGCGTGACACGACGTGACTCTACGCGTGACTATGTTACTCTGAACCAACGAGGGTAGAAACCAAAGAGTTTATATGGTCCCAAAATGCGCGGGAACGCACTGGAACTTTCCATATAAGGAAATTTAGGAGTCGTCGTCGGGCCACGCCCGTCTCGGTCATGATGCAGCTGACCGTGCTTGTACTAAGGCCCTCTTATTTGTTTACGATAACCGAAAGAATTTTAGGGCGTTTTCCCTTCACAAACGCGAGCTCGAAATCGCGGTTGAGAGCGACGTATGGAAAATATTCTTCATACGTAACAACGCATATAGGTGTTTTATTACAGTAAGCATGCGCATGGCCATAATCTTGACAAATCATACATAGTGGAATACTTGTCTCATATGTATACTTCACAATGCGAATACGATAATAGCAAATACTACTGGCTCTAATCGATATTCGATATCAGATCGGATTATATGCTCCGCGTTCGACGTTTTACTGGTTCCAAGGGGGACCACCCCAAGTAGAGGCGACAGAAATTAACAATAATGATAGTCACAATTTTGGACACTAAACGTGATTTTACTGTATACTTTTCATTTCTTTTTCATGTACTAAAATCACACCACATACAATAGCTGTAGACTGTAGAATATCCTTAAAAAGTGAATTTGAGAGCAGTTACTGCGAGAGTTTATACACATGTACATATGTTTATACATACCTACTATATGTATGCATTTCAACAAGTTGGCGAATATCACAAGCATTTATTTGGTGTCTATGAACACCGACTTCGGCATATTTTTAAAATAGTAAAAAATAAATCAGTGAATAATATTCGTTATTTTTCCGGGGGACCATGCGACGTAGGAAAGAGCACAACACGTGTAGTGTGGATAGGCGAAAGAAAGAGACGATAAGTGTGGCAAAAGTGAGCAGAAAATTTAGAGGTCGGACGGAAAACGCGGGGAACCGGCAAGCTTCCGGTTGACAGTTTAATCGACAGTTAATAAAGGGCCGCAGGGGGAGAAAAAGGGGGGAAGAAGATAAGGTGTGATAAGAGTGCACGAAGCAAGATAAGATACGTGGCTAGGATAAGTGATACCTGCGGGATGAGACATGGGAAAGCGAAAGGAAGGAAATGAGAGGCAGGATAGAAGAACTGAAGGCCAAGAAGGTCCAGGCTGAGAGGCTGGCAGGAAGATTGGAGGAGCTAGAAAGGCAGGAGGAGGCTAGAGATAAAAGAGAGAGGAGAAATAACATCACAATATGGGCACAAGATTTATCGTGTAAAGAGACGCCGAAGGAGACGGTGGAGTATGTGTTAAGGCATGAATTGCAGGTAGAGGCAGAAATCGAGGACACTTACTGGGTAGGAAGGGGAGAGAAAAGAAGGCTTATGATAGCGAAGCTAAGGAGCTGGCGACAGAAAATAGAAGTAATGCTAAAGAAGAATACTTTGAAAGATAAGAGGTTGTTTATCGATAATGACCTTACGAAAAAGGAAAGGGAGATATAGAGAAATATTAAAGCTATTGCCAAGGCGGAAAGGGAGCAAGGGGCAAAGGTGAAAGTAGGGTACAGGAAAGTTCAAATCAATGAGAAGACATTTATCTGGAAAGAAGTTGGGGGGTTGAAAGAGGTAAATTTTTAGGACCGGCCAAGCTCGATGAACCTCTAAATCAGACCTCGGATTTAAGTGATTTTTCGGGCCGATTTTCAGAGGCAACGCCCCCTTTCTCCCGCTGTACGTCTGGGCCCCCGCGATCACCAAGAGGCCCGGAGCTCCTCAGGCGCGTAGCATAGAAACCGCGCGGCCCATGGGATCAAGGACAATGTGGAATCCTATTGATACGATTGTCGCCGAAATGCGACCCGCGCGTTTCTTATGCTACGGGCCTGAGGAGCTTCGAGGGGATTGGCGATTGAAAGATCACTTAAATCTGAGGCCTGCTCTAAATCATTGTAGGATCACAAAGCTTACAAGGACAACGAAAGCATGGCAAAACGCAGTATACATACTTGCTCCCCGCGCGTCTGCGGATGCAGACATGAGGGGAGAGATGGTACGCGGAAGTGGGAGAGGTACAAGAACTCTAAGAGAAATAGACACAACTAAAATTGAATATTGGAATGTTGCAGGATTATTCAGTAAAGAGAAACAGATTTGGGATTTTTTAAAAGGTCTTGATGTAATAGGATTAGTAGAAACATGGATTGATGAGAAACAATGGGAAGGACTGCAGGATAAGTTGCCACAGGAATTCTCATGGAAATGCAAATATGCCACCAGAGGAGGAAAAAAGGGGAAAGCAATAGGTGGAATTATTACGGGTATACGAAAAGGCATAGAAGAGGAAGAAGCGACCGAGGGAACAGCACATATTCAAGAGAGAAGAGTAAGGATACAATATGAAAAATGTAGAATAATAACGGTATACAGCAGAGATATGACGGAGACGAAAGAAGAGCTGGACCACATAATAGAGGAGAAAGATGAGGAGAAATTGATAATCGAAGGAGACTTCAATGCAAGAATAGGACAAGAAGGGGGCGACATTAGATTAGATGAAAAGCATGACGTAAGGAGATCAAAGGACAAAGTTAGAAATACGGAGGAAAGTTATTTTTAGAGATGGTCGAGGAAAGAGGATGGAGTATTCTGAACGGGAACCTAGAGGGACATGAAAAAGAAGAGTATACATATACAGGGCTGAGAGGGACTACGGTAATTGATTATATAATTACAAATGTAGAAGCGAAAGAAGATGTCAGGGAATTCACAGTGGAAGAAAGAGTGGAGTGAGACCATATGCCGCTGATGGTGGAACTATACAGGGTGTCCCGTAACTGTGGGACTTCCTGGAAATGGAGGGTAGCTGGCGTGATTTTGAACAACTTTTTCCATGACCAAAATATTGTTTGAAGCTACGTTTTTGAGTTATTAACAAAAAACACTGGCCAATGAGAGCGTCCGTATAGCGCGAGCTCAGTCACAATTGCGCGCGGCCGTGTTCGGGTGCATCGAGGGGCAACGTACGGCAAATATTACAGTCATCTTACATTAAGAATAGTGTGTAATTCTTCGTTATTCATCAATAACAATTTGTTGGCGAGGGTATTAAGTTTCCTTGAATACACTCGGTTTTATAATTAATATTCAATCTAATTGTAATTTAAGGGATTAAATTGATGTAATGCGACAGAATCTTGTTTTATACTTAATTTAATTTAGATTTTAATTAATTGAGTTGATGTACAGAGATTGTAGTTTGTTTGAGTTAATTATAATTTATTATTATTAACAGTCAAGTACATGAATGATTATATTAATATGTTTTGTCCTTTTCTTACTTTAGTAGTAATCCTTACTTCCTTAGCACTTTTAAGATTTGTATTTAGTTTTAGAGTTTAGTACTGTGGCGAGAGAGCGATTTGCCTTCGCGCCGAGCTATTTATAGCAAATCGCTAGTTCCTTTGTAAGAGGAAAGGGAGCGCTCCTGCTTCCGCGCAATAGCGCTGGGAGCAGGAGAACGCGAGCCAGCTATTGCTACGCGCTTCTAGCCGAATCTTGAACACAATGTAATCAACAAGTCGTTTAACCCTTTGCGGTCTTCGGGCGCATATATGCGTCCAGCGTAAACCACCAATCTGGCCGATGGACTCATATATGCGTTCGACGAAAACAACTGATAGAGCCGAAAGACTCATATATGCGCCGGACGTAAACACATCGGTGTGGCCCCATGTCGCTAATGAATAGATATATGCCGCTTAAGAAATGACAAAAATATATACATATTTATCCTATGGACAATCTGTGCGTGTACATATGTCCAGAATTTGGCATCTGGGAGTGCTATGAACGAAATAGCGCGTCGGCCGAAATGTGCGCTGACATTTTCAAAGGACTATCGCGACAGCAGCTCGGCCCCACGGTATGGTTGGCTTCGAACCGTCCCGTCCGCAAAGGGTTAATAACTGTTCCATACTTTTATTCGTTATCCGAAACGAATAAAATGTTTTATTAATTATGAAAATAGGGTTTGGATGATTAATGTTAGAAAAAGGTAGTTAAATAAACTTATCCATTCGTCCACGAATTTACCTGCTTCGACGGAAGTGGGTCATTGGCACTTGGTTATTGTACCGATCCTGACCTATCTTAACAATTTTATATTAACGATCAATACCGATCTGATTCGCACTTGTTTCCACACGTGTCGTGTGCGTGTGGAAACAAACGCGAATCAGATCGGTATCGATCGCCGGGACGTGCGTTTCGTGGCATAAAATTGTTAAGATAGATCAGGTTCGGTACAATGACCAAGTGCCAAGGACGCACTTCTATCGAAGCAGGTAAATTCGTGGACGAATGGATAAGTTTATTTAACTACCTTTTTCTAACATTAATTTTTCATAATTTTTTCATAATTAATAAAACACTGTATTCGTTGCGGATAACGAATAAAAGTATGGAACAGATATGAAACAACTTTTTAATTAAATTGTTATTGATGAATAACGAAAAATTACGCACATTATTGTTCATTTAAGACGATGTAATATTTGCCGTACGTTGCCCCTCGATGCACCAGAACACGACCGCACGCCTAAGCGCGCGCTATATGCTATCATTGGCCAGTGTTTTTCGTTAATAACTCAAAAACGAAGCTTCACAAAATATTTTGATCAAGGAAAAAGTTGTTCAGAATCATCTCAGCTACAACCCACTTCCGAGAAGTCCCATAGTTACGGGACACCCTGTAGAGTCAGTTATATCCAGTGAGATTGTGCTTAGCGCACCTCTCGAACGACAGATTAACCCGTTAGAATCCGCTAGACCGATTGAAGTTCTTTCGGTATATTCAAATAGCGGTCCTCATACCCCGCATGGCCAGTGCGTCAACACCGTGCAAATACTTAGGTAACTTACACGTTTATATTATTTTATCGCGACAGAAACATTTGTATTTATACTGATATTCGGAATATAAAGTTTAATACGTTCACTTCTAAATCCAGTACATTCGTCAAACCCATCTTTACTCCGTAATCCTTTATATTGGTAGTAACGTTCCCACAGATACAACATTACCGCTCGAGTTGTATCAAATATTAAATTTAGAGTTACGAGGCAACTAACATTTCCTGCGACTACCTGATCTCGCCTTAGATTCGTTCACACGTTTTTATTCAAACAAGCACTCTATTCCAACCTAGTGGCTCCCTGATTTCACATCGGGTACGTCCACGAAATCTAATCCTTCGTATGGCTCCCTGGTTTCGCAGCAGGTTCGTTCGTGTCCTACGGCTCCCCGATTTCGCATCGGATTCGTCCGTAAGTCTACCAACCTCTAAATAGCTCCCTGGTTAAGCGGCAGGTTCGTCTGTGAATAATCCAACCTCCTTTTTTTTCGAGGTGGAAATCTTCATAAGATGCCTCCTGCCCTGGGGGAGAGCAGGATGTAGTGTCGGATTTTTACCGACTAAAACCACCCCGGTTACCTATCCTTTGAGCTTGTAGGGGAGGCCCCGTGACCTCCGGAGATAGCTTCCGGTGCTTCCCCATGCCCTGGACATTGCAGGCCCATCCTCGGGAGGGTCAGAAGGATCCTCCAATACTCCGCTACACAGAGCAACGCCGAGGGCAACACCCAGTGCGGCCTTCCTTATCCAGGCCGTGAATAGGACGACTCGGGCCACCACCCGAGCCGCCCACGGCTCTCCAACGGCCCCGCCGGAACCGTGTGAACGTGGTCCTCCCTGGCGGGGCCGCCAGTGTTCGTGTCAGCGGGGGCAGACATCCTAAGGGGGAGAGGGGGTTCACCTCTGCGCTCCCCGCCCCATTGCCGCTCTGGCTGCCCAGCGTCCTACTGACGATGCTTGATAGCGAGAGGTCCGCCCCCATGTGCGCCGTGAGCTCACGGCGCTCGATCGCCCATTCCTGGCACTCCTCCAAGGTGTGCTGTGTCTAGCGCAGCACCGCACTCACGGCACTCCGCCGCACAGTGCTCCGGATCGAGAAAATTCGTGCCATTTGGCCAAAAAACGAACTTTCTCGTATGGATATCTAATCCATGAACTTTGTTTCCTTAATGTCCATGGACCTTGGAAATGGAAAGATTAGTCCCATTTAATAAATATTATAGTTGTAATAAACAGTAAAAGTTGTACATTTTAAGAAAATGACCTGACCACAACCTTCCTGTGGCACCCAGTGATGAAATAGGAACTGGTACATCCACGACAACCTTCCTGTAGCACCCAGTGATGAAATAGGCACTGGTACATCCACGACAACCTTCCTGTGGCACCCAGTGATGAAATAGGCACTGGTACATCCACGAATTCTTACCATTCTTATACTTGATCGTATCTGATGTCCCACAAATAGGGCCTAGGACGGAGCCCTGCGGGACACCGCGATCAACCTCCCTTGAGCACCTCCGGCCACTCCTGCCCGGATATTCTACCCACCTGTCCATCAGGTAGTCCCTCATAACCCCCCCTCACGTAGAGCGGCACTCCGTGCTCAGCGAGTGGCCCCCCGATGCGCCCCAAGGAAGGGAGTTTAAGGCGTTGGTGATATCCAAACTTACAGCCAACGCCCCCCCCCCCCCTCAGGGACGTGGCCGAGTCCGAGAGGGACCTCACTCGACTTATAGCGTCGACCGTCGAGCGTCCCCCTCTGAAGCCAAACTGGGGCTCAGCCAAGTCGGGACCCACCCGGGACAGGTGCCCCGAGAGGCGGCAAGTTAGCACTCTCTCATAGAGTTTTGCCACACCTTCCAGGAGACAGATCAGCCGGTATGCCGAGGGAGAATCGGCGGGCTTCCCTATCTTCTTAATGAGGACCATCCTCTCCCCCTTCCAGCGGGACGGAACACGCCCGTCCTCAGGCAGCCGTCGAAGAGGCGCCTGAGGCGGGGCACGAGGACGCGCAGGGCAAGGGCCATGGCTCGACCCGGTATGCCGTCAGGATACGGGGCAGTGTTGCGAGCCCCCATTCTCCTGACGGCCCGGGTCAGCTCCTCCACCGTGACACCCATATCGTTGGACCAGGTGCTCGGGTCCGACGTACCGAGTTCTGGTGTCGGTTCTCCCCCATCGTCTGGGGGGAACAGGTTTACCACCCTGTCCAGGAACTCGGGGTCCAAGGTCTCCGTCACAGGAAATAATCCAACCTCCTAGCAGTTCCCCGATTTCGCATCGGGTTCGTCCGCGCACCTTAACTAACAAAGTAATAACCATATTCCTGGGTAATATACCTCCCGCCGGTCTCTCGTGCTGCCACATAGCCCGGCTCGTAACATAGTTAATCCAGTTCTTGGATAAGATGCTGCCAAATTTCTAAATGGTGATTTGGTTCCTTCTATTGTATTCAGTAAACCTCTTTCTCTGTGATGACTTATTAATTCTTTCAACATCTTTAAATCTTACTAAACTTTCCTGTTTCTTTCTTGTTGTAAAGCAACTCTGGTTTTACATAAACATAGTTCAATTTCCTTTCATCTTTTTGATAATTGAATTGCGTGTTGCGTGTTAGTATTTATTTCTTGCCGAACATTCTCATAGTCTATTATTAGATTCCATGTCTCGTTGATAAATATGTGCAGGTTTTATGGCTCTAAATGTACAGCGTTTTCTTCGCTTGTGTAGTATGACATTTGTCTCATTTTAAAGAAGTGGATAAGCTTGCAGTCCGCGGATTAAAGTATTTACTACTGCTAGAAGTATACTCATCCTAAGTTGTTTCTTCTTCATGTTCATCGTCGTTTCCTTTAATAATAAATGGCGTAATATCAGAACACGATCTGAACTTTGTACTTTTTCTAGGAGAATAAGTTATGGCAACGTGACACATTTAAATATATCAGTAACAGTTGGAGAAGATAATCGGGCACTTCTAGGAGTGGCCTTAGATAAAAGTGATAGTGTCTATTATGGATGTGATGCGGGTTGTCAAGATGCACCTGTTTCGCTGACTCCGTCATATACAAATTTTCCAGTGAAGTTGACGAAACCTTTAACAGCCATATTATACGTAACATCGGATTACCAACATATGCAAGATTTACGAAACGCTTTACATGTACATGCCATAGATGAGGGTCAGTATAGCTATTATACCGGGTGGCCCGTAATTAGTGGTAGTATCGGGAAATGTGGGGTAGCTGGGGTGACTGAACAATTTTTTCCTTTACCAAAATGTTGGTTCAAACTTCGTTGTAGAATTATTAACGAATAACACTGGCCAATGAGAGCGCCCGTATAGTGCGCGCTCAGGCGCGTGCCTTCAGCTGCGCTCGATCGTGGTCGTGAACCAACACATTGGCACAGCGTGCTACTTCGTCTTAAATTAAGAATAATGTGTAGCTATTCGTTATTCATGAATAACAATTTAATTAACAAGTCGTTTAATAAACATTCCGCGCGCGTTAAACAGGCGCTCTCATTGGCCAGTGTTTTTCGTTATTAATTCAAACCCGAAGCTTCCACCAACATTTTGGTAAAGGGAGAAGTTGTTCAGAATCATCCCAGCAACCCCACATTTTCCGATACTACCACTAGTTACGCGCGACCCTGTATATTATAAAGATTTGATCCATCAGATGTATCAATCCTATTTCCAATTATGCCAATTATGGTAGATCTCGGGTTACTATTAAAATTTGATATAGTAAATCATAAAACATACTAATGAAGTTTATAAGAAAATAACTATTTAAAATTGGTTTGTACAAACTTGAAACTATCCTGATGAACCAAATCTTCTTAATTCCACGATAATAAAATGTATTATTTATTATTTGTAATTATTATAGCTCCAGCACATGACCATATTGTAATGGCGTTACATAAGCATGGACACCAATTAGGGGGACTCCCAACACTTTTTTGGATCAGTATATGTTTTCTCATAATTGTGTTTCATTTGTTTCTTTGCAAACTTATCATTAATGAATATCATAATCATCATGATAAGCAAAAAGTGAGATATAACAAACTATGATATTTCAGGGTTATACACGTATGACAGTGTGGCCTGTACACGTGTATAAAATAATAGTAACTAAGTTATCTTTGTACATTCTATATGTTACATTAAAATACGCTCTAAATATTTTACACTGATGCTGTTATTAAGTTATATAACCCTGCCACGAGTCGAAGCTTTTGCATTTCCTAAGATCGGTGAGCATTCCCACCTTAATTAATGATCGCTAGGAAGGTTGAAGTTGACAGAGATGCTAATGTATTTGCCTTAAAATTGAGGATCAATCAGATATTGAGGGTAACTGCGCGAGTTTTGATGTTAACAAATTTTGTATTTGGTAGCAGATAGTCTGGACCAGTCGAGAAAGCAGATTGTTTTATTCAACACAATAGACTTTTCACCAATACATAAAAAATGCCTTTCCCTGGAAACATGAATATGTGGAAGGATTTATAAACATTTGTCACAATTATGAATGCCTTTGGAATAACAAATCCGTACATACAGGGGGTCCCGTAACTACCGCAACATCGGGAAATGAGGGGTACCTGGGGTGATTCTGAACAACGTTTTCCTTGACCAAAATGTTGTTTGAATTATTCTTAATTTAAAACGATGTAACATTTGCCGTACGATTCCCTCGATACACGACCGAGCGCAGTAGAGAGGCACGCGCCTGAGCCCGCTCTCTACGGGCGCTCTACTTGAGCACTGTTTTTGGTTAATAACTCGAGAAAGAAGTTTCAGGCAACATTTTGGTCAACGAAAAAGTTGTTCAGACTCACCACAGCTACCCACATTTCTCGATGTGGCGGTAGTTATGGGGCACCGTGTAGAGAGTTAGCTTTCTCCAGTTATGTGTAACTACTATTAAAGCAAAAGTAAAAGCAAATTCCACACGGGGATTGGTTCATAACGTTTGGATCGCTTAGCGCAGAATTGATGGGTCTCTACGTAAGCTCATCAAACTCATCATCGATTCTGTAATCTGCGGATATGCGTTATATTCCATATATGGTTGTAGTCTTCACTTACTGGGCGCAGTCTCGTCATCAGTAACAAATCAGTTCTTGCACCGGGCACGAGCAAGGGACGTACCAAGGACAACACCGGAAGCAACAGCAACTCAACCACCACCCGAAGATTCGGAGCAAGGAAGGGAGGTCCACCCTGCAAATTCCCCAATCGTAAGTGAATCATCACTTAAACCCCATCCGTATTCTAATGGAGAACTTAGTAGTTTCTGGACAGCAACACCCAACCTTTGAAAGAGATTTCGGTATTGTCAAAATTCCCCTCTAAGGGGGGAGATGCCACGCCCTTGTACTCACGTTCGTGGTCCTTTTTTTTGTAGGTGTCGAGGAATGGCGGCAGGTACAGCCTTGTCGGTTCGGAGATCGAAGCGGTGGAGTGCCGATTAGCTAAATGATGAATTGCATGCACACGAACTTAATGTTAGTGCGCCGCACAATTATCCCGTGTCGCACTTAGTTTATTAGAACGGGGTTCAAGTCTTAAACAACACACGCGGAATTTGGTACAGTACAAATTACACGAAGACGGAACAGGTCGTAAGTTATAATTACTATGAGTTAATTGGTCGCAATGTCGAGTTATAGAATTTAGAACTTTGTCGCAATGACGGTTAAGCTTAGCAACGGTTGTCGCAATGACGGTTAGGCGGAAAAGAAGGAAGTAAGGAAACGCACGATTCCTATATTCGGGATTTTCGGCTACCGATTGATCGCCCCGTGCCCTGATTGGCGGAAGTCGGTGTTCTTGTTTAAGGTAGAGGTAGCGAGTTTAGGTGCTGATAGGCTCGCGGTGACAGGTCCGTATCAATTAATGGAGGAGTCCCGCGAGTGTGGGGCTGCCCGGGACACGGCGCAGCACACGCTGGAGGAGTGCCCAGCGGGGGCAAGTGCGGGTCGTGTCCTCACCTCCGCCGTGGGAGCGGACCTCTCGCTGCCAAGCATCGTTAATAGGACGGACCATAAGAGGTCTGGAGGTGTTCCCCTCCCCCCTCACGGATGACTGTCATCAACAGTCATGTCCTCCTGTTGCCCCGCAGGGCTGCTCGAGAGCCGGAAACAGCGGCGTGTATGGAGGAGGGGCCGGCTCACTTCCCGCTGGCGAAATCCCCCCTCCCGAATGGTAAAAGCGGTGGCGGAACGAGGGGCGCAGAGGTCCCCCGCCCGGGACATGGCCCAGCACACACTGGAGGAGTGCCCTGCCTGGGCAGGTGCGCATCGTGTCCTCACGGCGGCTGTGGGGGCGGAGCTCTGGCTGCCAGGCATCGCCAGCGCGATGCTGGGCAGCGAGACGGCCTGGAACGGGATGGCCTCTTTCTGCGAAGAGGTACTTCGGCAGGTGGAGGAGGCGGAGCGGGATCGGGAAGCTTCCGATCCTGCCCGCCGCGACAGACGGAGGGGTAGAACTCGCCCGTCGGCGAGGCTCCCCCCTCCCGTGGTATGAAAGAGGTGATGGCCCGTGTGGCGCATGGAGGTGTCCCCCCTCCCCCCTCTTGGGCGACTGTCACCGCTGCCCCAGGAGGCGGGCGGCCCTGCTGTGGGAGGATCATGTCCTCCTGTGAGAGTGACAGAGAGTAGGGCGCGCCGGCCGTTTCCGCCGACGAGATCCTCCTCTCCGAAGAGGGAAAAGCGTTGGCGTAACGAGTGGTGCAGAGGTGATCCCCGCTCTCCCCCTCGGACGTCAGCCACCGCTGACGAGAAGACTGGCGACCCCGTCTGCGAGGACTCTGTACGCCCGCTTCCCTCGGGGTCGTCTGGGTGCCGTGGGCGGCCCAGGTGGGGGCCCGAGTTGCCCTGACCACGGCCAGGGAAAAGAGCAGCACTGGGTGTCGACACCGGTGCGGCTCAGTACACTATAGAGAAGAAGAGCCCATCTGACCCATGGAATGGCTGGCAACAGTGTTGGCGCAGGCAGCACTGGTTGTGTTCAATGAGAGTCACGGGGCTGCCCCATAGCGCCAGAGGAAGGCGATCGGGGTGGTCTTAGCCGATTGAAAACTGGCACTACCTCCTGCTCTCACCCAGGGCAGGAGGTGTTTTTCGAAGATTTCCACCTCGAAAAACTAATAAAAAATTAAAAAATGTGCGTGTTAATTAATAAGCACCCAATTGAGATCCCAGGCGTTGCAATTGTCCTTATTATCGAAAATTCACTCGTGGAGCTTGGAAAACGCGGTATTCGTCATTCCCAGTCGTTAGGCGTCGACAACAGCTAGGGAATCACTTCCCAGGCGCACCGTGGTCCAAGCGGGCCTTTTAGCTGGACAAAACCTAAAAACTGAAAGTGCTAAGAAAAGATTTTCGACTACGGTAAGTGAAAGATATATAAAAGATAAAAAGAATTACAGCTAGCCCTTATACGATAGTATGCTGTTTATATAAACAATTCCCCTCTTCCACTCACGATTTCTAACCATACGCGATAGTCAGTAATCGAGGCCCCACAGTTCATCAGTATCTATCGTTCGTTAACAGTTCTTAGCAGTTCCCAGCATATTTTTTGTGACATTTTTTGTGTTTTATATTGAATTTGTGATGGATTTAAGCATAAATCGTAAGTGTACATATCTTAAAACTCGAATAACTGACTCATTTGCTTATAGACAATAATATACTGAAATATTGTGCGACGTTTGTACTTTGATGGTCTCTAAAAAAAAAGCATTACTTTGCATTAACGTGGGACTTGTTCGAGTTACTTCATAAAAGTCTATAGAATCTGAAAAATTTAGTCCCATCTGCAACTTTTTGCAACTTTGAAGCGTAGATCATTTTTAATAGGTGTACGGTGAAGAGTAAAAGTAATACAGCTATCTTTAAAATACAATAAGTTTCTAAAAAATTGGATCAAACGACTCGGGTTTTTATTAGAAACCAGATAAATTAGTGTATTAAATAATGAAAATATAAAATAAATAAATAAATTCTGATTGTTCAATCTAAATATCTACTATTCAAACTAAATATATCTCAATCGTACTTTAATATTGGTAATCAACAGGTAACTCCTTCCTCTTGAGGAAGGAGTTTACGTTTTTAATTAATTATTAATTATTTATTTAATTAATTATTATTTATTTATTTAATTAATTAATTAATTAATTTCTACACTCAGGCCACACGTGATAAGTGTTATTTCGGAAATGCCTTCATAAGTACAATACTTTCTTTATTACTACTATAAGGTAAATATGTTTTATAATACTGAATCAATTCGTATTTCTGCCCCTTATTCAAGCAAATCCCATTTTTTTATAATTGATTTTCACCAAGGAAACGTATGTTTAAAATAAATACATCATTTGCTCCCATAGGTTGATCGTAAGAGGTTTTGTCTAGCTAAAAGGCTCGTTTGGACCACTGTGAGGCGTTGCAATCGTCCTTATTGTCGAAAATTCACTCGTAGAGCTTGGAAAACGCGATATTCGACATTCCCAATCGGTGGGCATTGCGAACAGCTAAGGATTCACTTCCCAGCTCCCGCAATCGTTCTTTCTATCTAAAATTGGCACGAATATGTGATATTCGAAGTTTCCAATCGTTCTGCATCGACGGTAGCTAAGGATTCAATTCCCAGCTCCCGCAATCATTCTTTCTAGCGACAATTGGCACGAATACGTGATATTCGATGTTTCCAATCGTTTTGCATCGACGGTATGTAAGGATTCACTTCCCAGCTCCCGCAATCGTTCTTTCTATCGATAATTGGCACGAATACATGATATTCGATGTTTCCAATAGTTCTGCATCGACGGTAGGTAAGGATTCACTTCGCAGCCTTCGCAATCCTTCTTTCTATCGATAATTGGCTAGAATACGCGATATTCGATGTTTCCAATCGTTTTGCATCGACGGTAGGTAAGGATTCACTTCCCAGCTCTCACCGTTGTTCTTTCTATCGATAATTGGCACGAATACGTGATATTCGATGTTTCCAATCGTTCTGCATCGGCGGTAGATAAGGATTCACTTCCCAGCCCTCGCAATCGTTGTTTCTATCGATAATTGGCCCGATTACATGATATTCGATGTTTCCAATCGTTCTGCATCGAAGGTAGGTCGGATTCACTTCCCAGCTCCCGCAATCGTTCTTTCTATCGATAATTGTTACGAATTCATGATATTCGATGTTTCCAATCGTTCTGCATCGACGGTAGGTAACGATTCACTTCGCAGCCCTCGCAATCGTTCTTTCTATCCATAATTGGCTAGAATACGTGATATTCGAAGTTTCCAATCGTTCTGCATCGACGGTAGCTAAGGATTCAATTCCCAGCTCCCGCAATCGTTCTGTCTATCGATAATTGGCACGAATACGTGATATTCGATGTTTCCAATCCTTTTGCATCGACGGTAGGTAAGAATTCACTTCCCAGCTCCCACCGTTGTTCTTTCTATCGATAATTGGCACGAATACGTGATATTCGATGTTTCCAATCGTTCTGCATCGGCGGTAGGTAAGGATTCACTTCCCAGCCCTCGCAATCGTTGTTTCTATCGATAATTGGCCCGATTACATGATATTCGATGTTTCCAATCGTTCTGCATCGAAGGTAGGTAAGGATTCACTTCCCAGCCCTCGCAATCGTTCTTTCTATCTTTAATTGGCACGAATACGTGATATTCGATGTTTCCAATCGTTTTGCATCGACGATAGCTAAGGATTCACTTCCCAGCTCCCGCAATCGTTCTTACTATCTAAAATTGGCACGAATACGTGAAATTCGATGTTTCCAATCGTTCTGCATCGACGGTAGCTAAGGATTCACTTCCCAGCTCCCGCAATCGTTCTTTCTATCTGAAATTGGCACGAATACGTGATATTCGAAGTTTCCAATCGTTCTGCATCGGCGGTAGCTAAGGATTCAATTCCCAGCTCCCGCAATCGTTCTTTCTATCGATAATTGGCACGAATACTTGATATTCGATGTTTCCAATTGTTTTGCATCGACGGTAGGTAAGGATTCACTTCCCAGCTCCCGCAATCGTTCTTTCTATCGATAATTGGCACGAATACTTGATATTCGATGTTTCCAATTGTTTTGCATCAACGGTAGCTAAGGATTCACTTCCCAGCTCCCGCAATCGTTCTTTCTATCTAAAATTGGCACGAATGCGTGAAATTCGATGTTTCCAATCGTTCTGCATCGACGGTAGCTAAGGATTCACTTCCTAGCTCCCGCAATCGTTCTTTCTATCGATAATTGGCTAGAATACGTGATATTCGATGTTTCCGAACGTTCTGCATCGACGGTAGCTAAGGATTCACTTCCCAGCTCCCGCAATCGTTCTTTCTATCGATAATTGGCACGAATACTTGATATTCGATGTTTCCAATTGTTTTGCATCAACGGTAGCTAAGGATTCACTTCCCAGCTCCCGCAATCGTTCTTACTATCTAAAATTGGCACGAATACGTGAAATTCGATGTTTCCAATCGTTCTGCATCGACGGTAGCTAAGGATTCACTTCCCAGCTCCCGCAATCGTTCTTTCTATCTGAAATTGGCACGAATACGTGATATTCGAAGTTTCCAATCGTTCTGCATCGGCGGTAGCTAAGGATTCAATTCCCAGCTCCCGCAATCGTTCTTTCTATCGATAATTGGCACGAATACTTGATATTCGATGTTTCCAATTGTTTTGCATCGACGGTAGGTAAGGATTCACTTCCCAGCTCCCGCAATCGTTCTTTCTATCGATAATTGGCACGAATACTTGATATTCGATGTTTCCAATTGTTTTGCATCAACGGTAGCTACGGATTCACTTCCCAGCTCCCGCAATCGTTCTTTCTATCTAAAATTGGCACGAATGCGTGAAATTCGATGTTTCCAATCGTTCTGCATCGACGGTAGCTAAGGATTCACTTCCTAGCTCCCGCAATCGTTCTTTCTATCGATAATTGGCTAGAATACGTGATATTCGATGTTTCCGAACGTTCTGCATCGACGGTAGCTAAGGATTCACTTCCCAGCTCCCGCAATCGTTCTTTCTATGGATTATTGGCACGAATATGTGATATTCGATGTTTCCAATTGTTTTGCATCGACGGTAGCTAAGGATTCAATTCCCAGCTCCCGCAATCGTTCTTTCTATCGATAATTGGCACGAATACGTGATATTCGAAGTTTCCAATCGTTCTGCATCGACGGTAGCTAAGGATTCAATTCCCAGCTCCCGCAATCGTTCTTTCTATCGATAATTGGCACGAATACGTGATATTCGATGTTTCCAATCCTTTTGCATCGACGGTAGGTAAGAATTCACTTCCCAGCTCCCACCGTTGTTCTTTCTATCGATAATTGGCACGAATACGTGATATTCGATGTTTCCAATCGTTCTGCATCGGCGGTAGGTAAGGATTCACTTCCCAGCCCTCGCAATCGTTGTTTCTATCGATAATTGGCCCGATTACATGATATTCGATGTTTCTAATCGTTCTGCATCGAAGGTAGGTCAGATTCACTTCCCAGCTCCCGCAATCGTTCTTTCTATCGATAATTGTTACGAATTCATGATATTCGATGTTTCCAATCGTTCTGCATCGACGGTAGGTAACGATTCACTTCGCAGCCCTCGCAATCGTTCTTTCTATCCATAATTGGCTAGAATACGTGATATTCGAAGTTTCCAATCGTTCTGCATCGACGGTAGCTAAGGATTCACTTTCCAGCTCCCGCAATCGTCCTTTGTATCGATAAATGGCACGAATACGTGATATTCAATGTTTCAAATAATCCAAACACTTTTTTCATAATTAATAAAACACTTTATTCGTTTCGGAAAACGAATAAAAGTATGGAACATTTATTAAACGACTTGTTAATTAAATTGTTATTGATGAATAACGAAGAATTGCACACTATTCTTAATGTAAGACGATTGTAATATTTGCCGTACGTTGCCCCTCGATGCACCCGATCTCGGTCGCGCGCAATTGTGACTGAGCTCGCGCCATACAGGCGCTCGCATTGGCCAGTGTTTTTCGTTAATAACTAACAAACGAAGCTTCAAACAATATTTTGGTCAAGGAAAAAGTTGTTCAGAATCACCTCAGCTACTCCTTTTTTAAAAATACCGCGCGAGTTCCGGGCTACCCTGTATACTTGTAAAACAAGAAATCAAACACGATTGTGTATCACCGTGCAGCTGTGTCTTGCACCTCTGTGATATCGTGGACAAGTACTCATGGATTGAATCGTTATGGTGATCCGTGCAGCTGTGTCTGCACCACTGATCTTATTAAACTCTATCGCAAGGCTTCGTATTGAATGATATAACTGAGATGGTGGGGAATACTTGAATTAATTACAACGAGTTAATAAAATAAAATAGGAATATATTCTATAATTATACAAGGTACTTATAACGAATTACTTAGAAATTAAGGATTGAAAATAGCAGGAAACGAATTGGAAATGGAATCAGAGATCGGATATCGGAATTAGGATGGAATACAAAAATGACTCGTACGACTGAAACCCTTTCGTCAGAGGGAGTCGTTAGAACTCGACTGAGTTCTTCGCTGAATCTCGAATGAGATCTTCGCTTAATCTCGAATGAGATATTCGCTGAATGTTGGTTTACAATCATCTTACTTATACTAACGTGTGCGGAATGTAGCAGCGTGAAAGCTTGCTGGCTGAAAGCAGTAGTAGGGAGACTCGCCGCATGTGGCGAGTGGTGCTGTAGGAGTCGGTAACTCTTAGGTTGTCGCGAGTGGCGCTGCGAGGAGGACGAGGTGCCACAAAAATTTCCAACACCACCGCTGGTTATAGAAGTAATAGACACTACAAACTGTATACAAATTTACAAGCACTATAAAATTCCAAACAGATACTAGTTTTATCCGTTCGGCATTATCACGAACTTCCCCAGTCAGTGCCATCAGAGGTAGCCAAGTGGTGTTAATTTGTATACGAACACCAATAATAAAGAGTGAGTACGAAAAAGTTTTTGTTATATCCTACAACCATGTCGACCCGTTCAGCGAAAGCATCGGCAACTACGCCATTGTCCGAAATCGAGCTAGCTCTATTAAACAAACAATTAGAGGAAAAAGAAAAAGGCATACATGAGGCAGCACGTCAAATCGAGAATGACCGTGCAAAAACCGAACAAACGCGACGATCTAGTAGCAGAAGTAGAAGCATTGCGTAGAGATAGGGTACCAAAACCATCGACGTCTAGAACGCCAGAACCTCAACCGCAACCGGAACCTATAATCATGCCAAACGAGCACAACACGTCACTCAGTTATACATTAAAAGAAGCGGTTAACATGATACCGAATTTTAACGGTACCGCGGCTTCACTATTAACCTTTACGCGCGCATGCAGGAGAGCCCGCGAATTAATTCCATGCCACGCAGAACGAACCCTCGTAAAAATAGTCATCACTCGACTCCGTGGACGAGCCGTAACCGCAGTAGAAGACGAAGACATAAATTCCGTCACGCAATTATGTAATAGATTAAAAGACGTATTCGGTCCTCACCGAACGGTTGATCATTATCGGGGAGAAATGTCGAACATCTATATGGCACAACACGAACACATGTTAGATTTCATTAGTAGGGTTGAAGATTTAAGGGAAGCCATAATAGACTGCGACAAACGGTCACCGGACATAGCCGATATAAACGACTTGACGGTAAGTAGCTTCATAAACGGTCTTATTCCGCGATTGCGATCCGATCTTCGAGGTTGCTACGAGCATCAGGTTTTACCCCTTTACATCAGGTTTTCGATGAAGCAATCGCGCTATATAAACAGTATGAACTCGATAAAAGCAGGTACGGCTCGACAAACGAACCGCGTCGCAATCCATACACGGAAAGTCGCGACAGGAATCCCGAACGTCGAGAATATAGGAACGATTATTCGCCACAGTATAATCCACCTGCTCAACGCGGAGCATGGCGCGAAGAACCGCCGAGACGCGAATTCACATCACCGAAAAAGGAATACAACCGTCCGACACCACCCAATAATTACCCACCTCAAAATCATTATTCGCGTCCACGCGCTGAGCAACGTAATTTAGCCCCGTATAAATACCGCGGACCACACTAAAATTCAGCCCGATGCAAACATCGTGGACAAAATAAACTCTCAGCCCGGTGTAATAACCGAGGACAAAAACGTAATTCAGCCCGGTAAAAATACCGCGGACCACACTAAAATTCAGCCCGATGCAAACATCGTGGACAGACTAAACTCTCAGCCCGGTGTAATCACCGAGGACAAAAACGTAATTCAGCCCGGTATAAATACCGCGGACCATATTAAAATTCAGCCCGATGCAAACATCGTGGACAAACAAAACTCTCAGCCCGGTGTCACTACCGAGGACCGCGCGAAAATCATTATCGCGCCACGTTAAACACATGCATACAAATTCACACAACCGGTGTCAAACACGGTTATATAGCACGGCAAACGCTAGCGCCCGGTATAATTACCGTCGACGCTCTCGTCCAGTCTAGGAACGGCAAAACCATGATAAGATGTGTAAACACATCCGATGAAACCGTTGCCCTCGACATTCCTACCATGGAGGTCGAAGAAATCGAAACGATATCTCGCGTTCCGGGTACTCCTATTTCTACTTCCAAACAAGGCGCAGACGCTTACGTCAATAATATATCAACACAACTCCCCGCCGAGCGTACCAAAAGGATTCTTGCCATGATCGACACAAGTCATTTGAACGCCGAGGAGTCCGACCACGTTCGAGAATTGGTCGAACAGAATCATGATATCTTCCACCTCCAAGGAGAATACTTGGGGAGGACAAACCTACAGCATGAAATTCCTTTAACAGACTGAGCTCCAGTTTTTGTTAAACAATATCGGTATCCGCCGATTCACAAGGAAGAAATAAATAAGCAGATGAAAGAATTACTCCAAAGTGATATAATTCGCCCATCTACGTCTCCCTACAACGCACCCTTGTGGATCGTGCCCAAAAAACCCGATCGACAGGGGAATAAACGCTGGAGAAATGTGATCGATTTCCGCGGACTGAATGAGAAGTCAATCGGAGACTCATTTCTGATTCCCAACATCGTCGAAATTCTCGCTCAGTTGGGATCCGCAAAGTATTTCAGTGTGTTTGACTGTAAGAGCGGTTTCCATCAGGTGGGAATGTCGGAAGAGGACGCGCCAAAGACAGCGTTCTCGACACCCTACGACCACTACGAATTTATTCGCATGCCATTCGGCCTAAAAAACGCGCCAGCCACGTATCAGCGGCTGATGAACGCTGTCTTGACGGGTCTTCAGGGCGACGAGGCCCTCCTCCTGGACAGCCACTGGCGTTTCACGGTCCACTTCGACCGACTGGCTCCCCGTTTGGAGAGAGCGGCGGTATCCCCCCCCCTCTCGTCTCTCGGATGACTGTCACCGATGGCTCAGTGGACGGGTGGCCCTGCTGTGGGAGGATTATGTCCTCCCGGTATTCCGCAGGGCTGCCCGACAGCCAGAAATCTGGCGTCGAATGTAAAGGAGGGGTGGACTCGCTGGCCGTTTCCGCTGGCGAGATCCCCCCCTCCCGTTGTTTGGTATGGCTGATGGACCCGAGGGGCGCTGAGGTGTTCCCCCTCACCCCCCTGCCGGTTGACCTCGCCAATACCCCGTATACGGGCGGCCCTGCTGTCGGAGGATTATGTCCTCCCGGTATCCCGCAGGGCTGCCCGACAGCCGGAAACGGCGTCGAAAATAAAGGAGGGACGGGCTCGCTGGCCGTTTTCCGCTGGCGAGATCCCCCCTCCCGCGGTGTGAATGGCTGATGGACCCGGGGGGCGCTGAGGTGTTCCCCCTCACCCCCTGCTGGTTGAACTCGCCAAAACCCCGTATACGGGCTGTCCTGCCGGGGAGGAACAATCCCCCCCAATCCCGCGGGGTCGTCGGAAAGCCGTGGGCGGCTCGGGTGTGGGCCCGAGGCGCCCTTATCACGACCTGGAGAAGGCAGGCCGCGCTGGGTGTTACCCCTGGCGCGGCCAGGTGCTACTGCAACAGAGTTTTTCGGAGGGTCCTTCTGACCCTCCCGCGGATGGGGCCACAATGGCCGGGCGTGGGGAGGCACCGGAAGTGTCTTCGTAGGTCACGGGGCCTCCCCTACAAGCGCCGAGGTTAGGTAACCGGGGTGGTTTTAGTCGGTAGAAATCCGACACTACCTCCTGCTCCCCCCAGGGCAGGGGGTGTCTTTAGAAGATTTCCACCTCGAAAAAAAAAAAAAAAAAGGGCGACCAGGTCTTTGCGTACATCGATTATATTGTAAGCCATGCAAGATCACTCGGAATATCGCGAGCGATTCATTCGATTGACCGAGCGATTGCGTCGGGCAAACCTAAAACTAGAACCTGCGAAATGTAGTTTCCTCAACCGCGAAGTAGCATATTTGGGCCACGTAATCGTAAAATAAATTCGGTCAAGAACTTTCCCGTTCCGAAAACCGTAAAGAACGTACGCGAATTTCTGGGTCTTGCCGGGTATTATAGATGATTCATCGACAAATTCTCACAAATTTCGAAGCCGCTCACAAGCTTGTTGAAAGGGAGTGCACGATTTGTCTGGGGTGTCGACCAGGAACGTGCATTCCACACGTTATGTGATGCTTTATGTACCGAACCGGTATTACAGTACCCTAATTTCACAGAACTATTCCATATCACGACCGATGCATCCGGACATGCTATCGGGGGCATATTAAGTCAAGGCGAAATCGGAAAGGACAAGACAATCGCATACACATCCAGGCTCTTACAAGGAACCTCCCGAGGGAGGCGGCGAACTTGGGCCCCTCGGCATTGGTCGCGGGAGCTGCGTATAGCCGCAGCAACTGGAGGACCTTTTGCGGGTATGTGTCGGTCGTCATGACTGCCAAGAAGCATGTGGAAAGATGTTGATATCCCGAAGTGGAAAAAGGTTGCATTTAAATTTGGCGCCCGCGACTCCAGCGACGTCGGCTGGTAGCTCCACTAATGAGGACGAACTGCGAGCGCTACGTTACTTTAAGTACAGCGAGCGAGCGAGCAAGGACAAGTGCCTCATGTTACGATACTTTAACGAATAAATCCAAACCTTTCTAATAAAAGGCTGAGTTTCACTGAAAAACCTCATCAGGTTGTGGGCCCAGCACCAGCCAAGAAGAAGGTTTAGAACGCGTGTGAGAAGTGCATAAGTTGTCGAAAAATTCGTTTCATAAGTAACCTGTGTCTACACGTGGAATTTTCCGACGGGGGCAAATATGGAGACCGGCTCGAAGATTGAAAAACTACGTAGTGCTGATAATTGGCAGCAGTGGAAGTTCGTGCTGGAAGTTTTGCTCGACGACGACGATTTACTAGACATATGTAAAGGTGAACGTGCAAGACCTACAGCAACGGAAGAAAAAAAGCTTAAAGAATGGTTAAAGGGGAACAAAACCGCCAAGAAACTAATAGTTACGACGGTAGAAAATGAACCTTTAAAGTTGATAATGAACTATGAAACTGCGTATGATATGTGGCAAAAGCTGTGTAGTGTGTACGATTTAAAAAGTGAGGAAAGTCTGTCCTTAACGCAAAAGCAGTTCTTTGATTTTAAGTGGGATACAACGGTAGGCGTTGCGTCGAACTTTTCAAGAGTTGAACAGTTAGTTCGAAAAATGAAAACTCTAGGAGGTGAAGTCTCGGACACGATGGTGATTTCACGAATTCTATCAACTTTGCCACACGTGTACCATCATTTCCACAGTGCATGGGACAGTACGGAAAGCGCAAAAAGGACCATGGCAAATCTATTGGCTCGACTGATGACGGAAGAAACACGCACAGTAGAAACTGCTATGGAAGATTCAACGGTTGCTCTGACTTCGAAGGTCAAGGTGAATAAACAAACAAGATCGAAGAACACAGACACGCAACACCAAGCAGAGCCATGTGTGCGTGAAAATAAAATGAAACTTTCGAGTCGATGTTATTCGTGCGGTCGGTGGGGACACACACAGAAAAACTGCAAAGGCTGTTAAATTGCCCCAAAAACGACAAAAAGTATACCATGGAATCGAACAACAATTCCGTATCATTTATGGTAAACGCGAATGATGACCACGTCGACGACCACTGGGTGATAGACTCCGGCGCATCAGATCACATGACCTTCCACAAGGACTGGTTTGCTCATTTTCAACGATTTGAGGTCCCACTACAAGTTCGAGTCAGCAACGAGGAGCAGCTGATGGCGCTAGGAAGAGGAAAAATAAATATAGAAACGCGAGTCGAAAGTGAATGGGTAACGGGCTCAATACATAATGTTCTATATGTACCGAAATTGAATGTAAATTTATTTTCTGTTAGAAAGGCCGCGGGCGTCGAACAGGGGCATCGATTTCCTGATTTTAAAGAAAGGAAAAGAATGTATTCTTAAAAGGGAAGGAAAAACAGTAGCTACGGGTATAGAGTCTGGACAATTATATCGTTTAGACTTACGTGTTACATTACCTAGTTTCGCGAATAAGACTCAAACAATAGATTCTCTGCAACTATGGCACGAGCGATTAGCGCACCAAAATAAAAGACACGTAAAGAGTTTCCTGGAAAATCTCGAAATCGACGTAAATGTAAACAAAGAATTCTGCGATGCGTGTGTTATGGGTAAACACCACCGTTTAGCCTTCTGTAAAAGAGAAGAAGAAGTCAAAGCGACTGAACCAAGAGAAAGAATCTACTCCGACGTATGCGGGCCGATGGAGGTAGACTCGTTAGGAAAAAATCGGTATTATGTGGTATGCAAAGTTGAATATTCAAGCTTCCGTACAATTTATTTCTTACGACAAAAGTCAGAAGTTATAGATAAGATAAAAATCCTATGTAATGAAATAAAAAAACCAAAAGATATCAAAGAAATAGTCACAGACGGAGGTAAAGAATACGTCAATAAGGCAGTTACCGACTTTCTCCGTGAAAAAGGAATAAGGCATGTCGTAACAGTTCCTTATACGCCAGAACAAAATGGCACTGCCGAACGCGAGAATAGAATTTTGGTAGAAGCAGCCAGGTCAGTTTTGTACGCGAAGGACAACCTACCGAAATTTTGGTGGGCCGAAGCAATAAACTTTTCAGTATACGTACTAAATAGAAGTGGACCCACAAAATTCGCGAACAAAACGCCTTACGAACTATGGTTTAATAGGGTCGCGACGATTAAACATTTAAAAATATTCGGCACCGAATGTTTTGTTCACGTACCAAAAGAAAAACGACGTAAACTAGATAAAAAGGCAATGCGAGGTTTCTTCGTCGGGTATAAAGAAAATCTAAAAGGCTATAGAGTATACGTGCCGGAAAAATGTACAGTGATTGAAAGCCGCGATGTTATTTTTAGAGAAGAAAAGCTATCGTCATGTTACATAGAATTCGAAAGTAGAAAGGTAAAAAATGAAGTCGAATACGATAAAGAAAAAAATGAAAAAGATAATTCAAGTAATTCTGAACGCGATGACAATGTTACGTATGAATAACATTTCTTTTACGCTGCACTCGCACGTGCCGTTCGATCTTGCTTAAGAACGGAAGACGCTCAAGGATTTCACTCTCTATCATATGAATAATGTTCTTTTACGCTGCACTCGCACGTGCCGTCCGATCTTGCCTAAAACAGAAGACGCCCAAGGTTTTTCACTCACTATCATACGAATAATAGGGCCTTTTGATATCAATTGAATTTATCATAACCGATTGAGTACATGCGTGATTCGGCCAAGACCCCGCGATCTTACCATATATGGAGGCCTCTAATGAGTCCCCTCCATACATTTTGCACTACAGGGTGTCCCACAACTAGGGGAGTATCGGGAAATGGGGGGTAGCTGAGGTGATTCTGAACAACTTTTTCCTTGACCAAAATGTTGTTTGAAGCTTCGTTTTTGAGTTATTAACCAAAAACACTGCCCAATTAGAGCGCTCGAAATCCCGGGACTCAGGCGCGCAACGTTTTGTGGCGCTTCGTCGTGTACGGGGGCCTCGACGGTATCGAGAGAATCGTACGGCAAATGTTACATCGTCTTTAAGCGAGGCTAATGTGGAATTTTTGGTTGTTCATTAATAAGAAATAAACTAATTATTCTTTTATTTCGCTCTAGATTCTGGGGGACGATATCGGATATTTCCTGCGCGGAAATTAGTAGGACGCCGGAATGGCAGCTGTAGCCCTACTCCTCTCAGGGCAAAGGGCGGTGCAGCGATCCCGGTCGTGGTGTACCCTGCATACCAGGTGGGCGTCAGCAACAGACTTGACCTATGCTCGTCTGCCTGGCGCCCACCAGGGGTACACATAAGTAGTAATGCGAGATGGAGTCTTCATTCCGATTTTTAGGTGTTCGACTGTCCTTAGGACAGGGGTGGTATTTTGGGCCGTGTGTAAATGTTTCTTTCCTAGGAGATTCAGTACATTCAAGATTGTGGGTGGGTGTGTCGGGTATTACTACCCGACAGGATCCTGAACCAGGCTCTGGACTACCTAGTACCCGGACTGGACGTAGGGTGATGGCCTGTCCCCGCGTGAATAATTACTCAATGCTTGTCCTGTCGGCGATCCCTCATAGCATCGGAAATCACGGTTACGAGGGTGAGAGACGGACAAGGGAGTTATGAGGGTCACACACACAAAAAAAAAAGGCTCTTACAAGGAGCAGAAATAAATTATCTAACGATAGAGAAAGAGTACCTAGCAATCTTTTTCGCGACTCACCATTTTCGACCTTACGTATCTGGCCGAAAATTCAATTTAATTACAGATCATAGCCCGCTGGTATGGATGAATTCTGTCAAAGATCCTACAATCTCGTTTGCTCCGTTGGCGCCTAAAGCTAGCCGAGTATGATTACAAAGTTGTTTATAAAACAGGAAAAATGAACGTCAATGCTGACGCGTTATCTCGAAACCCTGGTCCAGTCCTCCCCATCCACTCCGACTCGTCAGACGATATACATACTATTCGATCCAAGAAGCCATTCGCCACCAGCGACGACGAATGTGAGACCTTCACAATCTCCGCCGATATCTCCTTCCACCTCTTCCTATCATCCCGATAAAGAATCCACCGTGTTACCGGTAAAAGAACTAAACGCTCACACAGCAGTTCCAGCCGATTTAATCGAGTGCCTTCGCTCACTACTAGACGTGACCACGGAGTTAAATCTATTATCATTTAGCATATCGCAAAGTTACATAGACGACATATCATGGTCATTAATTCAACGTATTTTATTAGACATATTCTCGACGACGAATACTCAAATTTTCGCTTGTTCGCACGAAGTCCGGATCCCTTTCGAATCCGAACGCGAAGAAATTCTGATGGAAAATCATATGTCAGCGTTTGCTGGTCACAAAGGAATCGCAAAAACATACCGTCGCATCCGGGAGCGATACTTTTGGCCAACACTTAAAACCGAAGTACAAAATCTAGTAAACTCATGCAGCAGCTGCCAGATAAGAAAACTCACGCGAGTAAAAAGCAGACAGCCAATGACATTAACAGACACACCAGGACAGGCGTTCGACAAAATCTCTTTAGACATCGTCGGCCCCCTCCCTACTACTCCGAAAGAAAACAAATATATCCTCACAATCCAAGATCTTTTAATAAAATATTTTCTCGCAATTCCATTGCAAAATGCCACTGCCATTGATACAGCAGACGCATTTGTGAACAACTTTGTTTGTCATTTCGGAGCTCCAAAGGCAATATTAACAGACCAAGGATCGAATTTCGTGAGCTCACTAATGAAGTCCGTAGCCAGAAAATTCAAAATCGCACAATTTCGCGCAACCGCTTTCCACCCACAGAGCAATGGCTCAATCGAAAGATCACACCATGTTCTTACAGAGTATTTAAAGCATTACATCTCGAATAATAACTGGGATGACTGGTTAAAGTTAGCGATGTTTAGTTACAATACCAGTGTCCACGAAGGAACACGTTTTACTCCTCACGAGTTAGTTTTTGGAAAGATAGCGCGCATGCCTTCAGCAGACGCTCCGTTCACCGAGACTCCAGACGAGTCGTACAATCTTTATCTTCGAGACCTGCAACATAAAATAACGTCGACCATATGTGACGCAAGAGAAAATTTAATACAAGCGAAAGGCAAATCCAAGAAATATTATGATAAAAAGACACACACAACGAAATTCTGTTTAAGAGACAATGTATACCTGCTAAAAGAACCGCGTAAGGGAAAGTTCCACGACGAATATGTAGGTCCATACCAGATAATTGAGGTTTTATCACGCGACAATGTCAAACTTACCATTAAGAATAAACATAAGATAGTACACGTAAATAAGCTTAAGCATGCGAAACCAGAGATGTCCGTGCATATCATCTCACTTCATCAACCCTCTCCAACGGAAATCAAAGGATATAAGGACACAGATCCAGTTCAGCACACTCAGTCCAGCTTGACCAGCAACGAAAGCGACATGCACCCACGAACATACCTTACATTGTGTTTACTCACAAGTCACGCATCCGCTTTGATCGGTTACGACTGCAACGGCCCAAGCTTAAATGTAACAACGTTTTCCACTGTCGATCCCCTTGAGTGCGACGCAGAATCAATTCAGCCTATAACAGAGAACAAGGACATCCAGCTATTACAACTGGGAGACTTCACCGGGACACCGATTATACAATGCAGAATCGAGATAGACAGAACCGTCTATTACTGTGGAATGCATTCACATGTGTCAATAGTCCATAACGGACGCCAACAATACATCCAATCGGTATCTTCAGACACGTGTAAACACCTGCAAAATATGGGAGCCATTGCCATAACACCAGCAGCCTTAATAAATGGAGTACGTCCTAATTCAACAACGCATTTTAGCCTCACCCTGGCAGGAAACATAGGACTAGAAGGAGCATGCGCTGGCACTACCTACGCCGACCCATATGGTTCATGGACAAATGTAGTAGTCCAAGCAATTGTGAAAATATCACTGAGAAGCTACACAACAGCCGTAAAACTAGCCACAAACGAGATCATACTACAGTCAGGACAAAGATTCCAACTGCAACAGGGTAGTTGCTTGGAGTCCGAGGATGGATATACGTTCTGGGATTCTCTACCAACAGACTACTGCAATTTCAATCGGTACGACATTCTATTCGAAGGAAAGGTGAGGAAATTATCTTCGCCAAAGCAAGACAATCTATACCGCGACAACGGAAGAAACGACATTCGTTCTCACGGAAGCACACCGTACTCAGATTTACGGCTACACATTAATAAAAACAGAGCATCCGAAACTGTTTATCATCGAAATGCTAACCAGCGGACGTTTCAAATCAACGTCCAAGACCCCGGTAAACAACCTCGATATTTTCACGTACGTGAATTCTAAACTCGTGTACGTAGAGAAGCACATCAAAAACCAACTTTCCAATCTGTACCATGACAGCATCGGGCAGAAATGCGCGCTCGAAAAACAAATAGTGAGAAATGCACTTGCATTGGTGCACACATCTCCCGAGGAAGTTGCGTATACGATCACAAAAGAACCAGGCTACATGGCCATAGCGTCAGGAGAGGTGGTTCACTTAATTAAATGTATCCCAGTTGTCTGCCAAACCTGACGAACAGTCTGGAGGAACCAGATGAACTGTTTCGAGCAACTGCCGGTCTCATACAAGAACACATCATATTTCATAACACCAAAATACAGAACACTGACACAAGTTCGAACCAGAAGAGAATGCAACGCCGTAATTCCAACACAGTTCAAGCTACACCGTGCCTGGTACAAACTAATGCCAAACCCGATCGAAACGATTCCACCACAAACCATTCAACTCATAACCAAATCAAAATGGAAATACATACATCCACAAAACCTGGCATATGGAGGTATCTACTCATCAGACGAGTTGAGAAACTGCGCAACCACATAATGTTTCCAATCGAAAGAGCATCAGTAATAAATTCAATCGCACAAGGAGCAACGGGACAGCAATATGCACAAGGTTCCCTCCACATGGCAAATTTATTCCATGAAGAAGCTATTAACAAAGTCGCTGAATCCGCAGGACAGAAACTTTGGGCAGGATTCATCAAATTCGGCTCAGTGAGCGCCGGAATACTAGGACTGTACATTACCTTTCACCTGACCAAGCTGGTCACCACAGTTCTGAACGGGATCGCCCTACATGCAGCATACGGATGGAGCCTTCGACTACCCGTTGCCGCATGGAGTTCCCTCGCCCATTCCTGCATTTCCCTAAAACAAAGAAACGAAAACGCAGTGACAAGTACAGAGTGTATTCCCCAACCCCAACCCGAGCCTAAGACTCAACAACCCCCCAAAAGTGAAGTAACCCTTGAGGAAAGACTCGAAAACGCATTGTTACACAAAAATTATAACCAAGACTCTAATGTTTAAGACCTCTTTCTGCGAACAAATTTCTACTGCGTATCCCAGGAAGGGAGGTGTGGCGTCATGCGTGACCATGGAGTTAGTATATAACATAACCATTGTAACCATCGCACAATAAGCATAGTATTACTCAGATCATATTCAATAACAAGCGGACGAACCCGTAACTTCGTCAATAACAAATTAATCTATCAGCACGTAAATACTTCATATCTTATAAACATCCGTAAGACTAATCACATCCTGTAAACATTAGTAGACTATGCGTATTCTATAACTCCGCAGCGTAGCGATAACTCCGTTATCGCACTTCTTAGAACAAGTTCCACTCCAATATCACATTCCATTCCCATAGAGATAATCCATAATCTCAGCAGCCACCTGCATCCGGTCGCACAGCGATAAATCATATTATTATAAAACTTATAAAATAAGATACACATAAGCTCCAGTAACCAAGTCCAATTTCCAAATCACATTCCATTCTCACAGCGATACGCTCTTTTCGTAGAAGCTCTACGTCACAAATGTAAACGCAGAGCGGATATAAAAAGGCCGCATCGTGCAAGTAAAGTTAGTTCATACGACTCCTTCTGGCAAGGAAGTCAGTCGTACAAGTCAAGTTCCAATTCAGAGATCCGTTCTCTATTTCTATTTCCAACCCAATCCAATTCTTACTAAATCCTAAGTTAAGTTACCTAAGTAAGTTTGTACGCTTTAATTCAGAATATATACTTTATTATTTTATGTTAAACCTCCTCTCGTTATTTCAACAATCCTCGAGTTCAGTTAACATTTAAGTCTTATAGAAAGAAACGTGATAATTGAATCCAGTGCGATAATCAGAGGTGCAAGGCTTAGCTGCACGGATCATCGAAACGATTCCATTTGAACGTATAATTCTCCACGATCTCTCACAGAGTTGCAAGGCTTCACTGCACGGTGAATAACGAGCGTGTTTGAGAATAGATACAGTGAATGGCACGTAATCGCCGAGCAGGACGGAAATATCAGTATAAAAAGCTATTTCGAATCTTATACGAACCAGCAAGAGCTCAGAACAATTAATTGGGAGTTCACACATCGATACCTCCTCATATTCCATGGCGCCTCATCCCTATTGACTTCGACAAGTAAAAGCGAGCTGTATAAACGTTAAAGTGAGTGACGAAAGTCCGGAGTATACGACAGGCGTACGTACTGCGTGACCCAAAAGGCAAAAATAATACAACATCCAGAGCGGGGTAAGTAATAATTTATTTTATTAATTAATCAACGCCCAGGACGTGACAGCAGAACGATTGGAAACATCGAATATCACGTATTCGTGCCAATTATCGATAGAAAGAACGATTGCCGGAGCTGGGAAGTCAAACCTTACCTACCGTCGATGCAAAACGATTGGAAACATCGAATAGCACGTATTCGTGCCAATTATCGATAGAAAGAACGATTGCGGGAGCTGGGAAGTCAATCCTTACCTACCATCGATGCAAAACGATTGGAAACATCAAATATCACGTATTCGTGCCAATTATCGATAGAAAGAACGATTGCAGGAGCTGGGAAGCGAATCCTTACCTACCGTCGATGCAAAACGATTGGAAACATCGAATAGCACGTATTCGTGCAAATTATCGATAGAAAGAACGATTGCGGGAGCTGAGAAGTGAATCCTTACCTACCGTCCATGCAAAACGATTTGAAACATCGATTATAACGAATTCGTGCCAATTATCGATAGAAAGAACGACTGCGGGAGCTGGGAAGTGAAACCTTACCTACCGTGGATACAAAACGATTGGAAACATCGATTATAACGTATTCGTGCCAATTATCGATAGAAAGAACGATTGCGGGAGCTGGGAAGTGAAACCTTACCTACCGTCAATGCAAAACGATTGGAAACATCGATTATAACGTATTCGTGCCAATTATCGATAGAAACAACGATTGCGGGAGCTGGGAAGTGAATCCTTACCTTCCGTCGATGCAAAACGATTGGAAACATCGAATAGCACGTATTCGTGCCAATTATCGATAGAAAGAACGACGGCTGGGAAGTGAAACCTTACCTACCGTCGATGCAAAACGATTGGAGACGTCGAATATCACCTATTCGTGCCAATTATCGATAGAAAGAACGACTGCGGGAGCTGGGAAGTGAAACCTTACCTACCGTCGATGCAAAACGATTGGAAACGTCGAATATCACGTATTCGTGCCAATTATCGACAGGAACAACGATTGCGGGAGCTGGGAAGTGAATCCTTACCTTCCGCCGATGCAAAACGATTGGAAACATCGAATAGCACGTATTCGTGCCAATTATCGATAGAAAGAACGACTGCGGGAGCTGGGAAGTGAAACCTTACCTACCGTCGATGCAAAACGATTGGAAACGTCGAATATCACGTATTCGTGCCAATTATCGATAGAAAGAACGACTGCGGGAGCTGGGAAGTGAAACCTTACCTACCGTCGATGCAAAACGATTGGAAACATCGATTATAATGTATTCGTGCCAATTATCGATGGAAAGAACGTTTGCGGGAGCTGGGAAGTGAAACCTTACCTACCGTCGATGCAAAACGATTGGAAACGTCGAATATCACGTATTCGTGCCAATTATCGATAGAAAGAACGACTGCGGGAGCTGGGAAGTGAAACCTTACCTACCGTCGATGCAAAACGATTGGAAACATCGATTATAATGTATTCGTGCCAATTATCGATGGAAAGAACGTTTGCGGGAGCTGGGAAGTGAAACCTTACCTACCGTCGATGCAAAACGATTGAAAACATCGATTATAACGTATTCGTGCCAATTATCGATAGAAACAACGATTGCGGGAGCTGGGAAGTGAATCCTTACCTTCCGTCGATGCAAAACGATTGGAAACATCGAATAGCACGTATTCGTGCCAATTATCGATAGAAAGAACAATTGCGAGAGCTGGGAAGTGAATCCTTACCTTCCGTCGATGCAAAACGATTGGAAACATCGAATATAACGTATTCGAGCCAATTATCGATAGACAGAACGATGGCGGGAGATGGGAGGCGAATCCTTACCAACGGTCGATGCAAAACGATTGGAAACATCGAATATAACGTATTCGAGCCAATTATCGATAGACAGAACGATTGCGGGAGATGGGAGGTGAATCCTTACCTACGGTCGATGGAAAACGTTTGGAAACATCGAACAGTACGTATTCGTGCCAATTATCGATAGAAAGAACAATTGCGGGAGCTGGGAAGTGAATCCTTACCTCCCGTCGATGCAGAACGATTGGAAACATCGAATATCCGGTATTCGTGCCAATTATCGATAGAAAGAACGATTGCAGGAGCTGGGAAGTGAATCCTTACCTACCGTCGCACAGTGTTCCAAATGGCACATTTAGGTGGACAAAATTATTTTTTTGCGTTTTTGGGCTTATATGAGTATTTTATTAATAAAAAACAAATTATTTTTGCGTTAAAGTTATTATTTTTTACTAAAAATTAATAACATAAAAATATAACAAATTACATAAGATTAGATAACAACAGAAATTCGTATTGCACTTAAATATGGAGTAGAATAAAAACATATTTCATTTCATTTCATTATAGTTTATTTCATTATATCCAAGTTTACTCGCACCGTTCTATGCGCGTTGAAGGGTTTTCCCTTCTGCAAATTGCTAGCCGCCTTTTTTGGGAAGGTGAAGAAGAATGTATCGGCAAGAAACTATTAATTTCTTACAATTGTGTTCAATAGTATCTTTTCATTTTGTCGCACTACATAATCCGGGGTAGGCAATAAAAAATATCTGTGTCAAATATTTTTTTTTGTTAGTACCTCTATTGCAGGGGTAATTATCTATTGTATGTTAGTAATAGATAATACTTTTATACGTTTGGTAGCAGAGCGTGGTTGTACGATAAATGAGAAAACTGCGTTTCTTTAGTATGAGAATATAGTATATTTATAAGTAAAAACAAAGTACATACTCGCGATCGAGACTCAATACAAAGCACTAGAGGGAGATCACGGAAGAGGGCCCAAGCGTTCCCGTCTATCGGGGGGAGTCGCGGGAGCTACGAACTCCAACACTTCCCCTTTTGTAGCATTAGCGACTCCTCGTCCGCCTAGAGTAACTCCCAAAGCCAAGCTGCAGGACACGTGTTTAGGCCCGGGCAAGGGCTTTGTCAGAACGTCAGCCGGCATCAGCTCCGTCGGAAGGTACTCCACGGTGACCCTTCCCTCCTTTATGGCGTCGCGCATAAAGTGGTGGCGGAGGTCTATGTGTTTCGTTCGATTGTGAAAAATCGGATTCTTCGCCAGAAACAGAGCCCCCTGATTATCGCCAGCGATGCATATTTCTGACAGTTCCCCAAAATGCAGCTCCCGTAGGAAACCCTGCAAAAACATTGCCTCCTTCGAGGCTTCCGATAAACTGACGTATTCGGCCTCAGTCGAGGACAAAGCTACAGTCTTCTGCTTTGTGGATGACCAGGATATGGCGGCTCCGCCCAGGCAGAATGCGTATCCGCTATAGGATTTGCGGTCCACGATACACCCGCCCCAGTCGGCGTCCGCGAATCCTTTAATTGGGTTTGAATCCCTGGAATACGTGAGTCCGAAGTCCAATGTTCCGCGCAGGTATCGTAGCACACGCTTCGCAGCCCGCCAGTGGGTCTCGTCATAGTTGTTCTGGAACTGACTAAAATAACTAACAGCGTGAGCTATGTCTGGTCGTGTAGCCATAGCTAAATAGTTCAAAGCGCCCATTAACTCCCGGTAGGGGAGCGCGCGAATCTTTGATTTCTTCTCGTCCGAGTCTGTTAATTTTGTGCAAAAACTAAGTTTGGTACCAAGACTCATCGGCGTAGAAATGGGCTTTGCTTCTTTCATTCCGAAGCGGTTTAAGATATCCAAGATGTATCCTCTTTGAGAAAGGCTGATTTTGTCCTTTTCTCGTTTTACCTCAATACCCAAACAATACTTCAGGTTTCCTAGGTCTCTTACTTTGAATTTCGACGTAAGACCTTGTTTCAGCTGCTTCGAGAGTTCTGGATTTCTTGTGAAAATAAGTATGTCATCTACATAGATCAAGGCGTACAACCAGTCCCCCCCCTCGCTTGAGAGTGTACACGCATGGATCGGATTTTGTTGGTTTCAATCCGAATCTCTGAAGTTCTTCGTCAAGCGTCGCATGCCACTGTCGCCCTGATTGTTTTAATCCGTAGAGGGACTTTCGTAACTTACATACCTTGTCTCCCTTATTGAGAAGCGTAAGTATCTGTTCCGCTTGTAACCTTATGGCTTTGCCTTTGCTCTCTTTAGAGATAATTCTTTCGAGGATTTCCTCCAGCAGCCCCGGTTTTTCCATGTATAATTCCTCGTCCAATTTGCTATTCAAATATGCAGTAGTAATGTCTAGCTGCAGTATGTCCATGTCATGCCTGATGGCCAGTCCAATGAGGAGACGTAAGGAGCCCAGTCGAGCCACAGGAGCAAATGTATCATGAAAGTCTATGCCCGGGCGCTGGGAGAAGCCCTGCGCGACTATACGAGCCTTTCGCCTTTCTATCTCTCCATCTGCAGAATATTTGTTTCGGAGTACAGTTCTGCATCCAATGACTGTCCTATCGCTTGGTCTATCCGCGATTTCGAAAGTTTCATGTTCGAGAAGACTCCTTATTTCGGTTTCCAAGGCGTCCTTCCATTCGTCAGCCTGTGGACCATCCATCGCCTGCTTCCAGGGAACCTCGGCCAGTTGCGCGAATTCCGTCCCTTCTTCCGAATGACTTGTTTGCGGTGGTTGGTATTCCTTTCGGGGTCGGCCAGGTTTGCCGGTATACACTTTCTTTGGTCTACCGCGTCCTCTGCCTGGTTGTGGATTATCAGAATCATCACGTGGTGTGTCGATCTCCTCTTCTTCGGGAATGATCGAATTGTTGCCATCAGTCAAGGCATCCGGTTGATAACCGCTGTCCGTGTTAGGTCCAATCTCTGTTGTATGTTCTTCTTCGTTGAGATTTTCTTTGGGATTGGAATGGTGATCGGGCATGAATTCTCGAAAACTTCGATGATCCGAGAACTCATTCACGAATTTTACATTCCGTGCGGCCACTAACTTGTGTTCCCGTGGCAGCCATACCCTGTAAGCCTTCGACTGATTGTCATAGCCGAGAAAAATACACTCCTTGCCTCTAGGCTCGAACTTCCCCTTGCTTGGCGATTTATCCAGGATGAATCCTTTCTCGCCAAATATTCGAAGATGACGAACTCTAGGGCGTCTTCCGACCCACAATTCGAACGGCGTGCGCTGTTCCAAGCTTCTCGAGGCGCAACGATTACGAATATAGTTGGCTGTTTGCATGGCTTCTGCCCAAAAAGATTCCGGCAGATTTGCTGCGATTAGCATACATCTTGCCATTTCCGTCAACGTGCGGTTTTTTCTCTCGGCCACTCCGTTCTGTTGCGGAGTGTATGTCACGGTGAGTCTCCTTTTGATTCCTTCCTTTCTCAGGAGGTCATCGAACTGTTGATTGACGAATTCTTTGTCATTGTCTGATTGTAGAAACTTTATTTTGTATCCTGTTTGCCTTTCAACTTGTGCCTTATACTCTTGGAAGGCTCGAAAAGCATCGCTCTTGTTGCGAAGAAATTGTACCTCGCACCAGCGAGAATGGTCGTCTATAAATGTAATCAGATATTTTGCCCCGCCTTTTGATTTGATGCGCATTGGCCCGCATATGTCGGTGTGCACAATCTCCAGGAGTGTGGAACTCCTCTGAGCGTTTTTTGGAAATGGGAGAGACGTAAGTTTACCCTGAATACAAGAGGAACATGGTGGCAGTACCTCATTTCCCTTCAGTCCAATATCCAGAGCAGTCTCACCCCTGACCATATCCAACAAAGTTCCTCCATTGAGATGACCGAATCTTTCATGCCAAATTTGCATGTTGGATTTATTAATAGTGACAACGTTAGCTTGCTGCTTCCTTTCCTTTAGATAATACAGGTCACCAATTCTGTTGCCTTCTAACTTTGCTTTTCCCTGTTTATCACATACAGTCACACGATTTCGCTCAAATAACACATTATAATTTCTATCAGTTAATTTTGCCACTGATATGAGGTTGGTGCGAAGTTCAGGTACATATAGTGCGTTTTCTAAATGTAGATCAATTGGTTTAATCCCGTTAGTTGATGGTATAATTACCTTTCCTTTGGCCTTTATGTCGGTTGACATGTTGTTTGCAAGATTCAACTTTCCTGGCTCCGAAGGTTCTATTTTCTTCATCATACTGTAGTCCTTGCAGAGGTGTACTGTACAGCCGCTATCAATGCACCATCCATTATTGTTTTCTTCAGCTTTAACTTGTAGTGCGTACTCAGTTTTGTATGCAAAAGAGCAGACTCTTTCAGCGAGATCGGCTTGATCCTTTGTGAGGGGGCAGCTCGCTGCCATATGTCCTCGCTTTTTGCACTTGTGGCATTTATACTTAAAATTATCACGGTTCTTTGGTTTCCAATCATTTGGTTTAGAATCATTTGATTTCCAATTTGGCTTTGGTTTCACTTGCTTTTTATAGTTCCTATGAGTGTAGAGAACAGCATTTGAATCATTGTCCGAGGCCTTACCTTTTCTTGTTTGGCTTTCATCTAAAATTTTGATGCGTAACGCTTCTGGATCAGGTAACTTGTCTCGAGATTCTATGGCGCATCTGAAATTGTCATAGCTATTGGGTAAACTATGCAATAACATAAGGCTTTGCAATTCCTCATTTATGTCTATTGACATTTCAGATAGTTTATCGACAATTTCAAAGAATTGATCGGTATGTTCCTGTGTGTCACCGCTCTCCTGTAGTTGGTGTGACGTTAACTGCTTCCACAACGATGCTTTCTTTGCTGGTCCTTTAGAGGCAAATGCTGATTCTAACTTCAGCCAGACATCGCGTGATGTCTTGCAATTTCTGATCGTCTTCAGTAACGGAGGACTGATGGACAGTATTAGGTCCGATTTTGCCACTGAATCTTCCTCGATCCATTTGTTCAAGGCCGTACTCGACGTCGCTTCGTTCTCCGCGAGCTCGGGTTTCACTTTTGTACCGTTGACGTATTTCCAACCCTGATTTTTTATTAAAAGAGCTTCTACCTTTATCCTCCATGTATCGTAGTTGCTTCTTGTGAGCAATTCCAGCCGTGTGGAACCCGTATTATAAGCTTCCATGCTTACTTCCAACTTGTTTCACACACTTAACCTCAAAAAAAAATTCCTTTTTTTTTTTTATTTATCTTGAGTGCTCTGGGCCCATAACCTATTGTATGTTAGTAATAGATAATACTTTTATACGTTTGGTAGCAGAGCGTGGTTGTACGATAAATGAGAAAACTGCGTTTCTTTAGTATGAGAATATAGTATATTTATAAGTAAAAACAAAGTACATACTCGCGATCGAGACTCAATACAAAGCACTAGAGGGAGATCACGGAAGAGGGCCCAAGCGTTCCCGTCTATCGGGGGGAGTCGCGGGAGCTACGAACTCCAACATTATCCTTACCTACCGTCGATGCAAAACGATTGGAAACATCGATTATAACGTATTCGTGCCAATTATCGATAGACAGAACGATTGCGGGAGATGGGAGGTGAAGCCTTACCTACGGTCGATGCAAAACGTTTGGAAACATCGAATAGCACGTATTCGTGCCAATTATCGATAGAAAGAACGATTGCGGGAGCTGGGAAGTGAATCCTAACCTCCCGTCGATGCAGAACGATTGGAAACATCGAATATAACGTATTCGTGCCAATTATCAATAGAAAGAACGATTGCTGGAGCTGGGAAGTGATTCCTTACCTCCCGTCGATGCAGAACGATTGGAAACATCGAATATAACGCATTCGAGCCAATTATCGATAGACAGAACGATTGCGGGAGATGGGAGGTAAATCCTTACCTACGGTCGATGCAAAACGATTGGAAACATCGAATAGCACGTATTCGTGCCAATTATCGATAGAAAGAACAATTGCGGGAGCAGGGAAGTGAATCCTTACCTCCCGTCGATGCAGAACGATTGGAAACATCGAATATAACGCATTCGAGCCAATTATCGATAGACAGAACGATTGCGGGAGATGGGAGGTAAATCCTTACCTACGGTCGATGCAAAACGATTGGAAACATCGAATAGCACGTATTCGTGCCAATTATCGATTGAAAGAACAATTGCGGGAGCTGGGAAGTGAATCCTTACCTTCCGTCGATGCAGAAGGATTGGAAACATCGAATATAACGTATTCGAGCCAATTATCGATAGAAAGAACGATTGCGGGAGCTGGGAAGTGAATCCTTACCTCCCGTCGATGCAGAACGATTGGAAACATCGAATATAACGCATTCGAGCCAATTATCGATAGACAGAACGATTGCGCGAGATACGAGGTGAATCCTTACCTACGGTCGATGCAAAACGATTGGAAAAATGGAATAGCACGTATTCGTGCCAATTATCGATAGAAAGAACGATTGCGGGAGTTGGGAAGTGAATCCTTACCTACCGTCGGTGCAAAACGATTGGAAACATCGAATAGCATATATTCGTTCCAATTATCGATAGAAAGAACGATTGCGGGAGCTGGCAAGTGAATCCTTACCTCCCGTCGATGCAGAACGATTGGAAACATCGAATATAACGTATTCGTGCCAATTATCAATAGAAAGAACGATTGCTGGAGCTGGGAAGTGAATCCTTACCTCCCGTCGATGCAGAACGATTGGAAACATCGAATATAACGCATTCGAGCCAATTATCAATAGACAGAACGATTGCGGGAGATGGGAGGTAAATCCTTACCTACGGTCGATGCAAAACGATTGGAAACATCGAATAGCACGTATTCGTGCCAATTATCGATAGAAAGAACAATTGCGGGAGCAGGGAAGTGAATCCTTACCTTCCGTCGATGCAGAAGGATTGGAAACATCGAATATAACGTATTCGAGCCAATTATCGATAGAAAGAACGATTGCGGGAGCTGGGATGTTAATCCTTACCTACCGTCGGTGCAAAACGATTGGAAACGTCGAATATCACGTATTCGTGCCAATTATCGATAGACAGAACGATTGCGCGAGATGCGAGGTGAATCCTTACCTACGGTCGATGCAAAACGATTGGAAAAATGGAATAGCACGTATTCGTGCCACATATCGATAGAAAGAACGATTGCGGGAGTTGGGAAGTGAATCCTTACCTACCGTCGGTGCAAAACGATTGGAAACATCGAATAGCACATATTCGTTCCAATTATCGATAGAAAGAACGATTGCGGGAGCTGGGAAGTGAATCCTTACCTTCCGTCGATGCAGAACGATTGGAAAAATCGAATATAACGTATTCGAGCGAATTATCGATAGACAGAACGATTGTGGGAGATGGGAGGTGAATCCTTACCTACGGTCGATGCAAAACGATTGGAAACATCGATTATAACGTATTCGTGCCAATTATCGATAGAAACGACGATTGCGGGAGCTGGGAGGTGAATCCTTACCTACCGTCGGTGCAAAACGATTGGAAACATCGAACAGCACATATTCGTACCAATTATCGATTGAAAGAACGATTGCGGGAGCTGGGAAGTGAATCCTTACTTCCCGTCGATGCAGAACGATTGGAAACATCGAATATAACGTATTCGAGCCAATTATAGATAGACAGAACGATTGCGGGAGATGGGAGGTGAATCCTTACCCACGGTTGATGGACAACGATTGGAAAAATCGAATATAACGTATTCGAGCCAATTATCGATAGACAGAACGATTGCGGGAGATGGGAGCTGAATCCTTACCTACGGTCGATGCAAACCGATTGGAAACATCGAATAGCACGTATTCGTGCGAATTATCGATAGAAAGAACAATTGCGGGAGCTGGGAAGTGAATCCTTACGTACCGACGATGCAAAACGATTGAAAACATCGATTATAACGTATTCGTGCCAATTATCGATAGAAGCAACGATTGCGGGAGCTGCGAAGTGAATCCTTACCTACCGTCGGTGCAAAACGATTGGAAACGTCGAATATCACGTATTCGTGCGAATTATCGTTAGACAGAACGATTGCGGGAGATGGGAGGTCAATCCTTACCTCCCGTCGATGCAGAACGATTGGAAACATCGAATATAACGCATTCGAGCCAATTATCGATAGACAGAACGATTGCGGGAGATGGGAGGTAAATCCTTACCTACGGTCGATGCAAAACGATTGGAAACATCGAATAGCACGTATTCGTGCCAATTATCGATTGAAAGAACAATTGCGGGAGCTGGGAAGTGAATCCTTACCTTCCGTCGATGCAGAAGGATTGGAAACATCGAATATAACGTATTCGAGCCAATTATCGATAGAAAGAACGATTGCGGGAGCTGGGAAGTGAATCCTTACCTCCCGTCGATGCAGAACGATTGGAAACATCGAATATAACGCATTCGAGCCAATTATCGATAGACAGAACGATTGCGCGAGATACGAGGTGAATCCTTACCTACGGTCGATGCAAAACGATTGGAAACATCGATTATAACGTATTCGTGCCAATTATCGATAGAAAGAACGATTGCGGGAGCTGGGAAGTTAATCCTTACCTACCGTCGGTGCAAAACGATTGGAAACGTCGAATATCACGTATTCGTGCCAATTATCGATAGAAACGACGATTGCGGGAGCTGGGAAGTGAATCCTTACCTACCGTCGGTGCAAAACGATTGGAAACGTCGAATATCACGTATTCGTGCGAATTATCGATAGACAGAACGATTGCGGGAGATGGGAGGTCAATCCTTACCTCCCGTCGATGCAGAACGATTGGAAACATCGAATATAACGTATTCGAGCCAATTATAGATAGACAGAACGATTGCGGGAGATGGGTGGTGAATCCTTACCCACGGTCGATGGAAAACGATTGGAAAAATCGAATATAACGTATTCGAGCCAATTATCGATAGACAGAACGATTGCGGGAGATGGGAGGTGAATCCTTACCTACGGTCGATGCAAAACGATTGGAAACATCGAATAGCACGTATTCGTGCCAATTATCGATAGAAAGAACGATTGCGGGAGCTGGGAAGTGAATCCTTACCTCCCGTCGATGCAGAACGATTGGAAACATCGAATATAACGCATTCGAGCCAATTATCGATAGACAGAACGATTGCGGGAGATGGGAGGTAAATCCTTACCTACGGTCGATGCAGAACGATTGGAAACATCGAATAGCACGTATTCGTGCCAATTATCGATTGAAAGAACAATTGCGGGAGCTGGGAAGTGAATCCTTACCTTCCGTCGATGCAGAAGGATTGGAAACATCGAATATAACGTATTCGTGCCAATTATCGATAGAAAGAACGATTGCGGGAGCTGGGAAGTGAATCCTTACTTCCCGTCGATGCAGAACGATTGGAAACATCGAATATAACGTATTCGAGCCAATTATAGATAGACAGAACGATTGCGGGAGATGGGAGGTGAATCCTTACCCACGGTCGATGGACAACGATTGGAAAAATCGAATATAACGTATTCGAGCCAATTATCGATAGACAGAACGATTGCGGGAGATGGGAGCTGAATCCTTACCTACGGTCGATGCAAACCGATTGGAAACATCGAATAGCACGTATTCGTGCGAATTATCGATAGAAAGAACAATTGCGGGAGCTGGGAAGTGAATCCTTACGTACCGACGATGCAAAACGATTGAAAACATCGATTATAACGTATTCGTGCCAATTATCGATAGAAACAACGATTGCGGGAGCTGCGAAGTGAATCCTTACCTACCGTCGGTGCAAAACGATTGGAAACGTCGAATATCACGTATTCGTGCGAATTATCGATAGACAGAACGATTGCGGGAGATGGGAGGTCAATCCTTACCTCCCGTCGATGCAGAACGATTGGAAACATCGAATATAACGCATTCGAGCCAATTATCGATAGACAGAACGATTGCGGGAGATGGGAGGTAAATCCTTACCTACGGTCGATGCAAAACGATTGGAAACATCGAGTAGCACGTATTCGTGCCAATTATCGATTGAAAGAACAATTGCGGGAGCTGGGAAGTGAATCCTTACCTTCCGTCGATGCAGAAGGATTGGAAACATCGAATATAACGTATTCGAGCCAATTATCGATAGAAAGAACGATTGCGGGAGCTGGGAAGTGAATCCTTACCTCCCATCGATGCAGAACGATTGGAAACATCGAATATAACGCATTCGAGCCAATTATCGATAGACAGAACGATTGCGCGAGATACGAGGTGAATCCTTACCTACGGTCGATGCAAAACGATTGGAAAAATGGAATAGCACGTATTCGTGCCAATTATCGATAGAAAGAACGATTGCGGGAGTTGGGAAGTGAATCCTTACCTACCGTCGGTGCAAAACGATTGGAAACATCGAATAGCACATATTCGTTCCAATTATCGATAGAAAGAACGATTGCGGGAGCTGGCAAGTGACTCCTTACCTTCCGTCGATGCAGAACGATTGGAAAAATCGAATATAACGTATTCGAGCCAATTATCGATAGACAGAACGATTGTGGGAGATGGGAGGTGAATCCTTACCTACGGTCGATGCAAAACGATTGGAAACATCGATTATAACGTATTCGTGCCAATTATCGATAGAAACGACGATTGCGGGAGCTGGGAAGTGAATCCTTACCTACCGTCGGTGCAAAACGATTGGAAACATCGAATAGCACATATTCGTGCCAATTATCGATAGAAAGAACGATTGCGGGAGCTGGGAAGTGAATCCATACGTACCGTCGATGCAAAACGATTGGAAACATCGATTATAACGTATTCGTGCCAATTATCGATAGAAACGACGATTGCGGGAGCTGGGAAGTGAATCCTTACCTACCGTCGGTGCAAAACGATTGGAAACGTCGAATATCACGTATTCGTGCGAATTATCGATAGACAGAACGATTGCGGGAGATGGGAGGTCAATCCTTACCTCCCGTCGATGCAGAACGATTGGAAACATCGAATATAACGTATTCGAGCCAATTATAGATAGACAGAACGATTGCGGGAGATGGGAGGTGAATCCTTACCCACGGTTGATGGACAACGATTGGAAAAATCGAATATAACGTATTCGAGCCAATTATCGATAGACAGAACGATTGCGGGAGATGGGAGCTGAATCCTTACCTACGGTCGATGCAAACCGATTGGAAACATCGAATAGCACGTATTCGTGCGAATTATCGATAGAAAGAACAATTGCGGGAGCTGGGAAGTGAATCCTTACGTACCGACGATGCAAAACGATTGAAAACATCGATTATAACGTATTCGTGCCAATTATCGATAGAAGCAACGATTGCGGGAGCTGCGAAGTGAATCCTTACCTACCGTCGGTGCAAAACGATTGGAAACGTCGAATATCACGTATTCGTGCGAATTATCGTTAGACAGAACGATTGCGGGAGATGGGAGGTCAATCCTTACCTCCCGTCGATGCAGAACGATTGGAAACATCGAATATAACGCATTCGAGCCAATTATCGATAGACAGAACGATTGCGGGAGATGGGAGGTAAATCCTTACCTACGGTCGATGCAAAACGATTGGAAACATCGAATAGCACGTATTCGTGCCAATTATCGATTGAAAGAACAATTGCGGGAGCTGGGAAGTGAATCCTTACCTTCCGTCGATGCAGAAGGATTGGAAACATCGAATATAACGTATTCGAGCCAATTATCGATAGAAAGAACGATTGCGGGAGCTGGGAAGTGAATCCTTACCTCCCGTCGATGCAGAACGATTGGAAACATCGAATATAACGCATTCGAGCCAATTATCGATAGACAGAACGATTGCGCGAGATACGAGGTGAATCCTTACCTACGGTCGATGCAAAACGATTGGAAACATCGATTATAACGTATTCGTGCCAATTATCGATAGAAAGAACGATTGCGGGAGCTGGGAAGTTAATCCTTACCTACCGTCGGTGCAAAACGATTGGAAACGTCGAATATCACGTATTCGTGCCAATTATCGATAGAAACGACGATTGCGGGAGCTGGGAAGTGAATCCTTACCTACCGTCGGTGCAAAACGATTGGAAACGTCGAATATCACGTATTCGTGCGAATTATCGATAGACAGAACGATTGCGGGAGATGGGAGGTCAATCCTTACCTCCCGTCGATGCAGAACGATTGGAAACATCGAATATAACGTATTCGAGCCAATTATAGATAGACAGAACGATTGCGGGAGATGGGTGGTGAATCCTTACCCACGGTCGATGGAAAACGATTGGAAAAATCGAATATAACGTATTCGAGCCAATTATCGATAGACAGAACGATTGCGGGAGATGGGAGGTGAATCCTTACCTACGGTCGATGCAAAACGATTGGAAACATCGAATAGCACGTATTCGTGCCAATTATCGATAGAAAGAACGATTGCGGGAGCTGGGAAGTGAATCCTTACCTCCCGTCGATGCAGAACGATTGGAAACATCGAATATAACGCATTCGAGCCAATTATCGATAGACAGAACGATTGCGGGAGATGGGAGGTAAATCCTTACCTACGGTCGATGCAGAACGATTGGAAACATCGAATAGCACGTATTCGTGCCAATTATCGATTGAAAGAACAATTGCGGGAGCTGGGAAGTGAATCCTTACCTTCCGTCGATGCAGAAGGATTGGAAACATCGAATATAACGTATTCGTGCCAATTATCGATAGAAAGAACGATTGCGGGAGCTGGGAAGTGAATCCTTACTTCCCGTCGATGCAGAACGATTGGAAACATCGAATATAACGTATTCGAGCCAATTATAGATAGACAGAACGATTGCGGGAGATGGGAGGTGAATCCTTACCCACGGTCGATGGACAACGATTGGAAAAATCGAATATAACGTATTCGAGCCAATTATCGATAGACAGAACGATTGCGGGAGATGGGAGCTGAATCCTTACCTACGGTCGATGCAAACCGATTGGAAACATCGAATAGCACGTATTCGTGCGAATTATCGATAGAAAGAACAATTGCGGGAGCTGGGAAGTGAATCCTTACGTACCGACGATGCAAAACGATTGAAAACATCGATTATAACGTATTCGTGCCAATTATCGATAGAAACAACGATTGCGGGAGCTGCGAAGTGAATCCTTACCTACCGTCGGTGCAAAACGATTGGAAACGTCGAATATCACGTATTCGTGCGAATTATCGATAGACAGAACGATTGCGGGAGATGGGAGGTCAATCCTTACCTCCCGTCGATGCAGAACGATTGGAAACATCGAATATAACGCATTCGAGCCAATTATCGATAGACAGAACGATTGCGGGAGATGGGAGGTAAATCCTTACCTACGGTCGATGCAAAACGATTGGAAACATCGAGTAGCACGTATTCGTGCCAATTATCGATTGAAAGAACAATTGCGGGAGCTGGGAAGTGAATCCTTACCTTCCGTCGATGCAGAAGGATTGGAAACATCGAATATAACGTATTCGAGCCAATTATCGATAGAAAGAACGATTGCGGGAGCTGGGAAGTGAATCCTTACCTCCCATCGATGCAGAACGATTGGAAACATCGAATATAACGCATTCGAGCCAATTATCGATAGACAGAACGATTGCGCGAGATACGAGGTGAATCCTTACCTACGGTCGATGCAAAACGATTGGAAAAATGGAATAGCACGTATTCGTGCCAATTATCGATAGAAAGAACGATTGCGGGAGTTGGGAAGTGAATCCTTACCTACCGTCGGTGCAAAACGATTGGAAACATCGAATAGCACATATTCGTTCCAATTATCGATAGAAAGAACGATTGCGGGAGCTGGCAAGTGACTCCTTACCTTCCGTCGATGCAGAACGATTGGAAAAATCGAATATAACGTATTCGAGCCAATTATCGATAGACAGAACGATTGTGGGAGATGGGAGGTGAATCCTTACCTACGGTCGATGCAAAACGATTGGAAACATCGATTATAACGTATTCGTGCCAATTATCGATAGAAACGACGATTGCGGGAGCTGGGAAGTGAATCCTTACCTACCGTCGGTGCAAAACGATTGGAAACATCGAATAGCACATATTCGTGCCAATTATCGATAGAAAGAACGATTGCGGGAGCTGGGAAGTGAATCCATACGTACCGTCGATGCAAAACGATTGGAAACATCGATTATAACGTATTCGTGCCAATTATCGATAGAAACGACGATTGCGGGAGCTGGGAAGTGAATCCTTACCTACCGTCGGTGCAAAACGATTGGAAACGTCGAATATCACGTATTCGTGCGAATTATCGATAGACAGAACGATTGCGGGAGATGGGAGGTCAATCCTTACCTCCCGTCGATGCAGAACGATTGGAAACATCGAATATAACGTATTCGAGCCAATTATAGATAGACAGAACGATTGCGGGAGATGGGAGGTGAATCCTTACCCACGGTTGATGGACAACGATTGGAAAAATCGAATATAACGTATTCGAGCCAATTATCGATAGACAGAACGATTGCGGGAGATGGGAGCTGAATCCTTACCTACGGTCGATGCAAACCGATTGGAAACATCGAATAGCACGTATTCGTGCGAATTATCGATAGAAAGAACAATTGCGGGAGCTGGGAAGTGAATCCTTACGTACCGACGATGCAAAACGATTGAAAACATCGATTATAACGTATTCGTGCCAATTATCGATAGAAGCAACGATTGCGGGAGCTGCGAAGTGAATCCTTACCTACCGTCGGTGCAAAACGATTGGAAACGTCGAATATCACGTATTCGTGCGAATTATCGTTAGACAGAACGATTGCGGGAGATGGGAGGTCAATCCTTACCTCCCGTCGATGCAGAACGATTGGAAACATCGAATATAACGCATTCGAGCCAATTATCGATAGACAGAACGATTGCGGGAGATGGGAGGTAAATCCTTACCTACGGTCGATGCAAAACGATTGGAAACATCGAATAGCACGTATTCGTGCCAATTATCGATTGAAAGAACAATTGCGGGAGCTGGGAAGTGAATCCTTACCTTCCGTCGATGCAGAAGGATTGGAAACATCGAATATAACGTATTCGAGCCAATTATCGATAGAAAGAACGATTGCGGGAGCTGGGAAGTGAATCCTTACCTCCCGTCGATGCAGAACGATTGGAAACATCGAATATAACGCATTCGAGCCAATTATCGATAGACAGAACGATTGCGCGAGATACGAGGTGAATCCTTACCTACGGTCGATGCAAAACGATTGGAAACATCGATTATAACGTATTCGTGCCAATTATCGATAGAAAGAACGATTGCGGGAGCTGGGAAGTTAATCCTTACCTACCGTCGGTGCAAAACGATTGGAAACGTCGAATATCACGTATTCGTGCCAATTATCGATAGAAACGACGATTGCGGGAGCTGGGAAGTGAATCCTTACCTACCGTCGGTGCAAAACGATTGGAAACGTCGAATATCACGTATTCGTGCGAATTATCGATAGACAGAACGATTGCGGGAGATGGGAGGTCAATCCTTACCTCCCGTCGATGCAGAACGATTGGAAACATCGAATATAACGTATTCGAGCCAATTATAGATAGACAGAACGATTGCGGGAGATGGGTGGTGAATCCTTACCCACGGTCGATGGAAAACGATTGGAAAAATCGAATATAACGTATTCGAGCCAATTATCGATAGACAGAACGATTGCGGGAGATGGGAGGTGAATCCTTACCTACGGTCGATGCAAAACGATTGGAAACATCGAATAGCACGTATTCGTGCCAATTATCGATAGAAAGAACGATTGCGGGAGCTGGGAAGTGAATCCTTACCTCCCGTCGATGCAGAACGATTGGAAACATCGAATATAACGCATTCGAGCCAATTATCGATAGACAGAACGATTGCGGGAGATGGGAGGTAAATCCTTACCTACGGTCGATGCAGAACGATTGGAAACATCGAATAGCACGTATTCGTGCCAATTATCGATTGAAAGAACAATTGCGGGAGCTGGGAAGTGAATCCTTACCTTCCGTCGATGCAGAAGGATTGGAAACATCGAATATAACGTATTCGTGCCAATTATCGATAGAAAGAACGATTGCGGGAGCTGGGAAGTGAATCCTTACTTCCCGTCGATGCAGAACGATTGGAAACATCGAATATAACGTATTCGAGCCAATTATAGATAGACAGAACGATTGCGGGAGATGGGAGGTGAATCCTTACCCACGGTCGATGGACAACGATTGGAAAAATCGAATATAACGTATTCGAGCCAATTATCGATAGACAGAACGATTGCGGGAGATGGGAGCTGAATCCTTACCTACGGTCGATGCAAACCGATTGGAAACATCGAATAGCACGTATTCGTGCGAATTATCGATAGAAAGAACAATTGCGGGAGCTGGGAAGTGAATCCTTACGTACCGACGATGCAAAACGATTGAAAACATCGATTATAACGTATTCGTGCCAATTATCGATAGAAACAACGATTGCGGGAGCTGCGAAGTGAATCCTTACCTACCGTCGGTGCAAAACGATTGGAAACGTCGAATATCACGTATTCGTGCGAATTATCGATAGACAGAACGATTGCGGGAGATGGGAGGTCAATCCTTACCTCCCGTCGATGCAGAACGATTGGAAACATCGAATATAACGCATTCGAGCCAATTATCGATAGACAGAACGATTGCGGGAGATGGGAGGTAAATCCTTACCTACGGTCGATGCAAAACGATTGGAAACATCGAGTAGCACGTATTCGTGCCAATTATCGATTGAAAGAACAATTGCGGGAGCTGGGAAGTGAATCCTTACCTTCCGTCGATGCAGAAGGATTGGAAACATCGAATATAACGTATTCGAGCCAATTATCGATAGAAAGAACGATTGCGGGAGCTGGGAAGTGAATCCTTACCTCCCATCGATGCAGAACGATTGGAAACATCGAATATAACGCATTCGAGCCAATTATCGATAGACAGAACGATTGCGCGAGATACGAGGTGAATCCTTACCTACGGTCGATGCAAAACGATTGGAAAAATGGAATAGCACGTATTCGTGCCAATTATCGATAGAAAGAACGATTGCGGGAGTTGGGAAGTGAATCCTTACCTACCGTCGGTGCAAAACGATTGGAAACATCGAATAGCACATATTCGTTCCAATTATCGATAGAAAGAACGATTGCGGGAGCTGGCAAGTGACTCCTTACCTTCCGTCGATGCAGAACGATTGGAAAAATCGAATATAACGTATTCGAGCCAATTATCGATAGACAGAACGATTGTGGGAGATGGGAGGTGAATCCTTACCTACGGTCGATGCAAAACGATTGGAAACATCGATTATAACGTATTCGTGCCAATTATCGATAGAAACGACGATTGCGGGAGCTGGGAAGTGAATCCTTACCTACCGTCGGTGCAAAACGATTGGAAACATCGAATAGCACATATTCGTGCCAATTATCGATAGAAAGAACGATTGCGGGAGCTGGGAAGTGAATCCATACGTACCGTCGATGCAAAACGATTGGAAACATCGATTATAACGTATTCGTGCCAATTATCGATAGAAACGACGATTGCGGGAGCTGGGAAGTGAATCCTTACCTACCGTCGGTGCAAAACGATTGGAAACGTCGAATATCACGTATTCGTGCGAATTATCGATAGACAGAACGATTGCGGGAGATGGGAGGTCAATCCTTACCTCCCGTCGATGCAGAACGATTGGAAACATCGAATATAACGTATTCGAGCCAATTATAGATAGACAGAACGATTGCGGGAGATGGGTGGTGAATCCTTACCCACGGTCGATGGAAAACGATTGGAAAAATCGAATATAACGTATTCCAGCCAATTATCGATAGACAGAACGATTGCGGGAGATGGGAGGTGAATCCTTACCTACGGTCGATGCAAAACGATTGGAAACATCGAATAGCACGTATTCGTGCCAATTATCGATAGAAAGAACGATTGCGGGAGCTGGGAAGTGAATCCTTACCTCCCGTCGATGCAGAACGATTGGAAATATCGAATATAACGCATTCGAGCCAATTATCGATAGACAGAACGATTGCGGGAGATGGGAGGTGAATCATTACCTACGGTCGATGCAAAACGATTGGAAACATCGATTAAAACGTATTCGTGCCAATTATGGATAGAAAGAACGATTCGGGAGCTGGGAGGTGAATCCTTACCTACGGTCGATGCAAAACGATTGGAAACATCGAATAGCACGTATTCGTGCCAATTATCGATAGACAGAACGATTGCGGGAGCTGGGAAGTGAATCCTTCCCTACCGTCGGTGCAAAACGATTGGAAACATCGAATAGCACGTATTGGTGCCAATTATCGATAGAAAGAACGATTGCGGGAGCTGGGAAGTGAATCCTTACCTCCCGTCGATGCAGAACGATTGGAAAAATGGATTAGCACGTATTCGTGCCAATTATCGATAGAAAGAACGATTGCGGGAGTTGGGAAGTGAATCCTTACCTACCGTCGGTGCAAAACGATTGGAAACATCGAATAGCACATATTCGTTCCAATTATCGATAGAAAGAACGATTGCGGGAGCTGGGAAGTGAATCCTTACCTTCCGTCGATGCAGAACGATTGGAAAAATCGAATATAACGTATTCGAGCCAATTATCGATAGACAGAACGATTGTGGGAGATGGGAGGTGAATCCTTACCTACGGTCGATGCAAACCGATTGGAAACATCGATTATAACGTATTCGTGCCAATTATCGATAGAAACGACGATTGCGGGAGCTGGGAAGTGAATCCTTACCTACCGTCGGTGCAAAACGATTGGAAACATCGAATAGCACATATTCGTGCCAATTATCGATAGAAAGAACGATTGCGGGAGCTGGGAAGTGAATCCATACGTACCGTCGATGCAAAACGATTGGAAACATCGATTATAACGTATTCGTGCCAATTATCGATAGAAACGACGATTGCGGGTGCTGGGAAGTGAATCCTTACCTACCGTCGGTGCAAAACGATTGGAAACGTCGAATATCACGTACTCGTGCGAATTATCGATAGACAGAACGATTGCGGGAGATGGGAGGTCAATCCTTACCTCCCGTCGATGCAGAAGGATTGGAAACATCGAATATAACGTATTCGAGCCAATTATCGATAGAAAGAACGATTGCGGGAGCTGGGAAGTTAATCCTTACCTACCGTCGGTGCAAAACGATTGGAAACGTCGAATATCACGTATTCGTGCCAATTATCGATAGAAACGACGATTGCGGGAGCTGGGAAGTGAATCCTTACCTACCGTCGGTGCAAAACGATTGGAAACGTCGAATATCACGTATTCGTGCGAATTATCGATAGACAGAACGATTGCGGGAGATGGGAGGTCAATCCTTACCTCCCGTCGATGCAGAACGATTGGAAACATCGAATATAACGTATTCGAGCCAATTATAGATAGACAGAACGATTGCGGGAGATGGGTGGTGAATCCTTACCCACGGTCGATGGAAAACGATTGGAAAAATCGAATATAACGTATTCGAGCCAATTATCGATAGACAGAACGATTGCGGGAGATGGGAGGTGAATCCTTACCTACGGTCGATGCAAAACGATTGGAAACATCGAATAGCACGTATTCGTGCCAATTATCGATAGAAAGAACGATTGCGGGAGCTGGGAAGTGAATCCTTACCTCCCGTCGATGCAGAACGATTGGAAACATCGAATATAACGCATTCGAGCCAATTATCGATAGACAGAACGATTGCGGGAGATGGGAGGTAAATCCTTACCTACGGTCGATGCAAACCGATTGGAAACATCGAATAGCACGAATTCGTGCCAATTATCGATAGAAAGAACAATTGCGGGAGCTGGGAAGTGAATCCTTACCTTCCGTCGATGCAGAAGGATTGGAAACATCGAATATAACGTATTCGAGCCAATTATCGATAGAATGAACGATTGCGGGAGCTGGGAAGTTAATCCTTACCTACCGTCGGTGCAAAACGATTGGAAACGTCGAATATCACGTATTCGTGCCAATTATCGATAGACAGAACGATTGCGCGAGATGCGAGGTGAATCCTTACCTACGGTCGATGCAAAACGATTGGAAACATCGAATATCACGTATTCGTGCCAATTATCGATAGAAAGAACGATTGCGGGAGCTGGGAAGTGAATCCTCACCTCCCGTCGATGCAGAACGATTGGAAAAATCGAATATAACGTATTCTAGCCAATTATCAATAGACAGAACGATTGCGGGCGATGGGAGGTGAATCATTACCTACGGTCGATGCAAAACGATTGGAAACATCGATTATAACGTATTCGTGCCAATTATGGATAGAAAGAACGATTGCGGGAGCTGGGAGGTGAATCCTTACCTACGGTCGATGCAAAACGATTGGAAACATCGAATAGCACGTATTCGTGCCAATTATCGATAGACAGAACGATTGCGGGAGCTGGGAAGTGAATCCTTCCCTACCGTCGGTGCAAAACGATTGGAAACATCGAATAGCACGTATTGGTGCCAATTATCGATAGAAAGAACGATTGCGGGAGCTGGGAAGTGAATCCTTACCTCCCGTCGATGCAGAACGATTGGAAAAATGGAATAGCACGTATTCGTGCCAATTATCGATAGAAAGAACGATTGCGGGAGTTGGGAAGTGAATCCTTACCTACCGTCGGTGCAAAACGATTGGAAACATCGAATAGCACATATTCGTTCCAATTATCGATAGAAAGAACGATTGCGGGAGCTGGCAAGTGAATCCTTACCTTCCGTCGATGCAGAACGATTGGAAAAATCGAATATAACGTATTCGAGCCAATTATCGATAGACAGAACGATTGTGGGAGATGGGAGGTGAATCCTTACCTACGGTCGATGCAAAACGATTGGAAACATCGATTATAACGTATTCGTGCCAATTATCGATAGAAACGACGATTGCGGGAGCTGGGAAGTGAATCCTTACCTACCGTCGGTGCAAAACGATTGGAAACATCGAATAGCACATATTCGTGCCAATTATCGATAGAAAGAACGATTGCGGGAGCTGGGAAGTGAATCCATACGTACCGTCGATGCAAAACGATTGGAAACATCGATTATAACGTATTCGTGCCAATTATCGATAGAAACGACGATTGCGGGAGCTGGGAAGTGAATCCTTACCTACCGTCGGTGCAAAACGATTGGAAACGTCGAATATCACGTATTCGTGCGAATTATCGATAGACAGAACGATTGCGGGAGATGGGAGGTCAATCCTTACCTCCCGTCGATGCAGAAGGATTGGAAACATCGAATATAACGTATTTGTGACGTCTGCCGGCATCGCCTTCGACGTATTGATTTAGATCGTCGTCGGTAAAGAGAACGCCCTCCATACGTTCCTCTTCTAATTCTATTTCTAAGCGCCTGAAGTTGGTACGCAGGATTCGCCACCAGGTCGCCATCGTCGTCGTCGTCTTCGCGCAAGTGGTCGCCCCTTGGCCACTTCATATATATATAAGTTCCGATCCTGAATCCTTGCGTCTGGGGCAGGAGTCGACTGCAGCCCTACTGATGAGTCTAGGCGGTCGATTCCGAGACGAAACGCACATCCAAACTCCAATATCCTTTTTCCTTCCTCGACATGCCTCCTCTCCCCGGAGAAATTACGGTCCTCAGCAAGTTGTTGCAGCGGCGGGCTGGGTGACGTGGCAAGATCCCTACGTTGCGTCCCACCTTAGGGCCGGGACGTAACATATTCGAGCCAATTATCGATAGAAAGAACGATTGCGGGAGCTGGGAAGTGAATCCTTACCTACCGTCGGTGCAAAACGATTGGAAACGTCGAATATCACGTATTCGTGCGAATTATCGATAGACAGAACGATTGCGGGGGATGGGAGGTCAATCCTTACCTCCCGTCGATGCAGAACGATTGGAAACATCGAATATAACGTATTCGAGCCAATTATAGATAGACAGAACGATTGCGGGAGATGGGTGGTGAATCCTTACCCACGGTCGATGGAAAACGATTGGAAAAATCAAATATAACGTATTCGAGCCAATTATCGATAGACAGAACGATTGCGGGAGATGGGAGGTGAATCCTTACCTACGGTCGATGCAAAACGATTGGAAACATCGAATAGCACGTATTCGTGCCAATTATCGATAGAAAGAACGATTGCGGGAGCTGGGAAGTGAATCCTTACCTCCCGTCGATGCAGAACGATTGGAAACATCGAATATAACGCATTCGAGCCAATTATCGATAGACAGAACGATTGCGGGAGATGGGAGGTAAATCCTTACCTACGGTCGATGCAAAACGATTGGAAACATCGAATAGCACGTATTCGTGCCAATTATCGATTGAAAGAACAATTGCGGGAGCTGGGAAGTGAATCCTTACCTTCCGTCGATGCAGAAGGATTGGAAACATCGAATATAACGTATTCGTGCCAATTATCGATAGAAAGAACGATTGCGGGAGCTGGGAAGTGAATCCTTACTTCCCGTCGATGCAGAACGATTGGAAACATCGAATATAACGTATTCGAGCCAATTATAGATAGACAGAACGATTGCGGGAGATGGGAGGTGAATCCTTACCCACGGTCGATGGACAACGATTGGAAAAATCGAATATAACGTATTCGAGCCAATTATCGATAGACAGAACGATTGCGGGAGATGGGAGCTGAATCCTTACCTACGGTCGATGCAAACCGATTGGAAACATCGAATAGCACGTATTCGTGCGAATTATCGATAGAAAGAACAATTGCGGGAGCTGGGAAGTGAATCCTTACGTACCGACGATGCAAAACGATTGAAAACATCGATTATAACGTATTCGTGCCAATTATCGATAGACAGAACGATTGCGGGAGATGGGAGGTGAATCCTTACCCACGGTCGATGGACAACGATTGGAAACATCGAATATAACGTATTCGAGCCAATTATAGATAGACAGAACGATTGCGGGAGATGGGAGGTGAATCCTTACCCACGGTCGATGGACAACGATTGGAAACATCGAATATAACGTATTCGAGCCAATTATAGATAGACAGAACGATTGCGGGAGATGGGTGGTGAATCCTTACCCACGGTCGATGGAAAACGATTGGAAAAATCGAATATAACGTATTCGAGCCAATTATCGATAGAAAGAACGATTGCGGGATCTGGGAAGTGAATCCTTTCCTCCCGTCGATGCAGAAGGATTGGAAACATCGAATATAACGTATTCGAGCCAATTATCGATAGACAGAACGATTGCGGGAGATGGGAGGTGAATCCTTACCTACGGTCGATGCAAAACGATTGGAAACATCGAATAGCACGTATTCGTGCCAATTATCGATAGAAAGCACGATTGCGGGAGCTGGGAAGTGAATCCTTCCCTACCGTCGGTGCAAAACGATTGGAAACATCGAATAGCACGTATTCGTGCCAATTATCGATAGAAAGATCGATTGCGGGAGCTGGGAAGTGAATCCTTACCTCCCGTCGATGCAGAACGATTGGAAACATCGAATATAACGCATTCGAGCCAATTATCGATAGACAGAACGATTGCGGGAGATGGGAGGTACATCCTTACCTACGGTCGATGCAAACCGATTGGAAACATCGAATAGCACGTATTCGTGCCAATTATCGATAGAAAGAACAATTGCGGGAGCTGGGAAGTGAATCCTTACGTACCGTCGATGCAAAACGATTGAAAACATCGATTATAACGTATTCGTGCCAATTATCGATAGAAACAACGATTGCGGGAGCTGCGAAGTGAATCCTTACCTACCGTCGGTGCAAAACGATTGGAAACGTCGAATATCACGTATTCGTGCGAATTATCGATAGACAGAACGATTGCGGGAGATGGGAGGTGAATCCTTACCCACGGTCGATAGAAAACGATTGGAAAAATCGAATATAACGTATTCGAGCCAATTATCGATAGAAAGAACGATTGCGGGAGCTGGGAAGTGAATCCTTTCCTCCCGTCGATGCAGAAGGATTGGAAACATCGAATATAACGTATTCGAGCCAATTATCGATAGACAGAACGATTGCGGGAGATGGGAGGTGAATCCTTACCTACGGTCGATGCAAAACGATTGGAAACATCGAATAGCACGTATTCGTGCCAATTATCGATAGAAAGCACGATTGCGGGAGCTGGGAAGTGAATCCTTCCCTACCGTCGGTGCAAAACGATTGGAAACATCGAATAGCACGTATTCGTGCCAATTATCGATAGAAAGAACGATTGCGGGAGCTGGGAAGTGAATCCTTACCTCCCGTCGATGCAGAACGATTGGAAACATCGAATATAACGCATTCGAGCCAATTATCGATAGACAGAACGATTGCGGGAGATGGGAGGTACATCCTTACCTACGGTCGATGCAAACCAATTGGAAACATCGAATAGCACGTATTCGTGCCAATTATCGATAGAAAGAACGATTGCGGGAGCTGGGAAGTGAATCCTTTCCTCCCGTCGATGCAGAAGGATTGGAAACATCGAATATAACGTATTCGAGCCAATTATCGATAGACAGAACGATTGCGGGAGATGGGAGGTGAATCCTTACCTACGGTCGATGCAAAACGATTGGAAACATCGAATAGCACGTATTCGTGCCAATTATCGATAGAAAGCACGATTGCGGGAGCTGGGAAGTGAATCCTTCCCTACCGTCGGTGCAAAACGATTGGAAACATCGAATAGCACGTATTCGTGCCAATTATCGATAGAAAGAACGATTGCGGGAGCTGGGAAGTGAATCCTTACGTACCGTCGATGCAAAACGATTGAAAACATCGATTATAACGTATTCGTGCCAATTATCGATAGAAACAACGATGGCGGGAGCTGCGAAGTGAATCCTTACCTACCGTCGGTGCAAAACGATTGGAAACGTCGAATATCACGTATTCGTGCGAATTATCGATAGACAGAACGATTGCGGGAGATGGGAGGTGAATCCTTACCCACGGTCGATAGAAAACGATTGGAAAAATCGAATATAACGTATTCGAGCCAATTATCGATAGAAAGAACGATTGCGGGAGCTGGGAAGTGAATCCTTTCCTCCCGTCGATGCAGAAGGATTGGAAACATCGAATATAACGTATTGGAGCCAATTATCGATAGACAGAACGATTGCGGGAGATGGGAGGTGAATCCTTACCTACGGTCGATGCAAAACGATTGGAAACATCGAATAGCACGTATTCGTGCCAATTATCGATAGAAAGCACGATTGCGGGACCTGGGAAGTGAATCCTTCCCTACCGTCGGTGCAAAACGATTGGAAACATCGAATAGCACGTATTCGTGTCAATTATCGATAGAAAGAACGATTGCGGGAGCTGGGAAGTGAATCCTTACCTCCCGTCGATGCAGAACGATTGGAAACATCGAATATAACGCATTCGAGCCAATTATCGATAGACAGAACGATTGCGGGAGATGGGAGGTACATCCTTACCTACGGTCGATGCAAACCGATTGGAAACATCGAATAGCACGTATTCGTGCCAATTATCGATAGAAAGAACAATTGCGGGAGCTGGGAAGTGAATCCTTACGTACCGTCGATGCAAAACGATTGAAAACATCGATTATAACGTATTCGTGCCAATTATCGATAGAAACAACGATTGCGGGAGCTGCGAAGTGAATCCTTACCTACCGTCGGTGCAAAACGATTGGAAACGTCGAATATCACGTATTCGTGCGAATTATCGATAGACAGAACGATTGCGGGAGATGGGAGGTGAATCCTTACCCACGGTCGATAGAAAACGATTGGAAAAATCGAATATAACGTATTCGAGCCAATTATCGATAGAAAGAACGATTGCGGGAGCTGGGAAGTGAATCCTTTCCTCCCGTCGATGCAGAAGGATTGGAAACATCGAATATAACGTATTCGAGCCAATTATCAATAGACAGAACGATTGCGGGAGATGGGAGGTGAATCCTTACCTACGGTCGATGCAAAACGATTGGAAACATCGAATAGCACGTATTCGTGCCAATTATCGATAGAAAGCACGATTGCGGGAGCTGGGAAGTGAATCCTTCCCTACCGTCGGTGCAAAACGATTGGAAACATCGAATAGCACGTATTCGTGCCAATTATCGATAGAAAGAACGATTGCGGGAGCTGGGAAGTGAATCCTTACCTCCCGTCGATGCAGAACGATTGGAAACATCGAATATAACGCATTCGAGCCAATTATCGATAGACAGAACGATTGCGGGAGATGGGAGGTACATCCTTACCTACGGTCGATGCAAACCGATTGGAAACATCGAATAGCACGTATTCGTGCCAATTATCGATAGAAAGAACAATTGCGGGAGCTGGGAAGTGAATCCTTACGTACCGTCGATGCAAAACGATTGAAAACATCGATTATAACGTATTCGTGCCAATTATCGATAGAAACAACGATTGCGGGAGCTGCGAAGTGAATCCTTACCTACCGTCGGTGCAAAACGATTGGAAACGTCGAATATCACGTATTCGTGCGAATTATCGATAGACAGAACGATTGCGGGAGATGGGAGGTGAATCCTTACCCACGGTCGATAGAAAACGATTGGAAAAATCGAATATAACGTATTCGAGCCAATTATCGATAGAAAGAACGATTGCGGGAGCTGGGAAGTGAATCCTTTCCTCCCGTCGATGCAGAAGGATTGGAAACATCGAATATAACGTATTCGAGCCAATTATCGATAGACAGAACGATTGCGGGAGATGGGAGGTGAATCCTTACCTACGGTCGATGCAAAACGATTGGAAACATCGATTATAACGTATTCGTGCCAATTATCGATAGAAACGACGATTGCGGGAGCTGGGAAGTGAATCCTTACCTACCGTCGGTGCAAAACGATTGGAAACATCGAATAGCACATATTCGTGCCAATTATCGATAGAAAGAACGATTGCGGGAGCTGGGACGTGAATCCATACGTACCGTCGATGCAAAACGATTGGAAACGTCGAATATCACGTATTCGTGCCAATTATCGATAGACAGAACGATTGCGCGAGATGCGAGGTGAATCCTTACCTACGGTCGATGCAAAACGATTGGAAACATCGAATATCACGTATTCGTGCCAATTATCGATAGAAAGAACGATTGCGGGAGCTGGGAAGTGAATCCTCACCTCCCGTCGATGCAGAACGATTGGAAAAGTCGAATATAACGTATTCTAGCCAATTATCAATAGACAGAACGATTGCGGGAGATGGGAGGTGAATCATTACCTACGGTCGATGCAAAACGATTGGAAACATCGATTATAACGTATTCGTGCCAATTATGGATAGAAAGAACGATTGCGGGAGCTGGGAGGTGAATCCTTACCTACGGTCGATGCAAAACGATTGGAAACATCGAATAGCACGTATTCGTGCCAATTATCGATAGACAGAACGATTGCGGGAGCTGGGAAGTGAATCCTTCCCTACCGTCGGTGCAAAACGATTGGAAACATCGAATAGCACGTATTGGTGCCAATTATCGATAGAAAGAACGATTGCGGGAGCTGGGAAGTGAATCCTTACCTCCCGTCGATGCAGAACGATTGGAAAAATGGAATAGCACGTATTCGTGCCAATTATCGATAGAAAGAACGATTACGGGAGTTGGGAAGTGAATCCTTACCTACCGTCGGTGCAAAACGATTGGAAACATCGAATAGCACATATTCTTTCCAATTATCGATAGACAGAACGATTGCGCGAGATGCGAGGTGAATCCTTACCTACGGTCGATGCAAAACGATTGGAAACATCGAATATCACGTATTCGTGCCAATTATCGATAGAAAGAACGATTGCGGGAGCTGGGAAGTGAATCCTCACCTCCCGTCGATGCAGAACGATTGGAAAAATCGAATATAACGTATTCTAGCCAATTATCAATAGACAGAACGATTGCGGGAGATGGGAGGTGAATCATTACCTACGGTCGATGCAAAACGATTGGAAACATCGATTATAACGTATTCGTGCCAATTATGGATAGAAAGAACGATTGCGGGAGCAGGGAGGTGAATCCTTACCTACGGTCGATGCAAAACGATTGGAAACATCGAATAGCACGTATTCGTGCCAATTATCGATAGACAGAACGATTGCGGGAGCTGGGAAGTGAATCCTTCCCTACCGTCGGTGCAAAACGATTGGAAACATCGAATAGCACGTATTGGTGCCAATTATCGATAGAAAGAACGATTGCGGGAGCTGGGAAGTGAATCCTTACCTCCCGTCGATGCAGAACGATTGGAAAAATGGAATAGCACGTATTCGTGCCAATTATCGATAGAAAGAACGATTGCGGGAGTTGGGAAGTGAATCCTTACCTACCGTCGGTGCAAAACGATTGGAAACATCGAATAGCACATATTCTTTCCAATTATCGATAGAAAGAACGATTGCGGGAGCTGGGAAGTGAATCCTTACCTTCCGTCGATGCAGAAGGATTGGAAACATCGAATATAACGTATTCGAGCCAATTATCGATAGAAAGAACGATTGCGGGATCTGGGAAGTGAATCCTTTCCTCCCGTCGATGCAGAAGGATTGGAAACATCGAATATAACGTATTCGAGCCAATTATCGATAGACAGAACGATTGCGGGAGATGGGAGGTGAATCCTTACCTACGGTCGATGCAAAACGATTGGAAACATCGAATAGCACGTATTCGTGCCAATTATCGATAGAAAGCACGATTGCGGGAGCTGGGAAGTGAATCCTTCCCTACCGTCGGTGCAAAACGATTGGAAACATCGAATAGCACGTATTCGTGCCAATTATCGATAGAAAGAACGATTGCGGGAGCTGGGAAGTGAATCCTTACCTCCCGTCGATGCAGAACGATTGGAAACATCGAATATAACGCATTCGAGCCAATTATCGATAGACAGAACGATTGCGGGAGATGGGAGGTACATCCTTACCTACGGTCGATGCAAACCGATTGGAAACATCGAATAGCACGTATTCGTGCCAATTATCGATAGAAAGAACAATTGCGGGAGCTGGGAAGTGAATCCTTACGTACCGTCGATGCAAAACGATTGAAAACATCGATTATAACGTATTCGTGCCAATTATCGATAGAAACAACGATTGCGGGAGCTGCGAAGTGAATCCTTACCTACCGTCGGTGCAAAACGATTGGAAACGTCGAATATCACGTATTCGTGCGAATTATCGATAGACAGAACGATTGCGGGAGATGGGAGGTGAATCCTTACCCACGGTCGATAGAAAACGATTGGAAAAATCGAATATAACGTATTCGAGCCAATTATCGATAGAAAGAACGATTGCGGGAGCTGGGAAGTGAATCCTTTCCTCCCGTCGATGCAGAAGGATTGGAAACATCGAATATAACGTATTCGAGCCAATTATCGATAGACAGAACGATTGCGGGAGATGGGAGGTGAATCCTTACCTACGGTCGATGCAAAACGATTGGAAACATCGAATAGCACGTATTCGTGCCAATTATCGATAGAAAGCACGATTGCGGGAGCTGGGAAGTGAATCCTTCCCTACCGTCGGTGCAAAACGATTGGAAACATCGAATAGCACGTATTCGTGCCAATTATCGATAGAAAGAACGATTGCGGGAGCTGGGAAGTGAATCCTTACCTCCCGTCGATGCAGAACGATTGGAAACATCGAATATAACGCATTCGAGCCAATTATCGATAGACAGAACGATTGCGGGAGATGGGAGGTACATCCTTACCTACGGTCGATGCAAACCGATTGGAAACATCGAATAGCACGTATTCGTGCCAATTATCGATAGAAAGAACGATTGCGGGAGCTGGGAAGTGAATCCTTTCCTCCCGTCGATGCAGAAGGATTGGAAACATCGAATATAACGTATTCGAGCCAATTATCGATAGACAGAACGATTGCGGGAGATGGGAGGTGAATCCTTACCTACGGTCGATGCAAAACGATTGGAAACATCGAATAGCACGTATTCGTGCCAATTATCGATAGAAAGCACGATTGCGGGAGCTGGGAAGTGAATCCTTACGTACCGTCGATGCAAAACGATTGAAAACATCGATTATAACGTATTCGTGCCAATTATCGATAGAAACAACGATGGCGGGAGCTGCGAAGTGAATCCTTACCTACCGTCGGTGCAAAACGATTGGAAACGTCGAATATCACGTATTCGTGCGAATTATCGATAGACAGAACGATTGCGGGAGATGGGAGGTGAATCCTTACCCACGGTCGATAGAAAACGATTGGAAAAATCGAATATAACGTATTCGAGCCAATTATCGATAGAAAGAACGATTGCGGGAGCTGGGAAGTGAATCCTTTCCTCCCGTCGATGCAGAAGGATTGGAAACATCGAATATAACGTATTCGAGCCAATTATCGATAGACAGAACGATTGCGGGAGATGGGAGGTGAATCCTTACCTACGGTCGATGCAAAACGATTGGAAACATCGAATAGCACGTATTCGTGCCAATTATCGATAGAAAGCACGATTGCGGGAGCTGGGAAGTGAATCCTTCCCTACCGTCGGTGCAAAACGATTGGAAACATCGAATAGCACGTATTCGTGCCAATTATCGATAGAAAGAACGATTGCGGGAGCTGGGAAGTGAATCCTTACGTACCGTCGATGCAAAACGATTGAAAACATCGATTATAACGTATTCGTGCCAATTATCGATAGAAACAACGATGGCGGGAGCTGCGAAGTGAATCCTTACCTACCGTCGGTGCAAAACGATTGGAAACGTCGAATATCACGTATTCGTGCGAATTATCGATAGACAGAACGATTGCGGGAGATGGGAGGTGAATCCTTACCCACGGTCGATAGAAAACGATTGGAAAAATCGAATATAACGTATTCGAGCCAATTATCGATAGAAAGAACGATTGCGGGAGCTGGGAAGTGAATCCTTTCCTCCCGTCGATGCAGAAGGATTGGAAACATCGAATATAACGTATTCGAGCCAATTATCGATAGACAGAACGATTGCGGGAGATGGGAGGTGAATCCTTACCTACGGTCGATGCAAAACGATTGGAAACATCGAATAGCACGTATTCGTGCCAATTATCGATAGAAAGCACGATTGCGGGAGCTGGGAAGTGAATCCTTCCCTACCGTCGGTGCAAAACGATTGGAAACATCGAATAGCACGTATTCGTGCCAATTATCGATAGAAAGAACGATTGCGGGAGCTGGGAAGTGAATCCTTACCTCCCGTCGATGCAGAACGATTGGAAACATCGAATATAACGCATTCGAGCCAATTATCGATAGACAGAACGATTGCGGGAGATGGGAGGTACATCCTTACCTACGGTCGATGCAAACCGATTGGAAACATCGAATAGCACGTATTCGTGCCAATTATCGATAGAAAGAACAATTGCGGGAGCTGGGAAGTGAATCCTTACGTACCGTCGATGCAAAACGATTGAAAACATCGATTATAACGTATTCGTGCCAATTATCGATAGAAACAACGATTGCGGGAGCTGCGAAGTGAATCCTTACCTACCGTCGGTGCAAAACGATTGGAAACGTCGAATATCACGTATTCGTGCGAATTATCGATAGACAGAACGATTGCGGGAGATGGGAGGTGAATCGTTACCCACGGTCGATAGAAAACGATTGGAAAAATCGAATATAACGTATTCGAGCCAATTATCGATAGAAAGAACGATTGCGGGAGCTGGGAAGTGAATCCTTTCCTCCCGTCGATGCAGAAGGATTGGAAACATCGAATATAACGTATTCGAGCCAATTATCGATAGACAGAACGATTGCGGGAGATGGGAGGTGAATCCTTACCTACGGTCGATGCAAAACGATTGGAAACATCGAATAGCACGTATTCGTGCCAATTATCGATAGAAAGCACGATTGCGGGAGCTGGGAAGTGAATCCTTCCCTACCGTCGGTGCAAAACGATTGGAAACATCGAATAGCACGTATTCGTGCCAATTATCGATAGAAAGAACGATTGCGGGAGCTGGGAAGTGAATCCTTACCTCCCGTCGATGCAGAACGATTGGAAACATCGAATATAACGCATTCGAGCCAATTATCGATAGACAGAACGATTGCGGGAGATGGGAGGTACATCCTTACCTACGGTCGATGCAAACCGATTGGAAACATCGAATAGCACGTATTCGTGCCAATTATCGATAGAAAGAACAATTGCGGGAGCTGGGAAGTGAATCCTTACGTACCGTCGATGCAAAACGATTGAAAACATCGATTATAACGTATTCGTGCCAATTATCGATAGAAACAACGATTGCGGGAGCTGCGAAGTGAATCCTTACCTACCGTCGGTGCAAAACGATTGGAAACATCGAATATAACGTATTCGAGCCAATTATCGATAGACAGAACGATTGCGGGAGATGGGAGGTGAATCCTTACCTACGGTCGATGCAAAACGATTGGAAACATCGAATAGCACGTATTCGTGCCAATTATCGATAGAAAGCACGATTGCGGGAGCTGGGAAGTGAATCCTTCCCTACCGTCGGTGCAAAACGATTGGAAACATCGAATAGCACGTATTCGTGCCAATTATCGATAGAAAGAACGATTGCGGGAGCTGGGAAGTGAATCCTTACGTACCGTCGATGCAAAACGATTGAAAACATCGATTATAACGTATTCGTGCCAATTATCGATAGAAACAACGATGGCGGGAGCTGCGAAGTGAATCCTTACCTACCGTCGGTGCAAAACGATTGGAAACGTCGAATATCACGTATTCGTGCGAATTATCGATAGACAGAACGATTGCGGGAGATGGGAGGTGAATCCTTACCCACGGTCGATAGAAAACGATTGGAAAAATCGAATATAACGTATTCGAGCCAATTATCGATAGAAAGAACGATTGCGGGAGCTGGGAAGTGAATCCTTTCCTCCCGTCGATGCAGAAGGATTGGAAACATCGAATATAACGTATTCGAGCCAATTATCGATAGACAGAACGATTGCGGGAGATGGGAGGTGAATCCTTACCTACGGTCGATGCAAAACGATTGGAAACATCGAATAGCACGTATTCGTGCCAATTATCGATAGAAAGCACGATTGCGGGAGCTGGGAAGTGAATCCTTCCCTACCGTCGGTGCAAAACGATTGGAAACATCGAATAGCACGTATTCGTGCCAATTATCGATAGAAAGAACGATTGCGGGAGCTGGGAAGTGAATCCTTACCTCCCGTCGATGCAGAACGATTGGAAACATCGAATATAACGCATTCGAGCCAATTATCGATAGACAGAACGATTGCGGGAGATGGGAGGTACATCCTTACCTACGGTCGATGCAAACCGATTGGAAACATCGAATAGCACGTATTCGTGCCAATTATCGATAGAAAGAACAATTGCGGGAGCTGGGAAGTGAATCCTTACGTACCGTCGATGCAAAACGATTGAAAACATCGATTATAACGTATTCGTGCCAATTATCGATAGAAACAACGATTGCGGGAGCTGCGAAGTGAATCCTTACCTACCGTCGGTGCAAAACGATTGGAAACGTCGAATATCACGTATTCGTGCGAATTATCGATAGACAGAACGATTGCGGGAGATGGGAGGTGAATCCTTACCCACGGTCGATAGAAAACGATTGGAAAAATCGAATATAACGTATTCGAGCCAATTATCGATAGAAAGAACGATTGCGGGAGCTGGGAAGTGAATCCTTTCCTCCCGTCGATGCAAAACGATTGGAAACATCGAATAGCACGTATTCGTGCCAATTATCGATAGAAAGAACGATTGCGGGAGCTGGGAAGTGAATCCTTACGTACCGTCGATGCAAAACGATTGAAAACATCGATTATAACGTATTCGTGCCAATTATCGATAGAAACAACGATGGCGGGAGCTGCGAAGTGAATCCTTACCTACCGTCGGTGCAAAACGATTGGAAACGTCGAATATCACGTATTCGTGCGAATTATCGATAGACAGAACGATTGCGGGAGATGGGAGGTGAATCCTTACCCACGGTCGATAGAAAACGATTGGAAAAATCGAATATAACGTATTCGAGCCAATTATCGATAGAAAGAACGATTGCGGGAGCTGGGAAGTGAATCCTTTCCTCCCGTCGATGCAGAAGGATTGGAAACATCGAATATAACGTATTCGAGCCAATTATCGATAGACAGAACGATTGCGGGAGATGGGAGGTGAATCCTTACCTACGGTCGATGCAAAACGATTGGAAACATCGAATAGCACGTATTCGTGCCAATTATCGATAGAAAGCACGATTGCGGGAGCTGGGAAGTGAATCCTTCCCTACCGTCGGTGCAAAACGATTGGAAACATCGAATAGCACGTATTCGTGCCAATTATCGATAGAAAGAACGATTGCGGGAGCTGGGAAGTGAATCCTTACCTCCCGTCGATGCAGAACGATTGGAAACATCGAATATAACGCATTCGAGCCAATTATCGATAGACAGAACGATTGCGGGAGATGGGAGGTACATCCTTACCTACGGTCGATGCAAACCGATTGGAAACATCGAATAGCACGTATTCGTGCCAATTATCGATAGAAAGAACAATTGCGGGAGCTGGGAAGTGAATCCTTACGTACCGTCGATGCAAAACGATTGAAAACTTCGATTATAACGTATTCGTGCCAATTATCGATAGAAACAACGATTGCGGGAGCTGCGAAGTGAATCCTTACCTACCGTCGGTGCAAAACGATTGGAAACGTCGAATATCACGTATTCGTGCGAATTATCGATAGACAGAACGATTGCGGGAGATGGGAGGTGAATCCTTACCCACGGTCGATAGAAAACGATTGGAAAAATCGAATATAACGTATTCGAGCCAATTATCGATAGAAAGAACGATTGCGGGAGCTGGGAAGTGAATCCTTTCCTCCCGTCGATGCAGAAGGATTGGAAACATCGAATATAACGTATTCGAGCCAATTATCGATAGACAGAACGATTGCGGGAGATGGGAGGTGAATCCTTACCTACGGTCGATGCAAAACGATTGGAAACATCGAATAGCACGTATTCGTGCCAATTATCGATAGAAAGCACGATTGCGGGAGCTGGGAAGTGAATCCTTCCCTACCGTCGGTGCAAAACGATTGGAAACATCGAATAGCACGTATTCGTGCCAATTATCGATAGAAAGAACGATTGCGGGAGCTGGGAAGTGAATCCTTACCTCCCGTCGATGCAGAACGATTGGAAACATCGAATATAACGCATTCGAGCCAATTATCGATAGACAGAACGATTGCGGGAGATGGGAGGTACATCCTTACCTACGGTCGATGCAAACCGATTGGAAACATCGAATAGCACGTATTCGTGCCAATTATCGATAGAAAGAACAATTGCGGGAGCTGGGAAGTGAATCCTTACGTACCGTCGATGCAAAACGATTGAAAACATCGATTATAACGTATTCGTGCCAATTATCGATAGAAACAACGATTGCGGGAGCTGCGAAGTGAATCCTTACCTACCGTCGGTGCAAAACGATTGGAAACATCGAATATAACGTATTCGAGCCAATTATCGATAGACAGAACGATTGCGGGAGATGGGAGGTGAATCCTTACCTACGGTCGATGCAAAACGATTGGAAACATCGAATAGCACGTATTCGTGCCAATTATCGATAGAAAGCACGATTGCGGGAGCTGGGAAGTGAATCCTTCCCTACCGTCGGTGCAAAACGATTGGAAACATCGAATAGCACGTATTCGTGCCAATTATCGATAGAAAGAACGATTGCGGGAGCTGGGAAGTGAATCCTTACGTACCGTCGATGCAAAACGATTGAAAACATCGATTATAACGTATTCGTGCCAATTATCGATAGAAACAACGATGGCGGGAGCTGCGAAGTGAATCCTTACCTACCGTCGGTGCAAAACGATTGGAAACGTCGAATATCACGTATTCGTGCGAATTATCGATAGAAAGAACGATTGCGGGAGCTGGGAAGTGAATCCTTACCTCCCGTCGATGCAGAACGATTGGAAAAATGGAATAGCACGTATTCGTGCCAATTATCGATAGAAAGAACGATTGCGGGAGTTGGGAAGTGAATCCTTACCTACCGTCGGTGCAAAACGATTGGAAACATCGAATAGCACATATTCGTTCCAATTATCGATAGAAAGAACGATTGCGGGAGCTGTGAAGTGAATCCTTACCTTCCGTCGATGCAGAACGATTGGAAAAACCGAATATAACGTATTCGAGCCAATTATCGATAGACAGAACGATTGTGGGAGATGGGAGGTGAATCCTTACCTACGGTCGATGCAAAACGATTGGAAACATCGATTATAACGTATTCGTGCCAATTATCGATAGAAACGACGATTGCGGGAGCTGGGAAGTGAATCCTTACCTACCGTCGGTGCAAAACGATTGGAAACATCGAATAGCACATATTCGTGCCAATTATCGGTAGAAAGAACGATTGCGGGAGCTGGGACGTGAATCCATACGTACCGTCGATGCAAAACGATTGGAAACGTCGAATATCACGTATTCGTGCCAATTATCGATAGACAGAACGATTGCGCGAGATGCGAGGTGAATCCTTACCTACGGTCGATGCAAAACGATTGGAAACATCGAATATCACGTATTCGTGCCAATTATCGATAGAAAGAACGATTGCGGGAGCTGGGAAGTGAATCCTCACCTCCCGTCGATGCAGAACGATTGGAAAAATCGAATATAACGTATTCTAGCCAATTATCAATAGACAGAACGATTGCGGGAGATGGGAGGTGAATCATTACCTACGGTCGATGCAAAACGATTGGAAACATCGATTATAACGTATTCGTGCCAATTATGGATAGAAAGAACGATTGCGGGAGCAGGGAGGTGAATCCTTACCTACGGTCGATGCAAAACGATTGGAAACATCGAATAGCACGTATTCGTGCCAATTATCGATAGACAGAACGATTGCGGGAGCTGGGAAGTGAATCCTTCCCTACCGTCGGTGCAAAACGATTGGAAACATCGAATAGCACGTATTGGTGCCAATTATCGATAGAAAGAACGATTGCGGGAGCTGGGAAGTGAATCCTTACCTCCCGTCGATGCAGAACGATTGGAAAAATGGAATAGCACGTATTCGTGCCAATTATCGATAGAAAGAACGATTGCGGGAGTTGGGAAGTGAATCCTTACCTACCGTCGGTGCAAAACGATTGGAAACATCGAATAGCACATATTCTTTCCAATTATCGATAGAAAGAACGATTGCGGGAGCTGGGAAGTGAATCCTTACCTTCCGTCGATGCAGAAGGATTGGAAACATCGAATATAACGTATTCGAGCCAATTATCGATAGAAAGAACGATTGCGGGATCTGGGAAGTGAATCCTTTCCTCCCGTCGATGCAGAAGGATTGGAAACATCGAATATAACGTATTCGAGCCAATTATCGATAGACAGAACGATTGCGGGAGATGGGAGGTGAATCCTTACCTACGGTCGATGCAAAACGATTGGAAACATCGAATAGCACGTATTCGTGCCAATTATCGATAGAAAGCACGATTGCGGGAGCTGGGAAGTGAATCCTTCCCTACCGTCGGTGCAAAACGATTGGAAACATCGAATAGCACGTATTCGTGCCAATTATCGATAGAAAGAACGATTGCGGGAGCTGGGAAGTGAATCCTTACCTCCCGTCGATGCAGAACGATTGGAAACATCGAATATAACGCATTCGAGCCAATTATCGATAGACAGAACGATTGCGGGAGATGGGAGGTACATCCTTACCTACGGTCGATGCAAACCGATTGGAAACATCGAATAGCACGTATTCGTGCCAATTATCGATAGAAAGAACAATTGCGGGAGCTGGGAAGTGAATCCTTACGTACCGTCGATGCAAAACGATTGAAAACATCGATTATAACGTATTCGTGCCAATTATCGATAGAAACAACGATTGCGGGAGCTGCGAAGTGAATCCTTACCTACCGTCGGTGCAAAACGATTGGAAACGTCGAATATCACGTATTCGTGCGAATTATCGATAGACAGAACGATTGCGGGAGATGGGAGGTGAATCCTTACCCACGGTCGATAGAAAACGATTGGAAAAATCGAATATAACGTATTCGAGCCAATTATCGATAGAAAGAACGATTGCGGGAGCTGGGAAGTGAATCCTTTCCTCCCGTCGATGCAGAAGGATTGGAAACATCGAATATAACGTATTCGAGCCAATTATCGATAGACAGAACGATTGCGGGAGATGGGAGGTGAATCCTTACCTACGGTCGATGCAAAACGATTGGAAACATCGAATAGCACGTATTCGTGCCAATTATCGATAGAAAGCACGATTGCGGGAGCTGGGAAGTGAATCCTTCCCTACCGTCGGTGCAAAACGATTGGAAACATCGAATAGCACGTATTCGTGCCAATTATCGATAGAAAGAACGATTGCGGGAGCTGGGAAGTGAATCCTTACCTCCCGTCGATGCAGAACGATTGGAAACATCGAATATAACGCATTCGAGCCAATTATCGATAGACAGAACGATTGCGGGAGATGGGAGGTACATCCTTACCTACGGTCGATGCAAACCGATTGGAAACATCGAATAGCACGTATTCGTGCCAATTATCGATAGAAAGAACGATTGCGGGAGCTGGGAAGTGAATCCTTTCCTCCCGTCGATGCAGAAGGATTGGAAACATCGAATATAACGTATTCGAGCCAATTATCGATAGACAGAACGATTGCGGGAGATGGGAGGTGAATCCTTACCTACGGTCGATGCAAAACGATTGGAAACATCGAATAGCACGTATTCGTGCCAATTATCGATAGAAAGCACGATTGCGGGAGCTGGGAAGTGAATCCTTACGTACCGTCGATGCAAAACGATTGAAAACATCGATTATAACGTATTCGTGCCAATTATCGATAGAAACAACGATGGCGGGAGCTGCGAAGTGAATCCTTACCTACCGTCGGTGCAAAACGATTGGAAACGTCGAATATCACGTATTCGTGCGAATTATCGATAGACAGAACGATTGCGGGAGATGGGAGGTGAATCCTTACCCACGGTCGATAGAAAACGATTGGAAAAATCGAATATAACGTATTCGAGCCAATTATCGATAGAAAGAACGATTGCGGGAGCTGGGAAGTGAATCCTTTCCTCCCGTCGATGCAGAAGGATTGGAAACATCGAATATAACGTATTCGAGCCAATTATCGATAGACAGAACGATTGCGGGAGATGGGAGGTGAATCCTTACCTACGGTCGATGCAAAACGATTGGAAACATCGAATAGCACGTATTCGTGCCAATTATCGATAAAAAGCACGATTGCGGGAGCTGGGAAGTGAATCCTTCCCTACCGTCGGTGCAAAACGATTGGAAACATCGAATAGCACGTATTCGTGCCAATTATCGATAGAAAGAACGATTGCGGGAGCTGGGAAGTGAATCCTTACGTACCGTCGATGCAAAACGATTGAAAACATCGATTATAACGTATTCGTGCCAATTATCGATAGAAACAACGATGGCGGGAGCTGCGAAGTGAATCCTTACCTACCGTCGGTGCAAAACGATTGGAAACGTCGAATATCACGTATTCGTGCGAATTATCGATAGACAGAACGATTGCGGGAGATGGGAGGTGAATCCTTACCCACGGTCGATAGAAAACGATTGGAAAAATCGAATATAACGTATTCGAGCCAATTATCGATAGAAAGAACGATTGCGGGAGCTGGGAAGTGAATCCTTTCCTCCCGTCGATGCAGAAGGATTGGAAACATCGAATATAACGTATTCGAGCCAATTATCGATAGACAGAACGATTGCGGGAGATGGGAGGTGAATCCTTACCTACGGTCGATGCAAAACGATTGGAAACATCGAATAGCACGTATTCGTGCCAATTATCGATAGAAAGCACGATTGCGGGAGCTGGGAAGTGAATCCTTCCCTACCGTCGGTGCAAAACGATTGGAAACATCGAATAGCACGTATTCGTGCCAATTATCGATAGAAAGAACGATTGCGGGAGCTGGGAAGTGAATCCTTACCTCCCGTCGATGCAGAACGATTGGAAACATCGAATATAACGCATTCGAGCCAATTATCGATAGACAGAACGATTGCGGGAGATGGGAGGTACATCCTTACCTACGGTCGATGCAAACCGATTGGAAACATCGAATAGCACGTATTCGTGCCAATTATCGATAGAAAGAACAATTGCGGGAGCTGGGAAGTGAATCCTTACGTACCGTCGATGCAAAACGATTGAAAACATCGATTATAACGTATTCGTGCCAATTATCGATAGAAACAACGATTGCGGGAGCTGCGAAGTGAATCCTTACCTACCGTCGGTGCAAAACGATTGGAAACGTCGAATATCACGTATTCGTGCGAATTATCGATAGACAGAACGATTGCGGGAGATGGGAGGTGAATCCTTACCCACGGTCGATAGAAAACGATTGGAAAAATCGAATATAACGTATTCGAGCCAATTATCGATAGAAAGAACGATTGCGGGAGCTGGGAAGTGAATCCTTTCCTCCCGTCGATGCAGAAGGATTGGAAACATCGAATATAACGTATTCGAGCCAATTATCGATAGACAGAACGATTGCGGGAGATGGGAGGTGAATCCTTACCTACGGTCGATGCAAAACGATTGGAAACATCGAATAGCACGTATTCGTGCCAATTATCGATAGAAAGCACGATTGCGGGAGCTGGGAAGTGAATCCTTCCCTACCGTCGGTGCAAAACGATTGGAAACATCGAATAGCACGTATTCGTGCCAATTATCGATAGAAAGAACGATTGCGGGAGCTGGGAAGTGAATCCTTACGTACCGTCGATGCAAAACGATTGAAAACATCGATTATAACGTATTCGTGCCAATTATCGATAGAAACAACGATGGCGGGAGCTGCGAAGTGAATCCTTACCTACCGTCGGTGCAAAACGATTGGAAACGTCGAATATCACGTATTCGTGCGAATTATCGATAGACAGAACGATTGCGGGAGATGGGAGGTGAATCCTTACCCACGGTCGATAGAAAACGATTGGAAAAATCGAATATAACGTATTCGAGCCAATTATCGATAGAAAGAACGATTGCGGGAGCTGGGAAGTGAATCCTTTCCTCCCGTCGATGCAGAAGGATTGGAAACATCGAATATAACGTATTCGAGCCAATTATCGATAGACAGAACGATTGCGGGAGATGGGAGGTGAATCCTTACCTACGGTCGATGCAAAACGATTGGAAACATCGAATAGCACGTATTCGTGCCAATTATCGATAGAAAGCACGATTGCGGGAGCTGGGAAGTGAATCCTTCCCTACCGTCGGTGCAAAACGATTGGAAACATCGAATAGCACGTATTCGTGCCAATTATCGATAGAAAGAACGATTGCGGGAGCTGGGAAGTGAATCCTTACCTCCCGTCGATGCAGAACGATTGGAAACATCGAATATAACGCATTCGAGCCAATTATCGATAGACAGAACGATTGCGGGAGATGGGAGGTACATCCTTACCTACGGTCGATGCAAACCGATTGGAAACATCGAATAGCACGTATTCGTGCCAATTATCGATAGAAAGAACAATTGCGGGAGCTGGGAAGTGAATCCTTACGTACCGTCGATGCAAAACGATTGAAAACATCGATTATAACGTATTCGTGCCAATTATCGATAGAAACAACGATTGCGGGAGCTGCGAAGTGAATCCTTACCTACCGTCGGTGCAAAACGATTGGAAACGTCGAATATCACGTATTCGTGCGAATTATCGATAGACAGAACGATTGCGGGAGATGGGAGGTGAATCCTTACCCACGGTCGATAGAAAACGATTGGAAAAATCGAATATAACGTATTCGAGCCAATTATCGATAGAAAGAACGATTGCGGGAGCTGGGAAGTGAATCCTTTCCTCCCGTCGATGCAGAAGGATTGGAAACATCGAATATAACGTATTCGAGCCAATTATCGATAGACAGAACGATTGCGGGAGATGGGAGGTGAATCCTTACCTACGGTCGATGCAAAACGATTGGAAACATCGAATAGCACGTATTCGTGCCAATTATCGATAGAAAGCACGATTGCGGGAGCTGGGAAGTGAATCCTTCCCTACCGTCGGTGCAAAACGATTGGAAACATCGAATAGCACGTATTCGTGCCAATTATCGATAGAAAGAACGATTGCGGGAGCTGGGAAGTGAATCCTTACCTCCCGTCGATGCAGAACGATTGGAAACATCGAATATAACGCATTCGAGCCAATTATCGATAGACAGAACGATTGCGGGAGATGGGAGGTACATCCTTACCTACGGTCGATGCAAACCGATTGGAAACATCGAATAGCACGTATTCGTGCCAATTATCGATAGAAAGAACAATTGCGGGAGCTGGGAAGTGAATCCTTACGTACCGTCGATGCAAAACGATTGAAAACATCGATTATAACGTATTCGTGCCAATTATCGATAGAAACAACGATTGCGGGAGCTGCGAAGTGAATCCTTACCTACCGTCGGTGCAAAACGATTGGAAACATCGAATATAACGTATTCGAGCCAATTATCGATAGACAGAACGATTGCGGGAGATGGGAGGTGAATCCTTACCTACGGTCGATGCAAAACGATTGGAAACATCGAATAGCACGTATTCGTGCCAATTATCGATAGAAAGCACGATTGCGGGAGCTGGGAAGTGAATCCTTCCCTACCGTCGGTGCAAAACGATTGGAAACATCGAATAGCACGTATTCGTGCCAATTATCGATAGAAAGAACGATTGCGGGAGCTGGGAAGTGAATCCTTACGTACCGTCGATGCAAAACGATTGAAAACATCGATTATAACGTATTCGTGCCAATTATCGATAGAAACAACGATGGCGGGAGCTGCGAAGTGAATCCTTACCTACCGTCGGTGCAAAACGATTGGAAACGTCGAATATCACGTATTCGTGCGAATTATCGATAGACAGAACGATTGCGGGAGATGGGAGGTGAATCCTTACCCACGGTCGATAGAAAACGATTGGAAAAATCGAATATAACGTATTCGAGCCAATTATCGATAGAAAGAACGATTGCGGGAGCTGGGAAGTGAATCCTTTCCTCCCGTCGATGCAGAAGGATTGGAAACATCGAATAGCACGTATTCGTGCCAATTATCGATAGACAGAACGATTGCGGGAGATGGGAGGTACATCCTTACCTACGGTCGATGCAAACCGATTGGAAACATCGAATAGCACGTATTCGTGCCAATTATCGATAGAAAGAACAATTGCGGGAGCTGGGAAGTGAATCCTTACGTACCGTCGATGCAAAACGATTGAAAACATCGATTATAACGTATTCGTGCCAATTATCGATAGAAACAACGATTGCGGGAGCTGCGAAGTGAATCCTTACCTACCGTCGGTGCAAAACGATTGGAAACATCGAATATAACGTATTCGAGCCAATTATCGATAGACAGAACGATTGCGGGAGATGGGAGGTGAATCCTTACCTACGGTCGATGCAAAACGATTGGAAACATCGAATAGCACGTATTCGTGCCAATTATCGATAGAAAGCACGATTGCGGGAGCTGGGAAGTGAATCCTTCCCTACCGTCGGTGCAAAACGATTGGAAACATCGAATAGCACGTATTCGTGCCAATTATCGATAGAAAGAACGATTGCGGGAGCTGGGAAGTGAATCCTTACGTACCGTCGATGCAAAACGATTGAAAACATCGATTATAACGTATTCGTGCCAATTATCGATAGAAACAACGATGGCGGGAGCTGCGAAGTGAATCCTTACCTACCGTCGGTGCAAAACGATTGGAAACGTCGAATATCACGTATTCGTGCGAATTATCGATAGACAGAACGATTGCGGGAGATGGGAGGTGAATCCTTACCCACGGTCGATAGAAAACGATTGGAAAAATCGAATATAACGTATTCGAGCCAATTATCGATAGAAAGAACGATTGCGGGAGCTGGGAAGTGAATCCTTTCCTCCCGTCGATGCAGAAGGATTGGAAACATCGAATATAACGTATTCGAGCCAATTATCGATAGACAGAACGATTGCGGGAGATGGGAGGTGAATCCTTACCTACGGTCGATGCAAAACGATTGGAAACATCGAATAGCACGTATTCGTGCCAATTATCGATAGAAAGCACGATTGCGGGAGCTGGGAAGTGAATCCTTCCCTACCGTCGGTGCAAAACGATTGGAAACATCGAATAGCACGTATTCGTGCCAATTATCGATAGAAAGAACGATTGCGGGAGCTGGGAAGTGAATCCTTACCTCCCGTCGATGCAGAACGATTGGAAACATCGAATATAACGCATTCGAGCCAATTATCGATAGACAGAACGATTGCGGGAGATGGGAGGTACATCCTTACCTACGGTCGATGCAAACCGATTGGAAACATCGAATAGCACGTATTCGTGCCAATTATCGATAGAAAGAACAATTGCGGGAGCTGGGAAGTGAATCCTTACGTACCGTCGATGCAAAACGATTGAAAACATCGATTATAACGTATTCGTGCCAATTATCGATAGAAACAACGATTGCGGGAGCTGCGAAGTGAATCCTTACCTACCGTCGGTGCAAAACGATTGGAAACGTCGAATATCACGTATTCGTGCGAATTATCGATAGACAGAACGATTGCGGGAGATGGGAGGTGAATCCTTACCCACGGTCGATAGAAAACGATTGGAAAAATCGAATATAACGTATTCGAGCCAATTATCGATAGAAAGAACGATTGCGGGAGCTGGGAAGTGAATCCTTTCCTCCCGTCGATGCAAAACGATTGGAAACATCGAATAGCACGTATTCGTGCCAATTATCGATAGAAAGAACGATTGCGGGAGCTGGGAAGTGAATCCTTACGTACCGTCGATGCAAAACGATTGAAAACATCGATTATAACGTATTCGTGCCAATTATCGATAGAAACAACGATGGCGGGAGCTGCGAAGTGAATCCTTACCTACCGTCGGTGCAAAACGATTGGAAACGTCGAATATCACGTATTCGTGCGAATTATCGATAGACAGAACGATTGCGGGAGATGGGAGGTGAATCCTTACCCACGGTCGATAGAAAACGATTGGAAAAATCGAATATAACGTATTCGAGCCAATTATCGATAGAAAGAACGATTGCGGGAGCTGGGAAGTGAATCCTTTCCTCCCGTCGATGCAGAAGGATTGGAAACATCGAATATAACGTATTCGAGCCAATTATCGATAGACAGAACGATTGCGGGAGATGGGAGGTGAATCCTTACCTACGGTCGATGCAAAACGATTGGAAACATCGAATAGCACGTATTCGTGCCAATTATCGATAGAAAGCACGATTGCGGGAGCTGGGAAGTGAATCCTTCCCTACCGTCGGTGCAAAACGATTGGAAACATCGAATAGCACGTATTCGTGCCAATTATCGATAGAAAGAACGATTGCGGGAGCTGGGAAGTGAATCCTTACCTCCCGTCGATGCAGAACGATTGGAAACATCGAATATAACGCATTCGAGCCAATTATCGATAGACAGAACGATTGCGGGAGATGGGAGGTACATCCTTACCTACGGTCGATGCAAACCGATTGGAAACATCGAATAGCACGTATTCGTGCCAATTATCGATAGAAAGAACAATTGCGGGAGCTGGGAAGTGAATCCTTACGTACCGTCGATGCAAAACGATTGAAAACATCGATTATAACGTATTCGTGCCAATTATCGATAGAAACAACGATTGCGGGAGCTGCGAAGTGAATCCTTACCTACCGTCGGTGCAAAACGATTGGAAACATCGAATATAACGTATTCGAGCCAATTATCGATAGACAGAACGATTGCGGGAGATGGGAGGTGAATCCTTACCTACGGTCGATGCAAAACGATTGGAAACATCGAATAGCACGTATTCGTGCCAATTATCGATAGAAAGCACGATTGCGGGAGCTGGGAAGTGAATCCTTCCCTACCGTCGGTGCAAAACGATTGGAAACATCGAATAGCACGTATTCGTGCCAATTATCGATAGAAAGAACGATTGCGGGAGCTGGGAAGTGAATCCTTACGTACCGTCGATGCAAAACGATTGAAAACATCGATTATAACGTATTCGTGCCAATTATCGATAGAAACAACGATGGCGGGAGCTGCGAAGTGAATCCTTACCTACCGTCGGTGCAAAACGATTGGAAACGTCGAATATCACGTATTCGTGCGAATTATCGATAGACAGAACGATTGCGGGAGATGGGAGGTGAATCCTTACCCACGGTCGATAGAAAACGATTGGAAAAATCGAATATAACGTATTCGAGCCAATTATCGATAGAAAGAACGATTGCGGGAGCTGGGAAGTGAATCCTTTCCTCCCGTCGATGCAGAAGGATTGGAAACATCGAATATAACGTATTCGAGCCAATTATCGATAGACAGAACGATTGCGGGAGATGGGAGGTGAATCCTTACCTACGGTCGATGCAAAACGATTGGAAACATCGAATAGCACGTATTCGTGCCAATTATCGATAGAAAGCACGATTGCGGGAGCTGGGAAGTGAATCCTTCCCTACCGTCGGTGCAAAACGATTGGAAACATCGAATAGCACGTATTCGTGCCAATTATCGATAGAAAGAACGATTGCGGGAGCTGGGAAGTGAATCCTTACCTCCCGTCGATGCAGAACGATTGGAAACATCGAATATAACGCATTCGAGCCAATTATCGATAGACAGAACGATTGCGGGAGATGGGAGGTACATCCTTACCTACGGTCGATGCAAACCGATTGGAAACATCGAATAGCACGTATTCGTGCCAATTATCGATAGAAAGAACAATTGCGGGAGCTGGGAAGTGAATCCTTACGTACCGTCGATGCAAAACGATTGAAAACATCGATTATAACGTATTCGTGCCAATTATCGATAGAAACAACGATTGCGGGAGCTGCGAAGTGAATCCTTACCTACCGTCGGTGCAAAACGATTGGAAACGTCGAATATCACGTATTCGTGCGAATTATCGATAGACAGAACGATTGCGGGAGATGGGAGGTGAATCCTTACCCACGGTCGATAGAAAACGATTGGAAAAATCGAATATAACGTATTCGAGCCAATTATCGATAGAAAGAACGATTGCGGGAGCTGGGAAGTGAATCCTTTCCTCCCGTCGATGCAGAAGGATTGGAAACATCGAATATAACGTATTCGAGCCAATTATCGATAGACAGAACGATTGCGGGAGATGGGAGGTGAATCCTTACCTACGGTCGATGCAAAACGATTGGAAACATCGAATAGCACGTATTCGTGCCAATTATCGATAGAAAGCACGATTGCGGGAGCTGGGAAGTGAATCCTTCCCTACCGTCGGTGCAAAACGATTGGAAACATCGAATAGCACGTATTCGTGCCAATTATCGATAGAAAGAACGATTGCGGGAGCTGGGAAGTGAATCCTTACCTCCCGTCGATGCAGAACGATTGGAAACATCGAATATAACGCATTCGAGCCAATTATCGATAGACAGAACGATTGCGGGAGATGGGAGGTACATCCTTACCTACGGTCGATGCAAACCGATTGGAAACATCGAATAGCACGTATTCGTGCCAATTATCGATAGAAAGAACAATTGCGGGAGCTGGGAAGTGAATCCTTACGTACCGTCGATGCAAAACGATTGAAAACATCGATTATAACGTATTCGTGCCAATTATCGATAGAAACAACGATTGCGGGAGCTGCGAAGTGAATCCTTACCTACCGTCGGTGCAAAACGATTGGAAACGTCGAATATCACGTATTCGTGCGAATTATCGATAGACAGAACGATTGCGGGAGATGGGAGGTGAATCCTTACCCACGGTCGATAGAAAACGATTGGAAAAATCGAATATAACGTATTCGAGCCTATTATCGATAGAAAGAACGATTGCGGGAGCTGGGAAGTGAATCCTTTCCTCCCGTCGATGCAGAAGGATTGGAAACATCGAATATAACGTATTCGAGCCAATTATCGATAGACAGAACGATTGCGGGAGATGGGAGGTGAATCCTTACCTACGGTCGATGCAAAACGATTGGAAACATCGAATAGCACGTATTCGTGCCAATTATCGATAGAAAGCACGATTGCGGGAGCTGGGAAGTGAATCCTTACGTACCGTCGATGCAAAACGATTGAAAACATCGATTATAACGTATTCGTGCCAATTATCGATAGAAACAACGATGGCGGGAGCTGCGAAGTGAATCCTTACCTACCGTCGGTGCAAAACGATTGGAAACGTCGAATATCACGTATTCGTGCGAATTATCGATAGACAGAACGATTGCGGGAGATGGGAGGTGAATCCTTACCCACGGTCGATAGAAAACGATTGGAAAAATCGAATATAACGTATTCGAGCCAATTATCGATAGAAAGAACGATTGCGGGAGCTGGGAAGTGAATCCTTTCCTCCCGTCGATGCAGAAGGATTGGAAACATCGAATATAACGTATTCGAGCCAATTATCGATAGACAGAACGATTGCGGGAGATGGGAGGTGAATCCTTACCTACGGTCGATGCAAAACGATTGGAAACATCGAATAGCACGTATTCGTGCCAATTATCGATAGAAAGAACGATTGCGGGAGCTGGGAAGTGAATCCTTACGTACCGTCGATGCAAAACGATTGAAAACATCGATTATAACGTATTCGTGCCAATTATCGATAGAAACAACGATGGCGGGAGCTGCGAAGTGAATCCTTACCTACCGTCGGTGCAAAACGATTGGAAACGTCGAATATCACGTATTCGTGCGAATTATCGATAGACAGAACGATTGCGGGAGATGGGAGGTGAATCCTTACCCACGGTCGATAGAAAACGATTGGAAAAATCGAATATAACGTATTCGAGCCAATTATCGATAGAAAGAACGATTGCGGGAGCTGGGAAGTGAATCCTTTCCTCCCGTCGATGCAGAAGGATTGGAAACATCGAATATAACGTATTCGAGCCAATTATCGATAGACAGAACGATTGCGGGAGCTGGGAAGTGAATCCTTTCCTCCCGTCGATGCAGAAGGATTGGAAACATCGAATATAACGTATTCGAGCCAATTATCGATAGACAGAACGATTTCGGGAGATGGGAGGTGAATCCTTACCTACGGTCGATGCAAAACGATTGGAAACATCGAATAGCACGTATTCGTGCCAATTATCGATAGAAAGCACGATTGCGGGAGCTGGGAAGTGAATCCTTACGTACCGTCGATGCAAAACGATTGAAAACATCGATTATAACGTATTCGTGCCAATTATCGATAGAAACAACGATGGCGGGAGCTGCGAAGTGAATCCTTACCTACCGTCGGTGCAAAACGATTGGAAACGTCGAATATCACGTATTCGTGCGAATTATCGATAGACAGAACGATTGCGGGAGATGGGAGGTGAATCCTTACCCACGGTCGATAGAAAACGATTGGAAAAATCGAATATAACGTATTCGAGCCAATTATCGATAGAAAGAACGATTGCGGGAGCTGGGAAGTGAATCCTTTCCTCCCGTCGATGCAGAAGGATTGGAAACATCGAATATAACGTATTCGAGCCAATTATCGATAGACAGAACGATTGCGGGAGATGGGAGGTGAATCCTTACCTACGGTCGATGCAAAACGATTGGAAACATCGAATAGCACGTATTCGTGCCAATTATCGATAGAAAGCACGATTGCGGGAGCTGGGAAGTGAATCCTTCCCTACCGTCGGTGCAAAACGATTGGAAACATCGAATAGCACGTATTCGTGCCAATTATCGACAGAAAGAACGATTGCGGGAGCTGGGAAGTGAATCCTTACGTACCGTCGATGCAAAACGATTGAAAACATCGATTATAACGTATTCGTGCCAATTATCGATAGAAACAACGATGGCGGGAGCTGCGAAGTGAATCCTTACCTACCGTCGGTGCAAAACGATTGGAAACGTCGAATATCACGTATTCGTGCGAATTATCGATAGACAGAACGATTGCGGGAGATGGGAGGTGAATCCTTACCCACGGTCGATAGAAAACGATTGGAAAAATCGAATATAACGTATTCGAGCCAATTATCGATAGAAAGAACGATTGCGGGAGCTGGGAAGTGAATCCTTTCCTCCCGTCGATGCAGAAGGATTGGAAACATCGAATATAACGTATTCGAGCCAATTATCGATAGACAGAACGATTGCGGGAGATGGGAGGTGAATCCTTACCTACGGTCGATGCAAAACGATTGGAAACATCGAATAGCACGTATTCGTGCCAATTATCGATAGAAAGCACGATTGCGGGAGCTGGGAAGTGAATCCTTCCCTACCGTCGGTGCAAAACGATTGGAAACATCGAATAGCACGTATTCGTGCCAATTATCGATAGAAAGAACGATTGCGGGAGCTGGGAAGTGAATCCTTACCTCCCGTCGATGCAGAACGATTGGAAACATCGAATATAACGCATTCGAGCCAATTATCGATAGACAGAACGATTGCGGGAGATGGGAGGTACATCCTTACCTACGGTCGATGCAAACCGATTGGAAACATCGAATAGCACGTATTCGTGCCAATTATCGATAGAAAGAACAATTGCGGGAGCTGGGAAGTGAATCCTTACGTACCGTCGATGCAAAACGATTGAAAACATCGATTATAACGTATTCGTGCCAATTATCGATAGAAACAACGATTGCGGGAGCTGCGAAGTGAATCCTTACCTACCGTCGGTGCAAAACGATTGGAAACGTCGAATATCACGTATTCGTGCGAATTATCGATAGACAGAACGATTGCGGGAGATGGGAGGTGAATCCTTACCCACGGTCGATAGAAAACGATTGGAAAAATCGAATATAACGTATTCGAGCCAATTATCGATAGAAAGAACGATTGCGGGAGCTGGGAAGTGAATCCTTTCCTCCCGTCGATGCAGAAGGATTGGAAACATCGAATATAACGTATTCGAGCCAATTATCGATAGACAGAACGATTGCGGGAGATGGGAGGTGAATCCTTACCTACGGTCGATGCAAAACGATTGGAAACATCGAATAGCACGTATTCGTGCCAATTATCGATAGAAAGCACGATTGCGGGAGCTGGGAAGTGAATCCTTCCCTACCGTCGGTGCAAAACGATTGGAAACATCGAATAGCACGTATTCGTGCCAATTATCGATAGAAAGAACGATTGCGGGAGCTGGGAAGTGAATCCTTACCTCCCGTCGATGCAGAACGATTGGAAACATCGAATATAACGCATTCGAGCCAATTATCGATAGACAGAACGATTGCGGGAGATGGGAGGTACATCCTTACCTACGGTCGATGCAAACCGATTGGAAACATCGAATAGCACGTATTCGTGCCAATTATCGATAGAAAGAACAATTGCGGGAGCTGGGAAGTGAATCCTTACGTACCGTCGATGCAAAACGATTGAAAACATCGATTATAACGTATTCGTGCCAATTATCGATAGAAACAACGATTGCGGGAGCTGCGAAGTGAATCCTTACCTACCGTCGGTGCAAAACGATTGGAAACGTCGAATATCACGTATTCGTGCGAATTATCGATAGACAGAACGATTGCGGGAGATGGGAGGTGAATCCTTACCCACGGTCGATAGAAAACGATTGGAAAAATCGAATATAACGTATTCGAGCCAATTATCGATAGAAAGAACGATTGCGGGAGCTGGGAAGTGAATCCTTTCCTCCCGTCGATGCAGAAGGATTGGAAACATCGAATATAACGTATTCGAGCCAATTATCGATAGACAGAACGATTGCGGGAGATGGGAGGTGAATCCTTACCTACGGTCGATGCAAAACGATTGGAAACATCGAATAGCACGTATTCGTGCCAATTATCGATAGAAAGCACGATTGCGGGAGCTGGGAAGTGAATCCTTACGTACCGTCGATGCAAAACGATTGAAAACATCGATTATAACGTATTCGTGCCAATTATCGATAGAAACAACGATGGCGGGAGCTGCGAAGTGAATCCTTACCTACCGTCGGTGCAAAACGATTGGAAACGTCGAATATCACGTATTCGTGCGAATTATCGATAGACAGAACGATTGCGGGAGATGGGAGGTGAATCCTTACCCACGGTCGATAGAAAACGATTGGAAAAATCGAATATAACGTATTCGAGCCAATTATCGATAGAAAGAACGATTGCGGGAGCTGGGAAGTGAATCCTTTCCTCCCGTCGATGCAGAAGGATTGGAAACATCGAATATAACGTATTCGAGCCAATTATCGATAGACAGAACGATTGTGGGAGATGGGAGGTGAATCCTTACCTACGGTCGATGCAAAACGATTGGAAACATCGATTATAACGTATTCGTGCCAATTATCGATAGAAACGACGATTGCGGGAGCTGGGAAGTGAATCCTTACCTACCGTCGGTGCAAAACGATTGGAAACATCGAATAGCACATATTCGTGCCAATTATCGATAGAAAGAACGATTGCGGGAGCTGGGACGTGAATCCATACGTACCGTCGATGCAAAACGATTGGAAACGTCGAATATCACGTATTCGTGCCAATTATCGATAGACAGAACGATTGCGCGAGATGCGAGGTGAATCCTTACCTACGGTCGATGCAAAACGATTGGAAACATCGAATATCACGTATTCGTGCCAATTATCGATAGAAAGAACGATTGCGGGAGCTGGGAAGTGAATCCTCACCTCCCGTCGATGCAGAACGATTGGAAAAATCGAATATAACGTATTCTAGCCAATTATCAATAGACAGAACGATTGCGGGAGATGGGAGGTGAATCATTACCTACGGTCGATGCAAAACGATTGGAAACATCGATTATAACGTATTCGTGCCAATTATGGATAGAAAGAACGATTGCGGGAGCTGGGAGGTGAATCCTTACCTACGGTCGATGCAAAACGATTGGAAACATCGAATAGCACGTATTCGTGCCAATTATCGATAGACAGAACGATTGCGGGAGCTGGGAAGTGAATCCTTCCCTACCGTCGGTGCAAAACGATTGGAAACATCGAATAGCACGTATTGGTGCCAATTATCGATAGAAAGAACGATTGCGGGAGCTGGGAAGTGAATCCTTACCTCCCGTCGATGCAGAACGATTGGAAAAATGGAATAGCACGTATTCGTGCCAATTATCGATAGAAAGAACGATTACGGGAGTTGGGAAGTGAATCCTTACCTACCGTCGGTGCAAAACGATTGGAAACATCGAATAGCACATATTCTTTCCAATTATCGATAGAAAGAACGATTGCGGGAGCTGGGAAGTTAATCCTTACCTACCGTCGGTGCAAAACGATTGGAAACGTCGAATATCACGTATTCGTGCCAATTATCGATAGACAGAACGATTGCGCGAGATGCGAGGTGAATCCTTACCTACGGTCGATGCAAAACGATTGGAAACATCGAATATCACGTATTCGTGCCAATTATCGATAGAAAGAACGATTGCGGGAGCTGGGAAGTGAATCCTCACTTCCCGTCGGTGCAGAACGATTGGAAAAATCGAATATAACGTATTCTAGCCAATTATCAATAGACAGAACGATTGCGGGAGATGGGAGGTGAATCATTACCTACGGTCGATGCAAAACGATTGGAAACATCGATTATAACGTATTCGTGCCAATTATGGATAGAAAGAACGATTGCGGGAGCTGGGAGGTGAATCCTTACCTACGGTCGATGCAAAACGATTGGAAACATCGAATAGCACGTATTCGTGCCAATTATCGATAGAAAGAACGATTGCGGGAGCTGGGAAGTGAATCCTTACCTCCCGTCGATGCAGAACGATTGGAAACATCGAATATAACGCATTCGAGCCAATTATCGATAGACAGAACGATTGCGGGAGATGGGAGGTACATCCTTACCTACGGTCGATGCAAACCGATTGGAAACATCGAATAGCACGTATTCGTGCCAATTATCGATAGAAAGAACAATTGCGGGAGCTGGGAAGTGAATCCTTACGTACCGTCGATGCAAAACGATTGAAAACATCGATTATAACGTATTCGTGCCAATTATCGATAGAAACAACGATTGCGGGAGCTGCGAAGTGAATCCTTACCTACCGTCGGTGCAAAACGATTGGAAACGTCGAATATCACGTATTCGTGCGAATTATCGATAGACAGAACGATTGCGGGAGATGGGAGGTGAATCCTTACCCACGGTCGATAGAAAACAATTGGAAAAATCGAATATAACGTATTCGAGCCAATTATCGATAGAAAGAACGATTGCGGGAGCTGGGAAGTGAATCCTTTCCTCCCGTCGATGCAGAAGGATTGGAAACATCGAATATAACGTATTCGAGCCAATTATCGATAGACAGAACGATTGCGGGAGATGGGAGGTGAATCCTTACCTACGGTCGATGCAAAACGATTGGAAACATCGAATAGCACGTATTCGTGACAATTATCGATAGAAAGCACGATTGCGGGAGCTGGGAAGTGAATCCTTCCCTACCGTCGGTGCAAAACGATTGGAAACATCGAATAGCACGTATTCGTGCCAATTATCGATTGAAAGAACGATTGCGGGAGCTGGGAAGTGAATCCTTACGTACCGTCGATGCAAAACGATTGAAAACATCGATTATAACGTATTCGTGCCAATTATCGATAGAAACAACGATGGCGGGAGCTGCGAAGTGAATCCTTACCTACCGTCGGTGCAAAACGATTGGAAACGTCGAATATCACGTATTCGTGCGAATTATCGATAGACAGAACGATTGCGGGAGATGGGAGGTGAATCCTTACCCACGGTCGATAGAAAACGATTGGAAAAATCGAATATAACGTATTCGAGCCAATTATCGATAGAAAGAACGATTGCGGGAGCTGGGAAGTGAATCCTTTCCTCCCGTCGATGCAGAAGGATTGGAAACATCGAATATAACGTATTCGAGCCAATTATCGATAGACAGAACGATTGCGGGAGATGGGAGGTGAATCCTTACCTACGGTCGATGCAAAACGATTGGAAACATCGAATAGCACGTATTCGTGCCAATTATCGATAGAAAGCACGATTGCGGGAGCTGGGAAGTGAATCCTTACGTACCGTCGATGCAAAACGATTGAAAACATCGATTATAACGTATTCGTGCCAATTATCGATAGAAACAACGATGGCGGGAGCTGCGAAGTGAATCCTTACCTACCGTCGGTGCAAAACGATTGGAAACGTCGAATATCACGTATTCGTGCGAATTATCGATAGACAGAACGATTGCGGGAGATGGGAGGTGAATCCTTACCCACGGTCGATAGAAAACGATTGGAAAAATCGAATATAACGTATTCGAGCCAATTATCGATAGAAAGAACGATTGCGGGAACTGGGAAGTGAATCCTTTCCTCCCGTCGATGCAGAAGGATTGGAAACATCGAATATAACGTATTCGAGCCAATTATCGATAGACAGAACGATTGCGGGAGCTGGGAAGTGAATCCTTACCTCCCGTCGATGCAGAACGATTGGAAACATCGAATATAACGCATTCGAGCCAATTATCGATAGACAGAACGATTGCGGGAGATGGGAGGTACATCCTTACCTACGGTCGATGCAAACCGATTGGAAACATCGAATAGCACGTATTCGTGCCAATTATCGATAGAAAGAACAATTGCGGGAGCTGGGAAGTGAATCCTTACGTACCGTCGATGCAAAACGATTGAAAACATCGATTATAACGTATTCGTGCCAATTATCGATAGAAACAACGATTGCGGGAGCTGCGAAGTGAATCCTTACCTACCGTCGGTGCAAAACGATTGGAAACGTCGAATATCACGTATTCGTGCGAATTATCGATAGACAGAACGATTGCGGGAGATGGGAGGTGAATCCTTACCCACGGTCGATAGAAAACGATTGGAAAAATCGAATATAACGTATTCGAGCCAATTATCGATAGAAAGAACGATTGCGGGAGCTGGGAAGTGAATCCTTTCCTCCCGTCGATGCAGAAGGATTGGAAACATCGAATATAACGTATTCGAGCCAATTATCGATAGACAGAACGATTGCGGGAGATGGGAGGTGAATCCTTACCTACGGTCGATGCAAAACGATTGGAAACATCGAATAGCACGTATTCGTGCCAATTATCGATAGAAAGCACGATTGCGGGAGCTGGGAAGTGAATCCTTCCCTACCGTCGGTGCAAAACGATTGGAAACATCGAATAGCACGTATTCGTGCCAATTATCGATAGAAAGAACGATTGCGGGAGCTGGGAAGTGAATCCTTACCTCCCGTCGATGCAGAACGATTGGAAACATCGAATATAACGCATTCGAGCCAATTATCGATAGACAGAACGATTGCGGGAGATGGGAGGTACATCCTTACCTACGGTCGATGCAAACCGATTGGAAACATCGAATAGCACGTATTCGTGCCAATTATCGATAGAAAGAACAATTGCGGGAGCTGGGAAGTGAATCCTTACGTACCGTCGATGCAAAACGATTGAAAACATCGATTATAACGTATTCGTGCCAATTATCGATAGAAACAACGATTGCGGGAGCTGCGAAGTGAATCCTTACCTACCGTCGGTGCAAAACGATTGGAAACGTCGAATATCACGTATTCGTGCGAATTATCGATAGACAGAACGATTGCGGGAGATGGGAGGTGAATCCTTACCCACGGTCGATAGAAAACGATTGGAAAAATCGAATATAACGTATTCGAGCCAATTATCGATAGAAAGAACGATTGCGGGAGCTGGGAAGTGAATCCTTTCCTCCCGTCGATGCAGAAGGATTGGAAACATCGAATATAACGTATTCGAGCCAATTATCGATAGACAGAACGATTGCGGGAGATGGGAGGTGAATCCTTACCTACGGTCGATGCAAAACGATTGGAAACATCGAATAGCACGTATTCGTGCCAATTATCGATAGAAAGAACGATTGCGGGAGCTGGGAAGTGAATCCTTACCTACCGTCGGTGCAAAACGATTGGAAACATCGAATAGCACATATTCGTGCCAATTATCGATAGAAAGAACGATTGCGGGAGCTGGGACGTGAATCCATACGTACCGTCGATGCAAAACGATTGGAAACGTCGAATATCACGTATTCGTGCCAATTATCGATAGACAGAACGATTGCGCGAGATGCGAGGTGAATCCTTACCTACGGTCGATGCAAAGCGATTGGAAACATCGAATATCACGTATTCGTGCCAATTATCGATAGAAAGAACGATTGCGGGAGCTGGGAAGTGAATCCTTCCCTACCGTCGGTGCAAAACGATTGGAAACATCGAATAGCACGTATTCGTGCCAATTATCGATAGAAAGAACGATTGCGGGAGCTGGGAAGTGAATCCTTACCTACCGTCGGTGCAAAACGATTGGAAACATCGAATAGCACATATTCGTGCCAATTATCGATAGAAAGAACGATTGCGGGAGCTGGGACGTGAATCCATACGTACCGTCGATGCAAAACGATTGGAAACGTCGAATATCACGTATTCGTGCCAATTATCGATAGACAGAACGATTGCGCGAGATGCGAGGTGAATCCTTACCTACGGTCGATGCAAAGCGATTGGAAACATCGAATATCACGTATTCGTGCCAATTATCGATAGAAAGAACGTTTGCGGGAGCTGGGAAGTGAATCCTCACCTCCCGTCGATGCAGAACGATTGGAAAAATCGAATATAACGTATTCTAGCCAATTATCAATAGACAGAACGATTGCGGGAGATGGGAGGTGAATCATTACCTACGGTCGATGCAAAACGATTGGAAACATCGATTATAACGTATTCGTGCCAATTATGGATAGAAAGAACGATTGCGGGAGCTGGGAGGTGAATCCTTACCTACGGTCGATGCAAAACGATTGGAAACATCGAATAGCACGTATTCGTGCCAATTATCGATAGACAGAACGATTGCGGGAGCTGGGAAGTGAATCCTTCCCTACCGTCGGTGCAAAACGATTGGAAACATCGAATAGCACGTATTGGTGCCAATTATCGATAGAAAGAACGATTGCGGGAGCTGGGAAGTGAATCCTTACCTCCCGTCGATGCAGAACGATTGGAAAAATGGAATAGCACGTATTCGTGCCAATTATCGATAGAAAGAACGATTGCGGGAGTTGGGAAGTGAATCCTTACCTACCGTCGGTGCAAAACGATTGGAAACATCGAATAGCACATATTCTTTCCAATTATCGATAGAAAGAACGATTGTGGGAGCTGGGAAGTGAATCCTTACCTTCCGTCGATGCAGAAGGATTGGAAACATCGAATATAACGTATTCGAGCCAATTATCGATAGAAAGAACGATTGCGGGAGCTGGGAAGTTAATCCTTACCTACCGTCGGTGCAAAACGATTGGAAACGTCGAATATCACGTATTCGTGCCAATTATCGATAGACAGAACGATTGCGCGAGATGCGAGGTGAATCCTTACCTACGGTCGATGCAAAACGATTGGAAACATCGAATATCACGTATTCGTGCCAATTATCGATAGAAAGAACGATTGCGGGAGCTGGGAAGTGAATCCTCACTTCCCGTCGGTGCAGAACGATTGGAAAAATCGAATATAACGTATTCTAGCCAATTATCAATAGACAGAACGATTGCGGGAGCTGGGAGGTGAATCCTTACCTACGGTCGATGCAAAACGATTGGAAACATCGAATAGCACGTATTCGTGCCAATTATCGATAGAAAGAACGATTGCGGGAGCTGGGAAGTGAATCCTTACCTCCCGTCGATGCAGAACGATTGGAAACATCGAATATAACGCATTCGAGCCAATTATCGATAGACAGAACGATTGCGGGAGATGGGAGGTACATCCTTACCTACGGTCGATGCAAACCGATTGGAAACATCGAATAGCACGTATTCGTGCCAATTATCGATAGAAAGAACAATTGCGGGAGCTGGGAAGTGAATCCTTACGTACCGTCGATGCAAAACGATTGAAAACATCGATTATAACGTATTCGTGCCAATTATCGATAGAAACAACGATTGCGGGAGCTGCGAAGTGAATCCTTACCTACCGTCGGTGCAAAACGATTGGAAACGTCGAATATCACGTATTCGTGCGAATTATCGATAGACAGAACGATTGCGGGAGATGGGAGGTGAATCCTTACCCACGGTCGATAGAAAACGATTGGAAAAATCGAATATAACGTATTCGAGCCAATTATCGATAGAAAGAACGATTGCGGGAGCTGGGAAGTGAATCCTTTCCTCCCGTCGATGCAGAAGGATTGGAAACATCGAATATAACGTATTCGAGCCAATTATCGATAGACAGAACGATTGCGGGAGATGGGAGGTGAATCCTTACCTACGGTCGATGCAAAACGATTGGAAACATCGAATAGCACGTATTCGTGCCAATTATCGATAGAAAGCACGATTGCGGGAGCTGGGAAGTGAATCCTTCCCTACCGTCGGTGCAAAACGATTGGAAACATCGAATAGCACGTATTCGTGCCAATTATCGATAGAAAGAACGATTGCGGGAGCTGGGAAGTGAATCCTTACGTACCGTCGATGCAAAACGATTGAAAACATCGATTATAACGTATTCGTGCCAATTATCGATAGAAACAACGATGGCGGGAGCTGCGAAGTGAATCCTTACCTACCGTCGGTGCAAAACGATTGGAAACGTCGAATATCACGTATTCGTGCGAATTATCGATAGACAGAACGATTGCGGGAGATGGGAGGTGAATCCTTACCCACGGTCGATAGAAAACGATTGGAAAAATCGAATATAACGTATTCGAGCCAATTATCGATAGAAAGAACGATTGCGGGAGCTGGGAAGTGAATCCTTTCCTCCCGTCGATGCAGAAGGATTGGAAACATCGAATATAACGTATTCGAGCCAATTATCGATAGACAGAACGATTGCGGGAGATGGGAGGTGAATCCTTACCTACGGTCGATGCAAAACGATTGGAAACATCGAATAGCACGTATTCGTGCCAATTATCGATAGAAAGCACGATTGCGGGAGCTGGGAAGTGAATCCTTCCCTACCGTCGGTGCAAAACGATTGGAAACATCGAATAGCACGTATTCGTGCCAATTATCGATAGAAAGAACGATTGCGGGAGCTGGGAAGTGAATCCTTACCTCCCGTCGATGCAGAACGATTGGAAACATCGAATATAACGCATTCGAGCCAATTATCGATAGACAGAACGATTGCGGGAGATGGGAGGTACATCCTTACCTACGGTCGATGCAAACCGATTGGAAACATCGAATAGCACGTATTCGTGCCAATTATCGATAGAAAGAACAATTGCGGGAGCTGGGAAGTGAATCCTTACGTACCGTCGATGCAAAACGATTGAAAACATCGATTATAACGTATTCGTGCGAATTATCGATAGAAACAACGATTGCGGGATCTGCGAAGTGAATCCTTACCTACCGTCGGTGCAAAACGATTGGAAACGTCGAATATCACGTATTCGTGCAAATTATCGATAGACAGAACGATTGCGGGAGATGGGAGGTGAATCCTTACCCACGGTCGATAGAAAACGATTGGAAAAATCGAATATAACGTATTCGAGCCAATTATCGATAGAAAGAACGATTGCGGGAGCTGGGAAGTGAATCCTTTCCTCCCGTCGATGCAGAAGGATTGGAAACATCGAATATAACGTATTCGAGCCAATTATCGATAGACAGAACGATTGCGGGAGATGGGAGGTGAATCCTTACCTACGGTCGATGCAAAACGATTGGAAACATCGAATAGCACGTATTCGTGCCAATTATCGATAGAAAGCACGATTGCGGGAGCTGGGAAGTGAATCCTTCCCTACCGTCGGTGCAAAACGATTGGAAACATCGAATAGCACGTATTGGTGCCAATTATCGATAGAAAGAACGATTGCGGGAGCTGGGAAGTGAATCCTTACCTCCCGTCGATGCAGAACGATTGGAAAAATGGAATAGCACGTATTCGTGCCAATTATCGATAGAAAGAACGATTGCGGGAGTTGGGAAGTGAATCCTTACCTACCGTCGGTGCAAAACGATTGGAAACATCGAATAGCACATATTCTTTCCAATTAGCGATAGAAAGAACGATTGTGGGAGCTGGGAAGTGAATCCTTACCTTCCGTCGATGCAGAAGGATTGGAAACATCGAATATAACGTATTCGAGCCAATTATCGATAGAAAGAACGATTGCGGGAGCTGGGAAGTTAATCCTTACCTACCGTCGGTGCAAAACGATTGGAAACGTCGAATATCACGTATTCGTGCCAATTATCGATAGACAGAACGATTGCGCGAGATGCGAGGTGAATCCTTACCTACGGTCGATGCAAAACGATTGGAAACATCGAATATCACGTATTCGTGCCAATTATCGATAGAAAGAACGATTGCGGGAGCTGGGAAGTGAATCCTCACTTCCCGTCGGTGCAGAACGATTGGAAAAATCGAATATAACGTATTCTAGCCAATTATCAATAGACAGAACGATTGCGGGAGCTGGGAGGTGAATCCTTACCTACGGTCGATGCAAAACGATTGGAAACATCGAATAGCACGTATTCGTGCCAATTATCGATAGAAAGAACGATTGCGGGAGCTGGGAAGTGAATCCTTACCTCCCGTCGATGCAGAACGATTGGAAACATCGAATATAACGCATTCGAGCCAATTATCGATAGACAGAACGATTGCGGGAGATGGGAGGTACATCCTTACCTACGGTCGATGCAAACCGATTGGAAACATCGAATAGCACGTATTCGTGCCAATTATCGATAGAAAGAACAATTGCGGGAGCTGGGAAGTGAATCCTTACGTACCGTCGATGCAAAACGATTGAAAACATCGATTATAACGTATTCGTGCCAATTATCGATAGAAACAACGATTGCGGGAGCTGCGAAGTGAATCCTTACCTACCGTCGGTGCAAAACGATTGGAAACGTCGAATATCACGTATTCGTGCGAATTATCGATAGACAGAACGATTGCGGGAGATGGGAGGTGAATCCTTACCCACGGTCGATAGAAAACGATTGGAAAAATCGAATATAACGTATTCGAGCCAATTATCGATAGAAAGAACGATTGCGGGAGCTGGGAAGTGAATCCTTTCCTCCCGTCGATGCAGAAGGATTGGAAACATCGAATATAACGTATTCGAGCCAATTATCGATAGACAGAACGATTGCGGGAGATGGGAGGTGAATCCTTACCTACGGTCGATGCAAAACGATTGGAAACATCGAATAGCACGTATTCGTGCCAATTATCGATAGAAAGCACGATTGCGGGAGCTGGGAAGTGAATCCTTCCCTACCGTCGGTGCAAAACGATTGGAAACATCGAATAGCACGTATTCGTGCCAATTATCGATAGAAAGAACGATTGCGGGAGCTGGGAAGTGAATCCTTACCTCCCGTCGATGCAGAACGATTGGAAACATCGAATATAACGCATTCGAGCCAATTATCGATAGACAGAACGATTGCGGGAGATGGGAGGTACATCCTTACCTACGGTCGATGCAAACCGATTGGAAACATCGAATAGCACGTATTCGTGCCAATTATCGATAGAAAGAACAATTGCGGGAGCTGGGAAGTGAATCCTTACGTACCGTCGATGCAAAACGATTGAAAACATCGATTATAACGTATTCGTGCGAATTATCGATAGAAACAACGATTGCGGGATCTGCGAAGTGAATCCTTACCTACCGTCGGTGCAAAACGATTGGAAACGTCGAATATCACGTATTCGTGCAAATTATCGATAGACAGAACGATTGCGGGAGATGGGAGGTGAATCCTTACCCACGGTCGATAGAAAACGATTGGAAAAATCGAATATAACGTATTCGAGCCAATTATCGATAGAAAGAACGATTGCGGGAGCTGGGAAGTGAATCCTTTCCTCCCGTCGATGCAGAAGGATTGGAAACATCGAATATAACGTATTCGAGCCAATTATCGATAGACAGAACGATTGCGGGAGATGGGAGGTGAATCCTTACCTACGGTCGATGCAAAACGATTGGAAACATCGAATAGCACGTATTCGTGCCAATTATCGATAGAAAGCACGATTGCGGGAGCTGGGAAGTGAATCCTTCCCTACCGTCGGTGCAAAACGATTGGAAACATCGAATAGCACGTATTCGTGCCAATTATCGATAGAAAGAACGATTGCGGGAGCTGGGAAGTGAATCCTTACCTCCCGTCGATGCAGAAGGATTGGAAACATCGAATATAACGTATTCGAGCCAATTATCGATAGACAGAACGATTGCGGGAGATGGGAGGTGAATCCTTACCTACGGTCGATGCAAAACGATTGGAAACATCGAATAGCACGTATTCGTGCCAATTATCGATAGAAAGCACGATTGCGGGAGCTGGGAAGTGAATCCTTCCCTACCGTCGGTGCAAAACGATTGGAAACATCGAATAGCACGTATTCGTGCCAATTATCGATAGAAAGAACGATTGCGGGAGCTGGGAAGTGAATCCTTACCTCCCGTCGATGCAGAACGATTGGAAACATCGAATATAACGCATTCGAGCCAATTATCGATAGACAGAACGATTGCGGGAGATGGGAGGTACATCCTTACCTACGGTCGATGCAAACCGATTGGAAACATCGAATAGCACGTATTCGTGCCAATTATCGATAGAAAGAACAATTGCGGGAGCTGGGAAGTGAATCCTTACGTACCGTCGATGCAAAACGATTGAAAACATCGATTATAACGTATTCGTGCGAATTATCGATAGAAACAACGATTGCGGGATCTGCGAAGTGAATCCTTACCTACCGTCGGTGCAAAACGATTGGAAACGTCGAATATCACGTATTCGTGCAAATTATCGATAGACAGAACGATTGCGGGAGATGGGAGGTGAATCCTTACCCACGGTCGATAGAAAACGATTGGAAAAATCGAATATAACGTATTCGAGCCAATTATCGATAGAAAGAACGATTGCGGGAGCTGGGAAGTGAATCCTTTCCTCCCGTCGATGCAGAAGGATTGGAAACATCGAATATAACGTATTCGAGCCAATTATCGATAGACAGAACGATTGCGGGAGATGGGAGGTGAATCCTTACCTACGGTCGATGCAAAACGATTGGAAACATCGAATAGCACGTATTCGTGCCAATTATCGATAGAAAGCACGATTGCGGGAGCTGGGAAGTGAATCCTTCCCTACCGTCGGTGCAAAACGATTGGAAACATCGAATAGCACGTATTGGTGCCAATTATCGATAGAAAGAACGATTGCGGGAGCTGGGAAGTGAATCCTTACCTCCCGTCGATGCAGAACGATTGGAAAAATGGAATAGCACGTATTCGTGCCAATTATCGATAGAAAGAACGATTGCGGGAGTTGGGAAGTGAATCCTTACCTACCGTCGGTGCAAAACGATTGGAAACATCGAATAGCACATATTCTTTCCAATTAGCGATAGAAAGAACGATTGTGGGAGCTGGGAAGTGAATCCTTACCTTCCGTCGATGCAGAAGGATTGGAAACATCGAATATAACGTATTCGAGCCAATTATCGATAGAAAGAACGATTGCGGGAGCTGGGAAGTTAATCCTTACCTACCGTCGGTGCAAAACGATTGGAAACGTCGAATATCACGTATTCGTGCCAATTATCGATAGACAGAACGATTGCGCGAGATGCGAGGTGAATCCTTACCTACGGTCGATGCAAAACGATTGGAAACATCGAATATCACGTATTCGTGCCAATTATCGATAGAAAGAACGATTGCGGGAGCTGGGAAGTGAATCCTCACTTCCCGTCGGTGCAGAACGATTGGAAAAATCGAATATAACGTATTCTAGCCAATTATCAATAGACAGAACGATTGCGGGAGCTGGGAGGTGAATCCTTACCTACGGTCGATGCAAAACGATTGGAAACATCGAATAGCACGTATTCGTGCCAATTATCGATAGAAAGAACGATTGCGGGAGCTGGGAAGTGAATCCTTACCTCCCGTCGATGCAGAACGATTGGAAACATCGAATATAACGCATTCGAGCCAATTATCGATAGACAGAACGATTGCGGGAGATGGGAGGTACATCCTTACCTACGGTCGATGCAAACCGATTGGAAACATCGAATAGCACGTATTCGTGCCAATTATCGATAGAAAGAACAATTGCGGGAGCTGGGAAGTGAATCCTTACGTACCGTCGATGCAAAACGATTGAAAACATCGATTATAACGTATTCGTGCCAATTATCGATAGAAACAACGATTGCGGGAGCTGCGAAGTGAATCCTTACCTACCGTCGGTGCAAAACGATTGGAAACGTCGAATATCACGTATTCGTGCGAATTATCGATAGACAGAACGATTGCGGGAGATGGGAGGTGAATCCTTACCCACGGTCGATAGAAAACGATTGGAAAAATCGAATATAACGTATTCGAGCCAATTATCGATAGAAAGAACGATTGCGGGAGCTGGGAAGTGAATCCTTTCCTCCCGTCGATGCAGAAGGATTGGAAACATCGAATATAACGTATTCGAGCCAATTATCGATAGACAGAACGATTGCGGGAGATGGGAGGTGAATCCTTACCTACGGTCGATGCAAAACGATTGGAAACATCGAATAGCACGTATTCGTGCCAATTATCGATAGAAAGCACGATTGCGGGAGCTGGGAAGTGAATCCTTCCCTACCGTCGGTGCAAAACGATTGGAAACATCGAATAGCACGTATTCGTGCCAATTATCGATAGAAAGAACGATTGCGGGAGCTGGGAAGTGAATCCTTACCTCCCGTCGATGCAGAACGATTGGAAACATCGAATATAACGCATTCGAGCCAATTATCGATAGACAGAACGATTGCGGGAGATGGGAGGTACATCCTTACCTACGGTCGATGCAAACCGATTGGAAACATCGAATAGCACGTATTCGTGCCAATTATCGATAGAAAGAACAATTGCGGGAGCTGGGAAGTGAATCCTTACGTACCGTCGATGCAAAACGATTGAAAACATCGATTATAACGTATTCGTGCGAATTATCGATAGAAACAACGATTGCGGGATCTGCGAAGTGAATCCTTACCTACCGTCGGTGCAAAACGATTGGAAACGTCGAATATCACGTATTCGTGCAAATTATCGATAGACAGAACGATTGCGGGAGATGGGAGGTGAATCCTTACCCACGGTCGATAGAAAACGATTGGAAAAATCGAATATAACGTATTCGAGCCAATTATCGATAGAAAGAACGATTGCGGGAGCTGGGAAGTGAATCCTTTCCTCCCGTCGATGCAGAAGGATTGGAAACATCGAATATAACGTATTCGAGCCAATTATCGATAGACAGAACGATTGCGGGAGATGGGAGGTGAATCCTTACCTACGGTCGATGCAAAACGATTGGAAACATCGAATAGCACGTATTCGTGCCAATTATCGATAGAAAGCACGATTGCGGGAGCTGGGAAGTGAATCCTTCCCTACCGTCGGTGCAAAACGATTGGAAACATCGAATAGCACGTATTCGTGCCAATTATCGATAGAAAGAACGATTGCGGGAGCTGGGAAGTGAATCCTTACCTCCCGTCGATGCAGAACGATTGGAAACATCGAATATATCGCATTCGAGCCAATTATCGATAGACAGAACGATTGCGGGAGATGGGAGGTACATCCTTACCTACGGTCGATGCAAACCGATTGGAAACATCGAATAGCACGTATTCGTGCCAATTATCGATAGAAAGAACAATTGCGGGAGCTGGGAAGTGAATCCTTACGTACCGTCGATGCAAAACGATTGAAAACATCGATTATAACGTATTCGTGCCAATTATCGATAGAAACAACGATTGCGGGAGCTGCGAAGTGAATCCTTACCTACCGTCGGTGCAAAACGATTGGAAACGTCGAATATCACGTATTCGTGCGAATTATCGATAGACAGAACGATTGCGGGAGATGGGAGGTGAATCCTTACCCACGGTCGATAGAAAACGATTGGAAAAATCGAATATAACGTATTCGAGCCAATTATCGATAGAAAGAACGATTGCGGGAGCTGGGAAGTGAATCCTTTCCTCCCGTCGATGCAGAAGGATTGGAAACATCGAATATAACGTATTCGAGCCAATTATCGATAGACAGAACGATTGCGGGAGATGGGAGGTGAATCCTTACCTACGGTCGATGCAAAACGATTGGAAACATCGAATAGCACGTATTCGTGCCAATTATCGATAGAAAGCACGATTGCGGGAGCTGGGAAGTGAATCCTTACGTACCGTCGATGCAAAACGATTGAAAACATCGATTATAACGTATTCGTGCCAATTATCGATAGAAACAACGATGGCGGGAGCTGCGAAGTGAATCCTTACCTACCGTCGGTGCAAAACGATTGGAAACGTCGAATATCACGTATTCGTGCGAATTATCGATAGACAGAACGATTGCGGGAGATGGGAGGTGAATCCTTACCCACGGTCGATAGAAAACGATTGGAAAAATCGAATATAACGTATTCGAGCCAATTATCGATAGAAAGAACGATTGCGGGAGCTGGGAAGTGAATCCTTTCCTCCCGTCGATGCAGAAGGATTGGAAACATCGAATATAACGTATTCGAGCCAATTATCGATAGACAGAACGATTGCGGGAGATGGGAGGTGAATCCTTACCTACGGTCGATGCAAAACGATTGGAAACATCGAATAGCACGTATTCGTGCCAATTATCGATAGAAAGCACGATTGCGGGAGCTGGGAAGTGAATCCTTCCCTACCGTCGGTGCAAAACGATTGGAAACATCGAATAGCACGTATTCGTGCCAATTATCGATAGAAAGAACGATTGCGGGAGCTGGGAAGTGAATCCTTACCTCCCGTCGATGCAGAACGATTGGAAACATCGAATATAACGCATTCGAGCCAATTATCGATAGACAGAACGATTGCGGGAGATGGGAGGTACATCCTTACCTACGGTCGATGCAAACCGATTGGAAACATCGAATAGCACGTATTCGTGCCAATTATCGATAGAAAGAACAATTGCGGGAGCTGGGAAGTGAATCCTTACGTACCGTCGATGCAAAACGATTGAAAACATCGATTATAACGTATTCGTGCCAATTATCGATAGAAACAACGATTGCGGGAGCTGCGAAGTGAATCCTTACCTACCGTCGGTGCAAAACGATTGGAAACGTCGAATATCACGTATTCGTGCGAATTATCGATAGACAGAACGATTGCGGGAGATGGGAGGTGAATCCTTACCCACGGTCGATAGAAAACGATTGGAAAAATCGAATATAACGTATTCGAGCCAATTATCGATAGAAAGAACGATTGCGGGAGCTGGGAAGTGAATCCTTTCCTCCCGTCGATGCAGAAGGATTGGAAACATCGAATATAACGTATTCGAGCCAATTATCGATAGACAGAACGATTGCGGGAGATGGGAGGTGAATCCTTACCTACGGTCGATGCAAAACGATTGGAAACATCGAATAGCACGTATTCGTGCCAATTATCGATAGAAAGCACGATTGCGGGAGCTGGGAAGTGAATCCTTACGTACCGTCGATGCAAAACGATTGAAAACATCGATTATAACGTATTCGTGCCAATTATCGATAGAAACAACGATGGCGGGAGCTGCGAAGTGAATCCTTACCTACCGTCGGTGCAAAACGATTGGAAACGTCGAATATCACGTATTCGTGCGAATTATCGATAGACAGAACGATTGCGGGAGATGGGAGGTGAATCCTTACCCACGGTCGATAGAAAACGATTGGAAAAATCGAATATAACGTATTCGAGCCAATTATCGATAGACAGAACGATTGCGGGAGATGGGAGGTGAATCCTTACCTACGGTCGATGCAAAACGATTGGAAACATCGAATAGCACGTATTCGTGCCAATTATCGATAGAAAGAACGATTGCGGGAGCTGGGAAGTGAATCCTTACCTACCGTCGGTGCAAAACGATTGGAAACATCGAATAGCACATATTCGTGCCAATTATCGATAGAAAGAACGATTGCGGGAGCTGGGACGTGAATCCATACGTACCGTCGATGCAAAACGATTGGAAACGTCGAATATCACGTATTCGTGCCAATTATCGATAGACAGAACGATTGCGCGAGATGCGAGGTGAATCCTTACCTACGGTCGATGCAAAGCGATTGGAAACATCGAATATCACGTATTCGTGCCAATTATCGATAGAAAGAACGATTGCGGGAGCTGGGAAGTGAATCCTTCCCTACCGTCGGTGCAAAACGATTGGAAACATCGAATAGCACGTATTCGTGCCAATTATCGATAGAAAGAACGATTGCGGGAGCTGGGAAGTGAATCCTTACCTACCGTCGGTGCAAAACGATTGGAAACATCGAATAGCACATATTCGTGCCAATTATCGATAGAAAGAACGATTGCGGGAGCTGGGACGTGAATCCATACGTACCGTCGATGCAAAACGATTGGAAACGTCGAATATCACGTATTCGTGCCAATTATCGATAGACAGAACGATTGCGGGAGCTGGGAAGTGAATCCTTCCCTACCGTCGGTGCAAAACGATTGGAAACATCGAATAGCACGTATTGGTGCCAATTATCGATAGAAAGAACGATTGCGGGAGCTGGGAAGTGAATCCTTACCTCCCGTCGATGCAGAACGATTGGAAAAATGGAATAGCACGTATTCGTGCCAATTATCGATAGAAAGAACGATTGCGGGAGTTGGGAAGTGAATCCTTACCTACCGTCGGTGCAAAACGATTGGAAACATCGAATAGCACATATTCTTTCCAATTATCGATAGAAAGAACGATTGTGGGAGCTGGGAAGTGAATCCTTACCTTCCGTCGATGCAGAAGGATTGGAAACATCGAATATAACGTATTCGAGCCAATTATCGATAGAAAGAACGATTGCGGGAGCTGGGAAGTTAATCCTTACCTACCGTCGGTGCAAAATGATTGGAAACGTCGAATATCACGTATTCGTGCCAATTATCGATAGACAGAACGATTGCGCGAGATGCGAGGTGAATCCTTACCTACGGTCGATGCAAAACGATTGGAAACATCGAATATCACGTATTCGTGCCAATTATCGATAGAAAGAACGATTGCGGGAGCTGGGAAGTGAATCCTCACTTCCCGTCGGTGCAGAACGATTGGAAAAATCGAATATAACGTATTCTAGCCAATTATCAATAGACAGAACGATTGCGGGAGCTGGGAGGTGAATCCTTACCTACGGTCGATGCAAAACGATTGGAAACATCGAATAGCACGTATTCGTGCCAATTATCGATAGAAAGAACGATTGCGGGAGCTGGGAAGTGAATCCTTACCTCCCGTCGATGCAGAACGATTGGAAACATCGAATATAACGCATTCGAGCCAATTATCGATAGACAGAACGATTGCGGGAGATGGGAGGTACATCCTTACCTACGGTCGATGCAAACCGATTGGAAACATCGAATAGCACGTATTCGTGCCAATTATCGATAGAAAGAACAATTGCGGGAGCTGGGAAGTGAATCCTTACGTACCGTCGATGCAAAACGTTTGAAAACATCGATTATAACGTATTCGTGCCAATTATCGATAGAAACAACGATTGCGGGAGCTGCGAAGTGAATCCTTACCTACCGTCGGTGCAAAACGATTGGAAACGTCGAATATCACGTATTCGTGCGAATTATCGATAGACAGAACGATTGCGGGAGATGGGAGGTGAATCCTTACCCACGGTCGATAGAAAACGATTGGAAAAATCGAATATAACGTATTCGAGCCAATTATCGATAGAAAGAACGATTGCGGGAGCTGGGAAGTGAATCCTTTCCTCCCGTCGATGCAGAAGGATTGGAAACATCGAATATAACGTATTCGAGCCAATTATCGATAGCCAGAACGATTGCGGGAGATGGGAGGTGAATCCTTACCTACGGTCGATGCAAAACGATTGGAAACATCGAATAGCACGTATTCGTGCCAATTATCGATAGAAAGCACGATTGCGGGAGCTGGGAAGTGAATCCTTCCCTACCGTCGGTGCAAAACGATTGGAAACATCGAATAGCACGTATTCGTGCCAATTATCGATAGAAAGAACGATTGCGGGAGCTGGGAAGTGAATCCTTACGTACCGTCGATGCAAAACGATTGAAAACATCGATTATAACGTATTCGTGCCAATTATCGATAGAAACAACGATGGCGGGAGCTGCGAAGTGAATCCTTACCTACTGTCGGTGCAAAACGATTGGAAACGTCGAATATCACGTATTCGTGCGAATTATCGATAGACAGAACGATTGCGGGAGATGGGAGGTGAATCCTTACCCACGGTCGATAGAAAACGATTGGAAAAATCGAATATAACGTATTCGAGCCAATTATCGATAGAAAGAACGATTGCGGGAGCTGGGAAGTGAATCCTTTCCTCCCGTCGATGCAGAAGGATTGGAAACATCGAATATAACGTATTCGAGCCAATTATCGATAGACAGAACGATTGCGGGAGATGGGAGGTGAATCCTTACCTACGGTCGATGCAAAACGATTGGAAACATCGAATAGCACGTATTCGTGCCAATTATCGATAGAAAGCACGATTGCGGGAGCTGGGAAGTGAATCCTTACGTACCGTCGATGCAAAACGATTGAAAACATCGATTATAACGTATTCGTGCCAATTATCGATAGAAACAACGATGGCGGGAGCTGCGAAGTGAATCCTTACCTACCGTCGGTGCAAAACGATTGGAAACGTCGAATATCACGTATTCGTGCGAATTATCGATAGACAGAACGATTGCGGGAGATGGGAGGTGAATCCTTACCCACGGTCGATAGAAAACGATTGGAAAAATCGAATATAACGTATTCGAGCCAATTATCGATAGAAAGAACGATTGCGGGAACTGGGAAGTGAATCCTTTCCTCCCGTCGATGCAGAAGGATTGGAAACATCGAATATAACGTATTCGAGCCAATTATCGATAGACAGAACGATTGCGGGAGCTGGGAAGTGAATCCTTACCTCCCGTCGATGCAGAACGATTGGAAACATCGAATATAACGCATTCGAGCCAATTATCGATAGACAGAACGATTGCGGGAGATGGGAGGTACATCCTTACCTACGGTCGATGCAAACCGATTGGAAACATCGAATAGCACGTATTCGTGCCAATTATCGATAGAAAGAACAATTGCGGGAGCTGGGAAGTGAATCCTTACGTACCGTCGATGCAAACGATTGAAAACATCGATTATAACGTATTCGTGCCAATTATCGATAGAAACAACGATTGCGGGAGCTGCGAAGTGAATCCTTACCTACCGTCGGTGCAAAACGATTGGAAACGTCGAATATCACGTATTCGTGCGAATTATCGATAGACAGAACGATTGCGGGAGATAGGAGGTGAATCCTTACCCACGGTCGATAGAAAACGATTGGAAAAATCGAATATAACGTATTCGAGCCAATTATCGATAGAAAGAACGATTGCGGGAGCTGGGAAGTGAATCCTTTCCTCCCGTCGATGCAGAAGGATTGGAAACATCGAATATAACGTATTCGAGCCAATTATCGATAGACAGAACGATTGCGGGAGATGGGAGGTGAATCCTTACCTACGGTCGATGCAAAACGATTGGAAACATCGAATAGCACGTATTCGTGCCAATTATCGATAGAAAGCACGATTGCGGGAGCTGGGAAGTGAATCCTTACGTACCGTCGATGCAAAACGATTGAAAACATCGATTATAACGTATTCGTGCCAATTATCGATAGAAACAACGATGGCGGGAGCTGCGAAGTGAATCCTTACCTACCGTCGGTGCAAAACGATTGGAAACGTCGAATATCACGTATTCGTGCGAATTATCGATAGACAGAACGATTGCGGGAGATGGGAGGTGAATCCTTACCCACGGTCGATAGAAAACGATTGGAAAAATCGAATATAACGTATTCGAGCCAATTATCGATAGAAAGAACGATTGCGGGAGCTGGGAAGTGAATCCTTTCCTCCCGTCGATGCAGAAGGATTGGAAACATCGAATATAACGTATTCGAGCCAATTATCGATAGACAGAACGATTGCGGGAGATGGGAGGTGAATCCTTACCTACGGTCGATGCAAAACGATTGGAAACATCGAATAGCACGTATTCGTGCCAATTATCGATAGAAAGCACGATTGCGGGAGCTGGGAAGTGAATCCTTACGTACCGTCGATGCAAAACGATTGAAAACATCGATTATAACGTATTCGAGCCAATTATCGATAGAAAGAACGATTGCGGGAGCTGCGAAGTGAATCCTTACCTACCGTCGGTGCAAAACGATTGGAAACGTCGAATATCACGTATTCGTGCGAATTATCGATAGACAGAACGATTGCGGGAGATGGGAGGTGAATCCTTACCCACGGTCGATAGAAAACGATTGGAAAAATCGAATATAACGTATTCGAGCCAATTATCGATAGAAAGAACGATTGCGGGAGCTGGGAAGTGAATCCTTTCCTCCCGTCGATGCAGAAGGATTGGAAACATCGAATATAACGTATTCGAGCCAATTATCGATAGACAGAACGATTGCGGGAGATGGGAGGTGAATCCTTACCTACGGTCGATGCAAAACGATTGGAAACATCGAATAGCACGTATTCGTGCCAATTATCGATAGAAAGCACGATTGCGGGAGCTGGGAAGTGAATCCTTACGTACCGTCGATGCAAAACGATTGAAAACATCGATTATAACGTATTCGTGCCAATTATCGATAGAAACAACGATGGCGGGAGCTGCGAAGTGAATCCTTACCTACCGTCGGTGCAAAACGATTGGAAACGTCGAATATCACGTATTCGTGCGAATTATCGATAGACAGAACGATTGCGGGAGATGGGAGGTGAATCCTTACCCACGGTCGATAGAAAACGATTGGAAAAATCGAATATACCGTATTCGAGCCAATTATCGATAGAAAGAACGATTGCGGGAGCTGGGAAGTGAATCCTTTCCTCCCGTCGATGCAGAAGGATTGGAAACATCGAATATAACGTATTCGAGCCAATTATCGATAGACAGAACGATTGCGGGAGATGGGAGGTGAATCCTTACCTACGGTCGATGCAAAACGATTGGAAACATCGAATAGCACGTATTCGTGCCAATTATCGATAGAAAGCACGATTGCGGGAGCTGGGAAGTGAATCCTTCCCTACCGTCGGTGCAAAACGATTGGAAACATCGAATAGCACGTATTCGTGCCAATTATCGATAGAAAGAACGATTGCGGGAGCTGGGAAGTGAATCCTTACCTCCCGTCGATGCAGAACGATTGGAATCATCGAATATAACGCATTCGAGCCAATTATCGATAGACAGAACGATTGCGGGAGATGGGAGGTACATCCTTACCTACGGTCGATGCAAACCGATTGGAAACATCGAATAGCACGTATTCGTGCCAATTATCGATAGAAAGAACAATTGCGGGAGCTGGGAAGTGAATCCTTACGTACCGTCGATGCAAAACGATTGAAAACATCGATTATAACGTATTCGTGCCAATTATCGATAGAAACAACGATTGCGGGAGCTGCGAAGTGAATCCTTACCTACCGTCGGTGCAAAACGATTGGAAACGTCGAATATCACGTATTCGTGCGAATTATCGATAGACAGAACGATTGCGGGACATGGGAGGTGAATCCTTACCCACGGTCGATAGAAAACGATTGGAAAAATCGAATATAACGTATTCGAGCCAATTATCGATAGAAAGAACGATTGCGGGAGCTGGGAAGTGAATCCTTTCCTCCCGTCGATGCAGAAGGATTGGAAACATCGAATATAACGTATTCGAGCCAATTATCGATAGACAGAACGATTGCGGGAGATGGGAGGTGAATCCTTACCTACGGTCGATGCAAAACGATTGGAAACATCGAATAGCACGTATTCGTGCCAATTATCGATAGAAAGCACGATTGCGGGAGCTGGGAAGTGAATCCTTACGTACCGTCGATGCAAAACGATTGAAAACATCGATTATAACGTATTCGTGCCAATTATCGATAGAAACAACGATGGCGGGAGCTGCGAAGTGAATCCTTACCTACCGTCGGTGCAAAACGATTGGAAACGTCGAATATCACGTATTCGTGCGAATTATCGATAGACAGAACGATTGCGGGAGATGGGAGGTGAATCCTTACCCACGGTCGATAGAAAACGATTGGAAAAATCGAATATAACGTATTCGAGCCAATTATCGATAGAAAGAACGATTGCGGGAGCTGGGAAGTGAATCCTTTCCTCCCGTCGATGCAGAAGGATTGGAAACATCGAATATAACGTATTCGAGCCAATTATCGATAGACAGAACGATTGCGGGAGATGGGAGGTGAATCCTTACCTACGGTCGATGCAAAACGATTGGAAACATCGAATAGCACGTATTCGTGCCAATTATCGATAGAAAGCACGATTGCGGGAGCTGGGAAGTGAATCCTTCCCTACCGTCGGTGCAAAACGATTGGAAACATCGAATAGCACGTATTCGTGCCAATTATCGATAGAAAGAACGATTGCGGGAGCTGGGAAGTGAATCCTTACCTCCCGTCGATGCAGAACGATTGGAAACATCGAATATAACGCATTCGAGACAATTATCGATAGACAGAACGATTGCGGGAGATGGGAGGTACATCCTTACCTACGGTCGATGCAAACCGATTGGAAACATCGAATAGCACGTATTCGTGCCAATTATCGATAGAAAGAACAATTGCGGGAGCTGGGAAGTGAATCCTTACGTACCGTCGATGCAAAACGATTGAAAACATCGATTATAACGTATTCGTGCGAATTATCGATAGAAACAACGATTGCGGGATCTGCGAAGTGAATCCTTACCTACCGTCGGTGCAAAACGATTGGAAACGTCGAATATCACGTATTCGTGCGAATTATCGATAGACAGAACGATTGCGGGAGATGGGAGGTGAATCCTTACCCACGGTCGATAGAAAACGATTGGAAAAATCGAATATAACGTATTCGAGCCAATTATCGATAGAAAGAACGATTGCGGGAGCTGGGAAGTGAATCCTTTCCTCCCGTCGATGCAGAAGGATTGGAAACATCGAATATAACGTATTCGAGCCAATTATCGATAGACAGAACGATTGCGGGAGATGGGAGGTGAATCCTTACCTACGGTCGATGCAAAACGATTGGAAACATCGAATAGCACGTATTCGTGCCAATTATCGATAGAAAGCACGATTGCGGGAGCTGGGAAGTGAATCCTTCCCTACCGTCGGTGCAAAACGATTGGAAACATCGAATAGCACGTATTCGTGCCAATTATCGATAGAAAGAACGATTGCGGGAGCTGGGAAGTGAATCCTTACGTACCGTCGATGCAAAACGATTGAAAACATCGATTATAACGTATTCGTGCGAATTATCGATAGAAACAACGATTGCGGGATCTGCGAAGTGAATCCTTACCTACCGTCGGTGCAAAACGATTGGAAACGTCGAATATCACGTATTCGTGCGAATTATCGATAGACAGAACGATTGCGGGAGATGGGAGGTGAATCCTTACCCACGGTCGATAGAAAACGATTGGAAAAATCGAATATAACGTATTCGAGCCAATTATCGATAGAAAGAACGATTGCGGGAGCTGGGAAGTGAATCCTTTCCTCCCGTCGATGCAGAAGGATTGGAAACATCGAATATAACGTATTCGAGCCAATTATCGATAGACAGAACGATTGCGGGAGATGGGAGGTGAATCCTTACCTACGGTCGATGCAAAACGATTGGAAACATCGAATAGCACGTATTCGTGCCAATTATCGATAGAAAGCACGATTGCGGGAGCTGGGAAGTGAATCCTTCCCTACCGTCGGTGCAAAACGATTGGAAACATCGAATAGCACGTATTCGTGCCAATTATCGATAGAAAGAACGATTGCGGTAGCTGGGAAGTGAATCCTTACCTCCCGTCGATGCAGAACGATTGGAAACATCGAATATATCGCATTCGAGCCAATTATCGATAGACAGAACGATTGCGGGAGATGGGAGGTACATCCTTACCTACGGTCGATGCAAACCGATTGGAAACATCGAATAGCACGTATTCGTGCCAATTATCGATAGAAAGAACAATTGCGGGAGCTGGGAAGTGAATCCTTACGTACCGTCGATGCAAAACGATTGAAAACATCGATTATAACGTATTCGTGCCAATTATCGATAGAAACAACGATTGCGGGAGCTGCGAAGTGAATCCTTACCTACCGTCGGTGCAAAACGATTGGAAACGTCGAATATCACGTATTCGTGCGAATTATCGATAGACAGAACGATTGCGGGAGATGGGAGGTGAATCCTTACCCACGGTCGATAGAAAACGATTGGAAAAATCGAATATAACGTATTCGAGCCAATTATCGATAGAAAGAACGATTGCGGGAGCTGGGAAGTGAATCCTTTCCTCCCGTCGATGCAGGAGGATTGGAAACATCGAATATAACGTATTCGAGCCAATTATCGATAGACAGAACGATTGCGAGAGATGGGAGGTGAATCCTTACCTACGGTCGATGCAAAACGATTGGAAACATCGAATAGCACGTATTCGTGCCAATTATCGATAGAAAGCACGATTGCGGGAGCTGGGAAGTGAATCCTTCCCTACCGTCGGTGCAAAACGATTGGAAACATCGAATAGCACGTATTCGTGCCAATTATCGATAGAAAGAACGATTGCGGGAGCTGGGAAGTGAATCCTTACCTCCCGTCGATGCAGAACGATTGGAAACATCGAATATAACGCATTCGAGCCAATTATCGATAGACAGAACGATTGCAGGAGATGGGAGGTACATCCTTACCTACGGTCGATGCAAACCGATTGGAAACATCGAATAGCACGTATTCGTGCCAATTATCGATAGAAAGACCAATTGCGGGAGCTGGGAAGTGAATCCTTACGTACCGTCGATGCAAAACGATTGAAAACATCGATTATAACGTATTCGTGCCAATTATCGATAGACAGAACGATTGCGGGAGATGGGAGGTGAATCCTTACCCACGGTCGATAGAAAACGATTGGAAAAATCGAATATACCGTATTCGAGCCAATTATCGATAGAAAGAACGATTGCGGGAGCTGGGAAGTGAATCCTTTCCTCCCGTCGATGCAGAAGGATTGGAAACATCGAATATAACGTATTCGAGCCAATTATCGATAGACAGAACGATTGCGGGAGATGGGAGGTGAATCCTTACCTACGGTCGATGCAAAACGATTGGAAACATCGAATAGCACGTATTCGTGCCAATTATCGATAGAAAGCACGATTGCGGGAGCTGGGAAGTGAATCCTTCCCTACCGTCGGTGCAAAACGATTGGAAACATCGAATAGCACGTATTCGTGCCAATTATCGATAGAAAGAACGATTGCGGGAGCTGGGAAGTGAATCCTTACCTCCCGTCGATGCAGAACGATTGGAATCATCGAATATAACGCATTCGAGCCAATTATCGATAGACAGAACGATTGCGGGAGATGGGAGGTACATCCTTACCTACGGTCGATGCAAACCGATTGGAAACATCGAATAGCACGTATTCGTGCCAATTATCGATAGAAAGAACAATTGCGGGAGCTGGGAAGTGAATCCTTACGTACCGTCGATGCAAAACGATTGAAAACATCGATTATAACGTATTCGTGCCAATTATCGATAGAAACAACGATTGCGGGAGCTGCGAAGTGAATCCTTACCTACCGTCGGTGCAAAACGATTGGAAACGTCGAATATCACGTATTCGTGCGAATTATCGATAGACAGAACGATTGCGGGACATGGGAGGTGAATCCTTACCCACGGTCGATAGAAAACGATTGGAAAAATCGAATATAACGTATTCGAGCCAATTATCGATAGAAAGAACGATTGCGGGAGCTGGGAAGTGAATCCTTTCCTCCCGTCGATGCAGAAGGATTGGAAACATCGAATATAACGTATTCGAGCCAATTATCGATAGACAGAACGATTGCGGGAGATGGGAGGTGAATCCTTACCTACGGTCGATGCAAAACGATTGGAAACATCGAATAGCACGTATTCGTGCCAATTATCGATAGAAAGCACGATTGCGGGAGCTGGGAAGTGAATCCTTACGTACCGTCGATGCAAAACGATTGAAAACATCGATTATAACGTATTCGTGCCAATTATCGATAGAAACAACGATGGCGGGAGCTGCGAAGTGAATCCTTACCTACCGTCGGTGCAAAACGATTGGAAACGTCGAATATCACGTATTCGTGCGAATTATCGATAGACAGAACGATTGCGGGAGATGGGAGGTGAATCCTTACCCACGGTCGATAGAAAACGATTGGAAAAATCGAATATAACGTATTCGAGCCAATTATCGATAGAAAGAACGATTGCGGGAGCTGGGAAGTGAATCCTTTCCTCCCGTCGATGCAGAAGGATTGGAAACATCGAATATAACGTATTCGAGCCAATTATCGATAGACAGAACGATTGCGGGAGATGGGAGGTGAATCCTTACCTACGGTCGATGCAAAACGATTGGAAACATCGAATAGCACGTATTCGTGCCAATTATCGATAGAAAGCACGATTGCGGGAGATGGGAGGTGAATCCTTACCCACGGTCGATAGAAAACGATTGGAAAAATCGAATATAACGTATTCGAGCCAATTATCGATAGAAAGAACGATTGCGGGAGCTGGGAAGTGAATCCTTTCCTCCCGTCGATGCAGAAGGATTGGAAACATCGAATATAACGTATTCGAGCCAATTATCGATAGACAGAACGATTGCGGGAGATGGGAGGTGAATCCTTACCTACGGTCGATGCAAAACGATTGGAAACATCGAATAGCACGTATTCGTGCCAATTATCGATAGAAAGCACGATTGCGGGAGCTGGGAAGTGAATCCTTACGTACCGTCGATGCAAAACGATTGAAAACATCGATTATAACGTATTCGTGCCAATTATCGATAGAAACAACGATGGCGGGAGCTGCGAAGTGAATCCTTACCTACCGTCGGTGCAAAACGATTGGAAACGTCGAATATCACGTATTCGTGCGAATTATCGATAGACAGAACGATTGCGGGAGATGGGAGGTGAATCCTTACCCACGGTCGATAGAAAACGATTGGAAAAATCGAATATAACGTATTCGAGCCAATTATCGATAGAAAGAACGATTGCGGGAGCTGGGAAGTGAATCCTTTCCTCCCGTCGATGCAGAAGGATTGGAAACATCGAATATAACGTATTCGAGCCAATTATCGATAGACAGAACGATTGCGGGAGATGGGAGGTGAATCCTTACCTACGGTCGATGCAAAACGATTGGAAACATCGAATAGCACGTATTCGTGCCAATTATCGATAGAAAGCACGATTGCGGGAGCTGGGAAGTGAATCCTTCCCTACCGTCGGTGCAAAACGATTGGAAACATCGAATAGCACGTATTCGTGCCAATTATCGATAGAAAGAACGATTGCGGGAGCTGGGAAGTGAATCCTTACCTCCCGTCGATGCAGAACGGTTGGAAACATCGAATATAACGCATTCGAGCCAATTATCGATAGACAGAACGATTGCGAGAGATGGGAGGTACATCCTTACCTACGGTCGATGCAAACCGATCGGAAACATCGAATAGCACGTATTCGTGCCAATTATCGATAGAAAGAACAATTGCGGGAGCTGGGAAGTGAATCCTTACGTACCGTCGATGCAAAACGATTGAAAACATCGATTATAACGTATTCGTGCGAATTATCGATAGAAACAACGATTGCGGGAGCTGCGAAGTGAATCCTTACCTACCGTCGGTGCAAAACGATTGGAAACGTCGAATATCACGTATTCGTGCGAATTATCGATAGACAGAACGATTGCGGGAGATGGGAGGTGAATCCTTACCCACGGTCGATAGAAAACGATTGGAAAAATCGAATATAACGTATTCGAGCCAATTATCGATAGAAAGAACGATTGCGGGAGCTGGGAAGTGAATCCTTTCCTCCCGTCGATGCAGAAGGATTGGAAACATCGAATATAACGTATTCGAGCCAATTATCGATAGACAGAACGATTGCGGGAGATGGGAGGTGAATCCTTACCTACGGTCGATGCAAAACGATTGGAAACATCGAATAGCACGTATTCGTGCCAATTATCGATAGAAAGCACGATTGCGGGAGCTGGGAAGTGAATCCTTCCCTACCGTCGGTGCAAAACGATTGGAAACATCGAATAGCACGTATTCGTGCCAATTATCGATAGAAAGAACGATTGCGGGAGCTGGGAAGTGAATCCTTACCTCCCGTCGATGCAGAACGATTGGAAACATCGAATATAACGCATTCGAGCCAATTATCGATAGACAGAACGATTGCGGGAGATGGGAGGTACATCCTTACCTACGGTCGATGCAAACCGATTGGAAACATCGAATAGCACGTATTCGTGCCAATTATCGATAGAAAGAACAATTGCGGGAGCTGGGAAGTGAATCCTTACGTACCGTCGATGCAAAACGATTGAAAACATCGATTATAACGTATTCGTGCCAATTATCGATAGAAACAACGATTGCGGGAGCTGCGAAGTGAATCCTTACCTACCGTCGGTGCAAAACGATTGGAAACGTCGAATATCACGTATTCGTGCGAATTATCGATAGACAGAACGATTGCGGGACATGGGAGGTGAATCCTTACCCACGGTCGATAGAAAACGATTGGAAAAATCGAATATAACGTATTCGAGCCAATTATCGATAGAAAGAACGATTGCGGGAGCTGGGAAGTGAATCCTTTCCTCCCGTCGATGCAGAAGGATTGGAAACATCGAATATAACGTATTCGAGCCAATTATCGATAGACAGAACGATTGCGGGAGATGGGAGGTGAATCCTTACCTACGGTCGATGCAAAACGATTGGAAACATCGAATAGCACGTATTCGTGCCAATTATCGATAGAAAGCACGATTGCGGGAGCTGGGAAGTGAATCCTTACGTACCGTCGATGCAAAACGATTGAAAACATCGATTATAACGTATTCGTGCCAATTATCGATAGAAACAACGATGGCGGGAGCTGCGAAGTGAATCCTTACCTACCGTCGGTGCAAAACGATTGGAAACGTCGAATATCACGTATTCGTGCGAATTATCGATAGACAGAACGATTGCGGGAGATGGGAGGTGAATCCTTACCCACGGTCGATAGAAAACGATTGGAAAAATCGAATATAACGTATTCGAGCCAATTATCGATAGAAAGAACGATTGCGGGAGCTGGGAAGTGAATCCTTTCCTCCCGTCGATGCAGAAGGATTGGAAACATCGAATATAACGTATTCGAGCCAATTATCGATAGACAGAACGATTGCGGGAGATGGGAGGTGAATCCTTACCTACGGTCGATGCAAAACGATTGGAAACATCGAATAGCACGTATTCGTGCCAATTATCGATAGAAAGCACGATTGCGGGAGATGGGAGGTGAATCCTTACCCACGGTCGATAGAAAACGATTGGAAAAATCGAATATAACGTATTCGAGCCAATTATCGATAGAAAGAACGATTGCGGGAGCTGGGAAGTGAATCCTTTCCTCCCGTCGATGCAGAAGGATTGGAAACATCGAATATAACGTATTCGAGCCAATTATCGATAGACAGAACGATTGCGGGAGATGGGAGGTGAATCCTTACCTACGGTCGATGCAAAACGATTGGAAACATCGAATAGCACGTATTCGTGCCAATTATCGATAGAAAGCACGATTGCGGGAGCTGGGAAGTGAATCCTTACGTACCGTCGATGCAAAACGATTGAAAACATCGATTATAACGTATTCGTGCCAATTATCGATAGAAACAACGATGGCGGGAGCTGCGAAGTGAATCCTTACCTACCGTCGGTGCAAAACGATTGGAAACGTCGAATATCACGTATTCGTGCGAATTATCGATAGACAGAACGATTGCGGGAGATGGGAGGTGAATCCTTACCCACGGTCGATAGAAAACGATTGGAAAAATCGAATATAACGTATTCGAGCCAATTATCGATAGAAAGAACGATTGCGGGAGCTGGGAAGTGAATCCTTTCCTCCCGTCGATGCAGAAGGATTGGAAACATCGAATATAACGTATTCGAGCCAATTATCGATAGACAGAACGATTGCGGGAGATGGGAGGTGAATCCTTACCTACGGTCGATGCAAAACGATTGGAAACATCGAATAGCACGTATTCGTGCCAATTATCGATAGAAAGCACGATTGCGGGAGCTGGGAAGTGAATCCTTCCCTACCGTCGGTGCAAAACGATTGGAAACATCGAATAGCACGTATTCGTGCCAATTATCGATAGAAAGAACGATTGCGGGAGCTGGGAAGTGAATCCTTACATCCCGTCGATGCAGAACGGTTGGAAACATCGAATATAACGCATTCGAGCCAATTATCGATAGACAGAACGATTGCGGGAGATGGGAGGTACATCCTTACCTACGGTCGATGCAAACCGATCGGAAACATCGAATAGCACGTATTCGTGCCAATTATCGATAGAAAGAACAATTGCGGGAGCTGGGAAGTGAATCCTTACGTACCGTCGATGCAAAACGATTGAAAACATCGATTATAACGTATTCGTGCGAATTATCGATAGAAACAACGATTGCGGGAGCTGCGAAGTGAATCCTTACCTACCGTCGGTGCAAAACGATTGGAAACGTCGAATATCACGTATTCGTGCCAATTATCGATAGAAAGAACAATTGCGGGAGCTGGGAAGTGAATCCTTACGTACCGTCGATGCAAAGCGATTGAAAACGTCGATTATAACGTATTCGTGCCAATTATCGATAGAAACAACGATTGCGGGAGCTGCGAAGTGAATCCTTACCTACCGTCGGTGCAAAACGATTGGAAACGTCGAATATCACGTATTCGTGCGAATTATCGATAGACAGAACGATTGCGGGAGATGGGAGGTACATCCTTACCTACGGTCGATGCAAACCGATTGGAAACATCGAATAGCACGTATTCGTGCCAATTATCGATAGAAAGAACAATTGCGGGAGCTGGGAAGTGAATCCTTACGTACCGTCGATGCAAAGCGATTGAAAACGTCGATTATAACGTATTCGTGCCAATTATCGATAGAAACAACGATTGCGGGAGCTGCGAAGTGAATCCTTACCTACCGTCGGTGCAAAACGATTGGAAACGTCGAATATCACGTATTCGTGCGAATTATCGATAGACAGAACGATTGCGGGAGATGGGAGGTGAATCCTTACCCACGGTCGATAGAAAACGATTGGAAAAATCGAATATAACGTATTCGAGCCAATTATCGATAGAAAGAACGATTGCGGGAGCTGGGAAGTGAATCCTTTCCTCCCGTCGATGCAGAAGGATTGGAAACATCGAATATAACGTATTCGAGCCAATTATCGATAGACAGAACGATTGCGGGAGATGGGAGGTGAATCCTTACCTACGGTCGATGCAAAACGATTGGAAACATCGAATAGCACGTATTCGTGCCAATTATCGATAGAAAGCACGATTGCGGGAGCTGGGAAGTGAATCCTTATGTACCGTCGATGCAAAACGATTGAAAACATCGATTATAACGTATTCGTGCCAATTATCGATAGAAACAACGATGGCGGGAGCTGCGAAGTGAATCCTTACGTACCGTCGATGCAAAACGATTGAAAACATCGATTATAACGTATTCGTGCCAATTATCGATAGACAGAACGATTGCGGGAGATGGGAGGTGAATCCTTACCCACGGTCGATAGAAAACGATTGGAAAAATCGAATATAACGTATTCGAGCCAATTATCGATAGAAAGAACGATTGCGGGAGCTGGGAAGTGAATCCTTTCCTCCCGTCGATGCAGAAGGATTGGAAACATCGAATATAACGTATTCGAGCCAATTATCGATAGACAGAACGATTGCGGGAGATGGGAGGTGAATCCTTACCTACGGTCGATGCAAAACGATTGGAAACATCGAATAGCACGTATTCGTGCCAATTATCGATAGAAAGCACGATTGCGGGAGCTGGGAAGTGAATCCTTCCCTACCGTCGGTGCAAAACGATTGGAAACATCGAATAGCACGTATTCGTGCCAATTATCGATAGAAAGAACGATTGCGGGAGCTGGGAAGTGAATCCTTACCTCCCGTCGATGCAGAACGATTGGAAACATCGAATATAACGCATTCGAGCCAATTATCGATAGACAGAACGATTGCGGGAGATGGGAGGTACATCCTTACCTACGGTCGATGCAAACCGATTGGAAACATCGAATAGCACGTATTCGTGCCAATTATCGATAGAAAGAACAATTGCGGGAGCTGGGAAGTGAATCCTTACGTACCGTCGATGCAAACGATTGAAAACATCGATTATAACGTATTCGTGCCAATTATCGATAGAAACAACGATTGCGGGAGCTGCGAAGTGAATCCTTACCTACCGTCGGTGCAAAACGATTGGAAACGTCGAATATCACGTATTCGTGCGAATTATCGATAGACAGAACGATTGCGGGAGATAGGAGGTGAATCCTTACCCACGGTCGATAGAAAACGATTGGAAAAATCGAATATAACGTATTCGAGCCAATTATCGATAGAAAGAACGATTGCGGGAGCTGGGAAGTGAATCCTTTCCTCCCGTCGATGCAGAAGGATTGGAAACATCGAATATAACGTATTCGAGCCAATTATCGATAGACAGAACGATTGCGGGAGATGGGAGGTGAATCCTTACCTACGGTCGATGCAAAACGATTGGAAACATCGAATAGCACGTATTCGTGCCAATTATCGATAGAAAGCACGATTGCGGGAGCTGGGAAGTGAATCCTTACGTACCGTCGATGCAAAACGATTGAAAACATCGATTATAACGTATTCGTGCCAATTATCGATAGAAACAACGATGGCGGGAGCTGCGAAGTGAATCCTTACCTACCGTCGGTGCAAAACGATTGGAAACGTCGAATATCACGTATTCGTGCGAATTATCGATAGACAGAACGATTGCGGGAGATGGGAGGTGAATCCTTACCCACGGTCGATAGAAAACGATTGGAAAAATCGAATATAACGTATTCGAGCCAATTATCGATAGAAAGAACGATTGCGGGAGCTGGGAAGTGAATCCTTTCCTCCCGTCGATGCAGAAGGATTGGAAACATCGAATATAACGTATTCGAGCCAATTATCGATAGACAGAACGATTGCGGGAGATGGGAGGTACATCCTTACCTACGGTCGATGCAAACCGATTGGAAACATCGAATAGCACGTATTCGTGCCAATTATCGATAGAAAGAACAATTGCGGGAGCTGGGAAGTGAATCCTTACGTACCGTCGATGCAAAACGATTGAAAACATCGATTATAACGTATTCGTGCGAATTATCGATAGAAACAACGATTGCGGGAGCTGCGAAGTGAATCCTTACCTACCGTCGGTGCAAAACGATTGGAAACGTCGAATATCACGTATTCGTGCGAATTATCGATAGACAGAACGATTGCGGGAGATGGGAGGTGAATCCTTACCCACGGTCGATAGAAAACGATTGGAAAAATCGAATATAACGTATTCGAGCCAATTATCGATAGAAAGAACGATTGCGGGAGCTGGGAAGTGAATCCTTTCCTCCCGTCGATGCAGAAGGATTGGAAACATCGAATATAACGTATTCGAGCCAATTATCGATAGACAGAACGATTGCGGGAGATGGGAGGTGAATCCTTACCTACGGTCGATGCAAAACGATTGGAAACATCGAATAGCACGTATTCGTGCCAATTATCGATAGAAAGCACGATTGCGGGAGCTGGGAAGTGAATCCTTCCCTACCGTCGGTGCAAAACGATTGGAAACATCGAATAGCACGTATTCGTGCCAATTATCGATAGAAAGAACGATTGCGGGAGCTGGAAAGTGAATCCTTACCTCCCGTCGATGCAGAACGATTGGAAACATCGAATATAACGCATTCGAGCCAATTATCGATAGACAGAACGATTGCGGGAGATGGGAGGTACATCCTTACCTACGGTCGATGCAAACCGATTGGAAACATCGAATAGCACGTATTCGTGCCAATTATCGATAGAAAGAACAATTGCGGGAGCTGGGAAGTGAATCCTTACGTACCGTCGATGCAAAACGATTGAAAACATCGATTATAACGTATTCGTGCCAATTATCGATAGAAACAACGATTGCGGGAGCTGCGAAGTGAATCCTTACCTACCGTCGGTGCAAAACGATTGGAAACGTCGAATATCACGTATTCGTGCGAATTATCGATAGACAGAACGATTGCGGGAGATGGGAGGTGAATCCTTACCCACGGTCGATAGAAAACGATTGAAAACATCGATTATAACGTATTCGTGCCAATTATCGATAGAAAGAACGATTGCGGGAGCTGGGAAGTGAATCCTTTCCTCCCGTCGATGCAGAAGGATTGGAAACATCGAATATAACGTATTCGAGCCAATTATCGATAGACAGAACGATTGCGGGAGATGGGAGGTGAATCCTTACCTACGGTCGATGCAAAACGATTGGAAACATCGAATAGCACGTATTCGTGCCAATTATCGATAGAAAGCACGATTGCGGGAGCTGGGAAGTGAATCCTTCCCTACCGTCGGTGCAAAACGATTGGAAACATCGAATAGCACGTATTCGTGCCAATTATCGATAGAAAGAACGATTGCGGGAGCTGGGAAGTGAATCCTTACCTCCCGTCGATGCAGAACGATTGGAAACATCGAATATAACGCATTCGAGCCAATTATCGATAGACAGAACGATTGCGGGAGATGGGAGGTACATCCTTACCTACGGTCGATGCAAACCGATTGGAAACATCGAATAGCACGTATTCGTGCCAATTATCGATAGAAAGAACAATTGCGGGAGCTGGGAAGTGAATCCTTACGTACCGTCGATGCAAAACGATTGAAAACATCGATTATAACGTATTCGTGCCAATTATCGATAGAAACAACGATTGCGGGAGCTGCGAAGTGAATCCTTACCTACCGTCGGTGCAAAACGATTGGAAACGTCGAATATCACGTATTCGTGCGAATTATCGATAGACAGAACGATTGCGGGAGATGGGAGGTGAATCCTTACCCACGGTCGATAGAAAACGATTGGAAAAATCGAATATAACGTATTCGAGCCAATTATCGATAGAAAGAACGATTGCGGGAGCTGGGAAGTGAATCCTTTCCTCCCGTCGATGCAGAAGGATTGGAAACATCGAATATAACGTATTCGAGCCAATTATCGATAGACAGAACGATTGCGGGAGATGGGAGGTGAATCCTTACCTACGGTCGATGCAAAACGATTGGAAACATCGAATAGCACGTATTCGTGCCAATTATCGATAGAAAGCACGATTGCGGGAGCTGGGAAGTGAATCCTTCCCTACCGTCGGTGCAAAACGATTGGAAACATCGAATAGCACGTATTCGTGCCAATTATCGATAGAAAGAACGATTGCGGGAGCTGGGAAGTGAATCCTTACCTCCCGTCGATGCAGAACGATTGGAAACATCGAATATAACGCATGCGAGCCAATTATCGATAGACAGAACGATTGCGGGAGATGGGAGGTACATCCTTACCTACGGTCGATGCAAACCGATTGGAAACATCGAATAGCACGTATTCGTGCCAATTATCGATAGAAAGAACAATTGCGGGAGCTGGGAAGTGAATCCTTACGTACCGTCGATGCAAAACGATTGAAAACATCGATTATAACGTATTCGTGCCAATTATCGATAGAAACAACGATGGCGGGAGCTGCGAAGTGAATCCTTACCTACCGTCGGTGCAAAACGATTGGAAACGTCGAATATCACGTATTCGTGCGAATTATCGATAGACAGAACGATTGCGGGAGATGGGAGGTGAATCCTTACCCACGGTCGATAGAAAACGATTGGAAAAATCGAATATAACGTATTCGAGCCAATTATCGATAGAAAGAACGATTGCGGGAGCTGGGAAGTGAATCCTTTCCTCCCGTCGATGCAGAAGGATTGGAAACATCGAATATAACGTATTCGAGCCAATTATCGATAGACAGAACGATTGCGGGAGATGGGAGGTACATCCTTACCTACGGTCGATGCAAACCGATTGGAAACATCGAATAGCACGTATTCGTGCCAATTATCGATAGAAAGAACAATTGCGGGAGCTGGGAAGTGAATCCTTACGTACCGTCGATGCAAAACGATTGAAAACATCGATTATAACGTATTCGTGCGAATTATCGATAGAAACAACGATTGCGGGAGCTGCGAAGTGAATCCTTACCTACCGTCGGTGCAAAACGATTGGAAACGTCGAATATCACGTATTCGTGCGAATTATCGATAGACAGAACGATTGCGGGAGATGGGAGGTGAATCCTTACCCACGGTCGATAGAAAACGATTGGAAAAATCGAATATAACGTATTCGAGCCAATTATCGATAGAAAGAACGATTGCGGGAGCTGGGAAGTGAATCCTTTCCTCCCGTCGATGCAGAAGGATTGGAAACATCGAATATAACGTATTCGAGCCAATTATCGATAGACAGAACGATTGCGGGAGATGGGAGGTGAATCCTTACCTACGGTCGATGCAAAACGATTGGAAACATCGAATAGCACGTATTCGTGCCAATTATCGATAGAAAGCACGATTGCGGGAGCTGGGAAGTGAATCCTTCCCTACCGTCGGTGCAAAACGATTGGAAACATCGAATAGCACGTATTCGTGCCAATTATCGATAGAAAGAACGATTGCGGGAGCTGGAAAGTGAATCCTTACCTCCCGTCGATGCAGAACGATTGGAAACATCGAATATAACGCATTCGAGCCAATTATCGATAGACAGAACGATTGCGGGAGATGGGAGGTACATCCTTACCTACGGTCGATGCAAACCGATTGGAAACATCGAATAGCACGTATTCGTGCCAATTATCGATAGAAAGAACAATTGCGGGAGCTGGGAAGTGAATCCTTACGTACCGTCGATGCAAAACGATTGAAAACATCGATTATAACGTATTCGTGCCAATTATCGATAGAAACAACGATTGCGGGAGCTGCGAAGTGAATCCTTACCTACCGTCGGTGCAAAACGATTGGAAACGTCGAATATCACGTATTCGTGCGAATTATCGATAGACAGAACGATTGCGGGAGATGGGAGGTGAATCCTTACCCACGGTCGATAGAAAACGATTGGAAAAATCGAATATAACGTATTCGAGCCAATTATCGATAGAAAGAACGATTGCGGGAGCTGGGAAGTGAATCCTTTCCTCCCGTCGATGCAGAAGGATTGGAAACATCGAATATAACATATTCGAGCCAATTATCGATAGACAGAACGATTGCGGGAGATGGGAGGTGAATCCTTACCTACGGTCGATGCAAAACGATTGGAAACATCGAATAGCACGTATTCGTGCCAATTATCGATAGAAAGCACGATTGCGGGAGCTGGGAAGTGAATCCTTACGTACCGTCGATGCAAAACGATTGAAAACATCGATTATAACGTATTCGTGCCAATTATCGATAGAAAGAACGATTGCGGGAGCTGGGAAGTGAATCCTTTCCTCCCGTCGATGCAGAAGGATTGGAAACATCGAATATAACGTATTCGAGCCAATTATCGATAGACAGAACGATTGCGGGAGATGGGAGGTGAATCCTTACCTACGGTCGATGCAAAACGATTGGAAACATCGAATAGCACGTATTCGTGCCAATTATCGATAGAAAGCACGATTGCGGGAGCTGGGAAGTGAATCCTTCCCTACCGTCGGTGCAAAACGATTGGAAACATCGAATAGCACGTATTCGTGCCAATTATCGATAGAAAGAACGATTGCGGGAGCTGGGAAGTGAATCCTTACCTCCCGTCGATGCAGAACGATTGGAAACATCGAATATAACGCATTCGAGCCAATTATCGATAGACAGAACGATTGCGGGAGATGGGAGGTACATCCTTACCTACGGTCGATGCAAACCGATTGGAAACATCGAATAGCACGTATTCGTGCCAATTATCGATAGAAAGAACAATTGCGGGAGCTGGGAAGTGAATCCTTACGTACCGTCGATGCAAAACGATTGAAAACATCGATTATAACGTATTCGTGCCAATTATCGATAGAAACAACGATTGCGGGAGCTGCGAAGTGAATCCTTACCTACCGTCGGTGCAAAACGATTGGAAACGTCGAATATCACGTATTCGTGCGAATTATCGATAGACAGAACGATTGCGGGAGATGGGAGGTGAATCCTTACCCACGGTCGATAGAAAACGATTGGAAAAATCGAATATAACGTATTCGAGCCAATTATCGATAGAAAGAACGATTGCGGGAGCTGGGAAGTGAATCCTTTCCTCCCGTCGATGCAGAAGGATTGGAAACATCGAATATAACGTATTCGAGCCAATTATCGATAGACAGAACGATTGCGGGAGATGGGAGGTGAATCCTTACCTACGGTCGATGCAAAACGATTGGAAACATCGAATAGCACGTATTCGTGCCAATTATCGATAGAAAGCACGATTGCGGGAGCTGGGAAGTGAATCCTTCCCTACCGTCGGTGCAAAACGATTGGAAACATCGAATAGCACGTATTCGTGCCAATTATCGATAGAAAGAACGATTGCGGGAGCTGGGAAGTGAATCCTTACCTCCCGTCGATGCAGAACGATTGGAAACATCGAATATAACGCATGCGAGCCAATTATCGATAGACAGAACGATTGCGGGAGATGGGAGGTACATCCTTACCTACGGTCGATGCAAACCGATTGGAAACATCGAATAGCACGTATTCGTGCCAATTATCGATAGAAAGAACAATTGCGGGAGCTGGGAAGTGAATCCTTACGTACCGTCGATGCAAAACGATTGAAAACATCGATTATAACGTATTCGTGCCAATTATCGATAGAAATAGCGATTGCGGGAGCTGCGAAGTGAATCCTTACCTACCGTCGGTGCAAAACGATTGGAAACGTCGAATATCACGTATTCGTGCGAATTATCGATAGACAGAACGATTGCGGGAGATGGGAGGTGAATCCTTACCTACGGTCGATGCAAAACGATTGGAAACATCGAATAGCACGTATTCGTGCCAATTATCGATAGAAAGCACGATTGCGGGAGCTGGGAAGTGAATCCTTCCCTACCGTCGGTGCAAAACGATTGGAAACATCGAATAGCACGTATTCGTGCCAATTATCGATAGAAAGAACGATTGCGGGAGCTGGGAAGTGAATCCTTACCTCCCGTCGATGCAGAACGATTGGAAACATCGAATATAACGCATTCGAGCCAATTATCGATAGACAGAACGATTGCGGGAGATGGGAGGTACATCCTTACCTACGGTCGATGCAAACCGATTGGAAACATCGAATAGCACGTATTCGTGCCAATTATCGATAGAAAGAACAATTGCGGGAGCTGGGAAGTGAATCCTTACGTACCGTCGATGCAAAACGATTGAAAACATCGATTATAACGTATTCGTGCCAATTATCGATAGAAACAACGATGGCGGGAGCTGCGAAGTGAATCCTTACCTACCGTCGGTGCAAAACGATTGGAAACGTCGAATATCACGTATTCGTGCGAATTATCGATAGACAGAACGATTGCGGGAGATGGGAGGTGAATCCTTACCCACGGTCGATAGAAAACGATTGGAAAAATCGAATATAACGTATTCGAGCCAATTATCGATAGAAAGAACGATTGCGGGAGCTGGGAAGTGAATCCTTTCCTCCCGTCGATGCAGAAGGATTGGAAACATCGAATATAACGTATTCGAGCCAATTATCGATAGACAGAACGATTGCGGGAGATGGGAGGTACATCCTTACCTACGGTCGATGCAAACCGATTGGAAACATCGAATAGCACGTATTCGTGCCAATTATCGATAGAAAGAACAATTGCGGGAGCTGGGAAGTGAATCCTTACGTACCGTCGATGCAAAACGATTGAAAACATCGATTATAACGTATTCGTGCGAATTATCGATAGAAACAACGATTGCGGGAGCTGCGAAGTGAATCCTTACCTACCGTCGGTGCAAAACGATTGGAAACGTCGAATATCACGTATTCGTGCGAATTATCGATAGACAGAACGATTGCGGGAGATGGGAGGTGAATCCTTACCCACGGTCGATAGAAAACGATTGGAAAAATCGAATATAACGTATTCGAGCCAATTATCGATAGAAAGAACGATTGCGGGAGCTGGGAAGTGAATCCTTTCCTCCCGTCGATGCAGAAGGATTGGAAACATCGAATATAACGTATTCGAGCCAATTATCGATAGACAGAACGATTGCGGGAGATGGGAGGTGAATCCTTACCTACGGTCGATGCAAAACGATTGGAAACATCGAATAGCACGTATTCGTGCCAATTATCGATAGAAAGCACGATTGCGGGAGCTGGGAAGTGAATCCTTCCCTACCGTCGGTGCAAAACGATTGGAAACATCGAATAGCACGTATTCGTGCCAATTATCGATAGAAAGAACGATTGCGGGAGCTGGAAAGTGAATCCTTACCTCCCGTCGATGCAGAACGATTGGAAACATCGAATATAACGCATTCGAGCCAATTATCGATAGACAGAACGATTGCGGGAGATGGGAGGTACATCCTTACCTACGGTCGATGCAAACCGATTGGAAACATCGAATAGCACGTATTCGTGCCAATTATCGATAGAAAGAACAATTGCGGGAGCTGGGAAGTGAATCCTTACGTACCGTCGATGCAAAACGATTGAAAACATCGATTATAACGTATTCGTGCCAATTATCGATAGAAACAACGATTGCGGGAGCTGCGAAGTGAATCCTTACCTACCGTCGGTGCAAAACGATTGGAAACGTCGAATATCACGTATTCGTGCGAATTATCGATAGACAGAACGATTGCGGGAGATGGGAGGTGAATCCTTACCCACGGTCGATAGAAAACGATTGGAAAAATCGAATATAACGTATTCGAGCCAATTATCGATAGAAAGAACGATTGCGGGAGCTGGGAAGTGAATCCTTTCCTCCCGTCGATGCAGAAGGATTGGAAACATCGAATATAACGTATTCGAGCCAATTATCGATAGACAGAACGATTGCGGGAGATGGGAGGTGAATCCTTACCTACGGTCGATGCAAAACGATTGGAAACATCGAATAGCACGTATTCGTGCCAATTATCGATAGAAAGCACGATTGCGGGAGCTGGGAAGTGAATCCTTACGTACCGTCGATGCAAAACGATTGAAAACATCGATTATAACGTATTCGTGCCAATTATCGATAGAAAGAACGATTGCGGGAGCTGGGAAGTGAATCCTTTCCTCCCGTCGATGCAGAAGGATTGGAAACATCGAATATAACGTATTCGAGCCAATTATCGATAGACAGAACGATTGCGGGAGATGGGAGGTGAATCCTTACCTACGGTCGATGCAAAACGATTGGAAACATCGAATAGCACGTATTCGTGCCAATTATCGATAGAAAGCACGATTGCGGGAGCTGGGAAGTGAATCCTTCCCTACCGTCGGTGCAAAACGATTGGAAACATCGAATAGCACGTATTCGTGCCAATTATCGATAGAAAGAACGATTGCGGGAGCTGGGAAGTGAATCCTTACCTCCCGTCGATGCAGAACGATTGGAAACATCGAATATAACGCATTCGAGCCAATTATCGATAGACAGAACGATTGCGGGAGATGGGAGGTACATCCTTACCTACGGTCGATGCAAACCGATTGGAAACATCGAATAGCACGTATTCGTGCCAATTATCGATAGAAAGAACAATTGCGGGAGCTGGGAAGTGAATCCTTACGTACCGTCGATGCAAAACGATTGAAAACATCGATTATAACGTATTCGTGCCAATTATCGATAGAAACAACGATTGCGGGAGCTGCGAAGTGAATCCTTACCTACCGTCGGTGCAAAACGATTGGAAACGTCGAATATCACGTATTCGTGCGAATTATCGATAGACAGAACGATTGCGGGAGATGGGAGGTGAATCCTTACCCACGGTCGATAGAAAACGATTGGAAAAATCGAATATAACGTATTCGAGCCAATTATCGATAGAAAGAACGATTGCGGGAGCTGGGAAGTGAATCCTTTCCTCCCGTCGATGCAGAAGGATTGGAAACATCGAATATAACGTATTCGAGCCAATTATCGATAGACAGAACGATTGCGGGAGATGGGAGGTGAATCCTTACCTACGGTCGATGCAAAACGATTGGAAACATCGAATAGCACGTATTCGTGCCAATTATCGATAGAAAGCACGATTGCGGGAGCTGGGAAGTGAATCCTTCCCTACCGTCGGTGCAAAACGATTGGAAACATCGAATAGCACGTATTCGTGCCAATTATCGATAGAAAGAACGATTGCGGGAGCTGGGAAGTGAATCCTTACCTCCCGTCGATGCAGAACGATTGGAAACATCGAATATAACGCATGCGAGCCAATTATCGATAGACAGAACGATTGCGGGAGATGGGAGGTACATCCTTACCTACGGTCGATGCAAACCGATTGGAAACATCGAATAGCACGTATTCGTGCCAATTATCGATAGAAAGAACAATTGCGGGAGCTGGGAAGTGAATCCTTACGTACCGTCGATGCAAAACGATTGAAAACATCGATTATAACGTATTCGTGCCAATTATCGATAGAAATAGCGATTGCGGGAGCTGCGAAGTGAATCCTTACCTACCGTCGGTGCAAAACGATTGGAAACGTCGAATATCACGTATTCGTGCGAATTATCGATAGACAGAACGATTGCGGGAGATGGGAGGTGAATCCTTACCTACGGTCGATGCAAAACGATTGGAAACATCGAATAGCACGTATTCGTGCCAATTATCGATAGAAAGCACGATTGCGGGAGCTGGGAAGTGAATCCTTCCCTACCGTCGGTGCAAAACGATTGGAAACATCGAATAGCACGTATTCGTGCCAATTATCGATAGAAAGAACGATTGCGGGAGCTGGGAAGTGAATCCTTACCTCCCGTCGATGCAGAACGATTGGAAACATCGAATATAACGCATTCGAGCCAATTATCGATAGACAGAACGATTGCGGGAGATGGGAGGTACATCCTTACCTACGGTCGATGCAAACCGATTGGAAGCATCGAATAGCACGTATTCGTGCCAATTATCGATAGAAAGAACAATTGCGGGAGCTGGGAAGTGAATCCTTACGTACCGTCGATGCAAAACGATTGAAAACATCGATTATAACGTATTCGTGCCAATTATCGATAGAAACAACGATTGCGGGAGCTGCGAAGTGAATCCTTACCTACCGTCGGTGCAAAACGATTGGAAACGTCGAATATCACGTATTCGTGCGAATTATCGATAGACAGAACGATTGCGGGAGATGGGAGGTGAATCCTTACCCACGGTCGATAGAAAACGATTGGAAAAATCGAATATAACGTATTCGAGCCAATTATCGATAGAAAGAACGATTGCGGGAGCTGGGAAGTGAATCCTTTCCTCCCGTCGATGCAGAAGGATTGGAAACATCGAATATAACGTATTCGAGCCAATTATCGATAGACAGAACGATTGCGGGAGATGGGAGGTGAATCCTTACCTACGGTCGATGCAAAACGATTGGAAACCTCGAATAGCACGTATTCGTGCCAATTATCGATAGAAAGCACGATTGCGGGAGCTGGGAAGTGAATCCTTACGTACCGTCGATGCAAAACGATTGAAAACATCGATTATAACGTATTCGTGCCAATTATCGATAGAAACAACGATGGCGGGAGCTGCGAAGTGAATCCTTACCTACCGTCGGTGCAAAACGATTGGAAACGTCGAATATCACGTATTCGTGCGAATTATCGATAGACAGAACGATTGCGGGAGATGGGAGGTGAATCCTTACCCACGGTCGATAGAAAACGATTGGAAAAATCGAATATAACGTATTCGAGCCAATTATCGATAGAAAGAACGATTGCGGGAGCTGGGAAGTGAATCCTTTCCTCCCGTCGATGCAGAAGGATTGGAAACATCGAATATAACGTATTCGAGCCAATTATCGATAGACAGAACGATTGCGGGAGATGGGAGGTGAATCCTTACCTACGGTCGATGCAAAACGATTGGAAACATCGAATAGCACGTATTCGTGCCAATTATCGATAGAAAGCACGATTGCGGGAGCTGGGAAGTGAATCCTTACGTACCGTCGATGCAAAACGATTGAAAACATCGATTATAACGTATTCGTGCCAATTATCGATAGAAACAACGATGGCGGGAGCTGCGAAGTGAATCCTTACCTACCGTCGGTGCAAAACGATTGGAAACGTCGAATATCACGTATTCGTGCGAATTATCGATAGACAGAACGATTGCGGGAGATGGGAGGTGAATCCTTACCCACGGTCGATAGAAAACGATTGGAAAAATCGAATATAACGTATTCGAGCCAATTATCGATAGAAAGAACGATTGCGGGAGCTGGGAAGTGAATCCTTTCCTCCCGTCGATGCAGAAGGATTGGAAACATCGAATATAACGTATTCGAGCCAATTATCGATAGACAGATCGATTGCGGGAGATGGGAGGTGAATCCTTACCTACGGTCGATGCAAAACGATTGGAAACATCGAATAGCACGTATTCGTGCCAATTATCGATAGAAAGCACGATTGCGGGAGCTGGGAAGTGAATCCTTCCCTACCGTCGGTGCAAAACGATTGGAAACATCGAATAGCACGTATTCGTGCCAATTATCGATAGAAAGAACGATTGCGGGAGCTGGGAAGTGAATCCTTACCTCCCGTCGATGCAGAACGATTGGAAACATCGAATATAACGCATGCGAGCCAATTATCGATAGACAGAACGATTGCGGGAGATGGGAGGTACATCCTTACCTACGGTCGATGCAAACCGATTGGAAACATCGAATAGCACGTATTCGTGCCAATTATCGATAGAAAGAACAATTGCGGGAGCTGGGAAGTGAATCCTTACGTACCGTCGATGCAAAACGATTGAAAACATCGATTATAACGTATTCGTGCCAATTATCGATAGAAATAGCGATTGCGGGAGCTGCGAAGTGAATCCTTACCTACCGTCGGTGCAAAACGATTGGAAACGTCGAATATCACGTATTCGTGCGAATTATCGATAGACAGAACGATTGCGGGAGATGGGAGGTGAATCCTTACCTACGGTCGATGCAAAACGATTGGAAACATCGAATAGCACGTATTCGTGCCAATTATCGATAGAAAGCACGATTGCGGGAGCTGGGAAGTGAATCCTTCCCTACCGTCGGTGCAAAACGATTGGAAACATCGAATAGCACGTATTCGTGCCAATTATCGATAGAAAGAACGATTGCGGGAGCTGGGAAGTGAATCCTTACCTCCCGTCGATGCAGAACGATTGGAAACATCGAATATAACGCATTCGAGCCAATTATCGATAGACAGAACGATTGCGGGAGATGGGAGGTACATCCTTACCTACGGTCGATGCAAACCGATTGGAAGCATCGAATAGCACGTATTCGTGCCAATTATCGATAGAAAGAACAATTGCGGGAGCTGGGAAGTGAATCCTTACGTACCGTCGATGCAAAACGATTGAAAACATCGATTATAACGTATTCGTGCCAATTATCGATAGAAACAACGATTGCGGGAGCTGCGAAGTGAATCCTTACCTACCGTCGGTGCAAAACGATTGGAAACGTCGAATATCACGTATTCGTGCGAATTATCGATAGACAGAACGATTGCGGGAGATGGGAGGTGAATCCTTACCCACGGTCGATAGAAAACGATTGGAAAAATCGAATATAACGTATTCGAGCCAATTATCGATAGAAAGAACGATTGCGGGAGCTGGGAAGTGAATCCTTTCCTCCCGTCGATGCAGAAGGATTGGAAACATCGAATATAACGTATTCGAGCCAATTATCGATAGACAGAACGATTGCGGGAGATGGGAGGTGAATCCTTACCTACGGTCGATGCAAAACGATTGGAAACCTCGAATAGCACGTATTCGTGCCAATTATCGATAGAAAGCACGATTGCGGGAGCTGGGAAGTGAATCCTTACGTACCGTCGATGCAAAACGATTGAAAACATCGATTATAACGTATTCGTGCCAATTATCGATAGAAACAACGATGGCGGGAGCTGCGAAGTGAATCCTTACCTACCGTCGGTGCAAAACGATTGGAAACGTCGAATATCACGTATTCGTGCGAATTATCGATAGACAGAACGATTGCGGGAGATGGGAGGTGAATCCTTACCCACGGTCGATAGAAAACGATTGGAAAAATCGAATATAACGTATTCGAGCCAATTATCGATAGAAAGAACGATTGCGGGAGCTGGGAAGTGAATCCTTTCCTCCCGTCGATGCAGAAGGATTGGAAACATCGAATATAACGTATTCGAGCCAATTATCGATAGACAGAACGATTGCGGGAGATGGGAGGTGAATCCTTACCTACGGTCGATGCAAAACGATTGGAAACATCGAATAGCACGTATTCGTGCCAATTATCGATAGAAAGCACGATTGCGGGAGCTGGGAAGTGAATCCTTACGTACCGTCGATGCAAAACGATTGAAAACATCGATTATAACGTATTCGTGCCAATTATCGATAGAAACAACGATGGCGGGAGCTGCGAAGTGAATCCTTACCTACCGTCGGTGCAAAACGATTGGAAACGTCGAATATCACGTATTCGTGCGAATTATCGATAGACAGAACGATTGCGGGAGATGGGAGGTGAATCCTTACCCACGGTCGATAGAAAACGATTGGAAAAATCGAATATAACGTATTCGAGCCAATTATCGATAGAAAGAACGATTGCGGGAGCTGGGAAGTGAATCCTTTCCTCCCGTCGATGCAGAAGGATTGGAAACATCGAATATAACGTATTCGAGCCAATTATCGATAGACAGATCGATTGCGGGAGATGGGAGGTGAATCCTTACCTACGGTCGATGCAAAACGATTGGAAACATCGAATAGCACGTATTCGTGCCAATTATCGATAGAAAGCACGATTGCGGGAGCTGGGAAGTGAATCCTTCCCTACCGTCGGTGCAAAACGATTGGAAACATCGAATAGCACGTATTCGTGCCAATTATCGATAGAAAGAACGATTGCGGGAGCTGGGAAGTGAATCCTTACCTCCCGTCGATGCAGAACGATTGGAAACATCGAATATAACGCATGCGAGCCAATTATCGATAGACAGAACGATTGCGGGAGATGGGAGGTACATCCTTACCTACGGTCGATGCAAACCGATTGGAAACATCGAATAGCACGTATTCGTGCCAATTATCGATAGAAAGAACAATTGCGGGAGCTGGGAAGTGAATCCTTACGTACCGTCGATGCAAAACGATTGAAAACATCGATTATAACGTATTCGTGCCAATTATCGATAGAAATAGCGATTGCGGGAGCTGCGAAGTGAATCCTTACCTACCGTCGGTGCAAAACGATTGGAAACGTCGAATATCACGTATTCGTGCGAATTATCGATAGACAGAACGATTGCGGGAGATGGGAGGTGAATCCTTACCTACGGTCGATGCAAAACGATTGGAAACATCGAATAGCACGTATTCGTGCCAATTATCGATAGAAAGCACGATTGCGGGAGCTGGGAAGTGAATCCTTCCCTACCGTCGGTGCAAAACGATTGGAAACATCGAATAGCACGTATTCGTGCCAATTATCGATAGAAAGAACGATTGCGGGAGCTGGGAAGTGAATCCTTACCTCCCGTCGATGCAGAACGATTGGAAACATCGAATATAACGCATTCGAGCCAATTATCGATAGACAGAACTATTGCGGGAGATGGGAGGTACATCCTTACCTACGGTCGATGCAAACCGATTGGAAACATCGAATAGCACGTATTCGTGCCAATTATCGATAGAAAGAACAATTGCGGGAGCTGGGAAGTGAATCCTTACGTACCGTCGATGCAAAACGATTGAAAACATCGATTATAACGTATTCGTGCCAATTATCGATAGAAACAACGATTGCGGGAGCTGCGAAGTGAATCCTTACCTACCGTCGGTGCAAAACGATTGGAAACGTCGAATATCACGTATTCGTGCGAATTATCGATAGACAGAACGAATGCGGGAGATGGGAGGTCAATCCTTACCTCCCGTCGATGCAGAACGATAGGAAACATCGAATATAACGTATTCGAGCCAATTATAGATAGACAGAACGATTGCGGGAGATGGGAGGTGAATCCTTACCTACGGTCGATGGAAAACGATTGGAAAAATCGAATATAATGTATTCGAGCCAATTATCGATAGACAGAACGATTGCGGGAGATGGGAGCTGAATCCTTACCTACGGTCGATGCAAAACGATTGGAAACATCGAATATCACGTATTCGTGCCAATTATCGATAGAAAGAACGATTGCGGGAGCTGGGAAGTGAATCCTTACCTTCCGTCGATGCAAAACGATTGGAAAAATCGAATATAACGTATTCGAGCCAATTATCGATAGACAGAACGATTGTGGGAGATGGGAGGTGAATCCTTACCTACGGTCGATGCAAAACGATTGGAAACATCGATTATAACGTATTCGTGCCAATTATCGATAGAAACGACGATTGCGGGAGCTGGGAAGTGAATCCTTACCTACCGTCGGTGCAAAACGATTGGAAACATCGAATAGCACATATTCGTGCCAATTATCGATAGAAAGAACGATTGCGGGAGCTGGGAAGTGAATCCTTACTTCCCGTCGATGCAGAATGATTGGAAACATCGAATATAACGTATTCGAGCCAATTATCGATAGACAGAACGATTGCGGGAGATAGGAGGTGAATCCTTACCTACGATCGATGCAAAATGATTGGAATCATCGAATAGCACGTATTCGTGCCAATTATCGATAGAAAGAACAATTGCGGGAGCTGGGAAGTGAATCCTTACGTACCGTCGATGCAAAACGATTGAAAACATCGATTATAACGTATTCGTGCCAATTATCGATAGAAACAACGATTGCGGGAGCTGCGAATTGAATCCTTACCTACCGTCGGTGCAAAACGATTGGAAACGTCCAATATCACGTATTCGTGCGAATTATCGATAGACAGAACGATTGCGGGAGATGGGAGGTGAATCCTTACCTCCCGTCGATGCAGAACGATTGGAAACATCGAATATAACGTATTCGAGCCAATTATAGATAGACAGAACGATTGCGGGAGATGGGAGGTGAATCCTTACCCACGGTCGATGGAAAACGATTGGAAAAATCGAATATAACGTATTCGAGCCAATTATCGATAGAAAGAACGATTGCGGGAGCTGGGAAGTGAATCTTTTCCTCCCGTCGATGCAGAAGGATTGGAAACATCAAATATCACGTACTCGTGCCAATTACCGATAGAAAGAACGATCGCGTGGGCTGGGAAGTGAATCCTTACCTACCGTCGATGCAGAACGATGGAAAACATCGAATAGCACGTATTCGTGCCAATTATCGATAGAAAGAACAATTGCGGGAGCTGGGAAGTGAATCCTTACCTCCCGTCGATGCAGAACGATTGGAAACATCGATTATAACGTATTCGAGCCAATTATCGATAGACAGAACGATTGCGGGAGATGGGAGGTGAATCCTTACCTACGGTCGATGCAAAACGATTGGAAACATCGAATAGTACGTATTCGTGCCAATTATCGATAGAAAGAACGATTGCGGGAGCTGGGAAGTGAATCCTTACCTACCGTCGGTGCAAAACGATTGGAAACGTCGAATATCACGTATTCGTGCGAATTATCGATAGACAGAACAATTGCGGGAGCTGGGAAGTGAATCCTTACCTCCCGTCGATGCAGAACGATTGGAAACATCGAATATAACGTATTCGAGCCAATTATCGATAGACAGAACGATTGCGGGAGATGGGAGGTGAATCCTTACCCACGGTCGATGGAAAACGATTGGAAAAATCGAATATAACGTATTCGAGCCAATTATCGATAGAAAGAACGATTGCGGGAGCTGGGAAGTGAATCTTTTCCTCCCGTCGATGCAGAAGGATTGGAAACATCAAATATCACGTATTCGTGCCAATTATCGATAGAAACAACGATTGCGGGAGCTGCGAAGTGAATCCTTACCTACCGTCGGTGCAAAACGATTGGAAACGTCGAATATCACGTATTCGTGCGAATTATCGATAGACAGAACAATTGCGGGAGCTGGGAAGTGAATCCTTACCTCCCGTCGATGCAGAACGATTGGAAACATCGAATATAACGTATTCGAGCCAATTATCGATAGACAGAACGATTGCGGGAGATGGGAGGTGAATCCTTACCTACGGTCGATGCAAAACGATTGGAAACATCGAATAGCACGTATTCGTGCCAATTATCGATAGAAAGAACGATTGCGGGAGCTGGGAAGTGAATCCTTTCCTCCCGTCGATGCAGAAGGATTGGAAACATCGAATATAACGTATTCGAGCCAATTATCGATAGACAGAACGATTGCGGGAGATGGGAGGTGAATCCTTACCTACGGTCGATGCAAAACGATTGGAAACATCGAATAGCACGTATTCGTGCCAATTATCGATAGAAAGCACGATTGCGGGAGCTGGGAAGTGAATCCTTACGTACCGTCGATGCAAAACGATTGAAAACATCGATTATAACGTATTCGTGCCAATTATCGATAGAAAGAACGATTGCGGGAGCTGGGAAGTGAATCCTTTCCTCCCGTCGATGCAGAAGGATTGGAAACATCGAATATAACGTATTCGAGCCAATTATCGATAGACAGAACGATTGCGGGAGATGGGAGGTGAATCCTTACCTACGGTCGATGCAAAACGATTGGAAACATCGAATAGCACGTATTCGTGCCAATTATCGATAGAAAGCACGATTGCGGGAGCTGGGAAGTGAATCCTTCCCTACCGTCGGTGCAAAACGATTGGAAACATCGAATAGCACGTATTCGTGCCAATTATCGATAGAAAGAACGATTGCGGGAGCTGGGAAGTGAATCCTTACCTCCCGTCGATGCAGAACGATTGGAAACATCGAATATAACGCATTCGAGCCAATTATCGATAGACAGAACGATTGCGGGAGATGGGAGGTACATCCTTACCTACGGTCGATGCAAACCGATTGGAAACATCGAATAGCACGTATTCGTGCCAATTATCGATAGAAAGAACAATTGCGGGAGCTGGGAAGTGAATCCTTACGTACCGTCGATGCAAAACGATTGAAAACATCGATTATAACGTATTCGTGCCAATTATCGATAGAAACAACGATTGCGGGAGCTGCGAAGTGAATCCTTACCTACCGTCGGTGCAAAACGATTGGAAACGTCGAATATCACGTATTCGTGCGAATTATCGATAGACAGAACGATTGCGGGAGATGGGAGGTGAATCCTTACCCACGGTCGATAGAAAACGATTGGAAAAATCGAATATAACGTATTCGAGCCAATTATCGATAGAAAGAACGATTGCGGGAGCTGGGAAGTGAATCCTTTCCTCCCGTCGATGCAGAAGGATTGGAAACATCGAATATAACGTATTCGAGCCAATTATCGATAGACAGAACGATTGCGGGAGATGGGAGGTGAATCCTTACCTACGGTCGATGCAAAACGATTGGAAACATCGAATAGCACGTATTCGTGCCAATTATCGATAGAAAGCACGATTGCGGGAGCTGGGAAGTGAATCCTTCCCTACCGTCGGTGCAAAACGATTGGAAACATCGAATAGCACGTATTCGTGCCAATTATCGATAGAAAGAACGATTGCGGGAGCTGGGAAGTGAATCCTTACCTCCCGTCGATGCAGAACGATTGGAAACATCGAATATAACGCATGCGAGCCAATTATCGATAGACAGAACGATTGCGGGAGATGGGAGGTACATCCTTACCTACGGTCGATGCAAACCGATTGGAAACATCGAATAGCACGTATTCGTGCCAATTATCGATAGAAAGAACAATTGCGGGAGCTGGGAAGTGAATCCTTACGTACCGTCGATGCAAAACGATTGAAAACATCGATTATAACGTATTCGTGCCAATTATCGATAGAAATAGCGATTGCGGGAGCTGCGAAGTGAATCCTTACCTACCGTCGGTGCAAAACGATTGGAAACGTCGAATATCACGTATTCGTGCGAATTATCGATAGACAGAACGATTGCGGGAGATGGGAGGTGAATCCTTACCTACGGTCGATGCAAAACGATTGGAAACATCGAATAGCACGTATTCGTGCCAATTATCGATAGAAAGCACGATTGCGGGAGCTGGGAAGTGAATCCTTCCCTACCGTCGGTGCAAAACGATTGGAAACATCGAATAGCACGTATTCGTGCCAATTATCGATAGAAAGAACGATTGCGGGAGCTGGGAAGTGAATCCTTACCTCCCGTCGATGCAGAACGATTGGAAACATCGAATATAACGCATTCGAGCCAATTATCGATAGACAGAACGATTGCGGGAGATGGGAGGTACATCCTTACCTACGGTCGATGCAAACCGATTGGAAGCATCGAATAGCACGTATTCGTGCCAATTATCGATAGAAAGAACAATTGCGGGAGCTGGGAAGTGAATCCTTACGTACCGTCGATGCAAAACGATTGAAAACATCGATTATAACGTATTCGTGCCAATTATCGATAGAAACAACGATTGCGGGAGCTGCGAAGTGAATCCTTACCTACCGTCGGTGCAAAACGATTGGAAACGTCGAATATCACGTATTCGTGCGAATTATCGATAGACAGAACGATTGCGGGAGATGGGAGGTGAATCCTTACCCACGGTCGATAGAAAACGATTGGAAAAATCGAATATAACGTATTCGAGCCAATTATCGATAGAAAGAACGATTGCGGGAGCTGGGAAGTGAATCCTTTCCTCCCGTCGATGCAGAAGGATTGGAAACATCGAATATAACGTATTCGAGCCAATTATCGATAGACAGAACGATTGCGGGAGATGGGAGGTGAATCCTTACCTACGGTCGATGCAAAACGATTGGAAACCTCGAATAGCACGTATTCGTGCCAATTATCGATAGAAAGCACGATTGCGGGAGCTGGGAAGTGAATCCTTATGTACCGTCGATGCAAAACGATTGAAAACATCGATTATAACGTATTCGTGCCAATTATCGATAGAAACAACGATGGCGGGAGCTGCGAAGTGAATCCTTACCTACCGTCGGTGCAAAACGATTGGAAACGTCGAATATCACGTATTCGTGCGAATTATCGATAGACAGAACGATTGCGGGAGATGGGAGGTGAATCCTTACCCACGGTCGATAGAAAACGATTGGAAAAATCGAATATAACGTATTCGAGCCAATTATCGATAGAAAGAACGATTGCGGGAGCTGGGAAGTGAATCCTTTCCTCCCGTCGATGCAGAAGGATTGGAAACATCGAATATAACGTATTCGAGCCAATTATCGATAGACAGAACGATTGCGGGAGATGGGAGGTGAATCCTTACCTACGGTCGATGCAAAACGATTGGAAACATCGAATAGCACGTATTCGTGCCAATTATCGATAGAAAGCACGATTGCGGGAGCTGGGAAGTGAATCCTTACGTACCGTCGATGCAAAACGATTGAAAACATCGATTATAACGTATTCGTGCCAATTATCGATAGAAACAACGATGGCGGGAGCTGCGAAGTGAATCCTTACCTACCGTCGGTGCAAAACGATTGGAAACGTCGAATATCACGTATTCGTGCGAATTATCGATAGACAGAACGATTGCGGGAGATGGGAGGTGAATCCTTACCCACGGTCGATAGAAAACGATTGGAAAAATCGAATATAACGTATTCGAGCCAATTATCGATAGAAAGAACGATTGCGGGAGCTGGGAAGTGAATCCTTTCCTCCCGTCGATGCAGAAGGATTGGAAACATCGAATATAACGTATTCGAGCCAATTATCGATAGACAGAACGATTGCGGGAGATGGGAGGTGAATCCTTACCTACGGTCGATGCAAAACGATTGGAAACATCGAATAGCACGTATTCGTGCCAATTATCGATAGAAAGCACGATTGCGGGAGCTGGGAAGTGAATCCTTCCCTACCGTCGGTGCAAAACGATTGGAAACATCGAATAGCACGTATTCGTGCCAATTATCGATAGAAAGAACGATTGCGGGAGCTGGGAAGTGAATCCTTACCTCCCGTCGATGCAGAACGATTGGAAACATCGAATATAACGCATGCGAGCCAATTATCGATAGACAGAACGATTGCGGGAGATGGGAGGTACATCCTTACCGACGGTCGATGCAAACCGATTGGAAACATCGAATAGCACGTATTCGTGCCAATTATCGATAGAAAGAACAATTGCGGGAGCTGGGAAGTGAATCCTTACGTACCGTCGATGCAAAACGATTGAAAACATCGATTATAACGTATTCGTGCCAATTATCGATAGAAATAGCGATTGCGGGAGCTGCGAAGTGAATCCTTACCTACCGTCGGTGCAAAACGATTGGAAACGTCGAATATCACGTATTCGTGCGAATTATCGATAGACAGAACGATTGCGGGAGATGGGAGGTGAATCCTTACCTACGGTCGATGCAAAACGATTGGAAACATCGAATAGCACGTATTCGTGCCAATTATCGATAGAAAGCACGATTGCGGGAGCTGGGAAGTGAATCCTTCCCTACCGTCGGTGCAAAACGATTGGAAACATCGAATAGCACGTATTCGTGCCAATTATCGATAGAAAGAACGATTGCGGGAGCTGGGAAGTGAATCCTTACCTCCCGTCGATGCAGAACGATTGGAAACATCGAATATAACGCATTCGAGCCAATTATCGATAGACAGAACTATTGCGGGAGATGGGAGGTACATCCTTACCTACGGTCGATGCAAACCGATTGGAAACATCGAATAGCACGTATTCGTGCCAATTATCGATAGAAAGAACAATTGCGGGAGCTGGGAAGTGAATCCTTACGTACCGTCGATGCAAAACGATTGAAAACATCGATTATAACGTATTCGTGCCAATTATCGATAGAAACAACGATTGCGGGAGCTGCGAAGTGAATCCTTACCTACCGTCGGTGCAAAACGATTGGAAACGTCGAATATCACGTATTCGTGCGAATTATCGATAGACAGAACGAATGCGGGAGATGGGAGGTCAATCCTTACCTCCCGTCGATGCAGAACGATAGGAAACATCGAATATAACGTATTCGAGCCAATTATAGATAGACAGAACGATTGCGGGAGATGGGAGGTGAATCCTTACCTACGGTCGATGGAAAACGATTGGAAAAATCGAATATAATGTATTCGAGCTAATTATCGATAGACAGAACGATTGCGGGAGATGGGAGCTGAATCCTTACCTACGGTCGATGCAAAACGATTGGAAACATCGAATATCACGTATTCGTGCCAATTATCGATAGAAAGAACGATTGCGGGAGCTGGGAAGTGAATCCTTACCTTCCGTCGATGCAAAACGATTGGAAAAATCGAATATAACGTATTCGAGCCAATTATCGATAGACAGAATGATTGTGGGAGATGGGAGGTGAATCCTTACCTACGGTCGATGCAAAACGATTGGAAACATCGATTATAACGTATTCGTGCCAATTATCGATAGAAACGACGATTGCGGGAGCTGGGAAGTGAATCCTTACCTACCGTCGGTGCAAAACGATTGGAAACATCGAATAGCACATATTCGTGCCAATTATCGATAGAAAGAACGATTGCGGGAGCTGGGAAGTGAATCCTTACTTCCCGTCGATGCAGAATGATTGGAAACATCGAATATAACGTATTCGAGCCAATTATCGATAGACAGAACGATTGCGGGAGATAGGAGGTGAATCCTTACCTACGATCGATGCAAAATGATTGGAATCATCGAATAGCACGTATTCGTGCCAATTATCGATAGAAAGAACAATTGCGGGAGCTGGGAAGTGAATCCTTACGTACCGTCGATGCAAAACGATTGAAAACATCGATTATAACGTATTCGTGCCAATTATCGATAGAAACAACGATTGCGGGAGCTGCGAATTGAATCCTTACCTACCGTCGGTGCAAAACGATTGGAAACGTCCAATATCACGTATTCGTGCGAATTATCGATAGACAGAACGATTGCGGGAGATGGGAGGTGAATCCTTACCTCCCGTCGATGCAGAACGATTGGAAACATCGAATATAACGTATTCGAGCCAATTATAGATAGACAGAACGATTGCGGGAGATGGGAGGTGAATCCTTACCCACGGTCGATGGAAAACGATTGGAAAAATCGAATATAACGTATTCGAGCCAATTATCGATAGAAAGAACGATTGCGGGAGCTGGGAAGTGAATCTTTTCCTCCCGTCGATGCAGAAGGATTGGAAACATCAAATATCACGTACTCGTGCCAATTACCGATAGAAAGAACGATCGCGTGGGCTGGGAAGTGAATCCTTACCTACCGTCGATGCAGAACGATGGAAAACATCGAATAGCACGTATTCGTGCCAATTATCGATAGAAAGAACAATTGCGGGAGCTGGGAAGTGAATCCTTACCTCCCGTCGATGCAGAACGATTGGAAACATCGATTATAACGTATTCGAGCCAATTATCGATAGACAGAACGATTGCGGGAGATGGGAGGTGAATCCTTACCTACGGTCGATGCAAAACGATTGGAAACATCGAATAGTACGTATTCGTGCCAATTATCGATAGAAAGAACGATTGCGGGAGCTGGGAAGTGAATCCTTACCTACCGTCGGTGCAAAACGATTGGAAACGTCGAATATCACGTATTCGTGCGAATTATCGATAGACAGAACAATTGCGGGAGCTGGGAAGTGAATCCTTACCTCCCGTCGATGCAGAACGATTGGAAACATCGAATATAACGTATTCGAGCCAATTATCGATAGACAGAACGATTGCGGGAGATGGGAGGTGAATCCTTACCCACGGTCGATGGAAAACGATTGGAAAAATCGAATATAACGTATTCGAGCCAATTATCGATAGAAAGAACGATTGCGGGAGCTGGGAAGTGAATCTTTTCCTCCCGTCGATGCAGAAGGATTGGAAACATCAAATATCACGTATTCGTGCCAATTATCGATAGAAACAACGATTGCGGGAGCTGCGAAGTGAATCCTTACCTACCGTCGGTGCAAAACGATTGGAAACGTCGAATATCACGTATTCGTGCGAATTATCGATAGACAGAACAATTGCGGGAGCTGGGAAGTGAATCCTTACCTCCCGTCGATGCAGAACGATTGGAAACATCGAATATAACGTATTCGAGCCAATTATCGATAGACAGAACGATTGCGGGAGATGGGAGGTGAATCCTTACCTACGGTCGATGCAAAACGATTGGAAACATCGAATAGCACGTATTCGTGCCAATTATCGATAGAAAGAACGATTGCGGGAGCTGGGAAGTGAATCCTTCCCTACCGTCGGTGCAAAACGATTGGAAACATCGAATAGCACGTATTCGTGTAAATTATCGATAGAAAGAACGATTGCGGGAGCTGGGAAGTGAATCCTTACCTCCCGTCGATGCAGAACGATTGGAAACATCGAATATAACGCATTCGAGCCAATTATCGATAGACAGAACGATTGCGGGAGATGGGAGGTAAATCCTTACCTACGGTCGATGCAAACCGATTGGAAACATCGAATAGCACGTATTCGTGCCAATTATCGATAGAAAGAACAATTGCGGGAGCTGGGAAGTGAATCCTTACGTACCGTCGATGCAAAACGATTGAAAACATCGATTATAACGTATTCGTGCCAATTATCGATAGAAACAACGATTGCGGGAGCTGCGAAGTGAATCCTTACCTACCGTCGGTGCAAAACGATTGGAAACGTCGAATATCACGTATTCGTGCGAATTATCGATAGACAGAACAATTGCGGGAGCTGGGAAGTGAATCCTTACCTCCCGTCGATGCAGAACGATTGGAAACATCGAATATAACGTATTCGAGCCAATTATCGATAGACAGAACGATTGCGGGAGATGGGAGGTGAATCCTTACCTACGGTCGATGCAAAACGATTGGAAACATCGAATAGCACGTATTCGTGCCAATTATCGATAGAAAGAACGATTGCGGGAGCTGGGAAGTGAATCCTTCCCTACCGTCGGTGCAAAACGATTGGAAACATCGAATAGCACGTATTCGTGCCAATTATCGATAGAAAGAACGATTGCGGGAGCTGGGAAGTGAATCCTTACCTCCCGTCGATGCAGAACGATTGGAAACATCGAATATAACGCATTCGAGCCAATTATCGATAGACAGAACGATTGCGGGAGATGGGAGGTAAATCCTTACCTACCTTCGATGCAAACCGATTGGAAACATCGAATAGCACGTATTCGTGCCAATTATCCATAGAAAGAACAATTGCGGGAGCTGGGAAGTGAATCCTTACGTACCGTCGATGCAAAACGATTGAAAACATCGATTATAACGTATTCGTGCCAATTATCGATAGAAACAACGATTGCGGGAGCTGCGAAGTGAATCCTTACCTACCGTCGGTGCAAAACGATTGGAAACGTCGAATATCACGTATTCGTGCGAATTATCGATAGACAGAACGATTGCGGGAGATGGGAGGTCAATCCTTACCTCCCGTCGATGCAGAACGATTGGAAATATCGAATATAACGTATTCGAGCCAATTATCGATAGACAGAACGATTGCGGGAGATGGGAGGTGAATCCTTACCTACGGTCGATGCAAAACGATTGGAAACATCGAATAGTACGTATTCGTGCCAATTATCGATAGAAAGAACGATTGCGGGAGCTGGGAAGTGAATCCTTACCTACCGTCGGTGCAAAACGATTGGAAACGTCGAATATCACGTATTCGTGCGAATTATCGATAGACAGAACAATTGCGGGAGCTGGGAAGTGAATCCTTACCTCCCGTCGATGCAGAACGATTGGAAACATCGAATATAACGTATTCGAGCCAATTATCGATAGACAGAACGATTGCGGGAGATGGGAGGTGAATCCTTACCTACGGTCGATGCAAAACGATTGGAAACATCGAATAGCACGTATTCGTGCCAATTATCGATAGAAAGAACGATTGCGGGAGCTGGGAAGTGAATCCTTCCCTACCGTCGGTGCAAAACGATTGGAAACATCGAATAGCACGTATTCGTGCCAATTATCGATGGAAAGAACGATTGCGGGAGCTGGGAAGTGAATCCTTACCTCCCGTCGATGCAGAACGATTGGAAACATCGAATATAACGCATTCGAGCCAATTATCGATAGACAGAACGATTGCGGGAGATGGGAGGTAAATCCTTACCTACCTTCGATGCAAACCGATTGGAAACATCGAATAGCACGTATTCGTGCCAATTATCCATAGAAAGAACAATTGCGGGAGCTGGGAAGTGAATCCTTACGTACCGTCGATGCAAAACGATTGAAAACATCGATTATAACGTATTCGTGCCAATTATCGATAGAAACAACGATTGCGGGAGCTGCGAAGTGAATCCTCACCTACCGTCGGTGCAAAACGATTGGAAACGTCGAATATCACGTATTCGTGCGAATTATCGATAGACAGAACGATTGCGGGAGATGGGAGGTCAATCCTTACCTCCCGTCGATGCAGAACGATTGGAAATATCGAATATAACGTATTCGAGCCAATTATCGATAGACAGAACGATTGCGGGAGATGGGAGGTCAATCCTTACCTCCCGTCGATGTAGAACGATTGGAAACATCGAATATAACGTATTCGAGCCAATTATAGATAGACAGAACGATTGCGGGAGATGGGAGGTGAATCCTTACCTACGGTCGATGGAAAACGATTGGAAAAATCGAATATAACGTATTCGAGCCAATTATCGATAGACAGAACGATTGCGGGAGATGGGAGCTGAATCCTTACCTACGGTCGATGCAAGACGATTGGAAACATCGAATAGCACGTATTCGTGCCAATTATCGATAGAAAGAACGATTGCGGGAGCTGGGAAGTGAATCATTTCCTCCCGTCGATGCAGAAGGATTGGAAACATCAAATATCACGTACTCGTGCCAATTACCGACAGAAAGAACGATTGCGTGGGCTGGGAAGTGAATCCTTACCTACCGTCGATGCAGAACGATGGGAAACATCGAATAGCACGTATTCGTGCCAATTATCGATAGAAAGAACAATTGCGGGAGCTGGGAAGTGAATCCTTACCTACGGTCGATGGAAAACGATTGGAAAAATCGAATATAACGTATTCGAGCCAATTATCGATAGACAGAACGATTGCGGGAGATGGGAGCTGAATCCTTACCTACGGTCGACGCAAAACGATTGGAAACATCGAATAGCACGTATTCGTGCCAATTATCGATAGAAAGAACGATTGCGGGAGCTGCGAAGTGAATCCATACCTACCGTCGGTGCAAAACGATTGGAAACGTCGAATATCACGTATTCGTGTGAATTATCGATAGACAGAACGACTGCGGGAGATGGGTGGTCAATCCTTACCTCCCGTCGATGCAGAACGATTGGAAACATCGAATATAACGTATTCGAGCCAATTATAGATAGACAGAACGATTGCGGGAGATGGGAGGTGAATCCTTACCTACGGTCGATGGAAAACGATTGGAAAAATCGAATATAACGTATTCGAGCCAATTATCGATAGACAGAACGATTGCGGGAGATGGGAGCTGAATCCTTACCTACGGTCGATGCAAGACGATTGGAAACATCGAATAGCACGTATTCGTGCCAATTATCGATAGAAAGAACGATTGCGGGAGCTGGGAAGTGAATCCTTTCCTCCCGTCGATGCAGAAGGATTGGAAACATCGAATATAACGTATTCGAGCCAATTATCGATAGACAGAACGATTGCGGGAGATGGGAGGTGAATCCTTACCTACGGTCGATGCAAAACGATTGGAAACATCGAATATAACGTATTCGAGCCAATTATCGATAGACAGAACGATTGCGGGAGATGGGAGGTCAATCCTTACCTCCCGTCGATGCAGAACGATTGGAAACATCGAATATAACGTATTCGAGCCAATTATAGATAGACAGAACGATTGCGGGAGATGGGAGGTGAATCCTTACCTACGGTCGATGGAAAACGATTGGAAAAATCGAATATAACGTATTCGAGCCAATTATCGATAGACAGAACGATTGCGGGAGATGGGAGCTGAATCCTTACCTACGGTCGATGCAAGACGATTGGAAACATCGAATAGCACGTATTCGTGCCAATTATCGATAGAAAGAACGATTGCGGGAGCTGGGAAGTGAATCCTTTCCTCCCGTCGATGCAGAAGGATTGGAAACATCAAATATCACGTACTCGTGCCAATTACCGACAGAAAGAACGATTGCGTGGGCTGGGAAGTGAATCCTTACCTACCGTCGATGCAGAACGATGGGAAACATCGAATAGCACGTATTCGTGCCAATTATCGATAGAAAGAACAATTGCGGGAGCTGGGAAGTGAATCCTTACCTCCCGTCGATGCACAACGATTGGAAACATCGAATATAACGTATTCGAGCCAATTATCGATAGACAGAACGATTGCGGGAGATGGGAGGTGAATCCTTACCTACGGTCGATGCAAAACGATTGGAAACATCGAATAGCACGTATTCGTGCCAATTATCGATAGAAAGAACGATTGCGGGAGCTGGGAAGTGAATCCTTCCCTACCGTCGGTGCAAAACGATTGGAAACATCGAATAGCACGTATTCGTGCCAATTATCGATAGAAAGAACGATTGCGGGAGCTGGGACGTGAATCCTTACCTCCCGTCGATGCAGAACGATTGGAAACATCGAATATAACGCATTCGAGCCAATTATCGATAGACAGAACGATTGCGGGAGATGGGAGGTAAATCCTTACCTACGGTCGATGCAAACCGATTGGAAACGTCGAATATCACGTATTCGTGCCAATTATCGATAGACAGAACGATTGCGCGAGATGCGAGGTGAATCCTTACCTACGGTCGATGATGTCACGTTCCAGGTTACTTCCGGAAGAGACATACCGTACGCACGCAGGATGAGGAACGGAAATTGAATGGGGAAGGTGAACGTAGGTTCTCGGGGTCGAATTCAAGATTCGCGCACGCCGAGAGGAAAGGTAAGTAAAGAAAAGGAAGAATCTCGGGGTCGAATGCAAGATTCGCGCACGCCGAGAGGAAAGGTAAATAAAGAAAAGGAAGAATCTCGGGGTCGAATGCAAGATTCGCGCACGCCGAGAGGAAAGGTAAGTTGAGAAAAAGGAAGAATCTCGGGGTCGAATGCAAGATTCGCGCACGCCGAGAGGAAAGGTAAGTAGAGAAAAGGAAGAATCTCGGGGTCGAATGCAAGTTTCGCGCACGCCGAGAGGAAAGGTAAGTAGAGAAAAGGAACAATCTCGAGGTCGAATGCAAGATTCGCGCACGCCGAGAGGAAAGGTAAGTAGAGAAAAAGGAAGAATCTCGGGGTCGAATGCAAGATTCGCGCACGCCGAGAGGAAAGGTAAGTAGAGAAAAGGAAGAATCTCGGGGTCGAATGCAAGATTCGCGCACGCCGAGAGGAAAGGCAAGTAAAGGAAAAGGAAGAATCTCGGGGTCGAATGCAAGATTCGGGCACGCCGAGAGGAAAGGTAAGTAAAGGAAAAGGAAGAATCTCGGGGTCGAATGCAAGATTCGCGCACGCCGAGAGGAAAGGTAAGTAAAGGAAAAGGAAGAATCTCGGGGTCGAATGCAAGATTCGCGCACGCCGAGAGGAAAGGTAAGTAAAGGAAAAGGAAGGGAAAGGAAGTTAGGAGTGCCGTACTATTACTGCGGAAGGATTGCTCTGCAGCGATACCAATTCCTCGGATTCCAAACAATATTGAGAAATGCGAACGAAATCTCGTAGGGAACGAAGTAATAAAACGACTCACCGAGCTGCAAGGTCGGGTTTGCGATCCTCGGGTAGACACTTATAATTGCTACCATCGGGTGAGCACCTCGAGTACGTGTCCCGATTGTACTTGCCACAGCTCTTCCACTGTTATTTCGAAGTACTGTTCTGTGCACTCTGCGCACTGAGTTGCTAGACGGATGGAGGAGATTTCGGTGTTGCAGTGTGCATTAATGGAAATGCGCTGGGCTTCCTCGGCAGTGCTCATGTCATGCCAACCTCCTGATTGATATGCTTGCCCTTGTATGGGGGTCAACTGATTGTAACAGTTGATGCAAATTCGGCCCCAGTCGCTAACGTATATTCCTACTGTGGCGATAGTGGAACACCAAATGTCTATCAGGGGTTTATAAATCTCTGGATAATCAGAGGGAAGGACGCCGTCCCAGGGACCCTGAAATTCCTGGTCCTCCTCTTCTTCGACTTCTTCCCAATTATGGTAAGGGAGCTGCATTCGATAAATAATGCTGTGGTGCTGCGCGAAAGTTTCTTGAGGTTCACTGGTTTATTGTATTTATTAGAATAAGTCAAGAATAGTTCGAAGTTCGTTGAGGTATTTATTGAAATAATCGTGAAATAATTCTATGTTCCTTAAGGTATTTATTGAAATAAATCGTGGAATTATTCTAAGTTCCTTAAGGTATTTATTGAAATAAATCGTGGAATTATTCTAAGTTCCTTAAGGTATTTATTGAAATAAATCGTGGAATTATTCTAAGTTCCTTAAAGTATTCATTGAAATAAATCGTGAAATTATTCCAAGTTCCTTAAGGTATTTATCGAAATAAATCGTGGAATAATTCTAAGTTCCTTAAGGTATTTATCGAAATAAATCGTGAAATAATTCTATGTTCCTTAAGGTATTCATTGAAATATATCGTGAAATTATTCTAAGTTCCTTAAGGTATTTATCGAAATAAATCGTGGAATAATTCTATGTTCCTTAAGGTAATTATTGAAATAATTCACTGTATAATTCTAAGATCACGACCGGTATATCAACGTTCACTGTCACTTGTAGATTGATTCACTGATGTGTAGGCGCTTGCTGCCACTCGAAGACTGAACACTGAAGATTGACTGAAGATTGACTGCTGAAGATTGACTGCTGAAGATTGACTACTGACTATTCAGGTGGTGCCGGCTTATTTATACCCATCTTTGGAATGCGAGGAATGTCTGGTATGTGTGGTATGTCTGGTATGCGTGGTATGTTGACTGCTGCTGGAGTCGATTGCTCTGGAATGCCAGTGATCCTCAACCGGCAGGGGTTCTCCATTGTACCGAGATTGGTTAAAATAAATTATATTAGTTAATTACAAGATTGTTATATGGTGAATTCGGATAGGTTGTTTGATGATATCGTTTTGTAATAAAATATTGTAATAAATTGTATTGGTTAATTATGAGTCTTTTGTATTGTAGGTTCGGGTGTGTTATTTGATTTGATCATGTTGCAGCGATATACTCGAGAGGACTCGAAAGGGGTTTTCTTCCTCGTGGAGTGAGGGCTTCTCTTGGGACGCAAAAGGGGTTTCTTCCTCGTGGAGTGAGGGCTTCTCTTGGGACGCGAAAGGGGTTTCTTCCTCGTGGAGTGAGGGCTTCTCTTGGGACGCGAAAGGGGTTTCTTCCTCGTGGAGTGAGGGCTTCTCTCGAATGTCGTTGTTCTTCGTTTAAGGTAATGGTGTTTTGTGTAGCGATGAGTTGGGATATTTAGAGATTTTATTTGTTTGCAGGTAGTCGGTGATGAGAAGAGAAATATAAGGTGAGTATCTTATGAGAGGAATTTATTTGTTCGAAAGCAGTCGATGATGAGAAATGTAATGTAAGGTAAGTACCTCGTTTGACTAGTGATGGGTTGGAGTAATAAGAGAGTTTATTTGTTCACAGGCAGTCGATGATGAGGAGCGCAACATAAGGTAAGTACCTCGTTTGACTAGTGATGGGTTGGAGTAATAAGAGAGTTCATTTGTTCACAGGCAGTCGATGATGAGAAGCGCAATATAAGGTAATGCGATATGATACAAAAGGGAGTGATATGATACTCAAAAGGGAGTTTTCGGTTCATGCTGGACGTTACACAGCCGCAGGGGCAGTCCAGCGTTCACATCATAGCGGATATAGTAAATAAGGGAAGAAAAGTGTGAGCCGACATGCGGCAAAAAATGACGGCACGTCACACCTCCCCCCTTATTTTAAGAAATGCCTGCATTTCTTTAGCGGGAGACGTGGCTTGAACGAAAAATAACCTTTTCCCTTAATCCTGTATTAGCAGGTAAACGATATGCAATGAAATTGTTTTCCCTTATGTGAAGTGAAATTTATGTATGTTTAAGTGAAATGAAATATAAAGAAATATACGTGTATATTTGATTGGTAAATAATTTTGTTCTTTGTATTTTATGAACGAAAAATAAAATGATTATCGATGTTTTATATGGGTAAATAAAGTATGGTAAGCATTGCATGATAAAAATAAAATAAAAATGGATATATTTTGTGGGCTCAGTAAATGGTGGACGTCGCATTGCCGCAGGGGCAGTCCAGCGATTACATCACAGCTTTATTTTAAATGATTTGTTTTCTTTTTGTGGTTTTCAATTTTTTTGTTATAGTTGTTACGTATGAAGAATACTTGCTAGACGTCGCTCTCAACGCGTTTTCGAGCTCGCATCTGTGAAGGGAAAACGCCCTGAAATTCTTCCGTTTAATGTAAACAAATAAAGGGGAGCTTAGTAAAAGCACGGTCAGCTGCATCATGACCCAAGACGGGCGTGGCCCGACGACGACTCCTATATTTCCTTATATGGAAAGTTCCAGTGCGCTCCCGCACATTTAGGGACTATATAAACCCTTTGGTTTCTATCCTCGTGGGTTCAGAGTAACATAGTCACGCGTAGTGTTACGTCGTGTCACGCTTGTATAGAATCAGTTATATCCAGTGAGATTGGGCTTAGCGCACCTCTCGAATCACAGATTAACCCGTTAAAATCCGCTTGTCCGGTTGAAGTTCTTTCGGCATATTCTAATAGCGGCTCTCAGTCCCCGCATCGCCAATGCGTCAACACCGTGCAAATACTTAGGTAACTTACACACTTTATATATTAATTCATCGCGACAGTAACATTTGTATTTATACCGAAAACTCAGAATACAACTTTATACGTTCACTTATAAATCGAGTAGATTCGTTAAACCTATCTTTACCCCGCAATCCTTGCATATTGGTAACAACGTTCCCACCGATACAACTTTACCGCTCGAGTTGTATCAAATAATAATTTAGAGTTACTTGGCAACTAACATTTCCTGCGACTACCTGATCTCACATCAGGTTCGTTCGCACATCTTTATCCAAACAAACAATCTACATATTCCAACCTAGTGGCTCCCCGATTTCGCATCGGGTTCGTCCACGAAACCTAACCCTTCCTACGGCTCCCTGGTTTCGCACAGGTTCGTCCGTGTCCTACGGCTCCCCGATTTCGCATCGGGTTCGTCCGTAAGTCTACCAACCTCCGAACAGCTCCCTGGCAAACGCCAGGTTCGTCTGTGAATAAACCAACCTCCTAGCAGCTCTCCGATTTCGCATCTGGTTCGTCTGTGAACTTCTTCCTACTGGCTCCCCGATTTCGCATCGGGTTCGTCCACGACGTTTCACCCTCCTGCGTCCCCCCCCCCCCCTAGAGGCTCCCCGGTTTCGCACCGGGTTCGTCCTCGCTCTCAATAATCCTAGCGGCTCCCTGATTTCGCATCAGGTTCGTCCGCGCACCTTAACTAACAAATTAATAACCATATTCCTGGGTAATATACCCCTCGCCGGCCTCTTGTGCTGCCACACAGCCCGGCTCGTAACATAGTAGGTTAACTTAGGATTAGCAAAAATTAAATTTAGGAATAAGTAATAGTGTTAATAATTAAGTAGGGTAGATATAAGGAAGATTAATATAATATGAATTAAATGTAGGATTAATTAATAAGGTTAAATAATTAAAGTAAATCGTTAAAGTCGAGCAGGATGTCGAGCCACTCAGGCTGCGCCGATTCCTGTTCGACTGGAGGAGCATTTGGGGTATGCGCGTGGGTGAAGTGTATGTCGCACACTTCCAATAATACCGATTCCTCTAAAGCGCCGTGCTCCACTCGGAGGGCGGTGGAGGTGTCCAGCAGTTCAATAACTGGCGGGGGTGGTGGAATCGTCGCCCGTGCGGCAATTTAAACCATTGCCGCCGGTTCCTGTGGGTGATGAACAGGTGGTATACTCACCTGTAGATGTGCCAGGGATCGTCTAAAATGCTCGTCGACGGCGGTGGCTGCGTCGCCTTCGTGGTATGTTATAATTGTGCAGGTGTCACTTACAACTTCCACGCGAGTCTCGGTTTTCGCCTGTTCCGGGGTCGGTACGGGGGCGGTTTTCGTGGGCGATTCCTTTACCGGGGCTTCCGCGTTGGCCGGGGACCGTACAAACGAAATTCTTCTTGTGGGCGGCAATATTTCGTCCACTAGAATCTTAGGGAGCGCCTTACGGCGTGTTAACCGTGGAAATTCCTTCCTGGCTGCGCGGCAATAAGTGCCGGCAGCCTTACACCGTTTTCTGTTGCGGTTGCTTCCGGGCCTGGTTGTATTCGAATGGTGGAACACGTGGCGCGGACTCGTACTTATAGGAGAGTTGGAATGCGAAGAATGTTAGTATGCTAGGAATGCTAAGAATGTTGGTATGCCAGGAATGCTAAGAATGTTGGTATGCCAGGAATGCTAAGAATGTTGGTATGCCAGGAATGCTAGGAATGTTGGTATGCCAGGAATGTCGCGTATTTCTGCAGTGGTTCTCAACCTATTGTGACTTTTATCGAAATATTATTAGTGTGGCGGGTTGGCTAAGGTTTAACACAACTATATATGTATATACATTCGTTTCAGTTCGTAATCCTAAGTTATATTTACATGACTGATACATACATATACGCCTATATATGTATCTTATTATTTTTGTTTGTTTTCTCTCTCTTTGTTGTTAAATTACGTCTAATAAAAGGTATTAATTTTAATGTAAGTTAAATAAGATATCAATTTTTAGGTAAGTGTAATTTTTAGAGTATATAGTGTATAGGTATAAGGGGAGGAGCGATATCCGAAGGGATATCGACGCGTGTTGATAAGTTATGTTAAATTTTCGCAAGTGCGAGACTGTGATGAAGAGTGGTAAGGGGGAGGGGCGATATCCAAAGGGATATCGACGTGCGGTGTTAATACAGATTAGATCGTGAGAATTATTTTGGAGAAAATTAGAAATACCGTCTGAAAGAAATGAAAATTAAAAGGGGGAAGAAAAAGGGGGAGCGATATCTAAGAGGACATCGACACGTAGAATTAAATTGGTGTTTCAAGAACTGTCGTGGGTAAATTTAGTGATACTATCGGTATGTAAAAAAGGGGGAAATGTCGATTTTAAGTGGGTGATTTTTCGCGCTTTGTTCGCATGAATAACCTTGTGGCCGTTATTCCACGAAATCTTTAGGTTGTGCAAAGGAAGTACTTCAATGACCTTGTGCGGGCCAGTGTAATGATCCGCGAATTTACCCTTTCGGCTATTTTTTATTACAAAGACCTCGTCTCCGGCTTGGAAGGTTTCCTCGTTTATACGACGAGCGTAATACATTTTGTACCTTTCTTTAGCGCGTTTTAATCTATCCGCGGCGAGATTTTGTAATTCATTAATGCACTCCGTTAATCGCGAGAGGTAACCCCCGTAGGTTTCGTCGTCTGGGGGTTCGTCCAGCCGCTGTTGGGCGGGGACCCGTGCTATTTTTCCGAAGACTAATTCATGTGGAGTATAGCCCGTACCTTCATGGAAACTCGTATTGTAGGAGAATGCCGCGAGATCGGTCCAGCTATCCCAATCGTCGTTTTGACTCACGTACATTTTCAAAAATTCAACTAGCACTATATGGGATCTTTCTAAGGATCCATTTGATTGGGGATGGAACGCGGTGGTCTTACATTGCGCGATCCTGAATTTACGGGCAATGGTTTTCATAAACACGCTGATGAAGTTCGATCCTTGGTCGGTGAGAACGGCTTTTGGTGCGCCGAATCGGCATATTAAATTCCTTATGAAGGCGTCGGCAACTTCCAGGGAGGTGGTGCCCTTCAGTGGTGCGCATACAAAGTATTTTGTGAGCAGATCTTGCATCGTTAATATGTATGTATTCCCGGATGGTGATATATAGGGAGAGGACCTACTATGTCCATACCGATCTTGTCGAATGCTGTCCCAGGGGTGTCGGTTAAAATCATTGGTTGTCGGGTTTTGACCCGTACTAATTTCTTTTTCTGGCACAGCATGCAACTTTTTATGTATATCCTCACTTGTTGCTTCAATCCTTGCCAGTAATAATTTTGGCGGATTCTTTTTATTGTTTTTGTTACTCCTCTGTGTCCTCCTACGGCTGAAGAGTGGTTGTCTTGAATAATGGGTAACCTTAGAATTGCGTCGGGTATTTGCACCGTTTGCGTGCAAATGGTTAGTTGTAAGTTTTCCTCCATTAGTTTAGAGCGTATTTCGTATATTATTTCCTCCCAGGTGAAGGTTCCAATTTGCGGAGTTTTTGCGATGCTTGCTGCTGACAATCGCAATTCTCGTACGACGTCCTTCAATGAATCGGTAGCACTATGGAAGATTCCTGGATCCACTGGGAAGTTGGCTTTCTCCTTGCCGACTAGGCCAATGACCGTTTTTCCTCTGTGTTTCAGTACGCGTGCTCGCCCGACCGTGAGGTCTCTTCTAATAGGGAGATCTGCGTACCTTCTTAGATTCTCTCCTCCATTGTCACAGGGGTTGCCATCTGCGGCCAAAAAGATTATTACGGGCCCGTGTTGGACGACCAAGGGGTCCGGACTGACACGAATGGTGCCGCTGTGGTTCTGGTTTTGCGGAGTGGTTTCCGGTTGGTCGCTATCCGTGAGGCCATCGTCCGATTCTCCTGTAGAGTCGTCGTCTATACTGACGGGGAGATTACGAGGCGTATCAGTTCCTTCTTCTGGATGCATTTCGGTTCGACTGATAGGCTGAAATTCTGGTTCAGCTCTGCTGGTGACTGATTGTAGCGGTTGCGTCGGTTCCATGTCCGAGATATCTTTGTGTTGTGGTCTTCTCGGGGGGTTGGGGTGACTAAAAATAGGTTCGTCCGAGTCTGTAGAGCTTTCTCGTCCTGTTTCCCAATGCAAATGTACGGGTCCATGATATCTGGGCCGTTTTCTGTTTTAAGGTCCGAGGAATAGTTCTGCGTCTGAGTCGGAACTCGATCGTGGGCGGATAGGACAGGCGACTGCTGTCGTTTTTTCGGGGGGATTACGGTAGAGCGCGTCGGCTACCTTATTAGATTTCCCCGGTTGGTATTGTATTTCATTGTCGAATTCGGCTAGTTTTAGCCGCCATCGAACGAGTCGGGACGTTGGGTCCTTGACTCTATGGAGCCAGACCAACAGCTGGTGATCCGTGTATAGGATGAATTTCTTTCCGTATAGGTATGGTCGAAAATGGCTGGTGCAGTATACTATTGCAAGGAGTTCCTTCTCGATGGTGGAGTAATTCACTTCAGCTTGGCACAGCAGTCTGGATGCATATGCAAGGGGGAGTTCCTTATCCGCGTAAGTTTGAGAAATTACGCCTCCCACTGCATAATCGGACGCGTCCGTCGTGAGGTGGAAGTATTTTTGAAGTCGGGAAATTGCAAAATAGGTTCACTGACCAACTTGTCCTTGAGATACTCGAAGGATTTTTGTTGCTGCACATCCCAAACGAAGGTTGTCCCCTTTTTAAGGAGTGACGTGAGGGGTCGCGCTTCCTTCGAGAAGTCTGGGATAAATCGCCTATAATACCCGGTCAATCCTAGGAATTGTTTAATACCTTTTGTTGTGCGGGGTGCAGGATAATTCGTGACGGAGATTACCTTCTGAGGATCGGGCCTTACGCCGTCCTGCGTGAGGACGTGGACCAGGTACGCCACTTCCTTTCGTAAAAATTGGCATTTACAGGGTTGTAATTTTAGGTTAGCTTCGCGCAGCCTATTGGCGAGCCTTCGAAATTTGATTTCGTGTTCACCAATTGAACTGCAATAGATAACAATATCATCTAAGTAGGCGATCATCTCTGACCCTTGCAGCCCAGAAAGGACGTGATCCTTAAGTCGCTGGAACGTCGCGGGTGCGTTGCGTAATCCGAAGGGCATTCTTGAGAATTCGTAATGCCCGTGTGGGGCCGAGAACGCAGTTTTCTGCGCGTGTTCTGGTTTCATAGGGATTTGGAGGAAACCAGAAACAAGATCGAACACTGAAAAATACTTGGCGCTGCCGAGCTGATCAAGTATATCTATGATATTTGGGAGCGGGTACGCGTCTGGAACTGTTTTTTGATTAAGCTGGCGATAGTCAATTACCATTCTCCATTTTCGTTTCCCGTCGGCTCCTGGCTTTTTTGGAACTATCCAGAGAGGCGAACTGTACGGGGAGACGGATGGTTTGATAATTTCCTTCTTCAGCAGTTCCTCCATTTGTGTACGGATTTCTTCCTTGTGAATAGGAGGGAAGCGGTATTGTTTAGTAAACACGGGAATCGAGTCTGTGGTTTCTATGGAGTGGCTAATGGCGTGCGTATGGCCTAGGGGTTCGCTGGGCAAGTGGAATACGTCTTCGTATTTACTGACGAGTTGTCGGACGTGATCTTCTTCTTCCCGATTGAGGTCCTTCGGGGATATGAGGTCGAGTATCTCTGCAACTCGTGTTTGTTGGGTGAGCTCGTCCCTGTAAGGGGCTTCGGCGGGTGTGGACCCTTGTAATCCTTTTGTGGGGTTAATTTGGTGTGCTACCTTCTGATCCGCAATTAGGCATCCGAGGGGTGTGGACCTTTGTCCGTTTCGCTGGGTTCTTCCTTCTATGAGGGTTTCGCAAAGGGGGGTGGGCCGGTTGCCCTTTTGAGAATTGGGGTTCATCGTGTCTTCGGTTTGCTTCGAAGTCACGGTTTCCTCGGTATGCTTCACTTGGGGGTACGTTGTGGGAGCTTCTTCAAATTTTTCCAGCTGGACTGGGGGTATCTGTATACTCGCCGGTTGCTCATTGGTGTTAATGATTCGTATGTTTGGCTTGCCATCCTGGTTTCGCACTAGGGCTTGTCCTGCGTATAACCCTTCTCCTATGCCTATGCGTGGAATATATCCTTCCTCGATTTCAGGGTTAATAACTGTCGCTTGTGCGACCACGCTGGTTCTCGGGGGTACTGCTATTTCCTCGATTTTGTTGAAAGGGACGAAATTGCCATTAAACGCTAGCCATCTATTTTTGAAATCCACCGTTACTCCACTTTCGGCTAGGAATCCCGAACCCAATAACCCTTGATAGCGTAGGGGTATAGTGTCTTCAACGACGTGAAATTGTACGGGGTAGTTGAATAAATTTGCTGTGAGGGTGCCTAGGGTGGGCACCATGTTTTCGGTGATTCCGATTAAATCGATTACGTTGTCCCTGTCGATCTCGCAGGGCGTCGTGATGCACGATTGTTTTATTAGGTTTACCTCTGCTCCCGTGTCGATCATCAAGTCCGTGGGAAAGATTAATTGCGGGCTGCGGACGTTGATGGAGGGAACATTGTTGTAGGGGGAGAGGTGCACCTTGGCGATTCTGGGCGGAGTTGGTTCGTAGGCCGGAATGTATTTATCGGGTGTGCATTTGTCCTGCCCATTCCACGAGGCGCTTCCCTGTAATCTCGTGGGGGCTGGTCGTTTCCCGACATGTTCTGATCGCGCATTTTCTTACGGCATTCCGCGGCCAAGTGCCCTATTCTCCCGCAGTAGTTGCAGGTTCGCGTCTCTGGTCCACGTGGCGTATTATGATCCGTCGTTGGGGGTAGACGGTCGAAACCTCTTTCGTTAAATCGTTCCGGGACCCGCGCAAGGGGCGGATGATTATTAGTCGGGTAGGTCCTGCACGATCGCGCGTCGTGTCCTTCCCGATTGCATAGTTGGCATAGAGTGCGGTGTGTCCTTTCTCCCATAAACCGGCGGCGATCACGCTCGATCAATTTCGCTACTCGGACCGCCCTGTCGGATGCTTCATCCAAGGACGTCAATGTCGTGGGGTCCATCTGAGTGCGCATTGAAAGGGGAAGTCCGTCTAAAAATGATCTTAACGCTAGCTGATCGACATCGTATAACGCCGTCCTTGAGTTTCGATAATAATCAGCGTCTTCGTCGGTGATGGCGAATTTCAATACTTTTACTCTTGAAATATAATCCAATATGTGTTCATTTCTTCCAATTATGATGTTAGCTAGTTCGCCGCGGTAGTGATCGGAAGTTTTAGCGGGGGCGAACACCGTTTTTAGTCTGCCGATGAATGCGTTAACCGTATCAAAGTAGTAGTCCTCCACGACCAAGTACGCGTGGTTTTGTAAACGGTTCCTTAATAAGCGCGCTAACTGAGGTTCGGACGCGGTAGGGATCATTTCTCGAGCTCGTCTGCACGCTCTCGCAAATTGCAGGATCGACATGTTATGTCCATCGAAGCGCGGTACCGTGTCGACGGCATCCTTCAGAGTGACCTGCAGTTTTCCGTACATTGTCGGTTCGATAAACGCGTCGTTACGCGGGTTTCCTTCGCGGTAACCGGAGGCAGGGGTTTCAAAATGTGTTTTAATGCGCTGTTTTCTTGTTAGCGCATCCACTGCGTCCTGCAGACAGGCTATTTGTTTTGCGAGGTTTTCCAACCCGGAGGCGGTGGTGTGTTTGTTCTTCCTGCATTATATCGTCGGCTGGACTAACAGGTCGCATTTGTTTGTTCGTGAATAATTCGTAATGTTCTTCGATTTGAGCTTGTTTTTCGTGCAGGAGATTCAATTTATCGTGCAACGCGGCGGTCGACGCGTCGATGGCTCTGTTAGCATCCTCGACGGGGGTAGCGAGAGGGTTGGATCCGTCGGCGTCACCGTACAGCGACATGGTATTTTATGAATATGGTTGAGCGAGATGAACAAATGAATATATATATACAGGGTGGCCCGGAACTCGCACAGTATTTTTAAAAAAGGGGTAGCTGAGGTGATTCTGAACAACTTTTTCCTTGATCAAAATATTGTTTGAAGCTTCGTTTTTTAGTTATTAACGAAAAACACTGGCCAATGCGAGCGCCCGTATAGCCCGAGCTCAGTCACAATTGCGCGCGGCCGAGATCGGGTGCATCGAGGGGCAACGTACGGCAAATATTACAATCGTCTTACATTAAGAATAGTGTATAATTTTTCGTTATTCATCAATAACAATTTAATTAACAAGTCGTTTAATAACTGTTCCATACTTTTATTCGTTTTCCGAAACGAATAAAGTGTTTTATTAATTATGAAAAAAGTGTTTGCATGATTAATGTTAGAAAAGGGTAGTTAAATAAACTTATCCATTCGACCGCGAATTTACCTGCTTCGACGGTGTCTTGCCATATGGTCATTGTACCGATCCTGACCTATCCTAATTTAAATTTAATTTAAATGCCACGTCCCGGCGATCGATACGATCTGATTCGCACTTGTTCCACACGCACAGGACACGCACTTACGAACATTACGAAAGTTAATGTGTGTGTCATGTGCGTGTGGAAACAAGTGCGAATCAGATCTGTATCGATTGCCGGGACGTGGCATGTAAATTAAATTTAAATTAGGATAGGTCAGGATCGGTACAATGACCATATGGCAAGACACCGTCGAAGCAGGTAAATTCGCGGTCGAATGGATAAGTTTATTTAACTACCCTTTTCTAACATTAATCATTAATCATACAAACACTTTTTTCATAATTAATAAAACACTTTATTCGTTTCGGAAAACGAATAAAAGTATGGAACAGTTATTAAACGACTTATTAATTAAATTGTTATTGATGAATAACGAAAAATTATACACTATTCTTAATGTAAGACGATTGTAATATTTGCCGTACGTTGCCCCTCGATGCACACGATCTCGGCCGCGCACAATTGTGACTGAGCTCGGGCTATACGGGCGCTCGCATTGGCCAGTGTTTTTCGTTAATAACTAAAAAACGAAGCTTCAAACAATATTTTGGTCAAGGAAAAAGTTGTTCAGAATCACCTCAGCTACCCCTTTTTTAAAAATACTGCGCGAGTTCCGGGCCACCCTGTATATATTTTATATATGCGCGAGGGCCCGTGATATGGATCACGTTCCAGGTTACTTCCGGAAGAGACATACTGTACGCACGCAGGATGAGGAACGGAAATTGAATGGGGAAGGTGAACGTAGGTTCTCGGGCTCGAATTTAAGATTCGCGCACGCCGAGAGGAAAGGTAAGTAAAGAAAAGGAAGAATCTCGTGGTCGAATGCAAGATTCGCGCACGCCGAGAGGAAAGGTAAGTAAAGAAAAGGAAGAATCTCGGGGTCGAATGCAAGATTCGCGCACGCCGAGAGGAAAGGTAAGTAGAGAAAAGGAAGAATCTCGGGGTCGAATGCAAGATTCGCGCACGCCGAGAGGAAAGGTAAGTAGAGAAAAAGGAAGAATCTCGGGGTCGAATGCAAGATTCGCGCACGCCGAGAGGAAAGGTAAGTAGAGAAAAGGAAGAATCTCGGGGTCGAATGCAAGATTCGCGCACGCCGAGAGGAAAGGTAAGTAGAGAAAAGGAAGAATCTCGGGCTCGAATGCAAGATTCGCGCACGCCGAGAGGAAAGGTAAGTAAAGGAAAAGGAAGGGAAAGGAAGTTAGGAGTGCCGTACTATTACTGCGGAAGGATTGCTCTGCAGCAATACCAATTCCTCGGATTCCAAACAATATTGAGAAATGCGAACGAAATCTCGTAGGGAACGAAGTAATAAAACGACTCACCGAGCTGCAATGTCGGGTTTGCGATCCTCGGGTAGACACTTATAATTGCTACCATCGGGTGAGCACCTCGAGTACGTGTCCCGATTGTACTTGCCACAGCTCTTCCGCTGTTATTTTGAAGTACTGTTCTGTGCACTCTGCGCACTGAGATGCTGGACGGATGGAGGAGATGTCGGTGTTGCAGTGTGCACAAATGGAAATGCGCTGGGCTTCCTCGGCAGTGCTCATGTCATGCCAACCTCCTGATTGATATGCTTGTCCTTGTATGGGGGTCAACTGATTGTAACAGTTGATGCAAATTCGGCCCCAGTCGCTTACATATATTCCTACTGTGGCGATAGTGGAACACCAAATGTCTAGCAGGGGTTTATAAATCTCTGGATAATCAGAGGGAAGGACGCCGTACCAGGGACCCTGAAATTCCTGGTCCTCCTCTTCTTCGACTTCTTCCCAATTATGGTAAGGGAGCTGCATTCGATAAATAATGCTGTGGTGCTGCGCGAAAGTTTCTTGAGGTTCACTGATTTATTGTATTTATGAGAATAAGTCAAGAATAGTTCGAAGTTCGTTGAGGTATTTATTGAAATAATCGTGAAATAATTCTATGTTCCTTAAGGTATTTATTGAAATAAATCGTGGAATTATTCTAAGTTCCTTAAGGTATTTATTGAAATAAATCGTGGAATTATTCTATGTTCCTTAAGGTATTTATCGAAATAAATCGTGAAATAATTCTATGTTCCTTAAGGTATTCATTGAAATAAATCGTGAAATTATTCTAAGTTCCTTAAGGTATTTATCGAAATAAATCGTGGAATAATTCTATGTTCCTTAAGGTAATTATTGAAATAATTCACTGTATAATTCTAAGATCAAGACCGGTATATCAACGTTCACTGTCACTTGTAGATTGATTCACTGATGTGTAGGCGCTTGCTGCCACTCGAAGACTGAACACTGAAGATTGACTGAAGATTGACTGCTGAAGATTGACTGCTGAAGATTGACTACTGACTATTCAGGTGGTGCCGGCTTATTTATACCCATCTTTGGAATGCGAGGAATGTCTGGTATGTGTGGTATGTCTGGTATGCGTGGTATGTTGACTGCTGCTGGAGTCGATTGCTCTGGAATGCCAGTGATCCTCAACCGGCAGGGGTTCTCCATTGTACCGAGATTGGTTAAAATAAATTATATTAGTTAATTACATGATTGTTATATGGTGAATTCGGATAGGTTGTTTGATGATATCGTTCTGTAATAAAATATTGTAATTAATTGTATTGGTTAATTATGAGTCTTTTGTATTGTAGGTTCGGGTGTGTTATTTGATTTGATCATGTTGCAGCGATATACTCGAGAGGACTCGAAAGGGGTTTTCTTCCTCGTGGAGTGAGGGCTTCTCTTGGGACGCAAAAAGGGTTTCTTCCTCGTGGAGTGAGGGCTTCTCTTGGGACGCGAAAGGGGTTTCTTCCTCGTAGAGTGAGGGCTTCTCTTGGGACGCGAAAGGGGTTTCTTCCTCGTGGAGTGAGGGCTTCTCTCGAGTGTCGTTGTTCTTCGTTTAAGGTAATGTTGGTTTGTGTAGCGATGAGTTGGGATATTTAGAGATTTTATTTGTTTGCAGGTAGTCGGTGATGAGAAGAGAAATATAAGGTGAGTATCTTATGAGAGGAATTTATTTGTTCGAAAGCAGTCGATGATGAGAAATGTAATGTAAGGTAAGTACCTCGTTTGACTAGTGATGGGTTGGAGTAATAAGAGAGTTCATTTGTTCACAGGCAGTCGATGATGAGAAGCGCAATATAAGGTAATGCGATATGATACAAAAGGGAGTGATATGATACTCAAAAGGGTGTGACGTGCCGTCATTTTCTGCCGCATGTCGACTCACAGTTTTCTTCCTTTATTTACTATATCCGCTATGATGTGAACGCTGGACTGCCCCTGCGGCTGTGTAACGTCCAGCATGAACCGAAAACCCCCTTTTGAGTATCATATCACTCCCTTTTGTATCATATCGCATTACCTTATATTGCGCTTCTCATCATCGACTGCCTGTGAACAAATGAACTCTCTTATTACTCCAACCCATCACTAGTCAAACGAGGTACTTACCTTATATTGCGCTTCTCATCATCGACTGCCTGTGAACAAATGAACTCTCTTATTACTCCAACCCATCACGAGTCAAACGAGGTACTTACCTTACATTACATTTCTCATCATCGACTGCTTTCGAACAAATAAATACCTCTCATAAGATACTCACCTTATATTTCTCTTCTCATCACCGACTACCTGCAAACAAATAAAATCTCTAAATATCCCAACTCATTGCTACACAAAACACCATTACCTTAAACGAAGAACAACGACACTTGAGAGACGCCCTCACTCCACGAGGAAGAAACCCCTTTCGCGTCCCAAGAGAAGCCCTCACTCCACGAGGAAGAAACCCCTTTCGCGTCCCAAGAGAAGCCCTCACTCCACGAGGAAGAAAACCCCTTTCGAGTCCTCTCGAGTATATCGCTGCAACATGATCAAATCAAATAACACACCCGAACTTACAATACAAAAGACTCATAATTAACCAATACAATTTATTACAATATTTTATTACAAAACAATATCATCAAACAACCTATCCGAATTCACCATATAACAATCTTGTAATTAACTAATATAATTTATTTTAACCAATCTCGGTACAATGGAGAACCCCTGCCGGTTGAGGATCACTGGCATTCCAGAGCAATCGACTCCAGCAGCAGTCAACATACCACGCATACCACGCATACCAGACATACCACGCATACCACGCATACCAGACATACCACGCATACCAGACATACCACGCATACCAGACATTCCTCGCATTCCAAAGATGGGTATAAATAAGCCGGCACCACCTGAATAGTCAGTAGTCAATCTTCAGTAGTCAATCTTCAGCAGTCAATCTTCAGTAGTCAATCTTCAGCAGTTAATCTTCAGTAGTCAATCTTCAGCAGTCAATCTTCAGCAGTCAATCTTCAGTAGTCAATCTTCAGCAGTCAATCTTCAGCAGTCAATCTTCAGTCAATCTTCAGTGTTCAGTCTTCGAGTGGCAGCAAGCGCCTACACATCAGTGAATCAATTTACAAGTGACCGTGAACGTTGATATACCGGTCTTGATCTTAGAATTATACAGTGAATTATTTAAATAATTACCTTAAGGAACATAGAATAATTCCACGATTTATTTCAATAAATACCTTAAGGAACTTAGAATAATTCCACGATTTATTTCAATAAATACCTTAAGGAACATAGAATTATTTCACGATTATTTCAATAAATACCTCAACGAACTTCGAACTATTCTTGACTTATTCTAATAAATACAATAAACCAGTGAACCTCAAGAAACTTTCGCGCAGCACCACAGCATTATTTATCGAATGCAGCTCCCTTACGATAATTGGGAAGAAGTCGAAGAAGAGGAGGACCAGGAATTCCAGGGTCCCTGGGACGGCGTCCTTCCCTCCGACTATCCAGAGATTTATAAACCCCTGCTAGACATTTGGTGTTCCACTATCGCCACAGTAGGAATATACGTAAGCGACTGGGGCCGAATTTGCATCAACTGTTACAATCAGTTGACCCCCATACAAGGGCAAGCATATCAATCAGGAGGTTGGCATGACATGAGCACTGCCGAGGAAGCCCAGCGCATTTCCATTTGTGCACACTGCAACACCGAAATCTCCTCCATCCGCCTAGCAACTCAGTGCGCAGAGTGCACAGAACAGTACTTCGAAATAACAGTGGAAGAGCTGTGGCAAGTACAATCGGGACACGTACTCGAGGTGCTCACCCGATGGTAGCAATTATAAGTGTCTACCCGAGGATCGCAAACCCGACATTGCAGCTCGGTGAGTCGTTTTATTACTTCGTTCCCTACGAGATTTCGTTCGCATTTCTCAATATTGTTTGGAATCCGAGGAATTGGTATTGCTGCAGAGCAATCCTTCCGCAGTAATAGTACGGCACTCCTAACTTCCTTTCCCTTCCTTTTCCTTTACTTACCTTTCCTCTCGGCGTGCGCGAATCTTGCATTCGACCCCGAGATTCTTCCTTTTCCTTTACTTACCTTTCCTCTCGGCGTGCGCGAATCTTGCATTCGACCCCGAGATTCTTCCTTTTCTCTACTTACCTTTCCTCTCGGCGTGCGCGAATCTTGCATTCGACCCCGAGATTCTTCCTTTTCTCTACTTACCTTTTCTCTCGGCGTGCGCGAATCTTGCATTCGACCCCGAGATTCTTCCTTTTTCTCTACTTACCTTTCCTCTCGGCGTGCGCGAATCTTGCATTCGACCCCGAGATTCTTCCTTTTCTCTACTTACCTTTCCTCTCGGCGTGCGCGAATCTTGCATTCGACCCCGAGATTCTTCCTTTTCTCTACTTACCTTTCCTCTCGGCGTGCGCGAATCTTGCATTCGACCCCGAGATTCTTCCTTTTCTCTACCTACCTTTCCTCTCGGCGTGCGCGAATCTTGAATTCGACCCCGAGAACCTACGTTCACCTTCCCCATTCAATTTCCGTTCCTCATCCTGCGTGCGTACAGTATGTCTCTTCCGGAAGTAACCTGGAACGTGACATATTAATTGGTGACAGCGGTGGGATCTTCGAAAATTCAATCCCACAATTGCCTTTAAAACGATAAACGAAGATTGAAGCGGTGGGATCTTCGAAAATTCAACCCCACAATCGCTCTCTAAAAACGCCAATTGAAGCTTGAAACGCTTTAATATCAAAATTTTGATACGCGTTCTGAATCACCTACGAATAGATAACCCGCCATATCACAGGCCCTCGCGCATATATAAAATATATACAGGGTGGCCCGGAACTCGCGCAGTATTTTTAAAAAAGGGGTAGCTGAGGTGATTCTGAACAACTTTTTCCTTGACCAAAATATTGTTTGAAGCTTCGTTTTTTAGTTATTAACGAAAAACACTGGCCAATGCGAGCGCCCGTATAGCCCGAGCTCAGTCACAATTGCGCGCGGCCGAGATCGGGTGCATCGAGGGGCAACATACGGCAAATATTACCATCGTCTTACATTAAGAATAGTGTATAATTTTTCGTTATTCATCAATAACAATTTAATTAACAAGTCGTTTAATAACTGTTCCATACTTTTATTCGTTTTCCGAAACGAATAAAGTGTTTTATTAATTATGAAAAAAGTGTTTGGATGATTAATGATTAATGTTAGAAAAGGGTAGTTAAATAAACTTATCCATTCGACCGCGAATTTACCTGGTTCGACGGTGTCTTGCCATATGGTCATTGTACCGATCCTGACCTATCCTAATTTAAATTTAATTTAAATGCCACGTCCCGGCGATCGATACGATCTGATTCGCACTTGTTTCCACACGCACAGGACACGCACTTACGAACATTACGAAAGTTAATTCATGTGCACCATTCGTGTCAGTCCGGACCCCTTGGTCGTCCAACACGGGCCCGTAATAATCTTTTTGGCCGCAGATGGCAACCCCTGTGACAATGGACGAGAGAATCTAAGAAGGTACGCAGATCTCACTATTAGAAGAGACCTCCCGCTCGGGCGAGCACGCGTACTGAAACACAGAGGAAAAACGGTCATTGGTCTAGTCGTCAAGGAGAAAGCCAACTTCCCAGTGGATCGAGGAATCTTCCATAGTGCTACCGATTCAGTGAAGGACGTCGTACGAGAATTGCGATTGTCAGCAGCAAGCATCGCAAAAGCTCCGCATATTGGAACCCTCACCTGGGAAGAAATAATATACGAAATACGCTCTAAACTAATAGAGGAAAACTTACAACTAACCATTTGCACGCAAACGGTGCAAATACCCGACGCAATTCTAAGGTTACCCATTATTCAAGACAACCACTCTTCAGCCGTAGGAGGACACAGAGGAGTAACAAAAACAATAAAAAGAATCCGCCAAAATTATTACTGGCAAGGATTGAAGCAACAAGTGAGGATATACATAAAAAGTTGCATGCTGTGCCAGAAAAAGAAATTAGTACGGGTCAAAACTCGACAACCAATGATTTTAACCGACACCCCTGGGGCAGCATTCTACAAGATCGGTATGGACATAGTAGGTCCTCTCCCTATATCACCATCAGGGAATACATACATATTAACGATGCAAGATCTGCTCACAAAATACTTTGTATGCGCACCATTGAAGGGCACCACCTCCCTGGAAGTTGCTGACGCCTTCATAAAGAATTTAATATGCCGATTTGGCGCACCAAAAGCCGTTCTCACCGACCAAGGATCGAACTTCATCAGCGCGTTTATGAAAACCATTGCCCGTAAATTCAGGATCGCGCAACGTAAGACCACCGCGTTCCATCCCCAATCAAATGGATCCTTAGAAAGATCCCATATAGTGTTAGTTGAATTTTTGAAAATGTACGTGAGTCAAAACGACGATTGGGATAGCTGGACCGATCTCGCGGCATTCTCCTACAATACGAGTTTCCATGAAGGTACGGGCTATACTCCACATGAATTAGTCTTCGGAAAAATAGCACGGGTCTCCGCCCAACAGCGGCTGGACGAACCCCCAGACGACGAAACCTACGGGGGTTACCTCTTGCGATTAACGGAGTGCATTAATGAATTACAAAATCTCGCCGCGGATAGATTAAAACGCGCTAAAGAAAGGTACAAAATGTATTACGATCGTCGTATAAACGAGGAAACCTTCCAAGCCGGAGACGAGGTCTTTGTAATAAAAAATAGCCGCAAGGGTAAATTCGCGGATCATTACACTGGCCCGCACAAGGTCATTGAAGTACTTCCCTTGCACAACCTAAAGATTTCGTGGAATAACGGACACAAGGTTATTCATGCGAACAAAGCGCGAAAAATCACCCACTTAAAATCGACATTTCCCCCTTTTCCCCCTTTTTTACATACCGATAGTATCACTAAATTTACCCATGACAATTCTTGAAACACCAATTTAATTCTACGTGTCGATATCCCCTTGGATATCGCCCCTCCCCCTTACCACTCTTCATCACAGTCTCGCACTTGCGAAAATTTAACATAACTTATCAACACGCGTCGATATCCCTTCGGATATCGCTCCTCCCCTTATACCTATACACTATATACTCTAAAAATTACACTTACGTAAAAATTGATATCTTGTTTAACTTACATTAAAATTAATACCTTTTATTGGACGTAATTTAACAACAAAGAGAGAGAAAACAAACAAAAATAATAAGATTCATATATAGGCGTATATGTATGTATCAGTCATGTAAATATAACTTAGGATTACGAAGTGAAACGAATGTATATACATATATAGTTGTGTTAAACCTTAGCCAACCCGCCACACTAATAATATTTCGATAAAAGTCACAATAGGTTGAGAACCACTGCAGAAATACGCGACATTCCTGGCATACCAAAATTCTTAGCATTCCTAGCATACTAACATTCTTCGCATTCCAACTCTCCTATAAGTACGAGTCCGCGCCACGTGTTCCACCATTCGAATACAACCATGCCCGGAAGCAACCGCAACAGAAAACGGTGCAAGGCTGCCGGCACTTATTGCCGCGCAGCCAGGAAGGAAATTCCACGGTTAAAACGCCGCAAGGCGCTCCCTAAGATTCTAGTGGACGAAATCTTGCCGCCCACAAGAGGAATTTCGTTTGTGCGGACCCCGGCCAACGCGGAAGCCCCGGTCAAGGAATCGCCCACGAAAACCGCCCCCGTACCGACCGCGGAACAAGCGAAAACCGAGACTCGCGTGGAAGTTGTAAGTGACACCTGCACAATTATAACTTACCACGAAGGCGACGCAGCCACCGCCGTCGACGAGCATTTTAGACGATCCCTGGCACATCTACAGGTGGCAATGGTTCAAATTGCCGCACGGGCGACGATTCCACCACCCCCGCCAGTTATTGAACTGCTGGACACCTCCACCGCCCTCCGAGTGGAGCACGGCGCTTTAGAGGAATTAGTATTATTGGAAGTGTGCGACATACACTTCACCCCCGCGCATACCCCAAATGCTCCTCCAGTCGAGCAGGAATCGGCGCAGCCTGAGTGGCTCGACATCCTGTTCGACTTTAACGATTTACTTTAATTATTTAACCTTATTAATTAATCCTACATTTAATTCATATTATATTAATCTTCCTTATATCTACCCTACTTAATTATTAACACTATTACTTATTCCTAAATTTAATTTTTGCTAAGCCTAAGTTAACCTACTATAACAAAAAAATTGAAAAACACAAAAAGAAAACAAATCATTTAGAACCAAGCTGTGATGTAATCGCTGGACTGCCCCTGCAGCAATGACGTCCACCATTTACTGAGCCCACAAAATATATCCATTTTTATTTTATTTTTATCATGCAATGCTTACCATACTTTATTTACCCATATAAAACATCGATATTCATTTTATTTTTCGTTCATAAAATACAAAGAACAAAATTATTTACCAATCAAATATACACGTATATTTCTTTATATTTCATTTCACTTAAAGATACATAAATTTCACTTCACATATGGGAAAACAATTTCATTGCATATCGTTTACCTGCTACTAATACAGGATTAAGGGAAAAGGTTATTTTTCGTTCAAGCCACGTCTCCCGCTAAAGAAATGCAGGCATTTCTTAAAATAAGGGGGGAGGTGTGACGTGCCGTCATTTTTTGCCGCATGTCGGCTCACATTTTTCTTCCTTTATTTACTATATCCGCTATGATGTGAACGCTGGACTGCCCCTGCGGCTGTGTAACGTCCAGCATGAACCGAAAACCCCCTTTTGAGTATCATATCACTCCCTTTTGTATCATATCGCATTACCTTATATTGCGCTTCTCATCATCGACTGCCTGTGAACAAATGAACTCTCTTATTACTCCAACCCATCACTAGTCAAACGAGGTACTTACCTTATATTGCGCTTCTCATCATCGACTGCCTGTGAACAAATAAACTCTCTTATTACTCCAACCCATCACTAGTCAAACGAGGTACTTACCTTACATTACATTTCTCATCATCGACTGCTTTCGAACAAATAAATTCCTCTCATAAGATACTCACCTTATATTTCTCTTCTCATCACCGACTACCTGCAAACAAATAAAATCTCTAAATATCCCAACTCATCGCTACACAAAACACCATTACCTTAAACGAAGAACAACGACAATCGAGAGAAGCCCTCACTCCACGAGGAAGAAACCCCTTTCGCGTCCCAAGAGAAGCCCTCACTCCACGAGGAAGAAACCCCTTTCGCGTCCCAAGAGAAGCCCTCACTCCACGAGGAAGAAACCCCCTTTGCGTCCCAAGAGAAGCCTTCACTCCACGAGGAAGAAAACCCCTTTCGAGTCCTCTCGAGTATATCGCTGCAACATGATCAAATCAAATAACACACCCGAACCTCCAATACAAAAGACTCATAATTAACCAATACAATTTATTACAATATTTTATTACAAAACAATATCATCAAACAACCTATCCGAATTCACCATATAACAATCTTGTAATTAACTAATATAATTTATTTTAACCAATCTCGGTACAATGGAGAACCCCTGCCGGTTGAGGATCACTGGCATTCCAGAGCAATCGACTCCAGCAGAAGTCAACATACCACGCATACCAGACATACCACGCATACCAGACATTCCTCGCATTCCAAAGATGGGTATAAATAAGCCGGCACCACCTGAATAGTCAGTAGTCAATCTTCAGCAGTCAATCTTCAGTAGTCAATCTTCAGCAGTCAATCTTCAGTAGTCAATCTTCAGCAGTCAATCTTCAGTAGTCAATCTTCAGCAGTCAATATTCAGCAGTCAATCTTCAGTAGTCAATCTTTAGCAGTCAATCTTCAGCAGTCAATCTTCAGTCAATCTTCAGTGTTCAGTCTTCGAGTGGCAGCAAGCGCCTACACATCAGTGAATCAATCTACAAGTGACAGTGAACGTTGATATACCGGTCTTGATCTTAGAATTATACAGTGAATTATTTCAATAATTACCTTAAGGAACATAGAATTATTTCACGATTTATTTCGATAAATACCTTAAGGAACTTAGAATTATTTCACGATTTATTTCGATAAATACCTTAAGGAACATAGAATAATTTCACGATTTATTTCAATGAATACCTTAAGGAACTTAGAATAATTCCACGATTTATTTCAATAAATACCTTAAGGAACTTAGAATAATTCCACGATTTATTTCAATAAATACCTTAAGGAACATAGAATTATTTCACGATTATTTCAATAAATACCTCAACGAACTTCGAACTATTCTTGACTTATTCTAATAAATACAATAAATCAGTGAACCTCAAGAAACTTTCGCGCAGCACCACAGCATTATTTATCGAATGCAGCTCCCTTACGATAATTGGGAAGAAGTCGAAGAAGAGGAGGACCAGGAATTCCAGGGTCTCTGGGACGGCGTCCTTCCCTCTGATTATCCAGAGATTTATAAACCCCTGCTAGACATTTGGTGTTCCACTATCGCCACAGTAGGAATATACGTAAGCGACTGGGGCCGAATTTGCATCAACTGTTACAATCAGTTGACCCCCATACAAGGACAAGCATATCAATCAGGAGGTTGGCATGACATGAGCACTGCCGAGGAAGCCCAGCGCATTTCCATTTGTGCACACTGCAACACCGAAATCTCCTCCATCCGCCCCGCATCTCAGTGCGCAGAGTGCACAGAACAGTACTTCGAAATAACAGCGGAAGAGCTGTGGCAAGTACAATCGGGACACGTACTCGAGGTGCTCACCCGATGGTAGCAATTATAAGTGTCTACCCAAGGATCGCAAACCCGACATTGCAGCTCGGTAAGTCGTTTTATTACCTCGTTCCCTACGAGATTTCGTTCGCATTTCTCAATATTGTTTGGAATCCGAGGAATTGGTATTGCTGCAGAGCAATCCTTCCGCAGTAATAGTACGGCACTCCTAACTTCCTTTCCCTTCCTTTTCCTTTACTTACCTTTCCTCTCGGCGTGCGCGAATCTTGCATTCGACCCCGAGATTCTTCCTTTTCCTTTACTTACCTTTCCTCTCGGCGTGCGCGAATCTTGCATTCGACCCCGAGATTCTTCTTTTTCTCTACTTACCTTTCTTCTCGGCGTGCGCGAATGTTGCATTCGACCCGGAGATTCTTCCTTTTTCTCTACTTACCTTTCCTCTCGGCGTGCGCGAATCTTGCATTCGACCCCGAGATTCTTCCTTTTCTCTACTTACCTTTCCTCTCGGCGTGCGCGAATCTTGCATTCGACCCCGAGATTCTTCCTTTTCTCTACTTACCTTTCCTCTCGGCGTGCGCGAATCTTGCATTCGACCCCGAGATTCTTCCTTTTTCTCTACTTACATTTCCTCTCGGCGTGCGCGAATCTTGCATTCGAACCCGAGATTCTTCCTTTTCTCTACTTACCTTTCCTCTCGGCGTGCGCGAATCTTGCATTCGACCCCGAGATTCTTCCTTTTCTTTACTTACCTTTCCTCTCGGCGTGCGCGAATCTTGCATTCGACCCCGAGATTCTTCCTTTTCTTTACTTACCTTTCCTCTCGGCGTGCGCGAATCTTGCATTCGACCCCGAGATTCTTCCTTTTCTCTACTTACCTTTCCTCTCGGCGTGCGCGAATCTTGAATTCGACCCCGAGACCCTACGTTCACCTTCCCCATTCAATTTCCGTTCCTCATCCTGCGTGCGTACAGTATGTCTCTTCCGGAAGTAACCTGGAACGTGACAAGGGGGTTTTCGGTTCATGCTGGACGTCACACAGCCGCAGGGGCAGTCCAGCGTTCACATCATAGCGGATATAGTAAATAAGGGAAGAAAAATGTGAGCCGACATGCGGCAAAAAATGACGGCACGTCACAATGCAGAACGATTGGAAACATCGAATAGCACGTATTCGTGCCAATTATCGATAGAAAGAACGATTACGGGAGCTGGGAAGTTAATCCTTCCCTACCGTCGGTGCAAAACGATTGGAAACATCGAATATAACGTATTCGAGCCAATTATCGATAGACAGCACGATTGCGGGAGCTGGGAAGTGAATCCTTACGTACCGTCGATGCAAAACGATTGGAAACATCGATTATAACGTATTCGTGCCAATTATCGATAGTAACAACGATTGCGGGAGCTGGGAAGTGAATCCTTACCTTCCGTCGATGCAAAACGATTGGAACGTTCGATTATAACGTATTCGTGCCAATTATCGATAGAAACAACGATTGCGGGAGCTGGGAAGTGAATCCTTACCTCCCATCGATGCAGATCGATTGGAAACATCGAATATCACTTATTCGTGCCAATTATCGATAGAAAGAACGATTGCGGGAGCTGGGAAGTGAATCCTTACCTACCGTCGATGCAAAACGATTGGAAACATCGATTATAACGTATTCGTGCCAATTATCAATAGAAAGAACGATTGCGGGAGCTGGGAAGTGAATCCTTACATACTGTCGGTGCAAAACGATTGGAAACGTCGAATATCACGTATTCGTGCCAATTATCGATAGAAGGAACGATGCGGGAGCTGGGAAGTGAATCCTTACGTACCGTCGATGCAAAACGATTGGAAACATCGATTATAACGTATTCGTGCCAATTATCGATAGAAGCAACCATTGCGGGAGCTGGGAAGTAAATCCTTACCTACCGTCGATGCAAAACGATTGGAAACATCGAGTAGCACGTAATCGTGCCAATTATCGATAGAAAGAACGATTGCGGGAGCTGGGGAGTGAATCCTTACCTACCGTCGGTGCAAAACGATTGGAAACGTCGAATATAACGTACTCGTGCCAATTATCGATAGAAAGAACGATTGCAGGAGCTGGGAAGTGAATCCTTACCCACCGTCGGTGCAAAACGATTGGAAACATCGAATAGCACGTATTCGTGCCAATTATCGATTGAAAGAACGATTGCGGGAGCTGTGAAGTTAATCCTTACCTACCGTCGGTGCAAAACGATTGGAAACGTCGAATATAACGTATTTGTGCCAATTATCGATAGAAAGAAGGATTGCGGGAGCTGGGAAGTGAATCCTTACCTACCGTCGATGCAAAACGATTGGAAACATAGAATAGCACGTATTCGTGCCAATTATCGATAGAAAAAACGATTGCGGGAGCTGGGAAGTGAATCCTTACCTCCCGTCGATGCAGAACGTTTGGAAACATCGAATATAGCTTAGTCGAGCCAATTATCGATAGAAAGAACGATTGCGGGAGCTGGGAAGTTAATCCTTACCTACCGTCGGTGCAAAATTATTGGAAACGTCGAATATCACGTATTCGTGCCAATTATCGATAGAAGGAACGATGCGGGAGCTGGGAAGTGAATACTTACGTACCGTCGATGCAAAACGATTGGAAACATCGATTATAACGTATTCGTGCCAATTATCGATAGAAACAACGATTGCGGGAGCTGGGAAGTGAATCCTTACCTTCCGTCGATGCAAAACGATTGGAACGTTCGATTATAACGTATTCGTGCCAATTATCGATAGAAACAACGATTGCGGGAGCTGGGAAGTGAATCCTTACCTCCCATCGATGCAGATCGATTGGAAACATCGAATATCACTTATTCGTGCCAATTATCGATAGAAAGAACGATTGCGGGAGCTGGGAAGTGAATCCTTACCTACCGTCGATGCAAAACGATTGGAAACATCGATTATAACGTATTCGTGCCAATTATCGATAGAAAGAACGATTGCGGGAGCTGGGAAGTTAATCCTTCCCTACCGTCGGTGCAAAACGATTGGAAACATCGAATAGCACGTATTCGTGCCAATTATCGATAGAAGGAACGATGCGGGAGCTGGGAAGTGAATCCTTACGTACCGTCGATGCAAAACGATTGGAAACATCGACTATAACGTATTCGTGCCAATTATCGATAGAAACAACGATTGCGGGAGCTGGGAAGTGAATCCTTACCTTCCGTCGATGCAAAACGATTGGAACGTTCGATTATAACGTATTCGTGCCAATTATCGATAGAAACAACGATTGCGGGAGCTGGGAAGTGAATCCTTACCTCCCATCGATGCAGATCGATTGGAAACATCGAATATCACTTATTCGTGCCAATTATCGATAGAAAGAACGATTGCGGGAGCTGGGAAGTGAATCCTTACCTACCGTCGATGCAAAACGATTGGAAACATCGATTATAACGTATTCGTGCCAATTATCAATAGAAAGAACGATTGCGGGAGCTGGGAAGTGAATCCTTACATACCGTCGGTGCAAAACGATTGGAAACGTCGAATATCACGTATTCGTGCCAATTATCGATAGAAGGAACGATGCGGGAGCTGGGAAGTGAATCCTTACGTACCGTCGATGCAAAACGATTGGAAACATCGATTATAACGTATTCGTGCCAATTATCGATAGAAACAACGATTGCGGGAGCTGGGAAGTAAATCCTTACCTACCGTCGATGCAAAACGATTGGAAACATCGAATAGCACGTAATCGTGCCAATTATCGATAGAAAGAACGATTGCGGGAGCTGGGGAGTGAATCCTTACCTACCGTCGGTGCAAAACGATTGGAAACGTCGAATATAACGTACTCGTGCCAATTATCAATAGAATGAACGATTGCGTGAGGTGGGAAGTGAATCCTTACCTTCCGTCGATGCAAAACGATTGGAACGTTCGATTATAACGTATTCGTGCCAATTATCGATAGAAACAACGATTGCGGGAGCTGGGAAGTGAATCCTTACCTCCCGTCGATGCAGATCGATTGGAAACATCGAATATCACGTATTCGTGCCAATTATCGATAGAAACAACGATTGCGGGAGCTGGGAAGTAAATCCTTACCTACCGTCGATGCAAAACGATTGAAAACATCGAATAGCACGTATTCGTGCCAATTATCGATAGAAAGAACGATTGCGGGAGCTGGGAAGTGAATCCTTACCTACCGTCGGTGCAAAACGATTGGAAACATCGAATAGCACGTATTCGTGCCAATTATCGATAGAAAGAAAGATTGCGGGAGCTGGGAAGTTAATCCTTACCTACCGTCGGTGCAAAACGATTGGAAACGTCGAATATCACGTATTCGTGCCAATTATCGATAGAAAGAACGACTGTGGGAGCTGGGAAGTGAAACCTTACCTACCGTCGACGCAAAACGATTGGAAACATTGATTATACCGTATTCGTGCCAATTATCGATAGAAACAACGATTGCGGGAGCTGGGAAGTGAATCCTTACCTACCGTCGATGCAAAACGATTGGAAACATCGAAGAGCACGTATTCGTGCCAATTATCGATAGAAAGAACGATTGCAGGAGCTGGGAAGTGAATCCTTACCCACCGTCGGTGCAAAACGATTGGAAACATCGAATAGCACGTATTCGTGCCAATTATCGATAGAAAGAACGATTGCGGGAGCTGTGAAGTTAATCCTTACCTACCGTCGGTGCAAAACGATTGGAAACGTCGAATATAACGTATTCGTGCCAATTATCGATAGAAAGAAGGATTGCGGGAGCTGGGAAGTGAATCCTTACCTACCGTCGATGCAAAACGATTGGAAACATAGAATAGCACGTATTCGTGCCAATTATCGATAGAAAAAACGATTGCGGGAGCTGGGAAGTGAATCCTTACCTCCCGTCGATGCAGAACGTTTGGAAACATCGAATATAGCTTAGTCGAGCCAATTATCGATAGAAAGAACGATTGCGGGAGCTGGGAAGTTAATCCTTACCTACCGTCGGTGCAAAATTATTGGAAACGTCGAATATCACGTATTCGTGCCAATTATCGATAGAAGGAACGATGCGGGAGCTGGGAAGTGAATACTTACGTACCGTCGATGCAAAACGATTGGAAACATCGATTATAACGTATTCGTGCCAATTATCGATAGAAACAACGATTGCGGGAGCTGGGAAGTGAATCCTTACCTTCCGTCGATGCAAAACGATTGGAACGTTCGATTATAACGTATTCGTGCCAATTATCGATAGAAACAACGATTGCGGGAGCTGGGAAGTGAATCCTTACCTCCCATCGATGCAGATCGATTGGAAACATCGAATATCACTTATTCGTGCCAATTATCGATAGAAAGAACGATTGCGGGAGCTGGGAAGTGAATCCTTACCTACCGTCGATGCAAAACGATTGGAAACATCGATTATAACGTATTCGTGCCAATTATCGATAGAAAGAACGATTGCGGGAGCTGGGAAGTTAATCCTTCCCTACCGTCGGTGCAAAACGATTGGAAACATCGAATAGCACGTATTCGTGCCAATTATCGATAGAAGGAACGATGCGGGAGCTGGGAAGTGAATCCTTACGTACCGTCGATGCAAAACGATTGGAAACATCGATTATAACGTATTCGTGCCAATTATCGATAGAAACAACGATTGCGGGAGCTGGGAAGTGAATCCTTACCTTCCGTCGATGCAAAACGATTGGAACGTTCGATTATAACGTATTCGTGCCAATTATCGATAGAAACAACGATTGCGGGAGCTGGGAAGTGAATCCTTACCTCCCATCGATGCAGATCGATTGGAAACATCGAATATCACTTATTCGTGCCAATTATCGATAGAAGGAACGATGCGGGAGCTGGGAAGTGAATCCTTACGTACCGTCGATGCAAAACGATTGGAAACATCGAATAGCACGTATTCGTGCCAATTATCGATAGAAGGAACGATGCGGGAGCTGGGAAGTGAATCCTTACGTACCGTCGATGCAAAACGATTGGAAACATCGATTATAACGTATTCGTGCCAATTATCGATAGAAACAACGATTGCGGGAGCTGGGAAGTAAATCCTTACCTACCGTCGATGCAAAACGATTGGAAACATCGAATAGCACGTAATCGTGCCAATTATCGATAGAAAGAACGATTGCGGGAGCTGGGAAGTAAATCCTTACCTACCGTCGATGCAAAACGATTGAAAACATCGAATAGCACGTATTCGTGCCAATTATCGATAGAAAGAACGATTGCGGGAGCTGGGAAGTGAATCCTTACCTACCGTCGGTGCAAAACGATTGGAAACGTCGAATATCACGTATTCGTGCCAATTATCGATAGAAAGAACGACTGTGGGAGCTGGGAAGTGAAACCTTACCTACCGTCGACGCAAAACGATTGGAAACATTGATTATACCGTATTCGTGCCAATTATCGATAGAAACAACGATTGCGGGAGCTGGGAAGTGAATCCTTACCTACCGTCGATGCAAAACGATTGGAAACATCGAAGAGCACGTATTCGTGCCAATTATCGATAGAAAGAACGATTGCAGGAGCTGGGAAGTGAATCCTTACCCACCGTCGGTGCAAAACGATTGGAAACATCGAATAGCACGTATTCGTGCCAATTATCGATAGAAAGAACGATTGCGGGAGCTGTGAAGTTAATGCTTACCTACCGTCGGTGCAAAACGATTGGAAACGTCGAATATAACGCATTCGTGCCAATTATCGATAGAAAGAAGGATTGCGGGAGCTGGGAAGTGAATCCTTACCTACCGTCGATGCAAAACGATTGGAAACATAGAATAGCACGTATTCGTGCCAATTATCGATAGAAAAAACGATTGCGGGAGCTGGGAAGTGAATCCTTACCTCCCGTCGATGCAGAACGTTTGGAATCATCGAATATAGCTTAGTCGAGCCAATTATCGATAGAAAGAACGATTGCGGGAGCTGGGAAGTTAATCCTTACCTACCGTCGGTGCAAAACGATTGAAAACGTCGAATATAACGTATTCGTGCCAATTATCGATAGAAAGAACGATTGCGGGAGCTGGGAAGTGAATCGTTACCTACCGTCGATGCAAAACGATTGGAAACATCGATTATAACGTATTCGTGCCAATTATCGATAGAAAGAAGGATTGCGGGAGCTGGGAAGTGAAGCCTTACCTACTGTCGATGCAGAACGATGGGAAACATCGAATAGCACGTACTCGTGCCAATTACCGACAGAAAGAACGATTGCGTGGGCTGGGCAGTGAAGCCTTACCTACCGTCGCTGCAGAACGATTGGAAACATCGAATATAACGTATTCGAGCCAATTATCGATAGACAGAACGATTGCGGGAGATGGGAGGTGAATCCTTACCTACGGTCGATGCAAAACGATTGGAAACATCGAATAGCACGTATTCGTGCCAATTATCGATAGAAAGAAGGATTGCGGGAGCTGGGAAGTGAATCCTTACCTACCGTCGGTGCAAAATTTTTGGAAACGTCGAATATCACGTATTCGTGCCAATTATCGATAGAAGGAACGATGCGGGAGCTGGGAAGTGAATCCTTACGTACCGTCGATGCAAAACGATTGGAAACATCGATTATAACGTATTCGTGCCAATTATCGATAGAAACAACGATTGCGGGAGCTGGGAAGTAAATCCTTACCTACCGTCGATGCAAAACGATTGGAAACATCGAATAGCACGTATTCGTGCCAATTATCGATAGAAAGAACGATTGCGGGAGCTGGGAAGTGAATCCTTACGTACCGTCGATGCAAAACGATTGGAAACATCGATTATAACGTATTCGTGCCAATTATCGATAGAAACAACGATTGCGGGAGCTGGGAAGTGAATCCTTACCTATCGTCGATGCAGAACGATTGGAAACTTCGAATATAACGTATTCGAGCCAATTATCGATAGACAGCACGATTGCGGGAGATGGGAGGTAAATCCTTACCTACGGTCGATGCAAAACGATTGGAAACATCGAATAGCACGTATTCGTGCCAATTATCGATAGAAAGAACGATTGCGGGAGCTGGGAAGTGAATCCTTACGTACCGTCGATGCAAAACGATTGGAAACATCGATTATAACGTATTCGTGCCAATTATCGATAGAAACAACGATTGCGGGAGCTGGGAAGTGAATCCTTACCTATCGTCGATGCAAAACGATTGGAAACATCGAATAGAACGTATTCGTGCCAATTATCGATAGAAAGAACGATTGCGGGAGCTGGGAAGTGAATCCTTCCCTACCGTCGGTGCAAAATTATTGGAAACGTCGAATATCACGTATTCGTGCCAATTATCGATAGAAGGAACGATGCGGGAGCTGGGAAGTGAATCCTTACGTACCGTCGATGCAAAACGATTGGAAACATCGATTATAACGTATTCGTGCCAATTATCGATAGAAACAACGATTGCGGGAGCTGGGAAGTGAATCCTTACCTCCCATCCATGCAGATCGATTGGAAACATCGAATATCACTTATTCGTGCCAATTATCGATAGAAAGAACGATTGCGGGAGCTGGGAAGTGAATCCTTACCTACCGTCGATGCAAAACGATTGGAAACATCGATTATAACGTATTCGTGCCAATTATCAATAGAAAGAACGATTGCGGGAGCTCGGAAGTGAATCCTTACATACCGTCGGTGCAAAACGATTGGAAACGTCGAATATCACGTATTCGTGCCAATTATCGATAGAAGGAACGATGCGGGAGCTGGGAAGTGAATCCTTACGTACCGTCGATGCAAAACGATTGGAAACATCGATTATAACGTATTCGTGCCAATTATCGATAGAAACAACGATTGCGGGAGCTGGGAAGTGAATCCTTACCTCCCGTCGATGCAGATCGATTGGAAACATCGAATATCACGTATTCGTGCCAATTATCGATAGAAAGAACGATTGCGGGAGCTGGGAAGTTAATCCTTCCCTACCGTCGGTGCAAAACGATTGGAAACATCGAATAGCACGTATTCGTGCCAATTATCGATAGAAAGAACAATTGCGGGAGCTGGGAAGTTAATCCTTACCTCCCGTCGATGCAGAACGATTGGAAACTTCGAATATAACGTATTCGAGCCAATTATTGATAGACAGCACGATTGCGGGAGATGGGAGGTAAATCCTTACCTACGGTCGATGCAAAACGATTGGAAACATCGAATAGCACGTATTCGTGCCAATTATCGATAGAAAGAACGATTGCGGGAGCTGGGAAGTGAATCCTTACGTACCGTCGATGCAAAACGATTGGAAACATCGATTATAACGTATTCGTGCCAATTATCGATAGAAAGAACGATTGCGGGAGCTGGGAAGTGAATCCTTACCTACCGTCGGTGCAAAATTTTTGGAAACGTCGAATATCACGTATTCGTGCCAATTATCGATAGAAGGAACGATGCGGGAGCTGGGAAGTGAATCCTTACGTACCGTCGATGCAAAACGATTGGAAACATCGATTATAACGTATTCGTGCCAATTATCGATAGAAACAACGATTGCGGGAGCTGGGAAGTAAATCCTTACCTACCGTCGATGCAAAACGATTGGAAACATCGAATAGCACGTATTCGTGCCAATTATCGATAGAAAGAACGATTGCGGGACCTGGGAAGTTAATCCTTCCCTACCGTCGGTGCAAAACGATTGGAAACATCGAATAGCACGTATTCGTGCCAATTATCGATAGAAAGAACGATTGCGGGAGCTGGGAAGTGAATCCTTACGTACCGTCGATGCAAAACGATTGGAAACATCGATTATAACGTATTCGTGCCAATTATCGATAGAAACAACGATTGCGGGAGCTGGGAAGTGAATCCTTACCTATCGTCGATGCAGAACGATTGGAAACCTCGAATATAACGTATTCGAGCCAATTATCGATAGACAGCACGATTGCGGGAGATGGGAGGTAAATCCTTACCTACGGTCGATGCAAAACGATTGGAAACATCGAATAGCACGTATTCGTGCCAATTATCGATAGAAAGAACGATTGCGGGAGCTGGGAAGTGAATCCTTACGTACCGTCGATGCAAAACGATTGGAAACATCGATTATAACGTATTCGTGCCAATTATCGATAGAAACAACGATTGCGGGAGCTGGGAAGTGAATCCTTACCTATCGTCGATGCAAAACGATTGGAAACATCGAATAGAACGTATTCGTGCCAATTATCGATAGAAAGAACGATTGCGGGAGCTGGGAAGTGAATCCTTCCCTACCGTCGGTGCAAAATTATTGGAAACGTCGAATATCACGTATTCGTGCCAATTATCGATAGAAGGAACGATGCGGGAGCTGGGAAGTGAATCCTTACGTACCGTCGATGCAAAACGATTGGAAACATCGATTATAACGTATTCGTGCCAATTATCGATAGAAACAACGATTGCGGGAGCTGGGAAGTGAATCCTTACCTCCCGTCGATGCAGATCGATTGGAAACATCGAATATCACGTATTCGTGCCAATTATCGATAGAAAGAACGATTGCGGGAGCTGGGAAGTTAATCCTTCCCTACCGTCGGTGCAAAACGATTGGAAACATCGAATAGCACGTATTCGTGCCAATTATCGATAGAAAGAACGATTGCGGGAGCTGGGAAGTGAATCCTTACGTACCGTCGATGCAAAACGATTGGAAACATCGATTATATCGTATTCGTGCCAATTATCGATAGAAACAACGATTGCGGGAGCTGGGAAGTGAATCCTTACCTATCGTCGATGCAGAACGATTGGAAACTTCGAATATAACGTATTCGAGCCAATTATCGATAGACAGCACGATTGCGGGAGATGGGAGGTAAATCCTTACCTACGGTCGATGCAAAACGATTGGAAACATCGAATAGCACGTATTCGTGCCAATTATCGATAGAAAGAACGATTGCGGGAGCTGGGAAGTGAATCCTTACGTACCGTCGATGCAAAACGATTGGAAACATCGAATAGAACGTATTCGTGCCAATTATCGATAGAAAGAACGATTGCGGGAGCTGGGAAGTGAATCCTTCCCTACCGTCGGTGCAAAATTATTGGAAACGTCGAATATCACGTATTCGTGCCAATTATCGATAGAAGGAACGATGCGGGAGCTGGGAAGTGAATCCTTACGTACCGTCGATGCAAAACGATTGGAAACATCGATTATAACGTATTCGTGCCAATTATCGATAGAAACAACGATTGCGGGAGCTGGGAAGTGAATCCTTACCTCCCGTCGATGCAGATCGATTGGAAACATCGAATATCACGTATTCGTGCCAATTATCGATAGAAAGAACGATTGCGGGAGCTGGGAAGTTAATCCTTCCCTACCGTCGGTGCAAAACGATTGGAAACATCGAATAGCACGTATTCGTGCCAATTATCGATAGAAAGAACAATTGCGGGAGCTGGGAAGTTAATCCTTACCTCCCGTCGATGCAGAACGATTGGAAACTTCGAATATAACGTATTCGAGCCAATTATTGATAGACAGCACGATTGCGGGAGATGGGAGGTAAATCCTTACCTACGGTCGATGCAAAACGATTGGAAACATCGAATAGCACGTATTCGTGCCAATTATCGATAGAAAGAACGATTGCGGGAGCTGGGAAGTGAATCCTTACCTACCGTCGGTGCAAAATTTTTGGAAACGTCGAATATCACGTATTCGTGCCAATTATCGATAGAAGGAACGATTGCGGGAGCTGGGAAGTTAATCCTTCCCTACCGTCGGTGCAAAACGATTGGAAACATCGAATAGCACGTATTCGTGCCAATTATCGATAGAAAGAACAATTGCGGGAGCTGGGAAGTTAATCCTTACCTCCCGTCGATGCAGAACGATTGGAAACTTCGAATATAACGTATTCGAGCCAATTATCGATAGACAGCACGATTGCGGGAGATGGGAGGTAAATCCTTACCTACGGTCGATGCAAAACGATTGGAAACATCGAATAGCACGTATTCGTGCCAATTATCGATAGAAAGAACGATTGCGGGAGCTGGGAAGTGAATCCTTACGTACCGTCGATGCAAAACGATTGGAAACATCGATTATATCGTATTCGTGCCAATTATCGATAGAAACAACGATTGCGGGAGCTGGGAAGTGAATCCTTACCTATCGTCGATGCAGAACGATTGGAAACTTCGAATATAACGTATTCGAGCCAATTATCGATAGACAGCACGATTGCGGGAGATGGGAGGTAAATCCTTACCTACGGTCGATGCAAAACGATTGGAAACATCGAATAGCACGTATTCGTGCCAATTATCGATAGAAAGAACGATTGCGGGAGCTGGGAAGTGAATCCTTACGTACCGTCGATGCAAAACGATTGGAAACATCGATTATAACGTATTCGTGCCAATTATCGATAGAAACAACGATTGCGGGAGCTGGGAAGTGAATCCTTACCTATCGTCGATGCAAAACGATTGGAAACATCGAATAGAACGTATTCGTGCCAATTATCGATAGAAAGAACGATTGCGGGAGCTGGGAAGTTAATCCTTCCCTACCGTCTGTGCAAAACGATTGGAAACATCGAATAGCACGTATTCGTGCCAATTATCGATAGAAAGAACGATTGCGGGAGCTGGGAAGTGAATCCTTACGTACCGTCGATGCAAAACGATTGGAAACATCGATTATAACGTATTCGTGCCAATTATCGATAGAAACAACGATTGCGGGAGCTGGGAAGTGAATCCTTACCTATCGTCGATGCAGAACGATTGGAAACCTCGAATATAACGTATTCGAGCCAATTATCGATAGACAGCACGATTGCGGGAGATGGGAGGTAAATCCTTACCTACGGTCGATGCAAAACGATTGGAAACATCGAATAGCACGTATTCGTGCCAATTATCGATAGAAAGAACGATTGCGGGAGCTGGGAAGTGAATCCTTACGTACCGTCGATGCAAAACGATTGGAAACATCGATTATAACGTATTCGTGCCAATTATCGATAGAAACAACGATTGCGGGAGCTGGGAAGTGAATCCTTACCTATCGTCGATGCAAAACGATTGGAAACATCGAATAGAACGTATTCGTGCCAATTATCGATAGAAAGAACGATTGCGGGAGCTGGGAAGTGAATCCTTCCCTACCGTCGGTGCAAAATTATTGGAAACGTCGAATATCACGTATTCGTGCCAATTATCGATAGAAGGAACGATGCGGGAGCTGGGAAGTGAATCCTTACGTACCGTCGATGCAAAACGATTGGAAACATCGATTATAACGTATTCGTGCCAATTATCGATAGAAACAACGATTGCGGGAGCTGGGAAGTGAATCCTTACCTCCCGTCGATGCAGATCGATTGGAAACATCGAATATCACGTATTCGTGCCAATTATCGATAGAAAGAACGATTGCGGGAGCTGGGAAGTTAATCCTTCCCTACCGTCGGTGCAAAACGATTGGAAACATCGAATAGCACGTATTCGTGCCAATTATCGATAGAAAGAACGATTGCGGGAGCTGGGAAGTGAATCCTTACGTACCGTCGATGCAAAACGATTGGAAACATCGATTATATCGTATTCGTGCCAATTATCGATAGAAACAACGATTGCGGGAGCTGGGAAGTGAATCCTTACCTATCGTCGATGCAGAACGATTGGAAACTTCGAATATAACGTATTCGAGCCAATTATCGATAGACAGCACGATTGCGGGAGATGGGAGGTAAATCCTTACCTACGGTCGATGCAAAACGATTGGAAACATCGAATAGCACGTATTCGTGCCAATTATCGATAGAAAGAACGATTGCGGGAGCTGGGAAGTGAATCCTTACGTACCGTCGATGCAAAACGATTGGAAACATCGATTATAACGTATTCGTGCCAATTATCGATAGAAACAACGATTGCGGGAGCTGGGAAGTGAATCCTTACCTATCGTCGATGCAAAACGATTGGAAACATCGAATAGAACGTATTCGTGCCAATTATCGATAGAAAGAACGATTGCGGGAGCTGGGAAGTTAATCCTTCCCTACCGTCTGTGCAAAACGATTGGAAACATCGAATAGCACGTATTCGTGCCAATTATCGATAGAAAGAACGATTGCGGGAGCTGGGAAGTGAATCCTTACGTACCGTCGATGCAAAACGATTGGAAACATCGATTATAACGTATTCGTGCCAATTATCGATAGAAACAACGATTGCGGGAGCTGGGAAGTGAATCCTTACCTATCGTCGATGCAGAACGATTGGAAACCTCGAATATAACGTATTCGAGCCAATTATCGATAGACAGCACGATTGCGGGAGATGGGAGGTAAATCCTTACCTACGGTCGATGCAAAACGATTGGAAACATCGAATAGCACGTATTCGTGCCAATTATCGATAGAAAGAACGATTGCGGGAGCTGGGAAGTGAATCCTTACGTACCGTCGATGCAAAACGATTGGAAACATCGATTATAACGTATTCGTGCCAATTATCGATAGAAACAACGATTGCGGGAGCTGGGAAGTGAATCCTTACCTATCGTCGATGCAAAACGATTGGAAACATCGAATAGAACGTATTCGTGCCAATTATCGATAGAAAGAACGATTGCGGGAGCTGGGAAGTGAATCCTTCCCTACCGTCGGTGCAAAATTATTGGAAACGTCGAATATCACGTATTCGTGCCAATTATCGATAGAAGGAACGATGCGGGAGCTGGGAAGTGAATCCTTACGTACCGTCGATGCAAAACGATTGGAAACATCGATTATAACGTATTCGTGCCAATTATCGATAGAAACAACGATTGCGGGAGCTGGGAAGTGAATCCTTACCTCCCGTCGATGCAGATCGATTGGAAACATCGAATATCACGTATTCGTGCCAATTATCGATAGAAAGAACGATTGCGGGAGCTGGGAAGTTAATCCTTCCCTACCGTCGGTGCAAAACGATTGGAAACATCGAATAGCACGTATTCGTGCCAATTATCGATAGAAAGAACGATTGCGGGAGCTGGGAAGTGAATCCTTACGTACCGTCGATGCAAAACGATTGGAAACATCGATTATATCGTATTCGTGCCAATTATCGATAGAAACAACGATTGCGGGAGCTGGGAAGTGAATCCTTACCTACCGTCGATGCAAAACGATTGAAAACATCGAATAGCACGTATTCGTGCCAATTATCGATAGAAAGAACGATTGCGGGAGCTGGGAAGTGAATCCTTACCTACCGTCGGTGCAAAACGATTGGAAACGTCGAATATCACGTATTCGTGCCAATTATCGATAGAAAGAACGACTGTGGGAGCTGGGAAGTGAAACCTTACCTACCGTCGACGCAAAACGATTGGAAACATTGATTATACCGTATTCGTGCCAATTATCGATAGAAACAACGATTGCGGGAGCTGGGAAGTGAATCCTTACCTACCGTCGATGCAAAACGATTGGAAACATCGAAGAGCACGTATTCGTGCCAATTATCGATAGAAAGAACGATTGCAGGAGCTGGGAAGTGAATCCTTACCCACCGTCGGTGCAAAACGATTGGAAACATCGAATAGCACGTATTCGTGCCAATTATCGATAGAAAGAACGATTGCGGGAGCTGTGAAGTTAATGCTTACCTACCGTCGGTGCAAAACGATTGGAAACGTCGAATATAACGCATTCGTGCCAATTATCGATAGAAAGAAGGATTGCGGGAGCTGGGAAGTGAATCCTTACCTACCGTCGATGCAAAACGATTGGAAACATAGAATAGCACGTATTCGTGCCAATTATCGATAGAAAAAACGATTGCGGGAGCTGGGAAGTGAATCCTTACCTCCCGTCGATGCAGAACGTTTGGAATCATCGAATATAGCTTAGTCGAGCCAATTATCGATAGAAACAACGATTGCGGGAGCTGGGAAGTGAATCCTTACCTCCCATCCATGCAGATCGATTGGAAACATCGAATATCACTTATTCGTGCCAATTATCGATAGAAAGAACGATTGCGGGAGCTGGGAAGTGAATCCTTACCTACCGTCGATGCAAAACGATTGGAAACATCGATTATAACGTATTCGTGCCAATTATCAATAGAAAGAACGATTGCGGGAGCTCGGAAGTGAATCCTTACCTACCGTCGGTGCAAAACGATTGGAAACGTCGAATATAACGCATTCGTGCCAATTATCGATAGAAAGAAGGATTGCGGGAGCTGGGAAGTGAATCCTTACCTACCGTCGATGCAAAACGATTGGAAACATAGAATAGCACGTATTCGTGCCAATTATCGATAGAAAAAACGATTGCGGGAGCTGGGAAGTGAATCCTTACCTCCCGTCGATGCAGAACGTTTGGAATCATCGAATATAGCTTAGTCGAGCCAATTATCGATAGAAAGAACGATTGCGGGAGCTGGGAAGTTAATCCTTACCTACCGTCGGTGCAAAACGATTGAAAACGTCGAATATAACGTATTCGTGCCAATTATCGATAGAAAGAACGATTGCGGGAGCTGGGAAGTGAATCGTTACCTACCGTCGATGCAAAACGATTGGAAACATCGATTATAACGTATTCGTGCCAATTATCGATAGAAAGAAGGATTGCGGGAGCTGGGAAGTGAAGCCTTACCTACTGTCGATGCAGAACGATGGGAAACATCGAATAGCACGTACTCGTGCCAATTACCGACAGAAAGAACGATTGCGTGGGCTGGGCAGTGAAGCCTTACCTACCGTCGCTGCAGAACGATTGGAAACATCGAATATAACGTATTCGAGCCAATTATCGATAGACAGAACGATTGCGGGAGATGGGAGGTGAATCCTTACCTACGGTCGATGCAAAACGATTGGAAACATCGAATAGCACGTATTCGTGCCAATTATCGATAGAAAGAAGGATTGCGGGAGCTGGGAAGTGAATCCTTACCTACCGTCGGTGCAAAATTTTTGGAAACGTCGAATATCACGTATTCGTGCCAATTATCGATAGAAGGAACGATGCGGGAGCTGGGAAGTGAATCCTTACGTACCGTCGATGCAAAACGATTGGAAACATCGATTATAACGTATTCGTGCCAATTATCGATAGAAACAACGATTGCGGGAGCTGGGAAGTAAATCCTTACCTACCGTCGATGCAAAACGATTGGAAACATCGAATAGCACGTATTCGTGCCAATTATCGATAGAAAGAACGATTGCGGGAGCTGGGAAGTGAATCCTTACGTACCGTCGATGCAAAACGATTGGAAACATCGATTATAACGTATTCGTGCCAATTATCGATAGAAACAACGATTGCGGGAGCTGGGAAGTGAATCCTTACCTATCGTCGATGCAGAACGATTGGAAACTTCGAATATAACGTATTCGAGCCAATTATCGATAGACAGCACGATTGCGGGAGATGGGAGGTAAATCCTTACCTACGGTCGATGCAAAACGATTGGAAACATCGAATAGCACGTATTCGTGCCAATTATCGATAGAAAGAACGATTGCGGGAGCTGGGAAGTGAATCCTTACGTACCGTCGATGCAAAACGATTGGAAACATCGATTATAACGTATTCGTGCCAATTATCGATAGAAACAACGATTGCGGGAGCTGGGAAGTGAATCCTTACCTATCGTCGATGCAAAACGATTGGAAACATCGAATAGAACGTATTCGTGCCAATTATCGATAGAAAGAACGATTGCGGGAGCTGGGAAGTGAATCCTTCCCTACCGTCGGTGCAAAATTATTGGAAACGTCGAATATCACGTATTCGTGCCAATTATCGATAGAAGGAACGATGCGGGAGCTGGGAAGTGAATCCTTACGTACCGTCGATGCAAAACGATTGGAAACATCGATTATAACGTATTCGTGCCAATTATCGATAGAAACAACGATTGCGGGAGCTGGGAAGTGAATCCTTACCTCCCATCCATGCAGATCGATTGGAAACATCGAATATCACTTATTCGTGCCAATTATCGATAGAAAGAACGATTGCGGGAGCTGGGAAGTGAATCCTTACCTACCGTCGATGCAAAACGATTGGAAACATCGATTATAACGTATTCGTGCCAATTATCAATAGAAAGAACGATTGCGGGAGCTCGGAAGTGAATCCTTACATACCGTCGGTGCAAAACGATTGGAAACGTCGAATATCACGTATTCGTGCCAATTATCGATAGAAGGAACGATGCGGGAGCTGGGAAGTGAATCCTTACGTACCGTCGATGCAAAACGATTGGAAACATCGATTATAACGTATTCGTGCCAATTATCGATAGAAACAACGATTGCGGGAGCTGGGAAGTGAATCCTTACCTCCCGTCGATGCAGATCGATTGGAAACATCGAATATCACGTATTCGTGCCAATTATCGATAGAAAGAACGATTGCGGGAGCTGGGAAGTTAATCCTTCCCTACCGTCGGTGCAAAACGATTGGAAACATCGAATAGCACGTATTCGTGCCAATTATCGATAGAAAGAACAATTGCGGGAGCTGGGAAGTTAATCCTTACCTCCCGTCGATGCAGAACGATTGGAAACTTCGAATATAACGTATTCGAGCCAATTATTGATAGACAGCACGATTGCGGGAGATGGGAGGTAAATCCTTACCTACGGTCGATGCAAAACGATTGGAAACATCGAATAGCACGTATTCGTGCCAATTATCGATAGAAAGAACGATTGCGGGAGCTGGGAAGTGAATCCTTACGTACCGTCGATGCAAAACGATTGGAAACATCGATTATAACGTATTCGTGCCAATTATCGATAGAAAGAACGATTGCGGGAGCTGGGAAGTGAATCCTTACCTACCGTCGGTGCAAAATTTTTGGAAACGTCGAATATCACGTATTCGTGCCAATTATCGATAGAAGGAACGATGCGGGAGCTGGGAAGTGAATCCTTACGTACCGTCGATGCAAAACGATTGGAAACATCGATTATAACGTATTCGTGCCAATTATCGATAGAAACAACGATTGCGGGAGCTGGGAAGTAAATCCTTACCTACCGTCGATGCAAAACGATTGGAAACATCGAATAGCACGTATTCGTGCCAATTATCGATAGAAAGAACGATTGCGGGACCTGGGAAGTTAATCCTTCCCTACCGTCGGTGCAAAACGATTGGAAACATCGAATAGCACGTATTCGTGCCAATTATCGATAGAAAGAACGATTGCGGGAGCTGGGAAGTGAATCCTTACGTACCGTCGATGCAAAACGATTGGAAACATCGATTATAACGTATTCGTGCCAATTATCGATAGAAACAACGATTGCGGGAGCTGGGAAGTGAATCCTTACCTATCGTCGATGCAGAACGATTGGAAACTTCGAATATAACGTATTCGAGCCAATTATCGATAGACAGCACGATTGCGGGAGCTGGGAGGTAAATCCTTACCTACGGTCGATGCACAACGATTGGAAACATCGAATAGCACGTATTCGTGCCAATTATCGATAGAAAGAACGATTGCGGGAGCTGGGAAGTAAATCCTTACCTACCGTCGATGCAAAACGATTGGAAACATCGAATAGCACGTATTCGTGCCAATTATCGATAGAAAGAACGATTGCGGGAGCTGGGAAGTTAATCCTTCCCTACCGTCGGTGCAAAACGATTGGAAACATCGAATAGCACGTATTCGTGCCAATTATCGATAGAAAGAACAATTGCGGGAGCTGGGAAGTTAATCCTTACCTCCCGTCGATGCAGAACGATTGGAAACTTCGAATATAACGTATTCGAGCCAATTATCGATAGACAGCACGATTGCGGGAGATGGGAGGTAAATCCTTACCTACGGTCGATGCAAAACGATTGGAAACATCGAATAGCACGTATTCGTGCCAATTATCGATAGAAAGAACGATTGCGGGAGCTGGGAAGTGAATCCTTACGTACCGTCGATGCAAAACGATTGGAAACATCGATTATATCGTATTCGTGCCAATTATCGATAGAAACAACGATTGCGGGAGCTGGGAAGTGAATCCTTACCTATCGTCGATGCAGAACGATTGGAAACTTCGAATATAACGTATTCGAGCCAATTATCGATAGACAGCACGATTGCGGGAGATGGGAGGTAAATCCTTACCTACGGTCGATGCAAAACGATTGGAAACATCGAATAGCACGTATTCGTGCCAATTATCGATAGAAAGAACGATTGCGGGAGCTGGGAAGTGAATCCTTACGTACCGTCGATGCAAAACGATTGGAAACATCGATTATAACGTATTCGTGCCAATTATCGATAGAAACAACGATTGCGGGAGCTGGGAAGTGAATCCTTACCTATCGTCGATGCAAAACGATTGGAAACATCGAATAGAACGTATTCGTGCCAATTATCGATAGAAAGAACGATTGCGGGAGCTGGGAAGTTAATCCTTCCCTACCGTCTGTGCAAAACGATTGGAAACATCGAATAGCACGTATTCGTGCCAATTATCGATAGAAAGAACGATTGCGGGAGCTGGGAAGTGAATCCTTACGTACCGTCGATGCAAAACGATTGGAAACATCGATTATAACGTATTCGTGCCAATTATCGATAGAAACAACGATTGCGGGAGCTGGGAAGTGAATCCTTACCTATCGTCGATGCAGAACGATTGGAAACTTCGAATATAACGTATTCGAGCCAATTATCGATAGACAGCACGATTGCGGGAGCTGGGAGGTAAATCCTTACCTACGGTCGATGCACAACGATTGGAAACATCGAATAGCACGTATTCGTGCCAATTATCGATAGAAAGAACGATTGCGGGAGCTGGGAAGTAAATCCTTACCTACCGTCGATGCAAAACGATTGGAAACATCGAATAGCACGTATTCGTGCCAATTATCGATAGAAAGAACGATTGCGGGAGCTGGGAAGTTAATCCTTCCCTACCGTCGGTGCAAAACGATTGGAAACATCGAATAGCACGTATTCGTGCCAATTATCGATAGAAAGAACAATTGCGGGAGCTGGGAAGTTAATCCTTACCTCCCGTCGATGCAGAACGATTGGAAACTTCGAATATAACGTATTCGAGCCAATTATCGATAGACAGCACGATTGCGGGAGATGGGAGGTAAATCCTTACCTACGGTCGATGCAAAACGATTGGAAACATCGAATAGCACGTATTCGTGCCAATTATCGATAGAAAGAACGATTGCGGGAGCTGGGAAGTGAATCCTTACGTACCGTCGATGCAAAACGATTGGAAACATCGATTATATCGTATTCGTGCCAATTATCGATAGAAACAACGATTGCGGGAGCTGGGAAGTGAATCCTTACCTATCGTCGATGCAGAACGATTGGAAACTTCGAATATAACGTATTCGAGCCAATTATCGATAGACAGCACGATTGCGGGAGATGGGAGGTAAATCCTTACCTACGGTCGATGCAAAACGATTGGAAACATCGAATAGCACGTATTCGTGCCAATTATCGATAGAAAGAACGATTGCGGGAGCTGGGAAGTGAATCCTTACGTACCGTCGATGCAAAACGATTGGAAACATCGATTATAACGTATTCGTGCCAATTATCGATAGAAACAACGATTGCGGGAGCTGGGAAGTGAATCCTTACCTATCGTCGATGCAAAACGATTGGAAACATCGAATAGAACGTATTCGTGCCAATTATCGATAGAAAGAACGATTGCGGGAGCTGGGAAGTTAATCCTTCCCTACCGTCTGTGCAAAACGATTGGAAACATCGAATAGCACGTATTCGTGCCAATTATCGATAGAAAGAACGATTGCGGGAGCTGGGAAGTGAATCCTTACGTACCGTCGATGCAAAACGATTGGAAACATCGATTATAACGTATTCGTGCCAATTATCGATAGAAACAACGATTGCGGGAGCTGGGAAGTGAATCCTTACCTATCGTCGATGCAGAACGATTGGAAACCTCGAATATAACGTATTCGAGCCAATTATCGATAGACAGCACGATTGCGGGAGATGGGAGGTAAATCCTTACCTACGGTCGATGCAAAACGATTGGAAACATCGAATAGCACGTATTCGTGCCAATTATCGATAGAAAGAACGATTGCGGGAGCTGGGAAGTGAATCCTTACGTACCGTCGATGCAAAACGATTGGATACATCGATTATAACGTATTCGTGCCAATTATCGATAGAAACAACGATTGCGGGAGCTGGGAAGTGAATCCTTACCTATCGTCGATGCAAAACGATTGGAAACATCGAATAGAACGTATTCGTGCCAATTATCGATAGAAAGAACGATTGCGGGAGCTGGGAAGTGAATCCTTCCCTACCGTCGGTGCAAAATTATTGGAAACGTCGAATATCACGTATTCGTGCCAATTATCGATAGAAGGAACGATGCGGGAGCTGGGAAGTGAATCCTTACGTACCGTCGATGCAAAACGATTGGAAACATCGATTATAACGTATTCGTGCCAATTATCGATAGAAACAACGATTGCGGGAGCTGGGAAGTGAATCCTTACCTCCCGTCGATGCAGATCGATTGGAAACATCGAATATCACGTATTCGTGCCAATTATCGATAGAAAGAACGATTGCGGGAGCTGGGAAGTTAATCCTTCCCTACCGTCGGTGCAAAACGATTGGAAACATCGAATAGCACGTATTCGTGCCAATTATCGATAGAAAGAACGATTGCGGGAGCTGGGAAGTGAATCCTTACGTACCGTCGATGCAAAACGATTGGAAACATCGATTATATCGTATTCGTGCCAATTATCGATAGAAACAACGATTGCGGGAGCTGGGAAGTGAATCCTTACCTATCGTCGATGCAGAACGATTGGAAACTTCGAATATAACGTATTCGAGCCAATTATCGATAGACAGCACGATTGCGGGAGATGGGAGGTAAATCCTTACCTATGGTCGATGCAAAACGATTGGAAACATCGAATAGCACGTATTCGTGCCAATTATCGATAGAAAGAACGATTGCGGGAGCTGGGAAGTGAATCCTTACGTACCGTCGATGCAAAACGATTGGAAACATCGATTATAACGTATTCGTGCCAATTATCGATAGAAACAACGATTGCGGGAGCTGGGAAGTGAATCCTTACCTATCGTCGATGCAAAACGATTGGAAACATCGAATAGAACGTATTCGTGCCAATTATCGATAGAAAGAACGATTGCGGGAGCTGGGAAGTTAATCCTTCCCTACCGTCTATGCAAAACGATTGGAAACATCGAATAGCACGTATTCGTGCCAATTATCGATAGAAAGAACGATTGCGGGAGCTGGGAAGTGAATCCTTACGTACCGTCGATGCAAAACGATTGGAAACATCGATTATAACGTATTCGTGCCAATTATCGATAGAAACAACGATTGCGGGAGCTGGGAAGTGAATCCTTACCTATCGTCGATGCAGAACGATTGGAAACCTCGAATATAACGTATTCGAGCCAATTATCGATAGACAGCACGATTGCGGGAGATGGGAGGTAAATCCTTACCTACGGTCGATGCAAAACGATTGGAAACATCGAATAGCACGTATTCGTGCCAATTATCGATAGAAAGAACGATTGCGGGAGCTGGGAAGTGAATCCTTACGTACCGTCGATGCAAAACGATTGGAAACATCGATTATAACGTATTCGTGCCAATTATCGATAGAAACAACGATTGCGGGAGCTGGGAAGTGAATCCTTACCTATCGTCGATGCAAAACGATTGGAAACATCGAATAGAACGTATTCGTGCCAATTATCGATAGAAAGAACGATTGCGGGAGCTGGGAAGTGAATCCTTCCCTACCGTCGGTGCAAAATTATTGGAAACGTCGAATATCACGTATTCGTGCCAATTATCGATAGAAGGAACGATGCGGGAGCTGGGAAGTGAATCCTTACGTACCGTCGATGCAAAACGATTGGAAACATCGATTATAACGTATTCGTGCCAATTATCGATAGAAACAACGATTGCGGGAGCTGGGAAGTGAATCCATACCTCCCGTCGATGCAGATCGATTGGAAACATCGAATATCACGTATTCGTGCCAATTATCGATAGAAAGAACGATTGCGGGAGCTGGGAAGTTAATCCTTCCCTACCGTCGGTGCAAAACGATTGGAAACATCGAATAGCACGTATTCGTGCCAATTATCGATAGAAAGAACAATTGCGGGAGCTGGGAAGTTAATCCTTACCTCCCGTCGATGCAGAACGATTGGAAACTTCGAATATAACGTATTCGAGCCAATTATTGATAGACAGCACGATTGCGGGAGATGGGAGGTAAATCCTTACCTACGGTCGATGCAAAACGATTGGAAACATCGAATAGCACGTATTCGTGCCAATTATCGATAGAAAGAACGATTGCGGGAGCTGGGAAGTGAATCCTTACCTACCGTCGGTGCAAAATTTTTGGAAACGTCGAATATCACGTATTCGTGCCAATTATCGATAGAAGGAACGATTGCGGGAGCTGGGAAGTTAATCCTTCCCTACCGTCGGTGCAAAACGATTGGAAACATCGAATAGCACGTATTCGTGCCAATTATCGATAGAAAGAACAATTGCGGGAGCTGGGAAGTTAATCCTTACCTCCCGTCGATGCAGAACGATTGGAAACTTCGAATATAACGTATTCGAGCCAATTATCGATAGACAGCACGATTGCGGGAGATGGGAGGTAAATCCTTACCTACGGTCGATGCAAAACGATTGGAAACATCGAATAGCACGTATTCGTGCCAATTATCGATAGAAAGAACGATTGCGGGAGCTGGGAAGTGAATCCTTACGTACCGTCGATGCAAAACGATTGGAAACATCGATTATATCGTATTCGTGCCAATTATCGATAGAAACAACGATTGCGGGAGCTGGGAAGTGAATCCTTACCTATCGTCGATGCAGAACGATTGGAAACTTCGAATATAACGTATTCGAGCCAATTATCGATAGACAGCACGATTGCGGGAGATGGGAGGTAAATCCTTACCTACGGTCGATGCAAAACGATTGGAAACATCGAATAGCACGTATTCGTGCCAATTATCGATAGAAAGAACGATTGCGGGAGCTGGGAAGTGAATCCTTACGTACCGTCGATGCAAAACGATTGGAAACATCGATTATAACGTATTCGTGCCAATTATCGATAGAAACAACGATTGCGGGAGCTGGGAAGTGAATCCTTACCTATCGTCGATGCAAAACGATTGGAAACATCGAATAGAACGTATTCGTGCCAATTATCGATAGAAAGAACGATTGCGGGAGCTGGGAAGTTAATCCTTCCCTACCGTCTGTGCAAAACGATTGGAAACATCGAATAGCACGTATTCGTGCCAATTATCGATAGAAAGAACGATTGCGGGAGCTGGGAAGTGAATCCTTACGTACCGTCGATGCAAAACGATTGGAAACATCGATTATAACGTATTCGTGCCAATTATCGATAGAAACAACGATTGCGGGAGCTGGGAAGTGAATCCTTACCTATCGTCGATGCAGAACGATTGGAAACCTCGAATATAACGTATTCGAGCCAATTATCGATAGACAGCACGATTGCGGGAGATGGGAGGTAAATCCTTACCTACGGTCGATGCAAAACGATTGGAAACATCGAATAGCACGTATTCGTGCCAATTATCGATAGAAAGAACGATTGCGGGAGCTGGGAAGTGAATCCTTACGTACCGTCGATGCAAAACGATTGGAAACATCGATTATAACGTATTCGTGCCAATTATCGATAGAAACAACGATTGCGGGAGCTGGGAAGTGAATCCTTACCTATCGTCGATGCAAAACGATTGGAAACATCGAATAGAACGTATTCGTGCCAATTATCGATAGAAAGAACGATTGCGGGAGCTGGGAAGTGAATCCTTCCCTACCGTCGGTGCAAAATTATTGGAAACGTCGAATATCACGTATTCGTGCCAATTATCGATAGAAGGAACGATGCGGGAGCTGGGAAGTGAATCCTTACGTACCGTCGATGCAAAACGATTGGAAACATCGATTATAACGTATTCGTGCCAATTATCGATAGAAACAACGATTGCGGGAGCTGGGAAGTGAATCCTTACCTCCCGTCGATGCAGATCGATTGGAAACATCGAATATCACGTATTCGTGCCAATTATCGATAGAAAGAACGATTGCGGGAGCTGGGAAGTTAATCCTTCCCTACCGTCGGTGCAAAACGATTGGAAACATCGAATAGCACGTATTCGTGCCAATTATCGATAGAAAGAACGATTGCGGGAGCTGGGAAGTGAATCCTTACGTACCGTCGATGCAAAACGATTGGAAACATCGATTATATCGTATTCGTGCCAATTATCGATAGAAACAACGATTGCGGGAGCTGGGAAGTGAATCCTTACCTATCGTCGATGCAGAACGATTGGAAACTTCGAATATAACGTATTCGAGCCAATTATCGATAGACAGCACGATTGCGGGAGATGGGAGGTAAATCCTTACCTACGGTCGATGCAAAACGATTGGAAACATCGAATAGCACGTATTCGTGCCAATTATCGATAGAAAGAACGATTGCGGGAGCTGGGAAGTGAATCCTTACGTACCGTCGATGCAAAACGATTGGAAACATCGATTATAACGTATTCGTGCCAATTATCGATAGAAACAACGATTGCGGGAGCTGGGAAGTGAATCCTTACCTATCGTCGATGCAAAACGATTGGAAACATCGAATAGAACGTATTCGTGCCAATTATCGATAGAAAGAACGATTGCGGGAGCTGGGAAGTGAATCCTTCCCTACCGTCGGTGCAAAATTATTGGAAACGTCGAATATCACGTATTCGTGCCAATTATCGATAGAAGGAACGATGCGGGAGCTGGGAAGTGAATCCTTACGTACCGTCGATGCAAAACGATTGGAAACATCGATTATAACGTATTCGTGCCAATTATCGATAGAAACAACGATTGCGGGAGCTGGGAAGTGAATCCTTACCTCCCGTCGATGCAGATCGATTGGAAACATCGAATATCACGTATTCGTGCCAATTATCGATAGAAAGAACGATTGCGGGAGCTGGGAAGTTAATCCTTCCCTACCGTCGGTGCAAAACGATTGGAAACATCGAATAGCACGTATTCGTGCCAATTATCGATAGAAAGAACAATTGCGGGAGCTGGGAAGTTAATCCTTACCTCCCGTCGATGCAGAACGATTGGAAACTTCGAATATAACGTATTCGAGCCAATTATTGATAGACAGCACGATTGCGGGAGATGGGAGGTAAATCCTTACCTACGGTCGATGCAAAACGATTGGAAACATCGAATAGCACGTATTCGTGCCAATTATCGATAGAAAGAACGATTGCGGGAGCTGGGAAGTGAATCCTTACCTACCGTCGGTGCAAAATTTTTGGAAACGTCGAATATCACGTATTCGTGCCAATTATCGATAGAAGGAACGATTGCGGGAGCTGGGAAGTTAATCCTTCCCTACCGTCGGTGCAAAACGATTGGAAACATCGAATAGCACGTATTCGTGCCAATTATCGATAGAAAGAACAATTGCGGGAGCTGGGAAGTTAATCCTTACCTCCCGTCGATGCAGAACGATTGGAAACTTCGAATATAACGTATTCGAGCCAATTATCGATAGACAGCACGATTGCGGGAGATGGGAGGTAAATCCTTACCTACGGTCGATGCAAAACGATTGGAAACATCGAATAGCACGTATTCGTGCCAATTATCGATAGAAAGAACGATTGCGGGAGCTGGGAAGTGAATCCTTACGTACCGTCGATGCAAAACGATTGGAAACATCGATTATATCGTATTCGTGCCAATTATCGATAGAAACAACGATTGCGGGAGCTGGGAAGTGAATCCTTACCTATCGTCGATGCAGAACGATTGGAAACTTCGAATATAACGTATTCGAGCCAATTATCGATAGACAGCACGATTGCGGGAGATGGGAGGTAAATCCTTACCTACGGTCGATGCAAAACGATTGGAAACATCGAATAGCACGTATTCGTGCCAATTATCGATAGAAAGAACGATTGCGGGAGCTGGGAAGTGAATCCTTACGTACCGTCGATGCAAAACGATTGGAAACATCGATTATAACGTATTCGTGCCAATTATCGATAGAAACAACGATTGCGGGAGCTGGGAAGTGAATCCTTACCTATCGTCGATGCAAAACGATTGGAAACATCGAATAGAACGTATTCGTGCCAATTATCGATAGAAAGAACGATTGCGGGAGCTGGGAAGTTAATCCTTCCCTACCGTCTGTGCAAAACGATTGGAAACATCGAATAGCACGTATTCGTGCCAATTATCGATAGAAAGAACGATTGCGGGAGCTGGGAAGTGAATCCTTACGTACCGTCGATGCAAAACGATTGGAAACATCGATTATAACGTATTCGTGCCAATTATCGATAGAAACAACGATTGCGGGAGCTGGGAAGTGAATCCTTACCTATCGTCGATGCAGAACGATTGGAAACCTCGAATATAACGTATTCGAGCCAATTATCGATAGACAGCACGATTGCGGGAGATGGGAGGTAAATCCTTACCTACGGTCGATGCAAAACGATTGGAAACATCGAATAGCACGTATTCGTGCCAATTATCGATAGAAAGAACGATTGCGGGAGCTGGGAAGTGAATCCTTACGTACCGTCGATGCAAAACGATTGGAAACATCGATTATAACGTATTCGTGCCAATTATCGATAGAAACAACGATTGCGGGAGCTGGGAAGTGAATCCTTACCTATCGTCGATGCAAAACGATTGGAAACATCGAATAGAACGTATTCGTGCCAATTATCGATAGAAAGAACGATTGCGGGAGCTGGGAAGTGAATCCTTCCCTACCGTCGGTGCAAAATTATTGGAAACGTCGAATATCACGTATTCGTGCCAATTATCGATAGAAGGAACGATGCGGGAGCTGGGAAGTGAATCCTTACGTACCGTCGATGCAAAACGATTGGAAACATCGATTATAACGTATTCGTGCCAATTATCGATAGAAACAACGATTGCGGGAGCTGGGAAGTGAATCCTTACCTCCCGTCGATGCAGATCGATTGGAAACATCGAATATCACGTATTCGTGCCAATTATCGATAGAAAGAACGATTGCGGGAGCTGGGAAGTTAATCCTTCCCTACCGTCGGTGCAAAACGATTGGAAACATCGAATAGCACGTATTCGTGCCAATTATCGATAGAAAGAACGATTGCGGGAGCTGGGAAGTGAATCCTTACGTACCGTCGATGCAAAACGATTGGAAACATCGATTATATCGTATTCGTGCCAATTATCGATAGAAACAACGATTGCGGGAGCTGGGAAGTGAATCCTTACCTATCGTCGATGCAGAACGATTGGAAACTTCGAATATAACGTATTCGAGCCAATTATCGATAGACAGCACGATTGCGGGAGATGGGAGGTAAATCCTTACCTACGGTCGATGCAAAACGATTGGAAACATCGAATAGCACGTATTCGTGCCAATTATCGATAGAAAGAACGATTGCGGGAGCTGGGAAGTGAATCCTTACGTACCGTCGATGCAAAACGATTGGAAACATCGATTATAACGTATTCGTGCCAATTATCGATAGAAACAACGATTGCGGGAGCTGGGAAGTGAATCCTTACCTATCGTCGATGCAAAACGATTGGAAACATCGAATAGAACGTATTCGTGCCAATTATCGATAGAAAGAACGATTGCGGGAGCTGGGAAGTTAATCCTTCCCTACCGTCTGTGCAAAACGATTGGAAACATCGAATAGCACGTATTCGTGCCAATTATCGATAGAAAGAACGATTGCGGGAGCTGGGAAGTGAATCCTTACGTACCGTCGATGCAAAACGATTGGAAACATCGATTATAACGTATTCGTGCCAATTATCGATAGAAACAACGATTGCGGGAGCTGGGAAGTGAATCCTTACCTATCGTCGATGCAGAACGATTGGAAACCTCGAATATAACGTATTCGAGCCAATTATCGATAGACAGCACGATTGCGGGAGATGGGAGGTAAATCCTTACCTACGGTCGATGCAAAACGATTGGAAACATCGAATAGCACGTATTCGTGCCAATTATCGATAGAAAGAACGATTGCGGGAGCTGGGAAGTGAATCCTTACGTACCGTCGATGCAAAACGATTGGAAACATCGATTATAACGTATTCGTGCCAATTATCGATAGAAACAACGATTGCGGGAGCTGGGAAGTGAATCCTTACCTATCGTCGATGCAAAACGATTGGAAACATCGAATAGAACGTATTCGTGCCAATTATCGATAGAAAGAACGATTGCGGGAGCTGGGAAGTGAATCCTTCCCTACCGTCGGTGCAAAATTATTGGAAACGTCGAATATCACGTATTCGTGCCAATTATCGATAGAAGGAACGATGCGGGAGCTGGGAAGTGAATCCTTACGTACCGTCGATGCAAAACGATTGGAAACATCGATTATAACGTATTCGTGCCAATTATCGATAGAAACAACGATTGCGGGAGCTGGGAAGTGAATCCTTACCTCCCGTCGATGCAGATCGATTGGAAACATCGAATATCACGTATTCGTGCCAATTATCGATAGAAAGAACGATTGCGGGAGCTGGGAAGTTAATCCTTCCCTACCGTCGGTGCAAAACGATTGGAAACATCGAATAGCACGTATTCGTGCCAATTATCGATAGAAAGAACGATTGCGGGAGCTGGGAAGTGAATCCTTACGTACCGTCGATGCAAAACGATTGGAAACATCGATTATATCGTATTCGTGCCAATTATCGATAGAAACAACGATTGCGGGAGCTGGGAAGTGAATCCTTACCTATCGTCGATGCAGAACGATTGGAAACTTCGAATATAACGTATTCGAGCCAATTATCGATAGACAGCACGATTGCGGGAGATGGGAGGTAAATCCTTACCTACGGTCGATGCAAAACGATTGGAAACATCGAATAGCACGTATTCGTGCCAATTATCGATAGAAAGAACGATTGCGGGAGCTGGGAAGTGAATCCTTACGTACCGTCGATGCAAAACGATTGGAAACATCGATTATAACGTATTCGTGCCAATTATCGATAGAAACAACGATTGCGGGAGCTGGGAAGTGAATCCTTACCTATCGTCGATGCAAAACGATTGGAAACATCGAATAGAACGTATTCGTGCCAATTATCGATAGAAAGAACGATTGCGGGAGCTGGGAAGTTAATCCTTCCCTACCGTCTGTGCAAAACGATTGGAAACATCGAATAGCACGTATTCGTGCCAATTATCGATAGAAAGAACGATTGCGGGAGCTGGGAAGTGAATCCTTACGTACCGTCGATGCAAAACGATTGGAAACATCGATTATAACGTATTCGTGCCAATTATCGATAGAAACAACGATTGCGGGAGCTGGGAAGTGAATCCTTACCTATCGTCGATGCAGAACGATTGGAAACCTCGAATATAACGTATTCGAGCCAATTATCGATAGACAGCACGATTGCGGGAGATGGGAGGTAAATCCTTACCTACGGTCGATGCAAAACGATTGGAAACATCGAATAGCACGTATTCGTGCCAATTATCGATAGAAAGAACGATTGCGGGAGCTGGGAAGTGAATCCTTACGTACCGTCGATGCAAAACGATTGGAAACATCGATTATAACGTATTCGTGCCAATTATCGATAGAAACAACGATTGCGGGAGCTGGGAAGTGAATCCTTACCTCCCGTCGATGCAGATCGATTGGAAACATCGAATATCACGTATTCGTGCCAATTATCGATAGAAAGAACGATTGCGGGAGCTGGGAAGTTAATCCTTCCCTACCGTCGGTGCAAAACGATTGGAAACATCGAATAGCACGTATTCGTGCCAATTATCGATAGAAAGAACAATTGCGGGAGCTGGGAAGTTAATCCTTACCTCCCGTCGATGCAGAACGATTGGAAACTTCGAATATAACGTATTCGAGCCAATTATTGATAGACAGCACGATTGCGGGAGATGGGAGGTAAATCCTTACCTACGGTCGATGCAAAACGATTGGAAACATCGAATAGCACGTATTCGTGCCAATTATCGATAGAAAGAACGATTGCGGGAGCTGGGAAGTGAATCCTTACCTACCGTCGGTGCAAAATTTTTGGAAACGTCGAATATCACGTATTCGTGCCAATTATCGATAGAAGGAACGATTGCGGGAGCTGGGAAGTTAATCCTTCCCTACCGTCGGTGCAAAACGATTGGAAACATCGAATAGCACGTATTCGTGCCAATTATCGATAGAAAGAACAATTGCGGGAGCTGGGAAGTTAATACTTACCTCCCGTCGATGCAGAACGATTGGAAGCTTCGAATATAACGTATTCGAGCCAATTATCGATAGACAGCACGATTGCGGGAGATGGGAGGTAAATCCTTACCTACGGTCGATGCAAAACGATTGGAAACATCGAATAGCACGTATTCGTGCCAATTATCGATAGAATGAACGATTGCGGGAGCTGGGAAGTGAATCCTTACGTACCGTCGATGCAAAACGATTGGAAACATCGATTATAACGTATTCGTGCCAATTATCGATAGAAACAACGATTGCGGGAGCTGGGAAGTGAATCCTTACCTATCGTCGATGCAAAACGATTGGAAACATCGAATAGAACGTATTCGTGCCAATTATCGATAGAAAGAACGATTGCGGGAGCTGGGAAGTTAATCCTTCCCTACCGTCTGTGCAAAACGATTGGAAACATCGAATAGCACGTATTCGTGCCAATTATCGATAGAAAGAACGATTGCGGGAGCTGGGAAGTGAATCCTTACGTACCGTCGATGCAAAACGATTGGAAACATCGATTATAACGTATTCGTGCCAATTATCGATAGAAACAACGATTGCGGGAGCTGGGAAGTGAATCCTTACCTATCGTCGATGCAGAACGATTGGAAACCTCGAATATAACGTATTCGAGCCAAGTATCGATAGACAGCACGATTGCGGGAGATGGGAGGTAAATCCTTACCTACGGTCGATGCAAAACGATTGGAAACATCGAATAGCACGTATTCGTGCCAATTATCGATAGAAAGAACGATTGCGGGAGCTGGGAAGTGAATCCTTACGTACCGTCGATGCAAAACGATTGGAAACATCGATTATAACGTATTCGTGCCAATTATCGATAGAAACAACGATTGCGGGAGCTGGGAAGTGAATCCTTACCTATCGTCGATGCAAAACGATTGGAAACATCGAATAGAACGTATTCGTGCCAATTATCGATAGAAAGAACGATTGCGGGAGCTGGGAAGTGAATCCTTACCTACCATCGGTGCAAAATTATTGGAAACGTCGAATATCACGTATTCGTGCCAATTTTCGATAGTAGGAACGATGCGGGAGCTGGGAAGTGAATCCTTACGTACCGTCGATGCAAAACGATTGGAAACATCGATTATAACGTATTCGTGCCAATTATCGATAGAAACAACGATTGCGGGAGCTGGGAAGTGAATCCTTACCTACCGTCGATGCAAAACGATTGGAAACATCGAATAGCACGTAATCGTGCCAATTATCGATAGAAAGAACGATTGCGGGAGCTGGGAAGTTAATCCTTCCCTACCGTCGATGCAGAACGATTGGAAACTTCGAATATAACGTATTCGAGCCAATTATCGATAGACAGCATGATTGCGGGAGATGGGAGGTAAATCCTTACCTACGGTCGATGCAAAACGATTGGAAACATCGAATAGCACGTATTCGTGCCAATTATCGATAGAAAGAACGATTGCGGGAGCTGGGAAGTGAATCCTTACGTACCGTCGATGCAAAACGATTGGAAACATCGATTATAACGTATTCGTGCCAATTATCGATAGAAACAACGATTGCGGGAGCTGGGAAGTGAATCCTTACCTATCGTCGATGCAAAACGATTGGAAACATCGAATAGAACGTATTCGTGCCAATTATCGATAGAAAGAACGATTGCGGGAGCTGGGAAGTTAATCCTTCCCTACCGTCTGTGCAAAACGATTGGAAACATCGAATAGCACGTATTCGTGCCAATTATCGATAGAAAGAACGATTGCGGGAGCTGGGAAGTGAATCCTTACGTACCGTCGATGCAAAACGATTGGAAACATCGATTATAACGTATTCGTGCCAATTATCGATAGAAACAACGATTGCGGGAGCTGGGAAGTGAATCCTTACCTATCGTCGATGCAGAACGATTGGAAACTTCGAATATAACGTATTCGAGCCAATTATCGATAGACAGCACGATTGCGGGAGATGGGAGGTAAATCCTTACCTACTGTCGATGCAAAACGATTGGAAACATCGAATAGCACGTATTCGTGCCAATTATCGATAGAAAGAACGATTGCGGGAGCTGGGAAGTGAATCCTTACGTACCGTCGATGCAAAACGATTGGAAACATCGATTATAACGTATTCGTGCCAATTATCGATAGAAACAACGATTGCGGGAGCTGGGAAGTGAATCCTTACCTATCGTCGATGCAAAACGATTGGAAACATCGAATAGAACGTATTCGTGCCAATTATCGATAGAAAGAACGATTGCGGGAGCTGGGAAGTGAATCCTTACCTACCGTCGGTGCAAAATTATTGGAAACGTCGAATATCACGTATTCGTGCCAATTATCGATAGTAGGAACGATGCGGGAGCTGGGAAGTGAATCCTTACGTACCGTCGATGCAAAACGATTGGAAACATCGATTATAACGTATTCGTGCCAATTATCGATAGAAACAACGATTGCGGGAGCTGGGAAGTGAATCCTTACCTCCCATCCATGCAGATCGTTTGGAAACATCGAATATCACTTATTCGTGCCAATTATCGATAGAAAGAACGATTGCGGGAGCTGGGAAGTGAATCCTTACCTACCGTCGACGCAAAACGATTGGAAACATCGATTATAACGTATTCGTGCCAATTATCAATAGAAAGAACGATTGCGGGAGCTCGGAAGTGAATCCTTACATACCGTCGGTGCAAAACGATTGGAAACGTCGAATATCACGTATTCGTGCCAATTATCGATAGAAGGAACGATGCGGCAGCTGGGAAGTGAATCCTTACGTACCGTCGATGCAAAACGATTGGAAACATCGATTATAACGTATTCGTGCCAATTATCGATAGAAACAACGCTTGCGGGAGCTGGGAAGTAAATCCTTACCTACCGTCGATGCAAAACGATTGGAAACATCGAATAGCACGTAATCGTGCCAATTATCGATAGAAAGAACGATTGCGGGAGCTGGGAAGTTAATCCTTCCCTACCGTCAGTGCAAAACGATTGGAAACATCGAATAGCACGTATTCGTGCCAATTATCGATAGAAAGAACAATTGCGGGAGCTGGGAAGTTAATCCTTACCTTCCGTCGATGCAAAACGATTGGAAACTTCGAATATAACGTATTCGAGCCAATTATTGATAGACAGCACGATTGCGGGAGCTGGGAAGTGAATCCTTACCTACCGTCGGTGCAAAATTTTTGGAAACGTCGAATATCACGTATTCGTGCCAATTATCGATAGAAGGAACGATGCGGGAGCTGGGAAGTGAATCCTTACGTACCGTCGATGCAAAACGATTGGAAACATCGATTATAACGTATTCGTGCCAATTATCGATAGAAACAACGATTGCGGGAGCTGGGAAGTAAATCCTTACCTACCGTCGATGCAAAACGGTTGGAAACATCGAATAGCACGTATTCGTGCCAATTATCGATAGAAAGAACGATTGCGGGAGCTGGGAAGTGAATCCTTACGTACCGGCGATGCAAAACGATTGGAAACATCGATTATAACGTATTCGTGCCAATTATCGATAGAAACAACGATTGCGGGAGCTGGGAAGTGAATCCTTACCTATCGTCGATGCAGAACGATTGGAAACTTCGAATATAACGTATTCGAGCCAATTATCGATAGACAGCACGATTGCGGGAGATGGGAGGTAAATCCTTACCTACGGTCGATGCAAAACGATTGGAAACATCGAATAGCACGTATTCGTGCCAATTATCGATAGAAAGAACGATTGCGGGAGCTGGGAAGTGAATCCTTACGTACCGTCGATGCAAAACGATTGGAAACATCGATTATAACGTATTCGTGCCAATTATCGATAGAAACAACGATTGCGGGAGCTGGGAAGTGAATCCTTACCTATCGTCGATGCAAAACGATTGGAAACATCGAATAGAACGTATTCGTGCCAATTATCGATAGAAAGAACGATTGCGGGAGCTGGGAAGTGAATCCTTCCCTACCGTCGGTGCAAAATTATTGGAAACGTCGAATATCACGTATTCGTGCCAATTATCGATAGAAGGAACGATGCGGGAGCTGGGAAGTGTATCCTTACGTACCGTCGATGCAAAACGATTGGAAACATCGATTATAACGTATTCGTGCCAATTATCGATAGAAACAACGATTGCGGGAGCTGGGAAGTGAATCCTTACGTACCGTCGATGCAAAACGATTGGAAACATCGATTATAACGTATTCGTGCCAATTATCGATAGAAACAACGATTGCGGGAGCTGGGAAGTGAATCCTTACCTACCGTCGATGCAAAACGATTGGAAACATCGAATAGCACGTAATCGTGCCAATTATCGATAGAAAGAACGATTGCGGGAGCTGGGAAGTTAATCCTTCCCTACCGTCGATGCAGAACGATTGGAAACTTCGAATATAACGTATTCGAGCCAATTATCGATAGACAGCACGATTGCGGGAGATGGGAGGTAAATCCTTACCTACGGTCGATGCAAAACGATTGGAAACATCGAATAGCACGTATTCGTGCCAATTATCGATAGAAAGAACGATTGCGGGAGCTGGGAAGTGAATCCTTACGTACCGTCGATGCAAAACGATTGGAAACATCGATTATAACGTATTCGTGCCAATTATCGATAGAAACAACGATTGCGGGAGCTGGGAAGTGAATCCTTACCTATCGTCGATGCAAAACGATTGGAAACATCGAATAGAACGTATTCGTGCCAATTATCGATAGAAAGAACGATTGCGGGAGCTGGGAAGTGAATCCTTACCTACCGTCGGTGCAAAATTATTGGAAACGTCGAATATCACGTATTCGTGCCAATTATCGATAGTAGGAACGATGCGGGAGCTGGGAAGTGAATCCTTACGTACCGTCGATGCAAAACGATTGGAAACATCGATTATAACGTATTCGTGCCAATTATCGATAGAAACAACGATTGCGGGAGCTGGGAAGTGAATCCTTACCTCCCATCCATGCAGATCGTTTGGAAACATCGAATATCACTTATTCGTGCCAATTATCGATAGAAAGAACGATTGCGGGAGCTGGGAAGTGAATCCTTACCTACCGTCGACGCAAAACGATTGGAAACATCGATTATAACGTATTCGTGCCAATTATCAATAGAAAGAACGATTGCGGGAGCTCGGAAGTGAATCCTTACATACCGTCGGTGCAAAACGATTGGAAACGTCGAATATCACGTATTCGTGCCAATTATCGATAGAAGGAACGATGCGGCAGCTGGGAAGTGAATCCTTACGTACCGTCGATGCAAAACGATTGGAAACATCGATTATAACGTATTCGTGCCAATTATCGATAGAAACAACGCTTGCGGGAGCTGGGAAGTAAATCCTTACCTACCGTCGATGCAAAACGATTGGAAACATCGAATAGCACGTAATCGTGCCAATTATCGATAGAAAGAACGATTGCGGGAGCTGGGAAGTTAATCCTTCCCTACCGTCAGTGCAAAACGATTGGAAACATCGAATAGCACGTATTCGTGCCAATTATCGATAGAAAGAACAATTGCGGGAGCTGGGAAGTTAATCCTTACCTTCCGTCGATGCAAAACGATTGGAAACTTCGAATATAACGTATTCGAGCCAATTATTGATAGACAGCACGATTGCGGGAGCTGGGAAGTGAATCCTTACCTACCGTCGGTGCAAAATTTTTGGAAACGTCGAATATCACGTATTCGTGCCAATTATCGATAGAAGGAACGATGCGGGAGCTGGGAAGTGAATCCTTACGTACCGTCGATGCAAAACGATTGGAAACATCGATTATAACGTATTCGTGCCAATTATCGATAGAAACAACGATTGCGGGAGCTGGGAAGTAAATCCTTACCTACCGTCGATGCAAAACGGTTGGAAACATCGAATAGCACGTATTCGTGCCAATTATCGATAGAAAGAACGATTGCGGGAGCTGGGAAGTGAATCCTTACGTACCGGCGATGCAAAACGATTGGAAACATCGATTATAACGTATTCGTGCCAATTATCGATAGAAACAACGATTGCGGGAGCTGGGAAGTGAATCCTTACCTATCGTCGATGCAGAACGATTGGAAACTTCGAATATAACGTATTCGAGCCAATTATCGATAGACAGCACGATTGCGGGAGATGGGAGGTAAATCCTTACCTACGGTCGATGCAAAACGATTGGAAACATCGAATAGCACGTATTCGTGCCAATTATCGATAGAAAGAACGATTGCGGGAGCTGGGAAGTGAATCCTTACGTACCGTCGATGCAAAACGATTGGAAACATCGATTATAACGTATTCGTGCCAATTATCGATAGAAACAACGATTGCGGGAGCTGGGAAGTGAATCCTTACCTATCGTCGATGCAAAACGATTGGAAACATCGAATAGAACGTATTCGTGCCAATTATCGATAGAAAGAACGATTGCGGGAGCTGGGAAGTGAATCCTTCCCTACCGTCGGTGCAAAATTATTGGAAACGTCGAATATCACGTATTCGTGCCAATTATCGATAGAAGGAACGATGCGGGAGCTGGGAAGTGTATCCTTACGTACCGTCGATGCAAAACGATTGGAAACATCGATTATAACGTATTCGTGCCAATTATCGATAGAAACAACGATTGCGGGAGCTGGGAAGTGAATCCTTACGTACCGTCGATGCAAAACGATTGGAAACATCGATTATAACGTATTCGTGCCAATTATCGATAGAAACAACGATTGCGGGAGCTGGGAAGTGAATCCTTACCTACCGTCGATGCAAAACGATTGGAAACATCGAATAGCACGTAATCGTGCCAATTATCGATAGAAAGAACGATTGCGGGAGCTGGGAAGTTAATCCTTCCCTACCGTCGATGCAGAACGATTGGAAACTTCGAATATAACGTATTCGAGCCAATTATCGATAGACAGCACGATTGCGGGAGATGGGAGGTAAATCCTTACCTACGGTCGATGCAAAACGATTGGAAACATCGAATAGCACGTATTCGTGCCAATTATCGATAGAAAGAACGATTGCGGGAGCTGGGAAGTGAATCCTTACGTACCGTCGATGCAAAACGATTGGAAACATCGATTATAACGTATTCGTGCCAATTATCGATAGAAACAACGATTGCGGGAGCTGGGAAGTGAATCCTTACCTATCGTCGATGCAAAACGATTGGAAACATCGAATAGAACGTATTCGTGCCAATTATCGATAGAAAGAACGATTGCGGGAGCTGGGAAGTTAATCCTTCCCTACCGTCTGTGCAAAACGATTGGAAACATCGAATAGCACGTATTCGTGCCAATTATCGATAGAAAGAACGATTGCGGGAGCTGGGAAGTGAATCCTTACGTACCGTCGATGCAAAACGATTGGAAACATCGATTATAACGTATTCGTGCCAATTATCGATAGAAACAACGATTGCGGGAGCTGGGAAGTGAATCCTTACCTATCGTCGATGCAGAACGATTGGAAACTTCGAATATAACGTATTCGAGCCAATTATCGATAGACAGCACGATTGCGGGAGATGGGAGGTAAATCCTTACCTACTGTCGATGCAAAACGATTGGAAACATCGAATAGCACGTATTCGTGCCAATTATCGATAGAAAGAACGATTGCGGGAGCTGGGAAGTGAATCCTTACGTACCGTCGATGCAAAACGATTGGAAACATCGATTATAACGTATTCGTGCCAATTATCGATAGAAACAACGATTGCGGGAGCTGGGAAGTGAATCCTTACCTATCGTCGATGCAAAACGATTGGAAACATCGAATAGAACGTATTCGTGCCAATTATCGATAGAAAGAACGATTGCGGGAGCTGGGAAGTGAATCCTTACCTACCGTCGGTGCAAAATTATTGGAAACGTCGAATATCACGTATTCGTGCCAATTATCGATAGTAGGAACGATGCGGGAGCTGGGAAGTGAATCCTTACGTACCGTCGATGCAAAACGATTGGAAACATCGATTATAACGTATTCGTGCCAATTATCGATAGAAACAACGATTGCGGGAGCTGGGAAGTGAATCCTTACCTCCCATCCATGCAGATCGATTGGAAACATCGAATATCACTTATTCGTGCCAATTATCGATAGAAAGAACGATTGCGGGAGCTGGGAAGTGAATCCTTACCTACCGTCGACGCAAAACGATTGGAAACATCGATTATAAGGTATTCGTGCCAATTATCAATAGAAAGAACGATTGCGGGAGCTCGGAAGTGAATCCTTACATACCGTCGGTGCAAAACGATTGGAAACGTCGAATATCACGTATTCGTGCCAATTATCGATAGAAGGAACGATGCGGGAGCTGGGAAGTGAATCCTTACGTACCGTCTATGCAAAACGATTGGAAACATCGATTATAACGTATTCGTGCCAATTATCGATAGAAACAACGATTGCGGGTGCTGGGAAGTAAATCCTTACCTACCGTCGATGCAAAACGATTGGAAACATCGAATAGCACGTAATCGTGCCAATTATCGATAGAAAGAACGATTGCGGGAGCTGGGAAGTTAATCCTTCCCTACCGTCAGTGCAAAACGATTGGAAACATCGAATAGCACGTATTCGTGCCAATTATCGATAGAAAGAACAATTGCGGGAGCTGGGAAGTTAATCCTTACCTTCCGTCGATGCAAAACGATTGGAAACTTCGAATATAACGTATTCGAGCCAATTATTGATAGACAGCACGATTGCGGGAGCTGGGAAGTGAATCCTTACCTACCGTCGATGCAAAACGATTGGAAACATCGATTATAACGTATTCGTGCCAATTATCGATAGAAACAACGATTGCGGGAGCTGGGAAGTGAATCCTTACCTATCGTCGATGCAGAACGATTGGAAACTTCGAATATAACGTATTCGAGCCAATTATCGATAGACAGCACGATTGCGGGAGATGGGAGGTAAATCCTTACCTACGGTCGATGCAAAACGATTGGAAACATCGAATAGCACGTATTCGTGCCAATTATCGATAGAAAGAACGATTGCGGGAGCTGGGAAGTGAATCCTTACGTACCGTCGATGCAAAACGATTGGAAACATCGATTATAACGTATTCGTGCCAATTATCGATAGAAACAACGATTGCGGGAGCTGGGAAGTGAATCCTTACCTATCGTCGATGCAAAACGATTGGAAACATCGAATAGAACGTATTCGTGCCAATTATCGATAGAAAGAACGATTGCGGGAGCTGGGAAGTGAATCCTTCCCTACCGTCGGTGCAAAATTATTGGAAACGTCGAATATCACGTATTCGTGCCAATTATCGATAGAAGGAACGATGCGGGAGCTGGGAAGTGAATCCTTACGTACCGTCGATGCAAAACGATTGGAAACATCGATTATAACGTATTCGTGCCAATTATCCATAGAAACAACGATTGCGGGAGCTGGGAAGTGAATCCTTACCTCCCATCCATGCAGATCGATTGGAAACATCGAATATCACTTATTCGTGCCAATTATCGATAGAAAGAACGATTGCGGGAGCTGGGAAGTGAATCCTTACCTACCGTCGATGCAAAACGATTGGAAACATCGATTATAACGTATTCGTGCCAATTATCAATAGAAAGAACGATTGCGGGAGCTCGGAAGTGAATCCTTACATACCGTCGGTGCAAAACGATTGGAAACGTCGAATATCACGTATTCGTGCCAATTATCGATAGAAGGAACGATGCGGGAGCTGGGAAGTGAATCCTTACGTACCGTCGATGCAAAACGATTGGAAACATCGATTATAACGTATTCGTGCCAATTATCGATAGAAACAACAATTGCGGGAGCTGGGAAGTGAATCCTTACCTCCCGTCGATGCAGATCGATTGGAAACATCGAACATCACGTATTCGTGCCAATTATCGATAGAAAGAACGATTGCAGGAGCTGGGAAGTTAATCCTTCCCTACCGTCGGTGCAAAACGATTGGAAACATCGAATAGCACGTATTCGTGCCAATTATCGATAGAAAGAACAATTGCGGGAGCTGAGAAGTTAATCCTTACCTCCCGTCGATGCAGAACGATTGGAAACTTCGAATATAACGTATTCGAGCCAATTATTGATAGACAGCACGATTGCGGGAGATGGGAGGTAAATCCTTACCTACGGTCGATGCAAAACGATTGGAAACATCGAATAGCACGTATTCGTGCCAATTATCGATAGAAAGAACGATTGCGGGAGCTGGGAAGTGAATCCTTACGTACCGTCGATGCAAATCGATTGGAAACATCGATTATAACGTATTCGTGCCAATTATCGATAGAAAGAACGATTGCGGGAGCTGGGACGTGAATCCTTACCTACCGTCGGTGCAAAATTTTTGGAAACGTCGAATATCACGTATTCGTGCCAATTATCGATAGAAGGAACGATGCGGGAGCAGGGAAGTGAATCCTTACGTACCGTCGATGCAAAACGATTGGAAACATCGATTATAACGTATTCGTGCCAATTATCGATAGAAACAACGATTGCGGGAGCTGGGAAGTAAATCCTTACCTACCGTCGATGCAAAACGATTGGAAACATCGAATAGCACGTATTCGTGCCAATTATCGATAGAAAGAACGATTGCGGGAGCTGGGAAGTTAATCCTTCCCTACCGTTGGTGCAAAACGATTGGAAACATCGAATAGCACGTATTCGTGCCAATTATCGATAGAAAGAACGATTGCGGGAGCTGGGAAGTGAATCCTTACGTACCGTCGATGCAAAACGATTGGAAACATCGATTATAACGTATTCGTGCCAATTATCGATAGAAACAACGATTGCGGGAGCTGGGAAGTGAATCCTTACCTATCGTCGATGCAGAACGATTGGAAACTTCGAATATAACGTATTCGAGCCAATTATCGATAGACAGCACGATTGCGGGAGCTGGGAGGTAAATCCTTACCTACGGTCGATGCAAAACGATTGGAAACATCGAATAGCACGTATTCGTGCCAATTATCGATAGAAAGAACGATTGCGGGAGCTGGGAGTAAATCCTTACCTACCGTCGATGCAAAACGATTGGAAACATCGAATAGCACGTATTCGTGCCAATTATCGATAGAAAGAACGATTGCGGGAACTGGGAAGTTAATCCTTCCCTACCGTCGGTGCAAAACGATTGGAAACATCGAATAGCACGTATTCGTGCCAATTATCGATAGAAAGAACAATTGCGGGAGCTGGGAAGTTAATCCTTACCTCCCGTCGATGCAGAACGATTGGAAACTTCGAATATAACGTATTCGAGCCAATTATCGATAGACAGCACGATTGCGGGAGATGGGAGGTAAATCCTTACCTACGGTCGATGCAAAACGATTGGAAACATCGAATAGCACGTATTCGTGCCAATTATCGATAGAAAGAACGATTGCGGGAGCTGGGAAGTGAATCCTTACGTACCGTCGATGCAAAACGATTGGAAACATCGATTATAACGTATTCGTGCCAATTATCGATAGAAACAACGATTGCGGGAGCTGGGAAGTGAATCCTTACCTATCGTCGATGCAGAACGATTGGAAACTTCGAATATAACGTATTCGAGCCAATTATCGATAGACAGCACGATTGCGGGAGATGGGAGGTAAATCCTTACCTACGGTCGATGCAAAACGATTGGAAACATCGAATAGCACGTATTCGTGCCAATTATCGATAGAAAGAACGATTGCGGGAGCTGGGAAGTGAATCCTTACGTACCGTCGATGCAAAACGATTGGAAACATCGATTATAACGTATTCGTGCCAATTATCGATACAAACAACGATTGCGGGAGCTGGGAAGTGAATCCTTACCTATCGTCGATGCAAAACGATTGGAAACATCGAATATAACGTATTCGAGCCAATTATCGATAGACAGCACGATTGCGGGAGATGGGAGGTAAATCCTTACCTACGGTCGATGCAAATCGATTGGAAACATCGAATAGCACGTATTCGTGCCAATTATCGATAGAAAGAACGATTGCGGGAGCTGGGAAGTGAATCCTTACGTACCGTCGATGCAAAACGATTGGAAACATCGATTATAACGTATTCGTGCCAATTATCGATAGAAACAACGATTGCGGGAGCTGGGAAGTGAATCCTTACCTATCGTCGATGCAAAACGATTGGAAACATCGAATAGAACGTATTCGTGCCAATTATCGATAGAAAGAACGATTGCGGGAGCTGGGAAGTTAATCCTTCCCTACCGTCTGTGCAAAACGATTGGAAACATCGAATAGCACGTATTCGTGCCAATTATCGATAGAAAGAACGATTGCGGGAGCTGGGAAGTGAATCCTTACGTACCGTCGATGCAAAACGATTGGAAACATCGATTATAACGTATTCGTGCCAATTATCGATAGAAACAACGATTGCGGGAGCTGGGAAGTGAATCCTTACCTATCGTCGATGCAGAACGATTGGAAACTTCGAATATAACGTATTCGAGCCAATTATCGATAGACAGCACGATTGCGGGAGATGGGAGGTAAATCCTTACCTACTGTCGATGCAAAACGATTGGAAACATCGAATAGCACGTATTCGTGCCAATTATCGATATAAAGAACGATTGCGGGAGCTGGGAAGTGAATCCTTACGTACCGTCGATGCAAAACGATTGGAAACATCGATTATAACGTATTCGTGCCAATTATCGATAGAAACAACGATTGCGGGAGCTGGGAAGTGAATCCTTACCTATCGTCGATGCAAAACGATTGGAAACATCGAATAGAACGTATTCGTGCCAATTATCGATAGAAAGAACGATTGCGGGAGCTGGGAAGTGAATCCTTACCTACCGTCGGTGCAAAATTATTGGAAACGTCGAATATCACGTATTCGTGCCAATTATCGATAGTAGGAACGATGCGGGAGCTGGGAAGTGAATCCTTACCTACCGTCGATGCAAAACGATTGGAAACATCGAATAGCACGTAATCGTGCCAATTATCGATAGAAAGAACGATTGCGGGAGCTGGGAAGTTAATCCTTCCCTACCGTCGATGCAGAACGATTGGAAACTTCGAATATAACGTATTCGAGCCAATTATCGATAGACAGCACGATTGCGGGAGATGGGAGGTAAATCCTTACCTACGGTCGATGCAAAACGATTGGAAACATCGAATAGCACGTATTCGTGCCAATTATCGATAGAAAGAACGATTGCGGGAGCTGGGAAGTGAATCCTTACGTACCGTCGATGCAAAACGATTGGAAACATCGATTATAACGTATTCGTGCCAATTATCGATAGAAACAACGATTGCGGGAGCTGGGAAGTGAATCCTTACCTATCGTCGATGCAAAACGATTGGAAACATCGAATAGAACGTATTCGTGCCAATTATCGATAGAAAGAACGATTGCGGGAGCTGGGAAGTTAATCCTTCCCTACCGTCTGTGCAAAACGATTGGAAACATCGAATAGCACGTATTCGTGCCAATTATCGATAGAAAGAACGATTGCGGGAGCTGGGAAGTGAATCCTTACGTACCGTCGATGCAAAACGATTGGAAACATCGATTATAACGTATTCGTGCCAATTATCGATAGAAACAACGATTGCGGGAGCTGGGAAGTGAATCCTTACCTATCGTCGATGCAGAACGATTGGAAACTTCGAATATAACGTATTCGAGCCAATTATCGATAGACAGCACGATTGCGGGAGATGGGAGGTAAATCCTTACCTACTGTCGATGCAAAACGATTGGAAACATCGAATAGCACGTATTCGTGCCAATTATCGATAGAAAGAACGATTGCGGGAGCTGGGAAGTGAATCCTTACGTACCGTCGATGCAAAACGATTGGAAACATCGATTATAACGTATTCGTGCCAATTATCGATAGAAACAACGATTGCGGGAGCTGGGAAGTGAATCCTTACCTATCGTCGATGCAAAACGATTGGAAACATCGAATAGAACGTATTCGTGCCAATTATCGATAGAAAGAACGATTGCGGGAGCTGGGAAGTGAATCCTTACCTACCGTCGGTGCAAAATTATTGGAAACGTCGAATATCACGTATTCGTGCCAATTATCGATAGTAGGAACGATGCGGGAGCTGGGAAGTGAATCCTTACGTACCGTCGATGCAAAACGATTGGAAACATCGATTATAACGTATTCGTGCCAATTATCGATAGAAACAACGATTGCGGGAGCTGGGAAGTGAATCCTTACCTCCCATCCATGCAGATCGATTGGAAACATCGAATATCACTTATTCGTGCCAATTATCGATAGAAAGAACGATTGCGGGAGCTGGGAAGTGAATCCTTACCTACCGTCGACGCAAAACGATTGGAAACATCGATTATAACGTATTCGTGCCAATTATCAATAGAAAGAACGATTGCGGGAGCTCGGAAGTGAATCCCTACATACCGTCGGTGCAAAACGATTGGAAACGTCGAATATCACGTATTCGTGCCAATTATCGATAGAAGGAACGATGCGGGAGCTGGGAAGTGAATCCTTACGTACCGTCGATGCAAAACGATTGGAAACATCGATTATAACGTATTCGTGCCAATTATCGATAGAAACAACGATTGCGGGAGCTGGGAAGTAAATCCTTACCTACCGTCGATGCAAAACGATTGGAAACATCGAATAGCACGTAATCGTGCCAATTATCGATAGAAAGAACGATTGCGGGAGCTGGGAAGTTAATCCTTCCCTACCGTCAGTGCAAAACGATTGGAAACATCGAATAGCACGTATTCGTGCCAATTATCGATAGAAAGAACAATTGCGGGAGCTGGGAAGTTAATCCTTACCTTCCGTCGATGCAAAACGATTGGAAACTTCGAATATAACGTATTCGAGCCAATTATTGATAGACAGCACGATTGCGGGAGCTGGGAAGTGAATCCTTACCTACCGTCGGTGCAAAATTTTTGGAAACGTCGAATATCACGTATTCGTGCCAATTATCGATAGAAGGAACGATGCGGGAGCTGGGAAGTGAATCCTTACGTACCGTCGATGCAAAACGATTGGAAACATCGATTATAACGTATTCGTGCCAATTATCGATAGAAACAACGATTGCGGGAGCTGGGAAGTAAATCCTTACCTACCGTCGATGCAAAACGATTGGAAACATCGAATAGCACGCATTCGTGCCAATTATCGATAGAAAGAACGATTGCGGGAGCTGGGAAGTGAATCCTTACGTACCGTCGATGCAAAACGATTGGAAACATCGATTATAACGTATTCGTGCCAATTATCGATAGAAACAACGATTGCGGGAGCTGGGAAGTGAATCCTTACCTATCGTCGATGCAGAACGATTGGAAACTTCGAATATAACGTATTCGAGCCAATTATCGATAGACAGCACGATTGCGGGAGATGGGAGGTAAATCCTTACCTACGGTCGATGCAAAACGATTGGAAACATCGAATAGCACGTATTCGTGCCAATTATCGATAGAAAGAACGATTGCGGGAGCTGGGAAGTGAATCCTTACGTACCGTCGATGCAAAACGATTGGAAACATCGATTATAACGTATTCGTGCCAATTATCGATAGAAACAACGATTGCGGGAGCTGGGAAGTGAATCCTTACCTATCGTCGATGCAAAACGATTGGAAACATCGAATAGAACGTATTCGTGCCAATTATCGATAGAAAGAACGATTGCGGGAGCTGGGAAGTGAATCCTTCCCTACCGTCGGTGCAAAATTATTGGAAACGTCGAATATCACGTATTCGTGCCAATTATCGATAGAAGGAACGATGCGGGAGCTGGGAAGTGAATCCTTACGTACCGTCGATGCAAAACGATTGGAAACATCGATTATAACGTATTCGTGCCAATTATCGATAGAAACAACGATTGCGGGAGCTGGGAAGTGAATCCTTACCTCCCATCCATGCAGATCGATTGGAAACATCGAATATCACTTATTCGTGCCAATTATCGATAGAAAGAACGATTGCGGGAGCTGGGAAGTGAATCCTTACCTACCGTCGATGCAAAACGATTGGAAACATCGATTATAACGTATTCGTGCCAATTATCAATAGAAAGAACGATTGCGGGAGCTCGGAAGTGAATCCTTACATACCGTCGGTGCAAAACGATTGGAAACGTCGAATATCACGTATTCGTGCCAATTATCGATAGAAGGAACGATGCGGGAGCTGGGAAGTGAATCCTTACGTACCGTCGATGCAAAACGATTGGAAACATCGATTATAACGTATTCGTGCCAATTATCGATAGAAACAACGATTGCGGGAGCTGGGAAGTGAATCCTTACCTATCGTCGATGCAGAACGATTGGAAACTTCGAATATAACGTATTCGAGCCAATTATCGATAGACAGCACGATTGCGGGAGATGGGAGGTAAATCCTTACCTACGGTCGATGCAAAACGATTGGAAACATCGAATAGCACGTATTCGTGCCAATTATCGATAGAAAGAACGATTGCGGGAGCTGGGAAGTGAATCCTTCCCTACCGTCGGTGCAAAATTATTGGAAACGTCGAATATCACGTATTCGTGCCAATTATCGATAGAAGGAACGATGCGGGAGCTGGGAAGTGAATCCTTACGTACCGTCGATGCAAAACGATTGGAAACATCGATTATAACGTATTCGTGCCAATTATCGATAGAAACAACGATTGCGGGAGCTGGGAAGTGAATCCTTACCTCCCATCCATGCAGATCGATTGGAAACATCGAATATCACTTATTCGTGCCAATTATCGATAGAAAGAACGATTGCGGGAGCTGGGAAGTGAATCCTTACCTACCGTCGATGCAAAACGATTGGAAACATCGATTATAACGTATTCGTGCCAATTATCAATAGAAAGAACGATTGCGGGAGCTCGGAAGTGAATCCTTACATACCGTCGGTGCAAAACGATTGGAAACGTCGAATATCACGTATTCGTGCCAATTATCGATAGAAGGAACGATGCGGGAGCTGGGAAGTGAATCCTTACGTACCGTCGATGCAAAACGATTGGAAACATCGATTATAACGTATTCGTGCCAATTATCGATAGAAACAACGATTGCGGGAGCTGGGAAGTGAATTCTTACCTCCCGTCGATGCAGATCGATTGGAAACATCGAACATCACGTATTCGTGCCAATTATCGATAGAAAGAACGATTGCAGGAGCTGGGAAGTTAATCCTTCCCTACCGTCGGTGCAAAACGATTGGAAACATCGAATAGCACGTATTCGTGCCAATTATCGATAGAAAGAACAATTGCGGGAGCTGAGAAGTTAATCCTTACCTCCCGTCGATGCAGAACGATTGGAAACTTCGAATATAACGTATTCGAGCCAATTATTGATAGACAGCACGATTGCGGGAGATGGGAGGTAAATCCTTACCTACGGTCGATGCAAAACGATTGGAAACATCGAATAGCACGTATTCGTGCCTATTATCGATAGAAAGAACGATTGCGGGAGCTGGGAAGTGAATCCTTACGTACCGTCGATGCAAATCGATTGGAAACATCGATTATGACGTATTCGTGCCAATTATCGATAGAAAGAACGATTGCGGGAGCTGGGAAGTGAATCCTTACCTACCGTCGGTGCAAAATTTTTGGAAACGTCGAATATCACGTATTCGTGCCAATTATCGATAGAAGGAACGATGCGGGAGCAGGGAAGTGAATCCTTACGTACCGTCGATGCAAAACGATTGGAAACATCGATTATAACGTATTCGTGCCAATTATCGATAGAAACAACGATTGCGGGAGCTGGGAAGTAAATCCTTACCTACCGTCGATGCAAAACGATTGGAAACATCGAATAGCACGTATTCGTGCCAATTATCGATAGAAAGAACGATTGCGGGAGCTGGGAAGTTAATCCTTCCCTACCGTTGGTGCAAAACGATTGGAAACATCGAATAGCACGTATTCGTGCCAATTATCGATAGAAAGAACGATTGCGGGAGCTGGGAAGTGAATCCTTACGTACCGTCGATGCAAAACGATTGGAAACATCGATTATAACGTATTCGTGCCAATTATCGATAGAAACAACGATTGCGGGAGCTGGGAAGTGAATCCTTACCTATCGTCGATGCAGAACGATTGGAAACTTCGAATATAACGTATTCGAGCCAATTATCGATAGACAGCACGATTGCGGGAGCTGGGAGGTAAATCCTTACCTACGGTCGATGCAAAACGATTGGAAACATCGAATAGCACGTATTCGTGCCAATTATCGATAGAAAGAACGATTGCGGGAGCTGGGAGTAAATCCTTACCTACCGTCGATGCAAAACGATTGGAAACATCGAATAGCACGTATTCGTGCCAATTATCGATAGAAAGAACGATTGCGGGAACTGGGAAGTTAATCCTTCCCTACCGTCGGTGCAAAACGATTGGAAACATCGAATAGCACGTATTCGTGCCAATTATCGATAGAAAGAACAATTGCGGGAGCTGGGAAGTTAATCCTTACCTCCCGTCGATGCAGAACGATTGGAAACTTCGAATATAACGTATTCGAGCCAATTATCGATAGACAGCACGATTGCGGGAGATGGGAGGTAAATCCTTACCTACGGTCGATGCAAAACGATTGGAAACATCGAATAGCACGTATTCGTGCCAATTATCGATAGAAAGAACGATTGCGGGAGCTGGGAAGTGAATCCTTACGTACCGTCGATGCAAAACGATTGGAAACATCGATTATAACGTATTCGTGCCAATTATCGATAGAAACAACGATTGCGGGAGCTGGGAAGTGAATCCTTACCTATCGTCGATGCAGAACGATTGGAAACTTCGAATATAACGTATTCGAGCCAATTATCGATAGACAGCACGATTGCGGGAGATGGGAGGTAAATCCTTACCTACGGTCGATGCAAAACGATTGGAAACATCGAATAGCACGTATTCGTGCCAATTATCGATAGAAAGAACGATTGCGGGAGCTGGGAAGTGAATCCTTACGTACCGTCGATGCAAAACGATTGGAAACATCGATTATAACGTATTCGTGCCAATTATCGATAGAAACAACGATTGCGGGAGCTGGGAAGTGAATCCTTACCTATCGTCGATGCAAAACGATTGGAAACATCGAATATAACGTATTCGAGCCAATTATCGATAGACAGCACGATTGCGGGAGATGGGAGGTAAATCCTTACCTACGGTCGATGCAAATCGATTGGAAACATCGAATAGCACGTATTCGTGCCAATTATCGATAGAAAGAACGATTGCGGGAGCTGGGAAGTGAATCCTTACGTACCGTCGATGCAAAACGATTGGAAACATCGATTATAACGTATTCGTGCCAATTATCGATAGAAACAACGATTGCGGGAGCTGGGAAGTGAATCCTTACCTATCGTCGATGCAAAACGATTGGAAACATCGAATAGAACGTATTCGTGCCAATTATCGATAGAAAGAACGATTGCGGGAGCTGGGAAGTTAATCCTTCCCTACCGTCTGTGCAAAACGATTGGAAACATCGAATAGCACGTATTCGTGCCAATTATCGATAGAAAGAACGATTGCGGGAGCTGGGAAGTGAATCCTTACGTACCGTCGATGCAAAACGATTGGAAACATCGATTATAACGTATTCGTGCCAATTATCGATAGAAACAACGATTGCGGGAGCTGGGAAGTGAATCCTTACCTATCGTCGATGCAGAACGATTGGAAACTTCGAATATAACGTATTCGAGCCAATTATCGATAGACAGCACGATTGCGGGAGATGGGAGGTAAATCCTTACCTACTGTCGATGCAAAACGATTGGAAACATCGAATAGCACGTATTCGTGCCAATTATCGATATAAAGAACGATTGCGGGAGCTGGGAAGTGAATCCTTACGTACCGTCGATGCAAAACGATTGGAAACATCGATTATAACGTATTCGTGCCAATTATCGATAGAAACAACGATTGCGGGAGCTGGGAAGTGAATCCTTACCTATCGTCGATGCAAAACGATTGGAAACATCGAATAGAACGTATTCGTGCCAATTATCGATAGAAAGAACGATTGCGGGAGCTGGGAAGTGAATCCTTACCTACCGTCGGTGCAAAATTATTGGAAACGTCGAATATCACGTATTCGTGCCAATTATCGATAGTAGGAACGATGCGGGAGCTGGGAAGTGAATCCTTACCTACCGTCGATGCAAAACGATTGGAAACATCGAATAGCACGTAATCGTGCCAATTATCGATAGAAAGAACGATTGCGGGAGCTGGGAAGTTAATCCTTCCCTACCGTCGATGCAGAACGATTGGAAACTTCGAATATAACGTATTCGAGCCAATTATCGATAGACAGCACGATTGCGGGAGATGGGAGGTAAATCCTTACCTACGGTCGATGCAAAACGATTGGAAACATCGAATAGCACGTATTCGTGCCAATTATCGATAGAAAGAACGATTGCGGGAGCTGGGAAGTGAATCCTTACGTACCGTCGATGCAAAACGATTGGAAACATCGATTATAACGTATTCGTGCCAATTATCGATAGAAACAACGATTGCGGGAGCTGGGAAGTGAATCCTTACCTCCCGTCGATGCAGATCGATTGGAAACATCGAACATCACGTATTCGTGCCAATTATCGATAGAAAGAACGATTGCAGGAGCTGGGAAGTTAATCCTTCCCTACCGTCGGTGCAAAACGATTGGAAACATCGAATAGCACGTATTCGTGCCAATTATCGATAGAAAGAACAATTGCGGGAGCTGAGAAGTTAATCCTTACCTCCCGTCGATGCAGAACGATTGGAAACTTCGAATATAACGTATTCGAGCCAATTATTGATAGACAGCACGATTGCGGGAGATGGGAGGTAAATCCTTACCTACGGTCGATGCAAAACGATTGGAAACATCGAATAGCACGTATTCGTGCCTATTATCGATAGAAAGAACGATTGCGGGAGCTGGGAAGTGAATCCTTACGTACCGTCGATGCAAATCGATTGGAAACATCGATTATAACGTATTCGTGCCAATTATCGATAGAAAGAACGATTGCGGGAGCTGGGAAGTGAATCCTTACCTACCGTCGGTGCAAAATTTTTGGAAACGTCGAATATCACGTATTCGTGCCAATTATCGATAGAAGGAACGATGCGGGAGCAGGGAAGTGAATCCTTACGTACCGTCGATGCAAAACGATTGGAAACATCGATTATAACGTATTCGTGCCAATTATCGATAGAAACAACGATTGCGGGAGCTGGGAAGTAAATCCTTACCTACCGTCGATGCAAAACGATTGGAAACATCGAATAGCACGTATTCGTGCCAATTATCGATAGAAAGAACGATTGCGGGAGCTGGGAAGTTAATCCTTCCCTACCGTTGGTGCAAAACGATTGGAAACATCGAATAGCACGTATTCGTGCCAATTATCGATAGAAAGAACGATTGCGGGAGCTGGGAAGTGAATCCTTACGTACCGTCGATGCAAAACGATTGGAAACATCGATTATAACGTATTCGTGCCAATTATCGATAGAAACAACGATTGCGGGAGCTGGGAAGTGAATCCTTACCTATCGTCGATGCAGAACGATTGGAAACTTCGAATATAACGTATTCGAGCCAATTATCGATAGACAGCACGATTGCGGGAGCTGGGAGGTAAATCCTTACCTACGGTCGATGCAAAACGATTGGAAACATCGAATAGCACGTATTCGTGCCAATTATCGATAGAAAGAACGATTGCGGGAGCTGGGAGTAAATCCTTACCTACCGTCGATGCAAAACGATTGGAAACATCGAATAGCACGTATTCGTGCCAATTATCGATAGAAAGAACGATTGCGGGAACTGGGAAGTTAATCCTTCCCTACCGTCGGTGCAAAACGATTGGAAACATCGAATAGCACGTATTCGTGCCAATTATCGATAGAAAGAACAATTGCGGGAGCTGGGAAGTTAATCCTTACCTCCCGTCGATGCAGAACGATTGGAAACTTCGAATATAACGTATTCGAGCCAATTATCGATAGACAGCACGATTGCGGGAGATGGGAGGTAAATCCTTACCTACGGTCGATGCAAAACGATTGGAAACATCGAATAGCACGTATTCGTGCCAATTATCGATAGAAAGAACGATTGCGGGAGCTGGGAAGTGAATCCTTACGTACCGTCGATGCAAAACGATTGGAAACATCGATTATAACGTATTCGTGCCAATTATCGATAGAAACAACGATTGCGGGAGCTGGGAAGTGAATCCTTACCTATCGTCGATGCAGAACGATTGGAAACTTCGAATATAACGTATTCGAGCCAATTATCGATAGACAGCACGATTGCGGGAGATGGGAGGTAAATCCTTACCTACGGTCGATGCAAAACGATTGGAAACATCGAATAGCACGTATTCGTGCCAATTATCGATAGAAAGAACGATTGCGGGAGCTGGGAAGTGAATCCTTACGTACCGTCGATGCAAAACGATTGGAAACATCGATTATAACGTATTCGTGCCAATTATCGATAGAAACAACGATTGCGGGAGCTGGGAAGTGAATCCTTACCTATCGTCGATGCAAAACGATTGGAAACATCGAATATAACGTATTCGAGCCAATTATCGATAGACAGCACGATTGCGGGAGATGGGAGGTAAATCCTTACCTACGGTCGATGCAAATCGATTGGAAACATCGAATAGCACGTATTCGTGCCAATTATCGATAGAAAGAACGATTGCGGGAGCTGGGAAGTGAATCCTTACGTACCGTCGATGCAAAACGATTGGAAACATCGATTATAACGTATTCGTGCCAATTATCGATAGAAACAACGATTGCGGGAGCTGGGAAGTGAATCCTTACCTATCGTCGATGCAAAACGATTGGAAACATCGAATAGAACGTATTCGTGCCAATTATCGATAGAAAGAACGATTGCGGGAGCTGGGAAGTTAATCCTTCCCTACCGTCTGTGCAAAACGATTGGAAACATCGAATAGCACGTATTCGTGCCAATTATCGATAGAAAGAACGATTGCGGGAGCTGGGAAGTGAATCCTTACGTACCGTCGATGCAAAACGATTGGAAACATCGATTAAAACGTATTCGTGCCAATTATCGATAGAAACAACGATTGCGGGAGCTGGGAAGTGAATCCTTACCTATCGTCGATGCAGAACGATTGGAAACTTCGAATATAACGTATTCGAGCCAATTATCGATAGACAGCACGATTGCGGGAGATGGGAGGTAAATCCTTACCTACTGTCGATGCAAAACGATTGGAAACATCGAATAGCACGTATTCGTGCCAATTATCGATATAAAGAACGATTGCGGGAGCTGGGAAGTGAATCCTTACGTACCGTCGATGCAAAACGATTGGAAACATCGATTATAACGTATTCGTGCCAATTATCGATAGAAACAACGATTGCGGGAGCTGGGAAGTGAATCCTTACCTATCGTCGATGCAAAACGATTGGAAACATCGAATAGAACGTATTCGTGCCAATTATCGATAGAAAGAACGATTGCGGGAGCTGGGAAGTGAATCCTTACCTACCGTCGGTGCAAAATTATTGGAAACGTCGAATATCACGTATTCGTGCCAATTATCGATAGTAGGAACGATGCGGGAGCTGGGAAGTGAATCCTTACCTACCGTCGATGCAAAACGATTGGAAACATCGAATAGCACGTAATCGTGCCAATTATCGATAGAAAGAACGATTGCGGGAGCTGGGAAGTTAATCCTTCCCTACCGTCGATGCAGAACGATTGGAAACTTCGAATATAACGTATTCGAGCCAATTATCGATAGACAGCACGATTGCGGGAGATGGGAGGTAAATCCTTACCTACGGTCGATGCAAAACGATTGGAAACATCGAATAGCACGTATTCGTGCCAATTATCGATAGAAAGAACGATTGCGGGAGCTGGGAAGTGAATCCTTACGTACCGTCGATGCAAAACGATTGGAAACATCGATTATAACGTATTCGTGCCAATTATCGATAGAAACAACGATTGCGGGAGCTGGGAAGTGAATCCTTACCTATCGTCGATGCAAAACGATTGGAAACATCGAATAGAACGTATTCGTGCCAATTATCGATAGAAAGAACGATTGCGGGAGCTGGGAAGTTAATCCTTCCCTACCGTCTGTGCAAAACGATTGGAAACATCGAATAGCACGTATTCGTGCCAATTATCGATAGAAAGAACGATTGCGGGAGCTGGGAAGTGAATCCTTACCTATCGTCGATGCAGAACGATTGGAAACTTCGAATATAACGTATTCGAGCCAATTATCGATAGACAGCACGATTGCGGGAGATGGGAGGTAAATCCTTACCTACTGTCGATGCAAAACGATTGGAAACATCGAATAGCACGTATTCGTGCCAATTATCGATAGAAAGAACGATTGCGGGAGCTGGGAAGTGAATCCTTACGTACCGTCGATGCAAAACGATTGGAAACATCGATTATAACGTATTCGTGCCAATTATCGATAGAAACAACGATTGCGGGAGCTGGGAAGTGAATCCTTACCTATCGTCGATGCAAAACGATTGGAAACATCGAATAGAACGTATTCGTGCCAATTATCGATAGAAAGAACGATTGCGGGAGCTGGGAAGTGAATCCTTACCTACCGTCGGTGCAAAATTATTGGAAACGTCGAATATCACGTATTCGTGCCAATTATCGATAGTAGGAACGATGCGGGAGCTGGGAAGTGAATCCTTACGTACCGTCGATGCAAAACGATTGGAAACATCGATTATAACGTATTCGTGCCAATTATCGATAGAAACAACGATTGCGGGAGCTGGGAAGTGAATCCTTACCTACCGTCGATGCAAAACGATTGGAAACATCGAATAGCACGTAATCGTGCCAATTATCGATAGAAAGAACGATTGCGGGAGCTGGGAAGTTAATCCTTCCCTACCGTCGATGCAGAACGATTGGAAACTTCGAATATAACGTATTCGAGCCAATTATCGATAGACAGCACGATTGCGGGAGATGGGAGGTAAATCCTTACCTACGGTCGATGCAAAACGATTGGAAACATCGAATAGCACGTATTCGTGCCAATTATCGATAGAAAGAACGATTGCGGGAGCTGGGAAGTGAATCCTTACGTACCGTCGATGCAAAACGATTGGAAACATCGATTATAACGTATTCGTGCCAATTATCGATAGAAACAACGATTGCGGGAGCTGGGAAGTGAATCCTTACCTATCGTCGATGCAAAACGATTGGAAACATCGAATAGAACGTATTCGTGCCAATTATCGATAGAAAGAACGATTGCGGGAGCTGGGAAGTTAATCCTTCCCTACCGTCTGTGCAAAACGATTGGAAACATCGAATAGCACGTATTCGTGCCAATTATCGATAGAAAGAACGATTGCGGGAGCTGGGAAGTGAATCCTTACGTACCGTCGATGCAAAACGATTGGAAACATCGATTATAACGTATTCGTGCCAATTATCGATAGAAACAACGATTGCGGGAGCTGGGAAGTGAATCCTTACCTATCGTCGATGCAGAACGATTGGAAACTTCGAATATAACGTATTCGAGCCAATTATCGATAGACAGCACGATTGCGGGAGATGGGAGGTAAATCCTTACCTACTGTCGATGCAAAACGATTGGAAACATCGAATAGCACGTATTCGTGCCAATTATCGATAGACAGCACGATTGCGGGAGATGGGAGGTAAATCCTTACCTACGGTCGATGCAAAACGATTGGAAACATCGAATAGCACGTATTCGTGCCAATTATCGATAGAAAGAACGATTGCGGGAGCTGGGAAGTGAATCCTTACGTACCGTCGATGCAAAACGATTGGAAACATCGATTATAACGTATTCGTGCCAATTATCGATAGAAACAACGATTGCGGGAGCTGGGAAGTGAATCCTTACCTATCGTCGATGCAAAACGATTGGAAACATCGAATAGAACGTATTCGTGCCAATTATCGATAGAAAGAACGATTGCGGGAGCTGGGAAGTTAATCCTTCCCTACCGTCTGTGCAAAACGATTGGAAACATCGAATAGCACGTATTCGTGCCAATTATCGATAGAAAGAACGATTGCGGGAGCTGGGAAGTGAATCCTTACGTACCGTCGATGCAAAACGATTGGAAACATCGATTATAACGTATTCGTGCCAATTATCGATAGAAACAACGATTGCGGGAGCTGGGAAGTGAATCCTTACCTATCGTCGATGCAGAACGATTGGAAACTTCGAATATAACGTATTCGAGCCAATTATCGATAGACAGCACGATTGCGGGAGATGGGAGGTAAATCCTTACCTACTGTCGATGCAAAACGATTGGAAACATCGAATAGCACGTATTCGTGCCAATTATCGATAGAAAGAACGATTGCGGGAGCTGGGAAGTGAATCCTTACGTACCGTCGATGCAAAACGATTGGAAACATCGATTATAACGTATTCGTGCCAATTATCGATAGAAACAACGATTGCGGGAGCTGGGAAGTGAATCCTTACCTATCGTCGATGCAAAACGATTGGAAACATCGAATAGAACGTATTCGTGCCAATTATCGATAGAAAGAACGATTGCGGGAGCTGGGAAGTGAATCCTTACCTACCGTCGGTGCAAAATTATTGGAAACGTCGAATATCACGTATTCGTGCCAATTATCGATAGTAGGAACGATGCGGGAGCTGGGAAGTGAATCCTTACGTACCGTCGATGCAAAACGATTGGAAACATCGATTATAACGTATTCGTGCCAATTATCGATAAAAACAACGATTGCGGGAGCTGGGAAGTGAATCCTTACCTCCCATCCATGCAGATCGATTGGAAACATCGAATATCACTTATTCGTGCCAATTATCGATAGAAAGAACGATTGCGGGAGCTGGGAAGTGAATCCTTACCTACCGTCGACGCAAAACGATTGGAAACATCGATTATAACGTATTCGTGCCAATTATCAATAGAAAGAACGATTGCGGGAGCTCGGAAGTGAATCCTTACATACCGTCGGTGCAAAACGATTGGAAACGTCGAATATCACGTATTCGTGCCAATTATCGATAGAAGGAACGATGCGGGAGCTGGGAAGTGAATCCTTACGTACCGTCGATGCAAAACGATTGGAAACATCGATTATAACGTATTCGTGCCAATTATCGATAGAAACAACGATTGCGGGAGCTGGGAAGTAAATCCTTACCTACCGTCGATGCAAAACGATTGGAAACATCGAATAGCACGTAATCGTGCCAATTATCGATAGAAAGAACGATTGCGGGAGCTGGGAAGTTAATCCTTCCCTACCGTCAGTGCAAAACGATTGGAAACGTCGAATATCACGTATTCGTGCCAATTATCGATAGAAGGAACGATGCGGGAGCTGGGAAGTGAATCCTTACGTACCGTCGATGCAAAACGATTGGAAACATCGATTATAACGTATTCGTGCCAATTATCGATAGAAACAACGATTGCGGGAGCTGGGAAGTAAATCCTTACCTACCGTCGATGCAAAACGATTGGAAACATCGAATAGCACGCATTCGTGCCAATTATCGATAGAAAGAACGATTGCGGGAGCTGGGAAGTGAATCCTTACGTACCGTCGATGCAAAACGATTGGAAACATCGATTATAACGTATTCGTGCCAATTATCGATAGAAACAACGATTGCGGGAGCTGGGAAGTGAATCCTTACCTATCGTCGATGCAGAACGATTGGAAACTTCGAATATAACGTATTCGAGCCAATTATCGATAGACAGCACGATTGCGGGAGATGGGAGGTAAATCCTTACCTACGGTCGATGCAAAACGATTGGAAACATCGAATAGCACGTATTCGTGCCAATTATCGATAGAAAGAACGATTGCGGGAGCTGGGAAGTGAATCCTTACGTACCGTCGATGCAAAACGATTGGAAACATCGATTATAACGTATTCGTGCCAATTATCGATAGAAACAACGATTGCGGGAGCTGGGAAGTGAATCCTTACCTATCGTCGATGCAAAACGATTGGAAACATCGAATAGAACGTATTCGTGCCAATTATCGATAGAAAGAACGATTGCGGGAGCTGGGAAGTGAATCCTTCCCTACCGTCGGTGCAAAATTATTGGAAACGTCGAATATCACGTATTCGTGCCAATTATCGATAGAAGGAACGATGCGGGAGCTGGGAAGTGAATCCTTACGTACCGTCGATGCAAAACGATTGGAAACATCGATTATAACGTATTCGTGCCAATTATCGATAGAAACAACGATTGCGGGAGCTGGGAAGTGAATCCTTACCTCCCATCCATGCAGATCGATTGGAAACATCGAATATCACTTATTCGTGCCAATTATCGATAGAAAGAACGATTGCGGGAGCTGGGAAGTGAATCCTTACCTACCGTCGATGCAAAACGATTGGAAACATCGATTATAACGTATTCGTGCCAATTATCAATAGAAAGAACGATTGCGGGAGCTCGGAAGTGAATCCTTACATACCGTCGGTGCAAAACGATTGGAAACGTCGAATATCACGTATTCGTGCCAATTATCGATAGAAGGAACGATGCGGGAGCTGGGAAGTGAATCCTTACGTACCGTCGATGCAAAACGATTGGAAACATCGATTATAACGTATTCGTGCCAATTATCGATAGAAACAACGATTGCGGGAGCTGGGAAGTGAATCCTTACCTCCCGTCGATGCAGATCGATTGGAAACATCGAACATCACGTATTCGTGCCAATTATCGATAGAAAGAACGATTGCGGGTGCTGGGAAGTTAATCCTTCCCTACCGTCGGTGCAAAACGATTGGAAACATCGAATAGCACGTATTCGTGCCAATTATCGATAGAAAGAACAATTGCGGGAGCTGGGAAGTTAATCCTTACCTCCCGTCGATGCAGAACGATTGGAAACTTCGAATATAACGTATTCGAGCCAATTATTGATAGACAGCACGATTGCGGGAGATGGGAGGTAAATCCTTACCTACGGTCGATGCAAAACGATTGGAAACATCGAGTAGCACGTATTCGTGCCAATTATCGATAGAAAGAACGATTGCGGGAGCTGGGAAGTGAATCCTTACGTACCGTCGATGCAAAACGATTGGAAACATCGATTATAACGTATTCGTGCCAATTATCGATAGAAAGAACGATTGCGGGAGCTGGGAAGTGAATCCTTACCTACCGTCGGTGCAAAATTTTTGGAAACGTCGAATATCACGTATTCGTGCCAATTATCGATAGAAGGAACGATGCGGGAGCTGGGAAGTGAATCCTTACGTACCGTCGATGCAAAACGATTGGAAACATCGATTATAACGTATTCGTGCCAATTATCGATAGAAACAACGATTGCGGGAGCTGGGAAGTAAATCCTTACCTACCGTCGATGCAAAACGATTGGAAACATCGAATAGCACGTATTCGTGCCAATTATCGATAGAAAGAACGATTGCGGGAGCTGGGAAGTTAATCCTTCCCTACCGTCGGTGCAAAACGATTGGAAACATCGAATAGAACGTATTCGTGCCAATTATCGATAGAAAGAACGATTGCGGGAGCTGGGAAGTTAATCCTTACCTCCCGTCGATGCAGAACGATTGGAAACTTCGAATATAACGTATTCGAGCCAATTATCGATAGACAGCACGATTGCGGGAGATGGGAGGTAAATCCTTACCTACGGTCGATGCAAAACGATTGGAAACATCGAATAGCACGTATTCGTGCCAATTATCGATAGAAAGAACGATTGCGGGAGCTGGGAAGTGAATCCTTACGTACCGTCGATGCAAAACGATTGGAAACATCGATTATAACGTATTCGTGCCAATTATCGATAGAAGCAACGATTGCGGGAGCTGGGAAGTGAATCCTTACCTATCGTCGATGCAGAACGATTGGAAACTTCGAATATAACGTATTCGAGCCAATTATCGATAGACAGCACGATTGCGGGAGATGGGAGGTAAATCCTTACCTACGGTCGATGCAAAACGATTGGAAACATCGAATAGCACGTATTCGTGCCAATTATCGATAGAAAGAACGATTGCGGGAGCTGGGAAGTGAATCCTTACGTACCGTCGATGCAAAACGATTGGAAACATCGATTATAACGTATTCGTGCCAATTATCGATAGAAACAACGATTGCGGGAGCTGGGAAGTGAATCCTTACCTATCGTCGATGCAAAACGATTGGAAACATCGAATAGAACGTATTCGTGCCAATTATCGATAGAAAGAACGATTGCGGGAGCTGGGAAGTTAATCCTTCCCTACCGTCTGTGCAAAACGATTGGAAACATCGAATAGCACGTATTCGTGCCAATTATCGATAGAAAGAACGATTGCGGGAGCTGGGAAGTGAATCCTTACGTACCGTCGATGCAAAACGATTGGAAACATCGATTATAACGTATTCGTGCCAATTATCGATAGAAACAACGATTGCGGGAGCTGGGAAGTGAATCCTTACCTATCGTCGATGCAGAACGATTGGAAACCTCGAATATAACGTATTCGAGCCAATTATCGATAGACAGCACGATTGCGGGAGATGGGAGGTAAATCCTTACCTACGGTCGATGCAAAACGATTGGAAACATCGAATAGCACGTATTCGTGCCAATTATCGATAGAAAGAACGATTGCGGGAGCTGGGAAGTGAATCCTTCCCTACCGTCGGTGCAAAATTATTGGAAACGTCGAATATCACGTATTCGTGCCAATTATCGATAGAAGGAACGATGCGGGAGCTGGGCAGTGAATCCTTACGTATCGTCGATGCAAAACGATTGGAAACATCGATTATAACGTATTCGTGCCAATTATCGATAGAAAGAACGATTGCGGGAGCTGGGAAGTTAATCCTTCCCTACCGTCTGTGCAAAACGATTGGAAACATCGAATAGCACGTATTCGTGCCAATTATCGATAGAAAGAACGATTGCGGGAGCTGGGAAGTGAATCCTTACGTACCGTCGATGCAAAACGATTGGAAACATCGATTATAACGTATTCGTGCCAATTATCGATAGAAACAACGATTGCGGGAGCTGGGAAGTGAATCCTTACCTATCGTCGATGCAGAACGATTGGAAACCTCGAATATAACGTATTCGAGCCAATTATCGATAGACAGCACGATTGCGGGAGATGGGAGGTAAATCCTTACCTACGGTCGATGCAAAACGATTGGAAACATCGAATAGCACGTATTCGTGCCAATTATCGATAGAAAGAACGATTGCGGGAGCTGGGAAGTGAATCCTTACGTACCGTCGATGCAAAACGATTGGAAACATCGATTATAACGTATTCGTGCCAATTATCGATAGAAACAACGATTGCGGGAGCTGGGAAGTGAATCCTTACCTATCGTCGATGCAAAACGATTGGAAACATCGAATAGAACGTATTCGTGCCAATTATCGATAGAAAGAACGATTGCGGGAGCTGGGAAGTGAATCCTTACCTACCATCGGTGCAAAATTATTGGAAACGTCGAATATCACGTATTCGTGCCAATTATCGATAGTAGGAACGATGCGGGAGCTGGGAAGTGAATCCTTACGTACCGTCGATGCAAAACGATTGGAAACATCGATTATAACGTATTCGTGCCAATTATCGATAGAAACAACGATTGCGGGAGCTGGGAAGTGAATCCTTACCTCCCATCCATGCAGATCGATTGGAAACATCGAATATCACTTATTCGTGCCAATTATCGATAGAAAGAACGATTGCGGGAGCTGGGAAGTGAATCCTTACCTACCGTCGATGCAAAACGATTGGAAACATCGATTATAACGTATTCGTGCCAATTATCAATAGAAAGAACGATTGCGGGAGCTCGGAAGTGAATCCTTACATACCGTCGGTGCAAAACGATTGGAAACGTCGAATATCACGTATTCGTGCCAATTATCGATAGAAGGAACGATGCGGGAGCTGGGAAGTGAATCCTTACGTACCGTCGATGCAAAACGATTGGAAACATCGATTATAACGTATTCGTGCCAATTATCGATAGAAACAACGATTGCGGGAGCTGGGAAGTGAATCCTTACCTCCCGTCGATGCAGATCGATTGGAAACATCGAACATCACGTATTCGTGCCAATTATCGATAGAAAGAACGATTGCGGGAGCTGGGAAGTTAATCCTTCCCTACCGTCGGTGCAAAACGATTGGAAACATCGAATAGCACGTATTCGTGCCAATTATCGATAGAAAGAACAATTGCGGGAGCTGGGAAGTTAATCCTTACCTCCCGTCGATGCAGAACGATTGGAAACTTCGAATATAACGTATTCGAGCCAATTATTGATAGACAGCACGATTGCGGGAGATGGGAGGTAAATCCTTACCTACGGTCGATGCAAAACGATTGGAAACATCGAATAGCACGTATTCGTGCCAATTATCGATAGAAAGAACGATTGCGGGAGCTGGGAAGTGAATCCTTACGTACCGTCGATGCAAAACGATTGGAAACATCGATTATAACGTATTCGTGCCAATTATCGATAGAAAGAACGATTGCGGGAGCTGGGAAGTGAATCCTTACCTACCGTCGGTGCAAAATTTTTGGAAACGTCGAATATCACGTATTCGTGCCAATTATCGATAGAAGGAACGATGCGGGAGCTGGGAAGTGAATCCTTACGTACCGTCGATGCAAAACGATTGGAAACATCGATTATAACGTATTCGTGCCAATTATCGATAGAAACAACGATTGCGGGAGCTGGGAAGTAAATCCTTACCTACCGTCGATGCAAAACGATTGGAAACATCGAATAGCACGTATTCGTGCCAATTATCGATAGAAAGAACGATTGCGGGAGCTGGGAAGTTAATCCCTCCCTACCGTCGGTGCAAAACGATTGGAAACATCGAATAGAACGTATTCGTGCCAATTATCGATAGAAAGAACGATTGCGGGAGCTGGGAAGTTAATCCTTACCTCCCGTAGATGCAGAACGATTGGAAACTTCGAATATAACGTATTCGAGCCAATTATCGATAGACAGCACGATTGCGGGAGATGGGAGGTAAATCCTTACCTACGGTCGATGCAAAACGATTGGAAACATCGAATAGCACGTATTCGTGCCAATTATCGATAGAAAGAACGATTGCGGGAGCTGGGAAGTGAATCCTTACGTACCGTCGATGCAAAACGATTGGAAACATCGATTATAACGTATTCGTGCCAATTATCGATAGAAGCAACGATTGCGGGAGCTGGGAAGTGAATCCTTACCTATCGTCGATGCAGAACGATTGGAAACTTCGAATATAACGTATTCGAGCCAATTATCGATAGACAGCACGATTGCGGGAGATGGGAGGTAAATCCTTACCTACGGTCGATGCAAAACGATTGGAAACATCGAATAGCACGTATTCGTGCCAATTATCGATAGAAAGAACGATTGCGGGAGCTGGGAAGTGAATCCTTACGTACCGTCGATGCAAAACGATTGGAAACATCGATTATAACGTATTCGTGCCAATTATCGATAGAAACAACGATTGCGGGAGCTGGGAAGTGAATCCTTACCTATCGTCGATGCAAAACGATTGGAAACATCGAATAGAACGTATTCGTGCCAATTATCAATAGAAAGAACGATTGCGGGAGCTGGGAAGTTAATCCTTCCCTACCGTCTGTGCAAAACGATTGGAAACATCGAATAGCACGTATTCGTGCCAATTATCGATAGAAAGAACGATTGCGGGAGCTGGGAAGTGAATCCTTACGTACCGTCGATGCAAAACGATTGGAAACATCGATTATAACGTATTCGAGCCAATTATCGATAGACAGCACGATTGCGGGAGATGGGAGGTAAATCCTTACCTACGGTCGATGCAAACGATTGGAAACATCGAATAGCACGTATTCGTGCCAATTATCGATAGAAAGAACGATTGCGGGAGCTGGGAAGTGAATCCTTACGTACCGTCGATGCAAAACGATTGGAAACATCGATTATAACGTATTCGTGCCAATTATCGATAGAAACAACGATTGCGGGAGCTGGGAAGTGAATCCTTACCTATCGTCGATGCAAAACGACTGGAAACATCGAATAGAACGTATTCGTGCCAATTATCGATAGAAAGAACGATTGCGGGAGCTGGGAAGTGAATCCTTACCTACCATCGGTGCAAAATTATTGGAAACGTCGAATATCACGTATTCGTGCCAATTATCGATAGTAGGAACGATGCGGGAGCTGGGAAGTGAATCCTTACGTACCGTCGATGCAAAACGATTGGAAACATCGATTATAACGTATTCGTGCCAATTATCGATTTGAAACAACGATTGCGGGAGCTGGGAAGTGAATCCTTACCTACCGTCGATGCAAAACGATTGGAAACATCGAATAGCACGTAATCGTGCCAATTATCGATAGAAAGAACGATTGCGGGAGCTGGGAAGTTAATCCTTCCCTACCGTCGATGCAGAACGATTGGAAACTTCGAATATAACGTATTCGAGCCAATTATCGATAGACAGCACGATTGCGGGTGATGGGAGGTAAATCCTTACCTACGGTCGATGCAAAACGATCGGAAACATCGAATAGCACGTATTCGTGCCAATTATCGATAGAAAGAACGATTGCGGGAGCTGGGAAGTGAATCCTTACGTACCGTCGATGCAAAACGATTGGAAACATCGATTATAACGTATTCGTGCCAATTATCGATAGAAACAACGATTGCGGGAGCTGGGAAGTGAATCCTTACCTATCGTCGATGCAAAACGATTGGAAACATCGAATAGAACGTATTCGTGCCAATTATCGATAGAAAGAACGATTGCGGGAGCTGGGAAGTGAATCCTTACCTACCATCGGTGCAAAATTATTGGAAACGTCGAATATCACGTATTCGTGCCAATTATCGATAGTAGGAACGATGCGGGAGCTGGGAAGTGAATCCTTACGTACCGTCGATGCAAAACGATTGGAAACATCGATTATAACGTATTCGTGCCAATTATCGATAGAAACAACGATTGCGGGAGCTGGGAAGTGAATCCTTACCTCCCATCCATGCAGATCGATTGGAAACATCGAATATCACTTATTCGTGCCAATTATCGATAGAAAGAACGATTGCGGGAGCTGGGAAGTGAATCCTTACCTACCGTCGATGCAAAACGATTGGAAACATCGATTATAACGTATTCGTGCCAATTATCAATAGAAAGAACGATTGCGGGAGCTCGGAAGTGAATCCTTACATACCGTCGGTGCAAAACGATTGGAAACGTCGAATATCACGTATTCGTGCCAATTATCGATAGAAGGAACGATGCGGGAGCTGGGAAGTGAATCCTTACGTACCGTCGATGCAAAACGATTGGAAACATCGATTATAACGTATTCGTGCCAATTATCGATAGAAACAACGATTGCGGGAGCTGGGAAGTGAATCCTTACCTCCCGTCGATGCAGATCGATTGGAAACATCGAACATCACGTCTTCGTGCCAATTATCGATAGAAAGAACGATTGCGGGAGCTGGGAAGTTAATCCTTCCCTACCGTCGGTGCAAAACGATTGGAAATATCGAATAGCACGTATTCGTGCCAATTATCGATAGAAAGAACAATTGCGGGAGCTGGGAAGTTAATCCTTACCTCCCGTCGATGCAGAACGATTGGAAACTTCGAATATAACGTATTCGAGCCAATTATTGATAGACAGCACGATTGCGGGAGATGGGAGGTAAATCCTTACCTACGGTCGATGCAAAACGATTGGAAACATCGAATAGCACGTATTCGTGCCAATTATCGATAGAAAGAACGATTGCGGGAGCTGGGAAGTGAATCCTTACGTACCGTCGATGCAAAACGATTGGAAACATCGATTATAACGTATTCGTGCCAATTATCGATAGAAAGAACGATTGCGGGAGCTGGGAAGTGAATCCTTACCTACCGTCGGTGCAAAATTTTTGGAAACGTCGAATATCACGTATTCGTGCCAATTATCGATAGAAGGAACGATGCGGGAGCTGGGAAGTGAATCCTTACGTACCGTCGATGCAAAACGATTGGAAACATCGATTATAACGTATTCGTGCCAATTATCGATAGAAACAACGATTGCGGGAGCTGGGAAGTAAATCCTTACCTACCGTCGATGCAAAACGATTGGAAACATCGAATAGCACGTATTCGTGCCAATTATCGATAGAAAGAACGATTGCGGGAGCTGGGAAGTTAATCCTTCCCTACCGTCGGTGCAAAACGATTGGAAACATCGAATAGAACGTATTCGTGCCAATTATCGATAGAAAGAACGATTGCGGGAGCTGGGAAGTTAATCCTTACCTCCCGTCGATGCAGAACGATTGGAAACTTCGAATATAACGTATTCGAGCCAATTATCGATAGACAGCACGATTGCGGGAGATGGGAGGTAAATCCTTACCTACGGTCGATGCAAAACGATTGGAAACATCGAATAGCACGTATTCGTGCCAATTATCGATAGAAAGAACGATTGCGGGAGCTGGGAAGTGAATCCTTACGTACCGTCGATGCAAAACGATTGGAAACATCGATTATAACGTATTCGTGCCAATTATCGATAGAAGCAACGATTGCGGGAGCTGGGAAGTGAATCCTTACCTATCGTCGATGCAGAACGATTGGAAACTTCGAATATAACGTATTCGAGCCAATTATCGATAGACAGCACGATTGCGGGAGATGGGAGGTAAATCCTTACCTACGGTCGATGCAAAACGATTGGAAACATCGAATAGCACGTACTCGTGCCAATTATCGATAGAAAGAACGATTGCGGGAGCTGGGAAGTGAATCCTTACGTACCGTCGATGCAAAACGATTGGAAACATCGATTATAACGTATTCGTGCCAATTATCGATAGAAACAACGATTGCGGGAGCTGGGAAGTGAATCCTGACCTATCGTCGATGCAAAACGATTGGAAACATCGAATAGAACGTATTCGTGCCAATTATCGATAGAAAGAACGATTGCGGGAGCTGGGAAGTTAATCCTTCCCTACCGTCTGTGCAAAACGATTGGAAACATCGAATAGCACGTATTCGTGCCAATTATCGATAGAAAGAACGATTGCGGGAGCTGGGAAGTGAATCCTTACGTACCGTCGATGCAAAACGATTGGAAACATCGATTATAACGTATTCGTGCCAATTATCGATAGAAACAACGATTGCGGGAGCTGGGAAGTGAATCCTTACCTATCGTCGATGCAGAACGATTGGAAACCTCGAATATAACGTATTCGAGCCAATTATCGATAGACAGCACGATTGCGGGAGATGGGAGGTAAATCCTTACCTACGGTCGATGCAAAACGATTGGAAACATCGAATAGCACGTATTCGTGCCAATTATCGATAGAAAGAACGATTGCGGGAGCTGGGAAGTGAATCCTTCCCTACCGTCGGTGCAAAATTATTGGAAACGTCGAATATCACGTATTCGTGCCAATTATCGATAGAAGGAACGATGCGGGAGCTGGGCAGTGAATCCTTACGTATCGTCGATGCAAAACGATTGGAAACATCGATTATAACGTATTCGTGCCAATTATCGATAGAAAGAACGATTGCGGGAGCTGGGAAGTTAATCCTTCCCTACCGTCTGTGCAAAACGATTGGAAACATCGAATAGCACGTATTCGTGCCAATTATCGATAGAAAGAACGATTGCGGGAGCTGGGAAGTGAATCCTTACGTACCGTCGATGCAAAACGATTGGAAACATCGATTATAACGTATTCGTGCCAATTATCGATAGAAACAACGATTGCGGGAGCTGGGAAGTGAATCCTTACCTATCGTCGATGCAGAACGATTGGAAACCTCGAATATAACGTATTCGAGCCAATTATCGATAGACAGCACGATTGCGGGAGATGGGAGGTAAATCCTTACCTACGGTCGATGCAAAACGATTGGAAACATCGAATAGCACGTATTCGTGCCAATTATCGATAGAAAGAACGATTGCGGGAGCTGGGAAGTGAATCCTTACGTACCGTCGATGCAAAACGATTGGAAACATCGATTATAACGTATTCGTGCCAATTATCGATAGAAACAACGATTGCGGGAGCTGGGAAGTGAATCCTTACCTATCGTCGATGCAAAACGATTGGAAACATCGAATAGAACGTATTCGTGCCAATTATCGATAGAAAGAACGATTGCGGGAGCTGGGAAGTGAATCCTTACCTACCATCGGTGCAAAATTATTGGAAACGTCGAATATCACGTATTCGTGCCAATTATCGATAGTAGGAACGATGCGGGAGCTGGGAAGTGAATCCTTACGTACCGTCGATGCAAAACGATTGGAAACATCGATTATAACGTATTCGTGCCAATTATCGATAGAAACAACGATTGCGGGAGCTGGGAAGTGAATCCTTACCTCCCATCCATGCAGATCGATTGGAAACATCGAATATCACTTATTCGTGCCAATTATCGATAGAAAGAACGATTGCGGGAGCTGGGAAGTGAATCCTTACCTACCGTCGATGCAAAACGATTGGAAACATCGATTATAACGTATTCGTGCCAATTATCAATAGAAAGAACGATTGCGGGAGCTCGGAAGTGAATCCTTACATACCGTCGGTGCAAAACGATTGGAAACGTCGAATATCACGTATTCGTGCCAATTATCGATAGAAGGAACGATGCGGGAGCTGGGAAGTGAATCCTTACGTACCGTCGATGCAAAACGATTGGAAACATCGATTATAACGTATTCGTGCCAATTATCGATAGAAACAACGATTGCGGGAGCTGGGAAGTGAATCCTTACCTCCCGTCGATGCAGATCGATTGGAAACATCGAACATCACGTATTCGTGCCAATTATCGATAGAAAGAACGATTGCGGGAGCTGGGAAGTTAATCCTTCCCTACCGTCGGTGCAAAACGATTGGAAACATCGAATAGCACGTATTCGTGCCAATTATCGATAGAAAGAACAATTGCGGGAGCTGGGAAGTTAATCCTTACCTCCCGTCGACGCAGAACGATTGGAAACTTCGAATATAACGTATTCGAGCCAATTATTGATAGACAGCACGATTGCGGGAGATGGGAGGTAAATCCTTACCTACGGTCGATGCAAAACGATTGGAAACATCGAATAGCACGTATTCGTGCCAATTATCGATAGAAAGAACGATTGCGGGAGCTGGGAAGTGAATCCTTACGTACCGTCGATGCAAAACGATTGGAAACATCGATTATAACGTATTCGTGCCAATTATCGATAGAAAGAACGATTGCGGGAGCTGGGAAGTGAATCCTTACCTACCGTCGGTGCAAAATTTTTGGAAACGTCGAATATCACGTATTCGTGCCAATTATCGATAGAAGGAACGATGCGGGAGCTGGGAAGTGAATCCTTACGTACCGTCGATGCAAAACGATTGGAAACATCGATTATAACGTATTCGTGCCAATTATCGATAGAAACAACGATTGCGGGAGCTGGGAAGTAAATCCTTACCTACCGTCGATGCAAAACGATTGGAAACATCGAATAGCACGTATTCGTGCCAATTATCGATAGAAAGAACGATTGCGGGAGCTGGGAAGTTAATCCCTCCCTACCGTCGGTGCAAAACGATTGGAAACATCGAATAGAACGTATTCGTGCCAATTATCGATAGAAAGAACGATTGCGGGAGCTGGGAAGTTAATCCTTACCTCCCGTAGATGCAGAACGATTGGAAACTTCGAATATAACGTATTCGAGCCAATTATCGATAGACAGCACGATTGCGGGAGATGGGAGGTAAATCCTTACCTACGGTCGATGCAAAACGATTGGAAACATCGAATAGCACGTATTCGTGCCAATTATCGATAGAAAGAACGATTGCGGGAGCTGGGAAGTGAATCCTTACGTACCGTCGATGCAAAACGATTGGAAACATCGATTATAACGTATTCGTGCCAATTATCGATAGAAGCAACGATTGCGGGAGCTGGGAAGTGAATCCTTACCTATCGTCGATGCAGAACGATTGGAAACTTCGAATATAACGTATTCGAGCCAATTATCGATAGACAGCACGATTGCGGGAGATGGGAGGTAAATCCTTACCTACGGTCGATGCAAAACGATTGGAAACATCGAATAGCACGTATTCGTGCCAATTATCGATAGAAAGAACGATTGCGGGAGCTGGGAAGTGAATCCTTACGTACCGTCGATGCAAAACGATTGGAAACATCGATTATAACGTATTCGTGCCAATTATCGATAGAAACAACGATTGCGGGAGCTGGGAAGTGAATCCTTACCTATCGTCGATGCAAAACGATTGGAAACATCGAATAGAACGTATTCGTGCCAATTATCGATAGAAAGAACGATTGCGGGAGCTGGGAAGTTAATCCTTCCCTACCGTCTGTGCAAAACGATTGGAAACATCGAATAGCACGTATTCGTGCCAATTATCGATAGAAAGAACGATTGCGGGAGCTGGGAAGTGAATCCTTACGTACCGTCGATGCAAAACGATTGGAAACATCGATTATAACGTATTCGAGCCAATTATCGATAGACAGCACGATTGCGGGAGATGGGAGGTAAATCCTTACCTACGGTCGATGCAAACGATTGGAAACATCGAATAGCACGTATTCGTGCCAATTATCGATAGAAAGAACGATTGCGGGAGCTGGGAAGTGAATCCTTACGTACCGTCGATGCAAAACGATTGGAAACATCGATTATAACGTATTCGTGCCAATTATCGATAGAAACAACGATTGCGGGAGCTGGGAAGTGAATCCTTACCTATCGTCGATGCAAAACGATTGGAAACATCGAATAGAACGTATTCGTGCCAATTATCGATAGAAAGAACGATTGCGGGAGCTGGGAAGTGAATCCTTACCTACCATCGGTGCAAAATTATTGGAAACGTCGAATATCACGTATTCGTGCCAATTATCGATAGTAGGAACGATGCGGGAGCTGGGAAGTGAATCCTTACGTACCGTCGATGCAAAACGATTGGAAACATCGATTATAACGTATTCGTGCCAATTATCGATTTGAAACAACGATTGCGGGAGCTGGGAAGTGAATCCTTACCTACCGTCGATGCAGAACGATTGGAAACATCGATTATAACGTATTCGTGCCAATTATCGATAGAAACAACGATTGCGGGAGCTGGGAAGTGAATCCTTACCTCCCATCCATGCAGATCGATTGGAAACATCGAATATCACTTATTCGTGCCAATTATCGATAGAAAGAACGATTGCGGGAGCTGGGAAGTGAATCCTTACCTACCGTCGATGCAAAACGATTGGAAACATCGATTATAACGTATTCGTGCCAATTATCAATAGAAAGAACGATTGCGGGAGCTCGGAAGTGAATCCTTACATACCGTCGGTGCAAAACGATTGGAAACGTCGAATATCACGTATTCGTGCCAATTATCGATAGAAGGAACGATGCGGGAGCTGGGAAGTGAATCCTTACGTACCGTCGATGCAAAACGATTGGAAACATCGATTATAACGTATTCGTGCCAATTATCGATAGAAACAACGATTGCGGGAGCTGGGAAGTGAATCCTTACCTCCCGTCGATGCAGATCGATTGGAAACATCGAACATCACGTATTCGTGCCAATTATCGATAGAAAGAACGATTGCGGGAGCTGGGAAGTTAATCCTTCCCTACCGTCGGTGCAAAACGATTGGAAACATCGAATAGCACGTATTCGTGCCAATTATCGATAGAAACAACGATTGCGGGAGCTGGGAAGTGAATCCTTACCTATCGTCGATGCAAAACGATTGGAAACATCGAATAGAACGTATTCGTGCCAATTATCGATAGAAAGAACGATTGCGGGAGCTGGGAAGTGAATCCTTACCTACCATCGGTGCAAAATTATTGGAAACGTCGAATATCACGTATTCGTGCCAATTATCGATAGTAGGAACGATGCGGGAGCTGGGAAGTGAATCCTTACGTACCGTCGATGCAAAACGATTGGAAACATCGATTATAACGTATTCGTGCCAATTATCGATAGAAACAACGATTGCGGGAGCTGGGAAGTGAATCCTTACCTCCCATCCATGCAGATCGATTGGAAACATCGAATATCACTTATTCGTGCCAATTATCGATAGAAAGAACGATTGCGGGAGCTGGGAAGTGAATCCTTACCTACCGTCGATGCAAAACGATTGGAAACATCGATTATAACGTATTCGTGCCAATTATCAATAGAAAGAACGATTGCGGGAGCTCGGAAGTGAATCCTTACATACCGTCGGTGCAAAACGATTGGAAACGTCGAATATCACGTATTCGTGCCAATTATCGATAGAAGGAACGATGCGGGAGCTGGGAAGTGAATCCTTACGTACCGTCGATGCAAAACGATTGGAAACATCGATTATAACGTATTCGTGCCAATTATCGATAGAAACAACGATTGCGGGAGCTGGGAAGTGAATCCTTACCTCCCGTCGATGCAGATCGATTGGAAACATCGAACATCACGTATTCGTGCCAATTATCGATAGAAAGAACGATTGCGGGAGCTGGGAAGTTAATCCTTCCCTACCGTCGGTGCAAAACGATTGGAAACATCGAATAGCACGTATTCGTGCCAATTATCGATAGAAAGAACAATTGCGGGAGCTGGGAAGTTAATCCTTACCTCCCGTCGATGCAGAACGATTGGAAACTTCGAATATAACGTATTCGAGCCAATTATTGATAGACAGCACGATTGCGGGAGATGGGAGGTAAATCCTTACCTACGGTCGATGCAAAACGATTGGAAACATCGAATAGCACGTATTCGTGCCAATTATCGATAGAAAGAACGATTGCGGGAGCTGGGAAGTGAATCCTTACGTACCGTCGATGCAAAACGATTGGAAACATCGATTATAACGTATTCGTGCCAATTATCGATAGAAAGAACGATTGCGGGAGCTGGGAAGTGAATCCTTACCTACCGTCGGTGCAAAATTTTTGGAAACGTCGAATATCACGTATTCGTGCCAATTATCGATAGAAGGAACGATGCGGGAGCTGGGAAGTGAATCCTTACGTACCGTCGATGCAAAACGATTGGAAACATCGATTATAACGTATTCGTGCCAATTATCGATAGAAACAACGATTGCGGGAGCTGGGAAGTAAATCCTTACCTACCGTCGATGCAAAACGATTGGAAACATCGAATAGCACGTATTCGTGCCAATTATCGATAGAAAGAACGATTGCGGGAGCTGGGAAGTTAATCCCTCCCTACCGTCGGTGCAAAACGATTGGAAACATCGAATAGAACGTATTCGTGCCAATTATCGATAGAAAGAACGATTGCGGGAGCTGGGAAGTTAATCCTTACCTCCCGTAGATGCAGAACGATTGGAAACTTCGAATATAACGTATTCGAGCCAATTATCGATAGACAGCACGATTGCGGGAGATGGGAGGTAAATCCTTACCTACGGTCGATGCAAAACGATTGGAAACATCGAATAGCACGTATTCGTGCCAATTATCGATAGAAAGAACGATTGCGGGAGCTGGGAAGTGAATCCTTACGTACCGTCGATGCAAAACGATTGGAAACATCGATTATAACGTATTCGTGCCAATTATCGATAGAAGCAACGATTGCGGGAGCTGGGAAGTGAATCCTTACCTATCGTCGATGCAGAACGATTGGAAACTTCGAATATAACGTATTCGAGCCAATTATCGATAGACAGCACGATTGCGGGAGATGGGAGGTAAATCCTTACCTACGGTCGATGCAAAACGATTGGAAACATCGAATAGCACGTATTCGTGCCAATTATCGATAGAAAGAACGATTGCGGGAGCTGGGAAGTGAATCCTTACGTACCGTCGATGCAAAACGATTGGAAACATCGATTATAACGTATTCGTGCCAATTATCGATAGAAACAACGATTGCGGGAGCTGGGAAGTGAATCCTTACCTATCGTCGATGCAAAACGATTGGAAACATCGAATAGAACGTATTCGTGCCAATTATCGATAGAAAGAACGATTGCGGGAGCTGGGAAGTTAATCCTTCCCTACCGTCTGTGCAAAACGATTGGAAACATCGAATAGCACGTATTCGTGCCAATTATCGATAGAAAGAACGATTGCGGGAGCTGGGAAGTGAATCCTTACGTACCGTCGATGCAAAACGATTGGAAACATCGATTATAACGTATTCGAGCCAATTATCGATAGACAGCACGATTGCGGGAGATGGGAGGTAAATCCTTACCTACGGTCGATGCAAACGATTGGAAACATCGAATAGCACGTATTCGTGCCAATTATCGATAGAAAGAACGATTGCGGGAGCTGGGAAGTGAATCCTTACGTACCGTCGATGCAAAACGATTGGAAACATCGATTATAACGTATTCGTGCCAATTATCGATAGAAACAACGATTGCGGGAGCTGGGAAGTGAATCCTTACCTATCGTCGATGCAAAACGATTGGAAACATCGAATAGAACGTATTCGTGCCAATTATCGATAGAAAGAACGATTGCGGGAGCTGGGAAGTGAATCCTTACCTACCATCGGTGCAAAATTATTGGAAACGTCGAATATCACGTATTCGTGCCAATTATCGATAGTAGGAACGATGCGGGAGCTGGGAAGTGAATCCTTACGTACCGTCGATGCAAAACGATTGGAAACATCGATTATAACGTATTCGTGCCAATTATCGATTTGAAACAACGATTGCGGGAGCTGGGAAGTGAATCCTTACCTACCGTCGATGCAAAACGATTGGAAACATCGAATAGCACGTAATCGTGCCAATTATCGATAGAAAGAACGATTGCGGGAGCTGGGAAGTTAATCCTTCCCTACCGTCGATGCAGAACGATTGGAAACTTCGAATATAACGTATTCGAGCCAATTATCGATAGACAGCACGATTGCGGGTGATGGGAGGTAAATCCTTACCTACGGTCGATGCAAAACGATCGGAAACATCGAATAGCACGTATTCGTGCCAATTATCGATAGAAAGAACGATTGCGGGAGCTGGGAAGTGAATCCTTACGTACCGTCGATGCAAAACGATTGGAAACATCGATTATAACGTATTCGTGCCAATTATCGATAGAAACAACGATTGCGGGAGCTGGGAAGTGAATCCTTACCTATCGTCGATGCAAAACGATTGGAAACATCGAATAGAACGTATTCGTGCCAATTATCGATAGAAACAACGATTGCGGGAGCTGGGAAGTAAATCCTTACCTACCGTCAATGCAAAACGATTGGAAACATCGAATAGCACGTATTCGTGCCAATTATCGATAGAAAGAACGATTGCGGGAGCTGGGAAGTTAATCCTTCCCTACCGTCGGTGCAAAACGATTGGAAACCTCGAATATAACGTATTCGAGCCAATTATCGATAGACAGCACGATTGCGGGAGATGGGAGGTAAATCCTTACCTACGGTCGATGCAAAACGATTGGAAACATCGAATAGCACGTATTCGTGCCAATTATCGATAGAAAGAACGATTGCGGGAGCTGGGAAGTGAATCCTTACGTACCGTCGATGCAAAACAATTGGAAACATCGATTATAACGTATTCGTGCCAATTATCGATAGAAACAACGATTGCGGGAGCTGGGAAGTGAATCCTTACCTATCGTCGATGCAAAACGATTGGAAACATCGAATAGAACGTATTCGTGCCAATTATCGATAGAAAGAACGATTGCGGGAGCTGGGAAGTGAATCCTTACCTACCATCGGTGCAAAATTATTGGAAACGTCGAATATCACGTATTCGTGCCAATTATCGATAGTAGGAACGATGCGGGAGCTGGGAAGTGAATCCTTACGTACCGTCGATGCAAAACGATTGGAAACATCGATTATAACGTATTCGTGCCAATTATCGATAGAAACAACGATTGCGGGAGCTGGGAAGTGAATCCTTACCTCCCATCCATGCAGATCGATTGGAAACATCGAATATCACTTATTCGTGCCAATTATCGATAGAAAGAACGATTGCGGGAGCTGGGAAGTGAATCCTTACCTACCGTCGATGCAAAACGATTGGAAACATCGATTATAACGTATTCGTGCCAATTATCAATAGAAAGAACGATTGCGGGAGCTCGGAAGTGAATCCTTACATACCGTCGGTGCAAAACGATTGGAAACGTCGAATATCACGTATTCGTGCCAATTATCGATAGAAGGAACGATGCGGGAGCTGGGAAGTGAATCCTTACGTACCGTCGATGCAAAACGATTGGAAACATCGATTATAACGTATTCGTGCCAATTATCGATAGAAACAACGATTGCGGGAGCTGGGAAGTGAATCCTTACCTCCCGTCGATGCAGATCGATTGGAAACATCGAACATCACGTCTTCGTGCCAATTATCGATAGAAAGAACGATTGCGGGAGCTGGGAAGTTAATCCTTCCCTACCGTCGGTGCAAAACGATTGGAAATATCGAATAGCACGTATTCGTGCCAATTATCGATAGAAAGAACAATTGCGGGAGCTGGGAAGTTAATCCTTACCTCCCGTCGATGCAGAACGATTGGAAACTTCGAATATAACGTATTCGAGCCAATTATTGATAGACAGCACGATTGCGGGAGATGGGAGGTAAATCCTTACCTACGGTCGATGCAAAACGATTGGAAACATCGAATAGCACGTATTCGTGCCAATTATCGATAGAAAGAACGATTGCGGGGGCTGGAAAGTGAATCCTTACGTACCGTCGATGCAAAACGATTGGAAACATCGATTATAACGTATTCGTGCCAATTATCGATAGAAAGAACGATTGCGGGAGCTGGGAAGTGAATCCTTACCTACCGTCGGTGCAAAATTTTTGGAAACGTCGAATATCACGTATTCGTGCCAATTATCGATAGAAGGAACGATGCGGGAGCTGGGAAGTGAATCCTTACGTACCGTCGATGCAAAACGATTGGAAACATCGATTATAACGTATTCGTGCCAATTATCGATAGAAACAACGATTGCGGGAGCTGGGAAGTAAATCCTTACCTACCGTCGATGCAAAACGATTGGAAACATCGAATAGCACGTATTCGTGCCAATTATCGATAGAAAGAACGATTGCGGGAGCTGGGAAGTTAATCCTTCCCTACCGTCGGTGCAAAACGATTGGAAACATCGAATAGAACGTATTCGTGCCAATTATCGATAGAAAGAACGATTGCGGGAGCTGGGAAGTTAATCCTTACCTCCCGTCGATGCAGAACGATTGGAAACTTCGAATATAACGTATTCGAGCCAATTATCGATAGACAGCACGATTGCGGGAGATGGGAGGTAAATCCTTACCTACGGTCGATGCAAAACGATTGGAAACATCGAATAGCACGTATTCGTGCCAATTATCAATAGAAAGAACGATTGCGGGAGCTCGGAAGTGAATCCTTACATACCGTCGGTGCAAAACGATTGGAAACGTCGAATATCACGTATTCGTGCCAATTATCGATAGAAGGAACGATGCGGGAGCTGGGAAGTGAATCCTTACGTACCGTCGATGCAAAACGATTGGAAACATCGATTATAACGTATTCGTGCCAATTATCGATAGAAACAACGATTGCGGGAGCTGGGAAGTGAATCCTTACCTCCCGTCGATGCAGATCGATTGGAAACATCGAACATCACGTCTTCGTGCCAATTATCGATAGAAAGAACGATTGCGGGAGCTGGGAAGTTAATCCTTCCCTACCGTCGGTGCAAAACGATTGGAAATATCGAATAGCACGTATTCGTGCCAATTATCGATAGAAAGAACAATTGCGGGAGCTGGGAAGTTAATCCTTACCTCCCGTCGATGCAGAACGATTGGAAACTTCGAATATAACGTATTCGAGCCAATTATTGATAGACAGCACGATTGCGGGAGATGGGAGGTAAATCCTTACCTACGGTCGATGCAAAACGATTGGAAACATCGAATAGCACGTATTCGTGCCAATTATCGATAGAAAGAACGATTGCGGGGGCTGGGAAGTGAATCCTTACGTACCGTCGATGCAAAACGATTGGAAACATCGATTATAACGTATTCGTGCCAATTATCGATAGAAAGAACGATTGCGGGAGCTGGGAAGTGAATCCTTACCTACCGTCGGTGCAAAATTTTTGGAAACGTCGAATATCACGTATTCGTGCCAATTATCGATAGAAGGAACGATGCGGGAGCTGGGAAGTGAATCCTTACGTACCGTCGATGCAAAACGATTGGAAACATCGATTATAACGTATTCGTGCCAATTATCGATAGAAACAACGATTGCGGGAGCTGGGAAGTAAATCCTTACCTACCGTCGATGCAAAACGATTGGAAACATCGAATAGCACGTATTCGTGCCAATTATCGATAGAAAGAACGATTGCGGGAGCTGGGAAGTTAATCCTTCCCTACCGTCGGTGCAAAACGATTGGAAACATCGAATAGAACGTATTCGTGCCAATTATCGATAGAAAGAACGATTGCGGGAGCTGGGAAGTTAATCCTTACCTCCCGTCGATGCAGAACGATTGGAAACTTCGAATATAACGTATTCGAGCCAATTATCGATAGACAGCACGATTGCGGGAGATGGGAGGTAAATCCTTACCTACGGTCGATGCAAAACGATTGGAAACATCGAATAGCACGTATTCGTGCCAATTATCGATAGAAAGAACGATTGCGGGAGCTGGGAAGTGAATCCTTACGTACCGTCGATGGAAAACGATTGGAAACATCGATTATAACGTATTCGTGCCAATTATCGATAGAAGCAACGATTGCGGGAGCTGGGAAGTGAATCCTTACCTATCGTCGATGCAGAACGATTGGAAACATCGAATAGAACGTATTCGTGCCAATTATCGATAGAAAGAACGATTGCGGGAGCTGGGAAGTTAATCCTTCCCTACCGTCTGTGCAAAACGATTGGAAACATCGAATAGCACGTATTCGTGCCAATTATCGATAGAAAGAACGATTGCGGGAGCTGGGAAGTGAATCCTTACGTACCGTCGATGCAAAACGATTGGAAACATCGATTATAACGTATTCGTGCCAATTATCGATAGAAACAACGATTGCGGGAGCTGGGAAGTGAATCCTTACGTACCGTCGATGCAAAACGATTGGAAACATCGATTATAACGTATTCGTGCCAATTATCGATAGAAACAACGATTGCGGGAGCTGGGAAGTGAATCCTTACCTATCGTCGATGCAGAACGATTGGAAACTTCGAATATAACGTATTCGAGCCAATTATCGATAGAAAGAACGATTGCGGGAGCTGGGAAGTGAATCCTTACCTACCGTCGATGCAAAACGATTGGAAACATCGATTATAACGTATTCGTGCCAATTATCAATAGAAAGAACGATTGCGGGAGATGGGAGGTAAATCCTTACCTACTGTCGATGCAAAACGATTGGAAACATCGAATAGCACGTATTCGTGCCAATTATCGATAGAAAGAACGATTGCGGGAGCTGGGAAGTGAATCCTTACGTAGCGTCGATGCAAAACGATTGGAAACATCGATTATAACGTATTCGTGCCAATTATCGATAGAAACAACGATTGCGAGAGCTGGGAAGTGAATCCTTACCTATCGTCGATGCAAAACGATTGGAAACATCGAATAGAACGTATTCGTGCCAATTATCGATAGAAAGAACGATTGCGGGAGCTGGGAAGTGAATTCTTACCTACCGTCGGTGCAAAATTATTGGAAACGTCGAATATCACGTATTCGTGCCAATTATCGATAGTAGGAACGATGCGGGAGCTGGGAAGTGAATCCTTACGTACCGTCGATGCAAAACGATTGGAAACATCGATTATAACGTATTCGTGCCAATTATCGATAGAAACAACGATTGCGGGAGCTGGGAAGTGAATCCTTACCTCCCATCCATGCAGATCGATTGCAAACATCGAATATCACTTATTCGTGCCAATTATCGATAGAAAGAACGATTGCGGGAGCTGGGAAGTGAATCCTTACCTACCGTCGATGCAAAACGATTGGAAACATCGATTATAACGTATTCGTGCCAATTATCAATAGAAAGAACGATTGCGGGAGCTCGGAAGTGAATCCTTACATACCGTCGGTGCAAAACGATTGGAAACGTCGAATATCACGTATTCGTGCCAATTATCGATAGAAGGAACGATGCGGGAGCTGGGAAGTGAATCCTTACGTACCGTCGATGCAAAACGATTGGAAACATCGATTATAACGTATTCGTGCCAATTATCGATAGAAACAACGATTGCGGGAGCTGGGAAGTAAATCCTTACCTACCGTCGATGCAAAACGATTGGAAACATCGAATAGCACGTAATCGTGCCAATTATCGATAGAAAGAACGATTGCGGGAGCTGGGAAGTTAATCCTTCCCTACCGTCAGTGCAAAACGATTGGAAACATCGAATAGCACGTATTCGTGCCAATTATCGATAGAAAGAACAATTGCGGGAGCTGGGAAGTTAATCCTTACCTTCCGTCGATGCAAAACGATTGGAACGTTCGATTATAACGTATTCGTGCCAATTATCGATAGAAACAACGATTGCGGGAGCTGGGAAGTGAATCCTTACCTCCCGTCGATGCAGATCGATTGGAAACATCGAATATCACGTATTCGTGCCAATTATCGATAGAAACAACGATTGCGGGAGCTGGGAAGTAAATCCTTACCTACCGTCGATGCAAAACGATTGGAAACATCGAATAGCACGTATTCGTGCCAATTATCGATAGAAAGAACGATTGCGGGAGCTGGGAAGTTAATCCTTCCCTACCGTCGGTGCAAAACGATTGGAAACATCGAATAGCACGTATTCGTGCCAATTATCGATAGAAAGAACAATTGCGGGAGCTGGGAAGTTAATCCTTACCTCCCGTCGATGCAGAACGATTGGAAACTTCGAATATAACGTATTCGAGCCAATTATCGATAGACAGCACGATTGCGGGAGATGGGAGGTAAATCCTTACCTACGGTCGATGCAAAACGATTGGAAACATCGAATATCACGTATTCGTGCCAATTATCGATAGAAAGAACGACTGTGGGAGCTGGGAAGTGAAACCTTACCTACCGTCGACGCAAAACGATTGGAAACATCGATTATAACGTATTCGTGCCAATTATCGATAGAAACAACGATTGCGGGAGCTGGGAAGTGAATCCTTACCTACCGTCGATGCAAAACGATTGGAAACATCGAAGAGCACGTATTCGTGCCAATTATCGATAGAAAGAACGATTGCAGGAGCTGGGAAGTGAATCCTTACCCACCGTCGGTGCAAAACGATTGGAAACATCGAATAGCACGTATTCGTGCCAATTATCGATAGAAAGAACGATTGCAGGAGCTGTGAAGTTAATCCTTACCTACCGTCGGTGCAAAACGATTGGAAACGTCGAATATAACGTATTCGTGCCAATTATCGATAGAAAGAAGGATTGCGGGAGCTAGGAAGTGAATCCTTACCTACCGTCGATGCAAAACGATTGGAAACATAGAATAGCACGTATTCGTGCCAATTATCGATAGAAAAAACGATTGCGGGAGCTGGGAAGTGAATCCTTACCTCCCGTCGTTGCAGAACGTTTGGAAACATCGAATATAGCTTAGTCGAGCCAATTATCGATAGAAAGAACGATTGCGGGAGCTGGGAAGTTAATCCTTACCTACCGTCGGTGCAAAATTATTGGAAACGTCGAATATCACGTATTCGTGCCAATTATCGATAGAAGGAACGATGCGGGAGCTGGGAAGTGAATACTTACGTACCGTCGATGCAAAACGATTGGAAACATCGATTATAACGTATTCGTGCCAATTATCGATACAAACAACGATTGCGGGAGCTGGGAAGTGAATCCTTACCTATCGTCGATGCAGAACGATTGGAAACTTCGAATATAACGTATTCGAGCCAATTATCGATAGACAGCACGATTGCGGGAGATGGGAGGTAAATCCTTACCTACGGTCGATGCAAAACGATTGGAAACATCGAATAGCACGTATTCGTGCCAATTATCGATAGAAAGAACGATTGCGGGAGCTGGGAAGTGAATCCTTACGTACCGTCGATGCAAAACGATTGGAAACATCGATTATAACGTATTCGTGCCAATTATCGATAGAAACAACGATTGCGGGAGCTGGGAAGTGAATCCTTACCTATCGTAGATGCAAAACGATTGGAAACATCGAATAGAACGTATTCGTGCCAATTATCGATAGAAAGAACGATTGCGGGAGCCGGGAAGTGAATCCTTACCTACCGTCGGTGCAAAATGATTGGAAACGTCGAATATCACGTATTCGTGCCAATTATCGATAGAAGGAACGATACGGGAGCTGGGAAGTGAATCCTTACGTACCGTCGATGCAAAACGATTGGAAACATCGATTATAACGTATTCGTGCCAATTATCGATAGAAACAACGATTGCGGGAGCTGGGAAGTGAATCCTTACCTATCGTCGATGCAGAACGATTGGAAACTTCGAATATAACGTATTCGAGCCAATTATCGATAGACAGCACGATTGCGGGAGATGGGAGGTAAATCCTTACCTACGGGCGATGCAAAACGATTGGAAACATCGAATAGCACGTATTCGTGCCAATTATCGATAGAAAGAACGATTGCGGGAGCTGGGAAGTGAATCCTTACGTACCGTCGATGCAAAACGATTGGAAACATCGATTATAACATATTCGTGCCAATTATCGATAGAAACAACGATTGCGGGAGCTGGGAAGTGAATCCTTACCTATCGTCGATGCAAAACGATTGGAAACATCGAATAGAACGTATTCGTGCCAATTATCGATAGAAAGAACGATTGCGGGAGCTGGGAAGTGAATCCTTACCTACCGTCGGTGCAAAATTATTGGAAACGTCCAATATCACGTATTCGTGCCAATTATCGATAGAAGGAACGATGCGGGAGCTGGGAAGTAAATCCTTACCTACCGTCGATGCAAAACGATTGGAAACATCGAATAGCACGTATTCGTGCCAATTATCGATAGAAAGAACGATTGCGGGAGCTGGGAAGTTAATCCTTCCCTACCGTCGGTGCAAAACGATTGGAAACATCGAATAGCACGTATTCGTGCCAATTATCGATAGAAAGAACGATTGCGGGAGCTGGGAAGTGAATCCTTACCTATCGTCGATGCAGAACGATTGGAAACTTCGAATATAACGTATTCGAGCCAATTATCGATAGAAAGAACGATTGCGGGAGCTGGGAAGTTAATCCTTCCCTACCGTCTGTGCAAAACGATTGGAAACATCGAATAGCACGTATTCGTGCCAATTATCGATAGAAAGAACGATTGCGGGAGCTGGGAAGTGAATCCTTACGTACCGTCGATGCAAAACGATTGGAAACATCGATTATAACGTATTCGTGCCAATTATCGATAGAAACAACGATTGCGGGAGCTGGGAAGTGAATCCTTACCTATCGTCGATGCAGAACGATTGGAAACTTCGAATATAACGTATTCGAGCCAATTATCGATAGACAGCACGATTGCGGGAGATGGGAGGTAAATCCTTACCTACTGTCGATGCAAAACGATTGGAAACATCGAATAGCACGTATTCGTGCCAATTATCGATAGAAAGAACGATTGCGGGAGCTGGGAAGTGAATCCTTACGTACCGTCGATGCAAAACGATTGGAAACATCGATTATAACGTATTCGTGCCAATTATCGATAGAAACAACGATTGCGGGAGCTGGGAAGTAAATCCTTACCTACCGTCGATGCAAAACGATTGGAAACATCGAATAGCACGTAATCGTGCCAATTATCGATAGAAAGAACGATTGCGGGAGCTGGGAAGTTAATCCTTCCCTACCGTCAGTGCAAAACGATTGGAAACATCGAATAGCACGTATTCGTGCCAATTATCGATAGAAAGAACAATTGCGGGAGCTGGGAAGTTAATCCTTACCTTCCGTCGATGCAAAACGATTGGAACGTTCGATTATAACGTATTCGTGCCAATTATCGATAGAAACAACGATTGCGGGAGGAGGGAAGTGAATCCTTACCTCCCGTCGATGCAGATCGATTGGAAACATCGAATATCACGTATTCGTGCCAATTATCGATAGAAACAACGATTGCGGGAGCTGGGAAGTAAATCCTTACCTACCGTCGATGCAAAACGATTGGAAACATCGAATAGCACGTATTCGTGCCAATTATCGATAGAAAGAACGATTGCGGGAGCTGGGAAGTTAATCCTTCCCTACCGTCGGTGCAAAACGATTGGAAACATCGAATAGCACGTATTCGTGCCAATTATCGATAGAAAGAACAATTGCGGGAGCTGGGAAGTTAATCCTTACCTCCCGTCGATGCAGAACGATTGGAAACTTCGAATATAACGTATTCGTGCCAATTATCGATAGAAAGAACGATTGCGGGAGCTGGGAAGTGAATCCTTACCTACCGTCGGTGCAAAATTATTGGAAACGTCGAATATCACGTATTCGTGCCAATTATCGATAGTAGGAACGATGCGGGAGCTGGGAAGTGAATCCTTACGTACCGTCGATGCAAAACGATTGGAAACATCGATTATAACGTATTCGTGCCAATTATCGATAGAAACAACGATTGCGGGAGCTGGGAAGTGAATCCTTACCTCCCATCCATGCAGATCGATTGGAAACATCGAATATCACTTATTCGTGCCAATTATCGATAGAAAGAACGATTGCGGGAGCTGGGAAGTGAATCCTTACCTACCGTCGATGCAAAACGATTGGAAACATCGATTATAACGTATTCGTGCCAATTATCAAAAGAAAGAACGATTGCGGGAGCTCGGAAGTGAATCCTTACATACCGTCGGTGCAAAACGATTGGAAACGTCGAATATCACGTATTCGTGCCAATTATCGATAGAAGGAACGATGCGGGAGCTGGGAAGTGAATCCTTACGTACCGTCGATGCAAAACGATTGGAAACATCGATTATAACGTTTTCGTGCCAATTATCGATAGAAACAACGATTGCGGGAGCTGGGAAGTAAATCCTTACCTACCGTCGATGCAAAACGATTGGAAACATCGAATAGCACGTAATCGTGCCAATTATCGATAGAAAGAACGATTGCGGGAGCTGGGAAGTTAATCCTTCCCTACCGTCAGTGCAAAACGATTGGAAACATCGAATAGCACGTATTCGTGCCAATTATCGATAGAAAGAACAATTGCGGGAGCTGGGAAGTTAATCCTTACCTTCCGTCGATGCAAAACGATTGGAACGTTCGATTATAACGTATTCGTGCCAATTATCGATAGAAACAACGATTGCGGGAGCTGGGAAGTGAATCCTTACCTCCCGTCGATGCAGATCGATTGGAAACATCGAATATCACGTATTCGTGCCAATTATCTATAGAAACAACGATTGCGGGAGCTGGGAAGTAAATCCTTACCTACCGTCGATGCAAAACGATTGGAAACATCGAATAGCACGTATTCGTGCCAATTATCGATAGAAAGAACGATTGCGGGAGCTGGGAAGTTAATCCTTCCCTACCGTCGGTGCAAAACGATTGGAAACATCGAATAGCACGTATTCGTGCCAATTATCGATAGAAAGAACAATTGCGGGAGCTGGGAAGTTAATCCTTACCTCCCGTCGATGCAGAACGATTGGAAACTTCGAATATAACGTATTCGAGCCAATTATCGATAGAAAGCACGATTGCGGGAGATGGGAGGTAAATCCTTACCTACGGTCGATGCAAAACGATTGGAAACATCGAATATCACGTATTCGTGCCAATTATCGATAGAAAGAATGACTGTGGGAGCTGGGAAGTGAAACCTTACCTACCGTCGACGCAAAACGATTGGAAACATCGATTATAACGTATTCGTGCCAATTATCGATAGAAACAACGATTGCGGGAGCTGGGAAGTGAATCCTTACCTACCGTCGATGCAAAACGATTGGAAACATCGAAGAGCACGTATTCGTGCCAATTATCGATAGAAAGAACGATTGCAGGAGCTGGGAAGTGAATCCTTACCCACCGTCGGTGCAAAACGATTGGAAACATCGAATAGCACGTATTCGTGCCAATTATCGATAGAAAGAACGATTGCGGGAGCTGTGAAGTTAATCCTTACCTACCGTCGGTGCAAAACGATTGGAAACGTCGAATATAACGTATTCGTGCCAATTATCGATAGAAAGAAGGATTGCGGGAGCTGGGAAGTGAATCCTTACCTACCGTCGATGCAAAACGATTGGAAACATAGAATAGCACGTATTCGTGCCAATTATCGATAGAAAGCACGATTGCGGGAGATGGGAGGTAAATCCTTACCTACGGTCGATGCAAAACGATTGGAAACATCGAATATCACGTATTCGTGCCAATTATCGATAGAAAGAATGACTGTGGGAGCTGGGAAGTGAAACCTTACCTACCGTCGACGCAAAACGATTGGAAACATCGATTATAACGTATTCGTGCCAATTATCGATAGAAACAACGATTGCGGGAGCTGGGAAGTGAATCCTTACCTACCGTCGATGCAAAACGATTGGAAACATCGAAGAGCACGTATTCGTGCCAATTATCGATAGAAAGAACGATTGCAGGAGCTGGGAAGTGAATCCTTACCCACCGTCGGTGCAAAACGATTGGAAACATCGAATAGCACGTATTCGTGCCAATTATCGATAGAAAGAACGATTGCGGGAGCTGTGAAGTTAATCCTTACCTACCGTCGGTGCAAAACGATTGGAAACGTCGAATATAACGTATTCGTGCCAATTATCGATAGAAAGAAGGATTGCGGGAGCTGGGAAGTGAATCCTTACCTACCGTCGATGCAAAACGATTGGAAACATAGAATAGCACGTATTCGTGCCAATTATCGATAGAAAAAACGATTGCGGGAGCTGGGAAGTGAATCCTTACCTCCCGTCGTTGCAGAACGTTTGGAAACATCGAATATAGCTTAGTCGAGCCAATTATCGATAGAAAGAACGATTGCGGGAGCTGGGAAGTTAATCCTTACCTACCGTCGGTGCAAAATTATTGGAAACGTCGAATATCACGTATTCGTGCCAATTATCGATAGAAGGAACGATGCGGGAGCTGGGAAGTGAATACTTACGTACCGTCGATGCAAAACGATTGGAAACATCGATTATAACGTATTCGTGCCAATTATCGATACAAACAACGATTGCGGGAGCTGGGAAGTGAATCCTTACCTATCGTCGATGCAGAACGATTGGAAACTTCGAATATAACGTATTCGAGCCAATTATCGATAGACAGCACGATTGCGGGAGATGGGAGGTAAATCCTTACCTACGGTCGATGCAAAACGATTGGAAACATCGAATAGCACGTATTCGTGCCAATTATCGATAGAAAGAACGATTGCGGGAGCTGGGAAGTGAATCCTTACGTACCGTCGATGCAAAACGATTGGAAACATCGATTATAACGTATTCGTGCCAATTATCTATAGAAACAACGATTGCGGGAGCTGGGAAGTGAATCCTTACCTATCGTAGATGCAAAACGATTGGAAACATCGAATAGAACGTATTCGTGCCAATTATCGATAGAAAGAATGACTGTGGGAGCTGGGAAGTGAAACCTTACCTACCGTCGACGCAAAACGATTGGAAACATCGATTATAACGTATTCGTGCCAATTATCGATAGAAACAACGATTGCGGGAGCTGGGAAGTGAATCCTTACCTCCCGTCGATGCAGATCGATTGGAAACATCGAATATCACGTATTCGTGCCAATTATCTATAGAAACAACGATTGCGGGAGCTGGGAAGTAAATCCTTACCTACCGTCGATGCAAAACGATTGGAAACATCGAAGAGCACGTATTCGTGCCAATTATCGATAGAAAGAACGATTGCAGGAGCTGGGAAGTGAATCCTTACCCACCGTCGGTGCAAAACGATTGGAAACATCGAATAGCACGTATTCGTGCCAATTATCGATAGAAAGAACGATTGCGGGAGCTGTGAAGTTAATCCTTACCTACCGTCGGTGCAAAACGATTGGAAACGTCGAATATAACGTATTCGTGCCAATTATCGATAGAAAGAAGGATTGCGGGAGCTGGGAAGTGAATCCTTACCTACCGTCGATGCAAAACGATTGGAAACATAGAATAGCACGTATTCGTGCCAATTATCGATAGAAAAAACGATTGCGGGAGCTGGGAAGTGAATCCTTACCTCCCGTCGTTGCAGAACGTTTGGAAACATCGAATATAGCTTAGTCGAGCCAATTATCGATAGAAAGAACGATTGCGGGAGCTGGGAAGTTAATCCTTACCTACCGTCGGTGCAAAATTATTGGAAACGTCGAATATCACGTATTCGTGCCAATTATCGATAGAAGGAACGATGCGGGAGCTGGGAAGTGAATACTTACGTACCGTCGATGCAAAACGATTGGAAACATCGATTATAACGTATTCGTGCCAATTATCGATACAAACAACGATTGCGGGAGCTGGGAAGTGAATCCTTACCTATCGTCGATGCAGAACGATTGGAAACTTCGAATATAACGTATTCGAGCCAATTATCGATAGACAGCACGATTGCGGGAGATGGGAGGTAAATCCTTACCTACGGTCGATGCAAAACGATTGGAAACATCGAATAGCACGTATTCGTGCCAATTATCGATAGAAAGAACGATTGCGGGAGCTGGGAAGTGAATCCTTACGTACCGTCGATGCAAAACGATTGGAAACATCGATTATAACGTATTCGTGCCAATTATCTATAGAAACAACGATTGCGGGAGCTGGGAAGTGAATCCTTACCTATCGTAGATGCAAAACGATTGGAAACATCGAATAGAACGTATTCGTGCCAATTATCGATAGAAAGAATGACTGTGGGAGCTGGGAAGTGAAACCTTACCTACCGTCGACGCAAAACGATTGGAAACATCGATTATAACGTATTCGTGCCAATTATCGATAGAAACAACGATTGCGGGAGCTGGGAAGTGAATCCTTACCTCCCGTCGATGCAGATCGATTGGAAACATCGAATATCACGTATTCGTGCCAATTATCTATAGAAACAACGATTGCGGGAGCTGGGAAGTAAATCCTTACCTACCGTCGATGCAAAACGATTGGAAACATCGAATAGCACGTATTCGTGCCAATTATCGATAGAAAGAACGATTGCGGGAGCTGGGAAGTTAATCCTTCCCTACCGTCGGTGCAAAACGATTGGAAACATCGAATAGCACGTATTCGTGCCAATTATCGATAGAAAGAACAATTGCGGGAGCTGGGAAGTTAATCCTTACCTCCCGTCGATGCAGAACGATTGGAAACTTCGAATATAACGTATTCGAGCCAATTATCGATAGAAAGCACGATTGCGGGAGATGGGAGGTAAATCCTTACCTACGGTCGATGCAAAACGATTGGAAACATCGAATATCACGTATTCGTGCCAATTATCGATAGAAAGAATGACTGTGGGAGCTGGGAAGTGAAACCTTACCTACCGTCGACGCAAAACGATTGGAAACATCGATTATAACGTATTCGTGCCAATTATCGATAGAAACAACGATTGCGGGAGCTGGGAAGTGAATCCTTACCTACCGTCGATGCAAAACGATTGGAAACATCGAAGAGCACGTATTCGTGCCAATTATCGATAGAAAGAACGATTGCAGGAGCTGTGAAGTTAATCCTTACCTACCGTCGGTGCAAAACGATTGGAAACGTCGAATATAACGTATTCGTGCCAATTATCGATAGAAAGAAGGATTGCGGGAGCTGGGAAGTGAATCCTTACCTACCGTCGATGCAAAACGATTGGAAACATAGAATAGCACGTATTCGTGCCAATTATCGATAGAAAGCACGATTGCGGGAGATGGGAGGTAAATCCTTACCTACGGTCGATGCAAAACGATTGGAAACATCGAATATCACGTATTCGTGCCAATTATCGATAGAAAGAATGACTGTGGGAGCTGGGAAGTGAAACCTTACCTACCGTCGACGCAAAACGATTGGAAACATCGATTATAACGTATTCGTGCCAATTATCGATAGAAACAACGATTGCGGGAGCTGGGAAGTGAATCCTTACCTACCGTCGATGCAAAACGATTGGAAACATCGAAGAGCACGTATTCGTGCCAATTATCGATAGAAAGAACGATTGCAGGAGCTGGGAAGTGAATCCTTACCCACCGTCGGTGCAAAACGATTGGAAACATCGAATAGCACGTATTCGTGCCAATTATCGATAGAAAGAACGATTGCGGGAGCTGTGAAGTTAATCCTTACCTACCGTCGGTGCAAAACGATTGGAAACGTCGAATATAACGTATTCGTGCCAATTATCGATAGAAAGAAGGATTGCGGGAGCTGGGAAGTGAATCCTTACCTACCGTCGATGCAAAACGATTGGAAACATAGAATAGCACGTATTCGTGCCAATTATCGATAGAAAAAACGATTGCGGGAGCTGGGAAGTGAATCCTTACCTCCCGTCGTTGCAGAACGTTTGGAAACATCGAATATAGCTTAGTCGAGCCAATTATCGATAGAAAGAACGATTGCGGGAGCTGGGAAGTTAATCCTTACCTACCGTCGGTGCAAAATTATTGGAAACGTCGAATATCACGTATTCGTGCCAATTATCGATAGAAGGAACGATGCGGGAGCTGGGAAGTGAATACTTACGTACCGTCGATGCAAAACGATTGGAAACATCGATTATAACGTATTCGTGCCAATTATCGATACAAACAACGATTGCGGGAGCTGGGAAGTGAATCCTTACCTATCGTCGATGCAGAACGATTGGAAACTTCGAATATAACGTATTCGAGCCAATTATCGATAGACAGCACGATTGCGGGAGATGGGAGGTAAATCCTTACCTACGGTCGATGCAAAACGATTGGAAACATCGAATAGCACGTATTCGTGCCAATTATCGATAGAAAGAACGATTGCGGGAGCTGGGAAGTGAATCCTTACGTACCGTCGATGCAAAACGATTGGAAACATCGATTATAACGTATTCGTGCCAATTATCTATAGAAACAACGATTGCGGGAGCTGGGAAGTGAATCCTTACCTATCGTAGATGCAAAACGATTGGAAACATCGAATAGAACGTATTCGTGCCAATTATCGATAGAAAGAACGATTGCGGGAGCTGGGAAGTGAATCCTTACCTACCGTCGGTGCAAAATGATTGGAAACGTCGAATATCACGTATTCGTGCCAATTATCGATAGAAGGAACGATGCGGGAGCTGGGAAGTGAATCCTTACGTACCGTCGATGCAAAACGATTGGAAACATCGATTATAACGTATTCGTGCCAATTATCGATAGAAACAACGATTGCGGGAGCTGGGGAGTGAATCCTTACCTATCGTCGATGCAGAACGATTGGAAACTTCGAATATAACGTATTCGAGCCAATTATCGATAGACAGCACGATTGCGGGAGATGGGAGGTAAATCCTTACCTACGGGCGATGCAAAACTATTGGAAACATCGAATAGCACGTATTCGTGCCAATTATCGATAGAAAGAACGATTGCGGGAGCTGGGAAGTGAATCCTTACGTACCGTCGATGCAAAACGATTGGAAACATCGATTATAACATATTCGTGCCAATTATCGATAGAAACAACGATTGCGGGAGCTGGGAAGTGAATCCTTACCTATCGTCGATGCAAAACGATTGGAAACATCGAATAGAACGTATTCGTGCCAATTATCGATAGAAAGAACGATTGCGGGAGCTGGGAAGTGAATCCTTACCTACCGTCGGTGCAAAATTATTGGAAACGTCCAATATCACGTATTCGTGCCAATTATCGATAGAAGGAACGATGCGGGAGCTGGGAAGTGAATCCTTACGTACCGTCGATGCAAAACGATTGGAAACATCGATTATAACGTATTCGTGCCAATTATCGATAGAAACAACGACTGCGGGCGCTGGGAAGTGAATCCTTACCTTCCGTCGATGCAAAACGATTGGAACGTTCGATTATAACGTATTCGTGCCAATTATCGATAGAAACAACGATTGCGGGAGCTGGGAAGTGAATCCTTACCTCCCATCGATGCAGATCGATTGGAAACATCGAATATCACTTATTCGTGCCAATTATCGATAGAAAGAACGATTGCGGGAGCTGGGAAGTGAATCCTTACCTACCATCGATGCAAAACGATTGGAAACATCGATTATAACGTATTCGTGCCAATTATCAATAGAAAGAACGATTGCGGGAGCTGGGAAGTGAATCCATACATACCGTCGGTGCAAAACGATTGGAAACGTCGAATATCACGTATTTGTGCCAATTATCGATAGAAGGAACGATGCGGGAGCTGGGAAGTGAATCCTTACGTACCGTCGATGCAAAACGATTGGAAACATCGATTATAACGTATTCGTGCCAATTATCGATAGAAACAACGATTGCGGGAGCTGGGAAGTAAATCTTTACCTACCGTCGATGCAAAACGATTGGAAACATCGAATATCACTTATTCGTGCCAATTATCGATAGAAAGAACGATTGCGGGAGCTGGGAAGTGAATCCTTACCTACCATCGATGCAAAACGATTGGAAACATCGATTATAACGTATTCGTGCCAATTATCAATAGAAAGAACGATTGCGGGAGCTGGGAAGTGAATCCATACATACCGTCGGTGCAAAACGATTGGAAACGTCGAATATCACGTATTTGTGCCAATTATCGATAGAAGGAACGATGCGGGAGCTGGGAAGTGAATCCTTACGTACCGTCGATGCAAAACGATTGGAAACATCGATTATAACGTATTCGTGCCAATTATCGATAGAAACAACGATTGCGGGAGCTGGGAAGTAAATCCTTACCTACCGTCGATGCAAAACGATTGGAAACATCGAATAGCACGTAATCGTGCCAATTATCGATAGAAAGAACGATTGCGGGAGCTGGGGAGTGAATCCTTACCTACCGTCGGTGCAAAACGATTGGAAACGTCGAATATAACGTACTCGTGCCAATTATGGATTGAATGAACGATTGCGTGAGCTGGGAAGTGAATCCTTACCTTCCGTCGATGCAAAACGATTGGAACGTTCGATTATAACGTATTCGTGCCAATTATCGATAGAAACAACGATTGCGGGAGCTGGGAAGTGAATCCTTACCCCCCGTCGATGCAGATCGATTGGAAACACCGAATATCACGTATTCGTGCCAATTATCGGTAGAAACAACGATTGCGGGAGCTGGGAAGTAAATCCTTACCTACCGTCGATGCAAAACGATTGAAAACATCGAATAGCACGTATTCGTGCCAATTATCGATAGAAAGAACGATTGCGGGAGCTGGGAAGTGAATCCTTACCTACCGTCGGTGCAAAACGATTGGAAACGTCGAATATCACGTATTCGTGCCAATTATCGATAGAAAGAACGACTGCGGGAGCTGGGAAGTGAATCCTTACCTACCGTCGATGCAAAACGATTGGAAACATCGAATAGCACGTATTCGTGCCAATCATCGATAGAAAGAACGATTGCGGGAGCTGTGAAGTTAATCCTTACCTACCGTCGGTGCAAAACGATTGGAAGCGTCGAATATAACGTATTCGTGCCAATTATCGATAGAAAGAAGGATTGCGGGAGCTGGGAAGTAAATCCTTACCTACCGTCGATGCAAAACGATTGGAAACATAGAATAGCACGTATTCGTGCCAATTATCGATAGAAAGAACGATTGCGGAAGCTGGGAAGTTAATCCTTCCCTACCGTCGGTGCAAAACGATTGGAAACATCGAATAGCACGTATTCGTGCCAATTATCGATAGAAACTACGATTGCGGGAGCTGGGAAGTTAATCCTTACCTCCCGTCGATGCAGAACGATTGGAAACTTCGAATATAACGTATTCGAGCCAATTATCGATAGACAGCACGATTGCGGGAGATGGGAGGTAAATCCTTACCTACGGTCGATGCAAAACGATTGGAAACATCGAATAGCACGTATTCGTGCCAATTATCGATAGAAAGAACGATTGCTGGCGCTGGGAAGTGAATCCTTACGTACCGTCGATGCAAAACGATTGGAAACATCGATTATAACGTATTCGTGCCAATTATCGATAGAAACAACGATTGCGGGAGCTGGGAAGTGAATCCTTACCTATCGTCGATGCAGAACGATTGGAAACTTCGAATATAACGTATTCGAGCCAATTATCGATAGACAGCACGATTGCGGGAGATGGGTGGTAAATCCTTACCTACGGTCGATGCAAAACGATTGGAAACATCGAATAGCACGTATTCGTGCCAATTATCGATAGAAAGAACGATTGCGGGAGCTGGGAAGTGAATCCTTACGTACCGTCGATGCAAAACGATTGGAAACATCGATTATAACGTATTCGTGCCAATTATCGATAGAAACAACGATTGCGGGAGCTGGGAAGTGAATCCTTACCTATCGTCGATGCAAAACGATTGGAAACATCGAATAGAACGTATTCGTGCCAATTATCGATAGAAAGAACGATTGCGGGAGCTGGGAAGTGAATCCTTACCTACCGTCGGTGCAAAATGATTGGAAACGTCGAATATCACGTATTCGTGCCAATTATCGATAGAAGGAACGATGCAGGAGCTGGGAAGTGAATCCTTACGTACCGTCAATGCAAAACGATTGGAAACATCGATTATAACGTATTCGTGCCAATTATCGATAGAAACAACGATTGCGGGAGCTGGGAAGTGAATCCTTACCTATCGTCGATGCAGAACGATTGGAAACTTCGAATATAACGTATTCGAGCCAATTATCGATAGGCAGCACGATTGCGGGAGATGGGAGGTAAATCCTTACCTACGGTCGATGCAAAACGATTGGAAACATCGAATAGCACGTATTCGTGCCAATTATCGATAGAAAGAACGATTGCGGGAGCTGGGAAGTGAATCCTTACGTACCGTCGATGCAAAACGATTGGAAACATCGGTTATAACATATTCGTGCCAATTATCGATAGAAACAACGATTGCGGGAGCTGGGAAGTGAATCCTTACCTATCGTCGATGCAAAACGATTGGAAACATCGAATAGAACGTATTCGTGCCAATTATCGATAGAAAGAACGATTGCGGGAGCTGGGAAGTGAATCCTTACCTACCGTCGGTGCAAAATTATTGGAAACGTCGAATATCACGTATTCGTGCCAATTATCGATAGAAGGAACGATGCGGGAGCTGGGAAGTGAATCCTTACGTACCGTCGATGCAAAACGATTGGAAACATCGATTATAACGTATTCGTGCCAATTATCGATAGAAACAACGATTGCGGGAGCTGGGAAGTGAATCCTTACCTTCCGTCGATGCAAAACGATTGGAACGTTCGATTATAACGTATTCGTGCCAATTATCGATAGAAACAACGATTGCGGGAGCTGGGAAGTGAATCCTTACCTACCGTCGATGCAAAACGATTGAAAACATCGATTATAACGTATTCGTGCCAATTATCAATAGAAAGAACGATTGCGGGAACTGGGAAGTGAATCCATACATACCGTCGGTGCAAAACGATTGGAAACGTCGAATATCACGTATTCGTGCCAATTATCGATAGAAGGAACGATGCAGGAGCTGGCAAGTGAATCCTTACGTACCGTCGATGCAAAACGATTGGAAACATCGATTATAACGTATTCGTGCCAATTATCGATAGAAACAACGATTGCGGGAGCTGGGAAGTAAATCCTTACCTACCGTCGATGCAAAACGATTGGAAACATCGAATAGCACGTAATCGTGCCAATTATCGATAGAAAGAACGATTGCGGGAGCTGGGGAGTGAATCCTTACCTACCGGCGGTGCAAAACGATTGGAAACGTCGAATATAACGTACTCGTGCCAATTATCGATAGAATGAACGATTGCGTGAGCTGGGAAGTGAATCCTTACCTTCCGTCGATGCAAAACGATTGGAACGTTCGATTATAACGTATTCGTGCCAATTATCGATAGAAACAACGATTGCGGGAGCTGGGAAGTGAATCCTTACCTCCCGTCGATGCAGATCGATTGGAAACATCGAATATCACGTATTCGTGCCAATTATCGATAGAAACAACGATTGCGGGAGCTGGGAAGTAAATCCTTACCTACCGTCGATGCAAAACGATTGAAAACATCGAATAGCACGTATTCGTGCCAATTTTCGATAGAAAGAACGATTGCGGGAGCTGGGAAGTGAATCCTTACCTACCGTCGGTGCAAAACGATTGGAAACGTCGAATATCACGTATTCGTGCCAATTATCGATAGAAAGAACGACTGCGGGAGCTGGGAAGTGAAACCTTACCTACCGTCGACGCAAAACGATTGGAAACATCGATTATAACGTATTCGTGCCAATTATCGATAGAAACAACGATTGCGGGAGCTGGGAAGTGAATCCTTACCTCCCGTCGATGCAGATCGATTGGAAACATCGAATAGCACGTATTCGTGCCAATTATCGATAGAAAGAACGATTGCGGAAGCTGGGAAGTTAATCCTTCCCTACCGTCGGTGCAAAACGATTGGAAACATCGAATAGCACGTATTCGTGCCAATTATCGATAGAAACAACGATTGCGGGAGCTGGGAAGTTAATCCTTACCTCCCGTCGATGCAGAACGATTGGAAACTTCGAATATAACGTATTCGAGCCAATTATCGATAGACAGCACGATTGCGGGAGATGGGAGGTAAATCCTTACCTACGGTCGATGCAAAACGATTGGAAACATCGAATAGCACGTATTCGTGCCAATTATCGATAGAAAGAACGATTGCTGGCGCTGGGAAGTGAATCCTTACGTACCGTCGATGCAAAACGATTGGAAACATCGATTATAACGTATTCGTGCCAATTATCGATAGAAACAACGATTGCGGGAGCTGGGAAGTGAATCCTTACCTATCGTCGATGCAGAACGATTGGAAACTTCGAATATAACGTATTCGAGCCAATTATCGATAGACAGCACGATTGCGGGAGATGGGAGGTAAATCCTTACCTACGGTCGATGCAAAACGATTGGAAACATCGAATAGCACGTATTCGTGCCAATCATCGATAGAAAGAACGATTGCGGGAGCTGGGAAGTTAATCCTTCCCTACCGTCGGTGCAAAACGATTGGAAACATCGAATACACGTATTCGTGCCAATTATCGATAGAAAGAACAATTGCGGGAGCTGGGAAGTGAATCCTTACCTCCCGTCGATGCAGAACGATTGGAAACTTCGAATATAACGTATTCGAGCCAATTATCGATAGACAGCACGATTGCGGGAGATGGGAGGTAAATCCTTACCTACGGTCGATGCAAAACGATTGGAAACATCGAATAGCACGTATTCGTGCCAATTATCGATAGAAAGAACGATTGCGGGAGCTGGGAAGTGAATCCTTACGTACCGTCGATGCAAAACGATTGGAAACATCGATTATAACGTATTCGTGCCAATTATCGATAGAAACAACGATTGCGGGAGCTGGGAAGTGAATCCTTACCAATCGTCGATGCAGAACGATTGGAAACTTCGAATATAACGTATTCGAGCCAATTATCGATAGACAGCACGATTGCGGGAGATGGGAGGTAAATCCTTACCTACGGTCGGTGCAAAATTATTGGAAACGTCGAATATCACGTATTCGTGCCAATTATCGATAGAAGGAACGATGCGGGAGCTGGGAAGTGAATCCTTACGTACCGTCGAGGCAAAACGATTGGAAACATCGATTATAACGTATTCGTGCCAATTATCGATAGAAACAACGATTGCGGGAGCTGGGAAGTAAATCCTTACCTACCGTCGATGCAAAACGATTGGAAACATCGAATAGCACGTAATCGTGCCAATTATCGATAGAAAGAACGATTGCGGGAGCTGGGGAGTGAAGCCTTACCTACCGTCGGTGCAAAACGATTGGAAACGTCGAATATAACGTACTCGTGCCAATTATCGATAGAATGAACGATTGCGTGAGCTTGGAAGTGAATCCTTACCTTCCGTCGATGCAAAACGATTGGAACGTTCGATTATAACGTATTCGTGCCAATTATCGATAGAAACAACGATTGCGGGAGCTGGGAAGTGAATCCTTACCTCCCGTCGATGCAGATCGATTGGAAACATCGAATATCACGTATTCGTGCCAATTATCGATAGAAACAACGATTGCGGGAGCTGGGAAGTAAATCCTTACCTACCGTCGATGCAAAACGATTGGAAACATCGAATAGCACGTATTCGTGCCAATTATCGATAGAAAGAACGATTGCGGGAGCTGGGAAGTTAATCCTTACCTACGGTCGATGCAAAACGATTGGAAACATCGAATAGCACGTATCCGTGCCAATTATCGATAGAAAGAAGGATTGCGGGAGCTGGGAAGTGAATCCTTACGTACCGTCGATGCAAAACGATTGGAAACATCGATTATAACGTATTCGTGCCAATTATCGATAGAAACAACGATTGCGGGAGCTGGGAAGTGAATCCTTACCTCCCATCGGTGCAGATCGATTGGAAACATCGAATATCACTTATTCGTGCCAATTATCGATAGAAAGAACGATTGCGGGAGCTGGGAAGTGAATCCTTACCTACCGTCGATGCAAAACGATTGGAAACATCGATTATAACGTATTCGTGCCAATTATCAATAGAAAGAACGATTGCGGGAGCTGGGAAGTGAATCCTTACATACCGTCGGTGCAAAACGATTGGAAACGTCGAATATCACGTATTCGTGCCAATTATCGATAGAAGGAACGATGCGGGAGCTGGGAAGTGAATCCTTACGTACCGTCGAGGCAAAACGATTGGAAACATCGATTATAACGTATTCGTGCCAATTATCGATAGAAACAACGATTGCGGGAGCTGGGAAGTGAATCGTTACCTACCGTCGATGCAAAACGATTGGAAACATCGATTATAACGTATTCGTGCCAATTATCGATAGAAAGAAGGATTGCGGGAGCTGGGAAGTGAAGCCTTACCTACCGTCGATGCAGAACGATGGGAAACATCGAATAGCACGTACTCGTGCCAATTACCGACAGAAAGAACGATTGCGTGGGCTGGGCAGTGAAGCCTTACCTACCGTCGATGCAGAACGATGGGAAACATCGAATAGCACGTATTCGTGCCAATTATCCATAGAAAGAACAATTGCGGGAGCTGGGAAGTGAATCCTTACCTCCCGTCGATGCAGAACGATTGGAAACATCGAATATAACGTATTCGAGCCAATTATCGATAGACAGAACGATTGCGGGAGATGGGAGGTGAATCCTTACCTACGGTCGATGCAAAACGATTGGAAACATCGAATAGCACGTATTCGTGCCAATTATCGATAGAAAGAACGATTGCGGGAGCTGGGACGTGAATCCTTACCTACCGTCGGTGCAAAATTTTTGGAAACGTCGAATATCACGTATTCGTGCCAATTATCGATAGAAGGAACGATGCGGGAGCTGGGAAGTGAATCCTTACGTACCGTCGATGCAAAACGATTGGAAACATCGATTATAACGTATTCGTGCCAATTATCGATAGAAACAACGATTGCGGGAGCTGGGAAGTAAATCCTTACCTACCGTCGATGCAAAACGATTGGAAACATCGAATAGCACGTATTCGTGCCAATCATCGATAGAAAGAACGATTGCGGGAGCTGGGAAGTTAATCCTTCCCTACCGTCGGTGCAAAACGATTGGAAACATCGAATACACGTATTCGTGCCAATTATCTATAGAAAGAACAATTGCGGGAGCTGGGAAGTGAATCCTTACCTCCCGTCGATGCAGAACGATTGGAAACATCGAATATAACGTATTCGAGCCAATTATCGATAGACAGAACGATTGCGGGAGATGGGAGGTGAATCCTTACCTACGGTCGATGCAAAACGATTGGAAACATCGAATAGCACGTATTCGTGCCAATTATCGATAGAAAGAACGATTGCGGGAGCTGGGACGTGAATCCTTACCTACCGTCGGTGCAAAATTTTTGGAAACGTCGAATATCACGTATTCGTGCCAATTATCGATAGAAGGAACGATGCGGGAGCTGGGAAGTGAATCCTTACGTACCGTCGATGCAAAACGATTGGAAACATCGATTATAACGTATTCGTGCCAATTATCGATAGAAACAACGATTGCGGGAGCTGGGAAGTAAATCCTTACCTACCGTCGATGCAAAACGATTGGAAACATCGAATAGCACGTATTCGTGCCAATTATCGATAGAAAGAACGATTGCGGGAGCTGGGAAGTTAATCCTTCCCTACCGTCGGTGCAAAACGATTGGAAACATCGAATACACGTATTCGTGCCAATTATCGATAGAAAGAACAATTGCGGGAGCTGGGAAGTGAATCCTTACCTCCCGTCGATGCAGAACGATTGGAAACTTCGAATATAACGTATTCGAGCCAATTATCGATAGACAGCACGATTGCGGGAGATGGGAGGTAAATCCTTACCTACGGTCGATGCAAAACGATTGGAAACATCGAATAGCACGTATTCGTGCCAATTATCGATAGAAAGAACGATTGCGGGAGCTGGGAAGTGAATCCTTACGTACCGTCGATGCAAAACGATTGGAAACATCGATTATAACGTATTCGTGCCAATTATCGATAGAAACAACGATTGCGGGAGCTGGGAAGTGAATCCTTACCAATCGTCGATGCAGAACGATTGGAAACTTCGAATATAACGTATTCGAGCCAATTATCGATAGACAGCACGATTGCGGGAGATGGGAGGTAAATCCTTACCTACGGTCGGTGCAAAATTATTGGAAACGTCGAATATCACGTATTCGTGCCAATTATCGATAGAAGGAACGATGCGGGAGCTGGGAAGTGAATCCTTACGTACCGTCGAGGCAAAACGATTGGAAACATCGATTATAACGTATTCGTGCCAATTATCGATAGAAACAACGATTGCGGGAGCTGGGAAGTAAATCCTTACCTACCGTCGATGCAAAACGATTGGAAACATCGAATAGCACGTAATCGTGCCAATTATCGATAGAAAGAACGATTGCGGGAGCTGGGGAGTGAAGCCTTACCTACCGTCGGTGCAAAACGATTGGAAACGTCGAATATAACGTACTCGTGCCAATTATCGATAGAATGAACGATTGCGTGAGCTTGGAAGTGAATCCTTACCTTCCGTCGATGCAAAACGATTGGAACGTTCGATTATAACGTATTCGTGCCAATTATCGATAGAAACAACGATTGCGGGAGCTGGGAAGTGAATCCTTACCTCCCGTCGATGCAGATCGATTGGAAACATCGAATATCACGTATTCGTGCCAATTATCGATAGAAACAACGATTGCGGGAGCTGGGAAGTAAATCCTTACCTACCGTCGATGCAAAACGATTGGAAACATCGAATAGCACGTATTCGTGCCAATTATCGATAGAAAGAACGATTGCGGGAGCTGGGAAGTTAATCCTTCCCTACCGTCGGTGCAAAACGATTGGAAACACCGAATAGCACGTACTCGTGCCAATTACCGACAGAAAGAACGATTGCGTGAGCTGGGAAGTGAATCCTTACCTCCCGTCGATGCAGAACGATTGGAAACATCGAATATAACGTATTCGAGCCAATTATCGATAGACAGAACGATTGCGGGAGATGGGAGGTGAATCCTTACCTACGGTCGATGCAAAACGATTGGAAACATCGAATAGCACGTATTCGTGCCAATTATCGATAGAAAGAACGATTGCGGGAGCTGGGAAGTGAATCCTTACCTACCGTCGGTGCAAAATTTTTGGAAACGTCGAATATCACGTATTCGTGCCAATTATCGATAGAAGGAACGATGCGGGAGCTGGGAAGTGAATCCTTACCTACCGTCGGTGCAAAATTTTTGGAAACGTCGAATATCACGTATTCGTGCCAATTATCGATAGAAGGGACGATGCGGGAGCTGGGAAGTGAATCCTTACGTACCGTCGATGCAAAACGATTGGAAACATCGATTATAACGTATTCGTGCCAATTATCGATAGAAACAACGATTGCGGGAGCTGGGAAGTAAATCCTTACCTACCGTCGATGCAAAACGATTGGAAACATCGAATAGCACGTATTCGTGCCAATTATCGATAGAAAGAACGATTGCGGGAGCTGGGAAGTGAATCCTTACATACCGTCGATGCAAAACGATTGGAAACATCGATTATAACATATTCGTGCCAATTATCGATAGAAACAACGATTGCGGGAGCTGGGAAGTGAATCCTTACCTCCCATCGGTGCAGATCGATTGGAAACATCGAATATCACTTATTCGTGCCAATTATCGATAGAAAGAACGATTGCGGGAGCTGGGAAGTGAATCCTTACCTACCGTCGATGCAGAACGATGGGAAACATCGAATAGCACGTATTCGTGCCAATTATCCATAGAAAGAACAATTGCGGGAGCTGGGAAGTGAATCCTTACCTCCCGTCGATGCAGAACGATTGGAAACATCGAATATAACGTATTCGAGCCAATTATCGATAGACAGAACGATTGCGGGAGATGGGAGGTGAATCCTTACCTACGGTCGATGCAAAACGATTGGAAACATCGAATAGCACGTATTCGTGCCAATTATCGATAGAAAGAACGATTGCGGGAGCTGGGACGTGAATCCTTACCTACCGTCGGTGCAAAATTTTTGGAAACGTCGAATATCACGTATTCGTGCCAATTATCGATAGAAGGAACGATGCGGGAGCTGGGAAGTGAATCCTTACGTACCGTCGATGCAAAACGATTGGAAACATCGATTATAACGTATTCGTGCCAATTATCGATAGAAACAACGATTGCGGGAGCTGGGAAGTAAATCCTTACCTACCGTCGATGCAAAACGATTGGAAACATCGAATAGCACGTATTCGTGCCAATTATCGATAGAAAGAACGATTGCGGGAGCTGGGAAGTTAATCCTTCCCTACCGTCGGTGCAAAACGATTGGAAACATCGAATACACGTATTCGTGCCAATTATCTATAGAAAGAACAATTGCGGGAGCTGGGAAGTGAATCCTTACCTCCCGTCGATGCAGAACGATTGGAAACATCGAATATAACGTATTCGAGCCAATTATCGATAGACAGAACGATTGCGGGAGATGGGAGGTGAATCCTTACCTACGGTCGATGCAAAACGATTGGAAACATCGAATAGCACGTATTCGTGCCAATTATCGATAGAAAGAACGATTGCGGGAGCTGGGACGTGAATCCTTACCTACCGTCGGTGCAAAATTTTTGGAAACGTCGAATATCACGTATTCGTGCCAATTATCGATAGAAGGAACGATGCGGGAGCTGGGAAGTGAATCCTTACGTACCGTCGATGCAAAACGATTGGAAACATCGATTATAACGTATTCGTGCCAATTATCGATAGAAACAACGATTGCGGGAGCTGGGAAGTAAATCCTTACCTACCGTCGATGCAAAACGATTGGAAACATCGAATAGCACGTATTCGTGCCAATTATCGATAGAAAGAACGATTGCGGGAGCTGGGAAGTTAATCCTTCCCTACCGTCGGTGCAAAACGATTGGAAACATCGAATACACGTATTCGTGCCAATTATCGATAGAAAGAACAATTGCGGGAGCTGGGAAGTGAATCCTTACCTCCCGTCGATGCAGAACGATTGGAAACTTCGAATATAACGTATTCGAGCCAATTATCGATAGACAGCACGATTGCGGGAGATGGGAGGTAAATCCTTACCTACGGTCGATGCAAAACGATTGGAAACATCGAATAGCACGTATTCGTGCCAATTATCGATAGAAAGAACGATTGCGGGAGCTGGGAAGTGAATCCTTACGTACCGTCGATGCAAAACGATTGGAAACATCGATTATAACGTATTCGTGCCAATTATCGATAGAAACAACGATTGCGGGAGCTGGGAAGTGAATCCTTACCAATCGTCGATGCAGAACGATTGGAAACTTCGAATATAACGTATTCGAGCCAATTATCGATAGACAGCACGATTGCGGGAGATGGGAGGTAAATCCTTACCTACGGTCGGTGCAAAATTATTGGAAACGTCGAATATCACGTATTCGTGCCAATTATCGATAGAAGGAACGATGCGGGAGCTGGGAAGTGAATCCTTACGTACCGTCGAGGCAAAACGATTGGAAACATCGATTATAACGTATTCGTGCCAATTATCGATAGAAACAACGATTGCGGGAGCTGGGAAGTAAATCCTTACCTACCGTCGATGCAAAACGATTGGAAACATCGAATAGCACGTAATCGTGCCAATTATCGATAGAAAGAACGATTGCGGGAGCTGGGGAGTGAAGCCTTACCTACCGTCGGTGCAAAACGATTGGAAACGTCGAATATAACGTACTCGTGCCAATTATCGATAGAATGAACGATTGCGTGAGCTTGGAAGTGAATCCTTACCTTCCGTCGATGCAAAACGATTGGAACGTTCGATTATAACGTATTCGTGCCAATTATCGATAGAAACAACGATTGCGGGAGCTGGGAAGTGAATCCTTACCTCCCGTCGATGCAGATCGATTGGAAACATCGAATATCACGTATTCGTGCCAATTATCGATAGAAACAACGATTGCGGGAGCTGGGAAGTAAATCCTTACCTACCGTCGATGCAAAACGATTGGAAACATCGAATAGCACGTATTCGTGCCAATTATCGATAGAAAGAACGATTGCGGGAGCTGGGAAGTTAATCCTTCCCTACCGTCGGTGCAAAACGATTGGAAACACCGAATAGCACGTACTCGTGCCAATTACCGACAGAAAGAACGATTGCGTGAGCTGGGAAGTGAATCCTTACCTCCCGTCGATGCAGAACGATTGGAAACATCGAATATAACGTATTCGAGCCAATTATCGATAGACAGAACGATTGCGGGAGATGGGAGGTGAATCCTTACCTACGGTCGATGCAAAACGATTGGAAACATCGAATAGCACGTATTCGTGCCAATTATCGATAGAAAGAACGATTGCGGGAGCTGGGAAGTGAATCCTTACCTACCGTCGGTGCAAAATTTTTGGAAACGTCGAATATCACGTATTCGTGCCAATTATCGATAGAAGGAACGATGCGGGAGCTGGGAAGTGAATCCTTACCTACCGTCGGTGCAAAATTTTTGGAAACGTCGAATATCACGTATTCGTGCCAATTATCGATAGAAGGGACGATGCGGGAGCTGGGAAGTGAATCCTTACGTACCGTCGATGCAAAACGATTGGAAACATCGATTATAACGTATTCGTGCCAATTATCGATAGAAACAACGATTGCGGGAGCTGGGAAGTAAATCCTTACCTACCGTCGATGCAAAACGATTGGAAACATCGAATAGCACGTATTCGTGCCAATTATCGATAGAAAGAACGATTGCGGGAGCTGGGAAGTGAATCCTTACATACCGTCGATGCAAAACGATTGGAAACATCGATTATAACATATTCGTGCCAATTATCGATAGAAACAACGATTGCGGGAGCTGGGAAGTGAATCCTTACCTCCCATCGGTGCAGATCGATTGGAAACATCGAATATCACTTATTCGTGCCAATTATCGATAGAAAGAACGATTGCGGGAGCTGGGAAGTGAATCCTTACCTACCGTCGATGCAAAACGATTGGAAACATCGATTATAACGTATTCGTGCCAATTATCAATAGAAAGAACGATTGCGGGAGCTGGGAAGTGAATCCTTACATACCGTCGGTGCAAAACGATTGGAAACGTCGAATATCACGTATTCGTGCCAATTATCGATAGAAGGAACGATGCGGGAGCTGGGAAGTGAATCCTTACGTACCGTCGAGGCAAAACGATTGGAAACATCGATTATAACGTATTCGTGCCAATTATCGATAGAAACAACGATTGCGGGAGCTGGGAAGTGAATCGTTACCTACCGTCGATGCAAAACGATTGGAAACATCGATTATAACGTATTCGTGCCAATTATCGATAGAAAGAAGGATTGCGGGAGCTGGGAAGTGAAGCCTTACCTACCGTCGATGCAGAACGATGGGAAACATCGAATAGCACGTACTCGTGCCAATTACCGACAGAAAGAACGATTGCGTGGGCTGGGCAGTGAAGCCTTACCTACCGTCGATGCAGAACGATGGGAAACATCGAATAGCACGTATTCGTGCCAATTATCCATAGAAAGAACAATTGCGGGAGCTGGGAAGTGAATCCTTACCTCCCGTCGATGCAGAACGATTGGAAACATCGAATATAACGTATTCGAGCCAATTATCGATAGACAGAACGATTGCGGGAGATGGGAGGTGAATCCTTACCTACGGTCGATGCAAAACGATTGGAAACATCGAATAGCACGTATTCGTGCCAATTATCGATAGAAAGAACGATTGCGGGAGCTGGGACGTGAATCCTTACCTACCGTCGGTGCAAAATTTTTGGAAACGTCGAATATCACGTATTCGTGCCAATTATCGATAGAAGGAACGATGCGGGAGCTGGGAAGTGAATCCTTACGTACCGTCGATGCAAAACGATTGGAAACATCGAATACACGTATTCGTGCCAATTATCGATAGAAAGAACAATTGCGGGAGCTGGGAAGTGAATCCTTACCTCCCGTCGATGCAGAACGATTGGAAACTTCGAATATAACGTATTCGAGCCAATTATCGATAGACAGCACGATTGCGGGAGATGGGAGGTAAATCCTTACCTACGGTCGATGCAAAACGATTGGAAACATCGAATAGCACGTATTCGTGCCAATTATCGATAGAAAGAACGATTGCGGGAGCTGGGAAGTGAATCCTTACGTACCGTCGATGCAAAACGATTGGAAACATCGATTATAACGTATTCGTGCCAATTATCGATAGAAACAACGATTGCGGGAGCTGGGAAGTGAATCCTTACCAATCGTCGATGCAGAACGATTGGAAACTTCGAATATAACGTATTCGAGCCAATTATCGATAGACAGCACGATTGCGGGAGATGGGAGGTAAATCCTTACCTACGGTCGATGCAAAACGATTGGAAACATCGAATAGCACGTATTCGTGCCAATTATCGATAGAAAGAACGATTGCGGGAGCTGGGAAGTGAATCCTTACGTACCGTCGATGCAAAACGATTGGAAACATCGATTATAACGTATTCGTGCCAATTATCGATAGAAACAACGATTGCGGGAGCTGGGAAGTGAATCCTTACCTATCGTCGATGCAAAACGATTGGAAACATCGAATAGAACGTATTCGTGCCAATTATCGATAGAAAGAACGATTGCGGGAGCTGGGAAGTGAATCCTTACCTACCGTCGGTGCAAAATTATTGGAAACGTCGAATATCACGTATTCGTGCCAATTATCGATAGAAGGAACGATGCGGGAGCTGGGAAGTGAATCCTTACGTACCGTCGATGCAAAACGATTGGAAACATCGATTATAACGTATTCGTGCCAATTATCGATAGAAACAACGATTGCGGGAGCTGGGAAGTGAATCCTTACCTTCCGTCGATGCAAAACGATTGGAACGTTCGATTATAACGTATTCGTGCCAATTATCGATAGAAACAACGATTGCGGGAGCTGGGAAGTGAATCCTTACCTCCCATCGATGCAGATCGATTGGAAACATCGAATAGCACGTATTCGTGCCAATTATCGATAGAAAGAACGATTGCGGGAGCTGGGAAGAGAATCCTTACGTACCGTCGATGCAAAACGATTGGAAACATCGATTATAACGTATTCGAGCCAATTATCGATAGACAGCACGATTGCGGGAGATGGGAGGTAAATCCTTACCTACGGTCGATGCAAAACGATTGGAAACATCGAATAGCACGTATTCGTGCCAATTATCGATAGAAAGAACGATTGCGGGAGCTGGGAAGTGATTCCTTACCTACCGTCGGTGCAAAATTATTGGAAACGTCGAATATCACGTATTCGTGCCAATTATCGATAGAAGGAACGATGCGGGAGCTGGGAAGTGAATCCTTACGTACCGTCGATGCAAAACGATTGGAAACATCGATTATAACGTATTCGTGCCAATTATCGATAGAAACAACGATTGCGGGAGCTGGGAAGTGAATCCTTACCTTCCGCCGATGCAAAACGATTGGAACGTTCGATTATAACGTATTCGTGCCAATTATCGATAGAAACAACGATTGCGGGAGCTGGGAAGTGAATCCTTACCTCCCATCGGTGCAGATCGATTGGAAACATCGAATATCACTTATTCGTGCCAATTATCGATAGAACGAACGATTGCGGGAGCTGGGAAGTGAATCCTTACCTACCGTCGATGCAAAACGATTGGAAACATCGATTATAACGTATTCGTGCCAATTATCAATAGAAAGAACGATTGCGGGAGCTGGGAAGTGAATCCTTACATACCGTCGGTGCAAAACGATTGGAAACGTCGAATATCACGTATTCGTGCCAATTATCGATAGAAGGAACGATGCGGGAGCTGGGAAGTGAATCCTTACGTACCGTCGAGGCAAAACGATTGGAAACATCGATTATAACGTATTCGTGCCAATTATCGATAGAAACAACGATTGCGGGAGCTGGGAAGTAAATCCTTACCTACCGTCGATGCAAAACGATTGGAAACATCGAATAGCACGTAATCGTGCCAATTATCGATAGAAAGAACGATTGCGGGAGCTGGGGAGTGAATCCTTACCTACCGTCGGTGCAAAACGATTGGAAACGTCGAATATAACGTACTCGTGCCAATTATCGATAGAATGAACGATTGCGTGAGCTTGGAAGTGAATCCTTACCTTCCGTCGATGCAAAACGATTGGAACGTTCGATTATAACGTATTCGTGCCAATTATCGATAGAAACAACGATTGCGGGAGCTGGGAAGTGAATCCTTACCTCCCGTCGATGCAGATCGATTGGAAACATCGAATATCACGTATTCGTGCCAATTATCGATAGAAACAACGATTGCGGGAGCTGGGAAGTAAATCCTTACCTACCGTCGATGCAAAACGATTGGAAACATCGAATAGCACGTATTCGTGCCAATTATCGATAGAAAGAACGATTGCGGGAGCTGGGAAGTTAATCCTTCCCTACCGTCGGTGCAAAACGATTGGAAACACCGAATAGCACGTATTCGTGCCAATTATCGATAGAAAGAACAATTGCGGGGGCTGGGAAGTTAATCCTTACCTCCCGTCGATGCAGAACGATTGGAAACTTCGAATATAACGTATTCGAGCCAATTATCGATAGACAGCACGATTGCGGGAGATGGGAGGTAAATCCTTACCTACGGTCGATGCAAAACGATTGGAAACATCGAATAGCACGTATTCGTGCCAATTATCGATAGAAAGAACGATTGCGGGAGCTGGGAAGTGAATCCTTACGTACCGTCGATGCAAAACGATTGGAAACATCGATTATAACGTATTCGTGCCAATTATCGATAGAAACAACGATTGCGGGAGCTGGGAAGTGAATCCTTACCTATCGTCGATGCAGAACGATTGGAAACTTCGAATATAACGTATTCGAGCCAATTATCGATAGACAGCACGATTGCGGGAGATGGGAGGTAAATCCTTACCTACGGTCGATGCAAAATGATTGGAAACGTCGAATATCACGTATTCGTGCCAATTATCGATAGAAGGAACGATGCGGGAGCTGGAAGTGAATCCTTACGTACCGTCGATGCAAAACGATTGGAAACATCGATTATAACGTATTCGTGCCAATTATCGATAGAAACAACGATTGCGGGAGCTGGGAAGTAAATCCTTACCTACCGTCGATGCAAAACGATTGGAAACATCGAATAGCACGTAATCGTGCCAATTATCGATAGAAAGAACGATTGCGGGAGCTGGGGAGTGAATCCTTACCTACCGTCGGTGCAAAACGATTGGAAACGTCGAATATAACGTACTCGTGCCAATTATCGATAGAATGAACGATTGCGTGAGCTGGGAAGTGAATCCTTACCTTCCGTCGATGCAAAACGATTGGAACGTTCGATTATAACGTATTCGTGCCAATTATCGATAGAAACAACGATTGCGGAAGCTGGGAAGTGAATCCTTACCTCCCGTCGATGCAGATCGATTGGAAACATCGAATATCACGTATTCGTGCCAATTATCGATAGAAACAACGATTGCGGGAGCTGAGAAGTAAATCCTTAACTACCGTCGATGCAAAACGATTGAAAACATCGAATAGCACGTATTCGTGCCAATTATCGATAGAAAGAACGATTGCGGGAGCTGGGAAGTGAGTCCTTACCTACCGTCGGTGCAAAACGATTGGAAACATCGAATAGCACGTACTCGTGCCAATTATCGATAGAAAGAAAGATTGCGGGAGCTGGGAAGTTAATCCTTACCTACCGTCGGTGCAAAACGATTGGAAACGTCGAATATCACGTATTCGTGCCAATTATCGATAGAAAGAACGACTGCGGGAGCTGGGAAGTGAAACCTTACCTACCGTCGACGCAAAACGATTGGAAACATCGATTATAACGTATTCGTGCCAATTATCGATAGAAACAACGATTGCGGGAGCTGGGAAGTGAATCCTTACCTACCGTCGATGCAAAACGATTGGAAACATCGAAGAGCGCGTATTCGTGCCAATTATCGATAGAAAGAACGATTGCAGGAGCTGGGAAGTGAATCCTTACCCACCGTCGGTGCAAAACGATTGGAAACATCGAATAGCACGTATTCGTGCCAATTATCGATAGAAAGAACGATTGCGGGAGCTGTGAAGTTAATCCTTACCTACCGTCGGTGCAAAACGATTGGAAACGTCGAATATAACGTATTCGTGCCAATTATCGATAGAAAGAAGGATTGCGGGAGCTGGGAAGTGAATCCTTACCTACCGTCGAAGCAAAACGATTGGAAACATAGAATAGCACGTATTCGTGCCAATTATCGATAGAAAAAACGATTGCGGGAGCTGGGAAGTGAATCCTTACCTCCCGTCGATGCAGAACGTTTGGAAACATCGAATATAGCTTAGTCGAGCCAATTATCGATAGAAAGAACGATTGCGGGAGCTGGGAAGTTAATCCTTACCTACCGTCGGTGCAAAACGATTGAAAACGTCGAATATAACGTATTCGTGCCAATTATCGATAGGAAGAACGATTGCGGGAGCTGGGAAGTGAATCGTTACCTACCGTCGATGCAAAACGATTGGAAACATCGATTATAACGTATTCGTGCCAATTATCGATAGAAAGAAGGATTGCGGGAGCTGGGAAGTGAAGCCTTACCTACCGTCGATGCAGAACGATGGGAAACATCGAATAGCACGTACTCGTGCCAATTACCGACAGAAAGAACGATTGCGTGGGCTGGGCAGTGAAGCCTTACCTACCGTCGATGCAGAACGATGGGAAACATCGAATAGCACGTATTCGTGCCAATTATCGATAGAAAGAACGATTGCGGGAGCTGGGAAGTGAATCCTTACCTACCGTCGATGCAAAACGATTGGAAACATAGAATAGCACGTATTCGTGCCAATTATCGATAGAAAAAACGATTGCGGGAGCTGGGAAGTGAATCCTTACCTCCCTTCGATGCAGAACGTTTGGAAACATCGAATATAGCTTAGTCGAGCCAATTATCGATAGAAAGAACGATTGCGGGAGCTGGGAAGTTAATCCTTACCTACCGTCGATGCAGAACGATTGGAAACATCGATTATAACGTATTCGTGCCAATTATCGATAGAAACAACGATTGCGGGAGCTGGGAAGTAAATCCTTACCTACCGTCGATGCAAAACGATTGGAAACATCGAATAGCACGTATTCGTGCCAATTATCGATAGAAAGAACGATTGCGGGAGCTGGGAAGTTAACCCTTCCCTACCGTCGGTGCAAAACGATTGGAAACATCGAATAGCACGTATTCGTGCCAATTATCGATAGAAAGAACAATTGCGGGAGCTGGGAAGTGAATCCTTACCTCCCGTCGATGCAGAACGATTGGAAACTTCGAATATAACGTATTCCAGCCAATTATCGATAGACAGCACGATTGCGGGAGATGGGAGGTAAATCCTTACCTACGGTCGATGCAAAACGATTGGAAACATCGAATAGCACGTATTCGTGCCAATTATCGATAGAAAGAACGATTGCGGGAGCTGGGAAGTGAATCCTTACGTACCGTCGATGCAAACCGATTGGAAACATCGATTATAACGTATTCGTGCCAATTATCGATAGAAACAACGATTGCGGGAGCTGGGAAGTGAATCCTTACCAATCGTCGATGCAGAACGATTGGAAACTTCGAATATAACGTATTCGAGCCAATTATCGATAGACAGCACGATTGCGGGAGATGGGAGGTAAATCCTTACCTACGGTCGATGCACAACGATTGGAAACATCGAATAGCACGTATTCGTGCCAATTATCTATAGAAAGAACGATTGCGGGAGCTGGGAAGTGAATCCTTACGTACCGTCGATGCAAAACGATTGGAAACATCGATTATAACGTATTCGTGCCAATTATCGATAGAAACAACGATTGCGGGAGCTGGGAAGGGAATCCTTACCTATCGTCGATGCAAAACGATTGGAAACATCGAATAGAACGTATTCGTGCCAATTATCGATAGAAAGAACGATTGCGGGAGCTGGGAAGTGAATCCTTACCTACCGTCGGTGCAAAATTATTGGAAACGTCGAATATCACGTATTCGTGCCAATTATCGATAGAAGGAACGATGCGGGAGCTGGGAAGTGAATCCTTACGTACCGTCGATGCAAAACGATTGGAAACATCGATTATAACGTATTCGTGCCAATTATCGATAGAAACAACGATTGCGGGAGCTGGGAAGTGAATCCTTACCTTCCGTCGATGCAAAACGATTGGAACGTTCGATTATAACGTATTCGTGCCAATTATGGATATAAACAACGATTGCGGGAGCTGGGAAGTGAATCCTTACCTCCCATCGATGCAGATCGATTGGAAACATCGAATAGCACGTATTCGTGCCAATTATCGATAGAAAGAACGATTGCGGGAGCTGGGAAGAGAATCCTTACGTACCGTCGATGCAAAACGATTGGAAACATCGATTATAACGTATTCGAGCCAATTATCGATAGACAGCACGATTGCGGGAGATGGGAGGTAAATCCTTACCTACGGTCGATGCAAAACGATTGGAAACATCGAATAGCACGTATTCGTGCCAATTATCGATAGAAAGAACGATTGCGGGAGCTGGGAAGTGAATCCTTACCTACCGTCGGTGCAAAATTATTGGAAACGTCGAATATCACGTATTCGTGCCAATTATCGATAGAAGGAACGATGCGGGAGCTGGGAAGTGAATCCTTACGTACCGTCGATGCAAAACGATTGGAATCATCGATTATAACGTATTCGTGCCAATTATCGATAGAAACAACGATTGCGGGAGCTGGGGAGTGAATCCTTACCTACCGTCGATGCAAAACGATTGGAAACATAGAATAGCACGTATTCGTGCCAATTATCGATAGAAAAAACGATTGCGGGAGCTGGGAAGTGAATCCTTACCTCCCGTCGATGCAGCACGTTTGGAAACATCGAATATAGCTTAGTCGAGCCAATTATCGATAGGAAGAACGATTGCGGGAGCTGGGAAGTGAATCGTTACCTACCGTCGATGCAAAACGATTGGAAACATCGATTATAACGTATTCGTGCCAATTATCGATAGAAAGAAGGATTGCGGGAGCTGGGAAGTGAAGCCTTACCTACCGTCGATGCAGAACGATGGGAAACATCGAATAGCACGTACTCGTGCCAATTACCGACAGAAAGAACGATTGCGTGGGCTGGGCAGTGAAGCCTTACCTACCGTCGATGCAGAACGATGGGAAACATCGAATAGCACGTATTCGTGCCAATTATCCATAGAAAGAACAATTGCGGGAGCTGGGAAGTGAATCCTTACCTCCCGTCGATGCAGAACGATTGGAAACATCGAATATAACGTATTCGAGCCAATTATCGATAGACAGAACGATTGCGGGAGCTGGGAAGTAAATCCTTACCTACCGTCGATGCAAAACGATTGGAAACATCGAATAGCACGTATTCGTGCCAATTATCGATAGAAAGAACGATTGCGGGAGCTGGGAAGTTAATCCTTCCCTACCGTCGGTGCAAAACGATTGGAAACATCGAATAGCACGTATTCGTGCCAATTATCGATAGAAAGAACAATTGCGGGAGCTGGGAAGTGAATCCTTACCTCCCGTCGATGCAGAACGATTGGAAACTTCGAATATAACGTATTCGAGCCAATTATCGATAGACAGCACGATTGCGGGAGATGGGAGGTAAATCCTTACCTACGGTCGATGCAAAACGATTGGAAACATCGAATAGCACGTATTCGTGCCAATTATCGATAGAAAGAACGATTGCGGGAGCTGGGAAGTGAATCCTTACGTACCGTCGATGCAAACCGATTGGAAACATCGATTATAACGTATTCGTGCCAATTATCGATAGAAACAACGATTGCGGGAGCTGGGAAGTGAATCCTTACCAATCGTCGATGCAGAACGATTGGAAACTTCGAATATAACGTATTCGAGCCAATTATCGATAGACAGCACGATTGCGGGAGATGGGAGGTAAATCCTTACCTACGGTCGATGCACAACGATTGGAAACATCGAATAGCACGTATTCGTGCCAATTATCTATAGAAAGAACGATTGCGGGAGCTGGGAAGTGAATCCTTACGTACCGTCGATGCAAAACGATTGGAAACATCGATTATAACGTATTCGTGCCAATTATCGATAGAAACAACGATTGCGGGAGCTGGGAAGTGAATCCTTACCTATCGTCGATGCAAAACGATTGGAAACATCGAATAGAACGTATTCGTGCCAATTATCGATAGAAAGAACGATTGCGGGAGCTGGGAAGTGAATCCTTACCTACCGTCGGTGCAAAATTATTGGAAACGTCGAATATCACGTATTCGTGCCAATTATCGATAGAAGGAACGATGCGGGAGCTGGGAAGTGAATCCTTACGTACCGTCGATGCAAAACGATTGGAAACATCGATTATAACGTATTCGTGCCAATTATCGATAGAAACAACGATTGCGGGTGCTGGGAAGTGAATCCTTACCTTCCGTCGATGCAAAACGATTGGAACGTTCGATTATAACGTATTCGTGCCAATTATGGATATAAACAACGATTGCGGGAGCTGGGAAGTGAATCCTTACCTCCCATCGATGCAGATCGATTGGAAACATCGAATAGCACGTATTCGTGCCAATTATCGATAGAAAGAACGATTGCGGGAGCTGGGAAGTGAATCCTTACGTACCGTCGATGCAAAACGATTGGAAACATCGATTATAACGTATTCGAGCCAATTATCGATAGACAGCACGATTGCGGGAGATGGGAGGTAAATCCTTACCTACGGTCGATGCAAAACGATTGGAAACATCGAATAGCACGTATTCGTGCCAATTATCGATAGAAAGAACGATTGCGGGAGCTGGGAAGTGAATCCTTACCTACCGTCGGTGCAAAATTATTGGAAACGTCGAATATCACGTATTCGTGCCAATTATCGATAGAAGGAACGATGCGGGAGCTGGGAAGTGAATCCTTACGTACCGTCGATGCAAAACGATTGGAATCATCGCTTATAACGTATTCGTGCCAATTATCAATAGAAAGAACGATTGCAGGAGCTGGGAAGTGAATCCTTACATACCGTCGGTGCAAAACGATTGGAAACGTCAAATATCACGTATTCGTGCCAATTATCGATAGAAGGAACGATGCGGGAGCTGGGAAGTGAATCCTTACGTACCGTCGATGCAAAACGATTGGAAACATCGAATATAACGTATTCGAGCCAATTATCGATAGACAGAACGATTGCGGGAGCTGGGAAGTGAAGCCTTACCTACCGTCGCTGCAGAACGATGGGAAACATCGAATAGCACGTACTCGTGCCAATTACCGACAGAAAGAACGATTGCGGGAGCTGGGAAGTTAATCCTTCCCTACCGTCGGTGCAAAACGATTGGAAACATCGAATAGCACGTATTCGTGCCAATTATCGATAGAAAGAACAATTGCGGGAGCTGGGAACTGAATCCTTACCTCCCGTCGATGCAGAACGATTGGAAACTTCGAATATAACGTATTCGAGCCAATTATCGATAGACAGCACGATTGCGGGAGATGGGAGGTAAATCCTTACCTACGGTCGATGCACAACGATTGGAAACATCCAATAGCACGTATTCGTGCCAATTATCTATAGAAAGAACGATTGCGGGAGCTGGGAAGTGAATCCTTACGTACCGTCGATGCAAAACGATTGGAAACATCGATTATAACGTATTCGTGCCAATTATCGATAGAAACAACGATTGCGGGAGCTGGGAAGTGAATCCTTACCTATCGTCGATGCAAAACGATTGGAAACATCGAATAGAACGTATTCGTGCCAATTATCGATAGAAAGAACGATTGCGGGAGCTGGGAAGTGAATCCTTACCTACCGTCGGTGCAAAATTATTGGAAACGTCGAATATCACGTATTCGTGCCAATTATCGATAGAAGGAACGATGCGGGAGCTGGGAAGTGAATCCTTACGTACCGTCGATGCAAAACGATTGGAATCATCGCTTATAACGTATTCGTGCCAATTATCAATAGAAAGAACGATTGCAGGAGCTGGGAAGTGAATCCTTACATACCGTCGGTGCAAATCGATTGGAAACGTCAAATATCACGTATTCGTGCCAATTATCGATAGAAGGAACGATGCGGGAGCTGGGAAGTGAATCCTTACGTACCGTCGATGCAAAACGATTGGAAACATCGATTATAACGTATTCGTGCCAATTATCGATAGAAACAACGATTGCGGGAGCTGGGGAGTGAATCCTTACCTACCGTCGATGCAAAACGATTGGAAACATAGAATAGCACGTATTCGTGCCAATTATCGATAGAAAAAACGATTGCGGGAGCTGGGAAGTGAATCCTTACCTCCCGTCGATGCAGAACGTTTGGAAACATCGAATATAGCTTAGTCGAGCCAATTATCGATAGGAAGAACGATTGCGGGAGCTGGGAAGTGAATCGTTACCTACCGTCGATGCAAAACGATTGGAAACATCGATTATAACGTATTCGTGCCAATTATCGATAGAAAGAAGGATTACGGGAGCTGGGAAGTGAAGCCTTACCTACCGTCGCTGCAGAACGATGGGAAACATCGAATAGCACGTACTCGTGCCAATTACCGACAGAAAGAACGATTGCGTGGGCTGGGCAGTGAAGCCTTACCTACCGTCGATGCAGAACGATGGGAAACATCGAATAGCACGTATTCGTGCCAATTATCCATAGAAAGATCAATTGCGGGAGCTGGGAAGTGAATCCTTACCTCCCGTCGATGCAGAACGATTGGAAACATCGAATATAACGTATTCGAGCCAATTATCGATAGACAGAACGATTGCGGGAGCTGGGAAGTAAATCCTTACCTACCGTCGATGCAAAACGATTGGAAACATCGAATAGCACGTATTCGTGCCAATTATCGATAGAAAGAACGATTGCGGGAGCTGGGAAGTTAATCCTTCCCTACCGTCGGTGCAAAACGATTGGAAACATCGAATAGCACGTATTCGTGCCAATTATCGATAGAAAGAACAATTGCGGGAGCTGGGAAGTGAATCCTTACCTACCGTCGATGCAGAACGATTGGAAACTTCGAATATAACGTATTCGAGCCAATTATCGATAGACAGCACGATTGCGGGAGATGGGAGGTAAATCCTTACCTACGGTCGATGCAAAACGATTGGAAACATCGAATAGCACGTATTCGTGCCAATTATCGATAGAAAGAACGATTGCGGGAGCTGGGAAGTGAATCCTTACGTACCGTCGATGCAAACCGATTGGAAACATCGATTATAACGTATTCGTGCCAATTATCGATAGAAACAACGATTGCGGGAGCTGGGAAGTGAATCCTTACCAATCGTCGATGCAGAACGATTGGAAACTTCGAATATAACGTATTCGAGCCAATTATCGATAGACAGCACGATTGCGGGAGATGGGAGGTAAATCCTTACCTACGGTCGATGCAAAACGATTGGAAACATCGAATAGCACGTATTCGTGCCAATTATCGATAGAAAGAACGATTGCGGGAGCTGGGAAGTGAATCCTTACGTACCGTCGATGCAAAACGATTGGAAACATCGATTATAACGTATTTGTGCCAATTATCGATAGAAACAACGATTGCGGGAGCTGGGAAGTGAATCCTTACCTATCGTCGATGCAAAACGATTGGAAACATCGAATAGAACGTATTCGTGCCAATTATCGATAGAAAGAACAATTGCGGGAGCTGGGAAGTGAATCCTTACCTCCCGTCGATGCAGAACGATTGGAAACTTCGAATATAACGTATTCGAGCCAATTATCGATAGACAGCACGATTGCGGGAGATGGGAGGTAAATCCTTACCTACGGTCGATGCAAAACGATTGGAAACATCGAATAGCACGTATTCGTGCCAATTATCGATAGAAAGAACGATTGCGGGAGCTGGGAAGTGAATCCTTACGTACCGTCGATGCAAAACGATTGGAAACATCGATTATAACGTATTCGTGCCAATTATCGATAGAAACAACGATTGCGGGAGCTGGGAAGTGAATCCTTACCTATCGTCGATGCAAAACGATTGGAAACATCGAATAGAACGTATTCGTGCCAATTATCGATAGAAAGAACAATTGCGGGAGCTGGGAAGTGAATCCTTACCTCCCGTCGATGCAGAACGATTGGAAACTTCGAATATAACGTATTCGAGCCAATTATCGATAGACAGCACGATTGCGGGAGATGGGAGGTAAATCCTTACCTACGGTCGATGCAAAACGATTGGAAACATCGAATAGCACGTATTCGTGCCAATTATCGATAGAAAGAACGATTGCGGGAGCTGGGAAGTGAATCCTTACGTACCGTCGATGCAAACCGATTGGAAACATCGATTATAACGTATTCGTGCCAATTATCGATAGAAACAACGATTGCGGGAGCTGGGAAGTGAATCCTTACCAATCGTCGATGCAGAACGATTGGAAACTTCGAATATAACGTATTCGAGCCAATTATCGATAGACAGCACGATTGCGGGAGATGGGAGGTAAATCCTTACCTACGGTCGATGCAAAACGATTGGAAACATCGAATAGCACGTATTCGTGCCAATTATCGATAGAAAGAACGATTGCGGGAGCTGGGAAGTGAATCCTTACGTACCGTCGATGCAAACCGATTGGAAACATCGATTATAACGTATTCGTGCCAATTATCGATAGAAACAACGATTGCGGGAGCTGGGAAGTGAATCCTTACCAATCGTCGATGCAGAACGATTGGAAACTTCGAATATAACGTATTCGAGCCAATTATCGATAGACAGCACGATTGCGGGAGATGGGAGGTAAATCCTTACCTACGGTCGATGCACAACGATTGGAAACATCGAATAGCACGTATTCGTGCCAATTATCTATAGAAAGAACGATTGCGGGAGCTGGGAAGTGAATCCTTACGTACCGTCGATGCAAAACGATTGGAAACATCGATTATAACGTATTCGTGCCAATTATCGATAGAAACAACGATTGCGGGAGCTGGGAAGTGAATCCTTACCTATCGTCGATGCAAAACGATTGGAAACATCGAATAGAACGTATTCGTGCCAATTATCGATAGAAAGAACGATTGCGGGAGCTGGGAAGTGAATCCTTACCTACCGTCGGTGCAAAATTATTGGAAACGTCGAATATCACGTATTCGTGCCAATTATCGATAGAAGGAACGATGCGGGAGCTGGGAAGTGAATCCTTACGTACCGTCGATGCAAAACGATTGGAATCATCGCTTATAACGTATTCGTGCCAATTATCAATAGAAAGAACGATTGCAGGAGCTGGGAAGTGAATCCTTACATACCGTCGGTGCAAATCGATTGGAAACGTCAAATATCACGTATTCGTGCCAATTATCGATAGAAGGAACGATGCGGGAGCTGGGAAGTGAATCCTTACGTACCGTCGATGCAAAACGATTGGAAACATCGATTATAACGTATTCGTGCCAATTATCGATAGAAACAACGATTGCGGGAGCTGGGGAGTGAATCCTTACCTACCGTCGATGCAAAACGATTGGAAACATAGAATAGCACGTATTCGTGCCAATTATCGATAGAAAAAACGATTGCGGGAGCTGGGAAGTGAATCCTTACCTCCCGTCGATGCAGAACGTTTGGAAACATCGAATATAGCTTAGTCGAGCCAATTATCGATAGGAAGAACGATTGCGGGAGCTGGGAAGTGAATCGTTACCTACCGTCGATGCAAAACGATTGGAAACATCGATTATAACGTATTCGTGCCAATTATCGATAGAAAGAAGGATTACGGGAGCTGGGAAGTGAAGCCTTACCTACCGTCGCTGCAGAACGATGGGAAACATCGAATAGCACGTACTCGTGCCAATTACCGACAGAAAGAACGATTGCGTGGGCTGGGCAGTGAAGCCTTACCTACCGTCGATGCAGAACGATGGGAAACATCGAATAGCACGTATTCGTGCCAATTATCCATAGAAAGAACAATTGCGGGAGCTGGGAAGTGAATCCTTACCTCCCGTCGATGCAGAACGATTGGAAACATCGAATATAACGTATTCGAGCCAATTATCGATAGACAGAACGATTGCGGGAGCTGGGAAGTAAATCCTTACCTACCGTCGATGCAAAACGATTGGAAACATCGAATAGCACGTATTCGTGCCCATTATCGATAGAAAGAACGATTGCGGGAGCTGGGAAGTTAATCCTTCCCTACCGTCGGTGCAAAACGATTGGAAACATCGAATAGCACGTATTCGTGCCAATTATCGATAGAAAGAACAATTGCGGGAGCTGGGAAGTGAATCCTTACGTACCGTCGATGCAAAACGATTGGAAACATCGATTATAACGTATTCGTGCCAATTATCGATAGAAACAACGATTGCGGGAGCTGGGAAGTGAATCCTTACCTATCGTCGATGCAAAACGATTGGAAACATCGAATAGAACGTATTCGTGCCAATTATCGATAGAAAGAACAATTGCGGGAGCTGGGAAGTGAATCCTTACCTCCCGTCGATGCAGAACGATTGGAAACTTCGAATATAACGTATTCGAGCCAATTATCGATAGACAGCACGATTGCGGGAGATGGGAGGTAAATCCTTACCTACGGTCGATGCAAAACGATTGGAAACATCGAATAGCACGTATTCGTGCCAATTATCGATAGAAAGAACGATTGCGGGAGCTGGGAAGTGAATCCTTACGTACCGTCGATGCAAAACGATTGGAAACATCGATTATAACGTATTCGTGCCAATTATCGATAGAAACAACGATTGCGGGAGCTGGGAAGTGAATCCTTACCTATCGTCGATGCAAAACGATTGGAAACATCGAATAGAACGTATTCGTGCCAATTATCGATAGAAAGAACAATTGCGGGAGCTGGGAAGTGAATCCTTACCTCCCGTCGATGCAGAACGATTGGAAACTTCGAATATAACGTATTCGAGCCAATTATCGATAGACAGCACGATTGCGGGAGATGGGAGGTAAATCCTTACCTACGGTCGATGCAAAACGATTGGAAACATCGAATAGCACGTATTCGTGCCAATTATCGATAGAAAGAACGATTGCGGGAGCTGGGAAGTGAATCCTTACGTACCGTCGATGCAAACCGATTGGAAACATCGATTATAACGTATTCGTGCCAATTATCGATAGAAACAACGATTGCGGGAGCTGGGAAGTGAATCCTTACCAATCGTCGATGCAGAACGATTGGAAACTTCGAATATAACGTATTCGAGCCAATTATCGATAGACAGCACGATTGCGGGAGATGGGAGGTAAATCCTTACCTACGGTCGATGCAAAACGATTGGAAACATCGAATAGCACGTATTCGTGCCAATTATCGATAGAAAGAACGATTGCGGGAGCTGGGAAGTGAATCCTTACGTACCGTCGATGCAAAACGATTGGAAACATCGATTATAACGTATTCGTGCCAATTATCGATAGAAACAACGATTGCGGGAGCTGGGAAGTGAATCCTTACCTATCGTCGATGCAAAACGATTGGAAACATCGAATAGAACGTATTCGTGCCAATTATCGATAGAAAGAACGATTGCGGGAGCTGGGAAGTGAATCCTTACCTACCGTCGGTGCAAAATTATTGGAAACGTCGAATATCACGTATTCGTGCCAATTATCGATAGAAGGAACGATGCGGGAGCTGGGAAGTGAATCCTTACGTACCGTCGATGCAAAACGATTGGAAACATCGATTATAACGTATTCGTGCCAATTATCGATAGAAACAACGATTGCGGGAGCTGGGAAGTGAATCCTTACCTTCCGTCGATGCAAAACGATTGGAACGTTCGATTATAACGTATTCGTGCCAATTATGGATATAAACAACGATTGCGGGAGCTGGGAAGTGAATCCTTACCTCCCATCGATGCAGATCGATTGGAAACATCGAATAGCACGTATTCGTGCCAATTATCGATAGAAAGAACGATTGCGGGAGCTGGGAAGTGAATCCTTACGTACCGTCGATGCAAAACGATTGGAAACATCGATTATAACGTATTCGAGCCAATTATCGATAGACAGCACGATTGCGGGAGATGGGAGGTAAATCCTTACCTACGGTCGATGCAAAACGATTGGAAACATCGAATAGCACGTATTCGTGCCAATTATCGATAGAAAGAACGATTGCGGAGCTGGGAAATGAATCCTTACCTACCGTCGGTGCAAAATTATTGGAAACGTCGAATATCACGTATTCGTGCCAAATATCGATAGAAGGAACGATGCGGGAGCTGGGAAGTGAATCCTTACGTACCGTCGATGCAAAACGATTGGAAACATCGATTATAACGTATTCGTGCCAATTATCGATAGAAACAACGATTGCGGGAGCTGGGAAGTGAATCCTTACCTTCCGTCAATGCAAAACGATTGGAACGTTCGATTATAACGTATTCGTGCCAATTATCGATAGAAACAACGATTGCGGGAGCTGGGAAGTGAATCCTTACCTCCCATCGATGCAGATCGATTGGAAACATCGAATATCACTTCTTCGTGCCAATTATCGATAGAAAGAACGATTGCGGGAGCTGGGAAGTGAATCCTTACCTACCGTCGATGCAAAACGATTGGAAACATCGATTATAACGTATTCGTGCCAATTATCAATAGAAAGAACGATTGCAGGAGCTGGGAAGTGAATCCTTACATACCGTCGGTGCAAAACGATTGGAAACGTCGAATATCACGTATTCGTGCCAATTATCGATAGAAGGAACGATGCGGGAGCTGGGAAGTGAATCCTTACGTACCGTCGATGCAAAACGATTGGAAACATCGATTATAACGTATTCGTGCCAACTATCGATAGAAACAACGATTGCGGGAGCTGGGAAGTAAATCCTTACCTACCGTCGATGCAAAACGATTGGAAACATCGAATAGCACGTAATCGTGCCAATTATCGATAGAAAGAACGATTGCGGGAGCTGGGGAGTGAATCCTTACCTACCGTCGATGCAAAACGATTGGAAACATAGAATAGCACGTATTCGTGCCAATTATCGATAGAAAGAACGATTGCGGGAGCTGTGAAGTTAATCCTTACCTACCGTCGGTGCAAAACGATTGGAAACGTCGAATATAACGTATTCGTGCCAATTATCGATAGAAAGAAGGATTGCGGGAGCTGGGAAGTGAATCCTTACCTACCGTCGATGCAAAACGATTGGAAACATAGAATAGCACGTATTCGTGCCAATTATCGATAGAAAAAACGATTGCGGGAGCTGGGAAGTGAATCCTTACCTCCCGTCGATGCAGAACGTTTGGAAACATCGAATATAGCTTAGTCGAGCCAATTATCGATAGAAAGAACGATTGCGGGAGCTGGGAAGTTAATCCTTACCTACCGTCGGTGCAAAACGATTGAAAACGTCGAATATAACGTATTCGTGCCAATTATCGATAGGAAGAACGATTGCGGGAGCTGGGAAGTGAATCGTTACCTACCGTCGATGCAAAACGATTGGAAACATCGATTATAACGTATTCGTGCCAATTATCGATAGAAAGAAGGATTGCGGGAGCTGGGAAGTGAAGCCTTACCTACCGTCGATGCAGAACGATGGGAAACATCGAATAGCACGTACTCGTGCCAATTACCGACAGAAAGAACGATTGCGTGGGCTGGGCAGTGAAGCCTTACCTACCGTCGATGCAGAACGATGGGAAACATCGAATAGCACGTATTCGTGCCAATTATCCATAGAAGGAACAATTGCGGGAGCTGGGAAGTGAATCCTTACCTCCCGTCGATACAGAACGATTGGAAACATCGATTATAACGTATTCGTGCCAATTATCGATAGAAACAACGATTGCGGGAGCTGGGAAGTAAATCCTTACCTACCGTCGATGCAAAACGATTGGACACATCGAATAGCACGTATTCGTGCCAATTATCGATAGAAAGAACGATTGCGGGAGCTGGGAAGTTAATCCTTCCCTACCGTCGGTGCAAAACGATTGGAAACATCGAATAGCACGTATTCGTGCCAATTATCGATAGAAAGAACAATTGCGGGAGCTGGGAAGTGAATCCTTACCTCCCGTCGATGCAGAACGATTGGAAACTTCGAATATAACGTATTCGAGCCAATTATCGATAGACAGCACGATTGCGGGAGATGGGAGGTAAATCCTTACCTACGGTCGATGCAAAACGATTGGAAACATCGAATAGCACGTATTCGTGCCAATTATCGATAGAAAGAACGATTGCGGGAGCTGGGAAGTGAATCCTTACGTACCGTCGATGCAAACCGATTGGAAACATCGATTCTAACGTATTCGTGCCAATTATCGATAGAAACAACGATTGCGGGAGCTGGGAAGTGAATCCTTACCTCCCATCGATGCAGATCGATTGGAAACATCGAATATCACTTCTTCGTGCCAATTATCGATAGAAAGAACGATTGCGGGAGCTGGGAAGTGAATCCTTACCTACCGTCGATGCAAAACGATTGGAAACATCGATTATAACGTATTCGTGCCAATTATCAATAGAAAGAACGATTGCAGGAGCTGGGAAGTGAATCCTTACATACCGTCGGTGCAAAACGATTGGAAACGTCGAATATCACGTATTCGTGCCAATTATCGATAGAAGGAACGATGCGGGAGCTGGGAAGTGAATCCTTACGTACCGTCGATGCAAAACGATTGGAAACATCGATTATAACGTATTCGTGCCAACTATCGATAGAAACAACGATTGCGGGAGCTGGGAAGTAAATCCTTACCTACCGTCGATGCAAAACGATTGGAAACATCGAATAGCACGTAATCGTGCCAATTATCGATAGAAAGAACGATTGCGGGAGCTGGGGAGTGAATCCTTACCTACCGTCGATGCAAAACGATTGGAAACATAGAATAGCACGTATTCGTGCCAATTATCGATAGAAAGAACGATTGCGGGAGCTGTGAAGTTAATCCTTACCTACCGTCGGTGCAAAACGATTGGAAACGTCGAATATAACGTATTCGTGCCAATTATCGATAGAAAGAAGGATTGCGGGAGCTGGGAAGTGAATCCTTACCTACCGTCGATGCAAAACGATTGGAAACATAGAATAGCACGTATTCGTGCCAATTATCGATAGAAAAAACGATTGCGGGAGCTGGGAAGTGAATCCTTACCTCCCGTCGATGCAGAACGTTTGGAAACATCGAATATAGCTTAGTCGAGCCAATTATCGATAGAAAGAACGATTGCGGGAGCTGGGAAGTTAATCCTTACCTACCGTCGGTGCAAAACGATTGAAAACGTCGAATATAACGTATTCGTGCCAATTATCGATAGGAAGAACGATTGCGGGAGCTGGGAAGTGAATCGTTACCTACCGTCGATGCAAAACGATTGGAAACATCGATTATAACGTATTCGTGCCAATTATCGATAGAAAGAAGGATTGCGGGAGCTGGGAAGTGAAGCCTTACCTACCGTCGATGCAGAACGATGGGAAACATCGAATAGCACGTACTCGTGCCAATTACCGACAGAAAGAACGATTGCGTGGGCTGGGCAGTGAAGCCTTACCTACCGTCGATGCAGAACGATGGGAAACATCGAATAGCACGTATTCGTGCCAATTATCCATAGAAGGAACAATTGCGGGAGCTGGGAAGTGAATCCTTACCTCCCGTCGATGCAGAACGATTGGAAACATCGATTATAACGTATTCGTGCCAATTATCGATAGAAACAACGATTGCGGGAGCTGGGAAGTAAATCCTTACCTACCGTCGATGCAAAACGATTGGACACATCGAATAGCACGTATTCGTGCCAATTATCGATAGAAAGAACGATTGCGGGAGCTGGGAAGTTAATCCTTCCCTACCGTCGGTGCAAAACGATTGGAAACATCGAATAGCACGTATTCGTGCCAATTATCGATAGAAAGAACAATTGCGGGAGCTGGGAAGTGAATCCTTACCTCCCGTCGATGCAGAACGATTGGAAACTTCGAATATAACGTATTCGAGCCAATTATCGATAGACAGCACGATTGCGGGAGATGGGAGGTAAATCCTTACCTACGGTCGATGCAAAACGATTGGAAACATCGAATAGCACGTATTCGTGCCAATTATCGATAGAAAGAACGATTGCGGGAGCTGGGAAGTGAATCCTTACGTACCGTCGATGCAAACCGATTGGAAACATCGATTATAACGTATTCGTGCCAATTATCGATAGAAACAACGATTGCGGGAGGTGGGAAGTGAATCCTTACCAATCGTCGATGCAGAACGATTGGAAACTTCGAATATAACGTATTCGAGCCAATTATCGATAGACAGCACGATTGCGGGAGATGGGAGGTAAATCCTTACCTACGGTCGATGCACAACGATTGGAAACATCGAATAGCACGTATTCGTGCCAATTATCGATAGAAAGAACGATTGCGGGAGCTGGGAAGTGAATCCTTACGTACCGTCGATGCAAAACGATTGGAAACATCGATTATAACGTATTCGTGCCAATTATCGATAGAAACAACGATTGCGGGAGCTGGGATGTGAATCCTTACCTATCGTCGATGCAAAACGATTGGAAACATCGAATAGAACGTATTCGTGCCAATTATCGATAGAAAGAACGATTGCGGGAGCTGGGAAGTGAATTCTTACCTACCGTCGGTGCAAAATTATTGGAAACGTCGAATATCACGTATTCGTGCCAATTATCGATAGAAGGAACGATGCGGGAGCTGGGAAGTGAATCCTTACGTACCGTCGATGCAAAACGATTGAAAACATCGATTATAACGTATTCGTGCCAATTATCGATAGAAACAACGATTGCGGGAGCTTGGAAGTGAATCCTTACCTTCCGTCGATGCAAAACGATTGGAACGTTCGATTATAACGTATTCGTGCCAATTATGGATATAAACAACGATTGCGGGAGCTGGGAAGTGAAGCCTTACCTACCGTCGATGCAGAACGATGGGAAACATCGAATAGCACGTATTCGTGCCAATTATCCATAGAAGGAACAATTGCGGGAGCTGGGAAGTGAATCCTTACCTCCCGTCGATGCAGAACGATTGGAAACATCGATTATAACGTATTCGTGCCAATTATCGATAGAAACAACGATTGCGGGAGCTGGGAAGTAAATCCTTACCTACCGTCGATGCAAAACGATTGGACACATCGAATAGCACGTATTCGTGCCAATTATCGATAGAAAGAACGATTGCGGGAGCTGGGAAGTTAATCCTTCCCTACCGTCGGTGCAAAACGATTGGAAACATCGAATAGCACGTATTCGTGCCAATTATCGATAGAAAGAACAATTGCGGGAGCTGGGAAGTGAATCCTTACCTCCCGTCGATGCAGAACGATTGGAAACTTCGAATATAACGTATTCGAGCCAATTATCGATAGACAGCACGATTGCGGGAGATGGGAGGTAAATCCTTACCTACGGTCGATGCAAAACGATTGGAAACATCGAATAGCACATTCGTGCCAATTATCGATAGAAAGAACGATTGCGGGAGCTGGGAAGTTAATCCTTCCCTACCGTCGGTGCAAAACGATTGGAAACATCGAATAGCACGTATTCGTGCCAATTATCGATAGAAAGAACAATTGCGGGAGCTGGGAAGTGAATCCTTACCTCCCGTCGATGCAGAACGATTGGAAACTTCGAATATAACGTATTCGAGCCAATTATCGATAGACAGCACGATTGCGGGAGATGGGAGGTAAATCCTTACCTACGGTCGATGCAAAACGATTGGAAACATCGAATAGCACGTATTCGTGCCAATTATCGATAGAAAGAACGATTGCGGGAGCTGGGAAGTGAATCCTTACGTACCGTCGATGCAGAACGATTGGAAACTTCGAATATAACGTATTCGAGCCAATTATCGATAGACAGCACGATTGCGGGAGATGGGAGGTAAATCCTTACCTACGGTCGATGCACAACGATTGGAAACATCGAATAGCACGTATTCGTGCCAATTATCGATAGAAAGAACGATTGCGGGAGCTGGGAAGTGAATCCTTACGTACCGTCGATGCAAAACGATTGGAAACATCGATTATAACGTATTCGTGCCAATTATCGATAGAAAGAACGATTGCGGGAGCTGGGAAGTGAATTCTTACCTACCGTCGGTGCAAAATTATTGGAAACGTCGAATATCACGTATTCGTGCCAATTATCGATAGAAGGAACGATGCGGGAGCTGGGAAGTGAATCCTTACGTACCGTCGATGCAAAACGATTGAAAACATCGATTATAACGTATTCGTGCCAATTATCGATAGAAACAACGATTGCGGGAGCTGGGAAGTGAATCCTTACCTTCCGTCGATGCAAAACGATTGGAACGTTCGATTATAACGTATTCGTGCCAATTATGGATATAGACCACGATTGCGGGAGCTGGGAAGTGAATCCTTACCTCCCATCGATGCAGATCGATTGGAAACATCGAATAGCACGTATTCGTGCCAATTATCGATAGAAAGAACGATTGCGGGAGCTGGGAAGTGAATCCTTACGTACCGTCGATGCAAAACGATTGGAAACATCGATTATAACGTATTCGAGCCAATTATCGATAGACAGCACGATTGCGGGAGATGGGAGGTAAATCCTTACCTACGGTCGATGCAAAACGATTGGAAACATCGAATAGCACGTATTCGTGCCAATTATCGATAGAAAGAACGATTGCGGGAGCTGGGAAGTGAATCCTTACCTACCGTCGGTGCAAAATTATTGGAAACGTCGAATATCACGTATTCGTGCCAATTATCGATAGAAGGAACGATGCGGGAGCTGGGAAGTGAATCCTTACGTACCGTCGATGCAAAACGATTGGAATCATCGATTATAACGTATTCGTGCCAATTATCAATAGAAAGAACGATTGCAGGAGCTGGGAAGTGAATCCTTACATACCGTCGGTGCAAAACGATTGGAAACGTCGAATATCACGTATTCGTGCCAATTATCGATAGAAGGAACGATGCGGGAGCTGGGAAGTGAATCCTTACGTACCGTCGATGCAGAACGTTTGGAAACATCGAATATAGGTTAGTCGAGCCAATTATCGATAGAAAGAACGATTGCGGGAGCTGGGAAGTTAATCCTTACCTACCGTCGGTGCAAAACGATTGAAAACGTCGAATATAACGTATTCGTGCCAATTATCGATAGGAAGAACGATTGCGGGAGCTGGGAAGTGAATCGTTACCTACCGTCGATGCAAAACGATTGGAAACATCGATTATAACGTATTCGTGCCAATTATCGATAGAAAGAAGGATTGCGGGAGCTGGGAAGTGAAGCCTTACCTACCGTCGATGCAGAACGATGGGAAACATCGAATAGCACGTACTCGTGCCAATTACCGACAGAAAGAACGATTGCGTGGGCTGGGCAGTGAAGCCTTACCTACCGTCGATGCAGAACGATGGGAAACATCGAATAGCACGTATTCGTGCCAATTATCCATAGAAAGAACAATTGCGGGAGCTGGGAAGTGAATCCTTACCTCCCGTCGATGCAGAACGATTGGAAACATCGAATATAACGTATTCGAGCCAATTATCGATAGACAGAACGATTGCGGGAGATGGGAGGTGAATCCTTACCTACGGTCGATGCAAAACGATTGGAAACATCGAATAGCACGTATTCGTGCCAATTATCGATAGAAGGAACGATGCGGGAGCGGGGAAGTGAATCCTTACGTACCGTCGATGTAAAACGATTGGAAACATCGATTATAACGTATTCGTGCCAATTATCGATAGAAACAACGATTGCGGGAGCTGGGAAGTAAATCCTTACCTACCGTCGATGCAAAACGATTGGAAACATCGAATAGCACGTATTCGTGCCAATTATCGATAGAAAGAACGATTGCGGGAGCTGGGAAGTGAATCCTTACCTCCCGTCGATGCAGAACGATTGGAAACTTCGAATATAACGTATTCGAGCCAATTATCGATAGACAGCACGATTGCGGGAGATGGGAGGTAAATCCTTACCTACGGTCGATGCAAAACGATTGGAAACATCGAATAGCACGTATTCGTGCCAATTATCGATAGAAAGAACGATTGCGGGAGCTGGGAAGTGAATCCTTACGTACCGTCGATGCAAACCGATTGGAAACATCGATTATAACGTATTCGTGCCAATTATCGATAGAAACAACGATTGCGGGAGCTGGGAAGTGAATCCTTACCAATCGTCGATGCAGAACGATTGGAAACTTCGAATATAACGTATTCGAGCCAATTATCGATAGACAGCACGATTGCGGGAGATGGGAGGTAAATCCTTACCTACGGTCGATGCAAAACGATTGGAAACATCGAATAGCACGTATTCGTGCCAATTATCGATAGAAAGAACGATTGCGGGAGCTGGGAAGTGAATCCTTACGTACCGTCGATGCAAAACGATTGGAAACATCGATTATAACGTATTCGTGCCAATTATCGATAGAAACAACGATTGCGGGAGCTGGGAAGTGAATCCTTACCTATCGTCGATGCAAAACGATTGGAAACATCGAATAGAACGTATTCGTGCCAATTATCGATAGAAAGAACGATTGCGGGAGCTGGGAAGTGAATCCTTACCTACCGTCGGTGCAAAATTATTGGAAACGTCGAATATCACGTATTCGTGCCAATTATCGATAGAAGGAACGATGCGGGAGCTGGGAAGTGAATCCTTACCTTCCGTCGATGCAAAACGATTGGAACGTTCGATTATAACGTATTCGTGCCAATTATGGATATAAACAACAATTGCGGGAGCTGGGAAGTGAATCCTTACCTCCCATCGATGCAGATCGATTGGAAACATCGAATAGCACGTATTCGTGCCAATTATCGATAGAAAGAACGATTGCGGGAGCTGGGAAGTGAATCCTTACGTACCGTCGATGCAAAACGATTGGAAACATCGATTATAACGTATTCGTGCCAATTATCGATAGAAACAACGATTGCGGGAGCTGGGAAGTGAATCCTTACCTATCGTCGATGCAAAACGATTGGAAACATCGAATAGAACGTATTCGTGCCAATTATCGATAGAAAGAACGATTGCGGGAGCTGGGAAGTGAATCCTTACCTACCGTCGGTGCAAAATTATTGGAAACGTCGAATATCACGTATTCGTGCCAATTATCGATTGAAGGAACGATGCGGGAGCTGGGAAGTGAATCCTTACGTACCGTCGATGCAAAACGATTGGAAACATCGATTATAACGTATTCGTGCCAATTATCGATAGAAACAACGATTGCGGGAGCTGGGAAGTGAATCCTTACCTTCCGTCGATGCAAAACGATTGGAACGTTCGATTATAACGTATTCGTGCCAATTATGGATATAAACAACGATTGCGGGAGCTGGGAAGTGAATCCTTACCTCCCATCGATGCAGATCGATTGGAAACATCGAATAGCACGTATTCGTGCCAATTATCGATAGAAAGAACGATTGCGGGAGCTGGGAAGTGAATCCTTACGTACCGTCGATGCAAAACGATTGGAAACATCGATTATAACGTATTCGAGCCAATTATCGATAGACAGCACGATTGCGGGAGATGGGAGGTAAATCCTTACCTACGGTCGATGCAAAACGATTGGAAACATCGAATAGCACGTATTCGTGCCAATTATCGATAGAAGGAACGATGCGGGAGCTGGGAAGTGAATCCTTACCTCCCGTCGATGCAGAACGATTGGAAACTTCGAATATAACGTATTCGAGCCAATTATCGATAGACAGCACGATTGCGGGAGATGGGAGGTAAATCCTTACCTACGGTCGATGCAAATGATTGGAAACATCGAATAGCACGTATTCGTGCCAATTATCGATAGAAAGAACGATTGCGGGAGCTGGGAAGTGAATCCTTACGTACCGTCGATGCAAACCGATTGGAAACATCGATTATAACGTATTCGTGCCAATTATCGATAGAAACAACGATTGCGGGAGCTGGGAAGTGAATCCTTACCAATCGTCGATGCAGAACGATTGGAAACTTCGAATATAACGTATTCGAGCCAATTATCGATAGACAGCACGATTGCGGGAGATGGGAGGTAAATCCTTACCTACGGTCGATGCACAACGATTGGAAACATCGAATAGCACGTATTCGTGCCAATTATCGATAGAAAGAACGATTGCGGGAGCTGGGAAGTGAATCCTTACGTACCGTCGATGCAAAACGATTGGAAACATCGATTATAACGTATTCGTGCCAATTATCGATAGAAACAACGATTGCGGGAGCTGGGAAGTGAATCCTTACCTATCGTCGATGCAAAACGATTGGAAACATCGAATAGCACGTATTCGTGCCAACTATCGATAGAAAGAACGATTGCGGGAGCTGGGAAGTGAATCCTTACGTACCGTCGATGCAAAACGATTGGAAACATCGATTATAACGTATTCGAGCCAATTATCGATAGACAGCACGATTGCGGGAGATGGGAGGTAAATCCTTACCTACGGTCGATGCAAAACGATTGGAAACATCGAATAGCACGTATTCGTGCCAATTATCGATAGAAAGAACGATTGCGGGAGCTGGGAAGTTAATCCTTCCCTACCGTCGGTGCAGAACGATTGGAAACTTCGAATATAACGTATTCGAGCCAATTATCGATAGACAGCACGATTGCGGGAGATGGGAGGTAAATCCTTACCTACGGTCGATGCAAAACGATTGGAAACATCGAATAGCACGTATTCGTGCCAATTATCGATAGAAAGAACGATTGCGGGAGCTGGGAAGTGAATCCTTACGTACCGTCGATGCAAACCGATTGGAAACATCGATTATAACGTATTCGTGCCAATTATCGATAGAAACAACGATTGCGGGAGCTGGGAAGTGAATCCTTACCAATCGTCGATGCAGAACGATTGGAAACTTCGAATATAACGTATTCGAGCCAATTATCGATAGACAGCACGATTGCGGGAGATGGGAGGTAAATCCTTACCTACGGTCGATGCAAAACGATTGGAAACATCGAATAGCACGTATTCGTGCCAATTATCGATAGAAAGAACGATTGCGGGAGCTGGGAAGTGAATCCTTACCTACCGTCGGTGCAAAATTATTGGAAACGTCGAATATCACGTATTCGTGCCAATTATCGATAGAAGGAACGATGCGGGAGCTGGGAAGTGAATCCTTACATACCGTCGGTGCAAAACGATTGGAAACGTCGAATATCACGTATTCGTGCCAATTATCGATAGAAGGAACGAAGCGGGAGCTGGGAAGTGAATCCTTACGTACCGTCGATGCAAAACGATTGGAAACATCGATTATAACGTATTCGTGCCAATTATCGATAGAAACAACGATTGCGGGAGCTGGGGAGTGAATCCTTACCTACCGTCGATGCAAAACGATTGGAAACATATAATAGCACGTATTCGTGCCAATTATCGATAGAAAAAACGATTGCGGGAGCTGGGAAGTGAATCCTTACCTCCCGTCGATGCAGAACGTTTGGAAACATCGAATATAGCTTAGTCGAGCCAATTATCGATAGAAAGAACGATTGCGGGAGCTGGGAAGTTAATCCTTACCTACCGTCGGTGCAAAACGATTGGAAACGTCGAATATAACGTATTCGTGCCAATTATCGATAGGAAGAACGATTGCGGGAGCTGGGAAGTGAATCCTTACCTACCGTCGGTGCAAAACGATTGAAAACGTCGAATATAACGTATTCGTGCCAATTATCGATAGGAAGAACGATTGCGGGAGCTGGGAAGTGAATCCTTACCTACCGTCGATGCAAAACGATTGGAAACATAGAATAGCACGTATTCGTGCCAATTATCGATAGAAAGAAGGATTGCGGGAGCTGGGAAGTGAAGCCTTACCTACCGTCGATACAGAACGATGGGAAACATCGAATAGCACGTACTCGTGCCAATTACCGACAGAAAGAACGATTGCGTCGGCTGGGCAGTGAAGCCTTACCTACCGTCGATGCAGAACGATGGGAAACATCGAATAGCACGTATTCGTGCCAATTATCCATAGAAAGAACAATTGCGGGAGCTGGGAAGTGAATCCTTACCTCCCGTCGATGCAGAACGATTGGAAACATCGAATATAACGTATTCGAGCCAATTATCGATAGACAGAACGATTGCGGGAGATGGGAGGTAAATCCTTACCTACGGTCGATGCAAAACGATTGGAAACATCGAATAGCACGTATTCGTGCCAATTATCGATAGAAGGAACGATGCGGGAGCGGGGAAGTGAATCCTTACGTACCGTCGATGTAAAACGATTGGAAACATCGATTATAACGTATTCGTGCCAATTATCGATAGAAACAACGATTGCGGGAGCTGGGAAGTAAATCCTTACCTACCGTCGATGCAAAACGATTGGAAACATCGAATAGCACGTATTCGTGCCAATTATCGATAGAAAGAACGATTGCGGGATCTGGGAAGTGAATCCTTACCTCCCGTCGATGCAGAACGTTTGGAAACATCGAATATAGCTTAGTCGAGCCAATTATCGATAGAAAGAACGATTGCGGGAGCTGGGAAGTTAATCCTTACCTACCGTCGGTGCAAAACGATTGAAAACGTCGAATATAACGTATTCGTGCCAATTATCGATAGGAAGAACGATTGCGGGAGCTGGGAAGTGAATCGTTACCTACCGTCGATGCAAAACGATTGGAAACATCGATTATAACGTATTCGTGCCAATTATCGATAGAAAGAAGGATTGCGGGAGCTGGGAAGTGAAGCCTTACCTACCGTCGATGCAGAACGATGGGAAACATCGAATAGCACGTACTCGTGCCAATTACCGACAGAAAGAACGATTGCGTGGGCTGGGCAGTGAAGCCTTACCTACCGTCGATGCAGAACGATGGGAAACATCGAATAGCACGTATTCGTGCCAATTATCCATAGAAAGAACAATTGCGGGAGCTGGGAAGTGAATCCTTACCTCCCGTCGATGCAGAACGATTGGAAACATCGAATATAACGTATTCGAGCCAATTATCGATAGACAGAACGATTGCGGGAGATGGGAGGTGAATCCTTACCTACGGTCGATGCAAAACGATTGGAAACATCGAATAGCACGTATTCGTGCCAATTATCGATAGAAGGAACGATGCGGGAGCGGGGAAGTGAATCCTTACGTACCGTCGGTGCAAAACGATTGGAAACGTCGAATATCACGTATTCGTGCCAATTATCGATAGAAGGAACGAAGCGGGAGCTGGGAAGTGAATCCTTACGTACCGTCGATGCAAAACGATTGGAAACATCGATTATAACGTATTCGTGCCAATTATCGATAGAAACAACGATTGCGGGAGCTGGGGAGTGAATCCTTACCTACCGTCGATGCAAAACGATTGGAAACATATAATAGCACGTATTCGTGCCAATTATCGATAGAAAAAACGATTGCGGGAGCTGGGAAGTGAATCCTTACCTCCCGTCGATGCAGAACGTTTGGAAACATCGAATATAGCTTAGTCGAGCCAATTATCGATAGAAAGAACGATTGCGGGAGCTGGGAAGTTAATCCTTACCTACCGTCGGTGCAAAACGATTGGAAACGTCGAATATAACGTATTCGTGCCAATTATCGATAGGAAGAACGATTGCGGGAGCTGGGAAGTGAATCCTTACCTACCGTCGGTGCAAAACGATTGAAAACGTCGAATATAACGTATTCGTGCCAATTATCGATAGGAAGAACGATTGCGGGAGCTGGGAAGTGAATCCTTACCTACCGTCGATGCAAAACGATTGGAAACATAGAATAGCACGTATTCGTGCCAATTATCGATAGAAAGAAGGATTGCGGGAGCTGGGAAGTGAAGCCTTACCTACCGTCGATACAGAACGATGGGAAACATCGAATAGCACGTACTCGTGCCAATTACCGACAGAAAGAACGATTGCGTCGGCTGGGCAGTGAAGCCTTACCTACCGTCGATGCAGAACGATGGGAAACATCGAATAGCACGTATTCGTGCCAATTATCCATAGAAAGAACAATTGCGGGAGCTGGGAAGTGAATCCTTACCTCCCGTCGATGCAGAACGATTGGAAACATCGAATATAACGTATTCGAGCCAATTATCGATAGACAGAACGATTGCGGGAGATGGGAGGTAAATCCTTACCTACGGTCGATGCAAAACGATTGGAAACATCGAATAGCACGTATTCGTGCCAATTATCGATAGAAGGAACGATGCGGGAGCGGGGAAGTGAATCCTTACGTACCGTCGATGTAAAACGATTGGAAACATCGATTATAACGTATTCGTGCCAATTATCGATAGAAACAACGATTGCGGGAGCTGGGAAGTAAATCCTTACCTACCGTCGATGCAAAACGATTGGAAACATCGAATAGCACGTATTCGTGCCAATTATCGATAGAAAGAACGATTGCGGGATCTGGGAAGTGAATCCTTACCTCCCGTCGATGCAGAACGTTTGGAAACATCGAATATAGCTTAGTCGAGCCAATTATCGATAGAAAGAACGATTGCGGGAGCTGGGAAGTTAATCCTTACCTACCGTCGGTGCAAAACGATTGAAAACGTCGAATATAACGTATTCGTGCCAATTATCGATAGGAAGAACGATTGCGGGAGCTGGGAAGTGAATCGTTACCTACCGTCGATGCAAAACGATTGGAAACATCGATTATAACGTATTCGTGCCAATTATCGATAGAAAGAAGGATTGCGGGAGCTGGGAAGTGAAGCCTTACCTACCGTCGATGCAGAACGATGGGAAACATCGAATAGCACGTACTCGTGCCAATTACCGACAGAAAGAACGATTGCGTGGGCTGGGCAGTGAAGCCTTACCTACCGTCGATGCAGAACGATGGGAAACATCGAATAGCACGTATTCGTGCCAATTATCCATAGAAAGAACAATTGCGGGAGCTGGGAAGTGAATCCTTACCTCCCGTCGATGCAGAACGATTGGAAACATCGAATATAACGTATTCGAGCCAATTATCGATAGACAGAACGATTGCGGGAGATGGGAGGTGAATCCTTACCTACGGTCGATGCAAAACGATTGGAAACATCGAATAGCACGTATTCGTGCCAATTATCGATAGAAGGAACGATGCGGGAGCGGGGAAGTGAATCCTTACGTACCGTCGATGTAAAACGACTGGAAACATCGATTATAACGTATTCGTGCCAATTATCGATAGAAACAACGATTGCGGGAGCTGGGAAGTAAATCCTTACCTACCGTCGATGCAAAACGATTGGAAACATCGAATAGCACGTATTCGTGCCAATTATCGATAGAAAGAACGATTGCGGGAGCTGGGAAGTTAATCCTTCCCTACCGTCGGTGCAAAACGATTGGAAACATCGAATAGCACGTATTCGTGCCAATTATCGATAGAAAGAACAATTGCGGGAGCTGGGAAGTGAATCCTTACCTCCCGTCGATGCAGAACGATTGGAAACTTCGAATATAACGTATTCGAGCCAATTATCGATAGACAGCACGATTGCGGGAGATGGGAGGTAAATCCTTACCTACGGTCGATGCAAAACGATTGGAAACATCGAATAGCACGTATTCGTGCCAATTATCGATAGAAAGAACGATTGCGGGAGCTGGGAAGTGAATCCTTACGTACCGTCGATGCAAAACGATTGGAAACATCGATTATAACGTATTCGTGCCAATTATCGATAGAAACAACGATTGCGGGAGCTGGGAAGTGAATCCTTACCTATCGTCGATGCAAAACGATTGGAAACATCGAATAGAACGTATTCGTGCCAATTATCGATAGAAAGAACGATTGCTGGAGCTGGGAAGTGAATCCTTACCTACCGTCGGTGCAAAATTATTGGAAACGTCGAATATCACGTATTCGTGCCAATTATCGATAGAAGGAACGATGCGGGAGCTGGGAAGTGAATCCTTACGTACCGTCGATGCAAAACGATTGGAAACATCGATTATAACGTATTCGTGCCAATTATCGATAGAAACAACGATTGCGGGAGCTGGGAAGTGAATCCTTACCTTCCGTCGATGCAAAACGATTGGAACGTTCGATTATAACGTATTCGTGCCAATTATGGATATAAACAACGATTGCGGGAGCTGGGAAGTGAATCCTTACCTCCCATCGATGCAGATCGATTGGAAACATCGAATAGCACGTATTCGTGCCAATTATCGATAGAAAGAACGATTGCGGGAGCTGGGAAGTGAATCCTTACGTACCGTCGATGCAAAACGATTGGAAACATCGATTATAACGTATTCGAGCCAATTATCGATAGACAGCACGATTGCGGGAGATGGGAGGTAAATCCTTACCTACGGTCGATGCAAAACGATTGGAAACATCGAATAGCACGTATTCGTGCCAATTATCGATAGAAAGAACGATTGCGGAGCTGGGAAGTGAATCCTTACCTACCGTCGGTGCAAAATTATTGGAAACGTCGAATATCACGTATTCGTGCCAAATATCGATAGAAGGAACGATGCGGGAGCTGGGAAGTGAATCCTTACGTACCGTCGATGCAAAACGATTGGAAACATCGATTATAACGTATTCGTGCCAATTATCGATAGAAACAACGATTGCGGGAGCTGGGAAGTGAATCCTTACCTTCCGTCAATGCAAAACGATTGGAACGTTCGATTATAACGTATTCGTGCCAATTATCGATAGAAACAACGATTGCGGGAGCTGGGAAGTGAATCCTTACCTCCCATCGATGCAGATCGATTGGAAACATCGAATATCCCTTCTTCGTGCCAATTATCGATAGAAAGATCGATTGCGGGAGCTGGGAAGTGAATCCTTACCTACCGTCGATGCAAAACGATTGGAAACATCGATTATAACGTATTCGTGCCAATTATCAATAGAAAGAACGATTGCAGGAGCTGGGAAGTGAATCCTTACATACCGTCGGTGCAAAACGATTGGAAACGTCGAATATCACGTATTCGTGCCAATTATCGATAGAAGGAACGATGCGGGAGCTGGGAAGTGAATCCTTACGTACCGTCGATGCAAAACGATTGGAAACATAGAATAGCACGTATTCGTGCCAATTATCGATAGAAAAAACGATTGCGGGAGCTGGGAAGTGAATCCTTACCTCCCGTCGATGCCGAAGGTTTGGAAACATCGAATATAGCTTAGTCGAGCCAATTATCGATAGAAAGAACGATTGCGGGAGCTGGGAAGTTAATCCTTACCTACCGTCGGTGCAAAACGATTGAAAACGTCGAATATAACGTATTCGTGCCAATTATCGATAGGAAGAACGATTGCGGGAGCTGGGAAGTGAATCGTTACCTACCGTCGATGCAAAACGATTGGAAACATCGATTATAACGTATTCGTGCCAATTATCGATAGAAAGAAGGATTGCGGGAGCTGGGAAGTGAAGCCTTAACTACCGTCGATGCAGAACGATGGGAAACATCGAATAGCACGTACTCGTGCCAATTACCGACAGAAAGAACGATTGCGTGGGCTGGGCAGTGAAGCCTTACCTACCGTCGATGCAGAACGATGGGAAACATCGAATAGCACGTATTCGTGCCAATTATCCATAGAAAGAACAATTGCGGGAGCTGGGAAGTGAATCCTTACCTCCCGTCGATTCAGAACAATTGGAAACATCGAATATAACGTATTCGAGCCAATTATCGATAGACAGAACGATTGCGGGAGATGGGAGGTGAATCCTTACCTACGGTCGATGCAAAACGATTGGAAACATCGAATAGCACGTATTCGTGCCAATTATCGATAGAAAGAACGATTGCGGGAGCTGGGAAGTGAATCCTTACCTATCGTCGGTGCAAAATTTTTGGAAACGTCGAATATCACGTATTCGTGCCAATTATAGATAGAAGGAACGATGCGGGAGCTGGGAAGTGAATCCTTACGTACCGTCGATGTAAAACGATTGGAAACATCGATTATAACGTATTCGTGCCAATTATCGATAGAAACAACGATTGCGGGAGCTGGGAAGTAAATCCTTACCTACCGTCGATGCAAAACGATTGGAAACATCGAATAGCACGTATTCGTGCCAATTATCGATAGAAAGAACGATTGCGGGAGCTGGGAAGTTAATCCTTCCCTACCGTCGATGCAGAACGATTGGAAACTTCGAATATAACGTATTCGAGCCAATTATCGATAGACAGCACGATTGCGGGAGATGGGAGGTAAATCCTTACCTACGGTCGATGCAAAACGATTGGAAACATCGAATAGCACGTATTCGTGCCAATTATCGATAGAAAGAACGATTGCGGGAGCAGGGAAGTGAATCCTTACGTACCGTCGATGCAAAACGATTGGAAACATCGATTATAACGTATTCGTGCCAATTATCGATAGAAACAACGATTGCGGGAGCTGGGAAGTGAATCCTTACCTATCGTCGATGCAAAACGATTGGAAACATCGAATAGAACGTATTCGTGCCAATTATCGATAGAAAGAACGATTGCGGGAGCTGGGAAGTGAATCCTTACCTACCGTCGGTGCAAAATTATTGGAAACGTCGAATATCACGTATTCGTGCCAATTATCGATAGAAGGAACGATGCGGGAGCTGGGAAGTGAATCCTTACGTACCGTCGATGCAAAACGATTGGAAACATCGATTATAACGTATTCGTGCCAATTATCGATAGAAACAACGATTGCGGGAGCTGGGAAGTGAATCCTTACCTTCCGTCGATGCAAAACGATTGGAACGTTCGATTATAACGTATTCGTGCCAATTATGGATATAAACAACGATTGCGGGAGCTGGGAAGTGAATCCTTACCTCCCATCGATGCAGATCGATTGGAAACATCGAATAGCACGTATTCGTGCCAATTATCGATAGAAAGAACGATTGCGGGAGCTGGGAAGTGAATCCTTACCTATCGTCGGTGCAAAATTTTTGGAAACGTCGAATATCACGTATTCGTGCCAATTATAGATAGAAGGAACGATGCGGGAGCTGGGAAGTGAATCCTTACGTACCGTCGATGTAAAACGATTGGAAACATCGATTATAACGTATTCGTGCCAATTATCGATAGAAACAACGATTGCGGGAGCTGGGAAGTAAATCCTTACCTACCGTCGATGCAAAACGATTGGAAACATCGCATAGCACGTATTCGTGCCAATTATCGATAGAAAGAACGATTGCGGGAGCTGGGAAGTTAATCCTTCCCTACCGTCGATGCAGAACGATTGGAAACTTCGAATATAACGTATTCGAGCCAATTATCGATAGACAGCACGATTGCGGGAGATGGGAGGTAAATCCTTACCTACGGTCGATGCAAAACGATTGGAAACATCGAATAGCACGTATTCGTGCCAATTATCGATAGAAGGAACGATGCGGGAGCGGGGAAGTGAATCCTTACGTACCGTCGATGTAAAACGACTGGAAACATCGATTATAACGTATTCGTGCCAATTATCGATAGAAACAACGATTGCGGGAGCTGGGAAGTAAATCCTTACCTACCGTCGATGCAAAACGATTGGAAACATCGAATAGCACGTATTCGTGCCAATTATCGATAGAAAGAACGATTGCGGGAGCTGGGAAGTTAATCCTTCCCTACCGTCGGTGCAAAACGATTGGAAACATCGAATAGCACGTATTCGTGCCAATTATCGATAGAAAGAACAATTGCGGGAGCTGGGAAGTGAATCCTTACCTCCCGTCGATGCAGAACGATTGGAAACTTCGAATATAACGTATTCGAGCCAATTATCGATAGACAGCACGATTGCGGGAGATGGGAGGTAAATCCTTACCTACGGTCGATGCAAAACGATTGGAAACATCGAATAGCACGTATTCGTGCCAATTATCGATAGAAAGAACGATTGCGGGAGCTGGGAAGTGAATCCTTACGTACCGTCGATGCAAAACGATTGGAAACATCGATTATAACGTATTCGTGCCAATTATCGATAGAAACAACGATTGCGGGAGCTGGGAAGTGAATCCTTACCTATCGTCGATGCAAAACGATTGGAAACATCGAATAGAACGTATTCGTGCCAATTATCGATAGAAAGAACGATTGCTGGAGCTGGGAAGTGAATCCTTACCTACCGTCGGTGCAAAATTATTGGAAACGTCGAATATCACGTATTCGTGCCAATTATCGATAGAAGGAACGATGCGGGAGCTGGGAAGTGAATCCTTACGTACCGTCGATGCAAAACGATTGGAAACATCGATTATAACGTATTCGTGCCAATTATCGATAGAAACAACGATTGCGGGAGCTGGGAAGTGAATCCTTACCTTCCGTCGATGCAAAACGATTGGAACGTTCGATTATAACGTATTCGTGCCAATTATGGATATAAACAACGATTGCGGGAGCTGGGAAGTGAATCCTTACCTCCCATCGATGCAGATCGATTGGAAACATCGAATAGCACGTATTCGTGCCAATTATCGATAGAAAGAACGATTGCGGGAGCTGGGAAGTGAATCCTTACGTACCGTCGATGCAAAACGATTGGAAACATCGATTATAACGTATTCGAGCCAATTATCGATAGACAGCACGATTGCGGGAGATGGGAGGTAAATCCTTACCTACGGTCGATGCAAAACGATTGGAAACATCGAATAGCACGTATTCGTGCCAATTATCGATAGAAAGAACGATTGCGGAGCTGGGAAGTGAATCCTTACCTACCGTCGGTGCAAAATTATTGGAAACGTCGAATATCACGTATTCGTGCCAAATATCGATAGAAGGAACGATGCGGGAGCTGGGAAGTGAATCCTTACGTACCGTCGATGCAAAACGATTGGAAACATCGATTATAACGTATTCGTGCCAATTATCGATAGAAACAACGATTGCGGGAGCTGGGAAGTGAATCCTTACCTTCCGTCAATGCAAAACGATTGGAACGTTCGATTATAACGTATTCGTGCCAATTATCGATAGAAACAACGATTGCGGGAGCTGGGAAGTGAATCCTTACCTCCCATCGATGCAGATCGATTGGAAACATCGAATATCCCTTCTTCGTGCCAATTATCGATAGAAAGATCGATTGCGGGAGCTGGGAAGTGAATCCTTACCTACCGTCGATGCAAAACGATTGGAAACATCGATTATAACGTATTCGTGCCAATTATCAATAGAAAGAACGATTGCAGGAGCTGGGAAGTGAATCCTTACATACCGTCGGTGCAAAACGATTGGAAACGTCGAATATCACGTATTCGTGCCAATTATCGATAGAAGGAACGATGCGGGAGCTGGGAAGTGAATCCTTACGTACCGTCGATGCAAAACGATTGGAAACATAGAATAGCACGTATTCGTGCCAATTATCGATAGAAAAAACGATTGCGGGAGCTGGGAAGTGAATCCTTACCTCCCGTCGATGCCGAAGGTTTGGAAACATCGAATATAGCTTAGTCGAGCCAATTATCGATAGAAAGAACGATTGCGGGAGCTGGGAAGTTAATCCTTACCTACCGTCGGTGCAAAACGATTGAAAACGTCGAATATAACGTATTCGTGCCAATTATCGATAGGAAGAACGATTGCGGGAGCTGGGAAGTGAATCGTTACCTACCGTCGATGCAAAACGATTGGAAACATCGATTATAACGTATTCGTGCCAATTATCGATAGAAAGAAGGATTGCGGGAGCTGGGAAGTGAAGCCTTAACTACCGTCGATGCAGAACGATGGGAAACATCGAATAGCACGTACTCGTGCCAATTACCGACAGAAAGAACGATTGCGTGGGCTGGGCAGTGAAGCCTTACCTACCGTCGATGCAGAACGATGGGAAACATCGAATAGCACGTATTCGTGCCAATTATCCATAGAAAGAACAATTGCGGGAGCTGGGAAGTGAATCCTTACCTCCCGTCGATTCAGAACAATTGGAAACATCGAATATAACGTATTCGAGCCAATTATCGATAGACAGAACGATTGCGGGAGATGGGAGGTGAATCCTTACCTACGGTCGATGCAAAACGATTGGAAACATCGAATAGCACGTATTCGTGCCAATTATCGATAGAAAGAACGATTGCGGGAGCTGGGAAGTGAATCCTTACCTATCGTCGGTGCAAAATTTTTGGAAACGTCGAATATCACGTATTCGTGCCAATTATAGATAGAAGGAACGATGCGGGAGCTGGGAAGTGAATCCTTACGTACCGTCGATGTAAAACGATTGGAAACATCGATTATAACGTATTCGTGCCAATTATCGATAGAAACAACGATTGCGGGAGCTGGGAAGTAAATCCTTACCTACCGTCGATGCAAAACGATTGGAAACATCGAATAGCACGTATTCGTGCCAATTATCGATAGAAAGAACGATTGCGGGAGCTGGGAAGTTAATCCTTCCCTACCGTCGATGCAGAACGATTGGAAACTTCGAATATAACGTATTCGAGCCAATTATCGATAGACAGCACGATTGCGGGAGATGGGAGGTAAATCCTTACCTACGGTCGATGCAAAACGATTGGAAACATCGAATAGCACGTATTCGTGCCAATTATCGATAGAAAGAACGATTGCGGGAGCTGGGAAGTGAATCCTTACGTACCGTCGATGCAAAACGATTGGAAACATCGATTATAACGTATTCGTGCCAATTATCGATAGAAACAACGATTGCGGGAGCTGGGAAGTGAATCCTTACCTATCGTCGATGCAAAACGATTGGAAACATCGAATAGAACGTATTCGTGCCAATTATCGATAGAAAGAACGATTGCGGGAGCTGGGAAGTGAATCCTTACCTACCGTCGGTGCAAAATTATTGGAAACGTCGAATATCACGTATTCGTGCCAATTATCGATAGAAGGAACGATGCGGGAGCTGGGAAGTGAATCCTTACGTACCGTCGATGCAAAACGATTGGAAACATCGATTATAACGTATTCGTGCCAATTATCGATAGAAACAACGATTGCGGGAGCTGGGAAGTGAATCCTTACCTTCCGTCGATGCAAAACGATTGGAACGTTCGATTATAACGTATTCGTGCCAATTATGGATATAAACAACGATTGCGGGAGCTGGGAAGTGAATCCTTACCTCCCATCGATGCAGATCGATTGGAAACATCGAATAGCACGTATTCGTGCCAATTATCGATAGAAAGAACGATTGCGGGAGCTGGGAAGTGAATCCTTACCTATCGTCGGTGCAAAATTTTTGGAAACGTCGAATATCACGTATTCGTGCCAATTATAGATAGAAGGAACGATGCGGGAGCTGGGAAGTGAATCCTTACGTACCGTCGATGTAAAACGATTGGAAACATCGATTATAACGTATTCGTGCCAATTATCGATAGAAACAACGATTGCGGGAGCTGGGAAGTAAATCCTTACCTACCGTCGATGCAAAACGATTGGAAACATCGCATAGCACGTATTCGTGCCAATTATCGATAGAAAGAACGATTGCGGGAGCTGGGAAGTTAATCCTTCCCTACCGTCGATGCAGAACGATTGGAAACTTCGAATATAACGTATTCGAGCCAATTATCGATAGACAGCACGATTGCGGGAGATGGGAGGTAAATCCTTACCTACGGTCGATGCAAAACGATTGGAAACATCGAATAGCACGTATTCGTGCCAATTATCGATAGAAAGAACGATTGCGGGAGCTGGGAAGTGAATCCTTACGTACCGTCGATGCAAAACGATTGGAAACATCGATTATAACGTATTCGTGCCAATTATCGATAGAAACAACGATTGCGGGAGCTGGGAAGTGAATCCTTACCTATCGTCGATGCAAAACGATTGGAAACATCGAATAGAACGTATTCGTGCCAATTATCGATAGAAAGAACGATTGCGGGAGCTGGGAAGTGAATCCTTACCTACCGTCGGTGCAAAATTATTGGAAACGTCGAATATCACGTATTCGTGCCAATTATCGATAGAAGGAACGATGCGGGAGCTGGGAAGTGAATCCTTACGTACCGTCGATGCAAAACGATTGGAAACATCGATTATAACGTATTCGTGCCAATTATCGATAGAAACAACGATTGCGGGAGCTGGGAAGTGAATCCTTACCTTCCGTCGATGCAAAACGATTGGAACGTTCGATTATAACGTATTCGTGCCAATTATGGATATAAACAACGATTGCGGGAGCTGGGAAGTGAATCCTTACCTCCCATCGATGCAGATCGATTGGAAACATCGAATAGCACGTATTCGTGCCAATTATCGATAGAAAGAACGATTGCGGGAGCTGGGAAGTGAATCCTTACGTACCGTCGATGCAAAACGATTGGAAACATCGATTATAACGTATTCGAGCCAATTATCGATAGACAGCACGATTGCGGGAGATGGGAGGTAAATCCTTACCTACGGTCGATGCAAAACGATTGGAAACATCGAATAGCACGTATTCGTGCCAATTATCGATAGAAAGAACGATTGCGGAGCTGGGAAGTGAATCCTTACCTACCGTCGGTGCAAAAGTATTGGAAACGTCGAATATCACGTATTCGTGCCAAATATCGATAGAAGGAACGATGCGGGAGCTGGGAAGTGAATCCTTACGTACCGTCGATGCAAAACGATTGGAAACATCGATTATAACGTATTCGTGCCAATTATCGATAGAAATAACGATTGCGGGAGCTGGGAAGTGAATCCTTACCTTCCGTCAATGCAAAACGATTGGAACGTTCGATTATAACGTATTCGTGCCAATTATCGATAGAAACAACGATTGCGGGAGCTGGGAAGTGAATCCTTACCTCCCATCGATGCAGATCGATTGGAAACATCGAATATCACTTCTTCGTGCCAATTATCGATAGAAAGAACGATTGCGGGAGCTGGGAAGTGAATCCTTACCCACCGTCGATGCAAAACGATTGGAAACATCGATTATAACGTATTCGTGCCAATTATCAATAGAAAGAACGATTGCAGGAGCTGGGAAGTGAATCCTTACATACCGTCGGTGCAAAACGATTGGAAACGTCGAATATCACGTATTCGTGCCAATTATCGATAGAAGGAACGATGCGGGAGCTGGGAAGTGAATCCTTACGTACCGTCGATGCAAAACGATTGGAAACATCGATTATAACGTATTCGTGCCAACTATCGATAGAAACAACGATTGCGGGAGCTGGGAAGTGAATCGTTACCTACCGTCGATGCAAAACGATTGGAAACATCGATTATAACGTATTCGTGCCAACTATCGATAGAAAGAAGGATTGCGGGAGCTGGGAAGTGAAGCCTTAACTACCGTCGATGCAGAACGATGGGAAACATCGAATAGCACGTACTCGTGCCAATTACCGACAGAAAGAACGATTGCGTGGGCTGGGCAGTGAAGCCTTACCTACCGTCGATGCAGAACGATGGGAAACATCGAATAGCACGTATTCGTGCCAATTATCCATAGAAAGAACAATTGCGGGAGCTGGGAAGTGAATCCTTACCTCCCGTCGATGCAGAACAATTGGAAACATCGAATATAACGTATTCGAGCCAATTATCGATAGACAGAACGATTGCGGGAGATGGGAGGTGAATCCTTACCTACGGTCGATGCAAAACGATTGGAAACATCGAATAGCACGTATTCGTGCCAATTATCGATAGAAAGAACGATTGCGGGAGCTGGGAAGTGAATCCTTACCTATCGTCGGTGCAAAATTTTTGGAAACGTCGAATATCACGTATTCGTGCCAATTATAGATAGAAGGAACGATGCGGGAGCTGGGAAGTGAATCCTTACGTACCGTCGATGTAAAACGATTGGAAACGTCGAATATAACGTATTCGTGCCAATTATCGATAGAAAGAAGGATTGCGGGAGCTGGGAAGTGAATCCTTACCTACCGTCGTTGCAAAACGATTGGAAACATAGAATAGCACGTATTCGTGCCAATTATCGATAGAAAAAACGATTGCGGGAGCTGGGAAGTTAATCCTTACCTCCCGCCGATGCAGAACGTTTGGAAACATCGAATATAGCTTAGTCGAGCCAATTATCGATAGAAAGAACGATTGCGGGAGCTGGGAAGTTAATCCTTACCTACCGTCGGTGCAAAACGATTGAAAACGTCGAATATAACGTATTCGTGCCAATTATCGATAGGAAGAACGATTGCGGGAGCTGGGAAGTGAATCGTTACCTACCGTCGATGCAAAACGATTGGAAACATCGATTATAACGTATTCGTGCCAATTATCGATAGAAAGAAGGATTGCGGGAGCTGGGAAGTGAAGCCTTACCTACCGTCGATGCAGAACGATGGGAAACATCGAATAGCACGTACTCGTGCCAATTACCGACAGAAAGAACGATTGCGTGGGCTGGGCAGTGAAGCCTTACCTACCGTCGATGCAGAACGATGGGAAACATCGAATAGCACGTATTCGTGCCAATTATCCATAGAAAGAACAATTGCGGGAGCTGGGAAGTGAATCCTTACCTCCCGTCGATGCAGAACGATTGGAAACATCGATTATAACGTATTCGTGCCAATTATCGATAGAAAGAACAATTGCGGGAGCTGGGAAGTGAATCCTTACCTCCCGTCGATGCAGAACGATTGGAAACTTCGAATATAACGTATTCGAGCCAATTATCGATAGACAGCACGATTGCGGGAGATGGGAGGTAAATCCTTACCTACGGTCGATGCAAAACGATTGGAAACATCGAATAGCACGTATTCGTGCCAATTATCGATAGAAAGAACGATTGCGGGAGCTGGGAAGTGAATCCTTACGTACCGTCGATGCAAACCGATTGGAAACATCGATTATAACGTATTCGTGCCAATTATCGATAGAAACAACGATTGCGGGAGCTGGGAAGTGAATCCTTACCAATCGTCGATGCAGAACGATTGGAAACTTCGAATATAACGTATTCGAGCCAATTATCGATAGACAGCACGATTGCGGGAGATGGGAGGTAAATCCTTACCTACGGTCGATGCACAACGATTGGAAACATCGAATAGCACGTATTCGTGCCAATTATCGATAGAAAGAACGATTGCGGGAGCTGGGAAGTGAATCCTTACGTACCGTCGATGCAAAACGATTGGAAACATCGATTATAACGTATTCGTGCCAATTATCGATAGAAACAACGATTGCGGGAGCTGGGAAGTGAATCCTTACCTATCGTCGATGCAAAACGATTGGAAACATCGAATAGAACGTATTCGTGCCAATTATCGATAGAAAGAACGATTGCGGGAGCTGGGAAGTGAATCCTTACCTACCGTCGGTGCAAAATTATTGGAAACGTCGAATATCACGTATTCGTGCCAATTATCGATTGAAGGAACGATGCGGGAGCTGGGAAGTGAATCCTTACGTACCGTCGATGCAAAACGATTGGAAACATCGATTATAACGTATTCGTGCCAATTATCGATAGAAACAACGATTGCGGGAGCTGGGAAGTGAATCCTTACCTTCCGTCGATGCAAAACGATTGGAACGTTCGATTATAACGTATTCGTGCCAATTATGGATATAAACAACGATTGCGGGAGCTGGGAAGTGAATCCTTACCTCCCATCGATGCAGATCGATTGGAAACATCGAATAGCACGTATTCGTGCCAATTATCGATAGAAAGAACGATTGCGGGAGCTGGGAAGTGAATCCTTACGTACCGTCGATGCAAAACGATTGGAAACATCGATTATAACGTATTCGAGCCAATTATCGATAGACAGCACGATTGCGGGAGATGGGAGGTAAATCCTTACCTACGGTCGATGCAAAACGATTGGAAACATCGAATAGCACGTATTCGTGCCAATTATCGATAGAAAGAACGATTGCGGGAGCTGGGAAGTTAATCCTTCCCTACCGTCGATGCAGAACGATTGGAAACTTCGAATATAACGTATTCGAGCCAATTATCGATAGACAGCACGATTGCGGGAGATGGGAGGTAAATCCTTACCTACGGTCGATGCAAAACGATTGGAAACATCGAATAGCACGTATTCGTGCCAATTATCGATAGAAAGAACGATTGCGGGAGCTGGGAAGTGAATCCTTACCTACCGTCGGTGCAAAATTATTGGAAACGTCGAATATCACGTATTCGTGCCAATTATCGATAGAAGGAACGATGCGGGAGCTGGGAAGTGAATCCTTACCTCCCGTCGATGCAGAACGATTGGAAACTTCGAATATAACGTATTCGAGCCAATTATCGATAGACAGCACGATTGCGGGAGATGGGAGGTAAATCCTTACCTACGGTCGATGCAAAACGATTGGAAACATCGAATAGCACGTATTCGTGCCAATTATCGATAGAAAGAACGATTGCGGGAGCTGGGAAGTGAATCCTTACGTACCGTCGATGCAAACCGATTGGAAACTTCGATTATAACGTATTCGTGCCAATTATCGATAGAAACAACGATTGCGGGAGCTGGGAAGTGAATCCTTACCAATCGTCGATGCAGAACGATTGGAAACTTCGAATATAACGTATTCGAGCCAATTATCGATAGACAGCACGATTGCGGGAGATGGGAGGTAAATCCTTACCTACGGTCGATGCACAACGATTGGAAACATCGAATAGCACGTATTCGTGCCAATTATCGATAGAAAGAACGATTGCGGGAGCTGGGAAGTGAATCCTTACGTACCGTCGATGCAAAACGATTGGAAACATCGATTATAACGTATTCGTGCCAATTATCGATAGAAACAACGATTGCGGGAGCTGGGAAGTGAATCCTTACCTATCGTCGATGCAAAACGATTGGAAACATCGAATAGAACGTATTCGTGCCAATTATCGATAGAAAGAACGATTGCGGGAGCTGGGAAGTGAATCCTTACCTACCGTCGGTGCAAAATTATTGGAAACGTCGAATATCACGTATTCGTGCCAATTATCGATTGAAGGAACGATGCGGGAGCTGGGAAGTGAATCCTTACGTACCGTCGATGCAAAACGATTGGAAACATCGATTATAACGTATTCGTGCCAATTATCGATAGAAACAACGATTGCGGGAGCTGGGAAGTGAATCCTTACCTTCCGTCGATGCAAAACGATTGGAACGTTCGATTATAACGTATTCGTGCCAATTATGGATATAAACAACGATTGCGGGAGCTGGGAAGTGAATCCTTACCTCCCATCGATGCAGATCGATTGGAAACATCGAATAGCACGTATTCGTGCCAATTATCGATAGAAAGAACGATTGCGGGAGCTGGGAAGTGAATCCTTACGTACCGTCGATGCAAAACGATTGGAAACATCGATTATAACGTATTCGAGCCAATTATCGATAGACAGCACGATTGCGGGAGATGGGAGGTAAATCCTTACCTACGGTCGATGCAAAACGATTGGAAACATCGAATAGCACGTATTCGTGCCAATTATCGATAGAAAGAACGATTGCGGGAGCTGGGAAGTTAATCCTTCCCTACCGTCGGTGCAGAACGATTGGAAACTTCGAATATAACGTATTCGAGCCAATTATCGATAGACAGCACGATTGCGGGAGATGGGAGGTAAATCCTTACCTACGGTCGATGCAAAACGATTGGAAACATCGAATAGCACGTATTCGTGCCAATTATCGATAGAAAGAACGATTGCGGGAGCTGGGAAGTGAATCCTTACGTACCGTCGATGCAAACCGATTGGAAACATCGATTATAACGTATTCGTGCCAATTATCGATAGAAACAACGATTGCGGGAGCTGGGAAGTGAATCCTTACCAATCGTCGATGCAGAACGATTGGAAACTTCGAATATAACGTATTCGAGCCAATTATCGATAGACAGCACGATTGCGGGAGATGGGAGGTAAATCCTTACCTACGGTCGATGCAAAACGATTGGAAACATCGAATAGCACGTATTCGTGCCAATTATCGATAGAAAGAACGATTGCGGGAGCTGGGAAGTGAATCCTTACCTACCGTCGGTGCAAAATTATTGGAAACGTCGAATATCACGTATTCGTGCCAATTATCGATAGAAGGAACGATGCGGGAGCTGGGAAGTGAATCCTTACGTACCGTCGATGCAAAACGATTGGAATCATCGATTATAACGTATTCGTGCCAATTATCAATAGAAACAACGATTGCAGGAGCTGGGAAGTGAATCCTTACATACCGTCGGTGCAAAACGATTGGAAACGTCGAATATCACGTATTCGTGCCAATTATCGATAGAAGGAACGAAGCGGGAGCTGGGAAGTGAATCCTTACGTACCGTCGATGCAAAACGATTGGAAACATCGATTATAACGTATTCGTGCCAATTATCGATAGAAACAACGATTGCGGGAGCTGGGGAGTGAATCCTTACCTACCGTCGATGCAAAACGATTGGAAACATAGAATAGCACGTATTCGTGCCAATTATCGATAGAAAAAACGATTGCGGGAGCTGGGAAGTGAATCCTTACCTCCCGTCGATGCAGAACGTTTGGAAACATCGAATATAGCTTAGTCGAGCCAATTATCGATAGAAAGAACGATTGCGGGAGCTGGGAAGTTAATCCTTACCTACCGTCGGTGCAAAACGATTGGAAACGTCGAATATAACGTATTCGTGCCAATTATCGATAGGAAGAACGATTGCGGGAGCTGGGAAGTGAATCCTTACCTACCGTCGGTGCAAAACGATTGAAAACGTCGAATATAACGTATTCGTGCCAATTATCGATAGGAAGAACGATTGCGGGAGCTGGGAAGTGAATCCTTACCTACCGTCGATGCAAAACGATTGGAAACATAGAATAGCACGTATTCGTGCCAATTATCGATAGAAAGAAGGATTGCGGGAGCTGGGAAGTGAAGCCTTACCTACCGTCGATGCAGAACGATGGGAAACATCGAATAGCACGTACTCGTGCCAATTACCGACAGAAAGAACGATTGCGTCGGCTGGGCAGTGAAGCCTTACCTACCGTCGATGCAGAACGATGGGAAACATCGAATAGCACGTATTCGTGCCAATTATCCATAGAAAGAACAATTGCGGGAGCTGGGAAGTGAATCCTTACCTCCCGTCGATGCAGAACGATTGGAAACATCGAATATAACGTATTCGAGCCAATTATCGATAGACAGAACGATTGCGGGAGATGGGAGGTGAATCCTTACCTACGGTCGATGCAAAACGATTGGAAACATCGAATAGCACGTATTCGTGCCAATTATCGATAGAAGGAACGATGCGGGAGCGGGGAAGTGAATCCTTACGTACCGTCGATGTAAAACGATTGGAAACATCGATTATAACGTATTCGTGCCAATTATCGATAGAAACAACGATTGCGGGAGCTGGGAAGTAAATCCTTACCTACCGTCGATGCAAAACGATTGGAAACATCGAATAGCACGTATTCGTGCCAATTATCGATAGAAAGAACGATTGCGGGAGCTGGGAAGTGAATCCTTACCTCCCGTCGATGCAGAACGTTTGGAAACATCGAATATAGCTTAGTCGAGCCAATTATCGATAGAAAGAACGATTGCGGGAGCTGGGAAGTTAATCCTTACCTACCGTCGGTGCAAAACGATTGAAAACGTCGAATATAACGTATTCGTGCCAATTATCGATAGGAAGAACGATTGCGGGAGCTGGGAAGTGAATCGTTACCTACCGTCGATGCAAAACGATTGGAAACATCGATTATAACGTATTCGTGCCAATTATCGATAGAAAGAAGGATTGCGGGAGCTGGGAAGTGAAGCCTTACCTACCGTCGATGCAGAACGATGGGAAACATCGAATAGCACGTACTCGTGCCAATTACCGACAGAAAGAACGATTGCGTGGGCTGGGCAGTGAAGCCTTACCTACCGTCGATGCAGAACGATGGGAAACATCGAATAGCACGTATTCGTGCCAATTATCCATAGAAAGAACAATTGCGGGAGCTGGGAAGTGAATCCTTACCTCCCGTCGATGCAGAACGATTGGAAACATCGAATATAACGTATTCGAGCCAATTATCGATAGACAGAACGATTGCGGGAGATGGGAGGTGAATCCTTACCTACGGTCGATGCAAAACGATTGGAAACATCGAATAGCACGTATTCGTGCCAATTATCGATAGAAGGAACGATGCGGGAGCGGGGAAGTGAATCCTTACGTACCGTCGATGTAAAACGACTGGAAACATCGATTATAACGTATTCGTGCCAATTATCGATAGAAACAACGATTGCGGGAGCTGGGAAGTAAATCCTTACCTACCGTCGATGCAAAACGATTGGAAACATCGAATAGCACGTATTCGTGCCAATTATCGATAGAAAGAACGATTGCGGGAGCTGGGAAGTTAATCCTTCCCTACCGTCGGTGCAAAACGATTGGAAACATCGAATAGCACGTATTCGTGCCAATTATCGATAGAAAGAACAATTGCGGGAGCTGGGAAGTGAATCCTTACCTCCCGTCGATGCAGAACGATTGGAAACTTCGAATATAACGTATTCGAGCCAATTATCGATAGACAGCACGATTGCGGGAGATGGGAGGTAAATCCTTACCTACGGTCGATGCAAAACGATTGGAAACATCGAATAGCACGTATTCGTGCCAATTATCGATAGAAAGAACGATTGCGGGAGCTGGGAAGTGAATCCTTACGTACCGTCGATGCAAAACGATTGGAAACATCGATTATAACGTATTCGTGCCAATTATCGATAGAAACAACGATTGCGGGAGCTGGGAAGTGAATCCTTACCTATCGTCGATGCAAAACGATTGGAAACATCGAATAGAACGTATTCGTGCCAATTATCGATAGAAAGAACGATTGCGGGAGCTGGGAAGTGAATCCTTACCTACCGTCGGTGCAAAATTATTGGAAACGTCGAATATCACGTATTCGTGCCAATTATCGATAGAAGGAACGATGCGGGAGCTGGGAAGTGAATCCTTACGTACCGTCGGTGCAAAACGATTGGAAACATCGATTATAACGTATTCGTGCCAATTATCGATAGAAACAACGATTGCGGGAGCTGGGAAGTGAATCCTTACCTTCCGTCGATGCAAAACGATTGGAACGTTCGATTATAACGTATTCGTGCCAATTATGGATATAAACAACGATTGCGGGAGCTGGGAAGTGAATCCTTACCTCCCATCGATGCAGATCGATTGGAAACATCGAATAGCACGTATTCGTGCCAATTATCGATAGAAAGAACGATTGCGGGAGCTGGGAAGTGAATCCTTACGTACCGTCGATGCAAAACGATTGGAAACATCGATTATAACGTATTCGAGCCAATTATCGATAGACAGCACGATTGCGGGAGATGGGAGGTAAATCCTTACCTACGGTCGATGCAAAACGATTGGAAACATCGAATAGCACGTATTCGTGCCAATTATCGATAGAAAGAACGATTGCGGGAGCTGGGAAGTGAATCCTTACGTACCGTCGATGCAAACCGATTGGAAACATCGATTATAACGTATTCGTGCCAATTATCGATAGAAACAACGATTGCGGGAGCTGGGAAGTGAATCCTTACCAATCGTCGATGCAGAACGATTGGAAACTTCGAATATAACGTATTCGAGCCAATTATCGATAGACAGCACGATTGCGGGAGATGGGAGGTAAATCCTTACCTACGGTCGATGCAAAACGATTGGAAACATCGAATAGCACGTATTCGTGCCAATTATCGATAGAAAGTACGATTGCGGGAGCTGGGAAGTGAATCCTTACCTACCGTCGGTGCAAAATTATTGGAAACGTCGAATATCACGTATTCGTGCCAATTATCGATAGAAGGAACGATGCGGGAGCTGGGAAGTGAATCCTTACGTACCGTCGATGCAAAACGATTGGAATCATCGATTATAACGTATTCGTGCCAATTATCAATAGAAAGAACGATTGCAGGAGCTGGGAAGTGAATCCTTACATACCGTCGGTGCAAAACGATTGGAAACGTCGAATATCACGTATTCGTGCCAATTATCGATAGAAGGAACGAAGCGGGAGCTGGGAAGTGAATCCTTACGTACCGTCGATGCAAAACGATTGGAAACATCGATTATAACGTATTCGTGCCAATTATCGATAGAAACAACGATTGCGGGAGCTGGGGAGTGAATCCTTACCTACCGTCGATGCAAAACGATTGGAAACATAGAATAGCACGTATTCGTGCCAATTATCGATAGAAAAAACGATTGCGGGAGCTGGGAAGTGAATCCTTACCTCCCGTCGATGCAGAACGTTTGGAAACATCGAATATAGCTTAGTCGAGCCAATTATCGATAGAAAGAACGATTGCGGGAGCTGGGAAGTTAATCCTTACCTACCGTCGGTGCAAAACGATTGGAAACGTCGAATATAACGTATTCGTGCCAATTATCGATAGGAAGAACGATTGCGGGAGCTGGGAAGTGAATCCTTACCTACCGTCGGTGCAAAACGATTGAAAACGTCGAATATAACGTATTCGTGCCAATTATCGATAGGAAGAACGATTGCGGGAGCTGGGAAGTGAATCCTTACCTACCATCGATGCAAAACGATTGGAAACATAGAATAGCACGTATTCGTGCCAATTATCGATAGAAAGAAGGATTGCGGGAGCTGGGAAGTGAAGCCTTACCTACCGTCGATGCAGAACGATGGGAAACATCGAATAGCACGTATTCGTGCCAATTATCCATAGAAAGAACAATTGCGGGAGCTGGGAAGTGAATCCTTACCTCCCGTCGATGCAGAACGATTGGAAACATCGAATATAACGTATTCGAGCCAATTATCGATAGACAGAACGATTGCGGGAGATGGGAGGTGAATCCTTACCTACGGTCGATGCAAAACGATTGGAAACATCGAATAGCACGTATTCGTGCCAATTATCGTTAGAAGGAACGATGCGGGAGCGGGGAAGTGAATCCTTACGTACCGTCGATGTAAAACGATTGGAAACATCGATTATAACGTATTCGTGCCAATTATCGATAGAAACAACGATTGCGGGAGCTGGGAAGTAAATCCTTACCTACCGTCGATGCAAAACGATTGGAAACATCGAATAGCACGTATTCGTGCCAATTATCGATAGAAAGAACGATTGCGGGAGCTGGGAAGTGAATCCTTACCTCCCGTCGATGCAGAACGTTTGGAAACATCGAATATAGCTTAGTCGAGCCAATTATCGATAGAAAGAACGATTGCGGGAGCTGGGAAGTTAATCCTTACCTACCGTCGGTGCAAAACGATTGAAAACGTCGAATATAACGTATTCGTGCCAATTATCGATAGGAAGAACGATTGCGGGAGCTGGGAAGTGAATCGTTACCTACCGTCGATGCAAAACGATTGGAAACATCGATTATAACGTATTCGTGCCAATTATCGATAGAAAGAAGGATTGCGGGAGCTGGGAAGTGAAGCCTTACCTACCGTCGATGCAGAACGATGGGAAACATCGAATAGCACGTACTCGTGCCAATTACCGACAGAAAGAACGATTGCGTGGGCTGGGCAGTGAAGCCTTACCTACCGTCGATGCAGAACGATGGGAAACATCGAATAGCACGTATTCGTGCCAATTATCCATAGAAAGAACAATTGCGGGAGCTGGGAAGTGAATCCTTACCTCCCGTCGATGCAGAACGATTGGAAACATCGAATATAACGTATTCGAGCCAATTATCGATAGACAGAACGATTGCGGGAGATGGGAGGTGAATCCTTACCTACGGTCGATGCAAAACGATTGGAAACATCGAATAGCACGTATTCGTGCCAATTATCGATAGAAGGAACGATGCGGGAGCGGGGAAGTGAATCCTTACGTACCGTCGATGTAAAACGACTGGAAACATCGATTATAACGTATTCGTGCCAATTATCGATAGAAACAACGATTGCGGGAGCTGGGAAGTAAATCCTTACCTACCGTCGATGCAAAACGATTGGAAACATCGAATAGCACGTATTCGTGCCAATTATCGATAGAAAGAACGATTGCGGGAGCTGGGAAGTTAATCCTTCCCTACCGTCGGTGCAAAACGATTGGAAACATCGAATAGCACGTATTCGTGCCAATTATCGATAGAAAGAACAATTGCGGGAGCTGGGAAGTGAATCCTTACCTCCCGTCGATGCAGAACGATTGGAAACTTCGAATATAACGTATTCGAGCCAATTATCGATAGACAGCACGATTGCGGGAGATGGGAGGTAAATCCTTACCTACGGTCGATGCAAAACGATTGGAAACATCGAATAGCACGTATTCGTGCCAATTATCGATAGAAAGAACGATTGCGGGAGCTGGGAAGTGAATCCTTACGTACCGTCGATGCAAAACGATTGGAAACATCGATTATAACGTATTCGTGCCAATTATCGATAGAAACAACGATTGCGGGAGCTGGGAAGTGAATCCTTACCTATCGTCGATGCAAAACGATTGGAAACATCGAATAGAACGTATTCGTGCCAATTATCGATAGAAAGAACGATTGCGGGAGCTGGGAAGTGAATCCTTACCTACCGTCGGTGCAAAATTATTGGAAACGTCGAATATCACGTATTCGTGCCAATTATCGATAGAAGGAACGATGCGGGAGCTGGGAAGTGAATCCTTACGTACCGTCGATGCAAAACGATTGGAAACATCGATTATAACGTATTCGTGCCAATTATCGATAGAAACAACGATTGCGGGAGCTGGGAAGTGAATCCTTACCTTCCGTCGATGCAAAACGATTGGAACGTTCGATTATAACGTATTCGTGCCAATTATGGATATAAACAACGATTGCGGGAGCTGGGAAGTGAATCCTTACCTCCCATCGATGCAGATCGATTGGAAACATCGAATAGCACGTATTCGTGCCAATTATCGATAGAAAGAACGATTGCGGGAGCTGGGAAGTGAATCCTTACGTACCGTCGATGCAAAACGAGTGGAAACATCGATTATAACGTATTCGAGCCAATTATCGATAGACAGCACGATTGCGGGAGATGGGAGGTAAATCCTTACCTACGGTCGATGCAAAACGATTGGAAACATCGAATAGCACGTATTCGTGCCAATTATCGATAGAAAGAACGATTGCGGAGCTGGGAAGTGAATCCTTACCTACCGTCGGTGCAAAATTATTGGAAACGTCGAATATCACGTATTCGTGCCAAATATCGATAGAAGGAACGATGCGGGAGCTGGGAAGTGAATCCTTACGTACCGTCGATGCAAAACAATTGGAAACATCGATTATAACGTATTCGTGCCAATTATCGATAGAAACAACGATTGCGGGAGCTGGGAAGTGAATCCTTACCTTCCGTCAATGCAAAACGATTGGAACGTTCGATTATAACGTATTCGTGCCAATTATCGATAGAAACAACGATTGCGGGAGCTGGGAAGTGAATCCTTACCTCCCATCGATGCAGATCGATTGGAAACATCGAATATCCCTTCTTCGTGCCAATTATCGATAGAAAGAACGATTGCGGGAGCTGGGAAGTGAATCCTTACCTACCGTCGATGCAAAACGATTGGAAACATCGATTATAACGTATTCGTGCCAATTATCAATAGAAAGAACGATTGCAGGAGCTGGGAAGTGAATCCTTACATACCGTCGGTGCAAAACGATTGGAAACGTCGAATATCACGTATTCGTGCCAATTATCGATAGGAAGAACGATTGCGGGAGCTGGGAAGTGAATCGTTACCTACCGTCGATGCAAAACGATTGGAAACATCGATTATAACGTATTCGTGCCAATTATCGATAGAAAGAAGGATTGCGGGAGCTGGGAAGTGAAGCCTTAACTACCGTCGATGCAGAACGATGGGAAACATCGAATAGCACGTACTCGTGCCAATTACCGACAGAAAGAACGATTGCGTGGGCTGGGCAGTGAAGCCTTACCTACCGTCGATGCAGAACGATGGGAAACATCGAATAGCACGTATTCGTGCCAATTATCCATAGAAAGAACAATTGCGGGAGCTGGGAAGTGAATCCTTACCTCCCGTCGATTCAGAACAATTGGAAACATCGAATATAACGTATTCGAGCCAATTATCGATAGACAGAACGATTGCGGGAGATGGGAGGTGAATCCTTACCTACGGTCGATGCAAAACGATTGGAAACATCGAATAGCACGTATTCGTGCCAATTATCGATAGAAAGAACGATTGCGGGAGCTGGGAAGTGAATCCTTACCTATCGTCGGTGCAAAATTTTTGGAAACGTCGAATATCACGTATTCGTGCCAATTATAGATAGAAGGAACGATGCGGGAGCTGGGAAGTGAATCCTTACGTACCGTCGATGTCAAACGATTGGAAACATCGATTATAACGTATTCGTGCCAATTATCGATAGAAACAACGATTGCGGGAGCTGGGAAGTAAATCCTTACCTACCGTCGATGCAAAACGATTGGAAACATCGAATAGCACGTATTCGTGCCAATTATCGATAGAAAGAACGATTGCGGGAGCTGGGAAGTTAATCCTTCCCTACCGTCGATGCAGAACGATTGGAAACTTCGAATATAACGTATTCGAGCCAATTATCGATAGACAGCACGATTGCGGGAGATGGGAGGTAAATCCTTACCTACGGTCGATGCAAAACGATTGGAAACATCGAATAGCACGTATTCGTGCCAATTATCGATAGAAAGAACGATTGCGGGAGCTGGGAAGTGAATCCTTACGTACCGTCGATGCAAAACGATTGGAAACATCGATTATAACGTATTCGTGCCAATTATCGATAGAAACAACGATTGCGGGAGCTGGGAAGTGAATCCTTACCTATCGTCGATGCAAAACGATTGGAAACATCGAATAGAACGTATTCGTGCCAATTATCGATAGAAAGAACGATTGCGGGAGCTGGGAAGTGAATCCTTACCTACCGTCGGTGCAAAATTATTGGAAACGTCGAATATCACGTATTCGTGCCAATTATCGATAGAAGGAACGATGCGGGAGCTGGGAAGTGAATCCTTACGTACCGTCGATGCAAAACGATTGGAAACATCGATTATAACGTATTCGTGCCAATTATCGATAGAAACAACGATTGCGGGAGCTGGGAAGTGAATCCTTACCTTCCGTCGATGCAAAACGATTGGAACGTTCGATTATAACGTATTCGTGCCAATTATGGATATAAACAACGATTGCGGGAGCTGGGAAGTGAATCCTTACCTCCCATCGATGCAGATCGATTGGAAACATCGAATAGCACGTATTCGTGCCAATTATCGATAGAAAGAACGATTGCGGGAGCTGGGAAGTGAATCCTTACGTACCATCGATGCAAAACGATTGGAAACATCGATTATAACGTATTCGAGCCAATTATCGATAGACAGCACGATTGCGGGAGATGGGAGGTAAATCCTTACCTACGGTCGATGCAAAACGATTGGAAACATCGAATAGCACGTATTCGTGCCAATTATCGATAGAAAGAACGATTGCGGAGCTGGGAAGTGAATCCTTACCTACCGTCTGTGCAAAAGTATTGGAAACGTCGAATATCACGTATTCGTGCCAAATATCGATAGAAGGAACGATGCGGGAGCTGGGAAGTGAATCCTTACGTACCGTCGATGCAAAACGATTGGAAACATCGATTATAACGTATTCGTGCCAATTATCGATAGAAATAACGATTGCGGGAGCTGGGAAGTGAATCCTTACCTTCCGTCAATGCAAAACGATTGGAACGTTCGATTATAACGTATTCGTGCCAATTATCGATAGAAACAACGATTGCGGGAGCTGGGAAGTGAATCCTTACCTCCCATCGATGCAGATCGATTGGAAACATCGAATATCACTTCTTCGTGCCAATTATCGATAGAAAGAACGATTGCGGGAGCTGGGAAGTGAATCCTTACCTACCGTCGATGCAAAACGATTGGAAACATCGAATATCACGTATTCGTGCCAATTATCGATAGAAGGAACGATGCGGGAGCTGGGAAGTGAATCCTTACGTACCGTCGATGCAAAACGATTGGAAACATCGATTATAACGTATTCGTGCCAACTATCGATAGAAACAACGATTGCGTGAGCTGGGAAGTAAATCCTTACCTACCGTCGATGCAAAACGATTGGAAACATCGAATAGCACGTAATCGTGCCAATTATCGATAGAAAGAACGATTGCGGGAGCTGGGGAGTGAATCCTTACCTACCGTCGATGCAAAACGATTGGAAACATAGAATAGCACGTATTCGTGCCAATTATCGATAGAAAAAACGATTGCGGGAGCTGGGAAGTGAATCCTTACCTCCCGTCGATGCCGAACGTTTGGAAACATCGAATATAGCTTAGTCGAGCCAATTATCGATAGAAAGAACGATTGCGGGAGCTGGGAAGTTAATCCTTACCTACCGTCGGTGCAAAACGATTGAAAACGTCGAATATAACGTATTCGTGCCAATTATCGATAGGAAGAACGATTGCGGGAGCTGGGAAGTGAATCGTTACCTACCGTCGATGCAAAACGATTGGAAACATCGATTATAACGTATTCGTGCCAATTATCGATAGAAAGAAGGATTGCGGGAGCTGGGAAGTGAAGCCTTAACTACCGTCGATGCAGAACGATGGGAAACATCGAATAGCACGTACTCGTGCCAATTACCGACAGAAAGAACGATTGCGTGGGCTGGGCAGTGAAGCCTTACCTACCGTCGATGCAGAACGATGGGAAACATCGAATAGCACGTATTCGTGCCAATTATCCATAGAAAGAACAATTGCGGGAGCTGGGAAGTGAATCCTTACCTCCCGTCGATGCAGAACAATTGGAAACATCGAATATAACGTATTCGAGCCAATTATCGATAGACAGAACGATTGCGGGAGATGGGAGGTGAATCCTTACCTACGGTCGATGCAAAACGATTGGAAACATCGAATAGCACGTATTCGTGCCAATTATCGATAGAAAGAACGATTGCGGGAGCTGGGAAGTGAATCCTTACCTATCGTCGGTGCAAAATTGTTGGAAACGTCGAATATCACGTATTCGTGCCAATTATAGATAGAAGGAACGATGCGGGAGCTGGGAAGTGAATCCTTACGTACCGTCGATGTAAAACGATTGGAAACATCGATTATAACGTATTCGTGCCAATTATCGATAGAAACAACGATTGCGGGAGCTGGGAAGTAAATCCTTACCTACCGTCGATGCAAAACGATTGGAAACATCGAATAGCACGTATTCGTGCCAATTATCGATAGAAAGAACGATTGCGGGAGCTGGGAAGTTAATCCTTCCCTACCGTCGATGCAGAACGATTGGAAACTTCGAATATAACGTATTCGAGCCAATTATCGATAGACAGCACGATTGCGGGAGATGGGAGGTAAATCCTTACCTACGGTCGATGCAAAACGATTGGAAACATCGAATAGCACGTATTCGTGCCAATTATCGATAGAAAGAACGATTGCGGGAGCTGGGAAGTGAATCCTTACGTACCGTCGATGCAAAACGATTGGAAACATCGATTATAACGTATTCGTGCCAATTATCGATAGAAACAACGATTGCGGGAGCTGGGAAGTGAATCCTTACCTATCGTCGATGCAAAACGATTGGAAACATCGAATAGAACGTATTCGTGCCAATTATCGATAGAAAGAACGATTGCGGGAGCTGGGAAGTGAATCCTTACCTACCGTCGGTGCAAAATTATTGGAAACGTCGAATATCACGTATTCGTGCCAATTATCGATAGAAGGAACGATGCGGGAGCTGGGAAGTGAATCCTTACGTACCGTCGATGCAAAACGATTGGAAACATCGATTATAACGTATTCGTGCCAATTATCGATAGAAACAACGATTGCGGGAGCTGGGAAGTGAATCCTTACCTTCCGTCGATGCAAAACGATTGGAACGTTCGATTATAACGTATTCGTGCCAATTATGGATATAAACAACGATTGCGGGAGCTGGGAAGTGAATCCTTACCTCCCATCGATGCAGATCGATTGGAAACATCGAATAGCACGTATTCGTGCCAATTATCGATAGAAAGAACGATTGCGGGAGCTGGGAAGTGAATCCTTACGTACCGTCGATGCAAAACGATTGGAAACATCGATTATAACGTATTCGAGCCAATTATCGATAGACAGCACGATTGCGGGAGATGGGAGGTAAATCCTTACCTACGGTCGATGCAAAACGATTGGAAACATCGAATAGCACGTATTCGTGCCAATTATCGATAGAAAGAACGATTGCGGAGTTGGGAAGTGAATCCTTACCTACCGTCGGTGCAAAAGTATTGGAAACGTCGAATATCACGTATTCGTGCCAAATATCGATAGAAGGAACGATGCGGGAGCTGGGAAGTGAATCCTTACGTACCGTCGATGCAAAACGATTGGAAACATCGATTATAACGTATTCGTGCCAATTATCGATAGAAATAACGATTGCGGGAGCTGGGAAGTGAATCCTTACCTTCCGTCAATGCAAAACGATTGGAACGTTCGATTATAACGTATTCGTGCCAATTATCGATAGAAACAACGATTGCGGGAGCTGGGAAGTGAATCCTTACCTCCCATCGATGCAGATCGATTGGAAACATCGAATATCACTTCTTCGTGCCAATTATCGATAGAAAGAACGATTGCGGGAGCTGGGAAGTGAATCCTTACCTACCGTCGATGCAAAACGATTGGAAACATCGATTATAACGTATTCGTGCCAATTATCAATAGAAAGAACGATTGCAGGAGCTGGGAAGTGAATCCTTACATACCGTCGGTGCAAAACGATTGGAAACGTCGAATATCACGTATTCGTGCCAATTATCGATAGAAGGAACGATGCGGGAGCTGGGAAGTGAATCCTTACGTACCGTCGATGCAAAACGATTGGAAACATCGATTATAACGTATTCGTGCCAACTATCGATAGAAACAACGATTGCGTGAGCTGGGAAGTAAATCCTTACCTACCGTCGATGCAAAACGATTGGAAACATCGAATAGCACGTAATCGTGCCAATTATCGATAGAAAGAACGATTGCGGGAGCTGGGGAGTGAATCCTTACCTACCGTCGATGCAAAACGATTGGAAACATAGAATAGCACGTATTCGTGCCAATTATCGATAGAAAAAACGATTGCGGGAGCTGGGAAGTGAATCCTTACCTCCCGTCGATGCCGAACGTTTGGAAACATCGAATATAGCTTAGTCGAGCCAATTATCGATAGAAAGAACGATTGCGGGAGCTGGGAAGTTAATCCTTACCTACCGTCGGTGCAAAACGATTGAAAACGTCGAATATAACGTATTCGTGCCAATTATCGATAGGAAGAACGATTGCGGGAGCTGGGAAGTGAATCGTTACCTACCGTCGATGCAAAACGATTGGAAACATCGATTATAACGAATTCGTGCCAATTATCGATAGAAAGAAGGATTGCGGGAGCTGGGAAGTGAAGCCTTAACTACCGTCGATGCAGAACGATGGGAAACATCGAATAGCACGTACTCGTGCCAATTACCGACAGAAAGAACGATTGCGTGGGCTGGGCAGTGAAGCCTTACCTACCGTCGATGCAGAACGATGGGAAACATCGAATAGCACGTATTCGTGCCAATTATCCATAGAAAGAACAATTGCGGGAGCTGGGAAGTGAATCCTTACCTCCCGTCGATGCAGAACAATTGGAAACATCGAATATAACGTATTCGAGCCAATTATCGATAGACAGAACGATTGCGGGAGATGGGAGGTGAATCCTTACATACGGTCGATGCAAAACGATTGGAAACATCGAATAGCACGTATTCGTGCCAATTATCGATAGAAAGAACGATTGCGGGAGCTGGGAAGTGAATCCTTACCTATCGTCGGTGCAAAATTGTTGGAAACGTCGAATATCACGTATTCGTGCCAATTATAGATAGAAGGAACGATGCGGGAGCTGGGAAGTGAATCCTTACGTACCGTCGATGTAAAACGATTGGAAACATCGATTATAACGTATTCGTGCCAATTATCGATAGAAACAACGATTGCGGGAGCTGGGAAGTAAATCCTTACCTACCGTCGATGCAAAACGATTGGAAACATCGAATAGCACGTATTCGTGCCAATTATCGATAGAAAGAACGATTGCGGGAGCTGGGAAGTTAATCCTTCCCTACCGTCGGTGCAAAACGATTGGAAACATCGAATAGCACGTATTCGTGCCAATTATCGATAGAAAGAACAATTGCGGGAGCTGGGAAGTGAATCCTTACCTCCCGTCGATGCAGAACGATTGGAAACTTCGAATATAACGTATTCGAGCCAATTATCGATAGACAGCACGATTGCGGGAGATGGGAGGTAAATCCTTACCTACGGTCAATGCAAAACGATTGGAAACATCGAATAGCACGTATTCGTGCCAATTATCGATAGAAAGAACGATTGCGGGAGCTGGGAAGTGAATCCTTACGTACCGTCGATGCAAACCGATTGGAAACATCGATTATAACGTATTCGTGCCAATTATCGATAGAAAGAACAATTGCGGGAGCTGGGAAGTGAATCCTTACCAATCGTCGATGCAGAACGATTGGAAACTTCGAATATAACGTATTCGAGCCAATTATCGATAGACAGCACGATTGCGGGAGATGGGAGGTAAATCCTTACCTACGGTCGATGCAAAACGATTGGAAACATCGAATAGCACGTATTCGTGCCAATTATCGATAGAAAGAACGATTGCGGGAGCTGGGAAGTGAATCCTTACGTACCGTCGATGCAAAACGATTGGAAACATCTATTATAACGTATTCGTGCCAATTATCGATAGAAACAACGATTGCGGGAGCTGGGAAGTGAATCCTTACCAATCGTCGATGCAGAACGATTGGAAACTTCGAATATAACGTATTCGAGCCAATTATCGATAGACAGCACGATTGCGGGAGATGGGAGGTAAATCCTTACCTACGGTCGATGCAAAACGATTGGAAACATCGAATAGCACGTATTCGTGCCAATTATCGATAGAAAGAACGATTGCGGGAGCTGGGAAGTGAATCCTTACGTACCGTCGATGCAAAACGATTGGAAACATCTATTATAACGTATTCGTGCCAATTATCGATTGAAACAACGATTGCGGGAGCTGGGAAGTGAATCCTTACCTATCGTCGATGCAAAACGATTGGAAACATCGATTATAACGTATTCGTGCCAATTATCGATAGAAACAACGATTGCGGGAGCTGGGAAGTGAATCCTTACCTTCCGTCGATGCAAAACGATTGGAACGTTCGATTATAACGTATTCGTGCCAATTATCGATAGAAACAACGATTGCGGGAGCTGGGAAGTGAATCCGTACCTCCCATCGATGCAGATCGATTGGAAACATCGAATATCACTTCTTCGTGCCAATTATCGATAGAAAGAACGATTGCGGGAGCTGGGAAGTGAATCCTTGCCTACCGTCGATGCAAAACGATTGGAAACATCGATTATAACGTATTCGTGCCAATTATCAATAGAAAGAACGATTGCAGGAGCTGGGAAGTGAATCCTTACATACCGTCGGTGCAAAACGATTGGAAACGTCGAATATCACGTATTCGTGCCAATTATCGATAGAAGGGACGATGCGGGAGCTGGGAAGTGAATCCTTACGTACCGTCGATGCAAAACGATTGGAAACATCGATTATAACGTATTCGTGCCAACTATCGATAGAAACAACGATTGCGGGAGCTGGGAAGTAAATCCTTACCTACCGTCGATGCAAAACGATTGGAAACATCGAATAGCACGTAATCGTGCCAATTATCGATAGAAAGAACGATTGCGGGAGCTGGGGAGTGAATCCTTACCTACCGTCGATGCAAAACGATTGGAAACATAGAATAGCACGTATTCGTGCCAATTATCGATAGAAAAAACGATTGCGGGAGCTGGGAAGTGAATCCTTACCTCCCGTCGATGCAGAACGTTTGGAAACATCGAATATAGCTTAGTCGAGCCAATTATCGATAGAAAGAACGATTGCGGGAGCTGGGAAGTTAATCCTTACCTACCGTCGGTGCAAAACGATTGAAAACGTCGAATATAACGTATTCGTGCCAATTATCGATAGGAAGAACGATTGCGGGAGCTGGGAAGTGAATCGTTACCTACCGTCGATGCAAAACGATTGGAAACATCGATTATAACGTATTCGTGCCAATTATCGATAGAAAGAAGGATTGCGGGAGCTGGGAAGTGAAGCCTTACCTACCATCGATGCAGAACGATGGGAAACATCGAATAGCACGTACTCGTGCCAATTACCGACAGAAAGAACGATTGCGTGGGCTGGGCAGTGAAGCCTTACCTACCGTCGATGCAGAACGATGGGAAACATCGAATAGCACGTATTCGTGCCAATTATCCATAGAAAGAACAATTGCGGGAGCTGGGAAGTGAATCCTTACCTCCCGTCGATGCAGAACAATTGGAAACATCGAATATAACGTATTCGAGCCAATTATCGATAGACAGAACGATTGCGGGAGATGGGAGGTGAATCCTTACCTACGGTCGATGCAAAACGATTGGAAACATCGAATAGCACGTATTCGTGCCAATTATCGATAGAAAGAACGATTGCGGGAGCTGGGAAGTGAATCCTTACCTATCGTCGGTGCAAAATTTTTGGAAACGTCGAATATCACGTATTCGTGCCAATTATAGATAGAAGGAACGATGCGGGAGCTGGGAAGTGAATCCTTACGTACCGTCGATGTAAAACGATTGGAAACATCGATTATAACGTATTCGTGCCAATTATCGATAGAAACAACGATTGCGGGAGCTGGGAAGTAAATCCTTACCTACCGTCGATGCAAAACGATTGGAAACATCGAATAGCACGTATTCGTGCCAATTATCGATAGAAAGAACGATTGCGGGAGCTGGGAAGTTAATCCTTACCTACCGTCGGTGCAAAACGATTGAAAACGTCGAATATAACGTATTCGTGCCAATTATCGATAGGAAGAACGATTGCGGGAGCTGGGAAGTGAATCGTTACCTACCGTCGATGCAAAACGATTGGAAACATCGATTATAACGTATTCGTGCCAATTATCGATAGAAAGAAGGATTGCGGGAGCTGGGAAGTGAAGCCTTAACTACCGTCGATGCAGAACGATGGGAAACATCGAATAGCACGTACTCGTGCCAATTACCGACAGAAAGAACGATTGCGTGGGCTGGGCAGTGAAGCCTTACCTACCGTCGATGCAGAACGATGGGAAACATCGAATAGCACGTATTCGTGCCAATTATCCATAGAAAGAACAATTGCGGGAGCTGGGAAGTGAATCCTTACCAATCGTCGATGCAGAACGATTGGAAACTTCGAATATAACGTATTCGAGCCAATTATCGATAGACAGCACGATTGCGGGAGATGGGAGGTAAATCCTTACCTACGGTCGATGCAAAACGATTGGAAACATCGAATAGCACGTATTCGTGCCAATTATCGATAGAAAGAACGATTGCGGGAGCTGGGAAGTGAATCCTTGCCTACCGTCGATGCAAAACGATTGGAAACATCGATTATAACGTATTCGTGCCAATTATCAATAGAAAGAACGATTGCAGGAGCTGGGAAGTGAATCCTTACATACCGTCGGTGCAAAACGATTGGAAACGTCGAATATCACGTATTCGTGCCAATTATCGATAGAAGGGACGATGCGGGAGCTGGGAAGTGAATCCTTACGTACCGTCGATGCAAAACGATTGGAAACATCGATTATAACGTATTCGTGCCAACTATCGATAGAAACAACGATTGCGGGAGCTGGGAAGTAAATCCTTACCTACCGTCGATGCAAAACGATTGGAAACATCGAATAGCACGTAATCGTGCCAATTATCGATAGAAAGAACGATTGCGGGAGCTGGGGAGTGAATCCTTACCTACCGTCGATGCAAAACGATTGGAAACATAGAATAGCACGTATTCGTGCCAATTATCGATAGAAAAAACGATTGCGGGAGCTGGGAAGTGAATCCTTACCTCCCGTCGATGCAGAACGTTTGGAAACATCGAATATAGCTTAGTCGAGCCAATTATCGATAGAAAGAACGATTGCGGGAGCTGGGAAGTTAATCCTTACCTACCGTCGGTGCAAAACGATTGAAAACGTCGAATATAACGTATTCGTGCCAATTATCGATAGGAAGAACGATTGCGGGAGCTGGGAAGTGAATCGTTACCTACCGTCGATGCAAAACGATTGGAAACATCGATTATAACGTATTCGTGCCAATTATCGATAGAAAGAAGGATTGCGGGAGCTGGGAAGTGAAGCCTTACCTACCATCGATGCAGAACGATGGGAAACATCGAATAGCACGTACTCGTGCCAATTACCGACAGAAAGAACGATTGCGTGGGCTGGGCAGTGAAGCCTTACCTACCGTCGATGCAGAACGATGGGAAACATCGAATAGCACGTATTCGTGCCAATTATCCATAGAAAGAACAATTGCGGGAGCTGGGAAGTGAATCCTTACCTCCCGTCGATGCAGAACAATTGGAAACATCGAATATAACGTATTCGAGCCAATTATCGATAGACAGAACGATTGCGGGAGATGGGAGGTGAATCCTTACCTACGGTCGATGCAAAACGATTGGAAACATCGAATAGCACGTATTCGTGCCAATTATCGATAGAAAGAACGATTGCGGGAGCTGGGAAGTGAATCCTTACCTACCGTCGGTGCAAAATTTTTGGAAACATCGAATATCACGTATTCGTGCCAATTATCGATAGAAGGAACGATGCGGGAGCTGGGAAGTGAATCCTTACGTACCGTCGATGTAAAACGATTGGAAACATCGATTATAACGTATTCGTGCCAATTATCGATAGAAACAACGATTGCGGGAGCTGGGAAGTAAATCCTTACCTACCGTCGATGCAAAACGATTGGAAACTTCGAATATAACGTATTCGAGCCAATTATCGATAGACAGCACGATTGCGGGAGATGGGAGGTAAATCCTTACCTACGGTCGATGCAAAACGATTGGAAACATCAAATAGCACGTATTCGTGCCAATTATCGATAGAAAGAACGATTGCGGGAGCTGGGAAGTGAATCCTTCCCTACCGTCGGTGCAAAACGATTGGAAACATCGAATAGCACGTATTCGTGCCAATTATCGATAGAAAGAACAATTGCGGGAGCTGGGAAGTGAATCCTTACCTCCCGTCGATGCAGAACGATTGGAAACTTCGAATATAACGTATTCGAGCCAATTATCGATAGACAGCACGATTGCGGGAGATGGGAGGTAAATCCTTACCTACGGTCGATGCAAAACGATTGGAAACATCGAATAGCACGTATTCGTGCCAATTATCGATAGAAAGAACGATTGCGGGAGCTGGGAAGTGAATCCTTACGTACCGTCGATGCAAACCGATTGGAAACATCGATTATAACGTATTCGTGCCAATTATCGATAGAAACAACGATTGCGGGAGCTGGGAAGTGAATCCTTACCAATCGTCGATGCAGAACGATTGGAAACTTCGAATATAACGTATTCGAGCCAATTATCGATAGACAGCACGATTGCGGGAGATGGGAGGTAAATCCTTACCTACGGTCGATGCAAAACGATTGGAAACATCGAATAGCACGTATTCGTGCCAATTATCGATAGAAAGAACGATTGCGGGAGCTGGGAAGTGAATCCTTACGTACCGTCGATGCAAACCGATTGGAAACATCGATTATAACGTATTCGTGCCAATTATCGATAGAAACAACGATTGCGGGAGCTGGGAAGTGAATCCTTACCAATCGTCGATGCAGAACGATTGGAAACTTCGAATATAACGTATTCGAGCCAATTATCGATAGACAGCACGATTGCGGGAGATGGGAGGTAAATCCTTACCTACGGTCGATGCAAAACGATTGGAAACATCGAATAGCACGTATTCGTGCCAATTATCGATAGAAAGAACGATTGCGGGAGCTGGGAAGTGAATCCTTCCCTACCGTCGGTGCAAAACGATTGGAAACATCGAATAGCACGTATTCGTGCCAATTATCGATAGAAAGAACAATTGCGGGAGCTGGGAAGTGAATCCTTACCTCCCGTCGATGCAGAACGATTGGAAACTTCGAATATAACGTATTCGAGCCAATTATCGATAGACAGCACGATTGCGGGAGATGGGAGGTAAATCCTTACCTACGGTCGATGCCAAACGATTGGAAACATCGAATAGCACGTATTCGTGCCAATTATCGATAGAAAGAACGATTGCGGGAGCTGGGAAGTGAATCCTTACGTACCGTCGATGCAAAACGATTGGAAACATCTATTATAACGTATTCGTGCCAATTATCGATAGAAACAACGATTGCGGGAGCTGGGAAGTGAATCCTTACCTACCGTCGATGCAGAACGATGGGAAACATCGAATAGCACGTATTCGTGCCAATTATCCATAGAAAGAACAATTGCGGGAGCTGGGAAGTGAATCCTTACCTCCCGTCGATGCAGAACAATTGGAAACATCGAATATAACGTATTCGAGCCAATTATCGATAGACAGAACGATTGCGGGAGATGGGAGGTGAATCCTTACCTACGGTCGATGCAAAACGATTGGAAACATCGAATAGCACGTATTCGTGCCAATTATCGATAGAAAGAACGATTGCGGGAGCTGGGAAGTGAATCCTTACCTATCGTCGGTGCAAAATTTTTGGAAACGTCGAATATCACGTATTCGTGCCAATTATAGATAGAAGGAACGATGCGGGAGCTGGGAAGTGAATCCTTACGTACCGTCGATGTAAAACGATTGGAAACATCGATTATAACGTATTCGTGCCAATTATCGATAGAAACAACGATTGCGGGAGCTGGGAAGTAAATCCTTACCTACCGTCGATGCAAAACGATTGGAAACATCGAATAGCACGTATTCGTGCCAATTATCGATAGAAAGAACGATTGCGGGAGCTGGGAAGTTAATCCTTCCCTACCGTCGGTGCAAAACGATTGGAAACATCGAATAGCACGTATTCGTGCCAATTATCGATAGAAAGAACAATTGCGGGAGCTGGGAAGTGAATCCTTACCTCCCGTCGATGCAGAACGATTGGAAACTTCGAATATAACGTATTCGAGCCAATTATCGATAGACAGCACGATTGCGGGAGATGGGAGGTAAATCCTTACCTACGGTCAATGCAAAACGATTGGAAACATCGAATAGCACGTATTCGTGCCAATTATCGATAGAAAGAACGATTGCGGGAGCTGGGAAGTGAATCCTTACGTACCGTCGATGCAAACCGATTGGAAACATCGATTATAACGTATTCGTGCCAATTATCGATAGAAACAACGATTGCGGGAGCTGGGAAGTGAATCCTTACCAATCGTCGATGCAGAACGATTGGAAACTTCGAATATAACGTATTCGAGCCAATTATCGATAGACAGCACGATTGCGGGAGATGGGAGGTAAATCCTTACCTACGGTCGATGCAAAACGATTGGAAACATCGAATAGCACGTATTCGTGCCAATTATCGATAGAAAGAACGATTGCGGGAGCTGGGAAGTGAATCCTTACGTACCGTCGATGCAAAACGATTGGAAACATCTATTATAACGTATTCGTGCCAATTATCGATTGAAACAACGATTGCGGGAGCTGGGAAGTGAATCCTTACCTATCGTCGATGCAAAACGATTGGAAACATCGATTATAACGTATTCGTGCCAATTATCGATAGAAACAACGATTGCGGGAGCTGGGAAGTGAATCCTTACCTTCCGTCGATGCAAAACGATTGGAACGTTCGATTATAACGTATTCGTGCCAATTATCGATAGAAACAACGATTGCGGGAGCTGGGAAGTGAATCCGTACCTCCCATCGATGCAGATCGATTGGAAACATCGAATATCACTTCTTCGTGCCAATTATCGATAGAAAGAACGATTGCGGGAGCTGGGAAGTGAATCCTTGCCTACCGTCGATGCAAAACGATTGGAAACATCGATTATAACGTATTCGTGCCAATTATCAATAGAAAGAACGATTGCAGGAGCTGGGAAGTGAATCCTTACATACCGTCGGTGCAAAACGATTGGAAACGTCGAATATCACGTATTCGTGCCAATTATCGATAGAAGGGACGATGCGGGAGCTGGGAAGTGAATCCTTACGTACCGTCGATGCAAAACGATTGGAAACATCGATTATAACGTATTCGTGCCAACTATCGATAGAAACAACGATTGCGGGAGCTGGGAAGTAAATCCTTACCTACCGTCGATGCAAAACGATTGGAAACATCGAATAGCACGTAATCGTGCCAATTATCGATAGAAAGAACGATTGCGGGAGCTGGGGAGTGAATCCTTACCTACCGTCGATGCAAAACGATTGGAAACATAGAATAGCACGTATTCGTGCCAATTATCGATAGAAAAAACGATTGCGGGAGCTGGGAAGTGAATCCTTACCTCCCGTCGATGCAGAACGTTTGGAAACATCGAATATAGCTTAGTCGAGCCAATTATCGATAGAAAGAACGATTGTGGGAGCTGGGAAGTTAATCCTTACCTACCGTCGGTGCAAAACGATTGAAAACGTCGAATATAACGTATTCGTGCCAATTATCGATAGGAAGAACGATTGCGGGAGCTGGGAAGTGAATCGTTACCTACCGTCGATGCAAAACGATTGGAAACATCGATTATAACGTATTCGTGCCAATTATCGATAGAAAGAAGGATTGCGGGAGCTGGGAAGTGAAGCCTTACCTACCATCGATGCAGAACGATGGGAAACATCGAATAGCACGTACTCGTGCCAATTACCGACAGAAAGAACGATTGCGTGGGCTGGGCAGTGAAGCCTTACCTACCGTCGATGCAGAACGATGGGAAACATCGAATAGCACGTATTCGTGCCAATTATCCATAGAAAGAACAATTGCGGGAGCTGGGAAGTGAATCCTTACCTCCCGTCGATGCAGAACAATTGGAAACATCGAATATAACGTATTCGAGCCAATTATCGATAGACAGAACGATTGCGGGAGATGGGAGGTGAATCCTTACCTACGGTCGATGCAAAACGATTGGAAACATCGAATAGCACGTATTCGTGCCAATTATCGATAGAAAGAACGATTGCGGGAGCTGGGAAGTGAATCCTTACCTATCGTCGGTGCAAAATTTTTGGAAACGTCGAATATCACGTATTCGTGCCAATTATAGATAGAAGGAACGATGCGGGAGCTGGGAAGTGAATCCTTACGTACCGTCGATGTAAAACGATTGGAAACATCGATTATAACGTATTCGTGCCAATTATCGATAGAAACAACGATTGCGGGAGCTGGGAAGTAAATCCTTACCTACCGTCGATGCAAAACGATTGGAAACATCGAATAGCACGTATTCGTGCCAATTATCGATAGAAAGAACGATTGCGGGAGCTGGGAAGTGAATCCTTCCCTACCGTCGGTGCAAAACGATTGGAAACATCGAATAGCACGTATTCGTGCCAATTATCGATAGAAAGAACAATTGCGGGAGCTGGGAAGTGAATCCTTACCTCCCGTCGATGCAGAACGATTGGAAACTTCGAATATAACGTATTCGAGCCAATTATCGATAGACAGCACGATTGCGGGAGATGGGAGGTAAATCCTTACCTACGGTCAATGCAAAACGATTGGAAACATCGAATAGCACGTATTCGTGCCAATTATCGATAGAAAGAACGATTGCGGGAGCTGGGAAGTGAATCCTTACGTACCGTCGATGCAAACCGATTGGAAACATCGATTATAACGTATTCGTGCCAATTATCGATAGAAACAACGATTGCGGGAGCTGGGAAGTGAATCCTTACCAATCGTCGATGCAGAACGATTGGAAACTTCGAATATAACGTATTCGAGCCAATTATCGATAGACAGCACGATTGCGGGAGATGGGAGGTAAATCCTTACCTACGGTCGATGCAAAACGATTGGAAACATCGAATAGCACGTATTCGTGCCAATTATCGATAGAAAGAACGATTGCGGGAGCTGGGAAGTGAATCCTTACGTACCGTCGATGCAAAACGATTGGAAACATCTATTATAACGTATTCGTGCCAATTATCGATTGAAACAACGATTGCGGGAGCTGGGAAGTGAATCCTTACCTATCGTCGATGCAAAACGATTGGAAACATCGATTATAACGTATTCGTGCCAATTATCGATAGAAACAACGATTGCGGGAGCTGGGAAGTGAATCCGTACCTCCCATCGATGCAGATCGATTGGAAACATCGAATATCACTTCTTCGTGCCAATTATCGATAGAAAGAACGATTGCGGGAGCTGGGAAGTGAATCCTTGCCTACCGTCGATGCAAAACGATTGGAAACATCGATTATAACGTATTCGTGCCAATTATCAATAGAAAGAACGATTGCAGGAGCTGGGAAGTGAATCCTTACATACCGTCGGTGCAAAACGATTGGAAACGTCGAATATCACGTATTCGTGCCAATTATCGATAGAAGGGACGATGCGGGAGCTGGGAAGTGAATCCTTACGTACCGTCGATGCAAAACGATTGGAAACATCGATTATAACGTATTCGTGCCAACTATCGATAGAAACAACGATTGCGGGAGCTGGGAAGTAAATCCTTACCTACCGTCGATGCAAAACGATTGGAAACATCGAATAGCACGTAATCGTGCCAATTATCGATAGAAAGAACGATTGCGGGAGCTGGGGAGTGAATCCTTACCTCCCGTCGATGCAGAACGTTTGGAAACATCGAATATAGCTTAGTCGAGCCAATTATCGATAGAAAGAACGATTGCGGGAGCTGGGAAGTTAATCCTTACCTACCGTCGGTGCAAAACGATTGAAAACGTCGAATATAACGTATTCGTGCCAATTATCGATAGGAAGAACGATTGCGGGAGCTGGGAAGTGAATCGTTACCTACCGTCGATGCAAAACGATTGGAAACATCGATTATAACGTATTCGTGCCAATTATCGATAGAAAGAAGGATTGCGGGAGCTGGGAAGTGAAGCCTTACCTACCATCGATGCAGAACGATGGGAAACATCGAATAGCACGTACTCGTGCCAATTACCGACAGAAAGAACGATTGCGTGGGCTGGGCAGTGAAGCCTTACCTACCGTCGATGCAGAACGATGGGAAACATCGAATAGCACGTATTCGTGCCAATTATCCATAGAAAGAACAATTGCGGGAGCTGGGAAGTGAATCCTTACCTCCCGTCGATGCAGAACAATTGGAAACATCGAATATAACGTATTCGAGCCAATTATCGATAGACAGAACGATTGCGGGAGATGGGAGGTGAATCCTTACCTACGGTCGATGCAAAACGATTGGAAACATCGAATAGCACGTATTCGTGCCAATTATCGATAGAAAGAACGATTGCGGGAGCTGGGAAGTGAATCCTTACCTATCGTCGGTGCAAAATTTTTGGAAACGTCGAATATCACGTATTCGTGCCAATTATAGATAGAAGGAACGATGCGGGAGCTGGGAAGTGAATCCTTACGTACCGTCGATGTAAAACGATTGGAAACATCGATTATAACGTATTCGTGCCAATTATCGATAGAAACAACGATTGCGGGAGCTGGGAAGTAAATCCTTACCTACCGTCGATGCAAAACGATTGGAAACATCGAATAGCACGTATTCGTGCCAATTATCGATAGAAAGAACGATTGCGGGAGCTGGGAAGTTAATCCTTCCCTACCGTCGGTGCAAAACGATTGGAAACATCGAATAGCACGTATTCGTGCCAATTATCGATAGAAAGAACAATTGCGGGAGCTGGGAAGTGAATCCTTACCTCCCGTCGATGCAGAACGATTGGAAACTTCGAATATAACGTATTCGAGCCAATTATCGATAGACAGCACGATTGCGGGAGATGGGAGGTAAATCCTTACCTACGGTCGATGCAAAACGATTGGAAACATCGAATAGCACGTATTCGTGCCAATTATCCATAGAAAGAACAATTGCGGGAGCTGGGAAGTGAATCCTTACCTCCCGTCGATGCAGAACAATTGGAAACATCGAATATAACGTATTCGAGCCAATTATCGATAGACAGAACGATTGCGGGAGATGGGAGGTGAATCCTTACCTACGGTCGATGCAAAACGATTGGAAACATCGAATAGCACGTATTCGTGCCAATTATCGATAGAAAGAACGATTGCGGGAGCTGGGAAGTGAATCCTTACCTATCGTCGGTGCAAAATTTTTGGAAACGTCGAATATCACGTATTCGTGCCAATTATAGATAGAAGGAACGATGCGGGAGCTGGGAAGTGAATCCTTACGTACCGTCGATGTAAAACGATTGGAAACATCGATTATAACGTATTCGTGCCAATTATCGATAGAAACAACGATTGCGGGAGCTGGGAAGTAAATCCTTACCTACCGTCGATGCAAAACGATTGGAAACATCGAATAGCACGTATTCGTGCCAATTATCGATAGAAAGAACGATTGCGGGAGCTGGGAAGTGAATCCTTCCCTACCGTCGGTGCAAAACGATTGGAAACATCGAATAGCACGTATTCGTGCCAATTATCGATAGAAAGAACAATTGCGGGAGCTGGGAAGTGAATCCTTACCTCCCGTCGATGCAGAACGATTGGAAACTTCGAATATAACGTATTCGAGCCAATTATCGATAGACAGCACGATTGCGGGAGATGGGAGGTAAATCCTTACCTACGGTCAATGCAAAACGATTGGAAACATCGAATAGCACGTATTCGTGCCAATTATCGATAGAAAGAACGATTGCGGGAGCTGGGAAGTGAATCCTTACGTACCGTCGATGCAAACCGATTGGAAACATCGATTATAACGTATTCGTGCCAATTATCGATAGAAACAACGATTGCGGGAGCTGGGAAGTGAATCCTTACCAATCGTCGATGCAGAACGATTGGAAACTTCGAATATAACGTATTCGAGCCAATTATCGATAGACAGCACGATTGCGGGAGATGGGAGGTAAATCCTTACCTACGGTCGATGCAAAACGATTGGAAACATCGAATAGCACGTATTCGTGCCAATTATCGATAGAAAGAACGATTGCGGGAGCTGGGAAGTGAATCCTTACGTACCGTCGATGCAAAACGATTGGAAACATCTATTATAACGTATTCGTGCCAATTATCGATTGAAACAACGATTGCGGGAGCTGGGAAGTGAATCCTTACCTATCGTCGATGCAAAACGATTGGAAACATCGATTATAACGTATTCGTGCCAATTATCGATAGAAACAACGATTGCGGGAGCTGGGAAGTGAATCCTTACCTTCCGTCGATGCAAAACGATTGGAACGTTCGATTATAACGTATTCGTGCCAATTATCGATAGAAACAACGATTGCGGGAGCTGGGAAGTGAATCCGTACCTCCCATCGATGCAGATCGATTGGAAACATCGAATATCACTTCTTCGTGCCAATTATCGATAGAAAGAACGATTGCGGGAGCTGGGAAGTGAATCCTTGCCTACCGTCGATGCAAAACGATTGGAAACATCGATTATAACGTATTCGTGCCAATTATCAATAGAAAGAACGATTGCAGGAGCTGGGAAGTGAATCCTTACATACCGTCGGTGCAAAACGATTGGAAACGTCGAATATCACGTATTCGTGCCAATTATCGATAGAAGGGACGATGCGGGAGCTGGGAAGTGAATCCTTACGTACCGTCGATGCAAAACGATTGGAAACATCGATTATAACGTATTCGTGCCAACTATCGATAGAAACAACGATTGCGGGAGCTGGGAAGTAAATCCTTACCTACCGTCGATGCAAAACGATTGGAAACATCGAATAGCACGTAATCGTGCCAATTATCGATAGAAAGAACGATTGCGGGAGCTGGGGAGTGAATCCTTACCTCCCGTCGATGCAGAACGTTTGGAAACATCGAATATAGCTTAGTCGAGCCAATTATCGATAGAAAGAACGATTGCGGGAGCTGGGAAGTTAATCCTTACCTACCGTCGGTGCAAAACGATTGAAAACGTCGAATATAACGTATTCGTGCCAATTATCGATAGGAAGAACGATTGCGGGAGCTGGGAAGTGAATCGTTACCTACCGTCGATGCAAAACGATTGGAAACATCGATTATAACGTATTCGTGCCAATTATCGATAGAAAGAAGGATTGCGGGAGCTGGGAAGTGAAGCCTTACCTACCATCGATGCAGAACGATGGGAAACATCGAATAGCACGTACTCGTGCCAATTACCGACAGAAAGAACGATTGCGTGGGCTGGGCAGTGAAGCCTTACCTACCGTCGATGCAGAACGATGGGAAACATCGAATAGCACGTATTCGTGCCAATTATCCATAGAAAGAACAATTGCGGGAGCTGGGAAGTGAATCCTTACCTCCCGTCGATGCAGAACAATTGGAAACATCGAATATAACGTATTCGAGCCAATTATCGATAGACAGAACGATTGCGGGAGATGGGAGGTGAATCCTTACCTACGGTCGATGCAAAACGATTGGAAACATCGAATAGCACGTATTCGTGCCAATTATCGATAGAAAGAACGATTGCGGGAGCTGGGAAGTGAATCCTTACCTATCGTCGGTGCAAAATTTTTGGAAACGTCGAATATCACGTATTCGTGCCAATTATAGATAGAAGGAACGATGCGGGAGCTGGGAAGTGAATCCTTACGTACCGTCGATGTAAAACGATTGGAAACATCGATTATAACGTATTCGTGCCAATTATCGATAGAAACAACGATTGCGGGAGCTGGGAAGTAAATCCTTACCTACCGTCGATGCAAAACGATTGGAAACATCGAATAGCACGTATTCGTGCCAATTATCGATAGAAAGAACGATTGCGGGAGCTGGGAAGTTAATCCTTCCCTACCGTCGGTGCAAAACGATTGGAAACATCGAATAGCACGTATTCGTGCCAATTATCGATAGAAAGAACAATTGCGGGAGCTGGGAAGTGAATCCTTACCTCCCGTCGATGCAGAACGATTGGAAACTTCGAATATAACGTATTCGAGCCAATTATCGATAGACAGCACGATTGCGGGAGATGGGAGGTAAATCCTTACCTACGGTCAATGCAAAACGATTGGAAACATCGAATAGCACGTATTCGTGCCAATTATCGATAGAAAGAACGATTGCGGGAGCTGGGAAGTGAATCCTTACGTACCGTCGATGCAAACCGATTGGAAACATCGATTATAACGTATTCGTGCCAATTATCGATAGAAACAACGATTGCGGGAGCTGGGAAGTGAATCCTTACCAATCGTCGATGCAGAACGATTGGAAACTTCGAATATAACGTATTCGAGCCAATTATCGATAGACAGCACGATTGCGGGAGATGGGAGGTAAATCCTTACCTACGGTCGATGCAAAACGATTGGAAACATCGAATAGCACGTATTCGTGCCAATTATCGATAGAAAGAACGATTGCGGGAGCTGGGAAGTGAATCCTTACGTACCGTCGATGCAAAACGATTGGAAACATCTATTATAACGTATTCGTGCCAATTATCGATTGAAACAACGATTGCGGGAGCTGGGAAGTGAATCCTTACCTATCGTCGATGCAAAACGATTGGAAACATCGATTATAACGTATTCGTGCCAATTATCGATAGAAACAACGATTGCGGGAGCTGGGAAGTGAATCCTTACCTTCCGTCGATGCAAAACGATTGGAACGTTCGATTATAACGTATTCGTGCCAATTATCGATAGAAACAACGATTGCGGGAGCTGGGAAGTGAATCCGTACCTCCCATCGATGCAGATCGATTGGAAACATCGAATATCACTTCTTCGTGCCAATTATCGATAGAAAGAACGATTGCGGGAGCTGGGAAGTGAATCCTTGCCTACCGTCGATGCAAAACGATTGGAAACATCGATTATAACGTATTCGTGCCAATTATCAATAGAAAGAACGATTGCAGGAGCTGGGAAGTGAATCCTTACATACCGTCGGTGCAAAACGATTGGAAACGTCGAATATCACGTATTCGTGCCAATTATCGATAGAAGGGACGATGCGGGAGCTGGGAAGTGAATCCTTACGTACCGTCGATGCAAAACGATTGGAAACATCGATTATAACGTATTCGTGCCAACTATCGATAGAAACAACGATTGCGGGAGCTGGGAAGTAAATCCTTACCTACCGTCGATGCAAAACGATTGGAAACATCGAATAGCACGTAATCGTGCCAATTATCGATAGAAAGAACGATTGCGGGAGCTGGGGAGTGAATCCTTACCTACCGTCGATGCAAAACGATTGGAAACATAGAATAGCACGTATTCGTGCCAATTATCGATAGAAAAAACGATTGCGGGAGCTGGGAAGTGAATCCTTACCTCCCGTCGATGCAGAACGTTTGGAAACATCGAATATAGCTTAGTCGAGCCAATTATCGATAGAAAGAACGATTGCGGGAGCTGGGAAGTTAATCCTTACCTACCGTCGGTGCAAAACGATTGAAAACGTCGAATATAACGTATTCGTGCCAATTATCGATAGGAAGAACGATTGCGGGAGCTGGGAAGTGAATCGTTACCTACCGTCGATGCAAAACGATTGGAAACATCGATTATAACGTATTCGTGCCAATTATCGATAGAAAGAAGGATTGCGGGAGCTGGGAAGTGAAGCCTTACCTACCATCGATGCAGAACGATGGGAAACATCGAATAGCACGTACTCGTGCCAATTACCGACAGAAAGAACGATTGCGTGGGCTGGGCAGTGAAGCCTTACCTACCGTCGATGCAGAACGATGGGAAACATCGAATAGCACGTATTCGTGCCAATTATCCATAGAAAGAACAATTGCGGGAGCTGGGAAGTGAATCCTTACCTCCCGTCGATGCAGAACAATTGGAAACATCGAATATAACGTATTCGAGCCAATTATCGATAGACAGAACGATTGCGGGAGATGGGAGGTGAATCCTTACCTACGGTCGATGCAAAACGATTGGAAACATCGAATAGCACGTATTCGTGCCAATTATCGATAGAAAGAACGATTGCGGGAGCTGGGAAGTGAATCCTTACCTACCGTCGGTGCAAAATTTTTGGAAACGTCGAATATCACGTATTCGTGCCAATTATCGATAGAAGGAACGATGCGGGAGCTGGGAAGTGAATCCTTACGTACCGTCGATGTAAAACGATTGGAAACATCGATTATAACGTATTCGTGCCAATTATCGATAGAAACAACGATTGCGGGAGCTGGGAAGTAAATCCTTACCTACCGTCGATGCAAAACGATTGGAAACTTCGAATATAACGTATTCGAGCCAATTATCGATAGACAGCACGATTGCGGGAGATGGGAGGTAAATCCTTACCTACGGTCGGTGCAAAACGATTGGAAACATCAAATAGCACGTATTCGTGCCAATTATCGATAGAAAGAACGATTGCGGGAGCTGGGAAGTGAATCCTTCCCTACCGTCGGTGCAAAACGATTGGAAACATCGAATAGCACGTATTCGTGCCAATTATCGATAGAAAGAACAATTGCGGGAGCTGGGAAGTGAATCCTTACCTCCCGTCGATGCAGAACGATTGGAAACTTCGAATATAACGTATTCGAGCCAATTATCGATAGACAGCACGATTGCGGGAGATGGGAGGTAAATCCTTACCTACGGTCGATGCAAAACGATTGGAAACATCGAATAGCACGTATTCGTGCCAATTATCGATAGAAAGAACGATTGCGGGAGCTGGGAAGTGAATCCTTACGTACCGTCGATGCAAACCGATTGGAAACATCGATTATAACGTATTCGTGCCAATTATCGATAGAAACAACGATTGCGGGAGCTGGGAAGTGAATCCTTACCAATCGTCGATGCAGAACGATTGGAAACTTCGAATATAACGTATTCGAGCCAATTATCGATAGACAGCACGATTGCGGGAGATGGGAGGTAAATCCTTACCTACGGTCGATGCAAAACGATTGGAAACATCGAATAGCACGTATTCGTGCCAATTATCGATAGAAAGAACGATTGCGGGAGCTGGGAAGTGAATCCTTACGTACCGTCGATGCAAACCGATTGGAAACATCGATTATAACGTATTCGTGCCAATTATCGATAGAAACAACGATTGCGGGAGCTGGGAAGTGAATCCTTACCAATCGTCGATGCAGAACGATTGGAAACTTCGAATATAACGTATTCGAGCCAATTATCGATAGACAGCACGATTGCGGGAGATGGGAGGTAAATCCTTACCTACGGTCGATGCAAAACGATTGGAAACATCGAATAGCACGTATTCGTGCCAATTATCGATAGAAAGAACGATTGCGGGAGCTGGGAAGTGAATCCTTCCCTACCGTCGGTGCAAAACGATTGGAAACATCGAATAGCACGTATTCGTGCCAATTATCGATAGAAAGAACAATTGCGGGAGCTGGGAAGTGAATCCTTACCTCCCGTCGATGCAGAACGATTGGAAACTTCGAATATAACGTATTCGAGCCAATTATCGATAGACAGCACGATTGCGGGAGATGGGAGGTGAATCCTTACCTACGGTCGATGCAAAACGATTGGAAACATCGAATAGCACGTATTCGTGCCAATTATCGATAGAAAGAACGATTGCGGGAGCTGGGAAGTGAATCCTTACCTACCGTCGGTGCAAAATTTTTGGAAACGTCGAATATCACGTATTCGTGCCAATTATCGATAGAAGGAACGATGCGGGAGCTGGGAAGTGAATCCTTACGTACCGTCGATGTAAAACGATTGGAAACATCGATTATAACGTATTCGTGCCAATTATCGATAGAAACAACGATTGCGGGAGCTGGGAAGTAAATCCTTACCTACCGTCGATGCAAAACGATTGGAAACTTCGAATATAACGTATTCGAGCCAATTATCGATAGACAGCACGATTGCGGGAGATGGGAGGTAAATCCTTACCTACGGTCGATGCAAAACGATTGGAAACATCAAATAGCACGTATTCGTGCCAATTATCGATAGAAAGAACGATTGCGGGAGCTGGGAAGTGAATCCTTCCCTACCGTCGGTGCAAAACGATTGGAAACATCGAATAGCACGTATTCGTGCCAATTATCGATAGAAAGAACAATTGCGGGAGCTGGGAAGTGAATCCTTACCTCCCGTCGATGCAGAACGATTGGAAACTTCGAATATAACGTATTCGAGCCAATTATCGATAGACAGCACGATTGCGGGAGATGGGAGGTAAATCCTTACCTACGGTCGATGCAAAACGATTGGAAACATCGAATAGCACGTATTCGTGCCAATTATCGATAGAAAGAACGATTGCGGGAGCTGGGAAGTGAATCCTTACGTACCGTCGATGCAAACCGATTGGAAACATCGATTATAACGTATTCGTGCCAATTATCGATAGAAACAACGATTGCGGGAGCTGGGAAGTGAATCCTTACCAATCGTCGATGCAGAACGATTGGAAACTTCGAATATAACGTATTCGAGCCAATTATCGATAGACAGCACGATTGCGGGAGATGGGAGGTAAATCCTTACCTACGGTCGATGCAAAACGATTGGAAACATCGAATAGCACGTATTCGTGCCAATTATCGATAGAAAGAACGATTGCGGGAGCTGGGAAGTGAATCCTTACGTACCGTCGATGCAAACCGATTGGAAACATCGATTATAACGTATTCGTGCCAATTATCGATAGAAACAACGATTGCGGGAGCTGGGAAGTGAATCCTTACCAATCGTCGATGCAGAACGATTGGAAACTTCGAATATAACGTATTCGAGCCAATTATCGATAGACAGCACGATTGCGGGAGAAGGGAGGTAAATCCTTACCTACGGTCGATGCAAAACGATTGGAAACATCGAATAGCACGTATTCGTGCCAATTATCGATAGAAAGAACGATTGCGGGAGCTGGGAAGTGAATCCTTCCCTACCGTCGGTGCAAAACGATTGGAAACATCGAATAGCACGTATTCGTGCCAATTATCGATAGAAAGAACAATTGCGGGAGCTGGGAAGTGAATCCTTACCTCCCGTCGATGCAGAACGATTGGAAACTTCGAATATAACGTATTCGAGCCAATTATCGATAGACAGCACGATTGCGGGAGATGGGAGGTAAATCCTTACCTACGGTCGATGCAAAACGATTGGAAACATCGAATAGCACGTATTCGTGCCAATTATCGATAGAAAGAACGATTGCGGGAGCTGGGAAGTGAATCCTTACGTACCGTCGATGCAAACCGATTGGAAACATCGATTATAACGTATTCGTGCCAATTATCGATAGAAACAACGATTGCGGGAGCTGGGAAGTGAATCCTTACCAATCGTCGATGCAGAACGATTGGAAACTTCGAATATAACGTATTCGAGCCAATTATCGATAGACAGCACGATTGCGGGAGATGGGAGGTAAATCCTTACCTACGGTCGATGCCAAACGATTGGAAACATCGAATAGCACGTATTCGTGCCAATTATCGATAGAAAGAACGATTGCGGGAGCTGGGAAGTGAATCCTTACGTACCGTCGATGCAAAACGATTGGAAACATCTATTATAACGTATTCGTGCCAATTATCGATAGAAACAACGATTGCGGGAGCTGGGAAGTGAATCCTTACCTATCGTCGATGCAAAACGATTGGAAACATCGAATAGAACGTATTCGTGCCAATTATCGATAGAAAGAACGATTGCGGGAGCTGGGAAGTGAATCCTTACCTACCGTCGGTGCAAAATTATTGGAAACGTCGAATATCACGTATTCGTGCCAATTATCGATAGAAGGAACGATGCGGGAGCTGGGAAGTGAATCCTTACGTACCGTCGATGCAAAACGATTGGAAACATCGATTATAACGTATTCGTGCCAATTATCGATAGAAACAACGATTGCGGGAGCTGGGAAGTGAATCCTTACCTTCCGTCGATGCAAAACGATTGGAACGTTCCATTATAACGTATTCGTGCCAATTATGGATATAAACAACGATTGCGGGAGCTGGGAAGTGAATCCTTACCTCCCATCGATGCAGATCGATTGGAAACATCGAATAGCACGTATTCGTGCCAATTATCGATAGAAAGAACGATTGCGGGAGCTGGGAAGTGAATCCTTACCTACCGTCGGTGCAAAATTATTGGAAACGTCGAATATCACGTATTCGTGCCAATTATCGATAGAAGGAACGATGCGGGAGCTGGGAAGTGAATCCTTACGTACCGTCGATGCAAAACGATTGGAAACATCGATTATAACGTATTCGTGCCAATTATCAATAGAAACAACGATTGCGGGAGCTGGGCAGTGAATCCTTACCTCCCATCGATGCAGATCGATTGGAAACATCGAATATCACTTCTTCGTGCCAATTATCGATAGAAAGAACGATTGCGGGAGCTGGGAAGTGAATCCTTACCTACCGTCGATGCAAAACGATTGGAAACATCGATTATAACGTATTCGTGCCAATTGTCAATAGAAAGAACGATTGCAGGAGCTGGGAAGTGAATCCTTACATACCGTCGGTGCAAAACGATTGGAAACGTCGAATATCACGTATTCGTGCCAATTATCGATAGAAGGAACGATGCGGGAGCTGGGAAGTGAATCCTTACGTACCGTCGATGCAAAACGATTGGAAACATCGATTATAACGTATTCGTGCCAATTATCGATAGAAACAACGATTGCGGGAGCTGGGAAGTAAATCCTTACCTACCGTCGATGCAAAACGATTGGAAACATCAAATAGCACGTAATCGTGCCAATTATCGATAGAAAGAACGATTGCGGGAGCTGGGGAGTGAATCCTTACCTACCGTCGGTGCAAAACGATTGAAAACGTCGAATATAACGTACTCGTGCCAATTATCGATAGAATGAACGATTGCGTGAGCTGGGAAGTGAATCCTTACCTTCCGTCGATGCCTAGCCATTGGAACGTTCGATTATAACGTATTCGTGCCAATTATCGATAGAAACAACGATTGCGGGAGCTGGGAAGTGAATCCTTACCTCCCGTCGATGCAGATCGATTGGAAACATCGAATATCACGTATTCGTGCCAATTATCGATAGAAACAACGATTGCGGGAGCTGGGAAGTGAATCCTTACCTACCGTCGGTGCAAAACGATTGGAAACATCGAATAGCACGTATTCGTGCCAATTATCGATAGAAAGCAAGATTGCGGGAGCTGGGAAGTTAATCCTTACCTACCGTCGGTGCAAAACGATTGGAAACGTCGAATATCACGTATTCGTGCCAATTATCGATAGAAAGAACGACTGCGGGAGCTGGGAAGTGAAACCTTACCTATCGTCGATGCAAAACGATTGGAAACATCGAATAGAACGTATTCGTGCCAATTATCGATAGAAAGAACGATTGCGGGAGCTGGGAAGTGAATCCTTACCTACCGTCGGTGCAAAATTATTGGAAACGTCGAATATCACGTATTCGTGCCAATTATCGATAGAAGGAACGATGCGGGAGCTGGGAAGTGAATCCTTACGTACCGTCGATGCAAAACGATTGGAAACATCGATTATAACGTATTCGTGCCAATTATCGATAGAAACAACGATTGCGGGAGCTGGGAAGTGAATCCTTACGTACCGTCGATGCAAAACGATTGGAAACATCGATTATAACGTATTCGTGCCAATTATCGACAGAAACAACGATTGCGGGAGCTGGGAAGTGAATCCTTACCTATCGTCGATGCAGAACGATTGGAAACTTCGAATATAACGTATTCGAGCCAATTATCGATAGACAGCACGATTGCGGGAGATGGGAGGTAAATCCTTACCTACGGTCGATGCAAAACGATTGGAAACATCGAATAGCACGTATTCGTGCCAATTATCGATAGAAAGAACGATTGCGGGAGCTGGGAAGTGAATCCTTACGTACCGTCGATGCAAAACGATTGGAAACATCGAATAGCACGTATTCGTGCCAATTATCGATAGAAAGAACAATTGCGGGAGCTGGGAAGTGAATCCTTACCTCCCGTCGATGCAGAACGATTGGAAACTTCGAATATAACGTATTCGAGCCAATTATCGATAGACAGCACGATTGCGGGAGATGGGAGGTAAATCCTTACCTACGGTCGATGCAAAACGATTGGAAACATCGAATAGCACGTATTCGTGCCAATTATCGATAGAAAGAACGATTGCGGGAGCTGGGAAGTGAATCCTTACGTACCGTCGATGCAAACCGATTGGAAACATCGATTATAACGTATTCGTGCCAATTATCGATAGAAACAACGATTGCGGGAGCTGGGAAGTGAATCCTTACCAATCGTCGATGCAGAACGATTGGAAACTTCGAATATAACGTATTCGAGCCAATTATCGATAGACAGCACGATTGCGGGAGATGGGAGGTAAATCCTTACCTACGGTCGATGCCAAACGATTGGAAACATCGAATAGCACGTATTCGTGCCAATTATCGATAGAAAGAACGATTGCGGGAGCTGGGAAGTGAATCCTTACGTACCGTCGATGCAAAACGATTGGAAACATCTATTATAACGTATTCGTGCCAATTATCGATAGAAACAACGATTGCGGGAGCTGGGAAGTGAATCCTTACCTATCGTCGATGCAAAACGATTGGAAACATCGAATAGAACGTATTCGTGCCAATTATCGATAGAAAGAACGATTGCGGGAGCTGGGAAGTGAATCCTTACCTACCGTCGGTGCAAAATTATTGGAAACGTCGAATATCACGTATTCGTGCCAATTATCGATAGAAGGAACGATGCGGGAGCTGGGAAGTGAATCCTTACGTACCGTCGATGCAAAACGATTGGAAACATCGATTATAACGTATTCGTGCCAATTATCGATAGAAACAACGATTGCGGGAGCTGGGAAGTGAATCCTTACCTTCCGTCGATGCAAAACGATTGGAACGTTCGATTATAACGTATTCGTGCCAATTATGGATATAAACAACGATTGCGGGAGCTGGGAAGTGAATCCTTACCTCCCATCGATGCAGATCGATTGGAAACATCGAATAGCACGTATTCGTGCCAATTATCGATAGAAAGAACGATTGCGGGAGCTGGGAAGTGAATCCTTACCTACCGTCGGTGCAAAATTATTGGAAACGTCGAATATCACGTATTCGTGCCAATTATCGATAGAAGGAACGATGCGGGAGCTGGGAAGTGAATCCTTACGTACCGTCGATGCAAAACGATTGGAAACATCGATTATAACGTATTCGTGCCAATTATCAATAGAAACAACGATTGCGGGAGCTGGGAAGTGAATCCTTACCTCCCATCGATGCAGATCGATTGGAAACATCGAATATCACTTCTTCGTGCCAATTATCGATAGAAAGAACGATTGCGGGAGCTGGGAAGTGAATCCTTACCTACCGTCGATGCAAAACGATTGGAAACATCGATTATAACGTATTCGTGCCAATTGTCAATAGAAAGAACGATTGCAGGAGCTGGGAAGTGAATCCTTACATACCGTCGGTGCAAAACGATTGGAAACGTCGAATATCACGTATTCGTGCCAATTATCGATAGAAGGAACGATGCGGGAGCTGGGAAGTGAATCCTTACGTACCGTCGATGCAAAACGATTGGAAACATCGATTATAACGTATTCGTGCCAATTATCGATAGAAACAACGATTGCGGGAGCTGGGAAGTAAATCCTTACCTACCGTCGATGCAAAACGATTGGAAACATCAAATAGCTCGTAATCGTGCCAATTATCGATAGAAAGAACGATTGCGGGAGCTGGGGAGTGAATCCTTACCTACCGTCGGTGCAAAACGATTGGAAACATCGATTATAACGTATTCGTGCCAATTATCGATAGAAACAACGATTGCGGGAGCTGGGAAGTAAATCCTTACCTACCGTCGATGCAAAACGATTGGAAACATCAAATAGCACGTAATCGTGCCAATTATCGATAGAAAGAACGATTGCGGGAGCTGGGGAGTGAATCCTTACCTACCGTCGGTGCAAAACGATTGAAAACGTCGAATATAACGTACTCGTGCCAATTATCGATAGAATGAACGATTGCGTGAGCTGGGAAGTGAATCCTTACCTTCCGTCGATGCCTAGCCATTGGAACGTTCGATTATAACGTATTCGTGCCAATTATCGATAGAAACAACGATTGCGGGAGCTGGGAAGTGAATCCTTACCTCCCGTCGATGCAGATCGATTGGAAACATCGAATATCACGTATTCGTGCCAATTATCGATAGAAACAACGATTGCGGGAGCTGGGAAGTGAATCCTTACCTACCGTCGGTGCAAAACGATTGGAAACATCGAATAGCACGTATTCGTGCCAATTATCGATAGAAAGAACGATTGCGGGAGCTGGGAAGTGAATCCTTACCTACCGTCGATGCAAAACGATTGGAAACATCGATTATAACGTATTCGTGCCAATTGTCAATAGAAAGAACGATTGCAGGAGCTGGGAAGTGAATCCTTACATACCGTCGGTGCAAAACGATTGGAAACGTCGAATATCACGTATTCGTGCCAATTATCGATAGAAGGAACGATGCGGGAGCTGGGAAGTGAATCCTTACGTACCGTCGATGCAAAACGATTGGAAACATCGATTATAACGTATTCGTGCCAATTATCGATAGAAACAACGATTGCGGGAGCTGGGAAGTAAATCCTTACCTACCGTCGATGCAAAACGATTGGAAACATCAAATAGCACGTAATCGTGCCAATTATCGATAGAAAGAACGATTGCGGGAGCTGGGGAGTGAATCCTTACCTACCGTCGGTGCAAAACGATTGAAAACGTCGAATATAACGTACTCGTGCCAATTATCGATAGAATGAACGATTGCGTGAGCTGGGAAGTGAATCCTTACCTTCCGTCGATGCCTAGCCATTGGAACGTTCGATTATAACGTATTCGTGCCAATTATCGATAGAAACAACGATTGCGGGAGCTGGGAAGTGAATCCTTACCTCCCGTCGATGCAGATCGATTGGAAACATCGAATATCACGTATTCGTGCCAATTATCGATAGAAACAACGATTGCGGGAGCTGGGAAGTGAATCCTTACCTACCGTCGGTGCAAAACGATTGGAAACATCGAATAGCACGTATTCGTGCCAATTATCGATAGAAAGCAAGATTGCGGGAGCTGGGAAGTTAATCCTTACCTACCGTCGGTGCAAAACGATTGGAAACGTCGAATATCACGTATTCGTGCCAATTATCGATAGAAAGAACGACTGCGGGAGCTGGGAAGTGAAACCTTACCTATCGTCGATGCAAAACGATTGGAAACATCGAATAGAACGTATTCGTGCCAATTATCGATAGAAAGAACGATTGCGGGAGCTGGGAAGTGAATCCTTACCTACCGTCGGTGCAAAATTATTGGAAACGTCGAATATCACGTATTCGTGCCAATTATCGATAGAAGGAACGATGCGGGAGCTGGGAAGTGAATCCTTACGTACCGTCGATGCAAAACGATTGGAAACATCGATTATAACGTATTCGTGCCAATTATCGATAGAAACAACGATTGCGGGAGCTGGGAAGTGAATCCTTACGTACCGTCGATGCAAAACGATTGGAAACATCGATTATAACGTATTCGTGCCAATTATCGACAGAAACAACGATTGCGGGAGCTGGGAAGTGAATCCTTACCTATCGTCGATGCAGAACGATTGGAAACTTCGAATATAACGTATTCGAGCCAATTATCGATAGACAGCACGATTGCGGGAGATGGGAGGTAAATCCTTACCTACGGTCGATGCAAAACGATTGGAAACATCGAATAGCACGTATTCGTGCCAATTATCGATAGAAAGAACGATTGCGGGAGCTGGGAAGTGAATCCTTACGTACCGTCGATGCAAAACGATTGGAAACATCGAATAGCACGTATTCGTGCCAATTATCGATAGAAAGAACAATTGCGGGAGCTGGGAAGTGAATCCTTACCTCCCGTCGATGCAGAACGATTGGAAACTTCGAATATAACGTATTCGAGCCAATTATCGATAGACAGCACGATTGCGGGAGATGGGAGGTAAATCCTTACCTACGGTCGATGCAAAACGATTGGAAACATCGAATAGCACGTATTCGTGCCAATTATCGATAGAAAGAACGATTGCGGGAGCTGGGAAGTGAATCCTTACGTACCGTCGATGCAAACCGATTGGAAACATCGATTATAACGTATTCGTGCCAATTATCGATAGAAACAACGATTGCGGGAGCTGGGAAGTGAATCCTTACCAATCGTCGATGCAGAACGATTGGAAACTTCGAATATAACGTATTCGAGCCAATTATCGATAGACAGCACGATTGCGGGAGATGGGAGGTAAATCCTTACCTACGGTCGATGCCAAACGATTGGAAACATCGAATAGCACGTATTCGTGCCAATTATCGATAGAAAGAACGATTGCGGGAGCTGGGAAGTGAATCCTTACGTACCGTCGATGCAAAACGATTGGAAACATCTATTATAACGTATTCGTGCCAATTATCGATAGAAACAACGATTGCGGGAGCTGGGAAGTGAATCCTTACCTATCGTCGATGCAAAACGATTGGAAACATCGAATAGAACGTATTCGTGCCAATTATCGATAGAAAGAACGATTGCGGGAGCTGGGAAGTGAATCCTTACCTACCGTCGGTGCAAAATTATTGGAAACGTCGAATATCACGTATTCGTGCCAATTATCGATAGAAGGAACGATGCGGGAGCTGGGAAGTGAATCCTTACGTACCGTCGATGCAAAACGATTGGAAACATCGATTATAACGTATTCGTGCCAATTATCGATAGAAACAACGATTGCGGGAGCTGGGAAGTGAATCCTTACCTTCCGTCGATGCAAAACGATTGGAACGTTCGATTATAACGTATTCGTGCCAATTATGGATATAAACAACGATTGCGGGAGCTGGGAAGTGAATCCTTACCTCCCATCGATGCAGATCGATTGGAAACATCGAATAGCACGTATTCGTGCCAATTATCGATAGAAAGAACGATTGCGGGAGCTGGGAAGTGAATCCTTACCTACCGTCGGTGCAAAATTATTGGAAACGTCGAATATCACGTATTCGTGCCAATTATCGATAGAAGGAACGATGCGGGAGCTGGGAAGTGAATCCTTACGTACCGTCGATGCAAAACGATTGGAAACATCGATTATAACGTATTCGTGCCAATTATCAATAGAAACAACGATTGCGGGAGCTGGGAAGTGAATCCTTACCTCCCATCGATGCAGATCGATTGGAAACATCGAATATCACTTCTTCGTGCCAATTATCGATAGAAAGAACGATTGCGGGAGCTGGGAAGTGAATCCTTACCTACCGTCGATGCAAAACGATTGGAAACATCGATTATAACGTATTCGTGCCAATTGTCAATAGAAAGAACGATTGCAGGAGCTGGGAAGTGAATCCTTACATACCGTCGGTGCAAAACGATTGGAAACGTCGAATATCACGTATTCGTGCCAATTATCGATAGAAGGAACGATGCGGGAGCTGGGAAGTGAATCCTTACGTACCGTCGATGCAAAACGATTGGAAACATCGATTATAACGTATTCGTGCCAATTATCGATAGAAACAACGATTGCGGGAGCTGGGAAGTAAATCCTTACCTACCGTCGATGCAAAACGATTGGAAACATCAAATAGCACGTAATCGTGCCAATTATCGATAGAAAGAACGATTGCGGGAGCTGGGGAGTGAATCCTTACCTACCGTCGGTGCAAAACGATTGAAAACGTCGAATATAACGTACTCGTGCCAATTATCGATAGAATGAACGATTGCGTGAGCTGGGAAGTGAATCCTTACCTTCCGTCGATGCCTAGCCATTGGAACGTTCGATTATAACGTATTCGTGCCAATTATCGATAGAAACAACGATTGCGGGAGCTGGGAAGTGAATCCTTACCTCCCGTCGATGCAGATCGATTGGAAACATCGAATATCACGTATTCGTGCCAATTATCGATAGAAACAACGATTGCGGGAGCTGGGAAGTGAATCCTTACCTACCGTCGGTGCAAAACGATTGGAAACATCGAATAGCACGTATTCGTGCCAATTATCGATAGAAAGAACGATTGCGGGAGCTGGGAAGTGAATCCTTACCTACCGTCGATGCAAAACGATTGGAAACATCGATTATAACGTATTCGTGCCAATTGTCAATAGAAAGAACGATTGCAGGAGCTGGGAAGTGAATCCTTACATACCGTCGGTGCAAAACGATTGGAAACGTCGAATATCACGTATTCGTGCCAATTATCGATAGAAGGAACGATGCGGGAGCTGGGAAGTGAATCCTTACGTACCGTCGATGCAAAACGATTGGAAACATCGATTATAACGTATTCGTGCCAATTATCGATAGAAACAACGATTGCGGGAGCTGGGAAGTAAATCCTTACCTACCGTCGATGCAAAACGATTGGAAACATCAAATAGCACGTAATCGTGCCAATTATCGATAGAAAGAACGATTGCGGGAGCTGGGGAGTGAATCCTTACCTACCGTCGGTGCAAAACGATTGAAAACGTCGAATATAACGTACTCGTGCCAATTATCGATAGAATGAACGATTGCGTGAGCTGGGAAGTGAATCCTTACCTTCCGTCGATGCCTAGCCATTGGAACGTTCGATTATAACGTATTCGTGCCAATTATCGATAGAAACAACGATTGCGGGAGCTGGGAAGTGAATCCTTACCTCCCGTCGATGCAGATCGATTGGAAACATCGAATATCACGTATTCGTGCCAATTATCGATAGAAACAACGATTGCGGGAGCTGGGAAGTGAATCCTTACCTACCGTCGGTGCAAAACGATTGGAAACATCGAATAGCACGTATTCGTGCCAATTATCGATAGAAAGCAAGATTGCGGGAGCTGGGAAGTTAATCCTTACCTACCGTCGGTGCAAAACGATTGGAAACGTCGAATATCACGTATTCGTGCCAATTATCGATAGAAAGAACGACTGCGGGAGCTGGGAAGTGAAACCTTACCTATCGTCGATGCAAAACGATTGGAAACATCGAATAGAACGTATTCGTGCCAATTATCGATAGAAAGAACGATTGCGGGAGCTGGGAAGTGAATCCTTACCTACCGTCGGTGCAAAATTATTGGAAACGTCGAATATCACGTATTCGTGCCAATTATCGATAGAAGGAACGATGCGGGAGCTGGGAAGTGAATCCTTACGTACCGTCGATGCAAAACGATTGGAAACATCGATTATAACGTATTCGTGCCAATTATCGATAGAAACAACGATTGCGGGAGCTGGGAAGTGAATCCTTACGTACCGTCGATGCAAAACGATTGGAAACATCGATTATAACGTATTCGTGCCAATTATCGACAGAAACAACGATTGCGGGAGCTGGGAAGTGAATCCTTACCTATCGTCGATGCAGAACGATTGGAAACTTCGAATATAACGTATTCGAGCCAATTATCGATAGACAGCACGATTGCGGGAGATGGGAGGTAAATCCTTACCTACGGTCGATGCAAAACGATTGGAAACATCGAATAGCACGTATTCGTGCCAATTATCGATAGAAAGAACGATTGCGGGAGCTGGGAAGTGAATCCTTACGTACCGTCGATGCAAAACGATTGGAAACATCGAATAGCACGTATTCGTGCCAATTATCGATAGAAAGAACAATTGCGGGAGCTGGGAAGTGAATCCTTACCTCCCGTCGATGCAGAACGATTGGAAACTTCGAATATAACGCATTCGAGCCAATTATCGATAGACAGCACGATTGCGGGAGATGGGAGGTAAATCCTTACCTACGGTCAATGCAAAACGATTGGAAACATCGAATAGCACGTATTCGTGCCAATTATCGATAGAAAGAACGATTGCGGGAGCTGGGAAGTGAATCCTTACGTACCGTCGATGCAAACCGATTGGAAACATCGATTATAACGTATTCGTTCCAATTATCGATAGAAACAACGATTGCGGGAGCTGGGAAGTGAATCCTTACCAATCGTCGATGCAGAACGATTGGAAACTTCGAATATAACGTATTCGAGCCAATTATCGATAGACAGCACGATTGCGGGAGATGGGAGGTAAATCCTTACCTACGGTCGATGCAAAACGATTGGAAACATCGAATAGCACGTATTCGTGCCAATTATCGATAGAAAGAACGATTGCGGGAGCTGGGAAGTGAATCCTTACGTACCGTCGATGCAAAACGATTGGAAACATCTATTATAACGTATTCGTGCCAATTATCGATTGAAACAACGATTGCGGGAGCTGGGAAGTGAATCCTTACCTATCGTCGATGCAAAACGATTGGAAACATCGATTATAACGTATTCGTGCCAATTATCGATAGAAACAACGATTGCGGGAGCTGGGAAGTGAATCCTTACCTTCCGTCGATGCAAAACGATTGGAACGTTCGATTATAACGTATTCGTGCCAATTATCGATAGAAACAACGATTGCGGGAGCTGGGAAGTGAATCCGTACCTCCCATCGATGCAGATCGATTGGAAACATCGAATATCACTTCTTCGTGCCAATTATCGATAGAAAGAACGATTGCGGGAGCTGGGAAGTGAATCCTTGCCTACCGTCGATGCAAAACGATTGGAAACATCGATTATAACGTATTCGTGCCAATTATCAATAGAAAGAACGATTGCAGGAGCTGGGAAGTGAATCCTTACATACCGTCGGTGCAAAACGATTGGAAACGTCGAATATCACGTATTCGTGCCAATTATCGATAGAAGGGACGATGCGGGAGCTGGGAAGTGAATCCTTACGTACCGTCGATGCAAAACGATTGGAAACATCGATTATAACGTATTCGTGCCAACTATCGATAGAAACAACGATTGCGGGAGCTGGGAAGTAAATCCTTACCTACCGTCGATGCAAAACGATTGGAAACATCGAATAGCACGTAATCGTGCCAATTATCGATAGAAAGAACGATTGCGGGAGCTGGGGAGTGAATCCTTACCTACCGTCGATGCAAAACGATTGGAAACATAGAATAGCACGTATTCGTGCCAATTATCGATAGAAAAAACGATTGCGGGAGCTGGGAAGTGAATCCTTACCTCCCGTCGATGCAGAACGTTTGGAAACATCGAATATAGCTTAGTCGAGCCAATTATCGATAGAAAGAACGATTGCGGGAGCTGGGAAGTTAATCCTTACCTACCGTCGGTGCAAAACGATTGAAAACGTCGAATATAACGTATTCGTGCCAATTATCGATAGGAAGAACGATTGCGGGAGCTGGGAAGTGAATCGTTACCTACCGTCGATGCAAAACGATTGGAAACATCGATTATAACGTATTCGTGCCAATTATCGATAGAAAGAAGGATTGCGGGAGCTGGGAAGTGAAGCCTTACCTACCATCGATGCAGAACGATGGGAAACATCGAATAGCACGTACTCGTGCCAATTACCGACAGAAAGAACGATTGCGTGGGCTGGGCAGTGAAGCCTTACCTACCGTCGATGCAGAACGATGGGAAACATCGAATAGCACGTATTCGTGCCAATTATCCATAGAAAGAACAATTGCGGGAGCTGGGAAGTGAATCCTTACCTCCCGTCGATGCAGAACAATTGGAAACATCGAATATAACGTATTCGAGCCAATTATCGATAGACAGAACGATTGCGGGAGATGGGAGGTGAATCCTTACCTACGGTCGATGCAAAACGATTGGAAACATCGAATAGCACGTATTCGTGCCAATTATCGATAGAAAGAACGATTGCGGGAGCTGGGAAGTGAATCCTTACCTATCGTCGGTGCAAAATTTTTGGAAACGTCGAATATCACGTATTCGTGCCAATTATAGATAGAAGGAACGATGCGGGAGCTGGGAAGTGAATCCTTACGTACCGTCGATGTAAAACGATTGGAAACATCGATTATAACGTATTCGTGCCAATTATCGATAGAAACAACGATTGCGGGAGCTGGGAAGTAAATCCTTACCTACCGTCGATGCAAAACGATTGGAAACATCGAATAGCACGTATTCGTGCCAATTATCGATAGAAAGAACGATTGCGGGAGCTGGGAAGTTAATCCTTCCCTACCGTCGGTGCAAAACGATTGGAAACATCGAATAGCACGTATTCGTGCCAATTATCGATAGAAAGAACAATTGCGGGAGCTGGGAAGTGAATCCTTACCTATCGTCGATGCAAAACGATTGGAAACATCGAATAGAACGTATTCGTGCCAATTATCGATAGAAAGAACGATTGCGGGAGCTGGGAAGTGAATCCTTACCTACCGTCGGTGCAAAATTATTGGAAACGTCGAATATCACGTATTCGTGCCAATTATCGATAGAAGGAACGATGCGGGAGCTGGGAAGTGAATCCTTACGTACCGTCGATGCAAAACGATTGGAAACATCGATTATAACGTATTCGTGCCAATTATCGATAGAAACAACGATTGCGGGAGCTGGGAAGTGAATCCTTACGTACCGTCGATGCAAAACGATTGGAAACATCGATTATAACGTATTCGTGCCAATTATCGACAGAAACAACGATTGCGGGAGCTGGGAAGTGAATCCTTACCTATCGTCGATGCAGAACGATTGGAAACTTCGAATATAACGTATTCGAGCCAATTATCGATAGACAGCACGATTGCGGGAGATGGGAGGTAAATCCTTACCTACGGTCGATGCAAAACGATTGGAAACATCGAATAGCACGTATTCGTGCCAATTATCGATAGAAAGAACGATTGCGGGAGCTGGGAAGTGAATCCTTACGTACCGTCGATGCAAAACGATTGGAAACATCGAATAGCACGTATTCGTGCCAATTATCGATAGAAAGAACAATTGCGGGAGCTGGGAAGTGAATCCTTACCTCCCGTCGATGCAGAACGATTGGAAACTTCGAATATAACGTATTCGAGCCAATTATCGATAGACAGCACGATTGCGGGAGATGGGAGGTAAATCCTTACCTACGGTCAATGCAAAACGATTGGAAACATCGAATAGCACGTATTCGTGCCAATTATCGATAGAAAGAACGATTGCGGGAGCTGGGAAGTGAATCCTTACGTACCGTCGATGCAAACCGATTGGAAACATCGATTATAACGTATTCGTGCCAATTATCGATAGAAACAACGATTGCGGGAGCTGGGAAGTGAATCCTTACCAATCGTCGATGCAGAACGATTGGAAACTTCGAATATAACGTATTCGAGCCAATTATCGATAGACAGCACGATTGCGGGAGATGGGAGGTAAATCCTTACCTACGGTCGATGCAAAACGATTGGAAACATCGAATAGCACGTATTCGTGCCAATTATCGATAGAAAGAACGATTGCGGGAGCTGGGAAGTGAATCCTTACCTATCGTCGGTGCAAAATTTTTGGAAACGTCGAATATCACGTATTCGTGCCAATTATAGATAGAAGGAACGATGCGGGAGCTGGGAAGTGAATCCTTACGTACCGTCGATGTAAAACGATTGGAAACATCGATTATAACGTATTCGTGCCAATTATCGATAGAAACAACGATTGCGGGAGCTGGGAAGTAAATCCTTACCTACCGTCGATGCAAAACGATTGGAAACATCGAATAGCACGTATTCGTGCCAATTATCGATAGAAAGAACGATTGCGGGAGCTGGGAAGTTAATCCTTCCCTACCGTCGGTGCAAAACGATTGGAAACATCGAATAGCACGTATTCGTGCCAATTATCGATAGAAAGAACAATTGCGGGAGCTGGGAAGTGAATCCTTACCTCCCGTCGATGCAGAACGATTGGAAACTTCGAATATAACGTATTCGAGCCAATTATCGATAGACAGCACGATTGCGGGAGATGGGAGGTAAATCCTTACCTACGGTCAATGCAAAACGATTGGAAACATCGAATAGCACGTATTCGTGCCAATTATCGATAGAAAGAACGATTGCGGGAGCTGGGAAGTGAATCCTTACGTACCGTCGATGCAAACCGATTGGAAACATCGATTATAACGTATTCGTGCCAATTATCGATAGAAACAACGATTGCGGGAGCTGGGAAGTGAATCCTTACCAATCGTCGATGCAGAACGATTGGAAACTTCGAATATAACGTATTCGAGCCAATTATCGATAGACAGCACGATTGCGGGAGATGGGAGGTAAATCCTTACCTACGGTCGATGCAAAACGATTGGAAACATCGAATAGCACGTATTCGTGCCAATTATCGATAGAAAGAACGATTGCGGGAGCTGGGAAGTGAATCCTTACGTACCGTCGATGCAAAACGATTGGAAACATCTATTATAACGTATTCGTGCCAATTATCGATTGAAACAACGATTGCGGGAGCTGGGAAGTGAATCCTTACCTATCGTCGATGCAAAACGATTGGAAACATCGATTATAACGTATTCGTGCCAATTATCGATAGAAACAACGTTTGCGGGAGCTGGGAAGTGAATCCTTACCTTCCGTCGATGCAAAACGATTGGAACGTTCGATTATAACGTATTCGTGCCAATTATCGATAGAAACAACGATTGCGCGAGCTGGGAAGTGAATCCGTACCTCCCATCGATGCAGATCGATTGGAAACATCGAATATCACTTCTTCGTGCCAATTATCGATAGAAAGAACGATTGCGGGAGCTGGGAAGTGAATCCTTGCCTACCGTCGATGCAAAACGATTGGAAACATCGATTATAACGTATTCGTGCCAATTATCAATAGAAAGAACGATTGCAGGAGCTGGGAAGTGAATCCTTACATACCGTCGGTGCAAAACGATTGGAAACGTCGAATATCACGTATTCGTGCCAATTATCGATAGAAGGGACGATGCGGGAGCTGGGAAGTGAATCCTTACGTACCGTCGATGCAAAACGATTGGAAACATCGATTATAACGTATTCGTGCCAACTATCGATAGAAACAACGATTGCGGGAGCTGGGAAGTAAATCCTTACCTACCGTCGATGCAAAACGATTGGAAACATCGAATAGCACGTAATCGTGCCAATTATCGATAGAAAGAACGATTGCGGGAGCTGGGGAGTGAATCCTTACCTACCGTCGATGCAAAACGATTGGAAACATAGAATAGCACGTATTCGTGCCAATTATCGATAGAAAAAACGATTGCGGGAGCTGGGAAGTGAATCCTTACCTCCCGTCGATGCAGAACGTTTGGAAACATCGAATATAGCTTAGTCGAGCCAATTATCGATAGAAAGAACGATTGCGGGAGCTGGGAAGTTAATCCTTACCTACCGTCGGTGCAAAACGATTGAAAACGTCGAATATAACGTATTCGTGCCAATTATCGATAGGAAGAACGATTGCGGGAGCTGGGAAGTGAATCGTTACCTACCGTCGATGCAAAACGATTGGAAACATCGATTATAACGTATTCGTGCCAATTATCGATAGAAAGAAGGATTGCGGGAGCTGGGAAGTGAAGCCTTACCTACCATCGATGCAGAACGATGGGAAACATCGAATAGCACGTACTCGTGCCAATTACCGACAGAAAGAACGATTGCGTGGGCTGGGCAGTGAAGCCTTACCTACCGTCGATGCAGAACGATGGGAAACATCGAATAGCACGTATTCGTGCCAATTATCCATAGAAAGAACAATTGCGGGAGCTGGGAAGTGAATCCTTACCTCCCGTCGATGCAGAACAATTGGAAACATCGAATATAACGTATTCGAGCCAATTATCGATAGACAGAACGATTGCGGGAGATGGGAGGTGAATCCTTACCTACGGTCGATGCAAAACGATTGGAAACATCGAATAGCACGTATTCGTGCCAATTATCGATAGAAAGAACGATTGCGGGAGCTGGGAAGTGAATCCTTACCTATCGTCGGTGCAAAATTTTTGGAAACGTCGAATATCACGTATTCGTGCCAATTATAGATAGAAGGAACGATGCGGGAGCTGGGAAGTGAATCCTTACGTACCGTCGATGTAAAACGATTGGAAACATCGATTATAACGTATTCGTGCCAATTATCGATAGAAACAACGATTGCGGGAGCTGGGAAGTAAATCCTTACCTACCGTCGATGCAAAACGATTGGAAACATCGAATAGCACGTATTCGTGCCAATTATCGATAGAAAGAACGATTGCGGGAGCTGGGAAGTTAATCCTTCCCTACCGTCGGTGCAAAACGATTGGAAACATCGAATAGCACGTATTCGTGCCAATTATCGATAGAAAGAACAATTGCGGGAGCTGGGAAGTGAATCCTTACCTCCCGTCGATGCAGAACGATTGGAAACTTCGAATATAACGTATTCGAGCCAATTATCGATAGACAGCACGATTGCGGGAGATGGGAGGTAAATCCTTACCTACGGTCAATGCAAAACGATTGGAAACATCGAATAGCACGTATTCGTGCCAATTATCGATAGAAAGAACGATTGCGGGAGCTGGGAAGTGAATCCTTACGTACCGTCGATGCAAACCGATTGGAAACATCGATTATAACGTATTCGTGCCAATTATCGATAGAAACAACGATTGCGGGAGCTGGGAAGTGAATCCTTACCAATCGTCGATGCAGAACGATTGGAAACTTCGAATATAACGTATTCGAGCCAATTATCGATAGACAGCACGATTGCGGGAGATGGGAGGTAAATCCTTACCTACGGTCGATGCAAAACGATTGGAAACATCGAATAGCACGTATTCGTGCCAATTATCGATAGAAAGAACGATTGCGGGAGCTGGGAAGTGAATCCTTACGTACCGTCGATGCAAAACGATTGGAAACATCTATTATAACGTATTCGTGCCAATTATCGATTGAAACAACGATTGCGGGAGCTGGGAAGTGAATCCTTACCTATCGTCGATGCAAAACGATTGGAAACATCGATTATAACGTATTCGTGCCAATTATCGATAGAAACAACGATTGCGGGAGCTGGGAAGTGAATCCTTACCTTCCGTCGATGCAAAACGATTGGAACGTTCGATTATAACGTATTCGTGCCAATTATCGATAGAAACAACGATTGCGGGAGCTGGGAAGTGAATCCGTACCTCCCATCGATGCAGATCGATTGGAAACATCGAATATCACTTCTTCGTGCCAATTATCGATAGAAAGAACGATTGCGGGAGCTGGGAAGTGAATCCTTGCCTACCGTCGATGCAAAACGATTGGAAACATCGATTATAACGTATTCGTGCCAATTATCAATAGAAAGAACGATTGCAGGAGCTGGGAAGTGAATCCTTACATACCGTCGGTGCAAAACGATTGGAAACGTCGAATATCACGTATTCGTGCCAATTATCGATAGAAGGGACGATGCGGGAGCTGGGAAGTGAATCCTTACGTACCGTCGATGCAAAACGATTGGAAACATCGATTATAACGTATTCGTGCCAACTATCGATAGAAACAACGATTGCGGGAGCTGGGAAGTAAATCCTTACCTACCGTCGATGCAAAACGATTGGAAACATCGAATAGCACGTAATCGTGCCAATTATCGATAGAAAGAACGATTGCGGGAGCTGGGGAGTGAATCCTTACCTACCGTCGATGCAAAACGATTGGAAACATAGAATAGCACGTATTCGTGCCAATTATCGATAGAAAAAACGATTGCGGGAGCTGGGAAGTGAATCCTTACCTCCCGTCGATGCAGAACGTTTGGAAACATCGAATATAGCTTAGTCGAGCCAATTATCGATAGAAAGAACGATTGCGGGAGCTGGGAAGTTAATCCTTACCTACCGTCGGTGCAAAACGATTGAAAACGTCGAATATAACGTATTCGTGCCAATTATCGATAGGAAGAACGATTGCGGGAGCTGGGAAGTGAATCGTTACCTACCGTCGATGCAAAACGATTGGAAACATCGATTATAACGTATTCGTGCCAATTATCGATAGAAAGAAGGATTGCGGGAGCTGGGAAGTGAAGCCTTACCTACCATCGATGCAGAACGATGGGAAACATCGAATAGCACGTACTCGTGCCAATTACCGACAGAAAGAACGATTGCGTGGGCTGGGCAGTGAAGCCTTACCTACCGTCGATGCAGAACGATGGGAAACATCGAATAGCACGTATTCGTGCCAATTATCCATAGAAAGAACAATTGCGGGAGCTGGGAAGTGAATCCTTACCTCCCGTCGATGCAGAACAATTGGAAACATCGAATATAACGTATTCGAGCCAATTATCGATAGACAGAACGATTGCGGGAGATGGGAGGTGAATCCTTACCTACGGTCGATGCAAAACGATTGGAAACATCGAATAGCACGTATTCGTGCCAATTATCGATAGAAAGAACGATTGCGGGAGCTGGGAAGTGAATCCTTACCTACCGTCGGTGCAAAATTTTTGGAAACGTCGAATATCACGTATTCGTGCCAATTATCGATAGAAGGAACGATGCGGGAGCTGGGAAGTGAATCCTTACGTACCGTCGATGTAAAACGATTGGAAACATCGATTATAACGTATTCGTGCCAATTATCGATAGAAACAACGATTGCGGGAGCTGGGAAGTAAATCCTTACCTACCGTCGATGCAAAACGATTGGAAACTTCGAATATAACGTATTCGAGCCAATTATCGATAGACAGCACGATTGCGGGAGATGGGAGGTAAATCCTTACCTACGGTCGATGCAAAACGATTGGAAACATCAAATAGCACGTATTCGTGCCAATTATCGATAGAAAGAACGATTGCGGGAGCTGGGAAGTGAATCCTTCCCTACCGTCGGTGCAAAACGATTGGAAACATCGAATAGCACGTATTCGTGCCAATTATCGATAGAAAGAACAATTGCGGGAGCTGGGAAGTGAATCCTTACCTCCCGTCGATGCAGAACGATTGGAAACTTCGAATATAACGTATTCGAGCCAATTATCGATAGACAGCACGATTGCGGGAGATGGGAGGTAAATCCTTACCTACGGTCGATGCAAAACGATTGGAAACATCGAATAGCACGTATTCGTGCCAATTATCGATAGAAAGAACGATTGCGGGAGCTGGGAAGTGAATCCTTACGTACCGTCGATGCAAACCGATTGGAAACATCGATTATAACGTATTCGTGCCAATTATCGATAGAAACAACGATTGCGGGAGCTGGGAAGTGAATCCTTACCAATCGTCGATGCAGAACGATTGGAAACTTCGAATATAACGTATTCGAGCCAATTATCGATAGACAGCACGATTGCGGGAGATGGGAGGTAAATCCTTACCTACGGTCGATGCAAAACGATTGGAAACATCAAATAGCACGTATTCGTGCCAATTATCGATAGAAAGAACGATTGCGGGAGCTGGGAAGTGAATCCTTCCCTACCGTCGGTGCAAAACGATTGGAAACATCGAATAGCACGTATTCGTGCCAATTATCGATAGAAAGAACAATTGCGGGAGCTGGGAAGTGAATCCTTACCTCCCGTCGATGCAGAACGATTGGAAACTTCGAATATAACGTATTCGAGCCAATTATCGATAGACAGCACGATTGCGGGAGATGGGAGGTAAATCCTTACCTACGGTCGATGCAAAACGATTGGAAACATCGAATAGCACGTATTCGTGCCAATTATCGATAGAAAGAACGATTGCGGGAGCTGGGAAGTGAATCCTTACGTACCGTCGATGCAAACCGATTGGAAACATCGATTATAACGTATTCGTGCCAATTATCGATAGAAACAACGATTGCGGGAGCTGGGAAGTGAATCCTTACCAATCGTCGATGCAGAACGATTGGAAACTTCGAATATAACGTATTCGAGCCAATTATCGATAGACAGCACGATTGCGGGAGATGGGAGGTAAATCCTTACCTACGGTCGATGCAAAACGATTGGAAACATCGAATAGCACGTATTCGTGCCAATTATCGATAGAAAGAACGATTGCGGGAGCTGGGAAGTGAATCCTTACGTACCGTCAATGCAAACCGATTGGAAACATCGATTATAACGTATTCGTGCCAATTATCGATAGAAACAACGATTGCGGGAGCTGGGAAGTGAATCCTTACCAATCGTCGATGCAGAACGATTGGAAACTTCGAATATAACGTATTCGAGCCAATTATCGATAGACAGCACGATTGCGGGAGATGGGAGGTAAATCCTTACCTACGGTCGATGCAAAACGATTGGAAACATCGAATAGCACGTATTCGTGCCAATTATCGATAGAAAGAACGATTGCGGGAGCTGGGAAGTGAATCCTTCCCTACCGTCGGTGCAAAACGATTGGAAACATCGAATAGCACGTATTCGTGCCAATTATCGATAGAAAGAACAATTGCGGGAGCTGGGAAGTGAATCCTTACCTCCCGTCGATGCAGAACGATTGGAAACTTCGAATATAACGTATTCGAGCCAATTATCGATAGACAGCACGATTGCGGGATATGGGAGGTAAATCCTTACCTACGGTCGATGCAAAACGATTGGAAACATCGAATAGCACGTATTCGTGCCAATTATCGATAGAAAGAACGATTGCGGGAGCTGGGAAGTGAATCCTTACGTACCGTCGATGCAAACCGATTGGAAACATCGATTATAACGTATTCGTGCCAATTATCGATAGAAACAACGATTGCGGGAGCTGGGAAGTGAATCCTTACCAATCGTCGATGCAGAACGATTGGAAACTTCGAATATAACGTATTCGAGCCAATTATCGATAGACAGCACGATTGCGGGAGATGGGAGGTAAATCCTTACCTACGGTCGATGCCAAACGATTGGAAACATCGAATAGCACGTATTCGTGCCAATTATCGATAGAAAGAACGATTGCGGGAGCTGGGAAGTGAATCCTTACGTACCGTCGATGCAAAACGATTGGAAACATCTATTATAACGTATTCGTGCCAATTATCGATAGAAAGAACGATTGCAGGAGCTGGGAAGTGAATCCTTACATACCGTCGGTGCAAAACGATTGGAAACGTCGAATATCACGTATTCGTGCCAATTATCGATAGAAGGGACGATGCGGGAGCTGGGAAGTGAATCCTTACGTACCGTCGATGCAAAACGATTGGAAACATCGATTATAACGTATTCGTGCCAACTATCGATAGAAACAACGATTGCGGGAGCTGGGAAGTAAATCCTTACCTACCGTCGATGCAAAACGATTGGAAACATCGAATAGCACGTAATCGTGCCAATTATCGATAGAAAGAACGATTGCGGGAGCTGGGGAGTGAATCCTTACCTACCGTCGATGCAAAACGATTGGAAACATCGAATAGCACGTAATCGTGCCAATTATCGATAGAAAGAACGATTGCGGGAGCTGGGGAGTGAATCCTTACCTACCGTCGATGCAAAACGATTGGAAACATAGAATAGCACGTATTCGTGCCAATTATCGATAGAAAAAACGATTGCGGGAGCTGGGAAGTGAATCCTTACCTCCCGTCGATGCAGAACGTTTGGAAACATCGAATATAGCTTAGTCGAGCCAATTATCGATAGAAAGAACGATTGCGGGAGCTGGGAAGTTAATCCTTACCTACCGTCGGTGCAAAACGATTGAAAACGTCGAATATAACGTATTCGTGCCAATTATCGATAGGAAGAACGATTGCGGGAGCTGGGAAGTGAATCGTTACCTACCGTCGATGCAAAACGATTGGAAACATCGATTATAACGTATTCGTGCCAATTATCGATAGAAAGAAGGATTGCGGGAGCTGGGAAGTAAATCCTTACCTACCGTCGATGCAAAACGATTGGAAACTTCGAATATAACGTATTCGAGCCAATTATCGATAGACAGCACGATTGCGGGAGATGGGAGGTAAATCCTTACCTACGGTCGATGCAAAACGATTGGAAACATCAAATAGCACGTATTCGTGCCAATTATCGATAGAAAGAACGATTGCGGGAGCTGGGAAGTGAATCCTTCCCTACCGTCGGTGCAAAACGATTGGAAACATCGAATAGCACGTATTCGTGCCAATTATCGATAGAAAGAACAATTGCGGGAGCTGGGAAGTGAATCCTTACCTCCCGTCGATGCAGAACGATTGGAAACTTCGAATATAACGTATTCGAGCCAATTATCGATAGACAGCACGATTGCGGGAGATGGGAGGTAAATCCTTACCTACGGTCGATGCAAAACGATTGGAAACATCGAATAGCACGTATTCGTGCCAATTATCGATAGAAAGAACGATTGCGGGAGCTGGGAAGTGAATCCTTACGTACCGTCGATGCAAACCGATTGGAAACATCGATTATAACGTATTCGTGCCAATTATCGATAGAAACAACGATTGCGGGAGCTGGGAAGTGAATCCTTACCAATCGTCGATGCAGAACGATTGGAAACTTCGAATATAACGTATTCGAGCCAATTATCGATAGACAGCACGATTGCGGGAGATGGGAGGAAAATCCTTACCTACGGTCGATGCAAAACGATTGGAAACATCGAATAGCACGTATTCGTGCCAATTATCGATAGAAAGAACGATTGCGGGAGCTGGGAAGTGAATCCTTACGTACCGTCGATGCAAACCGATTGGAAACATCGATTATAACGTATTCGTGCCAATTATCGATAGAAACAACGATTGCGGGAGCTGGGAAGTGAATCCTTACCAATCGTCGATGCAGAACGATTGGAAACTTCGAATATAACGTATTCGAGCCAATTATCGATAGACAGCACGATTGCGGGAGATGGGAGGTAAATCCTTACCTACGGTCGATGCAAAACGATTGGAAACATCGAATAGCACGTATTCGTGCCAATTATCGATAGAAAGAACGATTGCGGGAGCTGGGAAGTGAATCCTTACGTACCGTCGATGCAAACCGATTGGAAACATCGATTATAACGTATTCGTGCCAATTATCGATAGAAACAACGATTGCGGGAGCTGGGAAGTGAATCCTTACCAATCGTCGATGCAGAACGATTGGAAACTTCGAATATAACGTATTCGAGCCAATTATCGATAGACAGCACGATTGCGGGAGATGGGAGGTAAATCCTTACCTACGGTCGATGCCAAACGATTGGAAACATCGAATAGCACGTATTCGTGCCAATTATCGATAGAAAGAACGATTGCGGGAGCTGGGAAGTGAATCCTTACGTACCGTCGATGCAAAACGATTGGAAACATCTATTATAACGTATTCGTGCCAATTATCGATAGAAACAACGATTGCGGGAGCTGGGAAGTGAATCCTTACCTATCGTCGATGCAAAACGATTGGAAACATCGAATAGAACGTATTCGTGCCAATTATCGATAGAAAGAACGATTGCGGGAGCTGGGAAGTGAATCCTTACCTACAGTCGGTGCAAAATTATTGGAAACGTCGAATATCACGTATTCGTGCCAATTATCGATAGAAGGAACGATGCGGGAGCTGGGAAGTGAATCCTTACGTACCGTCGATGCAAAACGATTGGAAACATCGATTATAACGTATTCGTGCCAATTATCGATAGAAACAACGATTGCGGGAGCTGGGAAGTGAATCCTTACCTTCCGTCGATGCAAAACGATTGGAACGTTCGATTATAACGTATTCGTGCCAATTATGGATATAAACAACGATTGCGGGAGCTGGGAAGTGAATCCTTACCTCCCATCGATGCAGATCGATTGGAAACATCGAATAGCACGTATTCGTGCCAATTATCGATAGAAAGAACGATTGCGGGAGCTGGGAAGTGAATCCTTACCTACCGTCGGTGCAAAATTATTGGAAACGTCGAATATCACGTATTCGTGCCAATTATCGATAGAAGGAACGATGCGGGAGCTGGGAAGTGAATCCTTACGTACCGTCGATGCAAAACGATTGGAAACATCGATTATAACGTATTCGTGCCAATTATCAATAGAAACAACGATTGCGGGAGCTGGGAAGTGAATCCTTACCTCCCATCGATGCAGATCGATTGGAAACATCGAATATCACTTCTTCGTGCCAATTATCGATAGAAAGAACGATTGCGGGAGCTGGGAAGTGAATTCTTACCTACCGTCGATGCAAAACGATTGGAAACATCGATTATAACGTATTCGTGCCAATTGTCAATAGAAAGAACGATTGCAGGAGCTGGGAAGTGAATCCTTACATACCGTCGGTGCAAAACGATTGGAAACGTCGAATATCACGTATTCGTGCCAATTATCGATAGAAGGAACGATTGCGGGAGCTGGGGAGTGAATCCTTACCTACCGTCGATGCAAAACGATTGGAAACATAGAATAGCACGTATTCGTGCCAATTATCGATAGAAAAAACGATTGCGGGAGCTGGGAAGTGAATCCTTACCTCCCGTCGATGCAGAACGTTTGGAAACATCGAATATAGCTTAGTCGAGCCAATTATCGATAGAAAGAACGATTGCGGGAGCTGGGAAGTTAATCCTTACCTACCGTCGGTGCAAAACGATTGAAAACGTCGAATATAACGTATTCGTGCCAATTATCGATAGGAAGAACGATTGCGGGAGCTGGGAAGTGAATCGTTACCTACCGTCGATGCAAAACGATTGGAAACATCGATTATAACGTATTCGTGCCAATTATCGATAGAAAGAAGGATTGCGGGAGCTGGGAAGTAAATCCTTACCTACCGTCGATGCAAAACGATTGGAAACTTCGAATATAACGTATTCGAGCCAATTATCGATAGACAGCACGATTGCGGGAGATGGGAGGTAAATCCTTACCTACGGTCGATGCAAAACGATTGGAAACATCAAATAGCACGTATTCGTGCCAATTATCGATAGAAAGAACGATTGCGGGAGCTGGGAAGTGAATCCTTCCCTACCGTCGGTGCAAAACGATTGGAAACATCGAATAGCACGTATTCGTGCCAATTATCGATAGAAAGAACAATTGCGGGAGCTGGGAAGTGAATCCTTACCTCCCGTCGATGCAGAACGATTGGAAACTTCGAATATAACGTATTCGAGCCAATTATCGATAGACAGCACGATTGCGGGAGATGGGAGGTAAATCCTTACCTACGGTCGATGCAAAACGATTGGAAACATCGAATAGCACGTATTCGTGCCAATTATCGATAGAAAGAACGATTGCGGGAGCTGGGAAGTGAATCCTTACGTACCGTCGATGCAAACCGATTGGAAACATCGATTATAACGTATTCGTGCCAATTATCGATAGAAACAACGATTGCGGGAGCTGGGAAGTGAATCCTTACCAATCGTCGATGCAGAACGATTGGAAACTTCGAATATAACGTATTCGAGCCAATTATCGATAGACAGCACGATTGCGGGAGATGGGAGGAAAATCCTTACCTACGGTCGATGCAAAACGATTGGAAACATCGAATAGCACGTATTCGTGCCAATTATCGATAGAAAGAACGATTGCGGGAGCTGGGAAGTGAATCCTTACGTACCGTCGATGCAAACCGATTGGAAACATCGATTATAACGTATTCGTGCCAATTATCGATAGAAACAACGATTGCGGGAGCTGGGAAGTGAATCCTTACCAATCGTCGATGCAGAACGATTGGAAACTTCGAATATAACGTATTCGAGCCAATTATCGATAGACAGCACGATTGCGGGAGATGGGAGGTAAATCCTTACCTACGGTCGATGCCAAACGATTGGAAACATCGAATAGCACGTATTCGTGCCAATTATCGATAGAAAGAACGATTGCGGGAGCTGGGAAGTGAATCCTTACGTACCGTCGATGCAAAACGATTGGAAACATCTATTATAACGTATTCGTGCCAATTATCGATAGAAACAACGATTGCGGGAGCTGGGAAGTGAATCCTTACCTATCGTCGATGCAAAACGATTGGAAACATCGAATAGAACGTATTCGTGCCAATTATCGATAGAAAGAACGATTGCGGGAGCTGGGAAGTGAATCCTTACCTACAGTCGGTGCAAAATTATTGGAAACGTCGAATATCACGTATTCGTGCCAATTATCGATAGAAGGAACGATGCGGGAGCTGGGAAGTGAATCCTTACGTACCGTCGATGCAAAACGATTGGAAACATCGATTATAACGTATTCGTGCCAATTATCGATAGAAACAACGATTGCGGGAGCTGGGAAGTGAATCCTTACCTTCCGTCGATGCAAAACGATTGGAACGTTCGATTATAACGTATTCGTGCCAATTATGGATATAAACAACGATTGCGGGAGCTGGGAAGTGAATCCTTACCTCCCATCGATGCAGATCGATTGGAAACATCGAATAGCACGTATTCGTGCCAATTATCGATAGAAAGAACGATTGCGGGAGCTGGGAAGTGAATCCTTACCTACCGTCGGTGCAAAATTATTGGAAACGTCGAATATCACGTATTCGTGCCAATTATCGATAGAAGGAACGATGCGGGAGCTGGGAAGTGAATCCTTACGTACCGTCGATGCAAAACGATTGGAAACATCGATTATAACGTATTCGTGCCAATTATCAATAGAAACAACGATTGCGGGAGCTGGGAAGTGAATCCTTACCTCCCATCGATGCAGATCGATTGGAAACATCGAATATCACTTCTTCGTGCCAATTATCGATAGAAAGAACGATTGCGGGAGCTGGGAAGTGAATTCTTACCTACCGTCGATGCAAAACGATTGGAAACATCGATTATAACGTATTCGTGCCAATTGTCAATAGAAAGAACGATTGCAGGAGCTGGGAAGTGAATCCTTACATACCGTCGGTGCAAAACGATTGGAAACGTCGAATATCACGTATTCGTGCCAATTATCGATAGAAGGAACGATGCGGGAGCTGGGAAGTGAATCCTTACGTACCGTCGATGCAAAACGATTGGAAACATCGATTATAACGTATTCGTGCCAATTATCGATAGAAACAACGATTGCGGGAGCTGGGAAGTAAATCCTTACCTACCGTCGATGCAAAACGATTGGAAACATCAAATAGCACGTAATCGTGCCAATTATCGATAGAAAGAACGATTGCGGGAGCTGGGGAGTGAATCCTTACCTACCGTCGGTGCAAAACGATTGAAAACGTCGAATATAACGTACTCGTGCCAATTATCGATAGAATGAACGATTGCGTGAGCTGGGAAGTGAATCCTTACCTTCCGTCGATGCCTAGCCATTGGAACGTTCGATTATAACGTATTCGTGCCAATTATCGATAGAAACAACGATTGCGGGAGCTGGGAAGTGAATCCTTACCTCCCGTCGATGCAGATCGATTGGAAACATCGAATATCACGTATTCGTGCCAATTATCGATAGAAACAACGATTGCGGGAGCTGGGAAGTGAATCCTTACCTACCGTCGGTGCAAAACGATTGGAAACATCGAATAGCACGTATTCGTGCCAATTATCGATAGAAAGCAAGATTGCGGGAGCTGGGAAGTTAATCCTTACCTACCGTCGGTGCAAAACGATTGGAAACGTCGAATATCACGTATTCGTGCCAATTATCGATAGAAAGAACGACTGCGGGAGCTGGGAAGTGAATCCTTACCTACCGTCGGTGCAAAATTATTGGAAACGTCGAATATCACGTATTCGTGCCAATTATCGATAGAAGGAACGATGCGGGAGCTGGGAAGTGAATCCTTACGTACCGTCGATGCAAAACGATTGGAAACATCGATTATAACGTATTCGTGCCAATTATCGATAGAAACAACGATTGCGGGAGCTGGGAAGTGAATCCTTACGTACCGTCGATGCAAAACGATTGGAAACATCGATTATAACGTATTCGTGCCAATTATCGACAGAAACAACGATTGCGGGAGCTGGGAAGTGAATCCTTACCTATCGTCGATGCAGAACGATTGGAAACTTCGAATATAACGTATTCGAGCCAATTATCGATAGACAGCACGATTGCGGGAGATGGGAGGTAAATCCTTACCTACGGTCGATGCAAAACGATTGGAAACATCGAATAGCACGTATTCGTGCCAATTATCGATAGAAAGAACGATTGCGGGAGCTGGGAAGTGAATCCTTACGTACCGTCGATGCAAAACGATTGGAAACATCGATTATAACGTATTCGTGCCAATTATCGATAGAAAGAACGATTGCGGGAGCTGGGAAGTGAATCCTTACGTATCGTCGATGCAAAACGATTGGAAACATCGAATAGAACGTATTCGTGCCAATTATCGATAGAAAGAACGATTGCGGGAGCTGGGAAGTGAATCCTTACCTACCGTCGGTGCAAAATTATTGGAAACGTCGAATATCACGTATTCGTGCCAATTATCGATAGAAGGAACGATGCGGGAGCTGGGAAGTGAATCCTTACGTACCGTCGATGCAAAACGATTGGAAACATCGATTATAACGTATTCGTGCCAATTATCGATAGAAACAACGATTGCGGGAGCTGGGAAGTGAATCCTTACCTTCCGTCGATGCAAAACGATTGGAACGTTCGATTATAACGTATTCGTGCCAATTATGGATATAAACAACGATTGCGGGAGCTGGGAAGTGAATCCTTACCTCCCATCGATGCAGATCGATTGGAAACATCGAATAGCACGTATTCGTGCCAATTATCGATAGAAAGAACGATTGCGGGAGCTGGGAAGTGAATCCATACCTACCGTCGGTGCAAAATTATTGGAAACGTCGAATATCACGTATTCGTGCCAATTATCGATAGAAGGAACGATGCGGGAGCTGGGAAGTGAATCCTTACGTACCGTCGATGCAAAACGATTGGAAACATCGATTATAACGTATTCGTGCCAATTATCGATAGAAACAACGATTGCGGGAGCTGGGAAGTGAATCCTTACGTACCGTCGATGCAAAACGATTGGAAACATCGATTATAACGTATTCGTGCCAATTATCGACAGAAACAACGATTGCGGGAGCTGGGAAGTGAATCCTTACCTATCGTCGATGCAGAACGATTGGAAACTTCGAATATAACGTATTCGAGCCAATTATCGATAGACAGCACGATTGCGGGAGATGGGAGGTAAATCCTTACCTACGGTCGATGCAAAACGATTGGAAACATCGAATAGCACGTATTCGTGCCAATTATCGATAGAAAGAACGATTGCGGGAGCTGGGAAGTGAATCCTTACGTACCGTCGATGCAAAACGATTGGAAACATCGATTATAACGTATTCGTGCCAATTATCGATAGAAACAACGATTGCGGGAGCTGGGAAGTGAATCCTTACCTATCGTCGATGCAAAACGATTGGAAACATCGAATAGAACGTATTCGTGCCAATTATCGATAGAAAGAACGATTGCGGGAGCTGGGAAGTGAATCCTTACCTACCGTCGGTGCAAAATTATTGGAAACGTCGAATATCACGTATTCGTGCCAATTATCGATAGAAGGAACGATGCGGGAGCTGGGAAGTGAATCCTTACGTACCGTCGATGCAAAACGATTGGAAACATCGATTATAACGTATTCGTGCCAATTATCGATAGAAACAACGATTGCGGGAGCTGGGAAGTGAATCCTTATCTTCCGTCGATGCAAAACGATTGGAACGTTCGATTATAACGTATTCGTGCCAATTATCGATAGAAACAACGATTGCGGGAGCTGGGAAGTGAATCCTTACCTCCCATCGATGCAGATCGATTGGAAACATCGAATAGCACGTATTCGTGCCAATTATCGATAGAAAGAACGATTGCGGGAGCTGGGAAGTGAATCCTTACGTACCGTCGATGCAAAACGATTGGAAACATCGATTATAACGTATTCGAGCCAATTATCGATAGACAGCACGATTGCGGGAGATGGGAGGTAAATCCTTACCTACGGTCGATGCAAAACGATTGGAAACATCGAATAGCACGTATTCGTGCCAATTATCGATAGAAAGAACGATTGCGGGAGCTGGGAAGTGAATCCTTACCTACCGTCGGTGCAAAATTATTGGAAACGTCGAATATCACGTATTCGTGCCAATTATCGATAGAAGGAACGATGCGGGAGCTGGGAAGTGAATCCTTACGTACCGTCGATGCAAAACGATTGGAAACATCGATTATAACGTATTCGTGCCAATTATCGATAGAAACAACGATTGCGGGAGCTGGGAAGTGAATCCTTACCTTCCGTCGATGCAAAACGATTGGAACGTTCGATTATAACGTATTCGTGCCAATTATCGATAGAAACAACGATTGCGGGAGCTGGGAAGTGAATCCTTACCTCCCATCAATGCAGATCGATTGGAAACATCGAATATCACTTATTCGTGCCAATTATCGATAGAAAGAACGATTGCGGGAGCTGGGAAGTGAATCCTTACCTACCGTCGATGCAAAACGATTGGAAACATCGATTATAACGTATTCGTGCCAATTATCCATAGAAAGAACGATTGCGGGAGCTGGGAAGTGAATCCTTACGTACCGTCGATGCAAAACGATTGGAAACATCGATTATAACGTATTCGTGCCAATTATCGATAGAAACAACGATTGCGGGAGCTGGGAAGTGAATCCTTACCTTCCGTCGATGCAAAACGATTGGAACGTTCGATTATAACGTATTCGTGCCAATTATCGATAGAAACAATGATTGCGGGAGCTGGGAAGTGAATCCTTACCTCCCATCAATGCAGATCGATTGGAAACATCGAATATCACTTATTCGTGCCAATTATCGATAGAAAGAACGATTGCGGGAGCTGGGAAGTGAATCCTTACCTACCGTCGATGCAAAACGATTGGAAACATCGATTATAACGTATTCGTGCCAATTATCCATAGAAAGAACGATTGCGGGAGCTGGGAAGTGAATCCTTACATACCGTCGGTGCAAAACGATTGGAAACGTCGAATATCACGTATTCGTGCCAATTATCGATAGAAGGAACGATGCGGGAGCTGGGAAGTGAATCCTTACCTATCGTCGATGCAAAACGATTGGAAACATCGAATAGAACGTATTCGTGCCAATTATCGATAGAAAGAACGATTGCGGGAGCTGGGAAGTGAATCCTTACCTACCGTCGGTGCAAAATTATTGGAAACGTCGAATATCACGTATTCGTGCCAATTATCGATAGAAGGAACGATGCGGGAGCTGGGAAGTGAATCCTTACGTACCGTCGATGCAAAACGATTGGAAACATCGATTATAACGTATTCGTGCCAATTATCGATAGAAACAACGATTGCGGGAGCTGGGAAGTGAATCCTTACCTTCCGTCGATGCAAAACGATTGGAACGTTCGATTATAACGTATTCGTGCCAATTATCGATAGAAACAACGATTGCGGGAGCTGGGAAGTGAATCCTTACCTCCCATCGATGCAGATCGATTGGAAACATCGAATAGCACGTATTCGTGCCAATTATCGATAGAAAGAACGATTGCGGGAGCTGGGAAGTGAATCCTTACGTACCGTCGATGCAAAACGATTGGAAACATCGATTATAACGTATTCGAGCCAATTATCGATAGACAGCACGATTGCGGGAGATGGGAGGTAAATCCTTACCTACGGTCGATGCAAAACGATTGGAAACATCGAATAGCACGTATTCGTGCCAATTATCGATAGAAAGAACGATTGCGGGAGCTGGGAAGTGAATCCTTACCTACCGTCGGTGCAAAATTATTGGAAACGTCGAATATCACGTATTCGTGCCAATTATCGATAGAAGGAACGATGCGGGAGCTGGGAAGTGAATCCTTACGTACCGTCGATGCAAAACGATTGGAAACATCGATTATAACGTATTCGTGCCAATTATCGATAGAAACAACGATTGCGGGAGCTGGGAAGTGAATCCTTACCTTCCGTCGATGCAAAACGATTGGAACGTTCGATTATAACGTATTCGTGCCAATTATCGATAGAAACAACGATTGCGGGAGCTGGGAAGTGAATCGTTACCTCCCATCAATGCAGATCGATTGGAAACATCGAATATCACTTATTCGTGCCAATTATCGATAGAAAGAACGATTGCGGGAGCTGGGAAGTGAATCCTTACCTACCGTCGATGCAAAACGATTGGAAACATCGATTATAACGTATTCGTGCCAATTATCCATAGAAAGAACGATTGCGGGAGCTGGGAAGTGAATCCTTACATACCGTCGGTGCAAAACGATTGGAAACGTCGAATATCACGTATTCGTGCCAATTATCGATAGAAGGAACGATGCGGGAGCTGGGAAGTGAATCCTTACGTACCGTCGATGCAAAACGATTGGAAACGTCGAATATAACGTACTCGTGCCAATTATCGATAGAATGAACGATTGCGTGAGCTGGGAAGTGAATCCTTACCTTCCGTCGATGCCTAACCATTGGAACGTTCGATTATAACGTATTCGTGCCAATTATCGATAGAAACAACGATTGCGGGAGCTGGGAAGTGAATCCTTACCTCCCGTCGATGCAGATCGATTGGAAACATCGAATATCACGCATTCGTGCCAATTATCGATAGAAACAACGATTGCGGGAGCTGGGAAGTTAATCCTTACCTACCGTCGGTGCAAAACGATTGAAAACGTCGAATATAACGTATTCGTGCCAATTATCGATAGAAAGAACGATTGCGGGAGCTGGGAAGTGAATCGTTACCTGCGGTCGATGCAAAACGATTGGAAACATCGAATAGCACGTATTCGTGCCAATTATCGATAGAAACAACGATTGCGGGAGCTGGGAAGTGAATCCTCACCTCCCATCGATGCAGATCGATTGGAAACATCGAATATCACTTATTCGTGCCAATTATCGATAGAAACAACGATTGCGGGAGCTGGGAAGTGAATCCTTACCTACCGTCGATGCAAAACGATTGGAAACATCGAATAGAACGTATTCGTGCCAATTATCCATAGAAAGAACGATTGCGGGAGCTGGGAAGTGAATCCTTACATACCGTCGGTGCAAAACGATTGGAAACGTCGAATATCACGTATTCGTGCCAATTATCGATAGAAGGAACGATGCGGGAGCTGGGAAGTGAATCCTTACCTCCCGTCGATGCAGATCGATTGGAAACATCGAATATCACGTATTCGTGCCAATTATCGATAGAAACAACGATTGCGGGAGCTGGGAAGTGAATCCTTACCTACCGTCGGTGCAAAACGATTGGAAACATTGAATAGCACGTATTCGTGCCAATTATCGATAGAAAGAAAGATTGCGGGAGCTGGGAACTTAATCCTTACCTACCGTCGGTGCAAAACGATTGGAACCGTCGAATATCACGTATTCGTGCCAATTATCGATAGAAAGAACGACTGCGGGAGCTGGGAAGTGAAACCTTACCTACCGTCGACGCAAAACGATTGGAAACATCGATTATAACGTATTCGTGCCAATTATCGATAGAAACAACGATTGCGGGAGCTGGGAAGTGAATCCTTACCTACCGTCGATGCAAAACGATTGGAAACATCGAAGAGCACGTATTCGTGCCAATTATCGATAGAAAGAACGATTGCGGGAGCTGTGAAGTTAATCCTTACCTTCCGTCGGTGCAAAACGATTGGAAACGTCGAATATAACGTATTCGTGCCAATTATCGATAGAAAGAAGGATTGCGGGAGCTGGGAAGTGAATCCTTACCTCCCGTCGATGCAGAACGTTTGGAAACATCGAATATAGCTTAGTCGAGCCAATTATCGATAGAAAGAACAATTGCGGGAGCTGGGAAGTGAATCCTTACCTATCGTCGATGCAAAACGATTGGAAAGATCGAATAGAACGTATTCGTGCCAATTATCGATAGAAAGAACGATTGCGGGAGCTGGGAAGTGAATCCTTACCTACCGTCGGTGCAAAATTATTGGAAACGTCGAATATCACGTATTCGTGCCAATTATCGATAGAAGGAACGATGCGGGAGCTGGGAAGTGAATCCTTACGTACCGTCGATGCAAAACGATTGGAAACATCGATTATAACGTATTCGTGCCAATTATCGATAGAAACAACGATTGCGGGAGCTGGGAAGTGAATCCTTACCTTCCGTCGATGCAAAACGATTGGAACGTTCGATTATAACGTATTCGTGCCAATTATCGATAGAAACAACGATTGCGGGAGCTGGGAAGTGAATCCTTACCTCCCATCGATGCAGATCGATTGGAAACATCGAATATCACTTATTCGTGCCAATTATCGATAGAAAGAACGATTGCCGGAGCTGGGAAGTGAATCCTTACCTTCCGTCGGTGCAAAACGATTGGAAACGTCGAATATAACGTATTCGTGCCAATTATCGATAGAAAGAAGGATTGCGGGAGCTGGGAAGTGAATCCTTACCTCCCGTCGATGCAGAACGTTTGGAAACATCGAATATAGCTTAGTCGAGCCAATTATCGATAGAAAGAACAATTGCGGGAGCTGGGAAGTTAATCCTTACCTACCGTCGGTGCAAAACGATTGAAAACGTCGAATATAACGTATTCGTGCCAATTATCGATAGAAAGAACGATTGCGGGAGCTGGGAAGTGAATCGTTACCTACCGTCGATGCAAAACGATTGGAAACATCGATTATAACGTATTCGTGCCAATTATCGATAGAAAGAAGGATTGCGGGAGCTGGGAAGTGAAGCCTTACCTACCGTCGATGCAGAACGATGGGAAACATCGAATAGCACGTACTCGTGCCAATTACCGACAGAAAGAACGATTGCGTGGGCTGGGCAGTGAAGACTTACCTACCGTCGATGCAGAACGATGGGAAACATCGAATAGCACGTATTCGTGCCAATTATCCATAGAAAGAACAATTGCGGGAGCTGGGAAGTGAATCCTTACCTCCCGTCGATGCAGAACGATTGGAAACATCGAATATAACGTATACGAGCCAATTATCGATAGACAGAACGCTTGCGGGAGATGGGAGGTGAATCCTTACCTACGGTCGATGCAAAACGATTGGAAACATCGAATAGCACGTATTCGTGCCAATTATCGATAGAAAGAACGATTGCGGGAGCTGGGAAGTGAATCCTTACCTACCGTCGGTGCAAAATTTTTGGAAACGTCGAATATCACGTATTCGTGCCAATTATCGATAGAAGGAACGATGCGGGAGCTGGGAAGTGAATACTTACGTACCGTCGATGCAAAACGATTGGAAACATCGATTATAACGTATTCGTGCCAATTATCGATAGAAACAACGATTGCGGGAGCTGGGAAGTGAATCCTTACCTATCGTCGATGCAAAACGATTGGAAACATCGAATAGCACGTATTCGTGCCAATTATCGATAGAAAGAACGATTGCGGGAGCTGGGAAGTGAATCCTTACCTACCGTCGGTGTTAAACGATTGGAAACGTCGAATATAACGTATTCGTGCCAATTATCGATATAAACAACGATTGCGGGAGCTGGGAAGTGAATCCTTACCTATCGTCGATGCAAAACGATTGGAAACATCGAATAGCACGTATTCGTGCCAATTATCGATAGAAAGAACGATTGCGGGAGCTGGGAAGTGAATCCTTACCTACCGTCGGTGCAAAATTATTGGAAACGTCGAATATCACGTATTCGTGCCAATTATCGATAGAAGGAACGATGCGGGAGCTGGGAAGTGAATCCTTACGTACCGTCGATGCAAAACGATTGGAAACATCGATTATAACGTATTCGTGCCAATTATCGATAGAAACAACGATTGCGGGAGCTGGGAAGTAAATCCTTACCTACCGTCGATGCAAAACGATTGGAAACATCGAATAGCACGTATTCGTGCCAATTATCGATAGAAAGAACGATTGCGGGAGTTGGGAAGTGAATCCTTACCTACCGTCGGTGCAAAACGATTGGAAACGTCGAATATAACGTATTCGTGCCAATTATCGATAGAATGAACGATTGCTGGAGCTGGGAAGTGAATCCTTACCTACCGTCGGTGCAAAACGATTGAAAACATCGAATAGCACGTATTCGTGCCAATTATCGATAGAAAGAACGATTGCGGGAGCTGGGAAGTTAATCCTTACCTACCGTCGGTGCAAAACGATTGGAAACGTCGAATATAACGTATTCGTGCCAATTATTTATAGAAAGAAGGATTGCGGGAGCTGGGAAGTGAATCCTTACCTACCGTCGATGCAAACCGATTGGAAACATCGAATAGCACGTATTCGTGCCAATTATCGATAGAAAAAACGATTGCGGGAGCTGGGAAGTGAATCCTTACCTCCCGTCGATGCAGAACGTTTGGAAACATCGAATATAGCTTATTCGAGCCAATTATCGATAGCAAGAACGATTGCGGGAGCTGGCAAGTTAATCCTTACCTACCGTCGGTGCAAAACGATTGAAAACGTCAAATATCACGTATTCGTGCCAATTATCGATAGAAGGAACGATGCGAGAGCTGGGAAGTGAATCCTTACGTACCGTCGATGCAAAACGATTGGAAACATCGATTATAACGTATTCGTGGCAATTATCGATAGAAACAACGATTGCGGGAGCTGTGAAGTTAATCCTTACCTTCCGTCGGTGCAAAACGATTGGAAACGTCGAATATAACGTATTTGTGCCAATTATCGATAGAATGAACGATTGCTGGAGCTGGGAAGTGAATCCTTACCTACCGTCGGTGCAAAACGATTGAAAACATCGAATAGCACGTATTCGTGCCAATTATCGATAGAAAGAACGATTGCGGGAGCTGGGAAGTTAATCCTTACCTACCGTCGGTGCAAAACGATTGGAAACGTCGAATATAACGTATTCGTGCCAATTATTTATAGAAAGAAGGATTGCGGGAGCTGGGAAGTGAATCCTTACCTACCGTCGATGCAAACCGATTGGAAACATCGAATAGCACGTATTCGTGCCAATTATCGATAGAAAAAACGATTGCGGGAGCTGGGAAGTGAATCCTTACCTCCCGTCGATGCAGAACGTTTGGAAACATCGAATATAGCTTATTCGAGCCAATTATCGATAGCAAGAACGATTGCGGGAGCTGGCAAGTTAATCCTTACCTACCGTCGGTGCAAAACGATTGAAAACGTCAAATATCACGTATTCGTGCCAATTATCGATAGAAGGAACGATGCGGGAGCTGGGAAGTGAATCCTTACGTACCGTCGATGCAAAACGATTGGAAACATCGATTATAACGTATTCGTGGCAATTATCGATAGAAACAACGATTGCGGGAGCTGTGAAGTTAATCCTTACCTTCCGTCGGTGCAAAACGATTGGAAACGTCGAATATAACGTATTCGTGCCAATTATCGATAGAAACAACGATTGCGGGAGCTGGGAAGTGAATCCTTACCTACCGTCGATGCAAAACGATTGGAAACATCGAATATCACTTATTCGTGCCAATTATCGATAGAAAGAACGATTGCGGGAGCTGGGAAGTGAATCCTTACCTACCGTCGATGCAAAACGATTGGAAACATCGATTATAACGTATTCGTGCCAATTATCGATAGAAACAACGATTGCGGGAGCTGGGAAGTGAATCCTTACCTTCCGTCGATGCAAAACGATTGGAACGTTCGATTACAACGTATTCGTGCCAATTATCGATAGAAACAACGATTGCGGGAGCTGGGAAGTGAATCCTTACCTCCCATCGATGCAAAACGATTGGAAACATCGAATATCACTTATTCGTGCCAATTATCGATAGAAAGAACGATTGCGGGAGCTGGGAAGTGAATCCTTACCTACCGTCGATGCAAAACGATTGGAAACATCGATTATAACGTATTCGTGCCAATTATCAATAGAAAGAACGATTGCGGGAGCTGGGAAGTGAATCCTTACATACCGTCGGTGCAAAACGATTGGAAACGTCGAATATCACGTTTTCGTGCCAATTATCGATAAAAGGAACGATGCGGGAGCTGGGAAGTGAATCCTTACCTCCCGTCGATGCAGATCGATTGGAAACATCGAATATCACGTATTCGTGCCAATTATCGATAGAAAGAAAGATTGCGGGAGATGGGAAGTTAATCCTTACCTACCGTCGGTGCAAAACGATTGGAAACGTCGAATATCACGTATTCGTGCCAATTATCGATAGAAAGAACGACTGCGGGAGCTGGGAAGTGAAACCTTACCTACCGTCGACGCAAAACGATTGGAAACATCGATTATAACGTATTCGTGCCAATTATCGATAGAAAGAACGATTGCAGGAGCTGGGAAGTGAATCCTTACCCACCGTCGGTGCAAAACGATTGGAAACATCGAATAGCACGTATTCGTGCCAATTATCGATAGAAAGAACGATTGCGGGAGCTGTGAAGTTAATCCTTACCTTCCGTCGGTGCAAAACGATTGGAAACGTCGAATATAACGTATTCGTGCCAATTATCGATAGAAAGAAGGATTGCGGGAGCTGGGAAGTGAATCCTTACCTCCCGTCGATGCAGAACGTTTGGAAACATCGAATATAGCTTAGTCGAGCCAATTATCGATAGAAAGAACAATTGCGGGAGCTGGGAAGTTAATCCTTACCTACCGTCGGTGCAAAACGATTGAAAACGTCGAATATAACGTATTCGTGCCAATTATCGATAGAAAGAACGATTGCGGGAGCTGGGAAGTGAATCGTTACCTACCGTCGATGCAAAACGATTGGAAACATCGATTATAACGTATTCGTGCCAATTATCGATAGAAAGAAGGATTGCGGGAGCTGGGAAGTGAAGCCTTACCTACCGTCGATGCAGAACGATGGGAAACATCGAATAGCACGTACTCGTGCCAATTACCGACAGAAAGAACGATTGCGTGGGCTGGGCAGTGAAGACTTACCTACCGTCGATGCAGAACGATGGGAAACATCGAATAGCACGTATTCGTGCCAATTATCCATAGAAAGAACAATTGCGGGAGCTGGGAAGTGAATCCTTACCTCCCGTCGATGCAGAACGATTGGAAACATCGAATATAACGTATACGAGCCAATTATCGATAGACAGAACGCTTGCGGGAGATGGGAGGTGAATCCTTACCTACGGTCGATGCAAAACGATTGGAAACATCGAATAGCACGTATTCGTGCCAATTATCGATAGAAAGAACGATTGCGGGAGCTGGGAAGTGAATCCTTACCTACCGTCGGTGCAAAATTTTTGGAAACGTCGAATATCACGTATTCGTGCGAATTATCGATAGAAGGAACGATGCGGGAGCTGGGAAGTGAATACTTACGTACCGTCGATGCAAAACGATTGGAAACATCGATTATAACGTATTCGTGCCAATTATCGATAGAAACAACGATTGCGGGAGCTGGGAAGTGAATCCTTACCTATCGTCGATGCAAAACGATTGGAAACATCGAATAGCACGTATTCGTGCCAATTATCGATAGAAAGAACGATTGCGGGAGCTGGGAAGTGAATCCTTACCTACCGTCGGTGCAAAACGATTGGAAACGTCGAATATAACGTATTCGTGCCAATTATCGATATAAACAACGATTGCGGGAGCTGGGAAGTGAATCCTTACCTATCGTCGATGCAAAACGATTGGAAACATCGAATAGCACGTATTCGTGCCAATTATCGATAGAAAGAACGATTGCGGGAGCTGGGAAGTGAATGCTTACCTACCGTCGGTGCAAAATTATTGGAAACGTCGAATATCACGTATTCGTGCCAATTATCGATAGAAGGAACGATGCGGGAGCTGGGAAGTGAATCCTTACGTACCGTCGATGCAAAACGATTGGAAACATCGATTATAACGTATTCGTGCCAATTATCGATAGAAACAACGATTGCGGGAGCTGGGAAGTAAATCCTTACCTACCGTCGATGCAAAACGATTGGAAACATCGAATAGCACGTATTCGTGCCAATTATCGATAGAAAGAACGATTGCGGGAGTTGGGAAGTGAATCCTTACCTACCGTCGGTGCAAAACGATTGGAAACGTCGAATATAACGTATACGTGCCAATTATCGATAGAATGAACGATTGCTGGAGCTGGGAAGTGAATCCTTACCTACCGTCGGTGCAAAACGATTGAAAACATCGAATAGCACGTATTCGTGCCAATTATCGATAGAAAGAACGATTGCGGGAGCTGGGAAGTTAATCCTTACCTACCGTCGGTGCAAAACGATTGGAAACGTCGAATATAACGTATTCGTGCCAATTATTTATAGAAAGAAGGATTGCGGGAGCTGGGAAGTGAATCCTTACCTACCGTCGATGCAAACCGATTGGAAACATCGAATAGCACGTATTCGTGCCAATTATCGATAGAAAAAACGATTGCGGGAGCTGGGAAGTGAATCCTTACCTCCCGTCGATGCAGAACGTTTGGAAACATCGAATATAGCTTATTCGAGCCAATTATCGATAGCAAGAACGATTGCGGGAGCTGGCAAGTTAATCCTTACCTACCGTCGGTGCAAAACGATTGAAAACGTCAAATATCACGTATTCGTGCCAATTATCGATAGAAGGAACGATGCGGGAGCTGGGAAGTGAATCCTTACGTACCGTCGATGCAAAACGATTGGAAACATCGATTATAACGTATTCGTGGCAATTATCGATAGAAACAACGATTGCGGGAGCTGTGAAGTTAATCCTTACCTTCCGTCGGTGCAAAACGATTGGAAACGTCGAATATAACGTATTTGTGCCAATTATCGATAGAATGAACGATTGCTGGAGCTGGGAAGTGAATCCTTACCTACCGTCGGTGCAAAACGATTGAAAACATCGAATAGCACGTATTCGTGCCAATTATCGATAGAAAGAACGATTGCGGGAGCTGGGAAGTTAATCCTTACCTACCGTCGGTGCAAAACGATTGGAAACGTCGAATATAACGTATTCGTGCCAATTATTTATAGAAAGAAGGATTGCGGGAGCTGGGAAGTGAATCCTTACCTACCGTCGATGCAAACCGATTGGAAACATCGAATAGCACGTATTCGTGCCAATTATCGATAGAAAAAACGATTGCGGGAGCTGGGAAGTGAATCCTTACCTCCCGTCGATGCAGAACGTTTGGAAACATCGAATATAGCTTATTCGAGCCAATTATCGATAGCAAGAACGATTGCGGGAGCTGGCAAAGTTAATCCTTACCTACCGTCGGTGCAAAACGATTGAAAACGTCAAATATCACGTATTCGTGCCAATTATCGATAGAAGGAACGATGCGGGAGCTGGGAAGTGAATCCTTACGTACCGTCGATGCAAAACGATTGGAAACATCGATTATAACGTATTCGTGGCAATTATCGATAGAAACAACGATTGCGGGAGCTGTGAAGTTAATCCTTACCTTCCGTCGGTGCAAAACGATTGGAAACGTCGAATATAACGTATTCGTGCCAATTATCGATAGAAACAACGATTGCGGGAGCTGGGAAGTGAATCCTTACCTACCGTCGATGCAAAACGATTGGAAACATCGAAGAGCACGTATTCGTGCCAATTATGGATAGAAAGAACGATTGCAGGAGCTAGGAAGTGAATCCTTACCCACCGTCGGTGCAAAACGATTGGAAACATCGAATAGCACGTATTCGTGCAAATTATCGATAGAAAGAACGATTGCGGGAGCTGTGAAGTTAATCCTTACCTTCCGTCGGTGCAAAACGATTGGAAACGTCGAATATAACGTATTCGTGCCAATTATCGATAGAAAGAAGGATTGCGGGAGCTGGGAAGTGAATCCTTACCTCCCGTCGATGCAGAACGTTTGGAAACATCGAATATAGCTTAGTCGAGCCAATTATCGATAGACAGAACGATTGCGGGAGATGGGAGGTGAATCCTTACCTACGGTCGATGCAAAACGATTGGAAACATCGAATAGCACGTATTCGTGCCAATTATCGATAGAAAGAACGATTGCGGGAGCTGGGAAGTGAATCCTTACCTACCGTCGGTGCAAAATTTTTGGAAACGTCGAATATCACGTATTCGTGCCAATTATCGATAGAAGGAACGATGCGGGAGCTGGGAAGTGAATCCTTACGTACCGCCGATGCAAAACGATTGGAAACATCGATTATAACGTATTCGTGCCAATTATCGATAGAAAAAACGATTGCGGGAGCTGGGAAGTGAATCCTTACCTATCGTCGATGCAAAACGATTGGAAACATCGAATAGCACGTATTCGTGCCAATTATCGATAGAAAGAACGATTGCGGGAGCTGGGAAGAGAATCCTTACCTACCGTCGGTGCAAAATTATTGGAAACGTCGAATATCACGTATTCGTGCCAATTATCGATAGAAGGAACGATGCGGGAGCTGGGAAGTGAATCCTTACCTACCGTCGGTGCAAAACGATTGGAAACGTCGAATATAACGTATTCGTGCCAATTATCGATATAAACAACGATTGCGGGAGCTGGGAAGTGAATCCTTACCTATCGTCGATGCAAAACGATTGGAAACATCGAATAGCACGTATTCGTGCCAAGTATCGATAGAAAGAACGATTGCGGGAGCTGGGAAGTGAATCCTTACCTACCGGCGGTGCAAAATTATTGGAAACGTCGAATATCACGTATTCGTGCCAATTATCGATAGAAGGAACGATTGCGGGAGCTGGTAAGTGAATCCTTACCTACCGTCGGTGCAAAATTATAGGAAACGTCGAATATCACGTATTCGTGCCAATTATCGATAGAAACAACGATTGCGGGAGCTGGGAAGTGAATCCTTACCTACCGTCGATGCAAAACGATTGGAAACATCGAAGAGCACGTATTCGTGCCAATTATGGATAGAAAGAACGATTGCAGGAGCTGGGAAGTGAATCCTTACCCACCGTCGGTGCAAAACGATTGGAAACATCGAATAGCACGTATTCGTGCAAATTATCGATAGAAAGAACGATTGCGGGAGCTGTGAAGTTAATCCTTACCTTCCGTCGGTGCAAAACGATTGGAAACGTCGAATATAACGTATTCGTGCCAATTATCGATAGAAAGAAGGATTGCGGGAGCTGGGAAGTGAATCCTTACCTCCCGTCGATGCAGAACGTTTGGAAACATCGAATATAGCTTAGTCGAGCCAATTATCGATAGACAGAACGATTGCGGGAGATGGGAGGTGAATCCTTACCTACGGTCGATGCAAAACGATTGGAAACATCGAATTGCACGTATTCGTGCCAATTATCGATAGAAAGAACGATTGCGGGAGCTGGGAAGTGAATCCTTACCTACCGTCGGTGCAAAATTTTTGGAAACGTCGAATATCACGTATTCGTGCCAATTATCGATAGAAGGAACGATGCGGGAGCTGGGAAGTGAATCCTTACGTACCGTCGATGCAAAACGATTGGAAACATCGAATAGCACGTTTTCGTGCCAATTATCGATAGAATGAACGATTGCGGGAGCTGGGAAGTGAATCCTTACCTACCGTCGGTGCAAAACGATTGGAAACGTCGAATATCACGTATTCGTGCCAATTATCGATAGAAAGAACGATTGCGGGAGCTGGTAAGTGAATCCTTACCTACCGTCGGTGCAAAATTATAGGAAACGTCGAATATCACGTATTCGTGCCAATTATCGATAGAAACAACGATTGCGGGAGCTGGGAAGTGAATCCTTACCTACCGTCGATGCAAAACGATTGGAAACATCGAAGAGAACGTATTCGTGCCAATTATGGATAGAAAGAACGATTGCAGGAGCTGGGAAGTGAATCCTTACCCACCGTCGGTGCAAAACGATTGGAAACATCGAATAGCACGTATTCGTGCAAATTATCGATAGAAAGAACGATTGCGGGAGCTGTGAAGTTAATCCTTACCTTCCGTCGGTGCAAAACGATTGGAAACGTCGAATATAACGTATTCGTGCCAATTATCGATAGAAAGAAGGATTGCGGGAGCTGGGAAGTGAATCCTTACCTCCCGTCGATGCAGAACGTTTGGAAACATCGAATATAGCTTAGTCGAGCCAATTATCGATAGACAGAACGATTGCGGGAGATGGGAGGTGAATCCTTACCTACGGTCGATGCAAAACGATTGGAAACATCGAATAGCACGTATTCGTGCCAATTATCGATAGAAAGAACGATTGCGGGAGCTGGGAAGTGAATCCTTACCTACCGTCGGTGCAAAATTTTTGGAAACGTCGAATATCACGTATTCGTGCCAATTATCGATAGAAGGAACGATGCGGGAGCTGGGAAGTGAATCCTTACGTACCGTCGATGCAAAACGATTGGAAACATCGATTATAACGTATTCGTTGCAATTATCGATAGAAACAACGATTGCGGGAGCTGGGAAGTGAATCCTTACCTACCGTCGATGCAAAACGTTTGGAAACATCGAATAGCACGTATTCGTGCCAATTATCGATACAATGAACGATTGCGGGAGCTGGGAAGTGAATCCTTACCTACCGTCGGTGCAAAACGATTGGAAACGTCGAATATCACGTATTCGTGCCAATTATCGATAGAAAGAACGATTGCGGGAGCTGGTAAGTGAATCCTTACCTACCGTCGGTGCAAAATTATAGGAAACGTCGAATATCACGTATTCGTGCCAATTATCGATAGAAACAACGATTGCGGGAGCTGGGAAGTGAATCCTTACCTACCGTCGATGCAAAACGATTGGAAACATCGAAGAGCACGTATTCGTGCCAATTATCGATAGAAAGAAGGATTGCGGGAGCTGGGAAGTGAATCCTTACCTCCCGTCGATGCAGAACGTTTGGAAACATCGAATATAGCTTAGTCGAGCCAATTATCGATAGAAAGAACAATTGCGGGAGCTGGGAAGTTAATCCTTACCTACCGTCGGTGCAAAACGATTGAAAACGTCGAATATAACGTATTCGTGCCAATTATCGATAGAAAGAACGATTGCGGGAGCTGGGAAGTGAATCGTTACCTACCGTCGATGCAAAACGATTGGAAACATCGATTATAACGTACTCGTGCCAATTATCGATAGAAAGAAGGATTGCGGGAGCTGGGAAGTGAAGCCTTACCTACCGTCGATGCAGAACGATGGGAAACATCGAATAGCACGTACTCGTGCCAATTACCGATAGACAGAACGATTGCGGGAGATGGTAGGTGAATCCTTACCTACGGTCGATGCAAAACGATTGGAAACATCGAATAGCACGTATTCGTGCCAATTATCGATAGAAAGAACGATTGCGGGAGCTGGGAAGTGAATCCTTACCTACCGTCGGTGCAAAATTTTTGGAAACGTCGAATATCACGTATTCGTGCCAATTATCGATAGAAGGAACGATGCGGGAGCTGGGAAGTGAATCCTTACGTACCGCCGATGCAAAACGATTGGAAACATCGATTATAACGTATTCGTGCCAATTATCGATAGAAAGAACGATTGCGGGATCTGGGAAGTGAATCCTTACCTATCGTCGATGCAAAACGATTGGAAACATCGAATAGCACGTATTCGTGCCAATTATCGATAGAAAGAACGATTGCGGGAGCTGGGAAGAGAATCCTTACCTACCGTCGGTGCAAAATTATTGGAAACGTCGAATATCACGTATTCGTGCCAATTATCGATAGAAGGAACGATGCGGGAGCTGGGAAGTGAATCCTTACCTACCGTCGGTGCAAAACGATTGGAAACGTCGAATATAACGTATTCGTGCCAATTATCGATATAAACAACGATTGCGGGAGCTGGGAAGCGAATCCTTACCTATCGTCGATGCAAAACGATTGGAAACATCGAATAGCACGTATTCGTGCCAAGTATCGATAGAAAGAACGATTGCGGGAGCTGGGAAGTGAATCCTTACCTACCGTCGGTGCAAAATTATAGGAAACGTCGAATATCACGTATTCGTGCCAATTATCGATAGAAACAACGATTGCGGGAGCTGGGAAGTGAATCCTTACCTACCGTCGATGCAAAACGATTGGAAACATCGAAGAGCACGTATTCGTGCCAATTATGGATAGAAAGAACGATTGCAGGAGCTGGGAAGTGAATCCTTACCCACCGTCGGTGCAAAACGATTGGAAACATCGAATAGCACGTATTCGTGCAAATTATCGATAGAAAGAACGATTGCGGGAGCTGTGAAGTTAATCCTTACCTTCCGTCGGTGCAAAACGATTGGAAACGTCGAATATAACGTATTCGTGCCAATTATCGATAGAAAGAAGGATTGCGGGAGCTGGGAAGTGAATCCTTACCTCCCGTCGATGCAGAACGTTTGGAAACATCGAATATAGCTTAGTCGAGCCAATTATCGATAGACAGAACGATTGCGGGAGATGGGAGGTGAATCCTTACCTACGGTCGATGCAAAACGATTGGAAACATCGAATAGCACGTATTCGTGCCAATTATCGATAGAAAGAACGATTGCGGGAGCTGGGAAGTGAATCCTTACCTACCGTCGGTGCAAAATTTTTGGAAACGTCGAATATCACGTATTCGTGCCAATTATCGATAGAAGGAACGATGCGGGAGCTGGGAAGTGAATCCTTACGTACCGTCGATGCAAAACGATTGGAAACATCGATTATAACGTATTCGTGGCAATTATCGATAGAAACAACGATTGCGGGAGCTGGGAAGTGAATCCTTACCTACCGTCGATGCAAAACGTTTGGAAACATCGAATAGCACGTATTCGTGCCAATTATCGATAGAAAGAACGATTGCGGGAGCTGGGAAGTGAATCCTTACCTACCGTCGGTGCAAAACGATTGGAAACGTCGAATATCACGTATTCGTGCCAATTATCGATAGAAAGAACGATTGCGGGAGCTGGGAAGTGAATCCTTACCTCCCGTCGATGCAGAACGATTGGAAACATCGAATATAACGTATTCGAACCAATTATCGATAGACAGAACGATTGCGGGAGATGGTAGGTGAATCCTTACCTACGGTCGATGCAAAACGATTGGAAACATCGAATAGCACGTATTCGTGCCAATTATCGATAGAAAGAACGATTGCGGGAGCTGGGAAGTGAATCCTTACCTACCGTCGGTGCAAAATTTTTGGAAACGTCGAATATCACGTATTCGTGCCAATTATCGATAGAAGGAACGATGCGGGAGCTGGGAAGTGAATCCTTACGTACCGCCGATGCAAAACGATTGGAAACATCGATTATAACGTATTCGTGCCAATTATCGATAGAAACAACGATTGCGGGAGCTGGGAAGTGAATCCTTACCTACCGTCGGTGCAAAATTATTGGAAACGTCGAATATCACGTATTCGTGCCAATTATCGATAGAAGGAACGATGCGGGAGCTGGGAAGTGAATCCTTACCTACCGTCGGTGCAAAACGATTGGAAACGTCGAATATAACGTATTCGTGCCAATTATCGATATAAACAACGATTGCGGGAGCTGGGAAGTGAATCCTTACCTATCGTCGATGCAAAACGATTGGAAACATCGAATAGCACGTATTCGTGCCAAGTATCGATAGAAAGAACGATTGCGGGAGCTGGGAAGTGAATCCTTACCTACCGTCGGTGCAAAATTATTGGAAACGTCGAATATCACGTATTCTTGCCAATTATCGATAGAAGGAACGATTGCGGGAGCTGGTAAGTGAATCCTTACCTACCGTCGGTGCAAAATTATAGGAAACGTCGAATATCACGTATTCGTGCCAATTATCGATAGAAACAACGATTGCGGGAGCTGGGAAGTGAATCCTTACCTACCGTCGATGCAAAACGATTGGAAACATCGAAGAGCACGTATTCGTGCCAATTATGGATAGAAAGAACGATTGCAGGAGCTGGGAAGTGAATCCTTACCCACCGTCGGTGCAAAACGATTGGAAACATCGAATAGCACGTATTCGTGCAAATTATCGATAGAAAGAACGATTGCGGGAGCTGTGAAGTTAATCCTTACCTTCCGTCGGTGCAAAACGATTGGAAACGTCGAATATAACGTATTCGTGCCAATTATCGATAGAAAGAAGGATTGCGGGAGCTGGGAAGTGAATCCTTACCTCCCGTCGATGCAGAACGTTTGGAAACATCGAATATAGCTTAGTCGAGCCAATTATCGATAGACAGAACGATTGCGGGAGATGGGAGGTGAATCCTTACCTACGGTCGATGCAAAACGATTGGAAACATCGAATAGCACGTATTCGTGCCAATTATCGATAGAAAGAACGATTGCGGGAGCTGGGAAGTGAATCCTTACCTACCGTCGGTGCAAAATTTTTGGAAACGTCGAATATCACGTATTCGTGCCAATTATCGATAGAAGGAACGATGCGGGAGCTGGGAAGTGAATCCTTACGTACCGTCGATGCAAAACGATTGGAAACATCGATTATAACGTATTCGTGGCAATTATCGATAGAAACAACGATTGCGGGAGCTGGGAAGTGAATCCTTACCTACCGTCGATGCAAAACGTTTGGAAACATCGAATAGCACGTATTCGTGCCAATTATCGATAGAATGAACGATTGCGGGAGCTGGGAAGTGAATCCTTACCTACCGTCGGTGCAAAACGATTGGAAACGTCGAATATCACGTATTCGTGCCAATTATCGATAGAAAGAACGATTGCGGGAGCTGGGAAGTGAATCCTTACCTCCCGTCGATGCAGAACGATTGGAAACATCGAATATAACGTATTCGAACCAATTATCGATAGACAGAACGATTGCGGGAGATGGTAGGTGAATCCTTACCTACGGTCGATGCAAAACGATTGGAAACATCGAATAGCACGTATTCGTGCCAATTATCGATAGAAAGAACGATTGCGGGAGCTGGGAAGTGAATCCTTACCTACCGTCGGTGCAAAATTTTTGGAAACGTCGAATATCACGTATTCGTGCCAATTATCGATAGAAGGAACGATGCGGGAGCTGGGAAGTGAATCCTTACGTACCGCCGATGCAAAACGATTGGAAACATCGATTATAACGTATTCGTGCCAATTATCGATAGAAACAACGATTGCGGGAGCTGGGAAGTGAATCCTTACCTATCGTCGATGCAAAACGATTGGAAACATCGAATAGCACGTATTCGTGCCAATTATCGATAGAAAGAACGATTGCGGGAGCTGGGAAGAGAATCCTTACCTACCGTCGGTGCAAAATTATTGGAAACGTCGAATATCACGTATTCGTGCCAATTATCGATAGAAGGAACGATGCGGGAGCTGGGAAGTGAATCCTTACCTACCGTCGGTGCAAAACGATTGGAAACGTCGAATATAACGTATTCGTGCCAATTATCGATATAAACAACGATTGCGGGAGCTGGGAAGTGAATCCTTACCTATCGTCGATGCAAAACGATTGGAAACATCGAATAGCACGTATTCGTGCCAAGTATCGATAGAAAGAACGATTGCGGGAGCTGGGAAGTGAATCCTTACCTACCGTCGGTGCAAAATTATTGGAAACGTCGAATATCACGTATTCTTGCCAATTATCGATAGAAGGAACGATTGCGGGAGCTGGTAAGTGAATCCTTACCTACCGTCGGTGCAAAATTATAGGAAACGTCGAATATCACGTATTCGTGCCAATTATCGATAGAAACAACGATTGCGGGAGCTGGGAAGTGAATCCTTACCTACCGTCGATGCAAAACGATTGGAAACATCGAAGAGCACGTATTCGTGCCAATTATGGATAGAAAGAACGATTGCAGGAGCTGGGAAGTGAATCCTTACCCACCGTCGGTGCAAAACGATTGGAAACATCGAATAGCACGTATTCGTGCAAATTATCGATAGAAAGAACGATTGCGGGAGCTGTGAAGTTAATCCTTACCTTCCGTCGGTGCAAAACGATTGGAAACGTCGAATATAACGTATTCGTGCCAATTATCGATAGAAAGAAGGATTGCGGGAGCTGGGAAGTGAATCCTTACCTCCCGTCGATGCAGAACGTTTGGAAACATCGAATATAGCTTAGTCGAGCCAATTATCGATAGACAGAACGATTGCGGGAGATGGGAGGTGAATCCTTACCTACGGTCGATGCAAAACGATTGGAAACATCGAATAGCACGTATTCGTGCCAATTATCGATAGAAAGAACGATTGCGGGAGCTGGGAAGTGAATCCTTACCTACCGTCGGTGCAAAATTTTTGGAAACGTCGAATATCACGTATTCGTGCCAATTATCGATAGAAGGAACGATGCGGGAGCTGGGAAGTGAATCCTTACGTACCGTCGATGCAAAACGATTAGAAACATCGATTATAACGTATTCGTGGCAATTATCGATAGAAACAACGATTGCGGGAGCTGGGAAGTGAATCCTTACCTACCGTCGATGCAAAACGTTTGGAAACATCGAATAGCACGTATTCGTGCCAATTATCGATAGAATGAACGATTGCGGGAGCTGGGAAGTGAATCCTTACCTACCGTCGGTGCAAAACGATTGGAAACGTCGAATATCACGTATTCGTGCCAATTATCGATAGAAAGAACGATTGCGGGAGCTGGGAAGTGAATCCTTACCTCCCGTCGATGCAGAACGATTGGAAACATCGAATATAACGTATTCGAACCAATTATCGATAGACAGAACGATTGCGGGAGATGGTAGGTGAATCCTTACCTACGGTCGATGCAAAACGATTGGAAACATCGAATAGCACGTATTCGTGCCAATTATCGATAGAAAGAACGATTGCGGGAGCTGGGAAGTGAATCCTTACCTACCGTCGGTGCAAAATTTTTGGAAACGTCGAATATCACGTATTCGTGCCAATTATCGATAGAAGGAACGATGCGGGAGCTGGGAAGTGAATCCTTACGTACCGCCGATGCAAAACGATTGGAAACATCGATTATAACGTATTCGTGCCAATTATCGATAGAAACAACGATTGCGGGAGCTGGGAAGTGAATCCTTACCTATCGTCGATGCAAAACGATTGGAAACATCGAATAGCACGTATTCGTGCCAATTATCGATAGAAAGAACGATTGCGGGAGCTGGGAAGAGAATCCTTACCTACCGTCGGTGCAAAATTATTGGAAACGTCGAATATCACGTATTCGTGCCAATTATCGATAGAAGGAACGATGCTGGAGCTGGGAAGTGAATCCTTACCTACCGTCGGTGCAAAACGATTGGAAACGTCGAATATAACGTATTCGTGCCAATTATCGATATAAACAACGATTGCGGGAGCTGGGAAGTGAATCCTTACCTATCGTCGATGCAAAACGATTGGAAACATCGAATAGCACGTATTCGTGCCAAGTATCGATAGAAGGAACGATTGCGGGAGCTGGTAAGTGAATCCTTACCTACCGTCGGTGCAAAATTATAGGAAACGTCGAATATCACGTATTCGTGCCAATTATCGATAGAAGGAACGATTGCGGGAGCTGGTAAGTGAATCCTTACCTACCGTCGGTGCAAAATTATAGGAAACGTCGAATATCACGTATTCGTGCCAATTATCGATAGAAACAACGATTGCGGGAGCTGGGAAGTGAATCCTTACCTACCGTCGATGCAAAACGTTTGGAAACATCGAAGAGCACGTATTCGTGCCAATTATGGATAGAAAGAACGATTGCAGGAGCTGGGAAGTGAATCCTTACCCACCGTCGGTGCAAAACGATTGGAAACATCGAATAGCACGTATTCGTGCAAATTATCGATAGAAAGAACGATTGCGGGAGCTGTGAAGTTAATCCTTACCTTCCGTCGGTGCAAAACGATTGGAAACGTCGAATATAACGTATTCGTGCCAATTATCGATAGAAAGAAGGATTGCGGGAGCTGGGAAGTGAATCCTTACCTCCCGTCGATGCAGAACGTTTGGAAACATCGAATATAGCTTAGTCGAGCCAATTATCGATAGACAGAACGATTGCGGGAGATGGGAGGTGAATCCTTACCTACGGTCGATGCAAAACGATTGGAAACATCGAATAGCACGTATTCGTGCCAATTATCGATAGAAAGAACGATTGCGGGAGCTGGGAAGTGAATCCTTACCTACCGTCGGTGCAAAATTTTGGAAACGTCGAATATCACGTATTCGTGCCAATTATCGATAGAAGGAACGATGCGGGAGCTGGGAAGTGAATCCTTACGTACCGTCGATGCAAAACGATTGGAAACATCGATTATAACGTATTCGTAGCAATTATCGATAGAAACAACGATTGCGGGAGCTGGGAAGTGAATCCTTACCTACCGTCGATGCAAAACGTTTGGAAACATCGAATAGCACGTATTCGTGCCAATTATCGATAGAATGAACGATTGCGGGAGCTGGGAAGTGAATCCTTACCTACCGTCGGTGCAAAACGATTGGAAACGTCGAATATCACGTATTCGTGCCAATTATCGATAGAAAGAACGATTGCGGGAGCTGGTAAGTGAATCCTTACCTACCGTCGGTGCAAAATTATAGGAAACGTCGAATATCACGTATTCGTGCCAATTATCGATAGAAACAACGATTGCGGGAGCTGGGAAGTGAATCCTTACCTACCGTCGATGCAAAACGATTGGAAACATCGAAGAGCACGTATTCGTGCCAATTATCGATAGAAAGAAGGATTGCGGGAGCTGGGAAGTGAATCCTTACCTCCCGTCGATGCAGAACGTTTGGAAACATCGAATATAGCTTAGTCGAGCCAATTATCGATAGAAAGAACAATTGCGGGAGCTGGGAAGTTAATCCTTACCTACCGTCGGTGCAAAACGATTGAAAACGTCGAATATAACGTATTCGTGCCAATTATCGATAGAAAGAACGATTGCGGGAGCTGGGAAGTGAATCCTTACCTCCCATCGATGCAGATCGATTGGAAACATCGAATAGCACGTATTCGTGCCAATTATCGATAGAAAGAACGATTGCGGGAGCTGGGAAGTGAATCCTTACGTACCGTCGATGCAAAACGATTGGAAACATCGATTATAACGTATTCGAGCCAATTATCGATAGACAGCACGATTGCGGGAGATGGGAGGTAAATCCTTACCTACGGTCGATGCAAAACGATTGGAAACATCGAATAGCACGTATTCGTGCCAATTATCGATAGAAAGAACGATTGCGGGAGCTGGGAAGTGAATCCTTACCTACCGTCGGTGCAAAATTATTGGAAACGTCGAATATCACGTATTCGTGCCAATTATCGATAGAAGGAACGATGCGGGAGCTGGGAAGTGAATCCTTACGTACCGTCGATGCAAAACGATTGGAAACATCGATTATAACGTATTCGTGCCAATTATCGATAGAAACAACGATTGCGGGAGCTGGGAAGTGAATCCTTACCTTCCGTCGATGCAAAACGATTGGAACGTTCGATTATAACGTATTCGTGCCAATTATCGATAGAAACAACGATTGCGGGAGCTGGGAAGTGAATCCTTACCTCCCATCAATGCAGATCGATTGGAAACATCGAATATCACTTATTCGTGCCAATTATCGATAGAAAGAACGATTGCGGGAGCTGGGAAGTGAATCCTTACCTACCGTCGATGCAAAACGATTGGAAACATCGATTATAACGTATTCGTGCCAATTATCCATAGAAAGAACGATTGCGGGAGCTGGGAAGTGAATCCTTACATACCGTCGGTGCAAAACGATTGGAAACGTCGAATATCACGTATTCGTGCCAATTATCGATAGAAGGAACGATGCGGGAGCTGGGAAGTGAATCCTTACGTACCGTCGATGCAAAACGATTGGAAACGTCGAATATAACGTACTCGTGCCAATTATCGATAGAATGAACGATTGCGTGAGCTGGGAAGTGAATCCTTACCTTCCGTCGATGCCTAACCATTGGAACGTTCGATTATAACGTATTCGTGCCAATTATCGATAGAAACAACGATTGCGGGAGCTGGGAAGTGAATCCTTACCTCCCGTCGATGCAGATCGATTGGAAACATCGAATATCACGCATTCGTGCCAATTATCGATAGAAACAACGATTGCGGGAGCTGGGAAGTTAATCCTTACCTACCGTCGGTGCAAAACGATTGAAAACGTCGAATATAATGTATTCGTGCCAATTATCGATAGAAAGAACGATTGCGGGAGCTGGGAAGTGAATCGTTACCTACGGTCGATGCAAAACGATTGGAAACATCGAATAGCACGTATTCGTGCCAATTATCGATAGAAACAACGATTGCGGGAGCTGGGAAGTGAATCCTTACCTCCCATCGATGCAGATCGATTGGAAACATCGAATATCACTTATTCGTGCCAATTATCGATAGAAACAACGATTGCGGGAGCTGGGAAGTGAATCCTTACCTACCGTCGATGCAAAACGATTGGAAACATCGAATAGAACGTATTCGTGCCAATTATCCATAGAAAGAACGATTGCGGGAGCTGGGAAGTGAATCCTTACGTACCGTCGATGCAAAACGATTGGAAACATCGAATATAACGTACTCGTGCCAATTATCGATAGAATGAACGATTGCGTGAGCTGGGAAGTGAATCCTTACCTTCCGTCGATGCCTAACCATTGGAACGTTCGATTATAACGTATTCGTGCCAATTATCGATAGAAACAACGATTGCGGGAGCTGGGAAGTGAATCCTTACCTCCCGTCGATGCAGATCGATTGGAAACATCGAATATCACGCATTCGTGCCAATTATCGATAGAAACAACGATTGCGGGAGCTGGGAAGTTAATCCTTACCTACCGTCGGTGCAAAACGATTGAAAACGTCGAATATAACGTATTTGTGCCAATTATCGATAGAAAGAACGATTGCGGGAGCTGGGAAGTGAATCGTTACCTACGGTCGATGCAAAACGATTGGAAACATCGAATAGCACGTATTCGTGCCAATTATCGATAGAAACAACGATTGCGGGAGCTGGGAAGTGAATCCTCACCTCCCATCGATGCAGATCGATTGGAAACATCGAATATCACTTATTCGTGCCAATTATCGATAGAAACAACGATTGCGGGAGCTGGGAAGTGAATCCTTACCTACCGTCGATGCAAAACGATTGGAAACATCGAATAGAACGTATTCGTGCCAATTATCCATAGAAAGAACGATTGCGGGAGCTGGGAAGTGAATCCTTACATACCGTCGGTGCAAAACGATTGGAAACGTCGAATATCACGTATTCGTGCCAATTATCGATAGAAGGAACGATGCGGGAGCTGGGAAGTGAATCCTTACCTCCCGTCGATGCAGATCGATTGGAAACATCGAATATCACGTATTCGTGCCAATTATCGATAGAAACAACGATTGCGGGAGCTGGGAAGTGAATCCTTACCTACCGTCGGTGCAAAACGATTGGAAACATTGAATAGCACGTATTCGTGCCAATTATCGATAGAAAGAAAGATTGCGGGAGCTGGGAACTTAATCCTTACCTACCGTCGGTGCAAAACGATTGGAACCGTCGAATATCACGTATTCGTGCCAATTATCGATAGAAAGAACGACTGCGGGAGCTGGGAAGTGAAACCTTACCTACCGTCGACGCAAAACGATTGGAAACATCGATTATAACGTATTCGTGCCAATTATCGATAGAAACAACGATTGCGGGAGCTGGGAAGTGAATCCTTACCTACCGTCGATGCAAAACGATTGGAAACATCGAAGAGCACGTATTCGTGCCAATTATCGATAGAAAGAACGATTGCGGGAGCTGTGAAGTTAATCCTTACCTTCCGTCGGTGCAAAACGATTGGAAACGTCGAATATAACGTATTCGTGCCAATTATCGATAGAAAGAAGGATTGCGGGAGCTGGGAAGTGAATCCTTACCTCCCGTCGATGCAGAACGTTTGGAAACATCGAATATAGCTTAGTCGAGCCAATTATCGATAGAAAGAACAATTGCGGGAGCTGGGAAGTGAATCCTTACCTATCGTCGATGCAAAACGATTGGAAAGATCGAATAGAACGTATTCGTGCCAATTATCGATAGAAAGAACGATTGCGGGAGCTGGGAAGTGAATCCTTACCTACCGTCGGTGCAAAATTATTGGAAACGTCGAATATCACGTATTCGTGCCAATTATCGATAGAAGGAACGATGCGGGAGCTGGGAAGTGAATCCTTACGTACCGTCGATGCAAAACGATTGGAAACATCGATTATAACGTATTCGTGCCAATTATCGATAGAAACAACGATTGCGGGAGCTGGGAAGTGAATCCTTACCTTCCGTCGATGCAAAACGATTGGAACGTTCGATTATAACGTATTCGTGCCAATTATCGATAGAAACAACGATTGCGGGAGCTGGGAAGTGAATCCTTACCTCCCATCGATGCAGATCGATTGGAAACATCGAATATCACTTATTCGTGCCAATTATCGATAGAAAGAACGATTGCGGGAGCTGGGAAGTGAATCCTTACCTTCCGTCGGTGCAAAACGATTGGAAACGTCGAATATAACGTATTCGTGCCAATTATCGATAGAAAGAAGGATTGCGGGAGCTGGGAAGTGAATCCTTACCTCCCGTCGATGCAGAACGTTTGGAAACATCGAATATAGCTTAGTCGAGCCAATTATCGATAGAAAGAACAATTGCGGGAGCTGGGAAGTTAATCCTTACCTACCGTCGGTGCAAAACGATTGAAAACGTCGAATATAACGTATTCGTGCCAATTATCGATAGAAAGAACGATTGCGGGAGCTGGGAAGTGAATCGTTACCTACCGTCGATGCAAAACGATTGGAAACATCGAATATCACGCATTCGTGCCAATTATCGATAGAAACAACGATTGCGGGAGCTGGGAAGTTAATCCTTACCTACCGTCGGTGCAAAACGATTGAAAACGTCGAATATAATGTATTCGTGCCAATTATCGATAGAAAGAACGATTGCGGGAGCTGGGAAGTGAATCGTTACCTACGGTCGATGCAAAACGATTGGAAACATCGAATAGCACGTATTCGTGCCAATTATCGATAGAAACAACGATTGCGGGAGCTGGGAAGTGAATCCTTACCTCCCATCGATGCAGATCGATTGGAAACATCGAATATCACTTATTCGTGCCAATTATCGATAGAAACAACGATTGCGGGAGCTGGGAAGTGAATCCTTACCTACCGTCGATGCAAAACGATTGGAAACATCGAATAGAACGTATTCGTGCCAATTATCCATAGAAAGAACGATTGCGGGAGCTGGGAAGTGAATCCTTACGTACCGTCGATGCAAAACAATTGGAAACGTCGAATATAACGTACTCGTGCCAATTATCGATAGAATGAACGATTGCGTGAGCTGGGAAGTGAATCCTTACCTTCCGTCGATGCCTAACCATTGGAACGTTCGATTATAACGTATTCGTGCCAATTATCGATAGAAACAACGATTGCGGGAGCTGGGAAGTGAATCCTTACCTCCCGTCGATGCAGATCGATTGGAAACATCGAATATCACGCATTCGTGCCAATTATCGATAGAAACAACGATTGCGGGAGCTGGGAAGTTAATCCTTACCTACCGTCGGTGCAAAACGATTGAAAACGTCGAATATAACGTATTCGTGCCAATTATCGATAGAAAGAACGATTGCGGGAGCTGGGAAGTGAATCGTTACCTACGGTCGATGCAAAACGATTGGAAACATCGAATAGCACGTATTCGTGCCAATTATCGATAGAAACAACGATTGCGGGAGCTGGGAAGTGAATCCTCACCTCCCATCGATGCAGATCGATTGGAAACATCGAATATCACTTATTCGTGCCAATTATCGATAGAAACAACGATTGCGGGAGCTGGGAAGTGAATCCTTACCTACCGTCGATGCAAAACGATTGGAAACATCGAATAGAACGTATTCGTGCCAATTATCCATAGAAAGAACGATTGCGGGAGCTGGGAAGTGAATCCTTACATACCGTCGGTGCAAAACGATTGGAAACGTCGAATATCACGTATTCGTGCCAATTATCGATAGAAGGAACGATGCGGGAGCTGGGAAGTGAATCCTTACCTCCCGTCGATGCAGATCGATTGGAAACATCGAATATCACGTATTCGTGCCAATTATCGATAGAAACAACGATTGCGGGAGCTGGGAAGTGAATCCTTACCTACCGTCGGTGCAAAACGATTGGAAACATTGAATAGCACGTATTCGTGCCAATTATCGATAGAAAGAAAGATTGCGGGAGCTGGGAACTTAATCCTTACCTACCGTCGGTGCAAAACGATTGGAACCGTCGAATATCACGTATTCGTGCCAATTATCGATAGAAAGAACGACTGCGGGAGCTGGGAAGTGAAACCTTACCTACCGTCGACGCAAAACGATTGGAAACATCGATTATAACGTATTCGTGCCAATTATCGATAGAAACAACGATTGCGGGAGCTGGGAAGTGAATCCTTACCTACCGTCGATGCAAAACGATTGGAAACATCGAAGAGCACGTATTCGTGCCAATTATCGATAGAAAGAACGATTGCGGGAGCTGTGAAGTTAATCCTTACCTTCCGTCGGTGCAAAACGATTGGAAACGTCGAATATAACGTATTCGTGCCAATTATCGATAGAAAGAAGGATTGCGGGAGCTGGGAAGTGAATCCTTACCTCCCGTCGATGCAGAACGTTTGGAAACATCGAATATAGCTTAGTCGAGCCAATTATCGATAGAAAGAACAATTGCGGGAGCTGGGAAGTGAATCCTTACCTATCGTCGATGCAAAACGATTGGAAAGATCGAATAGAACGTATTCGTGCCAATTATCGATAGAAAGAACGATTGCGGGAGCTGGGAAGTGAATCCTTACCTACCGTCGGTGCAAAATTATTGGAAACGTCGAATATCACGTATTCGTGCCAATTATCGATAGAAGGAACGATGCGGGAGCTGGGAAGTGAATCCTTACGTACCGTCGATGCAAAACGATTGGAAACATCGATTATAACGTATTCGTGCCAATTATCGATAGAAACAACGATTGCGGGAGCTGGGAAGTGAATCCTTACCTTCCGTCGATGCAAAACGATTGGAACGTTCGATTATAACGTATTCGTGCCAATTATCGATAGAAACAACGATTGCGGGAGCTGGGAAGTGAATCCTTACCTCCCATCGATGCAGATCGATTGGAAACATCGAATATCACTTATTCGTGCCAATTATCGATAGAAAGAACGATTGCGGGAGCTGGGAAGTGAATCCTTACCTTCCGTCGGTGCAAAACGATTGGAAACGTCGAATATAACGTATTCGTGCCAATTATCGATAGAAAGAAGGATTGCGGGAGCTGGGAAGTGAATCCTTACCTCCCGTCGATGCAGAACGTTTGGAAACATCGAATATAGCTTAGTCGAGCCAATTATCGATAGAAAGAACAATTGCGGGAGCTGGGAAGTTAATCCTTACCTACCGTCGGTGCAAAACGATTGAAAACGTCGAATATAACGTATTCGTGCCAATTATCGATAGAAAGAACGATTGCGGGAGCTGGGAAGTGAATCGTTACCTACCGTCGATGCAAAACGATTGGAAACATCGATTATAACGTATTCGTGCCAATTATCGATAGAAAGAAGGATTGCGGGAGCTGGGAAGTGAAGCCTTACCTACCGTCGATGCAGAACGATGGGAAACATCGAATAGCACGTACTCGTGCCAATTACCGACAGAAAGAACGATTGCGTGGGCTGGGCAGTGAAGACTTACCTACCGTCGATGCAGAACGATGGGAAACATCGAATAGCACGTATTCGTGCCAATTATCCATAGAAAGAACAATTGCGGGAGCTGGGAAGTGAATCCTTACCTCCCGTCGATGCAGAACGATTGGAAACATCGAATATAACGTATACGAGCCAATTATCGATAGACAGAACGCTTGCGGGAGATGGGAGGTGAATCCTTACCTACGGTCGATGCAAAACGATTGGAAACATCGAATAGCACGTATTCGTGCCAATTATCGATAGAAAGAACGATTGCGGGAGCTGGGAAGTGAATCCTTACCTACCGTCGGTGCAAAATTTTTGGAAACGTCGAATATCACGTATTCGTGCCAATTATCGATAGAAGGAACGATGCGGGAGCTGGGAAGTGAATACTTACGTACCGTCGATGCAAAACGATTGGAAACATCGATTATAACGTATTCGTGCCAATTATCGATAGAAACAACGATTGCGGGAGCTGGGAAGTGAATCCTTACCTATCGTCGATGCAAAACGATTGGAAACATCGAATAGCACGTATTCGTGCCAATTATCGATAGAAAGAACGATTGCGGGAGCTGGGAAGTGAATCCTTACCTACCGTCGGTGCAAAACGATTGGAAACGTCGAATATAACGTATTCGTGCCAATTATCGATATAAACAACGATTGCGGGAGCTGGGAAGTGAATCCTTACCTATCGTCGATGCAAAACGATTGGAAACATCGAATAGCACGTATTCGTGCCAATTATCGATAGAAAGAACGATTGCGGGAGCTGGGAAGTGAATCCTTACCTACCGTCGGTGCAAAATTATTGGAAACGTCGAATATCACGTATTCGTGCCAATTATCGATAGAAGGAACGATGCGGGAGCTGGGAAGTGAATCCTTACGTACCGTCGATGCAAAACGATTGGAAACATCGATTATAACGTATTCGTGCCAATTATCGATAGAAACAACGATTGCGGGAGCTGGGAAGTAAATCCTTACCTACCGTCGATGCAAAACGATTGGAAACATCGAATAGCACGTATTCGTGCCAATTATCGATAGAAAGAACGATTGCGGGAGTTGGGAAGTGAATCCTTACCTACCGTCGGTGCAAAACGATTGGAAACGTCGAATATAACGTATTCGTGCCAATTATCGATAGAATGAACGATTGCTGGAGCTGGGAAGTGAATCCTTACCTACCGTCGGTGCAAAACGATTGAAAACATCGAATAGCACGTATTCGTGCCAATTATCGATAGAAAGAACGATTGCGGGAGCTGGGAAGTTAATCCTTACCTACCGTCGGTGCAAAACGATTGGAAACGTCGAATATAACGTATTCGTGCCAATTATTTATAGAAAGAAGGATTGCGGGAGCTGGGAAGTGAATCCTTACCTACCGTCGATGCAAACCGATTGGAAACATCGAATAGCACGTATTCGTGCCAATTATCGATAGAAAAAACGATTGCGGGAGCTGGGAAGTGAATCCTTACCTCCCGTCGATGCAGAACGTTTGGAAACATCGAATATAGCTTATTCGAGCCAATTATCGATAGCAAGAACGATTGCGGGAGCTGGCAAGTTAATCCTTACCTACCGTCGGTGCAAAACGATTGAAAACGTCAAATATCACGTATTCGTGCCAATTATCGATAGAAGGAACGATGCGGGAGCTGGGAAGTGAATCCTTACGTACCGTCGATGCAAAACGATTGGAAACATCGATTATAACGTATTCGTGGCAATTATCGATAGAAACAACGATTGCGGGAGCTGTGAAGTTAATCCTTACCTTCCGTCGGTGCAAAACGATTGGAAACGTCGAATATAACGTATTTGTGCCAATTATCGATAGAATGAACGATTGCTGGAGCTGGGAAGTGAATCCTTTCCTACCGTCGGTGCAAAACGATTGAAAACATCGAATAGCACGTATTCGTGCCAATTATCGATAGAAAGAACGATTGCGGGAGCTGGGAAGTTAATCCTTACCTACCGTCGGTGCAAAACGATTGGAAACGTCGAATATAACGTATTCGTGCCAATTATTTATAGAAAGAAGGATTGCGGGAGCTGGGAAGTGAATCCTTACCTACCGTCGATGCAAACCGATTGGAAACATCGAATAGCACGTATTCGTGCCAATTATCGATAGAAAAAACGATTGCGGGAGCTGGGAAGTGAATCCTTACCTCCCGTCGATGCAGAACGTTTGGAAACATCGAATATAGCTTATTCGAGCCAATTATCGATAGCAAGAACGATTGCGGGAGCTGGCAAGTTAATCCTTACCTACCGTCGGTGCAAAACGATTGAAAACGTCAAATATCACGTATTCGTGCCAATTATCGATAGAAGGAACGATGCGGGAGCTGGGAAGTGAATCCTTACGTACCGTCGATGCAAAACGATTGGAAACATCGATTATAACGTATTCGTGGCAATTATCGATAAAAACAACGATTGCGGGAGCTGTGAAGTTAATCCTTACCTTCCGTCGGTGCAAAACGATTGGAAACGTCGAATATAACGTATTCGTGCCAATTATCGATAGAAACAACGATTGCGGGAGCTGGGAAGTGAATCCTTACCTACCGTCGATGCAAAACGATTGGAAACATCGAATATCACTTATTCGTGCCAATTATCGATAGAAAGAACGATTGCGGGAGCTGGGAAGTGAATCCTTACCTACCGTCGATGCAAAACGATTGGAAACATCGATTATAACGTATTCGTGCCAATTATCGATAGAAACAACGATTGCGGGAGCTGGGAAGTGAATCCTTACCTTCCGTCGATGCAAAACGATTGGAACGTTCGATTACAACGTATTCGTGCCAATTATCGATAGAAACAACGATTGCGGGAGCTGGGAAGTGAATCCTTACCTCCCATCGATGCAAAACGATTGGAAACATCGAATATCACTTATTCGTGCCAATTATCGATAGAAAGAACGATTGCGGGAGCTGGGAAGTGAATCCTTAGCTACCGTCGATGCAAAACGATTGGAAACATCGATTATAACGTATTCGTGCCAATTATCAATAGAAAGAACGATTGCGGGAGCTGGGAAGTGAATCCTTACATACCGTCGGTGCAAAACGATTGGAAACGTCGAATATCACGTATTCGTGCCAATTATCGATAAAAGGAACGATGCGGGAGCTGGGAAGTGAATCCTTACCTCCCGTCGATGCAGATCGATTGGAAACATCGAATATCACGTATTCGTGCCAATTATCGATAGAAAGAAAGATTGCGGGAGATGGGAAGTTAATCCTTACCTACCGTCGGTGCAAAACGATTGGAAACGTCGAATATCACGTATTCGTGCCAATTATCGATAGAAAGAACGACTGCGGGAGCTGGGAAGTGAAACCTTACCTACCGTCGACGCAAAACGATTGGAAACATCGATTATAACGTATTCGTGCCAATTATCGATAGAAAGAACGATTGCAGGAGCTGGGAAGTGAATCCTTACCCACCGTCGGTGCAAAACGATTGGAAACATCGAATAGCACGTATTCGTGCCAATTATCGTTAGAAAGAACGATTGCGGGAGCTGTGAAGTTAATCCTTACCTTCCGTCGGTGCAAAACGATTGGAAACGTCGAATATAACGTATTCGTGCCAATTATCGATAGAAAGAAGGATTGCGGGAGCTGGGAAGTGAATCCTTACCTCCCGTCGATGCAGAACGTTTGGAAACATCGAATATAGCTTAGTCGAGCCAATTATCGATAGAAAGAACAATTGCGGGAGCTGGGAAGTTAATCCTTACCTACCGTCGGTGCAAAACGATTGAAAACGTCGAATATAACGTATTCGTGCCAATTATCGATAGAAAGAACGATTGCGGGAGCTGGGAAGTGAATCGTTACCTACCGTCGATGCAAAACGATTGGAAACATCGATTATAACGTATTCGTGCCAATTATCGATAGAAAGAAGGATTGCGGGAGCTGGGAAGTGAAGCCTTACCTACCGTCGATGCAGAACGATGGGAAACATCGAATAGCACGTACTCGTGCCAATTACCGACAGAAAGAACGATTGCGTGGGCTGGGCAGTGAAGACTTACCTACCGTCGATGCAGAACGATGGGAAACATCGAATAGCACGTATTCGTGCCAATTATCCATAGAAAGAACAATTGCGGGAGCTGGGAAGTGAATCCTTACCTCCCGTCGATGCAGAACGATTGGAAACATCGAATATAACGTATACGAGCCAATTATCGATAGACAGAACGCTTGCGGGAGATGGGAGGTGAATCCTTACCTACGGTCGATGCAAAACGATTGGAAACATCGAATAGCACGTATTCGTGCCAATTATCGATAGAAAGAACGATTGCGGGAGCTGGGAAGTGAATCCTTACCTACCGTCGGTGCAAAATTTTTGGAAACGTCGAATATCACGTATTCGTGCCAATTATCGATAGAAGGAACGATGCGGGAGCTGGGAAGTGAATACTTACGTACCGTCGATGCAAAACGATTGGAAACATCGATTATAACGTATTCGTGCCAATTATCGATAGAAACAACGATTGCGGGAGCTGGGAAGTGAATCCTTACCTATCGTCGATGCAAAACGATTGGAAACATCGAATAGCACGTATTCGTGCCAATTATCGATAGAAAGAACGATTGCGGGAGCTGGGAAGTGAATCCTTACCTACCGTCGGTGCAAAACGATTGGAAACGTCGAATATAACGTATTCGTGCCAATTATCGATATAAACAACGATTGCGGGAGCTGGGAAGTGAATCCTTACCTATCGTCGATGCAAAACGATTGGAAACATCGAATAGCACGTATTCGTGCCAATTATCGATAGAAAGAACGATTGCGGGAGCTGGGAAGTGAATGCTTACCTACCGTCGGTGCAAAATTATTGGAAACGTCGAATATCACGTATTCGTGCCAATTATCGATAGAAACAACGATTGCGGGAGCTGGGAAGTAAATCCTTACCTACCGTCGATGCAAAACGATTGGAAACATCGAATAGCACGTATTCGTGCCAATTATCGATAGAAAGAACGATTGCGGGAGTTGGGAAGTGAATCCTTACCTACCGTCGGTGCAAAACGATTGGAAACGTCGAATATAACGTATTCGTGCCAATTATCGATAGAATGAACGATTGCTGGAGCTGGGAAGTGAATCCTTACCTACCGTCGGTGCAAAACGATTGAAAACATCGAATAGCACGTATTCGTGCCAATTATCGATAGAAAGAACGATTGCGGGAGCTGGGAAGTTAATCCTTACCTACCGTCGGTGCAAAACGATTGGAAACGTCGAATATAACGTATTCGTGCCAATTATTTATAGAAAGAAGGATTGCGGGAGCTGGGAAGTGAATCCTTACCTACCGTCGATGCAAACCGATTGGAAACATCGAATAGCACGTATTCGTGCCAATTATCGATAGAAAAAACGATTGCGGGAGCTGGGAAGTGAATCCTTACCTCCCGTCGATGCAGAACGTTTGGAAACATCGAATATAGCTTATTCGAGCCAATTATCGATAGCAAGAACGATTGCGGGAGCTGGCAAGTTAATCCTTACCTACCGTCGGTGCAAAACGATTGAAAACGTCAAATATCACGTATTCGTGCCAATTATCGATAGAAGGAACGATGCGGGAGCTGGGAAGTGAATCCTTACGTACCGTCGATGCAAAACGATTGGAAACATCGATTATAACGTATTCGTGGCAATTATCGATAGAAACAACGATTGCGGGAGCTGTGAAGTTAATCCTTACCTTCCGTCGGTGCAAAACGATTGGAAACGTCGAATATAACGTATTTGTGCCAATTATCGATAGAATGAACGATTGCTGGAGCTGGGAAGTGAATCCTTACCTACCGTCGGTGCAAAACGATTGAAAACATCGAATAGCACGTATTCGTGCCAATTATCGATAGAAAGAACGATTGCGGGAGCTGGGAAGTTAATCCTTACCTACCGTCGGTGCAAAACGATTGGAAACGTCGAATATAACGTATTCGTGCCAATTATTTATAGAAAGAAGGATTGCGGGAGCTGGGAAGTGAATCCTTACCTACCGTCGATGCAAACCGATTGGAAACATCGAATAGCACGTATTCGTGCCAATTATCGATAGAAAAAACGATTGCGGGAGCTGGGAAGTGAATCCTTACCTCCCGTCGATGCAGAACGTTTGGAAACATCGAATATAGCTTATTCGAGCCAATTATCGATAGCAAGAACGATTGCGGGAGCTGGCAAAGTTAATCCTTACCTACCGTCGGTGCAAAACGATTGAAAACGTCAAATATCACGTATTCGTGCCAATTATCGATAGAAGGAACGATGCGGGAGCTGGGAAGTGAATCCTTACGTACCGTCGATGCAAAACGATTGGAAACATCGATTATAACGTATTCGTGGCAATTATCGATAGAAACAACGATTGCGGGAGCTGTGAAGTTAATCCTTACCTTCCGTCGGTGCAAAACGATTGGAAACGTCGAATATAACGTATTCGTGCCAATTATCGATAGAAACAACGATTGCGGGAGCTGGGAAGTGAATCCTTACCTACCGTCGATGCAAAACGATTGGAAACATCGAAGAGGACGTATTCGTGCCAATTATGGATAGAAAGAACGATTGCAGGAGCTGGGAAGTGAATCCTTACCCACCGTCGGTGCAAAACGATTGGAAACATCGAATAGCACGTATTCGTGCAAATTATCGATAGAAAGAACGATTGCGGGAGCTGTGAAGTTAATCCTTACCTTCCGTCGGTGCAAAACGATTGGAAACGTCGAATATAACGTATTCGTGCCAATTATCGATAGAAAGAAGGATTGCGGGAGCTGGGAAGTGAATCCTTACCTCCCGTCGATGCAGAACGTTTGGAAACATCGAATATAGCTTAGTCGAGCCAATTATCGATAGACAGAACGATTGCGGGAGATGGGAGGTGAATCCTTACCTACGGTCGATGCAAAACGATTGGAAACATCGAATAGCACGTATTCGTGCCAATTATCGATAGAAAGAACGATTGCGGGAGCTGGGAAGTGAATCCTTACCTACCGTCGGTGCAAAATTTTTGGAAACGTCGAATATCACGTATTCGTGCCAATTATCGATAGAAGGAACGATGCGGGAGCTGGGAAGTGAATCCTTACGTACCGCCGATGCAAAACGATTGGAAACATCGATTATAACGTATTCGTGCCAATTATCGATAGAAAAAACGATTGCGGGAGCTGGGAAGTGAATCCTTACCTATCGTCGATGCAAAACGATTGGAAACATCGAATAGCACGTATTCGTGCCAATTATCGATAGAAAGAACGATTGCGGGAGCTGGGAAGAGAATCCTTACCTACCGTCGGTGCAAAATTATTGGAAACGTCGAATATCACGTATTCGTGCCAATTATCGATAGAAGGAACGATGCGGGAGCTGGGAAGTGAATCCTTACCTACCGTCGGTGCAAAACGATTGGAAACGTCGAATATAACGTATTCGTGCCAATTATCGATATAAACAACGATTGCGGGAGCTGGGAAGTGAATCCTTACCTATCGTCGATGCAAAACGATTGGAAACATCGAATAGCACGTATTCGTGCCAAGTATCGATAGAAAGAACGATTGCGGGAGCTGGGAAGTGAATCCTTACCTACCGGCGGTGCAAAATTATTTGAAACGTCGAATATCACGTATTCGTGCCAATTATCGATAGAAGGAACGATTGCGGGAGCTGGTAAGTGAATCCTTACCTACCGTCGGTGCAAAATTATAGGAAACGTCGAATATCACGTATTCGTGCCAATTATCGATAGAAACAACGATTGCGGGAGCTGGGAAGTGAATCCTTACCTACCGTCGATGCAAAACGATTGGAAACATCGAAGAGCACGTATTCGTGCCAATTATGGATAGAAAGAACGATTGCAGGAGCTGGGAAGTGAATCCTTACCCACCGTCGGTGCAAAACGATTGGAAACATCGAATAGCACGTATTCGTGCAAATTATCGATAGAAAGAACGATTGCGGGAGCTGTGAAGTTAATCCTTACCTTCCGTCGGTGCAAAACGATTGGAAACGTCGAATATAACGTATTCGTGCCAATTATCGATAGAAAGAAGGATTGCGGGAGCTGGGAAGTGAATCCTTACCTCCCGTCGATGCAGAACGTTTGGAAACATCGAATATAGCTTAGTCGAGCCAATTATCGATAGACAGAACGATTGCGGGAGATGGGAGGTGAATCCTTACCTACGGTCGATGCAAAACGATTGGAAACATCGAATTGCACGTATTCGTGCCAATTATCGATAGAAAGAACGATTGCGGGAGCTGGGAAGTGAATCCTTACCTACCGTCGGTGCAAAATTTTTGGAAACGTCGAATATCACGTATTCGTGCCAATTATCGATAGAAGGAACGATGCGGGAGCTGGGAAGTGAATCCTTACGTACCGTCGATGCAAAACGATTGGAAACATCGATTATAACGTATTCGTGCCAATTATCGATATAAACAACGATTGCGGGAGCTGGGAAGTGAATCCTTACCTATCGTCGATGCAAAACGATTGGAAACATCGAATAGCACGTTTTCGTGCCAATTATCGATAGAATGAACGATTGCGGGAGCTGGGAAGTGAATCCTTACCTACCGTCGGTGCAAAACGATTGGAAACGTCGAATATCACGTATTCGTGCCAATTATCGATAGAAAGAACGATTGCGGGAGCTGGTAAGTGAATCCTTACCTACCGTCGGTGCAAAATTATAGGAAACGTCGAATATCACGTATTCGTGCCAATTATCGATAGAAACAACGATTGCGGGAGCTGGGAAGTGAATCCTTACCTACCGTCGATGCAAAACGATTGGAAACATCGAAGAGCACGTATTCGTGCCAATTATGGATAGAAAGAACGATTGCAGGAGCTGGGAAGTGAATCCTTACCCACCGTCGGTGCAAAACGATTGGAAACATCGAATAGCACGTATTCGTGCAAATTATCGATAGAAAGAACGATTGCGGGAGCTGTGAAGTTAATCCTTACCTTCCGTCGGTGCAAAACGATTGGAAACGTCGAATATAACGTATTCGTGCCAATTATCGATAGAAAGAAGGATTGCGGGAGCTGGGAAGTGAATCCTTACCTCCCGTCGATGCAGAACGTTTGGAAACATCGAATATAGCTTAGTCGAGCCAATTATCGATAGACAGAACGATTGCGGGAGATGGGAGGTGAATCCTTACCTACGGTCGATGCAAAACGATTGGAAACATCGAATAGCACGTATTCGTGCCAATTATCGATAGAAAGAACGATTGCGGGAGCTGGGAAGTGAATCCTTACCTACCGTCGGTGCAAAATTTTTGGAAACGTCGAATATCACGTATTCGTGCCAATTATCGATAGAAGGAACGATGCGGGAGCTGGGAAGTGAATCCTTACGTACCGTCGATGCAAAACGATTGGAAACATCGATTATAACGTATTCGTTGCAATTATCGATAGAAACAACGATTGCGGGAGCTGGGAAGTGAATCCTTACCTACCGTCGATGCAAAACGTTTGGAAACATCGAATAGCACGTATTCGTGCCAATTATCGATAGAATGAACGATTGCGGGAGCTGGGAAGTGAATCCTTACCTACCGTCGGTGCAAAACGATTGGAAACGTCGAATATCACGTATTCGTGCCAATTATCGATAGAAAGAACGATTGCGGGAGCTGGTAAGTGAATCCTTACCTACCGTCGGTGCAAAATTATAGGAAACGTCGAATATCACGTATTCGTGCCAATTATCGATAGAAACAACGATTGCGGGAGCTGGGAAGTGAATCCTTACCTACCGTCGATGCAAAACGATTGGAAACATCGAAGAGCACGTATTCGTGCCAATTATCGATAGAAAGAAGGATTGCGGGAGCTGGGAAGTGAATCCTTACCTCCCGTCGATGCAGAACGTTTGGAAACATCGAATATAGCTTAGTCGAGCCAATTATCGATAGAAAGAACAATTGCGGGAGCTGGGAAGTTAATCCTTACCTACCGTCGGTGCAAAACGATTGAAAACGTCGAATATAACGTATTCGTGCCAATTATCGATAGAAAGAACGATTGCGGGAGCTGGGAAGTGAATCCTTACCTACCGTCGATGCAAAACGATTGGAAACATCGAAGAGCACGTATTCGTGCCAATTATCGATAGAAAGAAGGATTGCGGGAGCTGGGAAGTGAATCCTTACCTCCCGTCGATGCAGAACGTTTGGAAACATCGAATATAGCTTAGTCGAGCCAATTATCGATAGAAAGAACAATTGCGGGAGCTGGGAAGTGAATCCTTACCTACCGTCGGTGCAAAATTTTTGGAAACGTCGAATATCACGTATTCGTGCCAATTATCGATAGAAGGAACGATGCGGGAGCTGGGAAGTGAATCCTTACGTACCGCCGATGCAAAACGATTGGAAACATCGATTATAACGTTTTCGTGCCAATTATCGATAGAATGAACGATTGCGGGAGCTGGGAAGTGAATCCTTACCTACCGTCGGTGCAAAACGATTGGAAACGTCGAATATCACGTATTCGTGCCAATTATCGATAGAAAGAACGATTGCGGGAGCTGGTAAGTGAATCCTTACCTACCGTCGGTGCAAAATTATAGGAAACGTCGAATATCACGTATTCGTGCCAATTATCGATAGAAACAACGATTGCGGGAGCTGGGAAGTGAATCCTTACCTACCGTCGATGCAAAACGATTGGAAACATCGAAGAGCACGTATTCGTGCCAATTATGGATAGAAAGAACGATTGCAGGAGCTGGGAAGTGAATCCTTACCCACCGTCGGTGCAAAACGATTGGAAACATCGAATAGCACGTATTCGTGCAAATTATCGATAGAAAGAACGATTGCGGGAGCTGTGAAGTTAATCCTTACCTTCCGTCGGTGCAAAACGATTGGAAACGTCGAATATAACGTATTCGTGCCAATTATCGATAGAAAGAAGGATTGCGGGAGCTGGGAAGTGAATCCTTACCTCCCGTCGATGCAGAACGTTTGGAAACATCGAATATAGCTTAGTCGAGCCAATTATCGATAGACAGAACGATTGCGGGAGATGGGAGGTGAATCCTTACCTACGGTCGATGCAAAACGATTGGAAACATCGAATAGCACGTATTCGTGCCAATTATCGATAGAAAGAACGATTGCGGGAGCTGGGAAGTGAATCCTTACCTACCGTCGGTGCAAAATTTTTGGAAACGTCGAATATCACGTATTCGTGCCAATTATCGATAGAAGGAACGATGCGGGAGCTGGGAAGTGAATCCTTACGTACCGTCGATGCAAAACGATTGGAAACATCGATTATAACGTATTCGTTGCAATTATCGATAGAAACAACGATTGCGGGAGCTGGGAAGTGAATCCTTACCTACCGTCGATGCAAAACGTTTGGAAACATCGAATAGCACGTATTCGTGCCAATTATCGATAGAATGAACGATTGCGGGAGCTGGGAAGTGAATCCTTACCTACCGTCGGTGCAAAACGATTGGAAACGTCGAATATCACGTATTCGTGCCAATTATCGATAGAAAGAACGATTGCGGGAGCTGGTAAGTGAATCCTTACCTCCCGTCGATGCAGAACGTTTGGAAACATCGAATATAGCTTAGTCGAGCCAATTATCGATAGAAAGAACAATTGCGGGAGCTGGGAAGTTAATCCTTACCTACCGTCGGTGCAAAACGATTGAAAACGTCGAATATAACGTATTCGTGCCAATTATCGATAGAAAGAACGATTGCGGGAGCTGGGAAGTGAATCGTTACCTACCGTCGATGCAAAACGATTGGAAACATCGATTATAACGTACTCGTGCCAATTATCGATAGAAAGAAGGATTGCGGGAGCTGGGAAGTGAAGCCTTACCTACCGTCGATGCAGAACGATGGGAAACATCGAATAGCACGTACTCGTGCCAATTACCGATAGACAGAACGATTGCGGGAGATGGTAGGTGAATCCTTACCTACGGTCGATGCAAAACGATTGGAAACATCGAATAGCACGTATTCGTGCCAATTATCGATAGAAAGAACGATTGCGGGAGCTGGGAAGTGAATCCTTACCTACCGTCGGTGCAAAATTTTTGGAAACGTCGAATATCACGTATTCGTGCCAATTATCGATAGAAGGAACGATGCGGGAGCTGGGAAGTGAATCCTTACGTACCGCCGATGCAAAACGATTGGAAACATCGATTATAACGTATTCGTGCCAATTATCGATAGAAAGAACGATTGCGGGATCTGGGAAGTGAATCCTTACCTATCGTCGATGCAAAACGATTGGAAACATCGAATAGCACGTATTCGTGCCAATTATCGATAGAAAGAACGATTGCGGGAGCTGGGAAGAGAATCCTTACCTACCGTCGGTGCAAAATTATTGGAAACGTCGAATATCACGTATTCGTGCCAATTATCGATAGAAGGAACGATGCGGGAGCTGGGAAGTGAATCCTTACCTACCGTCGATGCAAAACGATTGGAAACATCGAAGAGCACGTATTCGTGCCAATTATGGATAGAAAGAACGATTGCAGGAGCTGGGAAGTGAATCCTTACCCACCGTCGGTGCAAAACGATTGGAAACATCGAATAGCACGTATTCGTGCAAATTATCGATAGAAAGAACGATTGCGGGAGCTGTGAAGTTAATCCTTACCTTCCGTCGGTGCAAAACGATTGGAAACGTCGAATATAACGTATTCGTGCCAATTATCGATAGAAAGAAGGATTGCGGGAGCTGGGAAGTGAATCCTTACCTCCCGTCGATGCAGAACGTTTGGAAACATCGAATATAGCTTAGTCGAGCCAATTATCGATAGACAGAACGATTGCGGGAGATGGGAGGTGAATCCTTACCTACGGTCGATGCAAAACGATTGGAAACATCGAATAGCACGTATTCGTGCCAATTATCGATAGAAAGAACGATTGCGGGAGCTGGGAAGTGAATCCTTACCTACCGTCGGTGCAAAATTTTTGGAAACGTCGAATATCACGTATTCGTGCCAATTATCGATAGAAGGAACGATGCGGGAGTTGGGAAGTGAATCCTTACGTACCGTCGATGCAAAACGATTGGAAACATCGATTATAACGTATTCGTGGCAATTATCGATAGAAACAACGATTGCGGGAGCTGGGAAGTGAATCCTTACCTACCGTCGATGCAAAACGTTTGGAAACATCGAATAGCACGTATTCGTGCCAATTATCGATAGAATGAACGATTGCGGGAGCTGGGAAGTGAATCCTTACCTACCGTCGGTGCAAAACGATTGGAAACGTCGAATATCACGTATTCGTGCCAATTATCGATAGAAAGAACGATTGCGGGAGCTGGGAAGTGAATCCTTACCTCCCGTCGATGCAGAACGATTGGAAACATCGAATATAACGTATTCGAACCAATTATCGATAGACAGAACGATTGCGGGAGATGGTAGGTGAATCCTTACCTACGGTCGATGCAAAACGATTGGAAACATCGAATAGCACGTATTCGTGCCAATTATCGATAGAAAGAACGATTGCGGGAGCTGGGAAGTGAATCCTTACCTACCGTCGGTGCAAAATTTTTGGAAACGTCGAATATCACGTATTCGTGCCAATTATCGATAGAAGGAACGATGCGGGAGCTGGGAAGTGAATCCTTACGTACCGCCGATGCAAAACGATTGGAAACATCGATTATAACGTATTCGTGCCAATTATCGATAGAAACAACGATTGCGGGAGCTGGGAAGTGAATCCTTACCTATCGTCGATGCAAAACGTTTGGAAACATCGAATAGCACGTATTCGTGCCAATTATCGATAGAAAGAACGATTGCGGGAGCTGGGAAGAGAATCCTTACCTACCGTCGGTGCAAAATTATTGGAAACGTCGAATATCACGTATTCGTGCCAATTATCGATAGAAGGAACGATGCGGGAGCTGGGAAGTGAATCCTTACCTACCGTCGGTGCAAAACGATTGGAAACGTCGAATATAACGTATTCGTGCCAATTATCGATATAAACAACGATTGCGGGAGCTGGGAAGTGAATCCTTACCTATCGTCGATGCAAAACGATTGGAAACATCGAATAGCACGTATTCGTGCCAAGTATCGATAGAAAGAACGATTGCGGGAGCTGGGAAGTGAATCCTTACCTACCGTCGGTGCAAAATTATTGGAAACGTCGAATATCACGTATTCTTGCCAATTATCGATAGAAGGAACGATTGCGGGAGCTGGTAAGTGAATCCTTACCTACCGTCGGTGCAAAATTATAGGAAACGTCGAATATCACGTATTCGTGCCAATTATCGATAGAAACAACGATTGCGGGAGCTGGGAAGTGAATCCTTACCTACCGTCGATGCAAAACGATTGGAAACATCGAAGAGCACGTATTCGTGCCAATTATGGATAGAAAGAACGATTGCAGGAGCTGGGAAGTGAATCCTTACCCACCGTCGGTGCAAAACGATTGGAAACATCGAATAGCACGTATTCGTGCAAATTATCGATAGAAAGAACGATTGCGGGAGCTGTGAAGTTAATCCTTACCTTCCGTCGGTGCAAAACGATTGGAAACGTCGAATATAACGTATTCGTGCCAATTATCGATAGAAAGAAGGATTGCGGGAGCTGGGAAGTGAATCCTTACCTCCCGTCGATGCAGAACGTTTGGAAACATCGAATATAGCTTAGTCGAGCCAATTATCGATAGACAGAACGATTGCGGGAGATGGGAGGTGAATCCTTACCTACGGTCGATGCAAAACGATTGGAAACATCGAATAGCACGTATTCGTGCCAATTATCGATAGAAAGAACGATTGCGGGAGCTGGGAAGTGAATCCTTACCTACCGTCGGTGCAAAATTTTTGGAAACGTCGAATATCACGTATTCGTGCCAATTATCGATAGAAGGAACGATGCGGGAGCTGGGAAGTGAATCCTTACGTACCGCCGATGCAAAACGATTGGAAACATCGATTATAACGTATTCGTGCCAATTATCGATAGAAACAACGATTGCGGGAGCTGGGAAGTGAATCCTTACCTATCGTCGATGCAAAACGATTGGAAACATCGAATAGCACGTATTCGTGCCAATTATCGATAGAAAGAACGATTGCGGGAGCTGGGAAGAGAATCCTTACCTACCGTCGGTGCAAAATTATTGGAAACGTCGAATATCACGTATTCGTGCCAATTATCGATAGAAGGAACGATGCTGGAGCTGGGAAGTGAATCCTTACCTACCGTCGGTGCAAAACGATTGGAAACGTCGAATATAACGTATTCGTGCCAATTATCGATATAAACAACGATTGAGGGAGCTGGGAAGTGAATCCTTACCTATCGTCGATGCAAAATGATTGGAAACATCGAATAGCACGTATTCGTGCCAAGTATCGATAGAAGGAACGATTGCGGGAGCTGGTAAGTGAATCCTTACCTACCGTCGGTGCAAAATTATAGGAAACGTCGAATATCACGTATTCGTGCCAATTATCGATAGAAGGAACGATTGCGGGAGCTGGTAAGTGAATCCTTACCTACCGTCGGTGCAAAATTATAGGAAACGTCGAATATCACGTATTCGTGCCAATTATCGATAGAAACAACGATTGCGGGAGCTGGGAAGTGAATCCTTACCTACCGTCGATGCAAAACGTTTGGAAACATCGAAGAGCACGTATTCGTGCCAATTATGGATAGAAAGAAACATTGCAGGAGCTGGGAAGTGAATCCTTACCCACCGTCGGTGCAAAACGATTGGAAACATCGAATAGCACGTATTCGTGCAAATTATCGATAGAAAGAACGATTGCGGGAGCTGTGAAGTTAATCCTTACCTTCCGTCGGTGCAAAACGATTGGAAACGTCGAATATAACGTATTCGTGCCAATTATCGATAGAAAGAAGGATTGCGGGAGCTGGGAAGTGAATCCTTACCTCCCGTCGATGCAGAACGTTTGGAAACATCGAATATAGCTTAGTCGAGCCAATTATCGATAGACAGAACGATTGCGGGAGATGGGAGGTGAATCCTTACCTACGGTCGATGCAAAACGATTGGAAACATCGAATAGCACGTATTCGTGCCAATTATCGATAGAAAGAACGATTGCGGGAGCTGGGAAGTGAATCCTTACCTACCGTCGGTGCAAAATTTTGGAAACGTCGAATATCACGTATTCGTGCCAATTATCGATAGAAGGAACGATGCGGGAGCTGGGAAGTGAATCCTTACGTACCGTCGATGCAAAACGATTGGAAACATCGATTATAACGTATTCGTAGCAATTATCGATAGAAACAACGATTGCGGGAGCTGGGAAGTGAATCCTTACCTACCGTCGATGCAAAACGTTTGGAAACATCGAATAGCACGTATTCGTGCCAATTATCGATAGAATGAACGATTGCGGGAGCTGGGAAGTGAATCCTTACCTACCGTCGGTGCAAAACGATTGGAAACGTCGAATATCACGTATTCGTGCCAATTATCGATAGAAAGAACGATTGCGGGAGCTGGTAAGTGAATCCTTACCTACCGTCGGTGCAAAATTATAGGAAACGTCGAATATCACGTATTCGTGCCAATTATCGATAGAAACAACGATTGCGGGAGCTGGGAAGTGAATCCTTACCTACCGTCGATGCAAAACGATTGGAAACATCGAAGAGCACGTATTCGTGCCAATTATCGATAGAAAGAAGGATTGCGGGAGCTGGGAAGTGAATCCTTACCTCCCGTCGATGCAGAACGTTTGGAAACATCGAATATAGCTTAGTCGAGCCAATTATCGATAGAAAGAACAATTGCGGGAGCTGGGAAGTTAATCCTTACCTACCGTCGGTGCAAAACGATTGAAAACGTCGAATATAACGTATTCGTGCCCATTATCGATAGAAAGAACGATTGCGGGAGCTGGGAAGTGAATCGTTACCTACCGTCGATGCAAAACGATTGGAAACATCGATTATAACGTACTCGTGCCAATTATCGATAGAAAGAAGGATTGCGGGAGCTGGGAAGTGAAGCCTTACCTACCGTCGATGCAGAACGATGGGAAACATCGAATAGCACGTACTCGTGCCAATTACCGACAGAAAGAACGATTGCGTGGGCTGGGCAGTGAAGCCTTACCTACCGTCGATGCAGAACGATGGGAAACATCGAATAGCACGTATTCGTGCCAATTATCCATAGAAAGAACAATTGCGGGAGCTGGGAAGTGAATCCTTACCTCCCGTCGATGCAGAACGATTGGAAACATCGAATATAACGTATTCGAACCAATTATCGATAGACAGAACGATTGCGGGAGATGGTAGGTGAATCCTTACCTACGGTCGATGCAAAACGATTGGAAACATCGAATAGCACGTATTCGTGCCAATTATCGATAGAAAGAACGATTGCGGGAGCTGGGAAGTGAATCCTTACCTACCGTCGGTGCAAAATTTTTGGAAACGTCGAATATCACGTATTCGTGCCAATTATCGATAGAAGGAACGATGCGGGAGCTGGGAAGTGAATCCTTACGTACCGCCGATGCAAAACGATTGGAAACATCGATTATAACGTATTCGTGCCAATTATCGATAGAAACAACGATTGCGGGAGCTGGGAAGTGAATCCTTACCTATCGTCGATGCAAAACGATTGGAAACATCGAATAGCACGTATTCGTGCCAATTATCGATAGAAAGAACGATTGCGGGAGCTGGGAAGAGAATCCTTACCTACCGTCGGTGCAAAATTATTGGAAACGTCGAATATCACGTATTCGTGCCAATTATCGATAGAAGGAACGATGCGGGAGCTGGGAAGTGAATCCTTACCTACCGTCGGTGCAAAACGATTGGAAACGTCGAATATAACGTATTCGTGCCAATTATCGATATAAACAACGATTGCGGGAGCTGGGAAGTGAATCCTTACCTATCGTCGATGCAAAACGATTGGAAACATCGAATAGCACGTATTCGTGCCAAGTATCGATAGAAAGAACGATTGCGGGAGCTGGGAAGTGAATCCTTACCTACCGTCGGTGCAAAATTATTGGAAACGTCGAATATCACGTATTCTTGCCAATTATCGATAGAAGGAACGATTGCGGGAGCTGGTAAGTGAATCCTTACCTACCGTCGGTGCAAAATTATAGGAAACGTCGAATATCACGTATTCGTGCCAATTATCGATAGAAACAACGATTGCGGGAGCTGGGAAGTGAATCCTTACCTACCGTCGATGCAAAACGATTGGAAACATCGAAGAGCACGTATTCGTGCCAATTATGGATAGAAAGAACGATTGCAGGAGCTGGGAAGTGAATCCTTACCCACCGTCGGTGCAAAACGATTGGAAACATCGAATAGCACGTATTCGTGCAAATTATCGATAGAAAGAACGATTGCGGGAGCTGTGAAGTTAATCCTTACCTTCCGTCGGTGCAAAACAATTGGAAACGTCGAATATAACGTATTCGTGCCAATTATCGATAGAAAGAAGGATTGCGGGAGCTGGGAAGTGAATCCTTACCTCCCGTCGATGCAGAACGTTTGGAAACATCGAATATAGCTTAGTCGAGCCAATTATCGATAGACAGAACGATTGCGGGAGATGGGAGGTGAATCCTTACCTACGGTCGATGCAAAACGATTGGAAACATCGAATAGCACGTATTCGTGCCAATTATCGATAGAAAGAACGATTGCGGGAGCTGGGAAGTGAATCCTTACCTACCGTCGGTGCAAAATTTTTGGAAACGTCGAATATCACGTATTCGTGCCAATTATCGATAGAAGGAACGATGCGGGAGCTGGGAAGTGAATCCTTACGTACCGTCGATGCAAAACGATTGGAAACATCGATTATAACGTATTCGTGGCAATTATCGATAGAAACAACGATTGCGGGAGCTGGGAAGTGAATCCTTACCTACCGTCGATGCAAAACGTTTGGAAACATCGAATAGCACGTATTCGTGCCAATTATCGATAGAATGAACGATTGCGGGAGCTGGGAAGTGAATCCTTACCTACCGTCGGTGCAAAACGATTGGAAACGTCGAATATCACGTATTCGTGCCAATTATCGATAGAAAGAACGATTGCGGGAGCTGGTAAGTGAATCCTTACCTACCGTCGGTGCAAAATTATAGGAAACATCGAAGAGCACGTATTCGTGCCAATTATCGATAGAAAGAAGGATTGCGGGAGCTGGGAAGTGAATCCTTACCTCCCGTCGATGCAGAACGTTTGGAAACATCGAATATAGCTTAGTCGAGCCAATTATCGATAGAAAGAACAATTGCGGGAGCTGGGAAGTTAATCCTTACCTACCGTCGGTGCAAAACGATTGAAAACGTCGAATATAACGTATTCGTGCCAATTATCGATAGAAAGAACGATTGCGGGAGCTGGGAAGTGAATCGTTACCTACCGTCGATGCAAAACGATTGGAAACATCGATTATAACGTATTCGTGCCAATTATCGATAGAAAGAAGGATTGCGGGAGCTGGGAAGTGAAGCCTTACCTACCGTCGATGCAGAACGATGGGAAACATCGAATAGCACGTACTCGTGCCAATTACCGACAGAAAGAACGATTGCGTGGGCTGGGCAGTGAAGCCTTATCTACCGTCGATGCAGAACGATGGGAAACATCGAATAGCACGTATTCGTGCCAATTATCCATAGAAAGAACAATTGCGGGAGCTGGGAAGTGAATCCTTACCTCCCGTCGATGCAGAACGATTGGAAACATCGAATATAACGTATTCGAACCAATTATCGATAGACAGAACGATTGCGGGAGATGGTAGGTGAATCCTTACCTACGGTCGATGCAAAACGATTGGAAACATCGAATAGCACGTATTCGTGCCAATTATCGATAGAAAGAACGATTGCGGGAGCTGGGAAGTGAATCCTTACCTACCGTCGGTGCAAAATTTTTGGAAACGTCGAATATCACGTATTCGTGCCAATTATCGATAGAAGGAACGATGCGGGAGCTGGGAAGTGAATCCTTACGTACCGCCGATGCAAAACGATTGGAAACATCGATTATAACGTATTCGTGCCAATTATCGATAGAAACAACGATTGCGGGAGCTGGGAAGTGAATCCTTACCTATCGTCGATGCAAAACGATTGGAAACATCGAATAGCACGTATTCGTGCCAATTATCGATAGAAAGAACGATTGCGGGAGCTGGGAAGAGAATCCTTACCTACCGTCGGTGCAAAATTATTGGAAACGTCGAATATCACGTATTCGTGCCAATTATCGATAGAAGGAACGATGCTGGAGCTGGGAAGTGAATCCTTACCTACCGTCGGTGCAAAACGATTGGAAACGTCGAATATAACGTATTCGTGCCAATTATCGATATAAACAACGATTGCGGGAGCTGGGAAGTGAATCCTTACCTATCGTCGATGCAAAACGATTGGAAACATCGAATAGCACGTATTCGTGCCAAGTATCGATAGAAGGAACGATTGCGGGAGCTGGTAAGTGAATCCTTACCTACCGTCGGTGCAAAATTATAGGAAACGTCGAATATCACGTATTCGTGCCAATTATCGATAGAAACAACGATTGCGGGAGCTGGGAAGTGAATCCTTACCTACCGTCGATGCAAAACGATTGGAAACATCGAAGAGCACGTATTCGTGCCAATTATGGATAGAAAGAACGATTGCAGGAGCTGGGAAGTGAATCCTTACCCACCGTCGGTGCAAAACGATTGGAAACATCGAATAGCACGTATTCGTGCAAATTATCGATAGAAAGAACGATTGCGGGAGCTGTGAAGTTAATCCTTACCTTCCGTCGGTGCAAAACGATTGGAAACGTCGAATATCACGTATTCGTGCCAATTATCGACAGAAGGAACGATGCGGGAGCTGGGAAGTGAATCCTTACGTACCGTCGATGCAAAACGATTGGAAACATCGATTATAACGTATTCGTGGCAATTATCGATAGAAACAACGATTGCGGGAGCTGGGAAGTGAATCCTTACCTACCGTCGGTGCAAAATTATTGGAAACGTCGAATATCACGTATTGGTGCCAATTATCGATAGAAAGAAGGATTGCGGGAGCTGGGAAGTGAATCCTTACCTCCCGTCGATGCAGAACGTTTGGAAACATCGAATATAGCTTAGTCGAGCCAATTATCGATAGACAGAACGATTGCGGGAGATGGGAGGTGAATCCTTACCTACGGTCGATGCAAAACGATTGGAAACATCGAATAGCACGTATTCGTGCCAATTATCGATAGAATGAACGATTGCGGGAGCTGGGAAGTGAATCCTTACCTACCGTCGGTGCAAAATTTTTGGAAACGTCGAATATCACGTATTCGTGCCAATTATCGATAGAAGGAACGATGCGGGAGCTGGGAAGTGAATCCTTACGTACCGTCGATGCAAAACGATTGGAAACATCGATTATAACGTATTCGTGGCAATTATCGATAGAAACAACGATTGCGGGAGCTGGGAAGTGAATCCTTACCTACCGTCGATGCAAAACGTTTGGAAACATCGAATAGCACGTATTCGTGCCAATTATCGATAGAATGAACGATTGCGGGAGCTGGGAAGTGAATCCTTACCTACCGTCGGTGCAAAACGATTGGAAACGTCGAATATCACGTATTCGTGCCAATTATCGATAGAAACAACGATTGCGGGAGCTGGGAAGTGAATCCTTACCTACCGTCGATGCAAAACGATTGGAAACATCGAAGAGCACGTATTCGTGCCAATTATCGATAGAAAGAAGGATTGCGGGAGCTGGGAAGTGAATCCTTACCTCCCGTCGATGCAGAACGTTTAGAAACATCGAATATAGCTTAGTCGAGCCAATTATCGATAGAAAGAACAATTGCGGGAGCTGGGAAGTTAATCCTTACCTACCGTCGGTGCAAAACGATTGAAAACGTCGAATATAACGTATTCGTGCCAATTATCGATAGAAAGAACGATTGCGGGAGCTGGGAAGTGAATCGTTACCTACCGTCGATGCAAAACGATTGGAAACATCGATTATAACGTATTCGTGCCAATTATCGATAGAAAGAAGGATTGCGGGAGCTGGGAAGTGAAGCCTTACCTACCGTCGATGCAGAACGATGGGAAACATCGAATAGCACGTACTCGTGCCAATTACCGACAGAAAGAACGATTGCGTGGGCTGGGCAGTGAAGCCTTACCTACCGTCGATGCAGAACGATGGGAAACATCGAATAGCACGTATTCGTGCCAATTATCCATAGAAAGAACAATTGCGGGAGCTGGGATGTGAATCCTTGCCTCCCTTCGATGCAGAACGATTGGAAACATCGAATATAACGTATTCGAACCAATTATCGATAGACAGAACGATTGCGGGAGATGGTAGGTGAATCCTTACCTACGGTCGATGCAAAACGATTGGAAACATCGAATAGCACGTACTCGTGCCAATTATCGATAGAAAGAACGATTGCGGGAGCTGGGAAGTGAATCCTTACCTACCGTCGGTGCAAAATTTTTGGAAACGTCGAATATCACGTATTTGTGCCAATTATCGATAGAAGGAACGATGCGGGAGCTGGGAAGTGAATCCTTACGTACCGCCGATGCAAAACGATTGGAAACATCGATTATAACGTATTCGTGCCAATTATCGATAGAAACAACGATTGCGGGAGCTGGGAAGTGAATCCTTACCTATCGTCGATGCAAAACGATTGGAAACATCGAATAGCACGTATTCGTGCCAATTATCGATAGAAAGAACGATTGCGGGAGCTGGGAAGAGAATCCTTACCTACCGTCGGTGCAAAATTATTGGAAACGTCGAATATCACGTATTCGTGCCAATTATCGATAGAAGGAACGATGCGGGAGCTGGGAAGTGAATCCTTACCTACCGTCGGTGCAAAACGATTGGAAACGTCGAATATAACGTATTCGTGCCAATTATCGATATAAACAACGATTGCGGGAGCTGGGAAGTGAATCCTTACCTACCGTCGGTGCAAAATTATTGGAAACGTCGAATATCACGTATTCGTGCCAATTATCGATAGAAGGAACGATTGCGGGAGCTGGTAAGTGAATCCTTAGCTACCGTCGGTGCAAAATTATAGGAAACCTCGAATATCACGTATTCGTGCCAATTATCGATAGAAACAACGATTGCGGGAGCTGGGAAGTGAATCCTTACCTACCGTCGATGCAAAACGATTGGAAACATCGACGAGCACGTATTCGTGCCAATTATGGATAGAAAGAACGATTGCAGGAGCTGGGAAGTGAATCCTTACCCACCGTCGGTGCAAAACGATTGGAAACATCGAATAGCACGTATTCGTGCAAATTATCGATAGAAAGAACGATTGCGGGAGCTGTGAAGTTAATCCTTACCTTCCGTCGGTGCAAAACGATTGGAAACGTCGAATATAACGTATTCGTGCCAATTATCGATAGAAAGAAGGATTGCGGGAGCTGGGAAGTGAATCCTTACCTCCCGTCGATGCAGAACGTTTGGAAACATCGAATATAGCTTAGTCGAGCCAATTATCGATAGACAGAACGATTGCGGGAGATGGGAGGTGAATCCTTACCTACGGTCGATGCAAAACGATTGGAAACATCGAATAGCACGTATTCGTGCCAATTATCGATAGAAAGAACGATTGCGGGAGCTGGGAAGTGAATCCTTACCTACCGTCGGTGCAAAATTTTTGGAAACGTCGAATATCACGTATTCGTGCCAATTATCGATAGAAGGAACGATGCGGGAGCTGGGAAGTGAATCCTTACCTACCGTCGGTGCAAAACGATTGGAAACGTCGAATATAACGTATTCGTGCCAATTATCGATAGAAAGAACGATTGCGGGAGTTGGGAACTGAATCCTTACCTACCGTCGGTGCAAAACGATTGGAAACGTCGAATATAACGTATTCGAACCAATTATCGATAGACAGAACGATTGCGGGAGATGGTAGGTGAATCCTTACCTACGGTCGATGCAAAACGATTGGAAACATCGAATAGCACGTACTCGTGCCAATTATCGATAGAAAGAACGATTGCGGGAGCTGGGAAGTGAATCCTTACCTACCGTCGGTGCAAAATTTTTGGAAACGTCGAATATCACGTATTTGTGCCAATTATCGATAGAAGGAACGATGCGGGAGCTGGGAAGTGAATCCTTACGTACCGCCGATGCAAAACGATTGGAAACATCGATTATAACGTATTCGTGCCAATTATCGATAGAAACAACGATTGCGGGAGCTGGGAAGTGAATCCTTACCTATCGTCGATGCAAAACGATTGGAAACATCGAATAGCACGTATTCGTGCCAATTATCGATAGAAAGAACGATTGCGGGAGCTGGGAAGAGAATCCTTACCTACCGTCGGTGCAAAATTATTGGAAACGTCGAATATCACGTATTCGTGCCAATTATCGATAGAAGGAACGATGCGGGAGCTGGGAAGTGAATCCTTACCTACCGTCGGTGCAAAACGATTGGAAACGTCGAATATAACGTATTCGTGCCAATTATCGATATAAACAACGATTGCGGGAGCTGGGAAGTGAATCCTTACCTACCGTCGGTGCAAAATTATTGGAAACGTCGAATATCACGTATTCGTGCCAATTATCGATAGAAGGAACGATTGCGGGAGCTGGTAAGTGAATCCTTAGCTACCGTCGGTGCAAAATTATAGGAAACCTCGAATATCACGTATTCGTGCCAATTATCGATAGAAACAACGATTGCGGGAGCTGGGAAGTGAATCCTTACCTACCGTCGATGCAAAACGATTGGAAACATCGACGAGCACGTATTCGTGCCAATTATGGATAGAAAGAACGATTGCAGGAGCTGGGAAGTGAATCCTTACCCACCGTCGGTGCAAAACGATTGGAAACATCGAATAGCACGTATTCGTGCAAATTATCGATAGAAAGAACGATTGCGGGAGCTGTGAAGTTAATCCTTACCTTCCGTCGGTGCAAAACGATTGGAAACGTCGAATATAACGTATTCGTGCCAATTATCGATAGAAAGAAGGATTGCGGGAGCTGGGAAGTGAATCCTTACCTCCCGTCGATGCAGAACGTTTGGAAACATCGAATATAGCTTAGTCGAGCCAATTATCGATAGACAGAACGATTGCGGGAGATGGGAGGTGAATCCTTACCTACGGTCGATGCAAAACGATTGGAAACATCGAATAGCACGTATTCGTGCCAATTATCGATAGAAAGAACGATTGCGGGAGCTGGGAAGTGAATCCTTACCTACCGTCGGTGCAAAATTTTTGGAAACGTCGAATATCACGTATTCGTGCCAATTATCGATAGAAGGAACGATGCGGGAGCTGGGAAGTGAATCCTTACCTACCGTCGGTGCAAAACGATTGGAAACGTCGAATATAACGTATTCGTGCCAATTATCGATAGAAAGAACGATTGCGGGAGTTGGGAACTGAATCCTTACCTACCGTCGGTGCAAAACGATTGGAAACGTCGAATATAACGTATTCGTGCCAATTATCGATAGAATGAACGATTGCTGGAGCTGGGAAGTGAATCCTTACCTACCGTCGGTGCAAAACGATTGGAAACATCGAATAGCACGTATTCGTGCCAATTATCGATAGAAAGAACGATTGCGGGAGCTGGGAAGTTAATCCTTACCTACCGTCGGTGCAAAACGATTGGAAACGTCGAATATAACGTATTCGTGCCAATTATTTATAGAAAGAAGGATTGCGGGAGCTGGGAAGTGAATCCTTACCTACCGTCGATGCAAACCGATTGGAAACATCGAATAGCACGTATTCGTGCCAATTATCGATAGAAAAAACGATTGCGGGAGCTGGGAAGTGAATCCTTACCTACCGTCGGTGCAAAACGATTGAAAACGTCAAATATCACGTATTCGTGCCAATTATCGATAGAAACAACGATTGCGGGAGCTGGGAAGTGAATCCTTACCTACCGTCGATGCAAAACGTTTGGAAACATCGAATAGCACGTATTCGTGCCAATTATCGATAGAATGAACGATTGCGGGAGCTGGGAGGTGAATCCTTACCTACCGTCGGTGCAAAACGATTGGAAACGTCGAATATCACGTATTCGTGCCAATTATCGATAGAAAGAACGATTGCGGGAGCTGGTAAGTGCATCCTTACCTACCGTCGGTGCAAAATTATAGGAAACGTCGAATATCACGTATTCGTGCCAATTACACTGTTCAACACGGGTCTGATTTTGTAACCTTCAATATGCGTTTCTTATAGACTTTAATGTGCTGAATACGAATCTGCAATCCGTTTTTCTCCAGAACGTACCATTTTTGAAAAAATCAATTTTGAAAAAAATCGCAAATTTTCAACTTTGGATGTGTTTTGTACTTTTGCGGTAATAGTTATGCAGATGCGCTTGGTGCCAAATGATTCTTTGAAGTTTCACGAACAAAATGGTATATGTTGTTATTAGACTATAAACATTTAAATGTGTTTAAATTATGATCAAAGTGAAAGGGACACCGAAAATATACCCATTTTGGCTGATATCTTTCAGTTTATTTCAAAAACAAAGGGTCCAGGAGAAAATCTAACTATGCCACGCGATAGAGCAGACCTTTCTGCAAAGGAAAGCATCAACGGAAGTTACAAAATCATTTTTGTATTCGATATACAAGCGAAATAGTTTGGTAAAACACGCGGCGGCAACAGTGACACTCAGCAGTAGTACTGCGCGTTTAGTGATTCCGCTACACTGAGCGATGAGCGGGTAGCCGCCGTCATAGAGCACCACTGTCGCCGCCACGTGTTTTGCCAAACTTTTTCGCTTGTATATCGAATACAAAAATGATTTTGTAACTTCCGTTCATGCTTTCCTTTGCAGAAAGGTCTGCTCTATCGCGTGGCACAGTTAGATTTTCTCCTGGACCCTTAGTTTTTGAAATAAACTGAAAGATATCAGCCAAAATGGGTATATTTTCGGTGTCCCTTTCACTTTGATCATTATTTAAACACATTTAAATGTTTATAGTCTAATAACAACATATACCATTTTATTCGTGAAACTTCAAAGAATCATTTGGCACCAAGCGCATCTGAATAACTATTACCGCAAAAGTACAAAACACTTCCAAAGTTGAAAATTTGCGATTTTTTTCAAAATTGATTTTTTAAAAAATGGTACGTTCTGGAGAAAAACGGATCGCAGATTCGTATTCAGCACATTAAAGTCTATATAAAACGCATATTAAAGGTTACAAAATCAAAAAAAAGTTGAAATTTGTCGAACAGTGTTATCGATAGAAACAACGATTGCGGGAGCTGGGAAGTGAATCCTTACCTACCGTCGATGCAAAACGATTGGAAACATCGAAAAGCACGTATTCGTGCCAATTATCGATAGAAAGAAGGATTGCGGGAGCTGGGAAGTGAATCCTTACCTCCCGTCGATGCAGAACGTTTGGAAACATCGAATATAGCTTAGTCGAGCCAATTATCGATGGAAAGAACAATTGCGGGAGCTGGGAAGTTAATCCTTACCTACCGTCGGTGCAAAACGATTGAAAACGTCGAATATAACGCATTCGTGCCAATTATCGATAGAAAGAACGATTGCGGGAGCTGGGAAGTGAATCGTTACCTACCGTCGATGCAAAACGATTGGAAACATCGATTATAACGTATTCGTGCCAATTATCGATAGAAAGAAGGATTGCGGGAGCTGGGAAGTGAAGCCTTACCTACCGTCGATGCAGAACGATGGGAAACATCGAATAGCACGTACTCGTGCCAATTACCGACAGAAAGAACGATTGCGTGGGCTGGGCAGTGAAGCCTTACCTACCGTCGATGCAGAACGATGGGAAACATCGAATAGCACGTATTCGTGCCAATTATCCATAGAAAGAACAATTGCGGGAGCTGGGAAGTGAATCCTTACCTCCCGTCGATGCAGAACGATTGGAAACATCGAATATAACGTATTCGAGCCAATTATCGATAGACAGAACGATTGCGGGAGATGGGAGGTGAATCCTTACCTACGGTCGATGCAAAACGATTGGAAACATCGAATAGCACGTATTCGTGCCAATTATCGATAGAAAGAACGATTGCGGGAGCTGGGAAGTGAATCCTTACCTACCGTCGGTGCAAAATTTTTGGAAACGTCGAATATCACGTATTCGTGCCAATTATCGATAGAAGGAACGATGCGGGAGCTGGGAAGTGAATCCTTACGTACCGCCGATGCAAAACGATTGGAAACATCGATTATAACGTATTCGTGCCAATTATCGATAGAAACAACGATTGCGGGAGCTGGGAAGTGAATCCTTACCTATCGTCGATGCAAAACGATTGGAAACATCGAATAGCACGTATTCGTGCCAATTATCGATAGAAAGAACGATTGCGGGAGCTGGGAAGAGAATCCTTACCTACCGTCGGTGCAAAATTATTGGAAGCGTCGAATATCACGTATTCGTGCCAATTATCGATAGAAGGAACGATGCGGGTGCTGGGAAGTGAATCCTTACCTACCGTCGGTGCAAAACGATTGGAAACGTCGAATATAACGTATCCGTGCCAATTATCGATATAAACAACGATTGCGGGAGCTGGGAAGTGAATCCTTACCTATCGTCGATGCAAAACGATTGGAAACATCGAATAGCACGTATTCGTGCCAAGTATCGATAGAAAGAACGATTGCGGGAGCTGGGAAGTGAATCCTTACCTACCGTCGGTGCAAAATTATTGGAAACGTCGAATATCACGTATTCGTGCCAATTATCGATAGAAGGTACGATGCGGGAGCTGGGAAGTGAATCCTTACGTACCGTCGATGCAAAACGATTGGAAACATCGATTATAATGTATTCGTGCCAATTATCGATAGAAACAACGATTGCGGGAGCTGGGAAGTAAATCCTTACCTACCGTCGGTGCAAAACGATTGGAAACATCGAATAGCACGTATTCGTGCCAATTATCGATAGAAAGAACGATTGCGGGAGCTGGGAAGTTAATCCTTACCTACCGTCGGTGCAAAACGATTGGAAACGTCGAATATAACGTATTCGTGCCAATTATTTATAGAAAGAAGGATTGCGGGAGCTGGGAAGTGAATCCTTACCTACCGTCGATGCAAACCGATTGGAAACATCGAATAGCACCTATTCGTGCCAATTATCGCTAGAAAAAACGATTGCGGGAGCTGGGAAGTGAATCCTTACCTCCCGTCGATGCAGAACGTTTGGAAACATCGAATATAGCTTATTCGAGCCAATTATCGATAGCAAGAACGATTGCGGGAGCTGCGAAGTTAATCCTTACCTATCGTCGGTGCAAAACGATTGAAAACGTCAAATATCACGTATTCGTGCCAATTATCGATAGAAGGAACGATGCGGGAGCTGGGAAGTGAATCCTTACGTACCGTCGATGCAAAACGATTGGAAACATCGATTATAACGTATTCGTGGCAATTATCGATAGAAACAACGATTGCGGGAGCTGGGAAGTGAATCCTTACCTACCGTCGATGCAAAACGTTTGGAAACATCGAATAGCACGTATTCGTGCCAATTATCGATAGAATGAACGATTGCGGGAGCTGGGAAGTGAATCCTTACCTACCGTCGGTGCAAAACGTTTGGAAACGTCGAATATCACGTATTCGTGCCAATTATCGATAGAAAGAACGATTGCGGGAGCTGGTAAGTGAATCCTTACCTACCGTCGGTGCGAAATTATAGGAAACGTCGAATATCACGTATTCGTGCCAATTATCGATAGAAACAACGATTGCGGGAGCTGGGAAGTGAATCCTTACCTACCGTCGATGCAAAACGATTGGAAACATCGAAGAGCACGTATTCGTGCCAATTATCGATAGAAAGAACGATTGCAGGAGCTGGGAAGTGAATCCTTACCCACCGTCGGTGCAAAACGATTGGAAACATCGAATAGCACGTATTCGTGCCAATTATCGATAGAAAGAACGATTGCGGGAGCTGTAAAGTTAATCCTTACCTACCGTCGGTGCAAAACGATTGGAAACGTCGAATATAACGTATTCGTGCCAATTATCGATAGAAAGAAGGATTGCGGGAGCTGGGAAGTAAATCCTTACCTACCGTCGATGCAAAACGATTGGAAACATCGAATAGCACGTATTCGTGCCAATTATCGATAGAAAAAACGATTGCGGGAGCTGGGAAGTGAATCCTTACCTCCCGTCGATGCAGAACGTTTGGAAACATCGAATATAGCTTAGTCGAGCCAATTATCGATAGAAAGAACAATTGCGGGAGCTGGGAAGTTAATCCTTACCTACCGTCGGTGCAAAATTTTTGGAAACGTCGAATATCACGTATTCGTGCCAATTATCGATAGAAGGAACGATGCGGGAGCTGGGAAGTGAATCCTTACGTCCCGTCGATGCAAAACGATTGGAAACATCGATTATAACGTATTCGTGCCAATTATCGATAGAAACAACGATTGCGGGAGCTGGGAAGTGAATCCTTACCTACCGTCGATGCAAAACGATTGGAAACATCGAATAGCACGTATTCGTGCCAATTATCGATAGAAAGAACGATTGCGGGAGCTGGGAAGTTAATCCTTAAATACCGTCGGTGCAAAACGATTGGAAACGTCGAATATAACGTATTCGTGCCAATTATCTATAGAAAGAAGGATTGCGGGAGCTGGGAAGTGAATCCTTACCTACCGTCGATGCAAAACGATTGGAAACATCGAAGAGCACGTATTCGTGCCAATTATCGATAGAAACAACGATTGCGGGAGCTGGGAAGTGAATCCTTACCTTTCGTCGATGCAAAACGATTGGAAACATCGAATAGCACGTATTCGTGCCAATTATCGATAGAAAGAACGATTGCGGGAGCTGGGAAGTGAATCCTTACCTACCGTCGGTGCAAAATTATTGGAAACGTCGAATATCACGTATTCGTGCCAATTATCGATAGAAGGAACGATGCGGGAGCTGGGAAGTGAATCCTTACCTACCGTCGGTGCAAAACGATTGGAAACGTCGAATATAACGTATTCGTGCCAATTACCGACAGAAAGAACGATTGCGTGGGCTGGGCAGTGAAGCCTTACCTACCGTCGATGCAGAACGATGGGAAACATCGAATAGCACGTATTCGTGCCAATTATCGATAGAAAGAACGATTGCGGGAGCTGGGAAGTGAATCCTTACCTACCGTCGGTGCAAAATTATTGGAAACGTCGAATATCACGTATTCGTGCCAATTATCGATAGAAGGAACGATGCGGGAGCTGGGAAGTGAATCCTTACGTCCCGTCGATGCAAAACGATTGGAAACATCGATTATAACGTATTCGTGCCAATTATCGATAGAAACAACGATTGCGGGAGCTGGGAAGTAAATCCTTACCTACCGTCGATGCAAAACGATTGGAAACATCGAATAGCACGTATTCGTGCCAATTATCGATAGAAAGAACGATTGCGGGAGTTGGGAAGTGAATCCTTACCTACCGTTGGTGCAAAACGATTGGAAACGTCGAATATAACGTATTCGTGCCAATTATCGATAGAATGAACGATTGCTGGAGCTGGGAAGTGAATCCTTACCTACCGTCGGTGCAAAACGATTGGAAACATCGAATAGCACGTATTCGTGCCAATTATCGATAGAAAGAACGATTGCGGGAGCTGGGAAGTTAATCCTTACCTACCGTCGGTGCAAAAGGATTGGAAACGTCGAATATAACGTATTCGTGCCAATTATCTATAGAAAAAAGGATTGCGGGAGCTGGGAAGTGAATCCTTACCTACCGTCGATGCAAACCGATTGGAAACATCGAATAGCACGTATTCGTGCCAATTATCGATAGAAAAAACGATTGCGGGAGCTGGGAAGTGAATCCTTACCTCCCGTCGATGCAGAACGTTTGGAAACATCGAATATAGCTTATTCGAGCCAATTATCGATAGCAAGAACGATTGCGGGAGCTGGGAAGTTAATCCTTACGTACCGTCGATGCAAAACGATTGGAACGTTCGATTATAACGTATTCGTGCCAATTATCGATAGAAACAACGATTGCGGGAGCTGGGAAGTGAATCCTTACCTACCGTCGATGCAAAACGTTTGGAAACATCGAATAGCACGTATTCGTGCCAATTATCGATAGAATGAACGATTGCGGGAGCTGGGAAGTGAATCCTTACCTACCGTCGGTGCAAAACGATTGGAAACGTCGAATATCACGTATTCGTGCCAATTATCGATAGAAAGAGCGATTGCGGGAGCTGGTAAGTGAATCCTTACCTACCGTCGGTGCAAAATTATAGGAAACGTCGAATATCACGTATTCGTGCCAATTATCGATAGAAGGAACGATGCGGGAGCTGGGAAGTGAATCCTTACGTACCGTCGATGCAAAACGATTGGAAACATCGATTATAACGTATTCGTGCCAATTATCGATAGAAACAACGATTGCGGGAGCTGGGAAGTAAATCCTTACCTACCGTCGATGCAAAACGATTGGAAACATCGAATAGCACGTATTCGTGCCAATTATCGATAGAAAAAACGATTGCGGGAGCTGGGAAGTGAATCCTTACCTCCCGTCGATGCAGAACGTTTGGAAACATCGAATATAGCTTATTCGAGCCAATTATCGATAGAAAGAACGATTGCGGGAGCTGGGAAGTTAATCCTTACCTACCGTCGGTGCAAAACGATTGAAAACGTCGAATATAACGTATTCGTGCCAATTATCGATAGAAAGAACGATTGCGGGAGCTGGGAAGTGAATCGGTACCTACCGTCGGTGCAAAATTTTTGGAAACGTCGAATATCACGTATTCGTGCCAATTATCGATAGAAGGAACGATGCGGGAGCTGGGAAGTGAATCCTTACGTACCGTCGATGCAAAACGATTGGAAACATCGATTATAACGTATTCGTGCCAATTATCGATAGAAACAACGATTGCGGGAGCTGGGAAGTAAATCCTTACCTACCGTCGATGCAAAACGATTGGAAACATCGAATAGCACGTATTCGTGCCAATTATCGATAGAAAGAACGATTGCGGGAGCTGGGAAGTGAATTCTTACCTACCGTCGGTGCAAAATTTTTGGAAACGTCGAATATCACGTATTCGTGCCAATTATCGATAGAAGGAACGATGCGGGAGCTGGGAAGTGAATCCTTACGTACCGTCGATGCAAAACGATTGGAAACGTCGATTATAACGTATTCGTGCCAATTATCGATAGAAACAACGATTGCGGGAGCTGGGAAGTAAATCCTTACCTACCGTCGATGCAAAACGATTGGAAACATCGAATAGCACGTATTCGTGCCAATTATCGATAGAAAGAACGATTGCGGGAGCTGGGAAGTTAATCCTTCCCTACCGTCGGTGCAAAACGATTGGAAACATCGAATAGCACGTATTCGTGCCAATTATCGATAGAAAGAACAATTGCGGGAGCTGGGAAGTGAATCCTTACCTCCCGTCGATGCAGAACGATTGGAAACTTCGAATATAACGTATTCGTGCCAATTATCGATATTAACAACGATTGCGGGAGCTGGGAAGTGAATCCTTACCTATCGTCGATGCAAAACGATTGGAAACATCGAATAGCATGTATTCGTGCCAATTATCGATAGAAAGAACGATTGCGGGAGCTGGGAAGTGAATCCTTACCTACCGTCGGTGCAAAATTATTGGAAACGTCGAATATCACGGATTCGTGCCAATTATCGATAGAAGGAACGATGCGGGAGCTGGGAAGTGAATCCTTACGTACCGTCGATGCAAAACGATTGGAAACATCGATTATAACGTATTCGTGCCAATTATCGATAGAAACAACGATTGCGGGAGCTGGGAAGTAAATCCTTACCTACCGTCGATGCAAAACGATTGGAAAAATAGAATAGCACGTATTCGTGCCAATTATCGATAGAAAGAACGATTGCGGGAGTTGGGAAGTGAATCCTTACCTACCGTCTGTGCAAAACGATTGGAAACGTCGAATATAACGTATTCGTGCGAATTATCGATAGAATGAACGATTGCTGGAGCTGGGACGTGAATCCTTACCTACCGTCGGTGCAAAACGATTGGAAACATCGAATAGCACATATTCGTGCCAATTATCGATAGAAAGAACGATTGCGGGAGCTGGGAAGTTAATCCTTACCTACCGTCGGTGCAAAACGATTGGAAACGTCGAATATAACGTATTCGTGCCAATTATCTATAGAAAAAAGGATTGCGGGAGCTGGGAAGTGAATCCTTACCTACCGTCGATGCAAACCGATTGGAAACATCGAATAGCACGTATTCGTGCCAATTATCGATAGAAAAAACGATTGCGGGAGCTGGGAAGTGAATCCTTACCTCCCGTCGATGCAGAACGTTTGGAAACATCGAATATAGCTTATTCGAGCCAATTATCGATAGCAAGAACGATTGCGGGAGCTGGGAAGTTAATCCTTACCTACCGTCGGTGCAAAACGATTGAAAACGTCAAATATCACGTATTCGTGCCAATTATCGATAGAAGGAACGATGCGGGAGCTGGGAAGTGAATCCTTACGTACCGTCGATGCAAAACGATTGGAACGTTCGATTATAACGTATTCGTGCCAATTATCGATAGAAACAACGATTGCGGGAGGTGGGAAGTGAATCCTTACCTACCGTCGATGCAAAACGTTTGGAAACATCGAATAGCACGTATTCGTGCCAATTATCGATAGAATGAACGATTGCGGGAGCTGGGAAGTGAATCCTTACCTACCGTCGGTGCAAAACGATTGGAAACGTCGAATATCACGTATTCGTGCCAATTATCGATAGAAAGAACGATTGCGGGAGCTGGTAAGTGAATCCTTACCTACCGTCGGTGCAAAATTATAGGAAACGTCGAATATCACGTATTCGTGCCAATTATCGATAGAAGGAACGATGCGGGAGCTGGGAAGTGAATCCTTACGTACCGTCGATGCAAAACGATTGGAAACATCGATTATAACGTATTCGTGCCAATTATCGATAGAAACAACGATTGCGGGAGCTGGGAAGTGAATCCTTACCTATCGTCGATGCAAAACGATTGGAAACATCGAATAGCACGTATTCGTGCCAATTATCGATAGAAAGAACGATTGCGGGAGCTGGGAAGTGAATCCTTACCTACCGTCGGTGCAAAATTATAGGAAACGTCGAATATCACGTATTCGTGCCAATTATCGATAGAAGGAACGATGAGGGAGCTGGGAAGTGAATCCTTACGTACCGTCGATGCAAAACGATTGGAAACATCGATTATAACGTATTCGTGCCAATTATCGATAGAAACAACGATTGCGGGAGCTGGGAAGTAAATCCTTACCTACCGTCGATGCAAAACGATTGGAAACATCGAATAGCACGTATTCGTGCCAATTATCGATAGAAAGAACGATTGCGGGAGCTGGGAAGTGAATCCTTACCTCCCGTCGATGCAGAACGTTTGGAAACATCGAATATAGCTTATTCGAGCCAATTATCGATAGAAAGAACGATTGCGGGAGCTGGGAAGTTAATCCTTACCTACCGTCGGTGCAAAACGATTGAAAACGTCGAATATAACGTATTCGTGCCAATTATCGATAGAAAGAACGATTGCGGGAGCTGGGAAGTGAATCGTTACCTACCGTCGGTGCAAAATTTTTGGAAACGTCGAATATCACGTATTCGTGCCAATTATCGATAGAAACAACGATTGCGGGAGGTGGGAAGTAAACCCTTACCTACCGTCGATGCAAAACGATTGGAAACATCGAATAGCACGTATTCGTGCCAATTATCGATAGAAAGAACGATTGCGGGAGCTGGGAAGTTAATCCTTCCCTACCGTCGGTGCAAAACGATTCGAAACATCGAATAGCACGTATTCGTGCCAATTATCGATAGAAAGAACAATTGCGGGAGCTGGGAAGTGAATCCTTACCTCCCGTCGATGCAGAACGATTGGAAACTTCGAATATAACGTATTCGAGCCAATTATCGATAGACAGCACGATTGCGGGAGATGGGAGGTAAATCCTTACCTACGGTCGATGCAAAACGATTGGAAACATCGAATAGCACGTATTCGTGCCAATTATCGATAGAAAGAACGATTGCGGGAGCTGGGAAGTGAATCCTTACGTACCGTCGATGCAAAATGATTGGAAACATCGATTATAACGTATTCGTGCCAATTATCGATAGAAACAACGATTGCGGGAGCTGGGAAGGGAATTCTTACCTATCGTCGATTCAAAACGATTGGAAACATCGAATAGAACGTATTCGTGCCAATTATCGATAGAAAGAACGATTGCGGGAGCTGGGAAGTGAATCCTTACCTACCGTCGGTGCAAAATTATTGGAAACGTCGAATATCACGTATTCGTGCCAATTATCGATAGAAGGAACGATGCGGGAGCTGGGAAGTGAATCCTTACGTACCGTCGATGCAAAACGATTGGAAACATCGATTATAACGTATTCGTGCCAATTATCGATAGAAACAACGATTGCGGGAGCTGGGAAGTGAATCCTTACCTATCGTCGATGCAAAACGATTGGAAACATCGAATAGCACGTATTCGTGCCAATTATCGATAGAAAGAACGATTGCGGGAGCTGGGAAGTGAATCCTTACCTACCGTCGGTGCAAAATTATAGGAAACGTCGAATATCACGTATTCGTGCCAATTATCGATAGAAGGAACGATGCGGGAGCTGGGAAGTGAATCCTTACGTACCGTCGATGCAAAACGATTGCAAACATCGATTATAACGTATTCGTGCCAATTATCGATAGAAACAACGAGTGCGGGAGCTGGGAAGTAAATCCTTACCTACCGTCGATGCAAAACGATTGGAAACATCGAATAGCACGTATTCGTGCCAATTATCGATAGAAAAAACGATTGCGGGAGCTGGAAAGTGAATCCTTACCTCCCGTCGATGCAGAACGTTTGGAAACATCGAATATAGCTTATTCGAGCCAATTATCGATAGAAAGAACGATTGCGGGAGCTGGGAAGTTAATCCTTACCTACCGTTGGTGCAAAACGATTGAAAACGTCGAATATAACGTATTCGTGCCAATTATCGATAGAAAGAACGATTGCGGGAGCTGGGAAGTGAATCGTTACCTACCGTCGGTGCAAAATTTTTGGAAACATCGAATAGCACGTATTCGTGCCAATTATCGATAGAAAAAACGATTGCGGGAGCTGGGAAGTGAATCCTTACCTCCCGTCGATGCAGAACGTTTGGAAACATCGAATATAGCTTATTCGAGCCAATTATCGATAGCAAGAACGATTGCGGGAGCTGGGAAGTTAATCCTTACGTACCGTGGATGCAAAACGATTGGAACGTTCGATTATAACGTATTCGTGCCAATTATCGATAGAAAGAACAATTGCGGGAGCTGGGAAGTGAATCCTTACCTCCCGTCGATGCAGAACGATTGGAAACTTCGAATACAACGTATTCGAGCCAATTATCGATAGACAGCACGATTGCGGGAAATGGGAGGTAAATCCTTACCTACGGTCGATGCAAAACGATTGGAAACATCGAATAGCACGTATTCGTGCCAATTATCGATAGAAAGAACGATTGCGGGAGCTGGGAAGTGAATCCTTACGTACCGTCGATGCAAAATGATTGGAAACATCGATTATAACGTATTCGTGCCAATTATCGATAGAAACAACGATTGCGGGAGCTGGGAAGTGAATCCTTACCTATCGCCGATTCAAAACGATTGGAAACATCGAATAGAACGTATTCGTGCCAATTATCGATAGAAAGAACGATTGCGGGAGCTGGGAAGTGAATCCTTACCTACCGTCGGTGCAAAATTATTGGAAACGTCGAATATCACGTATTCGTGCCAATTATCGATAGAAGGAACGATGCGGGAGCTGGGAAGTGAATCCTTACGTACCGTCGATGCAAAACGATTGGAAACATCGATTATAACGTATTCGTGCCAATTATCGATAGAAACAACGATTGCGGGAGCTGGGAAGTGAATCCTTACCTATCGTCGATGCAAAACGATTGGAAACATCGAATAGCACGTATTCGTGCCAATTATCGATAGAAAGATCGATTGCGGGAGCTGGGAAGTGAATCCTTACCTACCGTCGGTGCAAAAATATTGGAAACGTCGAATATCACGTATTCGTGCCAATTATCGATAGAAGGAACGATGCGGGAGCTGGGAAGGGAATCCTTACCTACCGTCGGTGCAAAACGATTGGAAACGTCGAATATAACGTATTCGTGCCAATTATCGATAGAAACAACCATTGCGGGAGCTGGGAAGTGAATCCTTACCTACCGTCGATGCAAAACGTTTGGAAACATCGAATAGCACGTATTCGTGCCAATTATCGATAGAATGAACGATTGCGGGTGCTGGGAAGTGAATCCTTACCTACCGTCGGTGCAAAACGATTGGAAACGTCGAATATCACGTATTCGTGCCAATTATCGATAGAAAGAACGATTGCGGGAGCTGGTAAGTGAATCCTTACCTACCGTCGGTGCAAAATTATAGGAAACGTCGAATATCACGTATTCGTGCCAATTATCGATAGAATGAACGATTGCGGGAGCTGGGAAGTGAATCCTTACCTACCGTCGGTGCAAAACGATTGGAAACGTCGAATATCACGTATTCGTGCCAATTATCGATAGAAAGAACGATTGCGGGAGCTGGTAAGTGAATCCTTACCTACCGTCGGTGCAAAATTATAGGAAACGTCGAATATCACGTATTCGTGCCAATTATCGATAGAAGGAACGATGCGGGAGCTGGGAAGTGAATCCTTACGTACCGTCGATGCAAAACGATTGGAAACATCGATTATAACGTATTCGTGCCAATTATCGATAGAAACAACGATTGCGGGAGCTGGGAAGTAAATCCTTACCTACCGTCGATGCAAAACGATTGGAAACATCGAATAGCACGTATTCGTGCCAATTATCGATAGAAAAAACGATTGCGGGAGCTGGGAAGTGAATCCTTACCTCCCGTCGATGCAGACCGTTTGGAAACATCGAATATAGCTTATTCGAGCCAATTATCGATAGAAAGAACGATTGCGGGAGCTGGGAAGTTAATCCTTACCTACCGTCGGTGCAAAACGATTGAAAACGTCGAATATAACGTATTCGTGCCAATTATCGATAGAAAGAACGATTGCGGGAGCTGGGAAGTGAATCGTTACCTACCGTCGGTGCAAAATTTTTGGAAACGTCGAATATCACGTATTCGTGCCAATTATCGATAGAAACAACGATTGCGGGAGCTGGGAAGTAAACCCTTACCTACCGTCGATGCAAAACGATTGGAAACATCGAATAGCACGTATTCGTGCCAATTATCGATAGAAAGAACGATTGCGGGAGCTGGGAAGTTAATCCTTCCCTACCGTCGGTGCAAAACGATTGGAAACATCGAATAGCACGTATTCGTGCCAATTATCGATAGAAAGAACAATTGCGGGAGCTGGGAAGTGAATCCTTACCTCCCGTCGATGCAGAACGATTGGAAACTTCGAATATAACGTATTCGAGCCAATTATCCATAGACAGCACGATTGCGGGAGATGGGAGGTAAATCCTTACCTACGGTCGATGCAAAACGATTGGAAACATCGAATAGCACGTATTCGTGCCAATTATCGATAGAAAGAACGATTGCGGGAGCTGGGAAGTGAATCCTTACGTACCGTCGATGCAAAATGATTGGAAACATCGATTATAACGTATTCGTGCCAATTATCGATAGAAACAACGATTGCGGGAGCTGGGAAGGGAATTCTTACCTATCGTCGATTCAAAACGATTGGAAACATCGAATAGAACGTATTCGTGCCAATTATCGATAGAAAGAACGATTGCGGGAGCTGGGAAGTGAATCCTTACCTACCGTCGGTGCAAAATTATTGGAAACGTCGAATATCACGTATTCGTGCCAATTATCGATAGAAGGAACGATGCGGGAGCTGGGAAGTGAATCCTTACGTACCGTCGATGCAAAACGATTGGAAACATCGATTATAACGTATTCGGGCCAATTATCGATAGAAACAACGATTGCGGGAGCTGGGAAGTGAATCCTTACCTATCGTCGATGCAAAACGATTGGAAACATCGAATAGCACGTATTCGTGCCAATTATCGATAGAAAGAACGATTGCGGGAGCTGGGAAGTGAATCCTTACCTACCGTCGGTGCAAAATTATAGGAAACGTCGAATATCACGTATTCGTGCCAATTATCGATAGAAGGAACGATGCGGGAGCTGGGAAGTGAATCCTTACGTACCGTCGATGCAAAACGATTGGAAACATCGATTATAACGTATTCGTGCCAATTATCGATAGAAACAACGAGTGCGGGAGCTGGGAAGTAAATCCTTACCTACCGTCGATGCAAAACGATTGGAAACATCGAATAGCACGTATTCGTGCCAATTATCGATAGAAAAAACGATTGCGGGAGCTGGAAAGTGAATCCTTACCTCCCGTCGATGCAGAACGTTTGGAAACATCGAATATAGCTTATTCGAGCCAATTATCGATAGAAAGAACGATTGCGGGAGCTGGGAAGTGAATCCTTACCTACCGTCGGTGCAAAATTATTGGAAACGTCGAATATCACGTATTCGTGCCAATTATCGATAGAAGGAACGATGCGGGAGCTGGGAAGTGAATCCTTACGTACCGTCGATGCAAAACGATTGGAAACATCGATTATAACGTATTCGTGCCAATTATCGATAGAAACAACGATTGCGGGAGCTGGGAAGTGAATCCTTACCTATCGTCGATGCAAAACGATTGGAAACATCGAATAGCACGTATTCGTGCCAATTATCGATAGAAAGATCGATTGCGGGAGCTGGGAAGTGAATCCTTACCTACCGTCGGTGCAAAAATATTGGAAACGTCGAATATCACGTATTCGTGCCAATTATCGATAGAAGGAACGATGCGGGAGCTGGGAAGGGAATCCTTACCTACCGTCGGTGCAAAACGATTGGAAACGTCGAATATAACGTATTCGTGCCAATTATCGATAGAAACAACCATTGCGGGAGCTGGGAAGTGAATCCTTACCTACCGTCGATGCAAAACGTTTGGAAACATCGAATAGCACGTATTCGTGCCAATTATCGATAGAATGAACGATTGCGGGTGCTGGGAAGTGAATCCTTACCTACCGTCGGTGCAAAACGATTGGAAACGTCGAATATCACGTATTCGTGCCAATTATCGATAGAAAGAACGATTGCGGGAGCTGGTAAGTGAATCCTTACCTACCGTCGGTGCAAAATTATAGGAAACGTCGAATATCACGTATTCGTGCCAATTATCGATAGAATGAACGATTGCGGGAGCTGGGAAGTGAATCCTTACCTACCGTCGGTGCAAAACGATTGGAAACGTCGAATATCACGTATTCGTGCCAATTATCGATAGAAAGAACGATTGCGGGAGCTGGTAAGTGAATCCTTACCTACCGTCGGTGCAAAATTATAGGAAACGTCGAATATCACGTATTCGTGCCAATTATCGATAGAAGGAACGATGCGGGAGCTGGGAAGTGAATCCTTACGTACCGTCGATGCAAAACGATTGGAAACATCGATTATAACGTATTCGTGCCAATTATCGATAGAAACAACGATTGCGGGAGCTGGGAAGTAAATCCTTACCTACCGTCGATGCAAAACGATTGGAAACATCGAATAGCACGTATTCGTGCCAATTATCGATAGAAAAAACGATTGCGGGAGCTGGGAAGTGAATCCTTACCTCCCGTCGATGCAGACCGTTTGGAAACATCGAATATAGCTTATTCGAGCCAATTATCGATAGAAAGAACGATTGCGGGAGCTGGGAAGTTAATCCTTACCTACCGTCGGTGCAAAACGATTGAAAACGTCGAATATAACGTATTCGTGCCAATTATCGATAGAAAGAACGATTGCGGGAGCTGGGAAGTGAATCGTTACCTACCGTCGGTGCAAAATTTTTGGAAACGTCGAATATCACGTATTCGTGCCAATTATCGATAGAAACAACGATTGCGGGAGCTGGGAAGTAAACCCTTACCTACCGTCGATGCAAAACGATTGGAAACATCGAATAGCACGTATTCGTGCCAATTATCGATAGAAAGAACGATTGCGGGAGCTGGGAAGTTAATCCTTCCCTACCGTCGGTGCAAAACGATTGGAAACATCGAATAGCACGTATTCGTGCCAATTATCGATAGAAAGAACAATTGCGGGAGCTGGGAAGTGAATCCTTACCTCCCGTCGATGCAGAACGATTGGAAACTTCGAATATAACGTATTCGAGCCAATTATCCATAGACAGCACGATTGCGGGAGATGGGAGGTAAATCCTTACCTACGGTCGATGCAAAACGATTGGAAACATCGAATAGCACGTATTCGTGCCAATTATCGATAGAAAGAACGATTGCGGGAGCTGGGAAGTGAATCCTTACGTACCGTCGATGCAAAATGATTGGAAACATCGATTATAACGTATTCGTGCCAATTATCGATAGAAACAACGATTGCGGGAGCTGGGAAGGGAATTCTTACCTATCGTCGATTCAAAACGATTGGAAACATCGAATAGAACGTATTCGTGCCAATTATCGATAGAAAGAACGATTGCGGGAGCTGGGAAGTGAATCCTTACCTACCGTCGGTGCAAAATTATTGGAAACGTCGAATATCACGTATTCGTGCCAATTATCGATAGAAGGAACGATGCGGGAGCTGGGAAGTGAATCCTTACGTACCGTCGATGCAAAACGATTGGAAACATCGATTATAACGTATTCGGGCCAATTATCGATAGAAACAACGATTGCGGGAGCTGGGAAGTGAATCCTTACCTATCGTCGATGCAAAACGATTGGAAACATCGAATAGCACGTATTCGTGCCAATTATCGATAGAAAGAACGATTGCGGGAGCTGGGAAGTGAATCCTTACCTACCGTCGGTGCAAAATTATAGGAAACGTCGAATATCACGTATTCGTGCCAATTATCGATAGAAGGAACGATGCGGGAGCTGGGAAGTGAATCCTTACGTACCGTCGATGCAAAACGATTGGAAACATCGATTATAACGTATTCGTGCCAATTATCGATAGAAACAACGAGTGCGGGAGCTGGGAAGTAAATCCTTACCTACCGTCGATGCAAAACGATTGGAAACATCGAATAGCACGTATTCGTGCCAATTATCGATAGAAAAAACGATTGCGGGAGCTGGAAAGTGAATCCTTACCTCCCGTCGATGCAGAACGTTTGGAAACATCGAATATAGCTTATTCGAGCCAATTATCGATAGAAAGAACGATTGCGGGAGCTGGGAAGTTAATCCTTACCTACCGTCGGTGCAAAACGATTGAAAACGTCGAATATAACGTATTCGTGCCAATTATCGATAGAAAGAACGATTGCGGGAGCTGGGAAGTGAATCGTTACCTACCGTCGGTGCAAAATTTTTGGAAACGTCGAATATCACGTATTCGTGCCAATTATCGATAGAAACAACGATTGCGGGAGCTGGGAAGTAAATCCTTACCTACCGTCGATGCAAAACGATTGGAAACATCGAATAGCACGTATTCGTGCCAATTATCGATAGAAAGAACGATTGCGGGAGCTGGGAAGTTAATCCTTCCCTACCGTCGGTGCAAAACGATTCGAAACATCGAATAGCACGTATTCGTGCCAATTATCGATAGAAAGAACAATTGCGGGAGCTGGGAAGTGAATCCTTACCTCCCGTCGATGCAGAACGATTGGAAACTTCGAATACAACGTATTCGAGCCAATTATCGATAGACAGCACGATTGCGGGAGATGGGAGGTAAATCCTTACCTACGGTCGATGCAAAACGATTGGAAACATCGAATAGCACGTATTCGTGCCAATTATCGATAGAAAGAACGATTGCGGGAGCTGGGAAGTGAATCCTTACGTACCGTCGATGCAAAATGATTGGAAACATCGATTATAACGTATTCGTGCCAATTATCGATAGAAACAACGATTGCGGGAGCTGGGAAGTGAATCCTTACCTATCGCCGATTCAAAACGATTGGAAACATCGAATAGAACGTATTCGTGCCAATTATCGATAGAAAGAACGATTGCGGGAGCTGGGAAGTGAATCCTTACCTACCGTCGGTGCAAAATTATTGGAAACGTCGAATATCACGTATTCGTGCCAATTATCGATAGAAGGAACGATGCGGGAGCTGGGAAGTGAATCCTTACGTACCGTCGATGCAAAACGATTGGAAACATCGATTATAACGTATTCGTGCCAATTATCGATAGAAACAACGATTGCGGGAGCTGGGAAGTGAATCCTTACCTATCGTCGATGCAAAACGATTGGAAACATCGAATAGCACGTATTCGTGCCAATTATCGATAGAAAGAACGATTGCGGGAGCTGGGAAGTGAATCCTTACCTACCGTCGGTGCAAAAATATTGGAAACGACGAATATCACGTATTCGTGCCAATTATCGATAGAAGGAACGATGCGGGAGCTGGGAAGGGAATCCTTACCTACCGTCGGTGCAAAACGATTGGAAACGTCGAATATAACGTATTCGTGCCAATTATCGATAGAAACAACCATTGCGGGAGCTGGGAAGTGAATCCTTACCTACCGTCGATGCAAAACGTTTGGAAACATCGAATAGCACGTATTCGTGCCAATTATCGATAGAATGAACGATTGCGGGTGCTGGGAAGTGAATCCTTACCTACCGTCGGTGCAAAACGATTGGAAACGTCGAATATCACGTATTCGTGCCAATTATCGATAGAAAGAACGATTGCGGGAGCTGGTAAGTGAATCCTTACCTACCGTCGGTGCAAAATTATAGGAAACGTCGAATATCACGTATTCGTGCCAATTATCGATAGAAACAACGATTGCGGGAGCTGGGAAGTGAATCCTTACCTACCGTCGGTGCAAAATTATTGGAAACGTCGAATATCACGTATTCGTGCCAATTATCGATAGAAGGAACGATGCGGGAGCTGGGAAGTGAATCCTTACCTACCGTCGGTGCAAAACGATTGGAAACGTCGAATATAACGTATTCGTGCCAATTATCGATAGAAACAACGATTGCGGGAGCTGGGAAGTGAATCCTTACCTATCGTCGATGCAAAACGATTGGAAACATCGAATAGCACGTATTCGTGCCAATTATCGATAGAAAGAACGATTGCGGGAGCTGGGAAGTGAATCCTTACCTACCGTCGGTGCAAAATTATTGGAAACGTCGAATATCACGTATTCGTGCCTATTATCGATAGAAGGAACGATGCGGGAGCTGGGAAGTGAATCCTTACCTACCGTCGGTGCAAAACGATTCGAAACGTCGAATATAACGTATTCGTGCCAATTATCGATAGAAAAAACGATTGCGGGAGCTGGGAAGTGAATCCTTACCTCCCGTCGATGCAGAACGTTTGGAAACATCGAATATAGCTTATTCGAGCCAATTATCGATAGCCAGAACGATTGCGGGAGCTGGGAAGTTAATCCTTACCTACCGTCGGTGCAAAACGATTGAAAACGTCAAATATCACGTATTCGTGCCAATTATCGATAGAAGGAACGATGCGGGAGCTGGGAAGTGAATCCTTACGTACCGTCGATGCAAAACGATTGGAAACATCGATTATAACGTATTCGTGGCAATTATCGATAGAAACAACGATTGCGGGAGCTGGGAAGTGAATCCTTACCTACCGTCGATGCAAAACGTTTGGAAACATCGAATAGCATGTATTCGTGCCAATTATCGATAGAATGAACGATTGCGGGAGCTGGGAAGTGAATCCTTACCTACCGTCGGTGCAAAACGATTGGAAACGTCGAATATCACGTATTCGTGCCAATTATCGATAGAAAGAACGATTGCGGGAGCTGGTAAGTGAATCCTTACCTACCGTCGGTGCAAAATTATAGGAAACGTCGAATATCACGTATTCGTGCCAATTATCGATAGAAACAACGATTGCGGGAGCTGGGAAGTGAATCCTTACCTACCGTCGATGCAAAACGATTGGAAACATCGAAGAGCACGTATTCGTGCCAATTATCGATAGAAAGAAGGATTGCGGGAGCTGGGAAGTGAATCCTTACCTCCCGTCGATGCAGAACGTTTGGAAACATCGAATATAGCTTAGTCGAGCCAATTATCGATAGAAAGAACAATTGCGGGAGCTGGGAAGTTAATCCTTACCTACCGTCGGTGCAAAACGATTGAAAACGTCGAATATAACGCATTCGTGCCAATTATCGATAGAAAGAACGATTGCGGGAGCTGGGAAGTGAATCGTTACCTACCGTCGATGCAAAACGATTGGAAACATCGATTATAACGTATTCGTGCCAATTATCGATAGAAAGAAGGATTGCGGGAGCTGGGAAGTGAAGCCTTACCTACCGTCGATGCAGAACGATGGGAAACATCGAATAGCACGTACTCGTGCCAATTACCGACAGAAAGAACGATTGCGTGGGCTGGGCAGTGAAGCCTTACCTACCGTCGATGCAGAACGATGGGAAACATCGAATAGCACGTATTCGTGCCAATTATCCATAGAAAGAACAATTGCGGGAGCTGGGAAGTGAATCCTTACCTCCCGTCGATGCAGAACGATTGGAAACATCGAATATAACGTATTCGAGCCAATTATCGATAGACAGAACGATTGCGGGAGATGGGAGGTGAATCCTTACCTACGGTCGATGCAAAACGATTGGAAACATCGCATAGCACGTATTCGTGCCAATTATCGATAGAAAGAACGATTGCGGGAGCTGGGAAGTGAATCCTTACCTACCGTCGGTGCAAAATTTTTGGAAACGTCGAATATCACGTATTCGTGCCAATTATCGATAGAAGGAACGATGCGGGAGCTGGGAAGTGAATCCTTACGTACCGCCGATGCAAAACGATTGGAAACATCGATTATAACGTATTCGTGCCAATTGTCGATAGAAACAACGATTGCGGGAGCTGGGAAGTGAATCCTTACCTATCGTCGATGCAAAACGATTGGAAACATCGAATAGCACGTATTCGTGCCAATTATCGATAGAAAGAACGATTGCGGGAGCTGGGAAGAGAATCCTTACCTACCGTCAGTGCAAAATTATTGGAAACGTCGAATATCACGTATTCGTGCCAATTATCGATAGAAGGAACGATGCGGGAGCTGGGAAGTGAATCCTTACCTACCGTCGGTGCAAAACGATTGGAAACTTCGAATATAACGTATTCGTGCCAATTATCGATATAAACAACGATTGCGGGAGCTGGGAAGTGAATCCTTACCTACCGTCGATGCAAACCGATTGGAAACATCGAATAGCACCTATTCGTGCCAATTATCGCTAGAAAAAACGATTGCGGGAGCTGGGAAGTGAATCCTTACCTCCCGTCGATGCAGAACGTTTGGAAACATCGAATATAGCTTATTCGAGCCAATTATCGATAGCAAGAACGATTGCGGGAGCTGGGAAGTTAATCCTTACCTACCGTCGGTGCAAAACGATTGAAAACGTCAAATATCACGTATTCGTGCCAATTATCGATAGAAGGAACGATGCGGGAGCTGGGAAGTGAATCCTTACGTACCGTCGATGCAAAACGATTGGAAACATCGATTATAACGTATTCGTGGCAATTATCGATAGAAACAACGATTGCGGGAGCTGGGAAGTGAATCCTTACCTACCGTCGATGCAAAACGTTTGGAAACATCGAATAGCACGTATTCGTGCCAATTATCGATAGAATGAACGATTGCGGGAGCTGGGAAGTGAATCCTTACCTACCGTCGGTGCAAAACGATTGGAAACGTCGAATATCACGTATTCGTGCCAATAATCGATAGAAGGAACGATGCGGGAGCTGGGAAGTGAATCCTTACGTACCGCCGATGGAAAACGATTGGAAACATCGATTATAACGTATTCGTGCCAATTATCGATAGAAACAACGATTGCGGGAGCTGGGAAGTGAATCCTTACCTATCGTCGATGCAAAACGATTGGAAACATCGAATAGCACGTATTCGTGCCAAGTATCGATAGAAAGAACGATTGCGGGAGCTGGGAAGTGAATCCTTACCTACCGTCGGTGCAAAATTATTGGAAACGTCGAATATCACGTATTCGTGCCAATTATCGATAGAAGGAACGATGCGGGAGCTGGGAAGTGAATCCTTACGTACCGTCGATGCAAAACGATTGGAAACATCGATTATAATGTATTCGTGCGAATTATCGATAGAAACAACGATTGCGGGAGCTGGGAAGTAAATCCTTACCTACCGTCGATGCAAAACGATTGGAAACATCGAATAGCACGTATTCGTGCCAATTATCGATAGAAAGAACGATTGCGGGAGTTGGGAAGTGAATCCTTACCTACCGTCGGTGCAAAACGATTGGAAACGTCGAATATAACGTATTCGTGCCAATTATCGATAGAATGAACGATTGCTGGAGCTGGGAAGTGAATCCTTACCTACCGTCGGTGCAAAACGATTGGAAACGTCGAATATAACGTATTCGTGCCAATTATTTATAGAAAGAAGGATTGCGGGAGCTGGGAAGTGAATCCTTACCTACCGTCGATGCAAACCGATTGGAAACATCGAATAGCACCTATTCGTGCTAATTATCGCTAGAAAAAACGATTGCGGGAGCTGGGAAGTGAATCCTTACCTCCCGTCGATGCAGAACGTTTGGAAACATCGAATATAGCTTATTCGAGCCAATTATCGATAGCAAGAACGATTGCGGGAGCTGGGAAGTTAATCCTTACCTACCGTCGGTGCAAAACGATTGAAAACGTCAAATATCACGTATTCGTGCCAATTATCGATAGAAGGAACGATGCGGGAGCTGGGAAGTGAATCCTTACGTACCTTCGATGCAAAACGATTGGAAACATCGATTATAACGTATTCGTGGCAATTATCGATAGAAACAACGATTGCGGGAGCTGGGAAGTGAATCCTTACCTACCGTCGATGCAAAACGTTTGGAAACATCGAATAGCACGTATTCGTGCTAATTATCGATAGAATGAACGATTGCGGGAGCTGGGAAGTGAATCCTTACCTACCGTCGGTGCAAAACGATTGGAAACGTCGAATATCACGTATTCGTGCCAATTATCGATAGAAAGAACGATTGCGGGAGCTGGTAAGTGAATCCTTACCTACCGTCGGTGCAAAATTATAGGAAACGTCGAATATCACGTATTCGTGTCAATTATCGATAGAAACAACGATTGCGGGAGCTGGGAAGTGAATCCTCACCTACCGTCGATGCAAAACGATTGGAAACATCGAATAGCACCTATTCGTGCCAATTATCGCTAGAAAAAACGATTGCGGGAGCTGGGAAGTTAATCCTTACCTACCGTCGGTGCAAAACGATTGGAAACATCGATTATAACGTATTCGTGCCAATTATCGATAGAAACAACGATTGCGGGAGCTGGGAAGTGAATCCTTAGCTTTCGTCGATGCAAAACGATTGGAAACATCGAATAGCACGTATTCGTGCCAATTATCGATAGAAAGAACGATTGCGGGAGCTGGGAAGTGAATCCTTACCTACCGTCGGTGCAAAATTATTGGAAACGTCGAATATCACGTATTCGTGCCAATTATCGATAGAAGGAACGATGCGGGAGCTGGGAAGTGAATCCTTACCTACCGTCGGTGCAAAACGATTGGAAACGTCGAATATAACGTATTCGTGACAATTATCGATATAAACAACGATTGCGGGAGCTGGGAAGTGAATCCTTACCTATCGTCGATGCAAAACGATTGGAAACATCGAATAGCACGTATTCGTGCCAATTATCGATAGAAAGAACGATTGCGGGAGCTGGGAAGTGGATCCTTACCTACCGTCGGTGCACAATTATTGGAAACGTCGAATATCACGTATTCGTGCCAATTATCGATAGAAGGAACGATGCGGGAGCTGGGAAGTGAATCCTTACGTCCCGTCGATGCAAAACGATTGGAAACATCGATTATAACGTATTCGTGCCAATTATCGATAGAAACAACGATTGCGGGAGCTGGGAAGTAAATCCTTACCTACCGTCGATGCAAAACGATTGGAAACATCGAATAGCACGTATTCGTGCCAATTATCGATAGAAAGAACGATTGCGGGAGTTGGGAAGTGAATCCTTACCTACCGTTGGTGCAAAACGATTGGAAACGTCGAAAATAACGTATTCGTGCCAATTATCGATAGAATGAACGATTGCTGGAGCTGGGAAGTGAATCCTTACCTACCGTCGGTGCAAAACGATTGAAAACGTCAAATATCACGTATTCGTGCCAATTATCGATAGAAGGAACGATGCGGGAGCTGGGAAGTGAATCCTTACGTACCTTCGATGCAAAACGATTGGAAACATCGATTATAACGTATTCGTGGCAATTATCGATAGAAACAACGATTGCGGGAGCTGGGAAGTGAATCCTTACCTACCGTCGATGCAAAACGTTTGGAAACATCGAATAGCACGTATTCGTGCCAATTATCGATAGAATGAACGATTGCGGGAGCTGGGAAGTGAATCCTTACCTACCGTCGGTGCAAAACGATTGGAAACGTCGAATATCACGTATTCGTGCCAATTATCGATAGAAAGAACGATTGCGGGAGCTGGTAAGTGAATCCTTACCTACCGTCGGTGCAAAATTATAGGAAACGTCGAATATCACGTATTCGTGCCAATTATCGATAGAAGGAACGATGCGGGAGCTGGGAAGTGAATCCTTACCTACCGTCGGTGCAAAACGATTGGAAACGTCGAATATAACGTATTCGTGACAATTATCGATATAAACAACGATTGCGGGAGCTGGGAAGTGAATCCTTACCTATCGTCGATGCAAAACGATTGGAAACATCGAATAGCACGTATTCGTGCCAATTATCGATAGAAAGAACGATTGCGGGAGCTGGGAAGTGAATCCTTACCTACCGTCGGTGCACAATTATTGGAAACGTCGAATATCACGTATTCGTGCCAATTATCGATAGAAGGAACGATGCGGGAGCTGGGAAGTGAATCCTTACGTCCCGTCGATGCAAAACGATTGGAAACATCGATTATAACGTATTCGTGCCAATTATCGATAGAAACAACGATTGCGGGAGCTGGGAAGTAAATCCTTACCTACCGTCGATGCAAAACGATTGGAAACATCGAATAGCACGTATTCGTGCCAATTATCGATAGAAAGAACAATTGCGGGAGCTGGGAAGTGAATCCTTACCTCCCGTCGATGCAGAACGATTGGAAACTTCGAATATAACGTATTCGTGCCAATTATCGATATTAACAACGATTGCGGGAGCTGGGAAGTGAATCCTTACCTATCGTCGATGCAAAACGATTGGAAACATCGAATAGCACGTATTCGTGCCAATTATCGATAGAAAGAACGATTGCGGGAGCTGGGAAGTGAATCCTTACCTACCGTCGGTGCAAAACGATTGGAAACGTCGAATATAACGTATTCGTGCCAATTATCGATAGAAACAACGATTGCGGGAGCTGGGAAGTGAATCCTTACCTATCGTCGATGCAAAACGATTGGAAACATCGAATAGCACGTATTCGTGCCAATTATCGATAGAAAGAACGATTGCGGGAGCTGGGAAGTGAATCCTTACCTACCGTCGGTGCAAAATTATTGGAAACGTCGAATATCACGTATTCGTGCCTATTATCGATAGAAGGAACGATGCGGGAGCTGGGAAGTGAATCCTTACCTACCGTCGGTGCAAAACGATTCGAAACGACGAATATAACGTATTCGTGCCAATTATCGATAGAAAAAACGATTGCGGGAGCTGGGAAGTTAATCCTTACCTACCGTCGGTGCAAAACGATTGGAAACGTCGAATATAACGTATTCGTGCCAATTATCTATAGAAAAAAGGATTGCGGGAGCTGGGAAGTGAATCCTTACCTACCGTCGATGCAAACCGATTGGAAACATAGAATAGCACGTATTCGTGCCAATTATCGATAGAAAGAACGATTGCGGGAGCTGGGAAGTGAATCCTTACCTACCGTCGGTGCAAAACGATTGGAAACGTCGAATATAACGTATTCGTGCCAATTATCGATAGAAACAACGATTGCGGGAGCTGGGAAGTGAATCCTTACCTATCGTCGATGCAAAACGATTGGAAACATCGAATAGCACGTATTCGTGCCAATTATCGATAGAAAGAACGATTGCGGGAGCTGGGAAGTGAATCCTTACCTACCGTCGGTGCAAAATTATTGGAAACGTCGAATATCACGTATTCGTGCCTATTATCGATAGAAGGAACGATGCGGGAACTGGGAAGTGAATCCTTACCTACCGTCGGTGCAAAACGATTCGAAACGTCGAATATAACGTATTCGTGCCAATTATCGATAGAAAAAACGATTGCGGGAGCTGGGAAGTGAATCCTTACCTCCCGTCGATGCAGAACGTTTGGAAACATCGAATATAGCTTATTCGAGCCAATTATCGATAGCCAGAACGATTGCGGGAGCTGGGAAGTTAATCCTTACCTACCGTCGGTGCAAAACGATTGAAAACGTCAAATATCACGTATTCGTGCCAATTATCGATAGAAGGAACGATGCGGGAGCTGGGAAGTGAATCCTTACGTACCGTCGATGCAAAACGATTGGAAACATCGATTATAACGTATTCGTGGCAATTATCGATAGAAACAACGATTGCGGGAGCTGGGAAGTGAATCCTTACCTACCGTCGATGCAAAACGTTTGGAAACATCGAATAGCACGTATTCGTGCCAATTATCGATAGAATGAACGATTGCGGGAGCTGGGAAGTGAATCCTTACCTACCGTCGGTGCAAAACGATTGGAAACGTCGAATATCACGTATTCGTGCCAATTATCGATAGAAAGAACGATTGCGGGAGCTGGTAAGTGAATCCTTACCTACCGTCGGTGCAAAATTATAGGAAACGTCGAATATCACGTATTCGTGCCAATTATCGATAGAAACAACGATTGCGGGAGCTGGGAAGTGAATCCTTACCTACCGTCGATGCAACACGATTGGAAACATCGAAGAGCACGTATTCGTGCCAATTATCGATAGAAAGAAGGATTGCGGGAGCTGGGAAGTGTATCCTTACCTCCCGTCGATGCAGAACGTTTGGAAACATCGAATATAGCTTAGTCGAGCCAATTATCGATAGAAAGAACAATTGCGGGAGCTGGGAAGTTAATCCTTACCTACCGTCGGTGCAAAACGATTGAAAACGTCGAATATAACGCATTCGTGCCAATTATCGATAGAAAGAACGATTGCGGGAGCTGGGAAGTGAATCGTTACCTACCGTCGATGCAAAACGATTGGAAACATCGATTATAACGTATTCGTGCCAATTATCGATAGAAAGAAGGATTGCGGGAGCTGGGAAGTGAAGCCTTACCTACCGTCGATGCAGAACGATGGGAAACATCGAATAGCACGTATTCGTGCCAATTATCCATAGAAAGAACAATTGCGGGAGCTGGGAAGTGAATCCTTACCTCCCGTCGATGCAGAACGATTGGAAACATCGAATATAACGTATTCGAGCCAATTATCGATAGACAGAACGATTGCGGGAGATGGGAGGTGAATCCTTACCTACGGTCGATGCAAAACGATTGGAAACATCGCATAGCACGTATTCGTGCCAATTATCGATAGAAAGAACGATTGCGGGAGCTGGGAAGTGAATCCTTACCTACCGTCGGTGCAAAATTTTTGGAAACGTCGAATATCACGTATTCGTGCCAATTATCGATAGAAGGAACGATGCGGGAGCTGGGAAGTGAATCCTTACGTACCTTCGATGCAAAACGATTGGAAACATCGATTATAACGTATTCGTGGCAATTATCGATAGAAACAACGATTGCGGGAGCTGGGAAGTGAATCCTTACCTACCGTCGATGCAAAACGTTTGGAAACATCGAATAGCACGTATTCGTGCCAATTATCGATAGAATGAACGATTGCGGGAGCTGGGAAGTGAATCCTTACCTACCGTCGGTGCAAAACGATTGGAAACGTCGAATATCACGTATTCGTGCCAATTATCGATAGAAAGAACGATTGCGGGAGCTGGTAAGTGAATCCTTACCTACCGTCGGTGCAAAATTATAGGAAACGTCGAATATCACGTATTCGTGTCAATTATCGATAGAAACAACGATTGCGGGAGCTGGGAAGTGAATCCTTACCTACCGTCGATGCAAAACGATTGGAAACATCGAATAGCACCTATTCGTGCCAATTATCGCTAGAAAAAACGATTGCGGGAGCTGGGAAGTTAATCCTTACCTACCGTCGGTGCAAAACGATTGGAAACATCGATTATAACGTATTCGTGCCAATTATCGATAGAAACAACGATTGCGGGAGCTGGGAAGTGAATCCTTACCTTTCGTCGATGCAAAACGATTGGAAACATCGAATAGCACGTATTCGTGCCAATTATCGATAGAAAGAACGATTGCGGGAGCTGGGAAGTGAATCCTTACCTACCGTCGGTGCAAAATTATTGGAAACGTCGAATATCACGTATTCGTGCCAATTATCGATAGAAGGAACGATGCGGGAGCTGGGAAGTGAATCCTTACCTACCGTCGGTGCAAAACGATTGGAAACGTCGAATATAACGTATTCGTGACAATTATCGATATAAACAACGATTGCGGGAGCTGGGAAGTGAATCCTTACCTATCGTCGATGCAAAACGATTGGAAACATCGAATAGCACGTATTCGTGCCAATTATCGATAGAAAGAACGATTGCGGGAGCTGGGAAGTGAATCCTTACCTACCGTCGGTGCACAATTATTGGAAACGTCGAATATCACGTATTCGTGCCAATTATCGATAGAAGGAACGATGCGGGAGCTGGGAAGTGAATCCTTACGTCCCGTCGATGCAAAACGATTGGAAACATCGATTATAACGTATTCGTGCCAATTATCGATAGAAACAACGATTGCGGGAGCTGGGAAGTAAATCCTTACCTACCGTCGATGCAAAACGATTGGAAACATCGAATAGCACGTATTCGTGCCAATTATCGATAGAAAGAACAATTGCGGGAGCTGGGAAGTGAATCCTTACCTCCCGTCGATGCAGAACGATTGGAAACTTCGAATATAACGTATTCGTGCCAATTATCGATATTAACAACGATTGCGGGAGCTGGGAAGTGAATCCTTACCTATCGTCGATGCAAAACGATTGGAAACATCGAATAGCACGTATTCGTGCCAATTATCGATAGAAAGAACGATTGCGGGAGCTGGGAAGTGAATCCTTACCTACCGTCGGTGCAAAACGATTGGAAACGTCGAATATAACGTATTCGTGCCAATTATCGATAGAAACAACGATTGCGGGAGCTGGGAAGTAAATCCTTACCTACCGTCGATGCAAAACGATTGGAAAAATAGAATAGCACCTATTCGTGCCAATTATCGATAGAAAGAACGATTGCGGGAGTTGGGAAGTGAATCCTTACCTACCGTCTGTGCAAAACGATTGGAAACGTCGAATATAACGTATTCGTGCCAATTATCGATAGAATGAACGATTGCTGGAGCTGGGAAGTGAATCCTTACCTACCGTCGGTGCAAAACGATTGGAAACATCGAATAGCACGTATTCGTGCCAATTATCGATAGAAAGAACGATTGCGGGAGCTGGGAAGTTAATCCTTACCTACCGTCGGTGCAAAACGATTGGAAACGTCGAATATAACGTATTCGTGCCAATTATCGATAGAAGGAACGATGCGGGAGCTGGGAAGTGAATCCTTACCTACCGTCGGTGCAAAACGATTGGAAACGTCGAATATAACGTATTCGTGCCAATTATCGATATAAACAACGTTTGCGGGAGCTGGGAAGTGAATCCTTACCTACCGTCGATGCAAACCGATTGGAAACATCGAATAGCACCTATTCGTGCCAATTATCGCTAGAAAAAACGATTGCGGGAGCTGGGAAGTGAATCCTTACCTCCCGTCGATGCAGAACGTTTGGAAACATCGAATATAGCTTATTCGAGCCAATTATCGATAGCAAGAACGATTGCGGGAGCTGGGAAGTTAATCCTTACCTACCGTCGGTGCAAAACGATTGAAAACGTCAAATATCACGTATTCGTGCCAATTATCGATAGAAGGAACGATGCGGGAGCTGGGAAGTGAATCCTTACGTACCGTCGATGCAAAACGATTGGAAACATCGATTATAACGTATTCGTGGCAATTATCGATAGAAACAACGATTGCGGGAGCTGGGAAGTGAATCCTTACCTACCGTCGATGCAAAACGTTTGGAAACATCGAATAGCACGTATTCGTGCCAATTATCGATAGAATGAACGATTGCGGGAGCTGGGAAGTGAATCCTTACCTACCGTCGGTGCAAAACGATTGGAAACGTCGAATATCACGTATTCGTGCCAATTATCGATAGAAGGAACGATGCGGGAGCTGGGAAGTGAATCCTTACGTACCGCCGATGCAAAACGATTGGAAACATCGATTATAACGTATTCGTGCCAATTATCGATAGAAACAACGATTGCGGGAGCTGGGAAGTGAATCCTTACCTATCGTCGATGCAAAACGATTGGAAACATCGAATAGCACGTATTCGTGCCAAGTATCGATAGAAAGAACGATTGCGGGAGCTGGGAAGTGAATCCTTACCTACCGTCGGTGCAAAATTATTGGAAACGTCGAATATCACGTATTCGTGCCAATTATCGATAGAAGGAACGATGCGGGAGCTGGGAAGTGAATCCTTACGTACCGTCGATGCAAAACGATTGGAAACATCGATTATAATGTATTCGTGCGAATTATCGATAGAAACAACGATTGCGGGAGCTGGGAAGTAAATCCTTACCTACCGTCGATGCAAAACGATTGGAAACATCGAATAGCACGTATTCGTGCCAATTATCGATAGAAAGAACGATTGCGGGAGTTGGGAAGTGAATCCTTACCTACCGTCGGTGCAAAACGATTGGAAACGTCGAATATAACGTATTCGTGCCAATTATCGATAGAATGAACGATTGCTGGAGCTGGGAAGTGAATCCTTACCTACCGTCGGTGCAAAACGATTGGAAACATCGAATAGCACGTATTCGTGCCAATTATCGATAGAAAGAACGATTGCGGGAGCTGGGAAGTGAATCCTTACCTACCGTCGGTGCAAAATTATTGGAAACGTCGAATATCACGTATTCGTGCCAATTATCGATAGAAGGAACGATGCGGGAGCTGGGAAGTGAATCCTTACCTACCGTCGGTGCAAAACGATTGGAAACGTCGAATATAACGTATTCGTGACAATTATCGATATAAACAACGATTGCGGGAGCTGGGAAGTGAATCCTTACCTATCGTCGATGCAAAACGATTGGAAACATCGAATAGCACGTATTCGTGCCAATTATCGATAGAAAGAACGATTGCGGGAGCTGGGAAGTGGATCCTTACCTACCGTCGGTGCACAATTATTGGAAACGGCGAATATCACGTATTCGTGCCAATTATCGATAGAAGGAACGATGCGGGAGCTGGGAAGTGAATCCTTACGTCCCGTCGATGCAAAACGATTGGAAACATCGATTATAACGTATTCGTGCCAATTATCGATAGAAACAACGATTGCGGGAGCTGGGAAGTAAATCCTTACCTACCGTCGATGCAAAACGATTGGAAACATCGAATAGCACGTATTCGTGCCAATTATCGATAGAAAGAACGATTGCGGGAGTTGGGAAGTGAATCCTTACCTACCGTTGGTGCAAAACGATTGGAAACGTCGAAAATAACGTATTCGTGCCAATTATCGATAGAATGAACGATTGCTGGAGCTGGGAAGTGAATCCTTACCTACCGTCGGTGCAAAACGATTGAAAACGTCAAATATCACGTATTCGTGCCAATTATCGATAGAAGGAACGATGCGGGAGCTGGGAAGTGAATCCTTACGTACCTTCGATGCAAAACGATTGGAAACATCGATTATAACGTATTCGTGGCAATTATCGATAGAAACAACGATTGCGGGAGCTGGGAAGTGAATCCTTACCTACCGTCGATGCAAAACGTTTGGAAACATCGAATAGCACGTATTCGTGCCAATTATCGATAGAATGAACGATTGCGGGAGCTGGGAAGTGAATCCTTACCTACCGTCGGTGCAAAACGATTGGAAACGTCGAATATCACGTATTCGTGCCAATTATCGATAGAAAGAACGATTGCGGGAGCTGGTAAGTGAATCCTTACCTACCGTCGGTGCAAAATTATAGGAAACGTCGAATATCACGTATTCGTGTCAATTATCGATAGAAACAACGATTGCGGGAGCTGGGAAGTGAATCCTTACCTACCGTCGATGCAAAACGATTGGAAACATCGAATAGCACCTATTCGTGCCAATTATCGCTAGAAAAAACGATTGCGGGAGCTGGGAAGTTAATCCTTACCTACCGTCGGTGCAAAACGATTGGAAACATCGATTATAACGTATTCGTGCCAATTATCGATAGAAACAACGATTGCGGGAGCTGGGAAGTGAATCCTTACCTTTCGTCGATGCAAAACGATTGGAAACATCGAATAGCACGTATTCGTGCCAATTATCGATAGAAAGAACGATTGCGGGAGCTGGGAAGTGAATCCTTACCTACCGTCGGTGCAAAATTATTGGAAACGTCGAATATCACGTATTCGTGCCAATTATCGATAGAAGGAACGATGCGGGAGCTGGGAAGTGAATCCTTACCTACCGTCGGTGCAAAACGATTGGAAACGTCGAATATAACGTATTCGTGACAATTATCGATATAAACAACGATTGCGGGAGCTGGGAAGTGAATCCTTACCTATCGTCGATGCAAAACGATTGGAAACATCGAATAGCACGTATTCGTGCCAATTATCGATAGAAAGAACGATTGCGGGAGCTGGGAAGTGAATCCTTACCTACCGTCGGTGCACAATTATTGGAAACGTCGAATATCACGTATTCGTGCCAATTATCGATAGAAGGAACGATGCGGGAGCTGGGAAGTGAATCCTTACGTCCCGTCGATGCAAAACGATTGGAAACATCGATTATAACGTATTCGTGCCAATTATCGATAGAAACAACGATTGCGGGAGCTGGGAAGTAAATCCTTACCTACCGTCGATGCAAAACGATTGGAAACATCGAATAGCACGTATTCGTGCCAATTATCGATAGAAAGAACGATTGCGGGAGTTGGGAAGTGAATCCTTACCTACCGTCAGTGCAAAATTTTTGGAAACGTCGAATATCACGTATTCGTGCCAATTATCGATAGAAGGAACGATGCGGGAGCTGGGAAGTGAATCCTTACGTACCGTCGATGCAAAACGATTGGAAACATCGATTATAACGTATTCGTGCCAATTATCGATAGAAACAACGATTACGGGAGCTGGGAAGTAAATCCTTACCTACCGTCGATTCAAAACGATTGGAAACATCGAATAGCACGTATTCGTGCCAATTATCGATAGAAAGAACAATTGCGGGAGCTGGGAAGTGAATCCTTACCTCCCGTCGATGCAGAACGATTGGAAACTTCGAATATAACGTATTCGTGCCAATTATCGATATTAACAACGATTGCGGGAGCTGGGAAGTGAATCCTTACCTATCGTCGATGCAAAACGATTGGAAACATCGAATAGCACGTATTCGTGCCAATTATCGATAGAAAGAACGATTGCGGGAGCTGGGAAGTGAATCCTTACCTACCGTCGGTGCAAAACGATTGGAAACGTCGAATATAACGTATTCGTGCCAATTATCGATAGAAACAACGATTGCGGGAGCTGGGAAGTAAATCCTTACCTACCGTCGATGCAAAACGATTGGAAAAATAGAATAGCACCTATTCGTGCCAATTATCGATAGAAAGAACGATTGCGGGAGTTGGGAAGTGAATCCTTACCTACCGTCTGTGCAAAACGATTGGAAACGTCGAATATAACGTATTCGTGCCAATTATCGATAGAATGAACGATTGCTGGAGCTGGGAAGTGAATCCTTACCTACCGTCGGTGCAAAACGATTGGAAACATCGAATAGCACGTATTCGTGCCAATTATCGATAGAAAGAACGATTGCGGGAGCTGGGAAGTTAATCCTTACCTACCGTCGGTGCAAAACGATTGGAAACGTCGAATATAACGTATTCGTGCCAATTATCTATAGAAAAAAGGATTGCGGGAGCTGGGAAGTGAATCCTTACCTACCGTCGATGCAAACCGATTGGAAACATCGAATAGCACGTATTCGTGCCAATTATCGATAGAAAAAACGATTGCGGGAGCTGGGAAGTGAATCCTTACCTCCCGTCGATGCAGAACGTTTGGAAACATCGAATATAGCTTATTCGAGCCAATTATCGATAGCAAGAACGATTGCGGGAGCTGGGAAGTTAATCCTTACCTACCGTCGGTGCAAAACGATTGAAAACGTCAAATATCACGTATTCGTGCCAATTATCGATAGAAGGAACGATGCGGGAGCTGGGAAGTGAATCCTTACGTACCGTCGATGCAAAACGATTGGAACGTTCGATTATAACGTATTCGTGCCAATTATCGATAGAAACAACGATTGCGGGAGGTGGGAAGTGAATCCTTACCTACCGTCGATGCAAAACGTTTGGAAACATCGAATAGCACGTATTCGTGCCAATTATCGATAGAATGAACGATTGCGGGAGCTGGGAAGTGAATCCTTACCTACCGTCGGTGCAAAACGATTGGAAACGTCGAATATCACGTATTCGTGCCAATTATCGATAGAAAGAACGATTGCGGGAGCGGGTAAGTGAATCCTTACCTACCGTCGGTGCAAAATTATAGGAAACGTCGAATATCACGTATTCGTGCCAATTATCGATAGAAGGAACGATGCGGGAGCTGGGAAGTGAATCCTTACGTACCGTCGATGCAAAACGATTGGAAACATCGATTATAACGTATTCGTGCCAATTATCGATAGAAACAACGATTGCGGGAGCTGGGAAGTAAATCCTTACCTACCGTCGATGCAAAACGATTGGAAACATCGAATAGCACGTATTCGTGCCAATTATCGATAGAAAAAACGATTGCGGGAGCTGGGAAGTGAATCCTTACCTCCCGTCGATGCAGAACGTTTGGAAACATCGAATATAGCTTATTCGAGCCAATTATCGATAGAAAGAACGATTGCGGGAGCTGGGAAGTTAATCCCTTCCTACCGTCGGTGCAAAACGATTGAAAACGTCGAATATAACGTATTCGTGCCAATTATCGATAGAAAGAACGATTGCGGGAGCTGGGAAGTGAATCGTTACCTACCGTCGGTGCAAAATTTTTGGAAACGTCGAATATCACGTATTCGTGCCAATTATCGATAGAAAGAACGATTGCGGGAGCTGGGAAGTGAATCCTTACCTCCCGTCGATGCAGAACGATTGGAAACTTCGAATATAACGTATTCGAGCCAATTATCGATAGACAGCACGATTGCGGGAGATGGGAGGTAAATCCTTACCTACGGTCGATGCAAAACGATTGGAAACATCGAATAGCACGTATTCGTGCCAATTATCGATAGAAAGAACAATTGCGGGAGCTGGGAAGTGAATCCTTACGTACCGTCGATGCAAAATGATTGGAAACATCGATTATAACGTATTCGTGCCAATTATCGATAGAAACAACGATTGCGGGAGCTGGGAAGTGAATTCTTACCTATCGTCGATTCAAAACGATTGGAAACATCGAATAGAACGTATTCGTGCCAATTATCGATAGAAAGAACGATTGCGGGAGCTGGGAAGTGAATCCTTACCTACCGTCGGTGCAAAATTATTGGAAACGTCGAATATCACGTATTCGTGCCAATTATCGATAGAAGGAACGATGCGGGAGCTGGGAAGTGAATCCTTACGTACCGTCGATGCAAAACGATTGGAAACATCGATTATAACGTATTCGTGCCAATTATCGATAGAAAGAACGATTGCGGGAGCTGGGAAGTGAATCCTTACCTATCGTCGATGCAAAACGATTGGAAACATCGAATAGCACGTATTCGTGCCAATTATCGATAGAAAGACCGATTGCGGGAGCTGGGAAGTGAATCCTTACCTACCGTCGGTGCAAAATTATAGGAAACGTCGAATATCACGTATTCGTGCCAATTATCGATAGAAGGAACGATGCGGGAGCTGGGAAGTGAATCCTTACGTACCGTCGATGCAAAACGATTGGAAACATCGATTATAACGTATTCGTGCCAATTATCGATAGAAACAACGATTGCGGGAGCTGGGAAGTAAATCCTTACCTACCGTCGATGCAAAACGATTGGAAACATCGAATAGCACGTATTCGTGCCAATTATCGATAGAAAAAACGATTGCGGGAGCTGGGAAGTGAATCCTTACCTCCCGTCGATGCAGAACGTTTGGAAACATCGAATATAGCTTATTCGAGCCAATTATCGATAGAAAGAACGATTGCGTGAGCTGGGAAGTTAATCCTTACCTACCGTCGGTGCAAAACGATTGAAAACGTCGAATATAACGTATTCGTGCCAATTATCGATAGAAAGAACGATTGCGGGAGCTGGGAAGTGAATCCTTACGTACCGTCGATGCAAAATGATTGGAAACATCGATTATAACGTATTCGTGCCAATTATCGATAGAAACAACGATTGCGGGAGCTGGGAAGTGAATTCTTACCTATCGTCGATTCAAAACGATTGGAAACATCGAATAGAACGTATTCGTGCCAATTATCGATAGAAAGAACGATTGCGGGAGCTGGGAAGTGAATCCTTACCTACCGTCGGTGCAAAATTATTGGAAACGTCGAATATCACGTATTCGTGCCAATTATCGATAGAAGGAACGATGCGGGAGCTGGGAAGTGAATCCTTACGTACCGTCGATGCAAAACGATTGGAAACATCGATTATAACGTATTCGTGCCAATTATCGATAGAAAGAACGATTGCGGGAGCTGGGAAGTGAATCCTTACCTATCGTCGATGCAAAACGATTGGAAACATCGAATAGCACGTATTCGTGCCAATTATCGATAGAAAGACCGATTGCGGGAGCTGGGAAGTGAATCCTTACCTACCGTCGGTGCAAAATTATAGGAAACGTCGAATATCACGTATTCGTGCCAATTATCGATAGAAGGAACGATGCGGGAGCTGGGAAGTGAATCCTTACGTACCGTCGATGCAAAACGATTGGAAACATCGATTATAACGTATTCGTGCCAATTATCGATAGAAACAACGATTGCGGGAGCTGGGAAGTAAATCCTTACCTACCGTCGATGCAAAACGATTGGAAACATCGAATAGCACGTATTCGTGCCAATTATCGATAGAAAAAACGATTGCGGGAGCTGGGAAGTGAATCCTTACCTCCCGTCGATGCAGAACGTTTGGAAACATCGAATATAGCTTATTCGAGCCAATTATCGATAGAAAGAACGATTGCGGGAGCTGGGAAGTTAATCCTTACCTACCGTCGGTGCAAAACGATTGAAAACGTCGAATATAACGTATTCGTGCCAATTATCGATAGAAAGAACGATTGCGGGAGCTGGGAAGTGAATCGTTATCTACCGTCGGTGCAAAATTTTTGGAAACGTCGAATATCACGTATTCGTGCCAATTATCGATAGAAACAACGATTGCGGGAGCTGGGAAGTAAATCCTTACCTACCGTCGATGCAAAACGATTGGAAACATCGAATAGCACGTATTCGTGCCAATTATCGATAGAAAGAACGATTGCGGGAGCTGGGAAGTTAATCCTTCCCTACCGTCGGTGCAAAACGATTCGAAACATCGAATAGCACGTATTCGTGCCAATTATCGATAGAAAGAACAATTGCGGGAGCTGGGAAGTGAATCCTTACCTCCCGTCGATGCAGAACGATTGGAAACTTCGAATACAACGTATTCGAGCCAATTATCGATAGACAGCACGATTGCGGGAGATGGGAGGTAAATCCTTACCTACGGTCGATGCAAAACGATTGGAAACATTGAATAGCACGTATTCGTGCCAATTATCGATAGAAAGAACGATTGCGGGAGCTGGGAAGTGAATCCTTACGTACCGTCGATGCAAAATGATTGGAAACATCGATTATAACGTATTCGTGCCAATTATCGATAGAAAGAACGATTGCGGGAGCTGGGAAGTGAATCCTTACCTACCGTCGGTGCAAAACGATTGGAAACGTCGAATATAACGTATTCGTGCCAATTATCGATAGAAACAACGATTGCGGGAGCTGGGAAGTAAATCCTTACCTACCGTCGATGCAAAACGATTGGAAAAATAGAATAGCACCTATTCGTGCCAATTATCGATAGAAAGAACGATTGCGGGAGTTGGGAAGTGAATCCTTACCTACCGTCTGTGCAAAACGATTGGAAACGTCGAATATAACGTATTCGTGCCAATTATCGATAGAATGAACGATTGCTGGAGCTGGGAAGTGAATCCTTACCTACCGTCGGTGCAAAACGATTGGAAACATCGAATAGCACGTATTCGTGCCAATTATCGATAGAAAGAACGATTGCGGGAGCTGGGAAGTTAATCCTTACCTACCGTCGGTGCAAAACGATTGGAAACGTCGAATATAACGTATTCGTGCCAATTATCTATAGAAAAAAGGATTGCGGGAGCTGGGAAGTGAATCCTTACCTACCGTCGATGCAAACCGATTGGAAACATCGAATAGCACGTATTCGTGCCAATTATCGATAGAAAAAACGATTGCGGGAGCTGGGAAGTGAATCCTTACCTCCCGTCGATGCAGAACGTTTGGAAACATCGAATATAGCTTATTCGAGCCAATTATCGATAGCAAGAACGATTGCGGGAGCTGGGAAGTTAATCCTTACCTACCGTCGGTGCAAAACGATTGAAAACGTCAAATATCACGTATTCGTGCCAATTATCGATAGAAGGAACGATGCGGGAGCTGGGAAGTGAATCCTTACGTACCGTCGATGCAAAACGATTGGAACGTTCGATTATAACGTATTCGTGCCAATTATCGATAGAAACAACGATTGCGGGAGGTGGGAAGTGAATCCTTACCTACCGTCGATGCAAAACGTTTGGAAACATCGAATAGCACGTATTCGTGCCAATTATCGATAGAATGAACGATTGCGGGAGCTGGGAAGTGAATCCTTACCTACCGTCGGTGCAAAACGATTGGAAACGTCGAATATCACGTATTCGTGCCAATTATCGATAGAAAGAACGATTGCGGGAGCGGGTAAGTGAATCCTTACCTACCGTCGGTGCAAAATTATAGGAAACGTCGAATATCACGTATTCGTGCCAATTATCGATAGAAGGAACGATGCGGGAGCTGGGAAGTGAATCCTTACGTACCGTCGATGCAAAACGATTGGAAACATCGATTATAACGTATTCGTGCCAATTATCGATAGAAACAACGATTGCGGGAGCTGGGAAGTAAATCCTTACCTACCGTCGATGCAAAACGATTGGAAACATCGAATAGCACGTATTCGTGCCAATTATCGATAGAAAAAACGATTGCGGGAGCTGGGAAGTGAATCCTTACCTCCCGTCGATGCAGAACGTTTGGAAACATCGAATATAGCTTATTCGAGCCAATTATCGATAGAAAGAACGATTGCGGGAGCTGGGAAGTTAATCCCTTCCTACCGTCGGTGCAAAACGATTGAAAACGTCGAATATAACGTATTCGTGCCAATTATCGATAGAAAGAACGATTGCGGGAGCTGGGAAGTGAATCGTTACCTACCGTCGGTGCAAAATTTTTGGAAACGTCGAATATCACGTATTCGTGCCAATTATCGATAGAAAGAACGATTGCGGGAGCTGGGAAGTGAATCCTTACCTCCCGTCGATGCAGAACGATTGGAAACTTCGAATATAACGTATTCGAGCCAATTATCGATAGACAGCACGATTGCGGGAGATGGGAGGTAAATCCTTACCTACGGTCGATGCAAAACGATTGGAAACATCGAATAGCACGTATTCGTGCCAATTATCGATAGAAAGAACAATTGCGGGAGCTGGGAAGTGAATCCTTACGTACCGTCGATGCAAAATGATTGGAAACATCGATTATAACGTATTCGTGCCAATTATCGATAGAAACAACGATTGCGGGAGCTGGGAAGTGAATTCTTACCTATCGTCGATTCAAAACGATTGGAAACATCGAATAGAACGTATTCGTGCCAATTATCGATAGAAAGAACGATTGCGGGAGCTGGGAAGTGAATCCTTACCTACCGTCGGTGCAAAATTATTGGAAACGTCGAATATCACGTATTCGTGCCAATTATCGATAGAAGGAACGATGCGGGAGCTGGGAAGTGAATCCTTACGTACCGTCGATGCAAAACGATTGGAAACATCGATTATAACGTATTCGTGCCAATTATCGATAGAAAGAACGATTGCGGGAGCTGGGAAGTGAATCCTTACCTATCGTCGATGCAAAACGATTGGAAACATCGAATAGCACGTATTCGTGCCAATTATCGATAGAAAGACCGATTGCGGGAGCTGGGAAGTGAATCCTTACCTACCGTCGGTGCAAAATTATAGGAAACGTCGAATATCACGTATTCGTGCCAATTATCGATAGAAGGAACGATGCGGGAGCTGGGAAGTGAATCCATACGTACCGTCGATGCAAAACGATTGGAAACATCGATTATAACGTATTCGTGCCAATTATCGATAGAAACAACGATTGCGGGAGCTGGGAAGTAAATCCTTACCTACCGTCGATGCAAAACGATTGGAAACATCGAATAGCACGTATTCGTGCCAATTATCGATAGAAAAAACGATTGCGGGAGCTGGGAAGTGAATCCTTACCTCCCGTCGATGCAGAACGTTTGGAAACATCGAATATAGCTTATTCGAGCCAATTATCGATAGAAAGAACGATTGCGGGAGCTGGGAAGTTAATCCTTACCTACCGTCGGTGCAAAACGATTGAAAACGTCGAATATAACGTATTCGTGCCAATTATCGATAGAAAGAACGATTGCGGGAGCTGGGAAGTGAATCCTTACGTACCGTCGATGCAAAATGATTGGAAACATCGATTATAACGTATTCGTGCCAATTATCGATAGAAACAACGATTGCGGGAGCTGGGAAGTGAATTCTTACCTATCGTCGATTCAAAACGATTGGAAACATCGAATAGAACGTATTCGTGCCAATTATCGATAGAAAGAACGATTGCGGGAGCTGGGAAGTGAATCCTTACCTACCGTCGGTGCAAAATTATTGGAAACGTCGAATATCACGTATTCGTGCCAATTATCGATAGAAGGAACGATGCGGGAGCTGGGAAGTGAATCCTTACGTACCGTCGATGCAAAACGATTGGAAACATCGATTATAACGTATTCGTGCCAATTATCGATAGAAAGAACGATTGCGGGAGCTGGGAAGTGAATCCTTACCTATCGTCGATGCAAAACGATTGGAAACATCGAATAGCACGTATTCGTGCCAATTATCGATAGAAAGACCGATTGCGGGAGCTGGGATGTGAATCCTTACCTACCGTCGGTGCAAAATTATAGGAAACGTCGAATATCACGTATTCGTGCCAATTATCGATAGAAGGAACGATGCGGGAGCTGGGAAGTGAATCCTTACGTACCGTCGATGCAAAACGATTGGAAACATCGATTATAACGTATTCGTGCCAATTATCGATAGAAACAACGATTGCGGGAGCTGGGAAGTAAATCCTTACCTACCGTCGATGCAAAACGATTGGAAACATCGAATAGCACGTATTCGTGCCAATTATCGATAGAAAAAACGATTGCGGGAGCTGGGAAGTGAATCCTTACCTCCCGTCGATGCAGAACGTTTGGAAACATCGAATATAGCTTATTCGAGCCAATTATCGATAGAAAGAACGATTGCGGGAGCTGGGAAGTTAATCCTTACCTACCGTCGGTGCAAAACGATTGAAAACGTCGAATATAACGTATTCGTGCCAATTATCGATAGAAAGAACGATTGCGGGAGCTGGGAAGTGAATCGTTACCTACCGTCGGTGCAAAATTTTTGGAAACGTCGAATATCACGTATTCGTGCCAATTATCGATAGAAACAACGATTGCGGGAGCTGGGAAGTAAATCCTTACCTACCGTCGATGCAAAACGATTGGAAACATCGAATAGCACGTATTCGTGCCAATTATCGATAGAAAGAACGATTGCGGGAGCTGGGAAGTTAATCCTTCCCTACCGTCGGTGCAAAACGATTCGAAACATCGAATAGCACGTATTCGTGCCAATTATCGATAGAAAGAACAATTGCGGGAGCTGGGAAGTGAATCCTTACCTCCCGTCGATGCAGAACGATTGGAAACTTCGAATACAACGTATTCGAGCCAATTATCGATAGACAGCACGATTGCGGGAGATGGGAGGTAAATCCTTACCTACGGTCGATGCAAAACGATTGGAAACATTGAATAGCACGTATTCGTGCCAATTATCGATAGAAAGAACGATTGCGGGAGCTGGGAAGTGAATCCTTACGTACCGTCGATGCAAAATGATTGGAAACATCGATTATAACGTATTCGTGCCAATTATCGATAGAAACAACGATTGCGGGAGCTGGGAAGTGAATCCTTACCTATCGTCGATTCAAAACGATTGGAAACATCGAATAGAACGTATTCGTGCCAATTATCGATAGAAAGAACGATTGCGGGAGCTGGGAAGTGAATCCTTACCTACCGTCGGTGCAAAACGATTGAAAACGTCGAATATAACGTATTCGTGCCAATTATCGATAGAAAGAACGATTGCGGGAGCTGGGAAGTGAATCGTTACCTACCGTCGGTGCAAAATTTTTGGAAACGTCGAATATCACGTATTCGTGCCAATTATCGATAGAAACAACGATTGCGGGAGCTGGGAAGTAAATCCTTACCTACCGTCGATGCAAAACGATTGGAAACATCGAATAGCACGTATTCGTGCCAATTATCGATAGAAAGAACGATTGCGGGAGCTGGGAAGTTAATCCTTCCCTACCGTCGGTGCAAAACGATTCGAAACATCGAATAGCACGTATTCGTGCCAATTATCGATAGAAACAACGATTGCGGGAGCTGGGAAGTGAATCCTTACCTATCGTCGATGCAAAACGATTGGAAACATCGAATAGCACGTATTCGTGCCAATTATCGATAGAAAGAACGATTGCGGGAGCTGGGAAGTGAATCCTTACCTATCGTCGATGCAAAACGATTGGAATCATCGAATAGCACGTATTCGTGCCAATTATCGATAGAAAGAACGATTGCGGGAGCTGGGAAGTGAATCCTTACCTACCGTCGGTGCAAAATTATTGGAAACGTCGAATATCACGTATTCGTGCCAATTATCGATAGAAGGAACGATGCGGGACCTGGGAAGTGAATCCTTACCTACCGTCGGTGCAAAACGATTCGAAACGTCGAATATAACGTATTCGTGCCAATTATCGATAGAAAAAACGATTGCGGGAGCTGGGAAGTGAATCCTTACCTCCCGTCGATGCAGAACGTTTGGAAACATCGAATATAGCTTATTCGAGCCAATTATCGATAGCAAGAACGATTGCGGGAGCTGGGAAGTTAATCCTTACCTACCGTCGGTGCAAAACGATTGAAAACGTCAAATATCACGTATTCGTGCCAATTATCGATAGAAGGAACGATGCGGGAGCTGGGAAGTGAATCCTTACGTAACGTCGATGCAAAACGATTGGAAACATCGATTATAACGTATTCGTGGCAATTATCGATAGAAACAACGATTGCGGGAGCTGGGAAGTGAATCCTTACCTACCGTCGATGCAAAACGTTTGGAAACATCGAATAGCACGTATTCGTGCCAATTATCGATAGAATGAACGATTGCGGGTGCTGGGAAGTGAATCCTTACCTACCGTCGGTGCAAAACGATTGGAAACGTCGAATATCACGTATTCGTGCCAATTATCGATAGAAATAACGATTGCGGGAGCTGGGAAGTGAATCCTTACCTACCGTCGGTGCAAAATTATTGGAAACGTCGAATATCACGTATTCGTGCCAATTATCGATAGAAGGAACGATGCGGGAGCTGGGAAGTGAATCCTTACCTACCGTCGGTGCAAAACGATTGGAAACATCGAATAGCACGTATTCGTGCCAAGTATCGATAGAAAGAACGATTGCGGGAGCTGGGAAGTGAATCCTTACCTCCCGTCGATGCAGAACGTTTGGAAACATCGAATATAGCTTATTCGAGCCAATTATCGATAGCAAGAACGATTGCGGGAGCTGGGAAGTTAATCCTTACCTACCGTCGATGCAAAACGATTGGAAACATCGAATAGCACGTATTCGTGCCAATTATCGATAGAAAGAACGATTGCGGGAGCTGGGAAGTGAATCCTTACCTACCGTCGATGCAAAACGTTTGGAAACATCGAATAGCACGTATTCGTGCCAATTATCGATAGAATGAACGATTGCGGGTGCTGGGAAGTGAATCCTTACCTACCGTCGGTGCAAAACGATTGGAAACGTCGAATATCACGTATTCGTGCCAATTATCGATAGAAAGAACGATTGCGGGAGCTGGTAAGTGAATCCTTACCTACCGTCGGTGCAAAATTATTGGAAACGTCGAATATCACGTATTCGTGCCAATTATCGATAGAAGGAACGATGCGGGAGCTGGGAAGTGAATCCTTACGTACCGTCGATGCAAAACGATTGGAAACATCGATTATAATGTATTCGTGCGAATTATCGATAGAAACAACGATTGCGGGAGCTGGGAAGTAAATCCTTACCTACCGTCGATGCAAAACGATTGGAAACATCGAATAGCACGTATTCGTGCCAATTATCGATAGAAAGAACGATTGCGGGAGTTGGGAAGTGAATCCTTACCTACCGTCGGTGCAAAACGATTGGAAACGTCGAATATAACGTATTCGTGCCAATTATCGATAGAATGAACGATTGCTGGAGCTGGGAAGTGAATCCTTACCTACCGTCGGTGCAAAACGATTGGAAACGTCGAATATAACGTATTCGTGCCAATTATTTATAGAAAGAAGGATTGCGGGAGCTGGGAAGTGAATCCTTACCTACCGTCGATGCAAACCGATTGGAAACATCGAATAGCACCTATTCGTGCCAATTATCGCTAGAAAAAACGATTGCGGGAGCTGGGAAGTGAATCCTTACCTCCCGTCGATGCAGAACGTTTGGAAACATCGAATATAGCTTATTCGAGCCAATTATCGATAGCAAGAACGATTGCGGGAGCTGGGAAGTTAATCCTTACCTACCGTCGGTGCAAAACGATTGAAAACGTCAAATATCACGTATTCGTGCCAATTATCGATAGAAGGAACGATGCGGGAGCTGGGAAGTGAATCCTTACGTACCTTCGATGCAAAACGATTGGAAACATCGATTATAACGTATTCGTGGCAATTATCGATAGAAACAACGATTGCGGGAGCTGGGAAGTGAATCCTTACCTACCGTCGATGCAAAACGTTTGGAAACATCGAATAGGACGTATTCGTGCCAATTATCGATAGAATGAACGATTGCGGGAGCTGGGAAGTGAATCCTTACCTACCGTCGGTGCAAAACGATTGGAAACGTCGAATATCACGTATTCGTGCCAATTATCGATAGAAAGAACGATTGCGGGAGCTGGTAAGTGAATCCTTACCTACCGTCGGTGCAAAATTATAGGAAACGTCGAATATCACGTATTCGTGTCAATTATCGATAGAAACAACGATTGCGGGAGCTGGGAAGTGAATCCTTACCTACCGTCGATGCAAAACGATTGGAAACATCGAATAGCACCTATTCGTGCCAATTATCGCTAGAAAAAACGATTGCGGGAGCTGGGAAGTGAATCCTTACCTCCCGTCAATGCAGAACGTTTGGAAACATCGAATATAGCTTATTCGAGCCAATTATCGATAGCAAGAACGATTGCGGGAGCTGGGAAGTTAATCCTTACCTACCGTCGGTGCAAAACGATTGGAAACATCGATTATAACGTATTCGTGCCAATTATCGATAGAAACAACGATTGCGGGAGCTGGGAATTGAATCCTTACCTTTCGTCGATGCAAAACGATTGGAAACATCGAATAGCACGTATTCGTGCCAATTATCGATAGAAAGAACGATTGCGGGAGCTGGGAAGTGTATCCTTACCTACCGTCGGTGCAAAATTATTGGAAACGTCGAATATCACGTATTCGTGCCAATTATCGATAGAAGGAACGATGCGGGAGCTGGGAAGTGAATCCTTACCTACCGTCGGTGCAAAACGATTGGAAACGTCGAATATAACGTATTCGTGACAATTATCGATATAAACAACGATTGCGGGAGCTGGGAAGTGAGTCCTTACCTATCGTCGATGCAAAACGATTGGAAACATCGAATAGCACGTATTCGTGCCAATTATCGATAGAAAGAACGATTGCGGGAGCTGGGAAGTGTATCCTTACCTACCGTCGGTGCAAAATTATTGGAAACGTCGAATATCACGTATTCGTGCCAATTATCGATAGAAGGAACGATGCGGGAGCTGGGAAGTGAATCCTTACCTACCGTCGGTGCAAAACGATTGGAAACGTCGAATATAACGTATTCGTGACAATGATCGATATAAACAACGATTGCGGGAGCTGGGAAGTGAGTCCTTACCTATCGTCGATGCAAAACGATTGGAAACATCGAATAGCACGTATTCGTGCCAATTATCGATAGAAGGAACGATGCGGGAGTTGGGAAGTGAATCCTTACCTACCGTTGGTGCAAAACGATTGGAAACGTCGAATATAACGTATTCGTGCCAATTATCTATAGAAAAAAGGATTGCGGGAGCTGGGAAGTGAATCCTTACCTACCGTCGATGCAAACCGATTGGAAACATCGAATAGCACGTATTCGTGCCAATTATCGATAGAAAAAACGATTGCGGGAGCTGGGAAGTGAATCCTTACCTCCCGTCGATGCAGAACGTTTGGAAACATCGAATATAGCTTATTCGAGCCAATTATCGATAGCAAGAACGATTGCGGGAGCTGGGAAGTTAATCCTTACGTACCGTCGATGCAAAACGATTGGAACGTTCGATTATAACGTATTCGTGCCAATTATCGATAGAAACAACGATTGCGGGAGCTGGGAAGTGAATCCTTACCTACCGTCGATGCAAAACGTTTGGAAACATCGAATAGCACGTATTCGTGCCAATTATCGATAGAATGAACGATTGCGGGAGCTGGGAAGTGAATCCTTACCTACCGTCGGTGCAAAACGATTGGAAACGTCGAATATCACGTATTCGTGCCAATTATCGATAGAAAGAGCGATTGCGGGAGCTGGTAAGTGAATCCTTACCTACCGTCGGTGCAAAATTATAGGAAACGTCGAATATCACGTATTCGTGCCAATTATCGATAGAAGGAACGATGCGGGAGCTGGGAAGTGAATCCTTACGTACCGTCGATGCAAAACGATTGGAAACATCGATTATAACGTATTCGTGCCAATTATCGATAGAAACAACGATTGCGGGAGCTGGGAGGTAAATCCTTACCTACCGTCGATGCAAAACGATTGGAAACATCGAATAGCACGTATTCGTGCCAATTATCGATAGAAAAAACGATTGCGGGAGCTGGGAAGTGAATCCTTACCTCCCGTCGATGCAGAACGTTTGGAAACATCGAATATAGCTTATTCGAGCCAATTATCGATAGAAAGAACGATTGCGGGAGCTGGGAAGTTAATCCTTACCTACCGTCGGTGCAAAACGATTGAAAACGTCGAATATAACGTATTCGTGCCAATTATCGATAGAAAGAACGATTGCGGGAGCTGGGAAGTGAATCGTTACCTACCGTCGGTGCAAAATTTTTGGAAACGTCGAATATCACGTATTCGTGCCAATTATCGATAGAAGGAACGATACGGGAGCTGGGAAGTGAATCCTTACGTACCGTCGATGCAAAACGATTGGAAACATCGATTATAACGTATTCGTGCCAATTATCGATAGAAACAACGATTGCGGGAGCTGGGAAGTAAATCCTTACCTACCGTCGATGCAAAACGATTGGAAACATCGAATAGCACGTATTCGTGCCAATTATCGATAGAAAGAACGATTGCGGGAGCTGGGAAGTGAATTCTTACCTCCCGTCGATGCAGAACGATTGGAAACTTCGAATATAACGTATTCGTGCCAATTATCGATATTAACAACGATTGCGGGAGCTGGGAAGTGAATCCTTACCTATCGTCGATGCAAAACGATTGGAAACATCGAATAGCACGTATTCGTGCCAATTATCGATAGAAAGAACGATTGCGGGAGCTGGGAAGTGAATCCTTACCTACCGTCGGTGCAAAATTATTGGAAACGTCGAATATCACGTATTCGTGCCAATTATCGATAGAAGGAACGATGCGGGAGCTGGGAAGTGAATCCTTACGTACCGTCGATGCAAAACGATTGGAAACATCGATTATAACGTATTCGTGCCAATTATCGATAGAAACAACGATTGCGGGAGCTGGGAAGTAAATCCTTACCTACCGTCGATGCAAAACGATTGGAAAAATAGAATAGCACGTATTCGTGCCAATTATCGATAGAAAGAACGATTGCGGGAGTTGGGAAGTGAATCCTTACCTACCGTCTGTGCAAAACGATTGGAAACGTCGAATATAACGTATTCGTGCCAATTATCGATAGAATGAACGATTGCTGGAGCTGGGAAGTGAATCCTTACCTACCGTCGGTGCAAAACGATTGGAAACATCGAATAGCACGTATTCGTGCCAATTATCGATAGAAAGAACGATTGCGGGAGCTGGGAAGTTAATCCTTACCTACCGTCGGTGCAAAAGGATTGGAAACGTCGAATATAACGTATTCGTGCCAATTATCTATAGAAAAAAGGATTGCGGGAGCTGGGAAGTGAATCCTTACCTACCGTCGATGCAAACCGATTGGAAACATCGAATAGCACGTATTCGTGCCAATTATCGATAGAAAAAACGATTGCGGGAGCTGGGAAGTGAATCCTTACCTCCCGTCGATGCAGAACGTTTGGAAACATCGAATATAGCTTATTCGAGCCAATTATCGATAGAAAGAACGATTGCGGGAGCTGGGAAGTTAATCCTTACCTACCGTCGGTGCAAAACGATTGAAAACGTCGAATATAACGTATTCGTGCCAATTATCGATAGAAAGAACGATTGCGGGAGCTGGGAAGTGAATCGTTACCTACCGTCGGTGCAAAATTTTTGGAAACGTCGAATATCACGTATTCGTGCCAATTATCGATAGAAGGAACGATGCGGGATCTGGGAAGTGAATCCTTACGTACCGTCGATGCAAAACGATTGGAAACATCGATTATAACGTATTCGTGCCAATTATCGATAGAAACAACGATTGCGGGAGCTGGGAAGTAAATCCTTACCTACCGTCGATGCAAACCGATTGGAAACATCGAATAGCACGTATTCGTGCCAATTATCGATAGAAAAAACGATTGCGGGAGCTGGGAAGTTAATCCTTACCTACCGTCGGTGCAAAACGATTGGAAACATCGATTATAACGTATTCGTGCCAATTATCGATAGAAACAACGATTGCGGGAGCTGGGAAGTGAATCCTTACCTTTCGTCGATGCAAAACGATTGGAAACATCGAATAGCACGTATTCGTGCCAATTATCGATAGAAAGAACGATTGCGGGAGCTGGGAAGTGAATCCTTACCTACCGTCGGTGCAAAATTATTGGAAACGTCGAATATCACGTATTCGTGCCAATTATCGATAGAAGGAACGATGCGGGAGCTGGGAAGTGAATCCTTACCTACCGTCGGTGCAAAACGATTGGAAACGTCGAATATAACGTATTCGTGACAATTATCGATATAAACAACGATTGCGGGAGCTGGGAAGTGAATCCTTACCTATCGTCGATGCAAAACGATTGGAAACATCGAATAGCACGTATTCGTGCCAATTATCGATAGAAAGAACGATTGCGGGAGCTGGGAAGTGAATCCTTACCTACCGTCGGTGCACAATTATTGGAAACGTCGAATATCACGTATTCGTGCCAATTATCGATAGAAGGAACGATGCGGGAGCTGGGAAGTGAATCCTTACGTCCCGTCGATGCAAAACGATTGGAAACATCGATTATAACGTATTCGTGCCAATTATCGATAGAAACAACGATTGCGGGAGCTGGGAAGTAAATCCTTACCTACCGTCGATGCAAAACGATTGGAAACATCGAATATAACGTATTCGTGCCAATTATCGATAGAAAGAACGATTGCGGGAGCTGGGAAGTGAATCGTTACCTACCGTCGGTGCAAAATTTTTGGAAACGTCGAATATCACGTATTCGTGCCAATTATCGATAGAAGGAACGATGCGGGAGCTGGGAAGTGAATCCTTACGTACCGTCGATGCAAAACGATTGGAAACATCGATTATAACGTATTCGTGCCAATTATCGATAGAAACAACGATTGCGGGAGCTGGGAAGTAAATCCTTACCTACCGTCGATGCAAAACGATTGGAAACATCGAATAGCACGTATTCGTGCCAATTATCGATAGAAAGAACGATTGCGGGAGCTGGGAAGTGAATTCTTACCTACCGTCGGTGCAAAATTTTTGGAAACGTCGAATATCACGTATTCGTGCCAATTATCGATAGAAGGAACGATGCGGGAGCTGGGAAGTGAATCCTTACGTACCGTCGATGCAAAACGATTGGAAACATCGATTATAACGTATTCGTGCCAATTATCGATAGAAACAACGATTGCGGGAGCTGGGAAGTAAATCCTTACCTAACCGTCGATGCAAAACGATTGGAAACATCGATTATAACGTATTCGTGCCAATTATCGATAGAAAAAACGATTGCGGGAGCTGGGAAGTGAATCCTTACCTCCCGTCGATGCAGAACGTTTGGAAACATCGAATATAGCTTATTCGAGCCAATTATCGATAGAAAGAACGATTGCGGGAGCTGGGAAGTTAATCCTTACCTACCGTCGGTGCAAAACGATTGAAAACGTCGAATATAACGTATTCGTGCCAATTATCGATAGAAAGAACGATTGCGGGAGCTGGGAAGTGAATCGTTAACTACCGTCGGTGCAAAATTTTTGGAAACGTCCAATATCACGTATTCGTGCCAATTATCGATAGAAACAACGATTGCGGGAGCTGGGAAGTAAATCCTTACCTACCGTCGATGCAAAACGATTGGAAACATCGAATAGCACGTATTCGTGCCAATTATCGATAGAAAGAACGATTGCGGGAGCTGGGAAGTTAATCCTTCCCTACCGTCGGTGCAAAACGATTCGAAACATCGAATAGCACGTATTCGTGCCAATTATCGATAGAAAGAACAATTGCGGGAGCTGGGAAGTGAATCCTTACCTCCCGTCGATGCAGAACGATTGGAAACTTCGAATACAACGTATTCGAGCCAATTATCGATAGACAGCACGATTGCGGGAGATGGGAGGTAAATCCTTATCTACGGTCGATGCAAAACGATTGGAAACATCGAATAGCACGTATTCGTGCCAATTATCGATAGAAAGAACGATTGCGGGAGCTGGGAAGTGAATCCTTACGTACCGTCGATGCAAAATGATTGGAAACATCGATTATAACGTATTCGTGCCAATTATCGATAGAATCAACGATTGCGGGAGCTGGGAAGTGAATCCTTACCTATCGTCGATTCAAAACGATTGGAAACATCGAATAGAACGTATTCGTGCCAATTATCGATAGAAAGAACGATTGCGGGAGCTGGGAAGTGAATCCTTACCTACCGTCGGTGCAAAATTATTGGAAACGTCGAATATCACGTATTCGTGCCAATTGTCGATAGAAGGAACGATGCGGGAGCTGGGAAGTGAATCCTTACGTACCGTCGATGCAAAACGATTGGAAACATCGATTATAACGTATTCGTGCCAATTATCGATAGAAACAACGATTGCGGGAGCTGGGAAGTGAATCCTTACCTATCGTCGATGCAAAACGATTGGAAACATCGAATAGCACGTATTCGTGCCAATTATCGATAGAAAGAACGATTGCGGGAGCTGGGAAGTGAATCCTTACCTACCGTCGGTGCAAAAATATTGGAAACGTCGAATATCACGTATTCGTGCCAATTATCGATAGAAGGAACGATGCGGGAGCTGGGAAGTGAATCCTTACCTACCGTCGGTGCAAAACGATTGGAAACGTCGAATATAACGTATTCGTGCCAATTATCGATAGAAACAACGATTGCGGGAGCTGGGAAGTGAATCCTTACCTATCGTCGATGCAAAACGATTGGAAACATCGAATAGCACGTATTCGTGCCAATTATCGATAGAAAGAACGATTGCGGGAGCTGGGAAGTGAATCCTTACCTATCGTCGATGCAAAACGATTGGAATCATCGAATAGCACGTATTCGTGCCAATTATCGATAGAAAGAACGATTGCGGGAGCTGGGAAGTGAATCCTTACCTACCGTCGGTGCAAAATTATTGGAAATGTCGAATATCACGTATTCGTGCCAATTATCGATAGAAGGAACGATGCGGGAGCTGGGAAGTGAATCCTTACCTACCGTCGGTGCAAAACGATTCGAAACGTCGAATATAACGTATTCGTGCCAATTATCGATAGAAAAAACGATTGCGGGAGCTGGGAAGTGAATCCTTACCTCCCGTCGATGCAGAACGTTTGGAAACATCGAATATAGCTTATTCGAGCCAATTATCGATAGCAAGAACGATTGCGGGAGCTGGGAAGTTAATCCTTACCTACCGTCGGTGCAAAACGATTGAAAACGTCAAATATCACGTATTCGTGCCAATTATCGATAGAAAGAACGATTGCGGGAGCTGGGAAGTGAATCCTTACCTATCGTCGATGCAAAACGATTGGAAACATCGAATAGCACGTATTCGTGCCAATTATCGATAGAAAGAACGATTGCGGGAGCTGGGAAGTGAATCCTTACCTATCGTCGATGCAAAACGATTGGAATCATCGAATAGCACGTATTCGTGCCAATTATCGATAGAAAGAACGATTGCGGGAGCTGGGAAGTGAATCCTTACCTACCGTCGGTGCAAAATTATTGGAAACGTCGAATATCACGTATTCGTGCCAATTATCGATAGAAGGAACGATGCGGGAGCTGGGAAGTGAATCCTTACCTACCGTCGGTGCAAAACGATTCGAAACGTCGAATATAACGTATTCGTGCCAATTATCGATAGAAAAAACGATTGCGGGAGCTGGGAAGTGAATCCTTACCTCCCGTCGATGCAGAACGTTTGGAAACATCGAATATAGCTTATTCGAGCCAATTATCGATAGCAAGAACGATTGCGGGAGCTGGGAAGTTAATCCTTACCTACCGTCGGTGCAAAACGATTGAAAACGTCAAATATCACGTATTCGTGCCAATTATCGATAGAAAGAACGATTGCGGGAGCTGGTAAGTGAATCCTTACCTACCGTCGGTGCAAAATTATAGGAAACGTCGAATATCACGTATTCGTGCCAATTATCGATAGAAATAACGATTGCGGGAGCTGGGAAGTGAATCCTTACCTACCGTCGGTGCAAAACGTTTGGAAACATCGAATAGCACGTATTCGTGCCAATTATCGATAGAATGAACGATTGCGGGTGCTGGGAAGTGAATCCTTACCTACCGTCGGTGCAAAACGATTGGAAACGTCGAATATCACGTATTCGTGCCAATTATCGATAGAAAGAACGATTGCGGGAGCTGGTAAGTGAATCCTTACCTACCGTCGGTGCAAAATTATAGGAAACGTCGAATATCACGTATTCGTGCCAATTATCGATAGAAATAACGATTGCGGGAGCTGGGAAGTGAATCCTTACCTACCGTCGGTGCAAAATTATTGGAAACGTCGAATATCACGTATTCGTGCCAATTATCGATAGAAGGAACGATGCGGGAGCTGGGAAGTGAATCCTTACCTACCGTCGGTGCAAAACGATTGGAAACATCGAATAGCACGTATTCGTGCCAAGTATCGATAGAAAGAACGATTGCGGGAGCTGGGAAGTGAATCCTTACCTACCGTCGGTGCAAAATTATTGGAAACGTCGAATATCACGTATTCGTGCCAATTATCGATAGAAGGAACGATGCGGGAGCTGGGAAGTGAATCCTTACGTACCGTCGATGCAAAACGATTGGAAACATCGATTATAATGTATTCGTGCGAATTATCGATAGAAACAACGATTGCGGGAGCTGGGAAGTAAATCCTTACCTACCGTCGATGCAAAACGATTGGAAACATCGAATAGCACGTATTCGTGCCAATTATCGATAGAAAGAACGATTGCGGGAGTTGGGAAGTGAATCCTTACCTACCGTCGGTGCAAAACGATTGGAAACGTCGAATATAACGTATTCGTGCCAATTATCGATAGAATGAACGATTGCTGGAGCTGGGAAGTGAATCCTTACCTACCGTCGGTGCAAAACGATTGGAAACGTCGAATATAACGTATTCGTGCCAATTATTTATAGAAAGAAGGATTGCGGGAGCTGGGAAGTGAATCCTTACCTACCGTCGATGCAAACCGATTGGAAACATCGAATAGCACCTATTCGTGCCAATTATCGCTAGAAAAAACGATTGCGGGAGCTGGGAAGTGAATCCTTACCTCCCGTCGATGCAGAACGTTTGGAAACATCGAATATAGCTTATTCGAGCCAATTATCGATAGCAAGAACGATTGCGGGAGCTGGGAAGTTAATCCTTACCTACCGTCGGTGCAAAACGATTGAAAACGTCAAATATCACGTATTCGTGCCAATTATCGATAGAAGGAACGATGCGGGAGCTGGGAAGTGAATCCTTACGTACCTTCGATGCAAAACGATTGGAAACATCGATTATAACGTATTCGTGGCAATTATCGATAGAAACAACGATTGCGGGAGCTGGGAAGTGAATCCTTACCTACCGTCGATGCAAAACGTTTGGAAACATCGAATAGCACGTATTCGTGCCAATTATCGATAGAATGAACGATTGCGGGAGCTGGGAAGTGAATCCTTACCTACCGTCGGTGCAAAACGATTGGAAACGTCGAATATCACGTATTCGTGCCAATTATCGATAGAAAGAACGATTGCGGGAGCTGGTAAGTGAATCCTTACCTACCGTCGGTGCAAAATTATAGGAAACGTCGAATATCACGTATTCGTGTCAATTATCGATAGAAACAACGATTGCGGGAGCTGGGAAGTGAATCCTTACCTACCGTCGATGCAAAACGATTGGAAACATCGAATAGCACCTATTCGTGCCAATTATCGCTAGAAAAAACGATTGCGGGAGCTGGGAAGTGAATCCTTACCTCCCGTCGATGCAGAACGTTTGGAAACATCGAATATAGCTTATTCGAGCCAATTATCGATAGCAAGAACGATTGCGGGAGCTGGGAAGTTAATCCTTACCTACCGTCGGTGCAAAACGATTGGAAACATCGATTATAACGTATTCGTGCCAATTATCGATAGAAACAACGATTGCGGGAGCTGGGAAGTGAATCCTTACCTTTCGTCGATGCAAAACGATTGGAAACATCGAATAGCACGTATTCGTGCCAATTATCGATAGAAAGAACGATTGCGGGAGCTGGGAAGTGAATCCTTACCTACCGTCGGTGCAAAATTATTGGAAACGTCGAATATCACGTATTCGTGCCAATTATCGATAGAAGGAACGATGCGGGAGCTGGGAAGTGAATCCTTACCTACCGTCGGTGCAAAACGATTGGAAACGTCGAATATAACGTATTCGTGACAATTATCGATATAAACAACGATTGCGGGAGCTGGGAAGTGAATCCTTACCTATCGTCGATGCAAAACGATTGGAAACATCGAATAGCACGTATTCGTGCCAATTATCGATAGAAAGAACGATTGCGGGAGCTGGGAAGTGAATCCTTACCTACCGTCGGTGCACAATTATTGGAAACGTCGAATATCACGTATTCGTGCCAATTATCGATAGAAGGAACGATGCGGGAGCTGGGAAGTGAATCCTTACGTCCCGTCGATGCAAAACGATTGGAAACATCGATTATAACGTATTTGTGCCAATTATCGATAGAAACAACGATTGCGGGAGCTGGGAAGTAAATCCTTACCTACCGTCGATGCAAAACGATTGGAAACATCGAATAGCACGTATTCGTGCCAATTATCGATAGAAAGAACGATTGCGGGAGTTGGGAAGTGAATCCTTACCTACCGTTGGTGCAAAACGATTGGAAACGTCGAATATAACGTATTAGTGCCAATTATCGATAGAATGAACGATTGCTGGAGCTGGGAAGTGAATCCTTACCTACCGTCGGTGCAAAACGATTGGAAACATCGAATAGCACGTATTCGTGCCAATTATCGATAGAAAGAACGATTGCGGGAGCTGGGAAGTTAATCCTTACCTACCGTCGGTGCAAAAGGATTGGAAACGTCGAATATAACGTATTCGTGCCAATTATCTATAGAAAAAAGGATTGCGGGAGCTGGGAAGTGAATCCTTACCTACCGTCGATGCAAACCGATTGGAAACATCGAATAGCACGTATTCGTGCCAATTATCGATAGAAAAAACGATTGCGGGAGCTGGGAAGTGAATCCTTACCTCCCGTCGATGCAGAACGTTTGGAAACATCGAATATAACGTATTCGTGCCAATTATCTATAGAAAAAAGGATTGCGGGAGCTGGGAAGTGAATCCTTACCTACCGTCGATGCAAACCGATTGGAAACATCGAATAGCACGTATTCGTGCCAATTATCGATAGAAAAAACGATTGCGGGCGCTGGGAAGTGAATCCTTGCCTCCCGTCGATGCAGAACGTTTGGAAACATCGAATATAGCTTATTCGAGCCAATTATCGATAGAAAGAACGATTGCGGGAGCTGGGAAGTTAATCCTTACCTACCGTCGGTGCAAAACGATTGAAAACGTCGAATATCACGTATTCGTACCAATTATCGATAGAAGGAACGATGCGGGAGCTGGGAAGTGAATCCTTACGTACCGTCGATGCAAAACGATTGGAAACATCGATTATAACGTATTCGTGCCAATTATCGATAGAAACAACGATTGCGGGAGCTGGGAAGTAAATCCTTACCTACCGTCGATGCAAAACGATTGGAAACATCGAATAGCACGTATTCGTGCCAATTATCGATAGAAAGAACGATTGCGGGAGCTGGGAAGTGAATTCTTACCTACCGTCGGTGCAAAATTTTTGCAAACGTCGAATATCACGTATTCGTGCCAATTATCGATAGAAGGAACGATGCGGGAGCTGGGAAGTGAATCCTTACGTACCGTCGATGCAAAACGATTGGAAACATCGATTATAACGTATTCGTGCCAATTATCGATAGAAACAACGATTGCGGGAGCTGGGAAGTAAATCCTTACCTACCGTCGATGCAAAACGATTGGAAACATCGAATAGCACGTATTCGTGCCAATTATCGATAGAAAGAACGATTGCGGGAGCTGGGAAGTTAATCCTTCCCTACCGTCGGTGCAAAACGATTGGAAACATCGAATAGCACGTATTCGTGCCAATTATCGATAGAAAGAACAATTGCGGGAGCTGGGAAGTGAATCCTTACCTCCCGTCGATGCAGAACGATTGGAAACTTCGAATATAACGTATTCGTGCCAATTATCGATATTAACAACGATTGCGGGAGCTGGGAAGTGAATCCTTACCTATCGTCGATGCAAAACGATTGGAAACATCGAATAGCACGTATTCGTGCCAATTATCGATAGAAAGAACGATTGCGGGAGCTGGGAAGTGAATCCTTACCTACCGTCGGTGCAAAATTATTGGAAACGTCGAATATCACGCATTCGTGCCAATTATCGATAGAAGGAACGATGCGGGAGCTGGGAAGTGAATCCTTACGTACCGTCGATGCAAAACGATTGGAAACATCGATTATAACGTATTCGTGCCAATTATCGATAGAAACAACGATTGCGGGAGCTGGGAAGTAAATCCTTACCTACCGTCGATGCAAAACGATTGGAAAAATAGAATAGCACGTATTCGTGCCAATTATCGATAGAAAGAACGATTGCGGGAGTTGGGAAGTGAATCCTTACCTACCGTCTGTGCAAAACGATTGGAAACGTCGAATATAACGTATTCGTGCCAATTATCGATAGAATGAACGATTGCTGGAGCTGGGAAGTGAATCCTTACCTACCGTCGGTGCAAAACGATTGGAAACATCGAATAGCACGTATTCGTGCCAATTATCGATAGAAAGAACGATTGCGGGAGCTGGGAAGTTAATCCTTACCTACCGTCGGTGCAAAACGATTGGAAACGTCGAATATAACGTATTCGTGCCAATTATCTATAGAAAAAAGGATTGCGGGAGCTGGGAAGTGAATCCTTACCTACCGTCGATGCAAAACGTTTGGAAACATCGAATAGCACGTATTCGTGCCAATTATCGATAGAATGAACGATTGCGGGAGCTGGGAAGTGAATCCTTACCTACCGTCGGTGCAAAACGATTGGAAACGTCGAATATCACGTATTCGTGCCAATTATCGATAGAAAGAACGATTGCGGGAGTGGGTAAGTGAATCGTTACCTACCGTCGGTGCAAAATTATAGGAAACGTCGAATATCACGTATTCGTGCCAATTATCGATAGAAGGAACGATGCGGGAGCTGGGAAGTGAATCCTTACGTACCGTCGATGCAAAACGATTGGAAACATCGATTATAACGTATTCGTGCCAATTATCGATAGAAACAACGATTGCGGGAGCTGGGAAGTAAATCCTTACCTACCGTCGATGCAAAACGATTGGAAACATCGAATAGCACGTATTCGTGCCAATTATCGATAGAAAAAACGATTGCGGGAGCTGGGAAGTGAATCCTTACCTCCCGTCGATGCAGAACGTTTGGAAACATCGAATATAGCTTATTCGAGCCAATTATCGATAGAAAGAACGATTGCGGGAGCTGGGAAGTTAATCCCTACCTACCGTCGGTGCAAAACGATTGAAAACGTCGAACATAACGTATTCGTGCCAATTATCGATAGAAAGAACGATTGCGGGAGCTGGGAAGTGAATCGTTACCTACCGTCGGTGCAAAATTATTGGAAACGTCGAATATCACGTATTCGTGCCAATTATCGATAGAAAGAACGATTGCGGGAGCTGGGAAGTTAATCCTTCGCTACCGTCGGTGCAAAACGATTCGAAACATCGAATAGCACGTATTCGTGCCAATTATCGATAGAAAGAACAATTGCCGGAGCTGGGAAGTGAATCCTTTCCTCCCGTCGATGCAGAACGATTGGAAACTTCGAATATAACGTATTCGAGCCAATTATCGATAGACAGCACGATTGCGGGAGATGGGAGGTAAATCCTTACCTACGGTCGATGCAAAACGATTGGAAACATCGAATAGCACGTATTCGTGCCAATTATCGATAGAAAGAACAATTGCGGGAGCTGGGAAGTGAATCCTTACGTACCGTCGATGCAAAATGATTGGAATCATCGATTATAACGTATTCGTGCCAATTATCGATAGAAACAACGATTGCGGGAGCTGGGAAGTGAATTCTTACCTATCGTCGATTCAAAACGATTGGAAACATCGAATAGAACGTATTCGTGCCAATTATCGATAGAAAGAACGATTGCGGGAGCTGGGAAGTGAATCCTTACCTACCGTCGGTGCAAAATTATTGGAAACGTCGAATATCACGTATTCGTGCCAATTATCGATAGAAGGAACGATGCGGGAGCTGGGAAGTGAATCCTTACGTACCGTCGATGCAAAACGATTGGAAACATCGATTATAACGTATTCGTGCCAATTATCGATAGAAACAACGATTGCGGGAGCTGGGAAGTGAATCCTTACCTACCGTCGGTGCAAAATTATTGGAAACGTCGAATATCACGTATTCGTGCCAATTATCGATAGAAGGAACGATGCGGGAGCTGGGAAGTGAATCCTTACGTACCGTCGATGCAAAACGATTGGAAACATCGATTATAATGTATTCGTGCGAATTATCGATAGAAACAACGATTGCGGGAGCTGGGAAGTAAATCCTTACCTACCGTCGATGCAAAACGATTGGAAACATCGAATAGCACGTATTCGTGCCAATTATCGATAGAAAGAACGATTGCGGGAGTTGGGAAGTGAATCCTTACCTACCGTCGGTGCAAAACGATTGGAAACGTCGAATATAACGTATTCGTGCCAATTATCGATAGAATGAACGATTGCTGGAGCTGGGAAGTGAATCCTTACCTACCGTCGGTGCAAAACGATTGGAAACGTCGAATATAACGTATTCGTGCCAATTATTTATAGAAAGAAGGATTGCGGGAGCTGGGAAGTGAATCCTTACCTACCGTCGATGCAAACCGATTGGAAACATCGAATAGCACCTATTCGTGCCAATTATCGCTAGAAAAAACGATTGCGGGAGCTGGGAAGTGAATCCTTACCTCCCGTCGATGCAGAACGTTTGGAAACATCGAATATAGCTTATTCGAGCCAATTATCGATAGCAAGAACGATTGCGGGAGCTGGGAAGTTAATCCTTACCTACCGTCGGTGCAAAACGATTGAAAACGTCAAATATCACGTATTCGTGCCAATTATCGATAGAAGGAACGATGCGGGAGCTGGGAAGTGAATCCTTACGTACCTTCGATGCAAAACGATTGGAAACATCGATTATAACGTATTCGTGGCAATTATCGATAGAAACAACGATTGCGGGAGCTGGGAAGTGAATCCTTACCTACCGTCGATGCAAAACGTTTGGAAACATCGAATAGCACGTATTCGTGCCAATTATCGATAGAATGAACGATTGCGGGAGCTGGGAAGTGAATCCTTACCTACCGTCGGTGCAAAACGATTGGAAACGTCGAATATCACGTATTCGTGCCAATTATCGATAGAAAGAACGATTGCGGGAGCTGGTAAGTGAATCCTTACCTACCGTCGGTGCAAAATTATAGGAAACGTCGAATATCACGTATTCGTGTCAATTATCGATAGAAACAACGATTGCGGGAGCTGGGAAGTGAATCCTTACCTACCGTCGATGCAAAACGATTGGAAACATCGAATAGCACCTATTCGTGCCAATTATCGCTAGAAAAAACGATTGCGGGAGCTGGGAAGTGAATCCTTACCTCCCGTCGATGCAGAACGTTTGGAAACATCGAATATAGCTTATTCGAGCCAATTATCGATAGCAAGAACGATTGCGGGAGCTGGGAAGTTAATCCTTACCTACCGTCGGTGCAAAACGATTGGAAACATCGATTATAACGTATTCGTGCCAATTATCGATAGAAACAACGATTGCGGGAGCTGGGAAGTGAATCCTTACCTTTCGTCGATGCAAAACGATTGGAAACATCGAATAGCACGTATTCGTGCCAATTATCGATAGAAAGAACGATTGCGGGAGCTGGGAAGTGAATCCTTACCTACCGTCGGTGCAAAATTATTGGAAACGTCGAATATCACGTATTCGTGCCAATTATCGATAGAAGGAACGATGCGGGAGCTGGGAAGTGAATCCTTCCCTACCGTCGGTGCAAAACGATTGGAAACGTCGAATATAACGTATTCGTGACAATTATCGATATAAACAACGATTGCGGGAGCTGGGAAGTGAATCCTTACCTATCGTCGATGCAAAACGATTGGAAACATCGAATAGCACGTATTCGTGCCAATTATCGATAGAAAGAACCATTGCGGGAGCTGGGAAGTGAATCCTTACCTACCGTCGGTGCACAATTATTGGAAACGTCGAATATCACGTATTCGTGCCAATTATCGATAGAAGGAACGATGCGGGAGCTGGGAAGTGAATCCTTACGTCCCGTCGATGCAAAACGATTGGAAACATCGATTATAACGTATTTGTGCCAATTATCGATAGAAACAACGATTGCGGGAGCTGGGAAGTAAATCCTTACCTACCGTCGATGCAAAACGATTGGAAACATCGAATAGCACGTATTCGTGCCAATTATCGATAGAAAGAACGATTGCGGGAGTTGGGAAGTGAATCCTTACCTACCGTTGGTGCAAAACGATTGGAAACGTCGAATATAACGTATTCGTGCCAATTATCGATAGAATGAACGATTGCTGGAGCTGGGAAGTGAATCCTTACCTACCGTCGGTGCAAAACGATTGGAAACATCGAATAGCACGTATTCGTGCCAATTATCGATAGAAAGAACGATTGCGGGAGCTGGGAAGTTAATCCTTACCTACCGTCGGTGCAAAAGGATTGGAAACGTCGAATATAACGTATTCGTGCCAATTATCTATAGAAAAAAGGATTGCGGGAGCTGGGAAGTGAATCCTTACCTACCGTCGATGCAAACCGATTGGAAACATCGAATAGCACGTATTCGTGCCAATTATCGATAGAAAAAACGATTGCGGGAGCTGGGAAGTGAATCCTTACCTCCCGTCGATGCAGAACGTTTGGAAACATCGAATATAACGTATGCGTGCCAATTATCTATAGAAAAAAGGATTGCGGGAGCTGGGAAGTGAATCCTTACCTACCGTCGATGCAAACCGATTGGAAACATCGAATAGCACGTATTCGTGCCAATTATCGATAGAAAAAACGATTGCGGGAGCTGGGAAGTGAATCCTTACCTCCCGTCGATGCAGAACGTTTGGAAACATCGAATATAGCTTATTCGAGCCAATTATCGATAGAAAGAACGATTGCGGGAGCTGGGAAGTTAATCCTTACCTACCGTCGGTGCAAAACGATTGAAAACGTCGAATATCACGTATTCGTACCAATTATCGATAGAAGGAACGATGCGGGAGCTGGGAAGTGAATCCTTACGTACCGTCGATGCAAAACGATTGGAAACATCGATTATAACGTATTCGTGCCAATTATCGATAGAAACAACGATTGCGGGAGCTGGGAAGTAAATCCTTACCTACCGTCGATGCAAAACGATTGGAAACATCGAATAGCACGTATTCGTGCCAATTATCGATAGAAAGAACGATTGCGGGAGCTGGGAAGTTAATCCTTCCCTACCGTCGGTGCAAAACGATTGGAAACATCGAATAGCACGTATTCGTGCCAATTATCGATAGAAAGAACAATTGCGGGAGCTGGGAAGTGAATCCTTACCTCCCGTCGATGCAGAACGATTGGAAACTTCGAATATAACGTATTCGTGCCAATTATCGATATTAACAACGATTGCGGGAGCTGGGAAGTGAATCCTTACCTATCGTCGATGCAAAACGATTGGAAACATCGAATAGCACGTATTCGTGCCAATTATCGATAGAAAGAACGATTGCGGGAGCTGGGAAGTGAATCCTTACCTACCGTCGGTGCAAAATTATTGGAAACGTCGAATATCACGTATTCGTGCCAATTATCGATAGAAGGAACGATGCGGGAGCTGGGAAGTGAATCCTTACGTACCGTCGATGCAAAACGATTGGAAACATCGATTATAACGTATTCGTGCCAATTATCGATAGAAACAACGATTGCGGGAGCTGGGAAGTAAATCCTTACCTACCGTCGATGCAAAACGATTGGAAAAATAGAATAGCACGTATTCGTGCCAATTGTCGATAGAAAGAACGATTGCGGGAGTTGGGAAGTGAATCCTTACCTACCGTCTGTGCAAAACGATTGGAAACGTCGAATATAACGTATTCGTGCCAATTATCGATAGAATGAACGATTGCTGGAGCTGGGAAGTGAATCCTTACCTACCGTCGGTGCAAAACGATTGGAAACATCGAATAGCACGTATTCGTGCCAATTATCGATAGAAAGAACGATTGCGGGAGCTGGGAAGTTAATCCTTACCCACCGTCGGTGCAAAACGATTGGAAACGTCGAATATAACGTATTCGTGCCAATTATCTATAGAAAAAAGGATTGCGGGAGCTGGGAAGTGAATCCTTACCTACCGTCGATGCAAACCGATTGGAAACATCGAATAGCACGTATTCGTGCCAATTATCGATAGAAAAAACGATTGCGGGAGCTGGGAAGTGAATCCTTACCTCCCGTCGATGCAGAACGTTTGGAAACATCGAATATAGCTTATTCGAGCCAATTATCGATAGCAAGAACGATTGCGGGAGCTGGGAAGTTAATCCTTACCTACCGTCGGTGCAAAACGATTGAAAACGTCAAATATCACGTATTCGTGCCAATTATCGATAGAAGGAACGATGCGGGAGCTGGGAAGTGAATCCTTACGTACCGTCGATGCAAAACGATTGGAACGTTCGATTATAACGTATTCGTGCCAATTATCGATAGAAACAACGATTGCGGGAGGTGGGAAGTGAATCCTTACCTACCGTCGATGCAAAACGTTTGGAAACATCGAATAGCACGTATTCGTGCCAATTATCGATAGAATGAACGATTGCGGGAGCTGGGAAGTGAATCCTTACCTACCGTCGGTGCAAAACGATTGGAAACGTCGAATATCACGTATTCGTGCCAATTATCGATAGAAAGAACGATTGCGGGAGTGGGTAAGTGAATCGTTACCTACCGTCGGTGCAAAATTATAGGAAACGTCGAATATCACGTATTCGTGCCAATTATCGATAGAAGGAACGATGCGGGAGCTGGGAAGTGAATCCTTACGTACCGTCGATGCAAAACGATTGGAAACATCGATTATAACGTATTCGTGCCAATTATCGATAGAAACAACGATTGCGGGAGCTGGGAAGTAAATCCTTACCTACCGTCGATGCAAAACGATTGGAAACATCGAATAGCACGTATTCGTGCCAATTATCGATAGAAAAAACGATTGCGGGAGCTGGGAAGTGAATCCTTACCTCCCGTCGATGCAGAACGTTTGGAAACATCGAATATAGCTTATTCGAGCCAATTATCGATAGAAAGAACGATTGCGGGAGCTGGGAAGTTAATCCCTACCTACCGTCGGTGCAAAACGATTGAAAACGTCGAACATAACGTATTCGTGCCAATTATCGATAGAAAGAACGATTGCGGGAGCTGGGAAGTGAATCGTTACCTACCGTCGGTGCAAAATTTTTGGAAACGTCGAATATCACGTATTCGTGCCAATTATCGATAGAAAGAACGATTGCGGGAGCTGGGAAGTTAATCCTTCCCTACCGTCGGTGCAAAACGATTCGAAACATCGAATAGCACGTATTCGTGCCAATTATCGATAGAAAGAACAATTGCCGGAGCTGGGAAGTGAATCCTTTCCTCCCGTCGATGCAGAACGATTGGAAACTTCGAATATAACGTATTCGAGCCAATTATCGATAGACAGCACGATTGCGGGAGATGGGAGGTAAATCCTTACCTACGGTCGATGCAAAACGATTGGAAACATCGAATAGCACGTATTCGTGCCAATTATCGATAGAAAGAACAATTGCGGGAGCTGGGAAGTGAATCCTTACGTACCGTCGATGCAAAATGATTGGAATCATCGATTATAACGTATTCGTGCCAATTATCGATAGAAACAACGATTGCGGGAGCTGGGAAGTGAATTCTTACCTATCGTCGATTCAAAACGATTGGAAACATCGAATAGAACGTATTCGTGCCAATTATCGATAGAAAGAACGATTGCGGGAGCTGGGAAGTGAATCCTTACCTACCGTCGGTGCAAAATTATTGGAAACGTCGAATATCACGTATTCGTGCCAATTATCGATAGAAGGAACGATGCGGGAGCTGGGAAGTGAATCCTTACGTACCGTCGATGCAAAACGATTGGAAACATCGATTATAACGTATTCGTGCCAATTATCGATAGAAACAACGATTGCGGGAGCTGGGAAGTGAATCCTTACCTATCGTCGATGCAAAACGATTGGAAACATCGAATAGCACGTATTCGTGCCAATTATCGATAGAAAGAACGATTGCGGGAGCTGGGAAGTGAATCCTTACCTACCGTCGGTGCAAAATTATAGGAAACGTCGAATATCACGTATTCGTGCCAATTATCGATAGAAGGAACGATGCGGGAGCTGGGAAGTGAATCCTTACGTACCGTCGATGCAAAACGATTGGAAACATCGATTATAACGTATTCGTGCCAATTATCGATAGAAACAACGATTGCGGGAGCTGGGAAGTAAATCCTTACCTACCGTCGATGCAAAACGATTGGAAACATCGAATAGCACGTATTCGTGCCAATTATCGATAGAAAAAACGATTGCGGGAGCTGGGAAGTGAATCCTTACCTCCCGTCGATGCAGAACGTTTGGAAACATCGAATATAGCTTATTCGAGCCAATTATCGATAGAAAGAACGATTACGGGAGCTGGGAAGTTAATCCTTACCTACCGTCGGTGCAAAACGATTGAAAACGTCGAATATAACGTATTCGTGCCAATTATCGATAGAAAGAACGATTGCGGGAGCTGGGAAGTGAATCGTTACCTACCGTCGGTGCAAAATTTTTGGAAACGTCGAATATCACGTATTCGTGCCAATTATCGATAGAAACAACGATTGCGGGAGCTGGGAAGTAAATCCTTACCTACCGTCGATGCAAAACGATTGGAAACATCGAATAGCACGTATTCGTGCCAATTATCGATAGAAAGAACGATTGCGGGAGCTGGGAAGTTAATCCTTCCCTACCGTCGGTGCAAAACGATTCGAAACATCGAATAGCACGTATTCGTGCCAATTATCGATAGAAAGAACAATTGCGGGAGCTGGGAAGTGAATCCTTACCTCCCGTCGATGCAGAACGATTGGAAACTTCGAATACAACGTATTCGAGCCAATTATCGATAGACAGCACGATTGCGGGAGATGGGAGGTAAATCCTTACCTACGGTCGATACAAAACGATAGGAAACATCGAATAGCACGTATTCGTGCCAATTATCGATAGAAAGAACGATTGCGGGAGCTGGGAAGTGAATCCTTACGTACCGTCGATGCAAAATGATTGGAAACATCGATTATAACGTATTCGTGCCAATTATCGATAGAAACAACGATTGCGGGAGCTGGGAAGTGAATCCTTACCTATCGTCGATTCAAAACGATTGGAAACATGGAATAGAACGTATTCGTGCCAATTATCGATAGAAAGAACGATTGCGGGAGCTGGGAAGTGAATCCTTACCTACCGTCGGTGCAAAATTATTGGAAACGTCGAATATCACGTATTCGTGCCAATTATCGATAGAAGGAACGATGCGGGAGCTGGGAAGTGAATCCTTACGTACCGTCGATGCAAAACGATTGGAAACATCGATTATAACGTATTCGTGCCAATTATCGATAGAAACAACGATTGCGGGAGCTGGGAAGTGAATCCTTACCTATCGTCGATGCAAAACGATTGGAAACATCGAATAGCACGTATTCGTGCCAATTATCGATAGAAAGAACGATTGCGGGAGCTGGGAAGTGAATCCTTACCTACCGTCGGTGCAAAAATATTGGAAACGTCGAATATCACGTATTCGTGCCAATTATCGATAGAAGGAACGATGCGGGAGCTGGGAAGTGAATCCTTACGTACCGTCGATGCAAAACGATTGGAAACATCGATTATAACGTATTCGTGCCAATTATCGATAGAAACAACGATTGCGGGAGCTGGGAAGTGAATCCTTACCTATCGTCGATGCAAAACGTTTGGAAACATCGAATAGCACGTATTCGTGCCAATTATCGATAGAAAGAACGATTGCGGGAGCTGGGAAGTGAATCCTTACCTATCGTCGATGCAAAACGATTGGAATCATCGAATAGCACGTATTCGTGCCAATTATCGATAGAAAGAACGATTGCGGGAGCTGGGAAGTGAATCCTTACCTACCGTCGGTGCAAAACGATTGGAAACGTCGAATATAACGTATTCGTGCCAATTATCGATAGAAACAACGATTGCGGGAGCTGGGAAGTGAATCCTTACCTATCGTCGATGCAAAACGATTGGAAACATCGAATAGCACGTATTCGTGCCAATTATCGATAGAAAGAACGATTGCGGGAGCTGGGAAGTGAATCCTTACCTATCGTCGATGCAAAACGATTGGAATCATCGAATAGCACGTATTCGTGCCAATTATCGATAGAAAGAACGATTGCGGGAGCTGGGAAGTGAATCCTTACCTACCGTCGGTGCAAAATTATTGGAAACGTCGAATATCACGTATTCGTGCCAATTATCGATAGAAAAAACGATTGCGGGAGCTGGGAAGTGAATCCTTACCTCCCGTCGATGCAGAACGTTTGGAAACATCGAATATAGCTTATTCGAGCCAATTATCGATAGCAAGAACGATTGCGGGAGCTGGGAAGTTAATCCTTACCTACCGTCGGTGCAAAACGATTGAAAACGTCAAATATCACGTATTCGTGCCAATTATCGATAGAAGGAACGATGCGGGAGCTGGGAAGTGAATCCTTACGTACCGTCGATGCAAAACGATTGGAAACATCGATTATAACGTATTCGTGGCAATTATCGATAGAAACAACGATTGCGGGAGCTGGGAAGTGAATCCTTACCTACCGTCGATGCAAAACGTTTGGAAACATCGAATAGCACGTATTCGTGCCAATTATCGATAGAATGAACGATTGCGGGTGCTGGGAAGTGAATCCTTACCTACCGTCGGTGCAAAACGATTGGAAACGTCGAATATCACGTATTCGTGCCAATTATCGATAGAAAGAACGATTGCGGGAGCTGGTAAGTGAATCCTTACCTACCGTCGGTGCAAAATTATAGGAAACGTCGAATATCACGTATTCGTGCCAATTATCGATAGAAATAACGATTGCGGGAGCTGGGAAGTGAATCCTTACCTACCGTCGGTGCAAAATTATTGGAAACGTCGAATATCACGTATTCGTGCCAATTATCGATAGAAGGAACGATGCGGGAGCTGGGAAGTGAATCCTTACCTACCGTCGGTGCAAAACGATTGGAAACGTCGAATATAACGTATTCGTGCCAATTATCGATAGAAACAACGATTGCGGGAGCTGGGAAGTGAATCCTTACCTATCGTCGATGCAAAACGATTGGAAACATCGAATAGCACGTATTCGTGCCAATTATCGATAGAAAGAACGATTGCGGGAGCTGGGAAGTGAATCCTTACCTACCGTCGGTGCAAAATTATTGGAAACGTCGAATATCACGTATTCGTGCCTATTATCGATAGAAGGAACGATGCGGGAGCTGGGAAGTGAATCCTTACCTACCGTCGGTGCAAAACGATTCGAAACGTCGAATATAACGTATTCGTGCCAATTATCGATAGAAAAAACGATTGCGGGAGCTGGGAAGTGAATCCTTACCTCCCGTCGATGCAGAACGTTTGGAAACATCGAATATAGCTTATTCGAGCCAATTATCGATAGCAAGAACGATTGCGGGAGCTGGGAAGTTAATCCTTACCTACCGTCGGTGCAAAACGATTGAAAACGTCAAATATCACGTATTCGTGCCAATTATCGATAGAAGGAACGATGCGGGATCTGGGAAGTGAATCCTTACGTACCGTCGATGCAAAACGATTGGAAACATCGATTATAACGTATTCGTGGCAATTATCGATAGAAACAACGATTGCGGGAGCTGGGAAGTGAATCCTTACCTACCGTCGATGCAAAACGTTTGGAAACATCGAATAGCACGTATTCGTGCCAATTATCGATAGAATGAACGATTGCGGGAGCTGGGAAGTGAATCCTTACCTACCGTCGGTGCAAAACGATTGGAAACGTCGAATATCACGTATTCGTGCCAATTATCGATAGAAAGAACGATTGCGGGAGCTGGTAAGTGAATCCTTACCTACCGTCGGTGCAAAATTATAGGAAACGTCGAATATCACGTATTCGTGCCAATTATCGATAGAAACAACGATTGCGGGAGCTGGGAAGTGAATCCTTACCTACCGTCGATGCAAAACGATTGGAAACATCGAAGAGCACGTATTCGTGCCAATTATCGATAGAAAGAAGGATTGCGGGAGCTGGGAAGTGAATCCTTACCTCCCGTCGATGCAGAACGTTTGGAAACATCGAATATAGCTTAGTCGAGCCAATTATCGATAGAAAGAACAATTGCGGGAGCTGGGAAGTTAATCCTTACCTACCGTCGGTGCAAAACGATTGAAAACGTCGAATATAACGCATTCGTGCCAATTATTATTATTATTATTATTATTATTATTATTATTATTAATAATACAATTAACGGGCAGTGCCCTTTTTACAACTTATATAACTAGACATACATGGTTTTACGCTCTAATTCATAACTTTTATGCCTCGGACATTCTAAGAATTAGTTGCAGATTCCTTTTTAGGGTGGTTAATGACATATTGAAGAGGTCAGCATTATCCATCAATGTATTATATAAAGTTGAGATGCGATTTACCGGGTCTGCTACACCGTATTTCGTTCTGTACTTTTGAATGTAAAAAGTTCCTCTGCTTCTTAGATGCCTTGATGGTGCATAAAAATTTACAGATCCTAATAATGTTGAAGAGTCTATATTATTGTTTAGTAGTTTAAACAAAAACGTCATGTCAAGAACTATTCTTCGATTTTTTAGCGTATCCAAGCGAAGTTCCTCTAATATGGGTGCATAATTATGTTCATTGTATCGCATAGGGCGTTGTAACTTATAGGCGCAAAATCGTAAGAATTTGTGTTGCACTGCCTCAATCATTTTTATATATTTGCCTATCGATGGTGACCAGATAATGGAGGCATACTCTAAGGATGGACGAACTAACGTGGTATAGAGTAAGCGAATAGTATCGATGTTCCGAAAATCTTTGGAGAAGCGTATCACAAATCCAAGTGTTTTCATAGCTGAATTGGTTATGTTTGAAATGTGTTTGGAAAAATCCAAAGAGGCGGTGTAACTTACTCCAAGGTCACGGATTTCATCGATAGATGTTAAAATAGTTCGGTTCAATTTATATGGATATACTATCATGTTGGAGCTTCGAGAGGATCGCATTACATGACATTTAGCAATATTTAGGCTCATAAAATTCTCTTCGCACCAGTTGTTGAATCTGTCAAGGTCCGATTGAAATTCCACAGTGTCCTCGGGATGGGAAATGGTTCGAAAAATTTTAAGATCATCAGCAAACAGTAGGAATTTGCTACTTTTGAAAACTGTGTTTAAGTCGTTGATGAAGATGTTAAATAATAGTGGGCCGAGGTGAGATCCCTGTGGCACTCCAGATCGAACCTCAATAGGTGAGGATCTTTGTTCGCGGATCCTAACTATTTGCTGACGACCCATTAAGTAGCTTTTGAACCACTGCAGGATCTGGCCTCTCAGGCCTGCAGAGTACAGTTTTTTAAGTAATATAGAGTGATTAACCGAGTCAAAAGCCTTCCGAAAGTCTGTGAAAATTGTGTCTATCTGTAAATTCGTATCCAGACTAGAGGATACATATTTGGTAAAGAGCGCTAAGTTTGTTGTAGTAGATCTATTAAACATGAATCCGTGTTGTTCATCACATATTAGATGTGAAATGTTGTGGCTCAGTTTCTCGGCAATGATATTTTCAAGTAGATTCGGAAGTATGCTATTGATGCAGATGGGCCGGTAATTTTCAATATCAGATTTGTTACCCGACTTGAAAATAGGTGTCACTAAACTAGTTTTCCAGCACGAAGGAAAGTATCCTGAGCTCAAGGATCTGTTAAAAATTATCCAAATTGGACGAGATAGGATATAGCTACATTGTTTAAAGAAATATGGAGGTATTCCATCTATCCCTGGACCTTTCGTTATATCTAATTGACTTAATTTGATTAGGATCTCGCTAATGCTTATGGCGAGAGTTGACAAACATGTGCTGGTCCCATATTCAAGTGCATGATAATTTTCTGTATTGTGTTTATATACAGAGCCAAAGAATTTCGCGAATAGGTTTGCAATTGAGTTGTCATCCAGCGCTGAGATATTGCGGTAATACATACTATTTGGTAACTTGTTGACGTTACGTTGTGCATTTACGAAGCTCCAAAATGATCTAATATTATGCTGCATAAGCATTTCAGTTTTGTTAATATATTTAAACTGGCATTCCTTAGCAAGTTTTTTACATTTATCTCGTAATGTAGAGAAGTGCAAGTAATCATCATATGAGGAAGTTTTCTTAAACTTTTGATGGGCTAATTTTTTTCTGCGTACTAAGTCTTTCAGGTGTGACGAAAACCATTTTGGAAAATCAGAATAGTTTGAGTAACGTTTAGGAACATATGTCTCAATAGCAGTGAATAAGTATTCGTAAAGTAAAGTAGTAGCAGACTCGACATCACTATTTGATAATACTTCATCCCAGAACACACCATTGAAAAAGTTATTGATTCCGCAGTAATCTCCTCTCTTAAAGTCATAATAATAATAATTATTTCTTTGTATATTCGACATGTTAAATTTAGCGTTGATTAACAATGGGGGATGATGTGTATCTGGTGGAAGTAATATATCCAAGGCAGAGACGCAAGTGGCAGCTGAATTGTTTGTAAATACCAGATCTAGGATGTTATTATGCGAATTAGTTATAGAATTTATCTGCAGTGCATTGTGAAAGTTAAAGGTTTCAGATATGAACTCGGCCACCTCAATTTCTGTCGATGATGCTACTTGTCGTTTTGAGTATTGAACTGTGTTATAGTGGTTGAACCAGAGTATTTGAGGAAGGTTAAAATCGCCACATATATAGAAATCGCAGTTATTACATCTATTCAGAATATCCACGATGCAGTTGCAGAAGTTCTTATATATATCCATGCAAGTTAGAGGAGGAAGGTACACGACACCTAGTATTACCGAGTGTCTCCCATTGCTAATTTTACAGAAAATGTGCTCTGAGTCATAAATGACTGAAGGAATTCTTTGACTACGTAAATTATTGCTTATAGCAATGAGAACCCCCCCTCCTCTGGTGTAGGCGCTTGTTTGTTTAGTTCTATCGCAACGATAAATCAAATAATCATCAAAACCCAGTTCACTATCCGAAATATTTTCCGTTAGCCAGGTTTCCGTTAACAGTATGATATCATATAAGTGATTAGAACAAGCAATACTCTGATGCAATTCTTTAGAAAGAACGATTGCGGGAGCTGGGAAGTGAATCGTTACCTACCGTCGATGCAAAACGATTGGAAACATCGATTATAACGTATTCGTGCCAATTATCGATAGAAAGAAGGATTGCGGGAGCTGGGAAGTGAAGCCTTACCTACCGTCGATGCAGAACGATGGGAAACATCGAATAGCACGTACTCGTGCCAATTACCGACAGAAAGAACGATTGCGTGGGCTGGGCAGTGAAGCCTTACCTACCGTCGATGCAGAACGATGGGAAACATCGAATAGCACGTATTCGTGCCAATTATCCATAGAAAGAACAATTGCGGGAGCTGGGAAGTGAATCCTTACCTCCCGTCGATGCAGAACGATTGGAAACATCGAATATAACGTATTCGAGCCAATTATCGATAGACAGAACGATTGCGGGAGATGGGAGGTGAATCCTTACCTACGGTCGATGCAAAACGATTGGAAACATCGAATAGCACGTATTCGTGCCATTTATCGATAGAAAGAACGATTGCGGGAGCTGGGAAGTGAATCCTTACCTACCGTCGGTGCAAAATTTTTGGAAACGTCGAATATCACGTATTCGTGCAATTATCGATAGAAGGAACGATGCGGGAGCTGGGAAGTGAATCCTTACGTACCGCCGATGCAAAACGATTGGAAACATCGATTATAACGTATTCGTGCCAATTATCGATAGAAACAACGATTGCGGGAGCTGGGAAGTGAATCCTTACCTATCGTCGATGCAAAACGATTGGAAACATCGAATAGCACGTATTCGTGCCAATTATCGATAGAAAGAACGATTGCGGGAGCTGGGAAGAGAATCCTTACCTACCGTCGGTGCAAAATTATTGGAAACGTCGAATATCACGTATTCGTGCCAATTATCGATAGAAGGAACGATGCGGGAGCTGGGAAGTGAATCCTTCCCTACCGTCGGTGCAAAACGATTCGAAACATCGAATAGCACGTATTCGTGCCAATTATCGATAGAAAGAACAATTGCGGGAGCTGGGAAGTGAATCCTTACCTCCCGTCGATGCAGAACGATTGGAAACTTCGAATACAACGTATTCGAGCCAATTATCGATAGACAGCACGATTGCGGGAGATGGGAGGTAAATCCTTACCTACGGTCGATACAAAACGATAGGAAACATCGAATAGCACGTATTCGTGCCAATTATCGATAGAAAGAACGATTGCGGGAGCTGGGAAGTGAATCCTTACGTACCGTCGATGCAAAATGATTGGAAACATCGATTATAACGTATTCGTGCCAATTATCGATAGAAACAACGATTGCGGGAGCTGGGAAGTGAATCCTTACCTATCGTCGATTCAAAACGATTGGAAACATGGAATAGAACGTATTCGTGCCAATTATCGATAGAAAGAACGATTGCGGGAGCTGGGAAGTGAATCCTTACCTACCGTCGGTGCAAAATTATTGGAAACGTCGAATATCACGTATTCGTGCCAATTATCGATAGAAGGAACGATGCGGGAGCTGGGAAGTGAATCCTTACGTACCGTCGATGCAAAACGATTGGAAACATCGATTATAACGTATTCGTGCCAATTATCGATAGAAACAACGATTGCGGGAGCTGGGAAGTGAATCCTTACCTATCGTCGATGCAAAACGATTGGAAACATCGAATAGCACGTATTCGTGCCAATTATCGATAGAAAGAACGATTGCGGGAGCTGGGAAGTGAATCCTTACCTACCGTCGGTGCAAAAATATTGGAAACGTCGAATATCACGTATTCGTGCCAATTATCGATAGAAGGAACGATGCGGGAGCTGGGAAGTGAATCCTTACCTACCGTCGGTGCAAAACGATTGGAAACGTCGAATATAACGTATTCGTGCCAATTATCGATAGAAACAACGATTGCGGGAGCTGGGAAGTGAATCCTTACCTATCGTCGATGCAAAACGTTTGGAAACATCGAATAGCACGTATTCGTGCCAATTATCGATAGAAAGAACGATTGCGGGAGCTGGGAAGTGAATCCTTACCTATCGTCGATGCAAAACGATTGGAATCATCGAATAGCACGTATTCGTGCCAATTATCGATAGAAAGAACGATTGCGGGAGCTGGGAAGTGAATCCTTACCTACCGTCGGTGCAAAACGATTGGAAACGTCGAATATAACGTATTCGTGCCAATTATCGATAGAAACAACGATTGCGGGAGCTGGGAAGTGAATCCTTACCTATCGTCGATGCAAAACGATTGGAAACATCGAATAGCACGTATTCGTGCCAATTATCGATAGAAAGAACGATTGCGGGAGCTGGGAAGTGAATCCTTACCTATCGTCGATGCAAAACGATTGGAATCATCGAATAGCACGTATTCGTGCCAATTATCGATAGAAAGAACGATTGCGGGAGCTGGGAAGTGAATCCTTACCTACCGTCGGTGCAAAATTATTGGAAACGTCGAATATCACGTATTCGTGCCAATTATCGATAGAAAAAACGATTGCGGGAGCTGGGAAGTGAATCCTTACCTCCCGTCGATGCAGAACGTTTGGAAACATCGAATATAGCTTATTCGAGCCAATTATCGATAGCAAGAACGATTGCGGGAGCTGGGAAGTGAATCCTTACCTATCGTCGATGCAAAACGATTGGAAACATCGAATAGCACGTATTCGTGCCAATTATCGATAGAAAGAAAGATTGCGGGAGCTGGGAAGTGAATCCTTACCTACCGTCGGTGCAAAATTATTGGAAACGTCGAATATCACGTATTCGTGCCTATTATCGATAGAAGGAACGATGCGGGAGCTGGGAAGTGAATCCTTACCTACCGTCGGTGCAAAACGATTCGAAACGTCGAATATAACGTATTCGTGCCAATTATCGATAGAAAAAACGATTGCGGGAGCTGGGAAGTGAATCCTTACCTCCCGTCGATGCAGAACGTTTGGAAACATCGAATATAGCTTATTCGAGCCAATTATCGATAGCAAGAACGATTGCGGGAGCTGGGAAGTTAATACTTACCTACCGTCGGTGCAAAACGATTGAAAACGTCAAATATCACGTATTCGTGCCAATTATCGATAGAAGGAACGATGCGGGATCTGGGAAGTGAATCCTTACGTACCGTCGATGCAAAACGATTGGAAACATCGATTATAACGTATTCGTGGCAATTATCGATAGAAACAACGATTGCGGGAGCTGGGAAGTGAATCCTTACCTACCGTCGATGCAAAACGTTTGGAAACATCGAATAGCACGTATTCGTGCCAATTATCGATAGAATGAACGATTGCGGGAGCTGGGAAGTGAATCCTTACCTACCGTCGGTGCAAAACGATTGGAAACGTCGAATATCACGTATTCGTGCCAATTATCGATAGAAAGAACGATTGCGGGAGCTGGTAAGTGAATCCTTACCTACCGTCGGTGCAAAATTATAGGAAACGTCGAATATCACGTATTCGTGCCAATTATCGATAGAAACAACGATTGCGGGAGCTGGGAAGTGAATCCTTACCTACCGTCGATGCAAAACGATTGGAAACATCGAAGAGCACATATTCGTGCCAATTATCGATAGAAAGAAGGATTGCGGGAGCTGGGAAGTGAATCCTTACCTCCCGTCGATGCAGAACGTTTGGAAACATCGAATATAGCTTAGTCGAGCCAATTATCGATAGAAAGAACAATTGCGGGAGCTGGGAAGTTAATCCTTACCTACCGTCGGTGCAAAACGATTGAAAACGTCGAATATAACGCATTCGTGCCAATTATCGATAGAAAGAACGATTGCGGGAGCTGGGAAGTGAATCGTTACCTACCGTCGATGCAAAACGATTGGAAACATCGATTATAACGTATTCGTGCCAATTATCGATAGAAAGAAGGATTGCGGGAGCTGGGAAGTGAAGCCTTACCTACCGTCGATGCAGAACGATGGGAAACATCGAATAGCACGTACTCGTGCCAATTACCGACAGAAAGAACGATTGCGTGGGCTGGGCAGTGAAGCCTTACCTACCGTCGATGCAGAACGATGGGAAACATCGAATAGCACGTATTCGTGCCAATTATCCATAGAAAGAACAATTGCGGGAGCTGGGAAGTGAATCCTTACCTCCCGTCGATGCAGAACGATTGGAAACATCGAATATAACGTATTCGAGCCAATTATCGATAGACAGAACGATTGCGGGAGATGGGAGGTGAATCCTTACCTACGGTCGATGCAAAACGATTGGAAACATCGAATAGCACGTATTCGTGCCATTTATCGATAGAAAGAACGATTGCGGGAGCTGGGAAGTGAATCCTTACCTACCGTCGGTGCAAAATTTTTGGAAACGTCGAATATCACGTATTCGTGCAATTATCGATAGAAGGAACGATGCGGGAGCTGGGAAGTGAATCCTTACGTACCGCCGATGCAAAACGATTGGAAACATCGATTATAACGTATTCGTGCCAATTATCGATAGAAAGAACGATTGCGGGAGCTGGGAAGAGAATCCTTACCTACCGTCGGTGCAAAATTATTGGAAACGTCGAATATCACGTATTCGTGCCAATTATCGATAGAAGGAACGATGCGGGAGCTGGGAAGTGAATCCTTACCTACCGTCGGTGCAAAATTATTGGAAACGTCGAATATCACGTATTTGTGCCAATTATCGATAGAAGGAACGATGCGGGAGCTGGGAAGTGAATCCTTACGTACCGTCGATGCAAAACGATTGGAAACATCGATTATAATGTATTCGTGCCAATTATCGATAGAAACAACGATTGCGGGAGCTGGGAAGTATATCCTTACCTACCGTCGATGCAAAACGATTGGAAACATCGAATAGCACGTATTCGTGCCAATTATCGATAGAAAGAACGATTGCGGGAGTTGGGAAGTGAATCCTTACCTACCGTCGGTGCAAAAATATTGGAAACGTCGAATATCACGTATTCGTGCCAATTATCGATAGAAGGAACGATGCGGGAGCTGGGAAGTGAATCCTTACCTACCGTCGGTGCAAAACGATTGGAAACGTCGAATATAACGTATTCGTGCCAATTATCGATAGAAACAACGATTGCGGGAGCTGGGAAGTGAATCCTTACCTATCGTCGATGCAAAACGATTGGAAACATCGAATAGCACGTATTCGTGCCAATTATCGATAGAAAGAACGATTGCGGGAGCTGGGAAGTGAATCCTTACCTATCGTCGATGCAAAACGATTGGAATCATCGAATAGCACGTATTCGTGCCAATTATCGATAGAAAGAACGATTGCGGGAGCTGGGAAGTGAATCCTTACCTACCGTCGGTGCAAAATTATTGGAAACGTCGAATATCACGTATTCGTGCCAATTATCGATAGAAGGAACGATGCGGGAGCTGGGAAGTGAATCCTTACCTACCGTCGGTGCAAAACGATTCGAAACGTCGAATATAACGTATTCGTGCCAATTATCGATAGAAAAAACGATTGCGGGAGCTGGGAAGTGAATCCTTACCTCCCGTCGATGCAGAACGTTTGGAAACATCGAATATAGCTTATTCGAGCCAATTATCGATAGCAAGAACGATTGCGGGAGCTGGGAAGTTAATACTTACCTACCGTCGGTGCAAAACGATTGAAAACGTCAAATATCACGTATTCGTGCCAATTATCGATAGAAGGAACGATGCGGGATCTGGGAAGTGAATCCTTACGTACCGTCGATGCAAAACGATTGGAAACATCGATTATAACGTATTCGTGGCAATTATCGATAGAAACAACGATTGCGGGAGCTGGGAAGTGAATCCTTACCTACCGTCGATGCAAAACGTTTGGAAACATCGAATAGCACGTATTCGTGCCAATTATCGATAGAATGAACGATTGCGGGAGCTGGGAAGTGAATCCTTACCTACCGTCGGTGCAAAACGATTGGAAACGTCGAATATCACGTATTCGTGCCAATTATCGATAGAAAGAACGATTGCGGGAGCTGGTAAGTGAATCCTTACCTACCGTCGGTGCAAAATTATAGGAAACGTCGAATATCACGTATTCGTGCCAATTATCGATAGAAACAACGATTGCGGGAGCTGGGAAGTGAATCCTTACCTACCGTCGATGCAAAACGATTGGAAACATCGAAGAGCACGTATTCGTGCCAATTATCGATAGAAAGAAGGATTGCGGGAGCTGGGAAGTGAATCCTTACCTCCCGTCGATGCAGAACGTTTGGAAACATCGAATATAGCTTAGTCGAGCCAATTATCGATAGAAAGAACAATTGCGGGAGCTGGGAAGTTAATCCTTACCTACCGTCGGTGCAAAACGATTGAAAACGTCGAATATAACGCATTCGTGCCAATTATCGATAGAAAGAACGATTGCGGGAGCTGGGAAGTGAATCGTTACCTACCGTCGATGCAAAACGATTGGAAACATCGATTATAACGTATTCGTGCCAATTATCGATAGAAAGAAGGATTGCGGGAGCTGGGAAGTGAAGCCTTACCTACCGTCGATGCAGAACGATGGGAAACATCGAATAGCACGTACTCGTGCCAATTACCGACAGAAAGAACGATTGCGTGGGCTGGGCAGTGAAGCCTTACCTACCGTCGATGCAGAACGATGGGAAACATCGAATAGCACGTATTCGTGCCAATTATCCATAGAAAGAACAATTGCGGGAGCTGGGAAGTGAATCCTTACCTCCCGTCGATGCAGAACGATTGGAAACATCGAATATAACGTATTCGAGCCAATTATCGATAGACAGAACGATTGCGGGAGATGGGAGGTGAATCCTTACCTACGGTCGATGCAAAACGATTGGAAACATCGAATAGCACGTATTCGTGCCATTTATCGATAGAAAGAACGATTGCGGGAGCTGGGAAGTGAATCCTTACCTACCGTCGGTGCAAAATTTTTGGAAACGTCGAATATCACGTATTCGTGCAATTATCGATAGAAGGAACGATGCGGGAGCTGGGAAGTGAATCCTTACGTACCGCCGATGCAAAACGATTGGAAACATCGATTATAACGTATTCGTGCCAATTATCGATAGAAACAACGATTGCGGGAGCTGGGAAGTGAATCCTTACCTATCGTCGATGCAAAACGATTGGAAACATCGAATAGCACGTATTCGTGCCAATTATCGATAGAAAGAACGATTGCGGGAGCTGGGAAGAGAATCCTTACCTACCGTCGGTGCAAAATTATTGGAAACGTCGAATATCACGTATTCGTGCCAATTATCGATAGAAGGAACGATGCGGGAGCTGGGAAGTGAATCCTTACCTACCGTCGGTGCAAAATTATTGGAAACGTCGAATATCACGTATTTGTGCCAATTATCGATAGAAGGAACGATGCGGGAGCTGGGAAGTGAATCCTTACGTACCGTCGATGCAAAACGATTGGAAACATCGATTATAATGTATTCGTGCCAATTATCGATAGAAACAACGATTGCGGGAGCTGGGAAGTATATCCTTACCTACCGTCGATGCAAAACGATTGGAAACATCGAATAGCACGTATTCGTGCCAATTATCGATAGAAAGAACGATTGCGGGAGTTGGGAAGTGAATCCTTACCTACCGTCGGTGCAAAAATATTGGAAACGTCGAATATCACGTATTCGTGCCAATTATCGATAGAAGGAACGATGCGGGAGCTGGGAAGTGAATCCTTACCTACCGTCGGTGCAAAACGATTGGAAACGTCGAATATAACGTATTCGTGCCAATTATCGATAGAAACAACGATTGCGGGAGCTGGGAAGTGAATCCTTACCTATCGTCGATGCAAAACGATTGGAAACATCGAATAGCACGTATTCGTGCCAATTATCGATAGAAAGAACGATTGCGGGAGCTGGGAAGTGAATCCTTACCTATCGTCGATGCAAAACGATTGGAATCATCGAATAGCACGTATTCGTGCCAATTATCGATAGAAAGAACGATTGCGGGAGCTGGGAAGTGAATCCTTACCTACCGTCGGTGCAAAATTATTGGAAACGTCGAATATCACGTATTCGTGCCAATTATCGATAGAAGGAACGATGCGGGAGCTGGGAAGTGAATCCTTACCTACCGTCGGTGCAAAACGATTCGAAACGTCGAATATAACGTATTCGTGCCAATTATCGATAGAAAAAACGATTGCGGGAGCTGGGAAGTGAATCCTTACCTCCCGTCGATGCAGAACGTTTGGAAACATCGAATATAGCTTATTCGAGCCAATTATCGATAGCAAGAACGATTGCGGGAGCTGGGAAGTTAATCCTTACCTACCGTCGGTGCAAAACGATTGAAAACGTCAAATATCACGTATTCGTGCCAATTATCGATAGAAGGAACGATGCGGGAGCTGGGAAGTGAATCCTTACGTACCGTCGATGCAAAACGATTGGAAACATCGATTATAACGTATTCGTGGCAATTATCGATAGAAACAACGATTGCGGGAGCTGGGAAGTGAATCCTTACCTACCGTCGATGCAAAACGTTTGGAAACATCGAATAGCACGTATTCGTGCCAATTATCGATAGAATGAACGATTGCGGGTGCTGGGAAGTGAATCCTTACCTACCGTCGGTGCAAAACGATTGGAAACGTCGAATATCACGTATTCGTGCCAGTTATCGATAGAAAGAACGATTGCGGGAGCTGGTAAGTGAATCCTTACCTACCGTCGGTGCAAAATTATAGGAAACGTCGAATATCACGTATTCGTGCCAATTATCGATAGAAACAACGATTGCGGGAGCTGGGAAGTGAATCCTTACCTACCGTCGGTGCAAAATTATTGGAAACGTCGAATATCACGTATTCGTGCCAATTATCGATAGAAGGAACGATGCGGGAGCTGGGAAGTGAATCCTTACCTATCGTCGATGCAAAACGATTGGAAACATCGAATAGCACGTATTCGTGCCAATTATCGATAGAAAGAACGATTGCGGGAGCTGGGAAGTGAATCCTTACCTACCGTCGGTGCAAAATTATTGGAAACGTCGAATATCACGTATTCGTGCCTATTATCGATAGAAGGAACGATGCGGGAGCTGGGAAGTGAATCCTTACCTACCGTCGGTGCAAAACGATTCGAAACGTCGAATATAACGTATTCGTGCCAATTATCGATAGAAAAAACGATTGCGGGAGCTGGGAAGTGAATCCTTACCTCCCGTCGATGCAGAACGTTTGAAAACATCGAATATAGCTTATTCGAGCCAATTATCGATAGCAAGAACGATTGCGGGAGCTGGGAAGTTAATCCTTACCTACCGTCGGTGCAAAACGATTGAAAACGTCAAATATAACGTATTCGTGCCAATTATCGATAGAAGGAACGATGCGGGAGCTGGGAAGTGAATCCTTACGTACCGTCGATGCAAAACGATTGGAAACATCGATTATAACGTATTCGTGGCAATTATCGATAGAAACAACGATTGCGGGAGCTGGGAAGTGAATCCTTACCTACCGTCGATGCAAAACGTTTGGAAACATCGAATAGCACGTATTCGTGCCAATTATCGATAGAATGAACGATTGCGGGAGCTGGGAAGTGAATCCTTACCTACCGTCGGTGCAAAACGATTGGAAACGTCGAATATCACGTATTCGTGCCAATTATCGATAGAAAGAACGATTGCGGGAGCTGGTAAGTGAATCCTTACCTACCGTCGGTGCAAAATTATAGGAAACGTCGAATATCACGTATTCGTGCCAATTATCGATAGAAACAACGATTGCGGGAGCTGGGAAGTGAATCCTTACCTACCGTCGATGCAAAACGATTGGAAACATCGAAGAGCACGTATTCGTGCCAACTATCGATAGAAAGAAGGATTGCGGGAGCTGGGAAGTGAATCCTTACCTCCCGTCGATGCAGAACGTTTGGAAACATCGAATATAGCTTAGTCGAGCCAATTATCGATAGAAAGAACAATTGCGGGAGCTGGGAAGTTAATCCTTACCTACCGTCGATGCAAAACGATTGGAAACATCGATTATAACGTATTCGTGCCAATTGTCGATAGAAAGAAGGATTGCGGGAGCTGGGAAGTGAAGCCTTACCTACCGTCGATGCAGAACGATGGGAAACATCGAATAGCACGTACTCGTGCCAATTACCGACAGAAAGAACGATTGCGTGGGCTGGGCAGTGAAGCCTTACCTACCGTCGATGCAGAACGATGGGAAACATCGAATAGCACGTATTCGTGCCAATTATCCATAGAAAGAACAATTGCGGGAGCTGGGAAGTGAATCCGTACCTCCCGTCGATGCAGAACGATTGGAAACATCGAATATAACGTATTCGAGCCAATTATCGATAGACAGAACGATTGCGGGAGATGGGAGGTGAATCCTTACCTACGGTCGATGCAAAACGATTGGAAACATCGAATAGCACGTATTCGTGCCAATTATCGATAGAAAGAACGATTGCGGGAGCTGGGAAGTGAATCCTTACCTACCGTCGGTGCAAAATTTTTGGAAACGTCGAATATCACGTATTCGTGCCAATTATCGATAGAAGGAACGATGCGGGAGCTGGGAAGTGAATCCTTACGTACCGCCGATGCAAAACGATTGGAAACATCGATTATAACGTATTCGTGCCAATTATCGATAGAAACAACGATTGCGGGAGCTGGGAAGTGAATCCTTACCTATCGTCGATGCAAAACGATTGGAAACATCGAATAGCACGTATTCGTGCCAATTATCGATAGAAAGAACGATTGCGGGAGCTGGGAAGAGAATCCTTACCTACCGTCGGTGCAAAATTATTGGAAACGTCGAATATCACGTATTCGTGCCAATTATCGATAGAAGGAACGATGCGGGAGCTGGGAAGTGAATCCTTACCTACCGTCGGTGCAAAACGATTGGAAACGTCGAATATAACGTATTCGTGCCAATTATCGATATAAACAACGATTGCGGGAGCTGGGAAGTGAATCCTTACCTATCGTCGATGCAAAACGATTTGAAACATCGAATAGCACGTATTCGTGCCAAGTATCGATAGAAAGAACGATTGCGGGAGCTGGGAAGTGAATCCTTACCTACCGTCGGTGCAAAATTATTGGAAACGTCGAATATCACGTATTTGTGCCAATTATCGATAGAAGGAACGATGCGGGAGCTGGGAAGTGAATCCTTACCTACCGTCGATGCAAACCGATTGGAAACATGGAATAGCACCTATTCGTGCCAATTATCGCTAGAAAAAACGATTGCGGGAGCTGGGAAGTGAATCCTTACCTCCCGTCGATGCAGAACGTTTGGAAACATCGAATATAGCTTATTCGAGCCAATTATCGATAGCAAGAACGATTGCGGGAGCTGGGAAGTTAATCCTTACCTACCGTCGGTGCAAAACGATTGAAAACGTCAAATATCACGTATTCGTGCCAATTATCGATAGAAGGAACGATGCGGGAGCTGGGAAGTGAATCCTTACGTACCGTCGATGCAAAACGATTGGAAACATCGATTATAACGTATTCGTGGCAATTATCGATAGAAACAACGATTGCGGGAGCTGGGAAGTGAATCCTTACCTACCGTCGATGCAAAACGTTTGGAAACATCGAATAGCACGTATTCGTGCCAATTATCGATAGAATGAACGATTGCGGGAGCTGGGAAGTGAATCCTTACCTACCGTCGGTGCAAAACGATTGGAAACGTCGAATATCACGTATTCGTGCCAATTATCGATAGAAGGAACGATGCGGGAGCTGGGAAGTGAATCCTTACGTACCGCCGATGCAAAACGATTGGAAACATCGATTATAACGTATTCGTGCCAATTATCGATAGAAACAACGATTGCGGGAGCTGGGAAGTGAATCCTTACCTATCGTCGATGCAAAACGATTGGAAACATCGAATAGCACGTATTCGTGCCAAGTATCGATAGAAAGAACGATTGCGGGAGCTGGGAAGTGAATCCTTACCTACCGTCGGTGCAAAATTATTGGAAACGTCGAATATCACGTATTCGTGCCTATTATCGATAGAAGGAACGATGCGGGAGCTGGGAAGTGAATCCTTACGTACCGTCGATACAAAACGATTGGAAACATCGATTATAATGTATTCGTGCCAATTATCGATAGAAACAACGATTGCGGGAGCTGGGAAGTAAATCCTTACCTACCGTCGATGCAAAACGATTGGAAACATCGAATAGCACGTATTCGTGCCAATTATCGATAGAAAGAACGATTGCGGGAGTTGGGAAGTGAATCCTTACCTACCGTCGGTGCAAAACGATTGGAAACGTCGAATATAACGTATTCGTGCCAATTATCGATAGAATGAACGATTGCTGGAGCTGGGAAGTGAATCCTTACCTACCGTCGGTGCAAAACGATTGGAAACGTCGAATATAACGTATTCGTGCCAATTATTTATAGAAAGAAGGATTGCGGGAGCTGGGAAGTGAATCCTTACCTACCGTCGATGCAAACCGATTGGAAACATCGAATAGCACCTATTCGTGCCAATTATCGCTAGAAAAAACGATTGCGGGAGCTGGGAAGTGAATCCTTACCTCCCGTCGATGCAGAACGTTTGGAAACATCGAATATAGCTTATTCGAGCCAATTATCGATAGCAAGAACGATTGCGGGAGCTGGGAAGTTAATCCTTACCTACCGTCGGTGCAAAACGATTGAAAACGTCAAATATCACGTATTCGTGCCAATTATCGATAGAAGGAACGATGCGGGAGCTGGGAAGTGAATCCTTACGTACCGTCGATGCAAAACGATTGGAAACATCGATTATAACGTATTCGTGGCAATTATCGATAGAAACAACGATTGCGGGAGCTGGGAAGTGAATCCTTACCTACCGTCGATGCAAAACGTTTGGAAACATCGAATAGCACGTATTCGTGCCAATTATCGATAGAATGAACGATTGCGGGAGCTGGGAAGTGAATCCTTACCTACCGTCGGTGCAAAACGATTGGAAACGTCGAATATCACGTATTCGTGCCAATTATCGATAGAAGGAACGATGCGGGAGCTGGGAAGTGAATCCTTACGTACCGCCGATGCAAAACGATTGGAAACATCGATTATAACGTATTCGTGCCAATTATCGATAGAAACAACGATTGCGGGAGCTGGGAAGTGAATCCTTACCTATCGTCGATGCAAAACGATTGGAAACATCGAATAGCACGTATTCGTGCCAAGTATCGATAGAAAGAACGATTGCGGGAGCTGGGAAGTGAATCCTTACCTACCGTCGGTGCAAAATTATTGGAAACGTCGAATATCACGTATTCGTGCCTATTATCGATAGAAGGAACGATGCGGGAGCTGGGAAGTGAATCCTTACGTACCGTCGATACAAAACGATTGGAAACATCGATTATAATATATTCGTGCCAATTATCGATAGAAACAACGATTGCGGGAGCTGGGAAGTAAATCCTTACCTACCGTCGATGCAAAACGATTGGAAACATCGAATAGCACGTATTCGTGCCAATTATCGATAGAAAGAACGATTGCGGGAGTTGGGAAGTGAATCCTTACCTACCGTCGGTGCAAAACGATTGGAAACGTCGAATATAACGTATTCGTGCCAATTATCGATAGAATGAACGATTGCTGGAGCTGGGAAGTGAATCCTTACCTACCGTCGGTGCAAAACGATTGGAAACGTCGAATATAACGTATTCGTGCCAATTATTTATAGAAAGAAGGATTGCGGGAGCTGGGAAGTGAATCCTTACCTACCGTCGATGCAAACCGATTGGAAACATCGAATAGCACCTATTCGTGCCAATTATCGCTAGAAAAAACGATTGCGGGAGCTGGGAAGTGAATCCTTACCTCCCGTCGATGCAGAACGTTTGGAAACATCGAATATAGCTTATTCGAGCCAATTATCGATAGCAAGAACGATTGCGGGAGCTGGGAAGTTAATCCTTACCTACCGTCGGTGCAAAACGATTGAAAACGTCAAATATCACGTATTCGTGCCAATTATCGATAGAAGGAACGATGCGGGAGCTGGGAAGTGAATCCTTACGTACCGTCGATGCAAAACGATTGGAAACATCGATTATAACGTATTCGTGGCAATTATCGATAGAAACAACGATTGCGGGAGCTGGGAAGTGAATCCTTACCTACCGTCGATGCAAAACGTTTGGAAACATCGAATAGCACGTATTCGTGCCAATTATCGATAGAATGAACGATTGCGGGTGCTGGGAAGTGAATCCTTACCTACCGTCGGTGCAAAACGATTGGAAACGTCGAATATCACGTATTCGTGCCAGTTATCGATAGAAAGAACGATTGCGGGAGCTGGTAAGTGAATCCTTACCTACCGTCGGTGCAAAATTATAGGAAACGTCGAATATCACGTATTCGTGCCAATTATCGATAGAAACAACGATTGCGGGAGCTGGGAAGTGAATCCTTACCTACCGTCGGTGCAAAATTATTGGAAACGTCGAATATCACGTATTCGTGCCAATTATCGATAGAAGGAACGATGCGGGAGCTGGGAAGTGAATCCTTACCTATCGTCGATGCAAAACGATTGGAAACATCGAATAGCACGTATTCGTGCCAATTATCGATAGAAAGAACGATTGCGGGAGCTGGGAAGTGAATCCTTACCTACCGTCGGTGCAAAATTATTGGAAACGTCGAATATCACGTATTCGTGCCTATTATCGATAGAAGGAACGATGCGGGAGCTGGGAAGTGAATCCTTACCTACCGTCGGTGCAAAACGATTCGAAACGTCGAATATAACGTATTCGTGCCAATTATCGATAGAAAAAACGATTGCGGGAGCTGGGAAGTGAATCCTTACCTCCCGTCGATGCAGAACGTTTGAAAACATCGAATATAGCTTATTCGAGCCAATTATCGATAGCAAGAACGATTGCGGGAGCTGGGAAGTTAATCCTTACCTACCGTCGGTGCAAAACGATTGAAAACGTCAAATATAACGTATTCGTGCCAATTATCGATAGAAGGAACGATGCGGGAGCTGGGAAGTGAATCCTTACGTACCGTCGATGCAAAACGATTGGAAACATCGATTATAACGTATTCGTGGCAATTATCGATAGAAACAACGATTGCGGGAGCTGGGAAGTGAATCCTTACCTACCGTCGATGCAAAACGTTTGGAAACATCGAATAGCACGTATTCGTGCCAATTATCGATAGAATGAACGATTGCGGGAGCTGGGAAGTGAATCCTTACCTACCGTCGGTGCAAAACGATTGGAAACGTCGAATATCACGTATTCGTGCCAATTATCGATAGAAAGAACGATTGCGGGAGCTGGTAAGTGAATCCTTACCTACCGTCGGTGCAAAATTATAGGAAACGTCGAATATCACGTATTCGTGCCAATTATCGATAGAAACAACGATTGCGGGAGCTGGGAAGTGAATCCTTACCTACCGTCGATGCAAAACGATTGGAAACATCGAAGAGCACGTATTCGTGCCAACTATCGATAGAAAGAAGGATTGCGGGAGCTGGGAAGTGAATCCTTACCTCCCGTCGATGCAGAACGTTTGGAAACATCGAATATAGCTTAGTCGAGCCAATTATCGATAGAAAGAACAATTGCGGGAGCTGGGAAGTTAATCCTTACCTACCGTCGATGCAAAACGATTGGAAACATCGATTATAACGTATTCGTGCCAATTGTCGATAGAAAGAAGGATTGCGGGAGCTGGGAAGTGAAGCCTTACCTACCGTCGATGCAGAACGATGGGAAACATCGAATAGCACGTACTCGTGCCAATTACCGACAGAAAGAACGATTGCGTGGGCTGGGCAGTGAAGCCTTACCTACCGTCGATGCAGAACGATGGGAAACATCGAATAGCACGTATTCGTGCCAATTATCCATAGAAAGAACAATTGCGGGAGCTGGGAAGTGAATCCGTACCTCCCGTCGATGCAGAACGATTGGAAACATCGAATATAACGTATTCGAGCCAATTATCGATAGACAGAACGATTGCGGGAGATGGGAGGTGAATCCTTACCTACGGTCGATGCAAAACGATTGGAAACATCGAATAGCACGTATTCGTGCCAATTATCGATAGAAAGAACGATTGCGGGAGCTGGGAAGTGAATCCTTACCTACCGTCGGTGCAAAATTTTTGGAAACGTCGAATATCACGTATTCGTGCCAATTATCGATAGAAGGAACGATGCGGGAGCTGGGAAGTGAATCCTTACGTACCGCCGATGCAAAACGATTGGAAACATCGATTATAACGTATTCGTGCCAATTATCGATAGAAACAACGATTGCGGGAGCTGGGAAGTGAATCCTTACCTATCGTCGATGCAAAACGATTGGAAACATCGAATAGCACGTATTCGTGCCAATTATCGATAGAAAGAACGATTGCGGGAGCTGGGAAGAGAATCCTTACCTACCGTCGGTGCAAAATTATTGGAAACGTCGAATATCACGTATTCGTGCCAATTATCGATAGAAGGAACGATGCGGGAGCTGGGAAGTGAATCCTTACCTACCGTCGGTGCAAAACGATTGGAAACGTCGAATATAACGTATTCGTGCCAATTATCGATATAAACAACGATTGCGGGAGCTGGGAAGTGAATCCTTACCTATCGTCGATGCAAAACGATTTGAAACATCGAATAGCACGTATTCGTGCCAAGTATCGATAGAAAGAACGATTGCGGGAGCTGGGAAGTGAATCCTTACCTACCGTCGGTGCAAAATTATTGGAAACGTCGAATATCACGTATTTGTGCCAATTATCGATAGAAGGAACGATGCGGGAGCTGGGAAGTGAATCCTTACGTACCGTCGATGCAAAACGATTGGAAACATCGATTATAATGTATTCGTGCCAATTATCGATAGAAACAACGATTGCGGGAGCTGGGAAGTATATCCTTACCTACCGTCGATGCAAAACGATTGGAAACATCGAATAGCACGTATTCGTGCCAATTATCGATAGAAAGAACGATTGCGGGAGTTGGGAAGTGAATCCTTACCTACCGTCGGTGCAAAACGATTGGAAACGTCGAATATAACGTATTCGTGCCAATTATCGATAGAATGAACGATTGCTGGAGCTGGGAAGTGAATCCTTACCTACCGTCGGTGCAAAACGATTGGAAACATCGAACAGCACGTATTCGTGCCAATTATCGATAGAAAGAACGATTGCGGGAGCTGGGAAGTTAATCCTTACCTACCGTCGGTGCAAAACGATTGGAAACGTCGAATATAACGTATTCGTGCCAATTATTTATAGAAAGAAGGATTGCGGGAGCTGGGAAGTGAATCCTTACCTACCGTCGATGCAAACCGATTGGAAACATGGAATAGCACCTATTCGTGCCAATTATCGCTAGAAAAAACGATTGCGGGAGCTGGGAAGTGAATCCTTACCTCCCGTCGATGCAGAACGTTTGGAAACATCGAATATAGCTTATTCGAGCCAATTATCGATAGCAAGAACGATTGCGGGAGCTGGGAAGTTAATCCTTACCTACCGTCGGTGCAAAACGATTGAAAACGTCAAATATCACGTATTCGTGCCAATTATCGATAGAAGGAACGATGCGGGAGCTGGGAAGTGAATCCTTACGTACCGTCGATGCAAAACGATTGGAAACATCGATTATAACGTATTCGTGGCAATTATCGATAGAAACAACGATTGCGGGAGCTGGGAAGTGAATCCTTACCTACCGTCGATGCAAAACGTTTGGAAACATCGAATAGCACGTATTCGTGCCAATTATCGATAGAATGAACGATTGCGGGAGCTGGGAAGTGAATCCTTACCTACCGTCGGTGCAAAACGATTGGAAACGTCGAATATCACGTATTCGTGCCAATTATCGATAGAAGGAACGATGCGGGAGCTGGGAAGTGAATCCTTACGTACCGCCGATGCAAAACGATTGGAAACATCGATTATAACGTATTCGTGCCAATTATCGATAGAAACAACGATTGCGGGAGCTGGGAAGTGAATCCTTACCTATCGTCGATGCAAAACGATTGGAAACATCGAATAGCACGTATTCGTGCCAAGTATCGATAGAAAGAACGATTGCGGGAGCTGGGAAGTGAATCCTTACCTACCGTCGGTGCAAAATTATTGGAAACGTCGAATATCACGTATTCGTGCCTATTATCGATAGAAGGAACGATGCGGGAGCTGGGAAGTGAATCCTTACGTACCGTCGATACAAAACGATTGGAAACATCGATTATAATGTATTCGTGCCAATTATCGATAGAAACAACGATTGCGGGAGCTGGGAAGTAAATCCTTACCTACCGTCGATGCAAAACGATTGGAAACATCGAATAGCACGTATTCGTGCCAATTATCGATAGAAAGAACGATTGCGGGAGTTGGGAAGTGAATCCTTACCTACCGTCGGTGCAAAACGATTGGAAACGTCGAATATAACGTATTCGTGCCAATTATCGATAGAATGAACGATTGCTGGAGCTGGGAAGTGAATCCTTACCTACCGTCGGTGCAAAACGATTGGAAACGTCGAATATAACGTATTCGTGCCAATTATTTATAGAAAGAAGGATTGCGGGAGCTGGGAAGTGAATCCTTACCTACCGTCGATGCAAACCGATTGGAAACATCGAATAGCACCTATTCGTGCCAACTATCGCTAGAAAAAACGATTGCGGGAGCTGGGAAGTGAATCCTTACCTCCCGTCGATGCAGAACGTTTGGAAACATCGAATATAGCTTATTCGAGCCAATTATCGATAGCAAGAACGATTGCGGGAGCTGGGAAGTTAATCCTTACCTACCGTCGGTGCAAAACGATTGAAAACGTCAAATATCACGTATTCGTGCCAATTATCGATAGAAGGAACGATGCGGGAGCTGGGAAGTGAATCCTTACGTACCTTCGATGCAAAACGATTGGAAACATCGATTATAACGTATTCGTGGCAATTATCGATAGAAACAACGATTGCGGGAGCTGGGAAGTGAATCCTTACCTACCGTCGATGCAAAACGTTTGGAAACATCGAATAGCACGTATTCGTGCCAATTATCGATAGAATGAACGATTGCGGGAGCTGGGAAGTGAATCCTTACCTACCGTCGGTGCAAAACGATTGGTAACGTCGAATATCACGTATTCGTGCCAATTATCGATAGAAAGAACGATTGCGGGAGCTGGTAAGTGAATCCTTACCTACCGTCGGTGCAAAATTATAGGAAACGTCGAATATCACGTATTCGTGCCAATTATCGATAGAAACAACGATTGCGGGAGCTGGGAAGTGAATCCTTACCTACCGTCGATGCAAAACGATTGGAAACATCGAATAGCACCTATTCGTGCCAATTATCGCTAGAAAAAACGATTGCGGGAGCTGGGAAGTGAATCCTTACCTCCCGTCGATGCAGAACGTTTGGAAACATCGAATATAGCTTATTCGAGCCAATTATCGATAGCAAGAACGATTGCGGGAGCTGGGAAGTTAATCCTTACCTACCGTCGGTGCAAAACGATTGAAAACGTCAAATATCACGTATTCGTGCCAATTATCGATAGAAGGAACGATGCGGGAGCTGGGAAGTGAATCCTTACGTACCTTCGATGCAAAACGATTGGAAACATCGATTATAACGTATTCGTGGCAATTATCGATAGAAACAACGATTGCGGGAGCTGGCAAGTGAATCCTTACCTACCGTCGATGCAAAACGTTTGGAAACATCGAATAGCACGTATTCGTGCCAATTATCGATAGAATGAACGATTGCGGGAGCTGGGAAGTGAATCCTTACCTACCGTCGGTGCAAAACGATTGGTAACGTCGAATATCACGTATTCGTGCCAATTATCGATAGAAAGAACGATTGCGGGAGCTGGTAAGTGAATCCTTACCTACCGTCGGTGCAAAATTATAGGAAACGTCGAATATCACGTATTCGTGCCAATTATCGATAGAAACAACGATTGCGGGAGCTGGGAAGTGAATCCTTACCTACCGTCGATGCAAAACGATTGGAAACATCGAATAGCACCTATTCGTGCCAATTATCGCTAGAAAAAACGATTGCGGGAGCTGGGAAGTGAATCCTTACCTCCCGTCGATGCAGAACGTTTGGAAACATCGAATATAGCTTATTCGAGCCAATTATCGATAGCAAGAACGATTGCGGGAGCTGGGAAGTTAATCCTTACCTACCGTCGGTGCAAAACGATTGAAAACGTCAAATATCACGTATTCGTGCCAATTATCGATAGAAGGAACGATGCGGGAGCTGGGAAGTGAATCCTTACGTACCTTCGATGCAAAACGATTGGAAACATCGATTATAACGTATTCGTGGCAATTATCGATAGAAACAACGATTGCGGGAGCTGGCAAGTGAATCCTTACCTACCGTCGATGCAAAACGTTTGGAAACATCGAATAGCACGTATTCGTGCCAATTATCGATAGAATGAACGATTGCGGGAGCTGGGAAGTGAATCCTTACCTACCGTCGGTGCAAAACGATTGGAAACGTCGAATATCACGTATTCGTGCCAATTATCGATAGAAAGAACGATTGCGGGAGCTGGTAAGTGAATCCTTACCTACCGTCGGTGCAAAACGATTGGAAACGTCGAATATAACGTATTCGTGCCAATTATCGATAGAAAGAAGGATTGCGGGAGCTGGGAAGTGAATCCTTACCTCCCGTCGATGCAGAACGTTTGGAAACATCGAATATAGCTTAGTCGAGCCAATTATCGATAGAAAGAACAATTGCGGGAGCTGGGAAGTTAATCCTTACCTACCGTCGGTGCAAAATTTTTGGAAACGTCGAATATCACGTATTCGTGCCAATTATCGATAGAAGGAACGATGCGGGAGCTGGGAAGTGAATCCTTACGTACCGTCAATGCAAAACGATTGGAAACATCGATTATAACGTATTCGTGCCAATTATCGATAGAAACAACGATTGCGGGAGCTGGGAAGTGAATCCTTACCTATCGTCGATGCAAAACGATTGGAAACATCGAATAGCACGTATTCGTGCCAATTATCGATAGAAAGAACGATTGCGGGAGCTGGGAAGTTAATCCTTACCTACCGTCGGTGCAAAACGATTGGAAACGTCGAATATAACGTATTCCTGCCAATTATCTATAGAAAGAAGGATTGCGGGAGCTGGGAAGTGAATCCTTACCTACCGTCGATGCAAAACGATTGGAAACATCGAAGAGCACGTATTCGTGCCAATTATCGATAGAAAGAACGATTGCAGGAGCTGGGAAGTGAATCCTTACCCACCGTCGGTGCAAAACGATTGGAAACATCGAATAGCACGTATTCGTGCCAATTATCGATAGAAAGAACGATTGCGGGAGCTGTAAAGTTAATCCTTACCTACCGTCGGTGCAAAACGATTGGAAACGTCGAATATAACGTATTCGTGCCAATTATCGATAGAAAGAAGGATTGCGGGAGCTGGGAAGTGAATCCTTACCTCCCGTCGATGCAGAACGTTTGGAAACATCTAATATAGCTTAGTCGAGCCAATTATCGATAGAAAGAACAATTGCGGGAGCTGGGAAGTTAATCCTTACCTACCGTCGGTGCAAAACGATTGGAAACATCGATTATAACGTATTCGTGCCAATTATCGATAGAAACAACGATTGCGGGAGCTGGGAAGTGAATCCTTACCTATCGTCGATGCAAAACGATTGGAAACATCGAATAGCACGTATTCGTGCCAATTATCGATAGAAAGAACGATTGCGGGAGCTGGGAAGTGAATCCTTACCTACCGTCGGTGCAAAATTATTGGAAACGTCGAATATCACGTATTCGTGCCAATTATCGATAGAAGGAACGATGCGGGAGCTGGGAAGTGAATCCTTACCTACCGTCGGTGCAAAACGATTGGAAACGTCGAATATAACGTATTCGTGCCAATTATCGATAGAACGAAGGATTGCGGGAGCTGGGAAGTGAATCCTTACCTACCGTCGGTGCAAAATTTTTGGAAACGTCGAATATCACGTATTCGTGCCAATTATCGATAGAAGGAACGATGCGGGAGCTGGGAAGTGAATCCTTACGTACCGTCGATGCAAAACGATTGGAAACATCGATTATAACGTATTCGTGCCAATTATCGATAGAAACAACGATTGCGGGAGCTGGGAAGTGAATCCTTACCTATCGTCGATGCAAAACGATTGGAAACATCGAATAGCACGTATTCGTGCCAATTATCGATAGAAAGAACGATTGCGGGAGCTGGGAAGAGAATCCTTACCTACCGTCGGTGCAAAATTATTGGAAACGTCGAATATCACGTATTCGTGCCAATTATCGATAGAAAAAACGATTGCGGGAGCTGGGAAGTGAATCCTTACCTCCCGTCGATGCAGAACGTTTGGAAACATCGAATATAGCTTATTCGAGCCAATTATCGATAGCAAGAACGATTGCGGGAGCTGGGAAGTTAATCCTTACCTACCGTCGGTGCAAAACGATTGAAAACGTCAAATATCACGTATTCGTGCCAATTATCGATAGAAGGAACGATGCGGGAGCTGGGAAGTGAATCCTTACGTACCTTCGATGCAAAACGATTGGAAACATCGATTATAACGTATTCGTGGCAATTATCGATAGAAACAACGATTGCGGGAGCTGGCAAGTGAATCCTTACCTACCGTCGATGCAAAACGTTTGGAAACATCGAATAGCACGTATTCGTGCCAATTATCGATAGAATGAACGATTGCGGGAGCTGGGAAGTGAATCCTTACCTACCGTCGGTGCAAAACGATTGGTAACGTCGAATATCACGTATTCGTGCCAATTATCGATAGAAAGAACGATTGCGGGAGCTGGTAAGTGAATCCTTACCTACCGTCGGTGCAAAATTATAGGAAACGTCGAATATCACGTATTCGTGCCAATTATCGATAGAAACAACGATTGCGGGAGCTGGGAAGTGAATCCTTACCTACCGTCGATGCAAAACGATTGGAAACATCGAATAGCACCTATTCGTGCCAATTATCGCTAGAAAAAACGATTGCGGGAGCTGGGAAGTGAATCCTTACCTCCCGTCGATGCAGAACGTTTGGAAACATCGAATATAGCTTATTCGAGCCAATTATCGATAGCAAGAACGATTGCGGGAGCTGGGAAGTTAATCCTTACCTACCGTCGGTGCAAAACGATTGAAAACGTCAAATATCACGTATTCGTGCCAATTATCGATAGAAGGAACGATGCGGGAGCTGGGAAGTGAATCCTTACGTACCTTCGATGCAAAACGATTGGAAACATCGATTATAACGTATTCGTGGCAATTATCGATAGAAACAACGATTGCGGGAGCTGGCAAGTGAATCCTTACCTACCGTCGATGCAAAACGATTGGAAACATCGAATAGCACGTATTCGTGCCAATTATCGATAGAATGAACGATTGCGGGAGCTGGGAAGTGAATCCTTACCTACCGTCGGTGCAAAACGATTGGAAACGTCGAATATCACGTATTCGTGCCAATTATCGATAGAAAGAACGATTGCGGGAGCTGGTAAGTGAATCCTTACCTACCGTCGGTGCAAAATTATAGGAAACGTCGAATATCACGTATTCGTGCCAATTATCGATAGAAACAACGATTGCGGGAGCTGGGAAGTGAATCCTTACCTACCGTCGATGCAAAACGATTGGAAACATCGAAGAGCACGTATTCGTGCCAATTATCGATAGAAAGAACGATTGCAGGAGCTGGGAAGTGAATCCTTACCCACCGTCGGTGCAAAACGATTGGAAACATCGAATAGCACGTATTCGTGCCAATTATCGATAGAAAGAACGATTGCGGGAGCTGTAAAGTTAATCCTTACCTACCGTCGGTGCAAAACGATTGGAAACGTCGAATATAACGTATTCGTTCCAATTATCGATAGAAAGAAGGATTGCGGGAGCTGGGAAGTGAATCCTTACCTCCCGTCGATGCAGAACGTTTGGAAACATCGAAGAGCACGTATTCGTGCCAATTATCGATAGAAAGAACGATTGCAGGAGCTGGGAAGTGAATCCTTACCCACCGTCGGTGCAAAACGATTGGAAACATCGAATAGCACGTATTCGTGCCAATTATCGATAGAAAGAACGATTGCGGGAGCTGTAAAGTTAATCCTTACCTACCGTCGGTGCAAAACGATTGGAAACGTCGAATATAACGTATTCGTGCCAATTATCGATAGAAAGAAGGATTGCGGGAGCTGGGAAGTGAATCCTTACCTCCCGTCGATGCAGAACGTTTGGAAACATCTAATATAGCTTAGTCGAGCCAATTATCGATAGAAAGAACAATTGCGGGAGCTGGGAAGTTAATCCTTACCTACCGTCGGTGCAAAACGATTGGAAACATCGATTATAACGTATTCGTGCCAATTATCGATAGAAACAACGATTGCGGGAGCTGGGAAGTGAATCCTTACCTATCGTCGATGCAAAACGATTGGAAACATCGAATAGCACGTATTCGTGCCAATTATCGATAGAAAGAACGATTGCGGGAGCTGGGAAGTGAATCCTTACCTACCGTCGGTGCAAAATTATTGGAAACGTCGAATATCACGTATTCGTGCCAATTATCGATAGAAGGAACGATGCGGGAGCTGGGAAGTGAATCCTTACCTACCGTCGGTGCAAAACGATTGGAAACGTCGAATATAACGTATTCGTGCCAATTATCGATAGAACGAAGGATTGCGGGAGCTGGGAAGTGAATCCTTACCTACCGTCGGTGCAAAATTTTTGGAAACGTCGAATATCACGTATTCGTGCCAATTATCGATAGAAGGAACGATGCGGGAGCTGGGAAGTGAATCCTTACGTACCGTCGATGCAAAACGATTGGAAACATCGATTATAACGTATTCGTGCCAATTATCGATAGAAACAACGATTGCGGGAGCTGGGAAGTGAATCCTTACCTATCGTCGATGCAAAACGATTGGAAACATCGAATAGCACGTATTCGTGCCAATTATCGATAGAAAGAACGATTGCGGGAGCTGGGAAGAGAATCCTTACCTACCGTCGGTGCAAAATTATTGGAAACGTCGAATATCACGTATTCGTGCCAATTATCGATAGAAAAAACGATTGCGGGAGCTGGGAAGTGAATCCTTACCTCCCGTCGATGCAGAACGTTTGGAAACATCGAATATAGCTTATTCGAGCCAATTATCGATAGCAAGAACGATTGCGGGAGCTGGGAAGTTAATCCTTACCTACCGTCGGTGCAAAACGATTGAAAACGTCAAATATCACGTATTCGTGCCAATTATCGATAGAAGGAACGATGCGGGAGCTGGGAAGTGAATCCTTACGTACCTTCGATGCAAAACGATTGGAAACATCGATTATAACGTATTCGTGGCAATTATCGATAGAAACAACGATTGCGGGAGCTGGCAAGTGAATCCTTACCTACCGTCGATGCAAAACGTTTGGAAACATCGAATAGCACGTATTCGTGCCAATTATCGATAGAATGAACGATTGCGGGAGCTGGGAAGTGAATCCTTACCTACCGTCGGTGCAAAACGATTGGTAACGTCGAATATCACGTATTCGTGCCAATTATCGATAGAAAGAACGATTGCGGGAGCTGGTAAGTGAATCCTTACCTACCGTCGGTGCAAAATTATAGGAAACGTCGAATATCACGTATTCGTGCCAATTATCGATAGAAACAACGATTGCGGGAGCTGGGAAGTGAATCCTTACCTACCGTCGATGCAAAACGATTGGAAACATCGAATAGCACCTATTCGTGCCAATTATCGCTAGAAAAAACGATTGCGGGAGCTGGGAAGTGAATCCTTACCTCCCGTCGATGCAGAACGTTTGGAAACATCGAATATAGCTTATTCGAGCCAATTATCGATAGCAAGAACGATTGCGGGAGCTGGGAAGTTAATCCTTACCTACCGTCGGTGCAAAACGATTGAAAACGTCAAATATCACGTATTCGTGCCAATTATCGATAGAAGGAACGATGCGGGAGCTGGGAAGTGAATCCTTACGTACCTTCGATGCAAAACGATTGGAAACATCGATTATAACGTATTCGTGGCAATTATCGATAGAAACAACGATTGCGGGAGCTGGCAAGTGAATCCTTACCTACCGTCGATGCAAAACGATTGGAAACATCGAATAGCACGTATTCGTGCCAATTATCGATAGAATGAACGATTGCGGGAGCTGGGAAGTGAATCCTTACCTACCGTCGGTGCAAAACGATTGGAAACGTCGAATATCACGTATTCGTGCCAATTATCGATAGAAAGAACGATTGCGGGAGCTGGTAAGTGAATCCTTACCTACCGTCGGTGCAAAATTATAGGAAACGTCGAATATCACGTATTCGTGCCAATTATCGATAGAAACAACGATTGCGGGAGCTGGGAAGTGAATCCTTACCTACCGTCGATGCAAAACGATTGGAAACATCGAAGAGCACGTATTCGTGCCAATTATCGATAGAAAGAACGATTGCAGGAGCTGGGAAGTGAATCCTTACCCACCGTCGGTGCAAAACGATTGGAAACATCGAATAGCACGTATTCGTGCCAATTATCGATAGAAAGAACGATTGCGGGAGCTGTAAAGTTAATCCTTACCTACCGTCGGTGCAAAACGATTGGAAACGTCGAATATAACGTATTCGTTCCAATTATCGATAGAAAGAAGGATTGCGGGAGCTGGGAAGTGAATCCTTACCTCCCGTCGATGCAGAACGTTTGGAAACATCGAATATAGCTTAGTCGAGCCAATTATCGAGAGAAAGAACAATTGCGGGAGCTGGGAAGTTAATCCTTACCTACCGTCGGTGCAAAATTTTTGGAAACGTCGAATATCACGTATTCGTGCCAATTATCGATAGAAGGAACGATGCGGGAGCTGGGAAGTGAATCCTTACGTACCGTCAATGCAAAACGATTGGAAACATCGATTATAACGTATTCGTGCCAATTATCGATAGAAACAACGATTGCGGGAGCTGGGAAGTGAATCCTTACCTATCGTCGATGCAAAACGATTGGAAACATCGAATAGCACGTATTCGTGCCAATTATCGATAGAAAGAACGATTGCGGGAGCTGGGAAGTTAATCCTTACCTACCGTCGGTGCAAAACGATTGGAAACGTCGAATATAACGTATTCCTGCCAATTATCTATAGAAAGAAGGATTGCGGGAGCTGGGAAGTGAATCCTTACCTACCGTCGATGCAAAACGATTGGAAACATCGAAGAGCACGTATTCGTGCCAATTATCGATAGAAAGAACGATTGCAGGAGCTGGGAAGTGAATCCTTACCCACCGTCGGTGCAAAACGATTGGAAACATCGAATAGCACGTATTCGTGCCAATTATCGATAGAAAGAACGATTGCGGGAGCTGTAAAGTTAATCCTTACCTACCGTCGGTGCAAAACGATTGGAAACGTCGAATATAACGTATTCGTGCCAATTATCGATAGAAAGAAGGATTGCGGGAGCTGGGAAGTGAATCCTTACCTCCCGTCGATGCAGAACGTTTGGAAACATCGAATATAGCTTAGTCGAGCCAATTATCGATAGAAAGAACAATTGCGGGAGCTGGGAAGTTAATCCTTACCTACCGTCGGTGCAAAACGATTGGAAACATCGATTATAACGTATTCGTGCCAATTATCAATAGAAACAACGATTGCGGGAGCTGGGAAGTGAATCCTTACCTATCGTCGATGCAAAACGATTGGAAACATCGAATAGCACGTATTCGTGCCAATTATCGATAGAAAGAACGATTGCGGGAGCTGGGAAGTGAATCCTTACCTACCGTCGGTGCAAAATTATTGGAAACGTCGAATATCACGTATTCGTGCCAATTATCGATAGAAGGAACGATGCGGGAGCTGGGAAGTGAATCCTTACCTACCGTCGGTGCAAAACGATTGGAAACGTCGAATATAACGTATTCGTGCCAATTATCGATATAAACAACGATTGCGGGAGCTGGGAAGTGAATCCTTACCTATCGTCGATGCAAAACGATTGGAAACATCGATTATAACGTATTCGTGCCAATTATCGATAGAAAGAAGGATTGCGGGAGCTGGGAAGTGAATCCTTACCTACCGTCGGTGCAAAATTTTTGGAAACGTCGAATATCACGTATTCGTGCCAATTATCGATAGAAGGAACGATGCGGGAGCTGGGAAGTGAATCCTTACGTACCGTCGATGCAAAACGATTGGAAACATCGATTATAACGTATTCGTGCCAATTATCGATAGAAACAACGATTGCGGGAGCTGGGAAGTGAATCCTTACCTATCGTCGATGCAAAACGATTGGAAACATCGAATAGCACGTATTCGTGCCAATTATCGATAGAAAGAACGATTGCGGGAGCTGGGAAGTGAATCCTTACCTACCGTCGGTGCAAAATTATTGGAAATGTAGAATATCACGTATTCGTGCCAATTATCGATAGAAGGAACGATGCGGGAGCTGGGAAGTGAATCCTTACCTACCGTCGGTGCAAAACGATTGGAAACGTCGAATATAACGTATTCGTGCCAATTATCGATATAAACAACGATTGCGGGAGCTGGGAAGTGAATCCTTACCTATCGTCGATGCAAAACGATTGGAAACATCGAATAGCACGTATTCGTGCCAATTATCGATAGAAAGAACGATTGCGGGAGCTGGGAAGTGAATCCTTACCTACCGTCGGTGCAAAATTATTGGAAACGTCGAATATCACGTATTCGTGCCAATTATCGATAGAAGGAACGATGCGGGAGCTGGGAAGCGAATCCTTACGTACCGTCGATGCAAAACGATTGGAAACATCGATTATAACGTATTCGTGCCAATTATCGATAGAAACAACGATTGCGGGAGCTGGGAAGTAAATCCTTACCTACCGTCGATGCAAAACGATTGGAAACATCGAATAGCACGTATTCGTGCCAATTATCGATAGAAAGAACGATTGCGGGAGTTGGGAAATGAATCCTTACCTACCGTCGGTGCAAAACGATTGGAAACGTCGAATATAACGTATTCGTGCCAATTATCGATAGAATGAACGATTGCTGGAGCTGGGAAGTGAATCCTTACCTACCGTCGGTGCAAAACGATTGGAAACATCGAATAGCACGTATTCGTGCCAATTATCGATAGAAAGAACGATTGCGGGAGCTGGGAAATGAATCCTTACCTACCGTCGGTGCAAAATTTTTGGAAACGTCGAATATCACGTATTCGTGCCAATTATCGATAGAAGGAACGATGCGGGAGCTGGGAAGTGAATCCTTACGTACCGTCGATGCAAAACGATTGGAAACATCGATTATAACGTATTCGTGCCAATTATCGATAGAAACAACGATTGCGGGAGCTGGGAAGTGAATCCTTACCTATCGTCGATGCAAAACGATTGGAAACATCGAATAGCACGTATTCGTGCCAATTATCGATAGAAAGAACGATTGCGGGAGCTGGGAAGTGAATCCTTACCTACCGTCGGTGCAAAATTATTGGAAACGTCGAATATCACGTATTCGTGCCAATTATCGATAGAAGGAACGATGCGGGAGCTGGGAAGTGAATCCTTACCTACCGTCGGTGCAAAACGATTGGAAACGTCGAATATAACGTATTCGTGCCAATTATCGATATAAACAACGATTGCGGGAGCTGGGAAGTGAATCCTTACCTATCGTCGATGCAAAACGATTGGAAACATCGAATAGCACGTATTCGTGCCAATTATCGATAGAAAGAACGATTGCGGGAGCTGGGAAGTGAATCCTTACCTACCGTCGGTGCAAAATTATTGGAAACGTCGAATATCACGTATTCGTGCCAATTATCGATAGAAGGAACGATGCGGGAGCTGGGAAGCGAATCCTTACGTACCGTCGATGCAAAACGATTGGAAACATCGATTATAACGTATTCGTGCCAATTATCGATAGAAACAACGATTGCGGGAGCTGGGAAGTAAATCCTTACCTAACGTCGATGCAAAACGATTGGAAACATCGAATAGCACGTATTCGTGCCAATTATCGATAGAAAGAACGATTGCGGGAGTTGGGAAATGAATCCTTACCTACCGTCGGTGCAAAACGATTGGAAACGTCGAATATAACGTATTCGTGCCAATTATCGATAGAATGAACGATTGCTGGAGCTGGGAAGTGAATCCTTACCTACCGTCGATGCAAACCGATTGGAAACATCGAATAGCACCTATTCGTGCCAATTATCGCTAGAAAAAACGATTGCGGGAGCTGGGAAGTGAATCCTTACCTCCCGTCGATGCAGAACGTTTGGAAACATCGAATATAGCTTATTCGAGCCAATTATCGATAGCAAGAACGATTGCGGGAGCTGGGAAGTTAATCCTTACCTACCGTCGGTGCAAAACGATTGAAAACGTCAAATATCACGTATTCGTGCCAATTATCGATAGAAGGAACGATGCGGGAGCTGGGAAGTGAATCCTTACGTACCTTCGATGCAAAACGATTGGAAACATCGATTATAACGTATTCGTGGCAATTATCGATAGAAACAACGATTGCGGGAGCTGGGAAGTGAATCCTTACCTACCGTCGATGCAAAACGTTTGGAAACATCGAATAGCACGTATTCGTGCCAATTATCGATAGAATGAACGATTGCGGGAGCTGGGAAGTGAATCCTTACCTACCGTCGGTGCAAAACGATTGGTAACGTCGAATATCACGTATTCGTGCCAATTATCGATAGAAAGAACGATTGCGGGAGCTGGTAAGTGAATCCTTACCTACCGTCGGTGCAAAATTATAGGAAACGTCGAATATCACGTATTCGTGCCAATTATCGATAGAAACAACGATTGCGGGAGCTGGGAAGTGAATCCTTACCTACCGTCGATGCAAAACGATTGGAAACATCGAATAGCACCTATTCGTGCCAATTATCGCTAGAAAAAACGATTGCGGGAGCTGGGAAGTGAATCCTTACCTCCCGTCGATGCAGAACGTTTGGAAACATCGAATATAGCATATTCGAGCCAATTATCGATAGCAAGAACGATTGCGGGAGCTGGGAAGTTAATCCTTACCTACCGTCGGTGCAAAACGATTGAAAACGTCAAATATCACGTATTCGTGCCAATTATCGATAGAAGGAACGATGCGGGAGCTGGGAAGTGAATCCTTACGTACCTTCGATGCAAAACGATTGGAAACATCGATTATAACGTATTCGTGGCAATTATCGATAGAAACAACGATTGCGGGAGCTGGCAAGTGAATCCTTACCTACCGTCGATGCAAAACGTTTGGAAACATCGAATAGCACGTATTCGTGCCAATTATCGATAGAATGAACGATTGCGGGAGCTGGGAAGTGAATCCTTACCTACCGTCGGTGCAAAACGATTGGTAACGTCGAATATCACGTATTCGTGCCAATTATCGATAGAAAGAACGATTGCGGGAGCTGGTAAGTGAATCCTTACCTACCGTCGGTGCAAAATTATAGGAAACGTCGAATATCACGTATTCGTGCCAATTATCGATAGAAACAACGATTGCGGGAGCTGGGAAGTGAATCCTTACCTACCGTCGATGCAAAACGATTGGAAACATCGAATAGCACCTATTCGTGCCAATTATCGCTAGAAAAAACGATTGCGGGAGCTGGGAAGTGAATCCTTACCTCCCGTCGATGCAGAACGTTTGGAAACATCGAATATAGCTTATTCGAGCCAATTATCGATAGGAAGAACGATTGCGGGAGCTGGGAAGTTAATCCTTACCTACCGTCGGTGCAAAACGATTGAAAACGTCAAATATCACGTATTCGTGCCAATTATCGATAGAAGGAACGATGCGGGAGCTGGGAAGTGAATCCTTACGTACCTTCGATGCAAAACGATTGGAAACATCGATTATAACGTATTCGTGGCAATTATCGATAGAAACAACGATTGCGGGAGCTGGCAAGTGAATCCTTACCTACCGTCGATGCAAAACGTTTGGAAACATCGAATAGCACGTATTCGTGCCAATTATCGATAGAATGAACGATTGCGGGAGCTGGGAAGTGAATCCTTACCTACCGTCGGTGCAAAACGATTGGAAACGTCGAATATCACGTATTCGTGCCAATTATCGATAGAAAGAACGATTGCGGGAGCTGGTAAGTGAATCCTTACCTACCGTCGGTGCAAAATTATAGGAAACGTCGAATATCACGTATTCGTGCCAATTATCGATAGAAACAACGATTGCGGGAGCTGGGAAGTGAATCCTTACCTACCGTCGATGCAAAACGATTGGAAACATCGAAGAGCACGTATTCGTGCCAATTATCGATAGAAAGAACGATTGCGGGAGCTGTAAAGTTAATCCTTACCTACCGTCGGTGCAAAACGATTGGAAACGTCGAATATAACGTATTCGTGCCAATTATCGATAGAAAGAAGGATTGCGGGAGCTGGGAAGTGAATCCTTACCTCCCGTCGATGCAGAACGTTTGGAAACATCGAATATAGCTTAGTCGAGCCAATTATCGATAGAAAGAACAATTGCGGGAGCTGGGAAGTTAATCCTTACCTACCGTCGGTGCAAAATTTTTGGAAACGTCGAATATCACGTATTCGTGCCAATTATCGATAGAAGGAACGATGCGGGAGCTGGGAAGTGAATCCTTACGTACCGTCAATGCAAAACGATTGGAAACATCGATTATAACGTATTCGTGCCAATTATCGATAGAAACAACGATTGCGGGAGCTGGGAAGTGAATCCTTACCTATCGTCGATGCAAAACGATTGGAAACATCGAATAGCACGTATTCGTGCCAATTATCGATAGAAAGAACGATTGCGGGAGCTGGGAAGTTAATCCTTACCTACCGTCGGTGCAAAACGATTGGAAACGTCGAATATAACGTATTCCTGCCAATTATCTATAGAAAGAAGGATTGCGGGAGCTGGTAAGTGAATCCTTACCTACCGTCGGTGCAAAATTATAGGAAACGTCGAATATCACGTATTCGTGCCAATTATCGATAGAAACAACGATTGCGGGAGCTGGGAAGTGAATCCTTACCTACCGTCGATGCAAAACGATTGGAAACATCGAATAGCACCTATTCGTGCCAATTATCGCTAGAAAAAACGATTGCGGGAGCTGGGAAGTGAATCCTTACCTCCCGTCGATGCAGAACGTTTGGAAACATCGAATATAGCTTATTCGAGCCAATTATCGATAGCAAGAACGATTGCGGGAGCTGGGAAGTTAATCCTTACCTACCGTCGGTGCAAAACGATTGAAAACGTCAAATATCACGTATTCGTGCCAATTATCGATAGAAGGAACGATGCGGGAGCTGGGAAGTGAATCCTTACGTACCTTCGATGCAAAACGATTGGAAACATCGATTATAACGTATTCGTGGCAATTATCGATAGAAACAACGATTGCGGGAGCTGGCAAGTGAATCCTTACCTACCGTCGATGCAAAACGTTTGGAAACATCGAATAGCACGTATTCGTGCCAATTATCGATAGAATGAACGATTGCGGGAGCTGGGAAGTGAATCCTTACCTACCGTCGGTGCAAAACGATTGGTAACGTCGAATATCACGTATTCGTGCCAATTATCGATAGAAAGAACGATTGCGGGAGCTGGTAAGTGAATCCTTACCTACCGTCGGTGCAAAATTATAGGAAACGTCGAATATCACGTATTCGTGCCAATTATCGATAGAAACAACGATTGCGGGAGCTGGGAAGTGAATCCTTACCTACCGTCGATGCAAAACGATTGGAAACATCGAATAGCACCTATTCGTGCCAATTATCGCTAGAAAAAACGATTGCGGGAGCTGGGAAGTGAATCCTTACCTCCCGTCGATGCAGAACGTTTGGAAACATCGAATATAGCTTATTCGAGCCAATTATCGATAGGAAGAACGATTGCGGGAGCTGGGAAGTTAATCCTTACCTACCGTCGGTGCAAAACGATTGAAAACGTCAAATATCACGTATTCGTGCCAATTATCGATAGAAGGAACGATGCGGGAGCTGGGAAGTGAATCCTTACGTACCTTCGATGCAAAACGATTGGAAACATCGATTATAACGTATTCGTGGCAATTATCGATAGAAACAACGATTGCGGGAGCTGGCAAGTGAATCCTTACCTACCGTCGGTGCAAAACGATTGGAAACGTCGAATATCACGTATTCGTGCCAATTATCGATAGAAAGAACGATTGCGGGAGCTGGTAAGTGAATCCTTACCTACCGTCGGTGCAAAATTATAGGAAACGTCGAATATCACGTATTCGTGCCAATTATCGATAGAAACAACGATTGCGGGAGCTGGGAAGTGAATCCTTACCTACCGTCGATGCAAAACGATTGGAAACATCGAAGAGCACGTATTCGTGCCAATTATCGATAGAAAGAACGATTGCGGGAGCTGTAAAGTTAATCCTTACCTACCGTCGGTGCAAAACGATTGGAAACGTCGAATATAACGTATTCGTGCCAATTATCGATAGAAAGAAGGATTGCGGGAGCTGGGAAGTGAATCCTTACCTCCCGTCGATGCAGAACGTTTGGAAACATCGAATATAGCTTAGTCGAGCCAATTATCGATAGAAAGAACAATTGCGGGAGCTGGGAAGTTAATCCTTACCTACCGTCGGTGCAAAATTTTTGGAAACGTCGAATATCACGTATTCGTGCCAATTATCGATAGAAGGAACGATGCGGGAGCTGGGAAGTGAATCCTTACGTACCGTCAATGCAAAACGATTGGAAACATCGATTATAACGTATTCGTGCCAATTATCGATAGAAACAACGATTGCGGGAGCTGGGAAGTGAATCCTTACCTATCGTCGATGCAAAACGATTGGAAACATCGAATAGCACGTATTCGTGCCAATTATCGATAGAAAGAACGATTGCGGGAGCTGGGAAGTTAATCCTTACCTACCGTCGGTGCAAAACGATTGGAAACGTCGAATATAACGTATTCCTGCCAATTATCTATAGAAAGAAGGATTGCGGGAGCTGGGAAGTGAATCCTTACCTACCGTCGATGCAAAACGATTGGAAACATCGAAGAGCACGTATTGGTGCCAATTATCGATAGAAAGAACGATTGCAGGAGCTGGGAAGTGAATCCTTACCCACCGTCGGTGCAAAACGATTGGAAACATCGAATAGCACGTATTCGTGCCAATTATCGATAGAAAGAACGATTGCGGGAGCTGTAAAGTTAATCCTTACCTACCGTCGGTGCAAAACGATTGGAAACGTCGAATATAACGTATTCGTGCCAATTATCGATAGAAAGAAGGATTGCGGGAGCTGGGAAGTGAATCCTTACCTCCCGTCGATGCAGAACGTTTGGAAACATCGAATATAGCTTAGTCGAGCCAATTATCGATAGAAAGAACAATTGCGGGAGCTGGGAAGTTAATCCTTACCTACCGTCGGTGCAAAACGATTGGAAACATCGATTATAACGTATTCGTGCCAATTATCGATAGAAACAACGATTGCGGGAGCTGGGAAGTGAATCCTTACCTATCGTCGATGCAAAACGATTGGAAACATCGAATAGCACGTATTCGTGCCAATTATCGATAGAAAGAACGATTGCGGGAGCTGGGAAGTGAATCCTTACCTACCGTCGGTGCAAAATTATTGGAAACGTCGAATATCACGTATTCGTGCCAATTATCGATAGAAGGAACGATGCGGGAGCTGGGAAGTGAATCCTTACCTACCGTCGGTGCAAAACGATTGGAAACATCGATTATAACGTATTCGTGCCAATTATCGATAGAAACAACGATTGCGGGAGCTGGGAAGTGAATCCTTACCTATCGTCGATGCAAAACGATTGGAAACATCGAATAGCACGTATTCGTGCCAATTATCGATAGAAAGAACGATTGCGGGAGCTGGGAAGTGAATCCTTACCTACCGTCGGTGCAAAATTATTGGAAACGTCGAATATCACGTATTCGTGCCAATTATCGATAGAAGGAACGATGCGGGAGCTGGGAAGTGAATCCTTACCTACCGTCGGTGCAAAACGATTGGAAACGTCGAATATAACGTATTCGTGCCAATTATCGATATAAACAACGATTGCGGGAGCTGGGAAGTGAATCCTTACCTATCGTCGATGCAAAACGATTGGAAACATCGAATAGCACGTATTCGTGCCAATTATCGATAGAAAGAACGATTGCGGGAGCTGGGAAGTGAATCCTTACCTACCGTCGGTGCAAAATTATTGGAAACGTCGAATATCACGTATTCGTGCCAATTATCGATAGAAGGAACGATGCGGGAGCTGGGAAGCGAATCCTTACGTACCGTCGATGCAAAACGATTGGAAACATCGATTATAACGTATTCGTGCCAATTATCGATAGAAACAACGATTGCGGGAGCTGGGAAGTAAATCCTTACCTACCGTCGATGCAAAACGATTGGAAACATCGAATAGCACGTATTCGTGCCAATTATCGATAGAAAGAACGATTGCGGGAGTTGGGAAATGAATCCTTACCTACCGTCGGTGCAAAACGATTGGAAACGTCGAATATAACGTATTCGTGCCAATTATCGATAGAATGAACGATTGCTGGAGCTGGGAAGTGAATCCTTACCTACCGTCGGTGCAAAACGATTGGAAACATCGAATAGCACGTATTCGTGCCAATTATCGATAGAAAGAACGATTGCGGGAGCTGGGAAGTTAATCCTTACGTACCGTCGATGCAAAACGATTGGAACGTTCGATTATAACGTATTCGTGCCAATTATCGATAGAAACAACGATTGCGGGAGCTGGGAAGTGAATCCTTACCTACCGTCGATGCAAAACGTTTGGAAACATCGAATAGCACGTATTCGTGCCAATTATCGATAGAATGAACGATTGCGGGAGCTGGGAAGTGAATCCTTACCTACCGTCGGTGCAAAACGATTGGAAACGTCGAATATCACGTATTCGTGCCAATTATCGATAGAAAGAGCGATTGCGGGAGCTGGTAAGTGAATCCTTACCTACCGTCGGTGCAAAATTATAGGAAACGTCGAATATCACGTATTCGTGCCAATTATCGATAGAAGGAACGATGCGGGAGCTGGGAAGTGAATCCTTACGTACCGTCGATGCAAAACGATTGGAAACATCGATTATAACGTATTCGTGCCAATTATCGATAGAAACAACGATTGCGGGAGCTGAGAAGTGAATCCTTACCTATCGTCGATGCAAAACGATTGGAAACATCGAATAGCACGTATTCGTGCCAATTATCGATAGAAAGAACGATTGCGGGAGCTGGGAAGTGAATCCTTACCTACCGTCGGTGCAAAATTATTGGAAACGTCGAATATCACGTATTCGTGCCAATTATCGATAGAAGGAACGATGCGGGAGCTGGGAAGTGAATCCTTACCTACCGTCGGTGCAAAACGATTGGAAACGTCGAATATAACGTATTCGTGCCAATTATCGATATAAACAACGATTGCGGGAGCTGGGAAGTGAATCCTTACCTATCGTCGATGCAAAACGATTGGAAACATCGAATAGCACGTATTCGTGCCAATTATCGATAGAAAGAACGATTGCGGGAGCTGGGAAGTGAATCCTTACCTACCGTCGGTGCAAAATTATTGGAAACGTCGAATATCACGTATTCGTGCCAATTATCGATAGAAGGAACGATGCGGGAGCTGGGAAGCGAATCCTTACGTACCGTCGATGCAAAACGATTGGAAACATCGATTATAACGTATTCGTGCCAATTATCGATAGAAACAACGATTGCGGGAGCTGGGAAGTAAATCCTTACCTACCGTCGATGCAAAACGATTGGAAACATCGAATAGCACGTATTCGTGCCAATTATCGATAGAAAGAACGATTGCGGGAGCTGGGAAGTGAATCCTTACCTACCGTCGGTGCAAAATTATTGGAAACGTCGAATATAACGTATTCGTGCCAATTATCTATAGAAAAAAGGATTGCGGGAGCTGGGAAGTGAATCCTTACCTACCGTCGATGCAAACCGATTGGAAACATCGAATAGCACGTATTCGTGCCAATTATCGATAGAAAAAACGATTGCGGGAGCTGGGAAGTGAATCCTTACCTCCCGTCGATGCAGAACGTTTGGAAACATCGAATATAGCTTATTCGAGCCAATTATCGATAGCAAGAACGATTGCGGGAGCTGGGAAGTTAATCCTTACGTACCGTCGATGCAAAACGATTGGAACGTTCGATTATAACGTATTCGTGCCAATTATCGATAGAAACAACGATTGCGGGAGCTGGGAAGTGAATCCTTACCTACCGTCGATGCAAAACGTTTGGAAACATCGAATAGCACGTATTCGTGCCAATTATCGATAGAATGAACGATTGCGGGAGCTGGGAAGTGAATCCTTACCTACCGTCGGTGCAAAACGATTGGAAACGTCGAATATCACGTATTCGTGCCAATTATCGATAGAAAGAGCGATTGCGGGAGCTGGTAAGTGAATCCTTACCTACCGTCGGTGCAAAATTATAGGAAACGTCGAATATCACGTATTCGTGCCAATTATCGATAGAAGGAACGATGCGGGAGCTGGGAAGTGAATCCTTACGTACCGTCGATGCAAAACGATTGGAAACATCGATTATAACGTATTCGTGCCAATTATCGATAGAAACAACGATTGCGGGAGCTGAGAAGTGAATCCTTACCTATCGTCGATGCAAAACGATTGGAAACATCGAATAGCACGTATTCGTGCCAATTATCGATAGAAAGAACGATTGCGGGAGCTGGGAAGTGAATCCTTACCTACCGTCGGTGCAAAATTATTGGAAACGTCGAATATCACGTATTCGTGCCAATTATCGATAGAAGGAACGATGCGGGAGCTGGGAAGTGAATCCTTACCTACCGTCGGTGCAAAACGATTGGAAACGTCGAATATAACGTATTCGTGCCAATTATCGATATAAACAACGATTGCGGGAGCTGGGAAGTGAATCCTTACCTATCGTCGATGCAAAACGATTGGAAACATCGAATAGCACGTATTCGTGCCAATTATCGATAGAAAGAACGATTGCGGGAGCTGGGAAGTGAATCCTTACCTACCGTCGGTGCAAAATTATTGGAAACGTCGAATATCACGTATTCGTGCCAATTATCGATAGAAGGAACGATGCGGGAGCTGGGAAGCGAATCCTTACGTACCGTCGATGCAAAACGATTGGAAACATCGATTATAACGTATTCGTGCCAATTATCGATAGAAACAACGATTGCGGGAGCTGGGAAGTAAATCCTTACCTACCGTCGATGCAAAACGATTGGAAACATCGAATAGCACGTATTCGTGCCAATTATCGATAGAAAGAACGATTGCGGGAGTTGGGAAATGAATCCTTACCTACCGTCGGTGCAAAACGATTGGAAACGTCGAATATAACGTATTCGTGCCAATTATCGATAGAATGAACGATTGCTGGAGCTGGGAAGTGAATCCTTACCTACCGTCGGTGCAAAACGATTGGAAACATCGAATAGCACGTATTCGTGCCAATTATCGATAGAAAGAACGATTGCGGGAGCTGGGAAGTGAATCCTTACCTACCGTCGGTGCAAAATTTTTGGAAACGTCGAATATCACGTATTCGTGCCAATTATCGATAGAAGGAACGATGCGGGAGCTGGGAAGTGAATCCTTACGTACCGTCGATGCAAAACGATTGGAAACATCGATTATAACGTATTCGTGCCAATTATCGATAGAAACAACGATTGCGGGAGCTGGGAAGTGAATCCTTACCTATCGTCGATGCAAAACGATTGGAAACATCGAATAGCACGTATTCGTGCCAATTATCGATAGAAAGAACGATTGCGGGAGCTGGGAAGTGAATCCTTACCTACCGTCGGTGCAAAATAATTGGAAACGTCGAATATCACGTATTCGTGCCAATTATCGATAGAAGGAACGATGCGGGAGCTGGGAAGTGAATCCTTACCTACGGTCGGTGCAAAACGATTGGAAACGTCGAATATAACGTATTCGTGCCAATTATCGATATAAACAACGATTGCGGGAGCTGGGAAGTGAATCCTTACCTATCGTCGATGCAAAACGATTGGAAACATCGAATAGCACGTATTCGTGCCAATTATCGATAGAAAGAACGATTGCGGGAGCTGGGAAGTGAATCCTTACCTACCGTCGGTGCAAAATTATTGGAAACGTCGAATATCACGTATTCGTGCCAATTATCGATAGAAGGAACGATGCGGGAGCTGGGAAGTGAATCCTTACGTACCGTCGATGCAAAACGATTGGAAACATCGATTATAACGTATTCGTGCCAATTATCGATAGAAACAACGATTGCGGGAGCTGGGAAGTAAATCCTTACCTACCGTCGATGCAAAACGATTGGAAACATCGAATAGCACGTATTCGTGCCAATTATCGATAGAAAGAACGATTGCGGGAGTTGGGAAATGAATCCTTACCTACCGTCGGTGCAAAACGATTGGAAACGTCGAATATAACGTATTCGTGCCAATTATCGATAGAATGAACGATTGCTGGAGCTGGGAAGTGAATCCTTACCTACCGTCGGTGCAAAACGATTGGAAACATCGAATAGCACGTATTCGTGCCAATTATCGATAGAAAGAACGATTGCGGGAGCTGGGAAGTTAATCCTTACCTACCGTCGGTGCAAAAGGATTGGAAACGTCGAATATAACGTATTCGTGCCAATTATCTATAGAAGAAAGGATTGCGGGAGCTGGGAAGTGAATCCTTACCTACCGTCGATGCAAACCGATTGGAAACATCGAATAGCACGTATTCGTGCCAATTATCGATAGAAAGAACGATTGCGGGAGCTGGGAAGTGAATCCTTACCTACCGTCGATGCAAAACGATTGGAAACATCGAATAGCACGTATTCGTGCCAATTATCGATAGAAAGAACGATTGCGGGAGCTGGGAAGTGAATCCTTACGTACCGTCGATGCAAAACGATTGGAAACATCGATTATAACGTATTCGTGCCAATTATCGATAGAAACAACGATTGCGGGAGCTGGGAAGTAAATCCTTACCTACCGTCGATGCAAAACGATTGGAAACATCGAATAGCACGTATTCGTGCCAATTATCGATAGAAAGAACGATTGCGGGAGCTGGGAAGTGAATCCTTACCTACCGTCGGTGCAAAATAATTGGAAACGTCGAATATCACGTATTCGTGCCAATTATCGATAGAAGGAACGATGCGGGAGCTGGGAAGTGAATCCTTACCTACCGTCGGTGCAAAACGATTGGAAACGTCGAATATAACGTATTCGTGCCAATTATCGATATAAACAACGATTGCGGGAGCTGGGAAGTGAATCCTTACCTATCGTCGATGCAAAACGATTGGAAACATCGAATAGCACGTATTCGTGCCAATTATCGATAGAAAGAACGATTGCGGGAGCTGGGAAGTGAATCCTTACCTACCGTCGGTGCAAAATTATTGGAAACGTCGAATATCACGTATTCGTGCCAATTATCGATAGAACGAACGATGCGGGAGCTGGGAAGTGAATCCTTACGTACCGTCGATGCAAAACGATTGGAAACATCGATTATAACGTATTCGTGCCAATTATCGATAGAAACAACGATTGCGGGAGCTGGGAAGTAAATCCTTACCTACCGTCGATGCAAAACGATTGGAAACATCGAATAGCACGTATTCGTGCCAATTATCGATAGAAAGAACGATTGCGGGAGTTGGGAAATGAATCCTTACCTACCGTCGGTGCAAAACGATTGGAAACGTCGAATATAACGTATTCGTGCCAATTATCGATAGAATGAACGATTGCTGGAGCTGGGAAGTGAATCCTTACCTACCGTCGGTGCAAAACGATTGGAAACATCGAATAGCACGTATTCGTGCCAATTATCGATAGAAAGAACGATTGCGGGAGCTGGGAAGTTAATCCTTACCTACCGTCGGTGCAAAAGGATTGGAAACGTCGAATATAACGTATTCGTGCCAATTATCTATAGAAAAAAGGATTGCGGGAGCTGGGAAGTGAATCCTTACCTACCGTCGATGCAAACCGATTGGAAACATCGAATAGCACGTATTCGTGCCAATTATCGATAGAAAAAACGATTGCGGGAGCTGGGAAGTGAATCCTTACCTACCGTCGGTGCAAAACGATTGGAAACGTCGAATATCACGTATTCGTGCCAATTATCGATAGAAAGAGCGATTGCGGGAGCTGGTAAGTGAATCCTTACCTACCGTCGGTGCAAAATTATAGGAAACGTCGAATATCACGTATTCGTGCCAATTATCGATAGAAGGAACGATGCGGGAGCTGGGAAGTGAATCCTTACGTACCGTCGATGCAAAACGATTGGAAACATCGATTATAACGTATTCGTGCCAATTATCGATAGAAACAACGATTGCGGGAGCTGGGAAGTAAATCCTTACCTACCGTCGATGCAAAACGATTGGTAACATCGAATAGCACGTATTCGTGCCAATTATCGATAGAAAAAACGATTGCGGGAGCTGGGAAGTGAATCCTTACCTCCCGTCGATGCAGAACGTTTGGAAACATCGAATATAGCTTATTCGAGCCAATTATCGATAGAAAGAACGATTGCGGGAGCTGGGAAGTTAATCCTTACCTACCGTCGATGCAAAACGATTGGAAACATCGATTATAACGTATTCGTGCCAATTATCGATAGAATGAACGATTGCTGGAGCTGGGAAGTGAATCCTTACCTACCGTCGGTGCAAAACGATTGGAAACATCGAATAGCACGTATTCGTGCCAATTATCGATAGAAAGAACGATTGCGGGAGCTGGGAAGTTAATCCTTACCTACCGTCGGTGCAAAATTATAGGAAACGTCGAATATCACGTATTCGTGCCAATTATCGATAGAAGGAACGATGCGGGAGCTGGGAAGTGAATCCTTACGTACCGTCGATGCAAAACGATTGGAAACATCGATTATAACGTATTCGTGCCAATTATCGATAGAAACAACGATTGCGGGAGCTGGGAAGTAAATCCTTACCTACCGTCGATGCAAAACGATTGGTAACATCGAATAGCACGTATTCGTGCCAATTATCGATAGAAAAAACGATTGCGGGAGCTGGGAAGTGAATCCTTACCTACCGTCGATGCAAACCGATTGGAAACATCGAATAGCACGTATTCGTGCCAATTATCGATAGAAAAAACGATTGCGGGAGCTGGGAAGTGAATCCTTACCTCCCGTCGATGCAGAACGTTTGGAAACATCGAATATAGCTTATTCGAGCCAATTATCGATAGCAAGAACGATTGCGGGAGCTGGGAAGTTAATCCTTACGTACCGTCGATGCAAAACGATTGGAACGTTCGATTATAACGTATTCGTGCCAATTATCGATAGAAACAACGATTGCGGGAGCTGGGAAGTGAATCCTTACCTACCGTCGATGCAAAACGTTTGGAAACATCGAATAGCACGTATTCGTGCCAATTATCGATAGAATGAACGATTGCGGGAGCTGGGAAGTGAATCCTTACCTACCGTCGGTGCAAAACGATTGGAAACGTCGAATATCACGTATTCGTGCCAATTATCGATAGAAAGAGCGATTGCGGGAGCTGGTAAGTGAATCCTTACCTACCGTCGGTGCAAAATTATAGGAAACGTCGAATATCACGTATTCGTGCCAATTATCGATAGAAGGAACGATGCGGGAGCTGGGAAGTGAATCCTTACGTACCGTCGATGCAAAACGATTGGAAACATCGATTATAACGTATTCGTGCCAATTATCGATAGAAACAACGATTGCGGGAGCTGGGAAGTAAATCCTTACCTACCGTCGATGCAAAACGATTGGAAACATCGAATAGCACGTATTCGTGCCAATTATCGATAGAAAGAACGATTGCGGGACCTGGGAAGTTAATCCTTCCCTACCGTCGGTGCAAAACGATTGGAAACATCGAATAGCACGTATTCGTGCCAATTATCGATAGAAAGAACAATTGCGGGAGCTGGGAAGTGAATCCTTACCTCCCGTCGATGCAGAACGATTGGAAACGTCGAATATAATGTATTCGTGCCAATTATCGATATAAACAACGATTGCGGGAGCTGGGAAGTGAATCCTTACCTATCGTCGATGCAAAACGATTGGAAACATCGAATAGCACGTATTCGTGCCAATTATCGATAGAAAGAACGATTGCGGGAGCTGGGAAGTGAATCCTTACCTACCGTCGGTGCAAAATTATTGGAAACGTCGAATATCACGTATTCGTGCCAATTATCGATAGAAGGAACGATGCGGGAGCTGGGAAGTGAATCCTTACGTACCGTCGATGCAAAACGATTGGAAACATCGATTATAACGTATTCGTGCCAATTATCGATAGAAACAACGATTGCGGGAGCTGGGAAGTAAATCCTTACCTACCGTCGATGCAAAACGATTGGAAACATCGAATAGCACGTATTCGTGCCAACTATCGATAGAAAGAACGATTGCGGGAGCTGGGAAGTTAATCCTTCCCTACCGTCGGTGCAAAACGATTGGAAACATCGAATAGCACGTATTCGTGCCAATTATCGATAGAAAGAACAATTGCGGGAGCTGGGAAGTGAATCCTTACCTCCCGTCGATGCAGAACGATTGGAAACGTCGAATATAACGTATTCGTGCCAATTATCGATATAAACAGCGATTGCGGGAGCTGGGAAGTGAATCCTTACCTATCGTCGATGCAAAACGATTGGAAACATCGAATAGCACGTATTCGTGCCAATTATCGATAGAAAGAACGATTGCGGGAGCTGGGAAGTGAATCCTTACCTACCGTCGGTGCAAAATTATTGGAAACGTCGAATATCACGTATTCGTGCCAATTATCGATAGAAGGAACGATGCGGGAGCTGGGAAGTGAATCCTTACGTACCGTCAATGCAAAACGATTGGAAACATCGATTATAACGTATTCGTGCCAATTATCGATAGAAACAACGATTGCGGGAGCTGGGAAGTAAATCCTTACCTACCGTCGATGCAAAACGATTGGAAAAATAGAATAGCACGTATTCGTGCCAATTATCGATAGAAAGAACGATTGCGGGAGTTGGGAAGTGAATCCTTACCTACCGTCTGTGCAAAACGATTGGAAACGTCGAATATAACGTATTCGTGCCAATTATCGATAGAATGAACGATTGCTGGAGCTGGGAAGTGAATCCTTACCTACCGTCGGTGCAAAACGATTGGAAACATCGAATAGCACGTATTCGTGCCAATTATCGATATAAAGAACGATTGCGGGAGCTGGGAAGTTAATCCTTACCTACCGTCGGTGCAAAACGATTGGAAACGTCGAATATAACGTATTCGTGCCAATTATCTATAGAAAAAAGGATTGCGGGAGCTGGGAAGTGAATCCTTACCTACCGTCGATGCAAACCGATTGGAAACATCGAATAGCACGTATTCGTGCCAATTATCGATAGAAAAAACGATTGCGGGAGCTGGGAAGTGAATCCTTACCTCCCGTCGATGCAGAACGTTTGGAAACATCGAATATAACGTATTCGTGCCAATTATCTATAGAAAAAAGGATTGCGGGAGCTGGGAAGTGAATCCTTACCTACCGTCGATGCAAACCGATTGGAAACATCGAATAGCACGTATTCGTGCCAATTATCGATAGCAAGAACGATTGCGGGAGCCGGGAAGTTAATCCTTACCTACCGTCGGTGCAAAACGATTGAAAACGTCAAATATCACGTATTCGTGCCAATTATCGATAGAAGGAACGATGCGGGAGCTGGGAAGTGAATCCTTACGTAACGTCGATGCAAAACGATTGGAACGTTCGATTATAACGTATTCGTGCCAATTATCGATAGAAACAACGATTGCGGGAGGTGGGAAGTGAATCCTTCCCTACCGTCGGTGCAAAACGATTGGAAACATCGAATAGCACGTATTCGTGCCAATTATCGATAGAAAGAACAATTGCGGGAGCTGGGAAGTGAATCCTTACCTCCCGTCGATGCAGAACGATTGGAAACGTCGAATATAACGTATTCGTGCCAATTATCGATATAAACAACGATTGCGGGAGCTGGGAAGTGAATCCTTACCTATCGTCGATGCAAAACGATTGGAAACATCGAATAGCACGTATTCGTGCCAATTATCGATAGAAAGAACGATTGCGGGAGCTGGGAAGTGAATCCTTACCTACCGTCGGTGCAAAATTATTGGAAACGTCGAATATCACGTATTCGTGCCAATTATCGATAGAAGGAACGATGCGGGAGCTGGGAAGTGAATCCTTACGTACCGTCGATGCAAAACGATTGGAAACATCGATTATAACGTATTCGTGCCAATTATCGATAGAAACAACGATTGCGGGAGCTGGGAAGTAAATCCTTACCTACCGTCGATGCAAAACGATTGGAAACATCGAATAGCACGTATTCGTGCCAATTATCGATAGAAAGAACGATTGCGGGAGTTGGGAAATGAATCCTTACCTACCGTCTGTGCAAAACGATTGGAAACGTCGAATATAACGTATTCGTGCCAATTATCGATAGAATGAACGATTGCTGGAGCTGGGAAGTGAATCCTTACCTACCGTCGGTGCAAAACGATTGGAAACATCGAATAGCACGTATTCGTGCCAATTATCGATATAAAGAACGATTGCGGGAGCTGGGAAGTTAATCCTTACCTACCGTCGGTGCAAAACGATTGGAAACGTCGAATATAACGTATTCGTGCCAATTATCTATAGAAAAAAGGATTGCGGGAGCTGGGAAGTGAATCCTTACCTACCGTCGATGCAAACCGATTGGAAACATCGAATAGCACGTATTCGTGCCAATTATCGATAGAAAAAACGATTGCGGGAGCTGGGAAGTGAATCCTTACCTCCCGTCGATGCAGAACGTTTGGAAACATCGAATATAACGTATTCGTGCCAATTATCTATAGAAAAAAGGATTGCGGGAGCTGGGAAGTGAATCCTTACCTACCGTCGATGCAAACCGATTGGAAACATCGAATAGCACGTATTCGTGCCAATTATCGATAGCAAGAACGATTGCGGGAGCCGGGAAGTTAATCCTTACCTACCGTCGGTGCAAAACGATTGAAAACGTCAAATATCACGTATTCGTGCCAATTATCGATAGAAGGAACGATGCGGGAGCTGGGAAGTGAATCCTTACGTACCGTCGATGCAAAACGATTGGAACGTTCGATTATAACGTATTCGTGCCAATTATCGATAGAAACAACGATTGCGGGAGGTGGGAAGTGAATCCTTCCCTACCGTCGGTGCAAAACGATTGGAAACATCGAATAGCACGTATTCGTGCCAATTATCGATAGAAAGAACAATTGCGGGAGCTGGGAAGTGAATCCTTACCTCCCGTCGATGCAGAACGATTGGAAACGTCGAATATAACGTATTCGTGCCAATTATCGATATAAACAACGATTGCGGGAGCTGGGAAGTGAATCCTTACCTATCGTCGATGCAAAACGATTGGAAACATCGAATAGCACGTATTCGTGCCAATTATCGATAGAAAGAACGATTGCGGGAGCTGGGAAGTGAATCCTTACCTACCGTCGGTGCAAAATTATTGGAAACGTCGAATATCACGTATTCGTGCCAATTATCGATAGAAGGAACGATGCGGGAGCTGGGAAGTGAATCCTTACGTACCGTCGATGCAAAACGATTGGAAACATCGATTATAACGTATTCGTGCCAATTATCGATAGAAACAACGATTGCGGGAGCTGGGAAGTAAATCCTTACCTACCGTCGATGCAAAACGATTGGAAACATCGAATAGCACGTATTCGTGCCAATTATCGATAGAAAGAACGATTGCGGGAGTTGGGAAATGAATCCTTACCTACCGTCTGTGCAAAACGATTGGAAACGTCGAATATAACGTATTCGTGCCAATTATCGATAGAATGAACGATTGCTGGAGCTGGGAAGTGAATCCTTACCTACCGTCGGTGCAAAACGATTGGAAACATCGAATAGCACGTATTCGTGCCAATTATCGATAGAAAGAACGATTGCGGGAGCTGGGAAGTTAATCCTTACCTACCGTCGGTGCAAAAGGATTGGAAACGTCGAATATAACGTATTCGTGCCAATTATCTATAGAAAAAAGGATTGCGGGAGCTGGGAAGTGAATCCTTACCTACCGTCGATGCAAACCGATTGGAAACATCGAATAGCACGTATTCGTGCCAATTATCGATAGAAAAAACGATTGCGGGAGCTGGGAAGTGAATCCTTACCTCCCGTCGATGCAGAACGTTTGGAAACATCGAATATAGCTTATTCGAGCCAATTATCGATAGCAAGAACGATTGCGGGAGCTGGGAAGTTAATCCTTACGTACCGTCGATGCAAAACGATTGGAACGTTCGATTATAACGTATTCGTGCCAATTATCGATAGAAACAACGATTGCGGGAGCTGGGAAGTGAATCCTTACCTACCGTCGATGCAAAACGTTTGGAAACATCGAATAGCACGTATTCGTGCTAATTATCGATAGAATGAACGATTGCGGGAGCTGGGAAGTGAATCCTTACCTACCGTCGGTGCAAAACGATTGGAAACGTCGAATATCACGTATTCGTGCCAATTATCGATAGAAAGAGCGATTGCGGGAGCTGGTAAGTGAATCCTTACCTACCGTCGGTGCAAAACTATAGGAAACGTCGAATATCACGTATTCGTGCCAATTATCGATAGAAGGAACGATGCGGGAGCTGGGAAGTGAATCCTTACGTACCGTCGATGCAAAACGATTGGAAACATCGATTATAACGTATTCGTGCCAATTATCGATAGAAACAACGATTGCGGGAGCTGGGAAGTAAATCCTTACCTACCGTCGATGCAAAACGATTGGTAACATCGAATAGCACGTATTCGTGCCAATTATCGATAGAAAAAACGATTGCGGGAGCTGGGAAGTGAATCCTTACCTCCCGTCGATGCAGAACGTTTGGAAACATCGAATATAGCTTATTCGAGCCAATTATCGATAGAAAGAACGATTGCGGGAGCTGGGAAGTTAATCCTTACCTACCGTCGATGCAAAACGATTGGAAACATCGATTATAACGTATTCGTGCCAATTATCGATAGAATGAACGATTGCTGGAGCTGGGAAGTGAATCCTTACCTACCGTCGGTGCAAAACGATTGGAAACATCGAATAGCACGTATTCGTGCCAATTATCGATAGAAAGAACGATTGCGGGAGCTGGGAAGTTAATCCTTACCTACCGTCGGTGCAAAAGGATTGGAAACGTCGAATATAACGTATTCGTGCCAATTATCTATAGAAAAAAGGATTGCGGGAGCTGGGAAGTGAATCCTTACCTACCGTCGATGCAAACCGATTGGAAACATCGAATAGCACGTATTCGTGCCAATTATCGATAGAAAAAACGATTGCGGGAGCTGGGAAGTGAATCCTTACCTCCCGTCGATGCAGAACGTTTGGAAACATCGAATATAGCTTATTCGAGCCAATTATCGATAGCAAGAACGATTGCGGGAGCTGGGAAGTTAATCCTTACGTACCGTCGATGCAAAACGATTGGAACGTTCGATTATAACGTATTCGTGCCAATTATCGATAGAAACAACGATTGCGGGAGCTGGGAAGTGAATCCTTACCTACCGTCGATGCAAAACGTTTGGAAACATCGAATAGCACGTATTCGTGCCAATTATCGATAGAATGAACGATTGCGGGAGCTGGGAAGGGAATCCTTACCTACCGTCGGTGCAAAACGATTGGAAACGTCGAATATCACGTATTCGTGCCAATTATCGATAGAAAGAGCGATTGCGGGAGCTGGTAAGTGAATCCTTACCTACCGTCGGTGCAAAATTATAGGAAACGTCGAATATCACGTATTCGTGCCAATTATCGATAGAAGGAACGATGCGGGAGCTGGGAAGTGAATCCTTACGTACCGTCGATGCAAAACGATTGGAAACATCGATTATAACGTATTCGTGCCAATTATCGATAGAAACTACGATTGCGGGAGCTGGGAAGTAAATCCTTACCTACCGTCGATGCAAAACGATTGCTAACATCGAATAGCACGTATTCGTGCCAATTATCGATAGAAAAAACGATTGCGGGAGCTGGGAAGTGAATCCTTACCTCCCGTCGATGCAGAACGTTTGGAAACATCGAATATAGCTTATTCGAGCCAATTATCGATAGAAAGAACGATTGCGGGAGCTGGGAAGTTAATCCTTACCTACCGTCGATGCAAAACGATTGGAAACATCGATTATAACGTATTCGTGCCAATTATCGATAGAAACAACGATTGCGGGAGCTGGGAAGTAAATCCTTACCTACCGTCGATGCAAAACGATTGGAAACATCGAATAGCACGTATTCATGCCAATTATCGATAGAAAGAACGATTGCGGGAGCTGGGAAGTGAATTCTTTCCTACCGTCGGTGCAAAATTTTTGGAAACGTCGAATATCACGTATTCGTGCCAATTATCGATAGAAGGAACGATGCGGGAGCTGGGAAGTGAATCCTTACGTACCGTCGATGCAAAACGATTGGAAACATCGATTATAACGTATTCGTGCCAATTATCGATAGAAACAACGATTGCGGGAGCTGGGAAGTAAATCCTTACCTACCGTCGATGCAAAACGATTGGAAACATCGAATAGCACGTATTCGTGCCAATTATCGATAGAAAGAACGATTGCGGGACCTGGGAAGTTAATCCTTCCCTACCGTCGGTGCAAAACGATTGGAAACATCGAATAGCACGTATTCGTGCCAATTATCGATAGAAAGAACAATTGCGGGAGCTGGGAAGTGAATCCTTACCTCCCGTCGATGCAGAACGATTGGAAACGTCGAATATAACGTATTCGTGCCAATTATCGATATAAACAGCGATTGCGGGAGCTGGGAAGTGAATCCTTACCTATCGTCGATGCAAAACGATTGGAAACATCGAATAGCACGTATTCGTGCCAATTATCGATAGAAAGAACGATTGCGGGAGCTGGGAAGTGAATCCTTACCTACCGTCGGTGCAAAATTATTGGAAACGTCGAATATCACGTATTCGTGCCAATTATCGATAGAAGGAACGATGCGGGCGCTGGGAAGTGAATCCTTACGTACCGTCAATGCAAAACGATTGGAAACATCGATTATAACGTATTCGTGCCAATTATCGATAGAAACAACGATTGCGGGAGCTGGGAAGTAAATCCTTACCTACCGTCGATGCAAAACGATTGGAAAAATAGAATAGCACGTATTCGTGCCAATTATCGATAGAAAGAACGATTGCGGGAGTTGGGAAGTGAATCCTTACCTACCGTCTGTGCAAAACGATTGGAAACGTCGAATATAACGTATTCGTGCCAATTATCGATAGAATGAACGATTGCTGGAGCTGGGAAGTGAATCCTTACCTACCGTCGGTGCAAAACGATTGGAAACATCGAATAGCACGTATTCGTGCCAATTATCGATATAAAGAACGATTGCGGGAGCTGGGAAGTTAATCCTTACCTACCGTCGGTGCAAAACGATTGGAAACGTCGAATATAACGTATTCGTGCCAATTATCTATAGAAAAAAGGATTGCGGGAGCTGGGAAGTGAATCCTTACCTACCGTCGATGCAAACCGATTGGAAACATCGAATAGCACGTATTCGTGCCAATTATCGATAGAAAAAACGATTGCGGGAGCTGGGAAGTGAATCCTTACCTCCCGTCGATGCAGAACGTTTGGAAACATCGAATATAACGTATTCGTGCCAATTATCTATAGAAAAAAGGATTGCGGGAGCTGGGAAGTGAATCCTTACCTACCGTCGATGCAAACCGATTGGAAACATCGAATAGCACGTATTCGTGCCAATTATCGATAGCAAGAACGATTGCGGGAGCCGGGAAGTTAATCCTTACCTACCGTCGGTGCAAAACGATTGAAAACGTCAAATATCACGTATTCGTGCCAATTATCGATAGAAGGAACGATGCGGGAGCTGGGAAGTGAATCCTTACGTACCGTCGATGCAAAACGATTGGAACGTTCGATTATAACGTATTCGTGCCAATTATCGATAGAAACAACGATTGCGGGAGGTGGGAAGTGAATCCTTCCCTACCGTCGGTGCAAAACGATTGGAAACATCGAATAGCACGTATTCGTGCCAATTATCGATAGAAAGAACAATTGCGGGAGCTGGGAAGTGAATCCTTACCTCCCGTCGATGCAGAACGATTGGAAACGTCGAATATAACGTATTCGTGCCAATTATCGATATAAACAACGATTGCGGGAGCTGGGAAGTGAATCCTTACCTATCGTCGATGCAAAACGATTGGAAACATCGAATAGCACGTATTCGTGCCAATTATCGATAGAAAGAACGATTGCGGGAGCTGGGAAGTGAATCCTTACCTACCGTCGGTGCAAAATTATTGGAAACGTCGAATATCACGTATTCGTGCCAATTATCGATAGAAGGAACGATGCGGGAGCTGGGAAGTGAATCCTTACGTACCGTCGATGCAAAACGATTGGAAACATCGATTATAACGTATTCGTGCCAATTATCGATAGAAACAACGATTGCGGGAGCTGGGAAGTAAATCCTTACCTACCGTCGATGCAAAACGATTGGAAACATCGAATAGCACGTATTCGTGCCAATTATCGATAGAAAGAACGATTGCGGGAGTTGGGAAATGAATCCTTACCTACCGTCTGTGCAAAACGATTGGAAACGTCGAATATAACGTATTCGTGCCAATTATCGATAGAATGAACGATTGCTGGAGCTGGGAAGTGAATCCTTACCTACCGTCGGTGCAAAACGATTGGAAACATCGAATAGCACGTATTCGTGCCAATTATCGATAGAAAGAACGATTGCGGGAGCTGGGAAGTTAATCCTTACCTACCGTCGGTGCAAAAGGATTGGAAACGTCGAATATAACGTATTCGTGCCAATTATCTATAGAAAAAAGGATTGCGGGAGCTGGGAAGTGAATCCTTACCTACCGTCGATGCAAACCGATTGGAAACATCGAATAGCACGTATTCGTGCCAATTATCGATAGAAAAAACGATTGCGGGAGCTGGGAAGTGAATCCTTACCTCCCGTCGATGCAGAACGTTTGGAAACATCGAATATAGCTTATTCGAGCCAATTATCGATAGCAAGAACGATTGCGGGAGCTGGGAAGTTAATCCTTACGTACCGTCGATGCAAAACGATTGGAACGTTCGATTATAACGTATTCGTGCCAATTATCGATAGAAACAACGATTGCGGGAGCTGGGAAGTGAATCCTTACCTATCGTCGATGCAAAACGTTTGGAAACATCGAATAGCACGTATTCGTGCTAATTATCGATAGAATGAACGATTGCGGGAGCTGGGAAGTGAATCCTTACCTACCGTCGGTGCAAAACGATTGGAAACGTCGAATATCACGTATTCGTGCCAATTATCGATAGAAAGAGCGATTGCGGGAGCTGGTAAGTGAATCCTTACCTACCGTCGGTGCAAAATTATAGGAAACGTCGAATATCACGTATTCGTGCCAATTATCGATAGAAGGAACGATGCGGGAGCTGGGAAGTGAATCCTTACGTACCGTCGATGCAAAACGATTGGAAACATCGATTATAACGTATTCGTGCCAATTATCGATAGAAACAACGATTGCGGGAGCTGGGAAGTAAATCCTTACCTACCGTCGATGCAAAACGATTGGTAACATCGAATAGCACGTATTCGTGCCAATTATCGATAGAAAAAACGATTGCGGGAGCTGGGAAGTGAATCCTTACCTCCCGTCGATGCAGAACGTTTGGAAACATCGAATATAGCTTATTCGAGCCAATTATCGATAGAAAGAACGATTGCGGGAGCTGGGAAGTTAATCCTTACCTACCGTCGATGCAAAACGATTGGAAACATCGATTATAACGTATTCGTGCCAATTATCGATAGAATGAACGATTGCTGGAGCTGGGAAGTGAATCCTTACCTACCGTCGGTGCAAAACGATTGGAAACATCGAATAGCACGTATTCGTGCCAATTATCGATAGAAAGAACGATTGCGGGAGCTGGGAAGTTAATCCTTACCTACCGTCGGTGCAAAAGGATTGGAAACGTCGAATATAACGTATTCGTGCCAATTATCTATAGAAAAAAGGATTGCGGGAGCTGGGAAGTGAATCCTTACCTACCGTCGATGCAAACCGATTGGAAACATCGAATAGCACGTATTCGTGCCAATTATCGATAGAAAAAACGATTGCGGGAGCTGGGAAGTGAATCCTTACCTCCCGTCGATGCAGAACGTTTGGAAACATCGAATATAGCTTATTCGAGCCAATTATCGATAGCAAGAACGATTGCGGGAGCTGGGAAGTTAATCCTTACGTACCGTCGATGCAAAACGATTGGAACGTTCGATTATAACGTATTCGTGCCAATTATCGATAGAAACAACGATTGCGGGAGCTGGGAAGTGAATCCTTACCTACCGTCGATGCAAAACGTTTGGAAACATCGAATAGCACGTATTCGTGCCAATTATCGATAGAATGAACGATTGCGGGAGCTGGGAAGTGAATCCTTACCTACCGTCGGTGCAAAACGATTGGAAACGTCGAATATCACGTATTCGTGCCAATTATCGATAGAAAGAGCGATTGCGGGAGCTGGTAAGTGAATCCTTACCTACCGTCGGTGCAAAATTATAGGAAACGTCGAATATCACGTATTCGTGCCAATTATCGATAGAAGGAACGATGCGGGAGCTGGGAAGTGAATCCTTACGTACAGTCGATGCAAAACGATTGGAAACATCGATTATAACGTATTCGTGCCAATTATCGATAGAAACAACGATTGCGGGAGCTGGGAAGTAAATCCTTACCTACCGTCGATGCAAAACGATTGGTAACATCGAATAGCACGTATTCGTGCCAATTATCGATAGAAAAAACGATTGCGGGAGCTGGGAAGTGAATCCTTACCTCCCGTCGATGCAGAACGTTTGGAAACATCGAATATAGCTTATTCGAGCCAATTATCGATAGAAAGAACGATTGCGGGAGCTGGGAAGTTAATCCTTACCTACCGTCGATGCAAAACGATTGGAAACATCGATTGTAACGTATTCGTGCCAATTATCGATAGAAACAACGATTGCGGGAGCTGGGAAGTAAATCCTTACCTACCGTCGATGCAAAACGATTGGAAACATCGAATAGCACGTATTCGTGCCAATTATCGATAGAAAGAACGATTGCGGGAGCTGGGAAGTTAATCCTTCCCTACCGTCGGTGCAAAACGATTGGAAACATCGAATAGCACGTATTCGTGCCAATTATCGATAGAAAGAACAATTGCGGGAGCTGGGAAGTGAATCCTTACCTCCCGTCGATGCAGAACGATTGGAAACGTCGAATATAATGTATTCGTGCCAATTATCGATATAAACAACGATTGCGGGAGCTGGGAAGTGAATCCTTACCTATCGTCGATGCAAAACGATTGGAAACATCGAATAGCACGTATTCGTGCCAATTATCGATAGAAAGAACGATTGCGGGAGCTGGGAAGTGAATCCTTACCTACCGTCGGTGCAAAATTATTGGAAACGTCGAATATCACGTATTCGTGCCAATTATCGATAGAAGGAACGATGCGGGAGCTGGGAAGTGAATCCTTACGTACCGTCAATGCAAAACGATTGGAAACATCGATTATAACGTATTCGTGCCAATTATCGATAGAAACAACGATTGCGGGAGCTGGGAAGTAAATCCTTACCTACCGTCGATGCAAAACGATTGGAAAAATAGAATAGCACGTATTCGTGCCAATTATCGATAGAAAGAACGATTGCGGGAGTTGGGAAGTGAATCCTTACCTACCGTCTGTGCAAAACGATTGGAAACGTCGAATATAACGTATTCGTGCCAATTATCGATAGAATGAACGATTGCTGGAGCTGGGAAGTGAATCCTTACCTACCGTCGGTGCAAAACGATTGGAAACATCGAATAGCACGTATTCGTGCCAATTATCGATAGAAAAAACGATTGCGGGAGCTGGGAAGTGAATCCTTACCTCCCGTCGATGCAGAACGTTTGGAAACATCGAATATAACGTATTCGTGCCAATTATCTATAGAAAAAAGGATTGCGGGAGCTGGGAAGTGAATCCTTACCTACCGTCGATGCAAACCGATTGGAAACATCGAATAGCACGTATTCGTGCCAATTATCGATAGCAAGAACGATTGCGGGAGCCGGGAAGTTAATCCTTACCTACCGTCGGTGCAAAACGATTGAAAACGTCAAATATCACGTATTCGTGCCAATTATCGATAGAAGGAACGATGCGGGAGCTGGGAAGTGAATCCTTACGTACCGTCGATGCAAAACGATTGGAACGTTCGATTATAACGTATTCGTGCCAATTATCGATAGAAACAACGATTGCGGGAGGTGGGAAGTGAATCCTACCCTACCGTCGGTGCAAAACGATTGGAAACATCGAATAGCACGTATTCGTGCCAATTATCGATAGAAAGAACAATTGCGGGAGCTGGGAAGTGAATCCTTACCTCCCGTCGATGCAGAACGATTGGAAACGTCGAATATAACGTATTCGTGCCAATTATCGATATAAACAACGATTGCGGGAGCTGGGAAGTGAATCCTTACCTATCGTCGATGCAAAACGATTGGAAACATCGAATAGCACGTATTCGTGCCAATTATCGATAGAAAGAACGATTGCGGGAGCTGGGAAGTGAATCCTTACCTACCGTCGGTGCAAAATTATTGGAAACGTCGAATATCACGTATTCGTGCCAATTATCGATAGAAGGAACGATGCGGGAGCTGGGAAGTGAATCCTTACGTACCGTCAATGCAAAACGATTGGAAACATCGATTATAACGTATTCGTGCCAATTATCGATCGAAACAACGATTGCGGGAGCTGGGAAGTAAATCCTTACCTACCGTCGATGCAAAACGATTGGAAAAATAGAATAGCACGTATTCGTGCCAATTATCGATAGAAAGAACGATTGCGGGAGTTGGGAAGTGAATCCTTACCTACCGTCTGTGCAAAACGATTGGAAACGTCGAATATAACGTATTCGTGCCAATTATCGATAGAATGAACGATTGCTGGAGCTGGGAAGTGAATCCTTACCTACCGTCGGTGCAAAACGATTGGAAACATCGAATAGCACGTATTCGTGCCAATTATCGATATAAAGAACGATTGCGGGAGCTGGGAAGTTAATCCTTACCTACCGTCGGTGCAAAACGATTGGAAACGTCGAATATAACGTATTCGTGCCAATTATCTATAGAAAAAAGGATTGCGGGAGTTGGGAAGTGAATCCTTACCTACCGTCTGTGCAAAACGATTGGAAACGTCGAATATAACGTATTCGTGCCAATTATCGATAGAATGAACGATTGCTGGAGCTGGGAAGTTAATCCTTACCTACCGTCGGTGCAAAACGATTGAAAACGTCGAATATAACGTATTCGTGCCAATTATCGATAGAAAGAACGATTGCGGGAACTGGGAAGTGAATCGTTACCTACCGACGGTGCAAAATTTTTGGAAACGTCGAATATCACGTATTCGTGCCAATTATCGATAGAAACAACGATTGCGGGAGCTGGGAAGTAAATCCTTACCTACCGCCGATGCATTCGTGCCAATTATCGATAGAAAGAACGATTGCGGGAGCGGGGAAGTTAATCCTTCCCTACCGTCGGTGCAAAACGATTGGAAACATCGAATAGCACGTATTCGTGCCAATTATCGATAGAAAGAACAATTGCGGGAGCTGGGAAGTGAATCCTTTCCTCCCGTCGATGCAGAACGATTGGAAACTTCGAATATAACGTATTCGAGCCAATTATCGATAGACAGCACGATTGCGGGAGATGGGAGGTAAATCCTTACCTACGGTCGATGCAAAACGATTAGAAACATCGAATAGCACGTATTCGTGCCAATTATCGATAGAAAGAACGATTGCGGGAGCTGGGAAGTGAATCCTTACGTACCGTCGATGCAAAATGATTGGAAACATCGATTATAACGTATTCGTGCCAATTATCGATAGAAACAACGATTGCGGGAGCTGGGAAGTGAATCCTTACCTATCGTCGATTCAAAACGATTGGAAACATCGAATAGAACGTATTCGTGCCAATTATCGATAGAAAGAACGATTGCGGGAGCTGGGAAGTGAATCCTTACCTACCGTCGGTGCAAAATTATTGGAAACGTCGAATATCACGTATTCGTGCCAATTATCGATAGAAGGAACGATGCGGGAGCTGGGAAGTGAATCCTTACCTATCGTCGATGCAAAACGATTGGAAACATCGAATAGCACGTATTCGTGCCAATTATCGATAGAACGAACGATTGCGGGAGCTGGGAAGTGAATCCTTACCTACCGTCGGTGCAAAATTATTGGAAACGTCGAATATCACGTATTCGTGCCAATGTTCGATAGAAAGAACGATTGCGGGAATTGGGAAGTTAATCCTTCCCTACCGTCGGTGCAAAACGATTGGAAACATCGAATAGCACGTATTCGTGCCAATTATCGATAGAAAGAACAATTGCGGGAGCTGGGAAGTGAATCCTTACCTCCCGTCGATGCAGAAGGATTGGAAACTTCGAATATAACGTATTCGAGCCAATTATCGATAGACAGCACGATTGCGGGAGCTGGGAAGTGAATCCTTACCTATCGTCGATGCAAAACGATTGGAAACATCGAATAGAACGTATTCGTGCCAATTATCGATAGAAGGAACGATGCGGGAGCTGGGAAGTGAATCCTTACGTACCGTCGATGCAAAACGATTGGAAACATCGATTATAACGTATTCGTGCCAATTATCGATAGAAACAACGATTGCGGGAGCTGGGAAGTGAATCCTTACCTACCGTCGGTGCAAAATTATTGGAAACGTCGAATATCACGTATTCGTGCCAATTATCGATAGAAGGAACGATGCGGGAGCTGGGAAGTGAATTCTTACCTACCGTCGGTGCAAAACGATTCGAAACATCGAATATAACGTATTCGTGCCAATTATCGATAGAAACAACGATTGCGGGAGCTGGGAAGTGAATCCTTACCTATCGTCGATGCAAAACGATTGGAAACATCGAATGGCACGTATTCGTGCCAATTATCGATAGAAAGAACGATTGCGGGAGCTGGGAAGTGAATCCTTACCTACCGTCGGTGCAAAATTATTGGAAACGTCGAATATCACGTATTCGTGCCAATTATCGATAGAAGGAACGATGCGGGAGCTGGGAAGTGAATCCTTACGTACCGTCGATGCAAAACGATTGGAAACATCGATTATAACGTATTCGTGCCAATTATCGATAGAAACAACGATTGTGGGAGCTGGGAAGTAAATCCTTACCTACCGTCGATGCAAAACGATTGGAAACATCGAATAGCACGTATTCGTGCCAATTATCGATAGAAAGAACGATTGCGGGAGCTGGGAAGTGAATCCTTACCTATCGTCGATGCAAAACGATTGGAAACATCGAATAGCACGTATTCGTGCCAATTATCGATAGAAAGAACGATTGCGGGAGCTGGGAAGTGAATCCTTACCTACCGTCGGTGCAAAATTATTGGAAACGTCGAATATCACGTATTCGTGCCAATTATCGATAGAAGGAACGATGCGGGAGCTGGGAAGTGAATCCTTACGTACCGTCGATGCAAAACGATTGGAAACATCGATTATAACGTATTCGTGCCAATTATCGATAGAAACAACGATTGCGGGAGCTGGGAAGTAAATCCTTACCTACCGTCGATGCAAAACGATTGGAAACATCGAATAGCACGTATTCGTGCCAATTATCGATAGAAAGAACGATTGCGGGAGTTGGGAAGTGAATCCTTACCTACCGTCGGTGCAAAACGATTGGAAACGTCGAATATAACATATTCGTGCCAATTATCTATAGAAAGAAGGATTGCGGGAGCTGGGAAGTGAATCCTTACCTACCGTCGATGCAAACCGATTGGAAACATCGAATAGCACGTATTCGTGCCAATTATCGATAGAAAAAACGATTGCGGGAGCTGGGAAGTGAATCCTTACCTCCCGTCGATGCAGAACGTTTGGAAACATCGAATATAGCTTATTCGAGCCAATTATCAATAGCAAGAACGATTGCGGGAGCTGGGAAGTTAATCCTTACCTACCGTCGGTGCAAAACGATTGAAAACTACAAATATCACGTATTCGTGCCAATTATCGATAGAAGGAACGATGCGGGAGCTGGCAAGTGAATCCTTACGTACCGTCGATGCAAAACGATTGGAAACATCGATTATAACGTATTCGTGCCCATTATCGATAGAAACAACGATTGCGGGAGCTGGGAAGTGAATCCTTACCTTCCGTCGATGCAAAACGATTGGAACGTTCGATTATAACGTATTCGTGCCAATTATCGATAGAAACAACGATTGCGGGAGCTGGGAAGTGAATCCTTACCTACTGTCGATGCAAAACGATTGGAAACATCGAATAGCACGTATTCGTGCAAATTATCGATAGAATGAACGATTGCGGGAGCTGGGAAGTGAATCCTTACCTACCGTCGGTGCAAAACGATTGGAAACGTCGATTATAACGTATTCGTGCCAATTATCGATAGAAACAACGATTGCGGGAGCTGGGAAGTAAATCCTTACCTTCCGTCGATGCAAAACGATTGGAAACATCGAATAGCACGTATTCGTGCCAATTATCGATAGAAAGAACGATTGCGGGAGTTGGGTAGTGAATCCTTACCTACCGTCGGTGCGAAACGATTGGAAACGTCGAATATAACGTATTCGTGCCAATTATCGATAGAATGAACGATTGCTGGAGCTGGGAAGTGAATCCTTACCTACGGTCGGTGCAAAACGATTGGAAACCTCGAATAGCACGTATTCGTGCCAATTATGGATAGAAAGAACGATTGCGGAAGCTGGGAAGTTAATCCTTACCTACCGTCGGTGCAAAACGATTGGAAACGTCGAATATAACGTATTCGTGCCAATTATCTATAGAAAGAAGGATTGCGGGAGCTGGGAAGTGAATCCTTACCTACCGTCGATGCAAACCGATTGGAAACATCGAATAGCACGTATTCGTGCCAATTATCGATAGAAAAAACGATTGCGGGAGCTGGGAAGTGAATCCTTACCTCCCGTCGATGCAGAACGTTTGGAAACATCGAATATAGCTTATTCGAGCCAATTATCGATAGCAAGAACGATTGCGGGAGCTGGGAAGTTAATCCTTACCTACCGTCGGTGCAAAACGATTGAAAACGTCAAATATAACGTATTGGTGTCAATTATCGATAGATCGAACGATGCGGGAGCTGCGAAGTGAATCCTTACCTACCGTCGGTGCAAATCGATTGGAAACGTCGAATATCACGTATTCGTGCCAATTATCGATAGAATGAACGATTGCTGGAGCTGGGAAGTGAATCCTTACCTACCGTCGGTGGAAAACGATTGGAAACATCGAATAGCAGGTATTCGTGCCAATTATCGATAGAAAGAACGATTGCGGGAGCTGGGAAGTTAATCCTTACCTACCGTCGATGCAGAACGTTTGGAAACATCGAATATAGCTTATTCGAGCCAATTATCGATAGCAAGAACGATTGCGGGAGCTGGGAAGTTAATCCTTACCTACCGTCGGTGCAAAACGATTGAAAACGTGAAATATAACGTATTCGTGTCAATTATCGATAGAAGGAACGATGCGGGAGCTGCGAAGTGAATCCTTACCTACCGTCGGTGCAGAAGGATTGGAAACATCGAATATCACGTATTCGTGCCAATTATCGATAGCAAGAACGATTGCGGGAGCTGGGAAGTTAATCCTTACCTACGGTCGATGCAAAACGATTGGAAACATCGAATAGCACGTATTCGTACCAATTATCGATAGAAAGAACGATTGCGGGAGCTGGGAAGTGAATCCTTACCTACCGTCGGTGCAGAAGGATTGGAAACATCGAATATCACGTATTCGTGCCAATTATCGATAGAAAGAACGATTGCGGGAGCTGGGAAGTGAATTCTTACCTCCCGTCGATGCAGAAGCATTGGAAACATCGAATATCACGTATTCGTGCCAATTATCGATAGAAAGAACGATTGCGGGAGCTGGGAAGTGAATCCTTACCTCCCGTCGATGCAGAACGATTGAAAAAATCGAATATCACGTATTCGTGCCAATTATCGATAGACAGAACGATTGCGGGAGATGGGAGGTGAATCCTTACCTACGGTCGATGCAAAACGATTGGAAAAATCGAATATAACGTATTCGAGCCAATTATCGATAGACAGCACGATTGCGGGAGATGGGAGGTAAATCCTTACCTACGGTCGATGCAAAACGATTAGAAACATCGAATAGCACGTATTCGTGCTAATTATCGATAGAAAGAACGATTGCGGGAGCTGGGAAGTGAATCCTTACGTACCGTCGATGCAAAATGATTGGAAACATCGATTATAACGTATTCGTGCCAATTATCGATAGAAACAACGATTGCGGGAGCTGGGAAGTGAATCCTTACCTATCGTCGATTCAAAACGATTGGAAACATCGAATAGAACGTATTCGTGCCAATTATCGATAGAAAGAACGATTGCGGGAGCTGGGAAGTGAATCCTTACCTACCGTCGGTGCAAAATTATTGGAAACGTCGAATATCACGTATTCGTGCCAATTATCGATAGAAGGAACGATGCGGGAGCTGGGAAGTGAATCCTTACCTATCGTCGATGCAAAACGATTGGAAACATCGAATAGCACGTATTCGTGCCAATTATCGATAGAAAGAACGATTGCGGGAGCTGGGAAGTGAATCCTTACCTACCGTCGGTGCAAAATTATTGGAAACGTCGAATATCACGTATTCGTGCCAATGTTCGATAGAAAGAACGATTGCGGGAATTGGGAAGTTAATCCTTCCCTACCGTCGGTGCAAAACGATTGGAAACATCGAATAGCACGTATTCGTGCCAATTATCGATAGAAAGAACAATTGCGGGAGCTGGGAAGTGAATCCTTACCTCCCGTCGATGCAGAAGGATTGGAAACTTCGAATATAACGTATTCGAGCCAATTATCGATAGACAGCACGATTGCGGGAGCTGGGAAGTGAATCCTTACCTATCGTCGATGCAAAACGATTGGAAACATCGAATAGAACGTATTCGTGCCAATTATCGATAGAAGGAACGATGCGGGAGCTGGGAAGTGAATCCTTACGTACCGTCGATGCAAAACGATTGGAAACATCGATTATAACGTATTCGTGCCAATTATCGATAGAAACAACGATTGCGGGAGCTGGGAAGTGAATCCTTACCTACCGTCGGTGCAAAATTATTGGAAACGTCGAATATCACGTATTCGTGCCAATTATCGATAGAAGGAACGATGCGGGAGCTGGGAAGTGAATTCTTACCTACCGTCGGTGCAAAACGATTCGAAACATCGAATATAACGTATTCGTGCCAATTATCGATAGAAACAACGATTGCGGGAGCTGGGAAGTGAATCCTTACCTATCGTCGATGCAAAACGATTGGAAACATCGAATGGCACGTATTCGTGCCAATTATCGATAGAAAGAACGATTGCGGGAGCTGGGAAGTGAATCCTTACCTACCGTCGGTGCAAAATTATTGGAAACGTCGAATATCACGTATTCGTGCCAATTATCGATAGAAGGAACGATGCGGGAGCTGGGAAGTGAATCCTTAGGTACCGTCGATGCAAAACGATTGTAAACATCGATTATAACGTATTCGTGCCAATTATCGATAGAAACAACGATTGCGGGAGCTGGGAAGTAAATCCTTACCTACCGTCGATGCAAAACGATTGGAAACATCGAATAGCACGTATTCGTGCCAATTATCGATAGAAAGAACGATTGCGGGAGTTGGGAAGTGAATCCTTACCTACCGTCGGTGCAAAACGATTGGAAACGTCGAATATAACGTATTCGTGCCAATTATCTATAGAAAGAAGGATTGCGGGAGCTGGGAAGTGAATCCTTACCTACCGTCGATGCAAACCGATTGGAAACATCGAGTAGCACGTATTCGTGCCAATGTTCGATAGAAAGAACGATTGCGGGAATTGGAAAGTTAATCCTTCCCTACCGTCGGTGCAAAACGATTGAAAACATCGAATAGCACGTATTCGTGCCAATTGTCGATAGAAAGAACAATTGCGGGAGCTGGGAAGTGAATCCTTACCTCCCGTCGATGCAGAAGGATTGGAAACTTCGAATATAACGTATTCGAGCCAATTATCGATAGACAGCACGATTGCGGGAGCTGGGAAGTGAATCCTTACCTATCGTCGATGCATAACGATTGGAAACATCGAATAGAACGTATTCGTGCCAATTATCGATAGAAGGAACGATGCGGGAGCGGGGAAGTGAATCCTTACGTACCGTCGATGCAAAACGATTGGAAACATCGATTATAACGTATTCGTGCCAATTATCGATAGAAACAACGATTGCGGGAGCTGGGAAGTGAATCCTTACCTACCGTCGGTGCAAAATTATTGGAAACGTCGAATATCACGTATTCGTGCCAATTATCGATAGAAGGAACGATGCGGGAGCTGGGAAGTGAATCCTTACGTACCGTCGATGCAAAACGATTGGAAACATCGATTATAACGTATTCGTGCCAATTATCGATAGAAACAACGATTGTGGGAGCTGGGAAGTAAATCCTTACCTACCGTCGATGCAAAACGATTGGAAACATCGAATAGCACGTATTCGTGCCAATTATCGATAGAAAGAACGATTGCGGGAGCTGGGAAGTGAATCCTTACCTACCGTCGGTGCAAAATTATTGGAAACGTCGAATACCACGTATTCGTGCCAATTATCGATAGAAGGAACGATGCGGGAGCTGGGAAGTGAATCCTTACCTACCGTCGGTGCAAAACGATTGGAAACGTCGAATATAACGTATTCGTGCCAATTATCGATAGAAACAACGATTGCGGGAGCTGGGAAGTGAATCCTTACCTATCGTCGATGCAAAACGATTGGAAACATCGAATAGCACGTATTCGTGCCAATTATCGATAGACAGCACGATTGCGGGAGATGGGAGGTAAATCCTTACCTACGGTCGATGCAAAACGATTAGAAACATCGAATAGCACGTATTCGTGCCAATTATCGATAGAAAGAACGATTGCGGGAGCTGGGAAGTGAATCCTTACGTACCGTCGATGCAAAATGATTGGAAACATCGATTATAACGTATTCGTGCCAATTATCGATAGAAACAACGATTGCGGGAGCTGGGAAGTGAATCCTTACCTATCGTCGATTCAAAACGATTGGAAACATCGAATAGAACGTATTCGTGCCAATTATCGATAGAAAGAACGATTGCGGGAGCTGGGAAGTGAATCCTTACCTACCGTCGGTGCAAAATTATTGGAAACGTCGAATATCACGTATTCGTGCCAATTATCGATAGAAGGAACGATGCGGGAGCTGGGAAGTGAATCCTTACCTATCGTCGATGCAAAACGATTGGAAACATCGAATAGCACGTATTCGTGCCAATTATCGATAGAAAGAACGATTGCGGGAGCTGGGAAGTGAATCCTTACCTACCGTCGGTGCAAAATTATTGGAAACGTCGAATATCACGTATTCGTGCCAATGTTCGATAGAAAGAACGATTGCGGGAATTGGGAAGTTAATCCTTCCCTACCGTCGGTGCAAAACGATTGGAAACATCGAATAGCACGTATTCGTGCCAATTATCGATAGAAAGAACAATTGCGGGAGCTGGGAAGTGAATCCTTACCTCCCGTCGATGCAGAAGGATTGGAAACTTCGAATATAACGTATTCGAGCCAATTATCGATAGACAGCACGATTGCGGGAGCTGGGAAGTGAATCCTTACCTATCGTCGATGCAAAACGATTGGAAACATCGAATAGAACGTATTCGTGCCAATTATCGATAGAAGGAACGATGCGGGAGCTGGGAAGTGAATCCTTACGTACCGTCGATGCAAAACGATTGGAAACATCGATTATAACGTATTCGTGCCAATTATCGATAGAAACAACGATTGCGGGAGCTGGGAAGTGAATCCTTACCTACCGTCGGTGCAAAATTATTGGAAACGTCGAATATCACGTATTCGTGCCAATTATCGATAGAAGGAACGATGCGGGAGCTGGGAAGTGAATTCTTACCTACCGTCGGTGCAAAACGATTCGAAACATCGAATATAACGTATTCGTGCCAATTATCGATAGAAACAACGATTGCGGGAGCTGGGAAGTGAATCCTTACCTATCGTCGATGCAAAACGATTGGAAACATCGAATGGCACGTATTCGTGCCAATTATCGATAGAAAGAACGATTGCGGGAGCTGGGAAGTGAATCCTTACCTACCGTCGGTGCAAAATTATTGGAAACGTCGAATATCACGTATTCGTGCCAATTATCGATAGAAGGAACGATGCGGGAGCTGGGAAGTGAATCCTTAGGTACCGTCGATGCAAAACGATTGTAAACATCGATTATAACGTATTCGTGCCAATTATCGATAGAAACAACGATTGCGGGAGCTGGGAAGTAAATCCTTACCTACCGTCGATGCAAAACGATTGGAAACATCGAATAGCACGTATTCGTGCCAATTATCGATAGAAAGAACGATTGCGGGAGTTGGGAAGTGAATCCTTACCTACCGTCGGTGCAAAACGATTGGAAACGTCGAATATAACGTATTCGTGCCAATTATCTATAGAAAGAAGGATTGCGGGAGCTGGGAAGTGAATCCTTACCTACCGTCGATGCAAACCGATTGGAAACATCGAGTAGCACGTATTCGTGCCAATGTTCGATAGAAAGAACGATTGCGGGAATTGGAAAGTTAATCCTTCCCTACCGTCGGTGCAAAACGATTGAAAACATCGAATAGCACGTATTCGTGCCAATTGTCGATAGAAAGAACAATTGCGGGAGCTGGGAAGTGAATCCTTACCTCCCGTCGATGCAGAAGGATTGGAAACTTCGAATATAACGTATTCGAGCCAATTATCGATAGACAGCACGATTGCGGGAGCTGGGAAGTGAATCCTTACCTATCGTCGATGCATAACGATTGGAAACATCGAATAGAACGTATTCGTGCCAATTATCGATAGAAGGAACGATGCGGGAGCGGGGAAGTGAATCCTTACGTACCGTCGATGCAAAACGATTGGAAACATCGATTATAACGTATTCGTGCCAATTATCGATAGAAACAACGATTGCGGGAGCTGGGAAGTGAATCCTTACCTACCGTCGGTGCAAAATTATTGGAAACGTCGAATATCACGTATTCGTGCCAATTATCGATAGAAGGAACGATGCGGGAGCTGGGAAGTGAATCCTTACGTACCGTCGATGCAAAACGATTGGAAACATCGATTATAACGTATTCGTGCCAATTATCGATAGAAACAACGATTGTGGGAGCTGGGAAGTAAATCCTTACCTACCGTCGATGCAAAACGATTGGAAACATCGAATAGCACGTATTCGTGCCAATTATCGATAGAAAGAACGATTGCGGGAGCTGGGAAGTGAATCCTTACCTACCGTCGGTGCAAAATTATTGGAAACGTCGAATACCACGTATTCGTGCCAATTATCGATAGAAGGAACGATGCGGGAGCTGGGAAGTGAATCCTTACCTACCGTCGGTGCAAAACGATTGGAAACGTCGAATATAACGTATTCGTGCCAATTATCGATAGAAACAACGATTGCGGGAGCTGGGAAGTGAATCCTTACCTATCGTCGATGCAAAACGATTGGAAACATCGAATAGCACGTATTCGTGCCAATTATCGATAGAAAGAACGATTGCGGGAGCTGGGAAGTGAATCCTTACCTACCGTCGGTGCAAAATTATTGGAAACGTCGAATATCACGTATTCGTGCCAATTATCGATAGAAGGAACGATGCGGGAGCTGGGAAGTGAATCCTTACGTACCGTCGATGCAAAACGATTGGAAACATCGATTATAACGTATTCGTGCCAATTATCGATAGAAACAACGATTGCGGGAGCTGGGAAGTGAATCCTTACCTACCGTCGGTGCAAAATTATTGGAAACGTCGAATATCACGTATTCGTGCCAATTATCGATAGAAGGAACGATGCGGGAGCTGGGAAGTGAATTCTTACCTACCGTCGGTGCAAAACGATTCGAAACATCGAATATAACGTATTCGTGCCAATTATCGATAGAAACAACGATTGCGGGAGCTGGGAAGTGAATCCTTACCTATCGTCGATGCAAAACGATTGGAAACATCGAATGGCACGTATTCGTGCCAATTATCGATAGAAAGAACGATTGCGGGAGCTGGGAAGTGAATCCTTACCTACCGTCGGTGCAAAATTATTGGAAACGTCGAATATCACGTATTCGTGCCAATTATCGATAGAAGGAACGATGCGGGAGCTGGGAAGTGAATCCTTAGGTACCGTCGATGCAAAACGATTGTAAACATCGATTATAACGTATTCGTGCCAATTATCGATAGAAACAACGATTGCGGGAGCTGGGAAGTAAATCCTTACCTACCGTCGATGCAAAACGATTGGAAACATCGAATAGCACGTATTCGTGCCAATTATCGATAGAAAGAACGATTGCGGGAGTTGGGAAGTGAATCCTTACCTACCGTCGGTGCAAAACGATTGGAAACGTCGAATATAACGTATTCGTGCCAATTATCTATAGAAAGAAGGATTGCGGGAGCTGGGAAGTGAATCCTTACCTACCGTCGATGCAAACCGATTGGAAACATCGAGTAGCACGTATTCGTGCCAATGTTCGATAGAAAGAACGATTGCGGGAATTGGAAAGTTAATCCTTCCCTACCGTCGGTGCAAAACGATTGAAAACATCGAATAGCACGTATTCGTGCCAATTGTCGATAGAAAGAACAATTGCGGGAGCTGGGAAGTGAATCCTTACCTCCCGTCGATGCAGAAGGATTGGAAACTTCGAATATAACGTATTCGAGCCAATTATCGATAGACAGCACGATTGCGGGAGCTGGGAAGTGAATCCTTACCTATCGTCGATGCATAACGATTGGAAACATCGAATAGAACGTATTCGTGCCAATTATCGATAGAAGGAACGATGCGGGAGCGGGGAAGTGAATCCTTACGTACCGTCGATGCAAAACGATTGGAAACATCGATTATAACGTATTCGTGCCAATTATCGATAGAAACAACGATTGCGGGAGCTGGGAAGTGAATCCTTACCTACCGTCGGTGCAAAATTATTGGAAACGTCGAATATCACGTATTCGTGCCAATTATCGATAGAAGGAACGATGCGGGAGCTGGGAAGTGAATCCTTACGTACCGTCGATGCAAAACGATTGGAAACATCGATTATAACGTATTCGTGCCAATTATCGATAGAAACAACGATTGTGGGAGCTGGGAAGTAAATCCTTACCTACCGTCGATGCAAAACGATTGGAAACATCGAATAGCACGTATTCGTGCCAATTATCGATAGAAAGAACGATTGCGGGAGCTGGGAAGTGAATCCTTACCTACCGTCGGTGCAAAATTATTGGAAACGTCGAATACCACGTATTCGTGCCAATTATCGATAGAAGGAACGATGCGGGAGCTGGGAAGTGAATCCTTACCTACCGTCGGTGCAAAACGATTGGAAACGTCGAATATAACGTATTCGTGCCAATTATCGATAGAAACAACGATTGCGGGAGCTGGGAAGTGAATCCTTACCTATCGTCGATGCAAAACGATTGGAAACATCGAATAGCACGTATTCGTGCCAATTATCGATAGAAAGAACGATTGCGGGAGCTGGGAAGTGAATCCTTACCTACCGTCGGTGCAAAATTATTGGAAACGTCGAATATCACGTATTCGTGCCAATTATCGATAGAAGGAACGATGCGGGAGCTGGGAAGTGAATCCTTACGTACCGTCGATGCAAAACGATTGGAAACATCGATTATAACGTATTCGTGCCAATTATCGATAGAAACAACGATTGCGGGAGCTGGGAAGTAAATCCTTACCTACCGTCGATGCAAAACGATTGGAAACATCGAATAGCACGTATTCGTGCCAATTATCGATAGAAAGAACGATTGCGGGAGTTGGGAAGTGAATCCTTACCTACCGTCGGTGCAAAACGATTGGAAACGTCGAATATAACATATTCGTGCCAATTATCTATAGATAGAAGGATTGCGGGAGCTGGGAAGTGAATCCTTACCTACCGTCGATGCAAACCGATTGGAAACATCGAATAGCACGTATTCGTGCCAATTATCGATAGAAAAAACGATTGCGGGAGCTGGGAAGTGAATCCTTACCTCCCGTCGATGTAGAACGTTTGGAAACATCGAATATAGCTTATTCGAGCCAATTATCAATAGCAAGAACGATTGCGGGAGCTGGGAAGTTAATCCTTACCTACCGTCGGTGCAAAACGATTGAAAACGTCAAATATCACGTATTCGTGCCAATTATCGATAGAAGGAACGATGCGGGAGCTGGCAAGTGAATCCTTACGTACCGTCGATGCAAAACGATTGGAAACATCGATTATAACGTATTCGTGCCCATTATCGATAGAAACAACGATTGCGGGAGCTGGGAAGTGAATCCTTACCTTCCGTCGATGCAAAACGATTGGAACGTTCGATTATAACGTATTCGTGCCAATTATCGATAGAAACAACGATTGCGGGAGCTGGGAAGTGAATCCTTACCTACTGTCGATGCAAAACGATTGGAAACATCGAATAGCACGTATTCGTGCAAATTATCGATAGAATGAACGATTGCGGGAGCTGGGAAGTGAATCCTTACCTACCGTCGGTGCAAAACGATTGGAAACGTCGATTATAACGTATTCGTGCCAATTATCGATAGAAACAACGATTGCGGGAGCTGGGAAGTAAATCCTTACCTTCCGTCGATGCAAAACGATTGGAAACATCGAATAGCACGTATTCGTGCCAATTATCGATAGAAAGAACGATTGCGGGAGCTGGGAAGTGAATCCTTACCTACCGTCGGTGCAAAATTATTGGAAACGTCGAATATCACGTATTCGTGCCAATTATCGATAGAAGGAACGATGCGGGAGCTGGGAAGTGAATCCTTACGTACCGTCGATGCAAAACGATTGGAAACATCGATTATAACGTATTCGTGCCAATTATCGATAGAAACAACGATTGCGGGAGCAGGGAAGTAAATCCTTACCTACCGTCGATGCAAAACGATTGGAAACATCGAATAGCACGTATTCGTGCCAATTATCGATAGAAAGAACGATTGCGGGAGTTGGGAAGTGAATCCTTACCTACCGTCGGTGCAAAACGATTGGAAACGTCGAATATAACATATTCGTGCCAATTATCTATAGAAAGAAGGATTGCGGGAGCTGGGAAGTGAATCCTTACCTACCGTCGATGCAAACCGATTGGAAACATCGAATAGCACGTATTCGTGCCAATTATCGATAGAAAAAACGATTGCGGGAGCTGGGAAGTGAATCCTTACCTCCCGTCGATGCAGAACGTTTGGAAACATCGAATATAGCTTATTCGAGCCAATTATCAATAGCAAGAACGATTGCGGGAGCTGGGAAGTTAATCCTTACCTACCGTCGGTGCAAAACGATTGAAAACGTCAAATATCACGTATTCGTGCCAATTATCGATAGAAGGAACGATGCGGGAGCTGGCAAGTGAATCCTTACGTACCGTCGATGCAAAACGATTGGAAACATCGATTATAACGTATTCGTGCCCATTATCGATAGAAACAACGATTGCGGGAGCTGGGAAGTGAATCCTTACCTTCCGTCGATGCAAAACGATTGGAACGTTCGATTATAACGTATTCGTGCCAATTATCGATAGAAACAACGATTGCGGGAGCTGGGAAGTGAATCCTTACCTACTGTCGATGCAAAACGATTGGAAACATCGAATAGCACGTATTCGTGCAAATTATCGATAGAATGAACGATTGCGGGAGCTGGGAAGTGAATCCTTACATACCGTCGGTGCAAAACGATTGGAAACGTCGATTATAACGTATTCGTGCCAATTATCGATAGAAACAACGATTGCGGGAGCTGGGAAGTAAATCCTTACCTTCCGTCGATGCAAAACGATTGGAAACATCGAATAGCACGTATTCGTGCCAATTATCGATAGAAAGAACGATTGCGGGAGTTGGGTAGTGAATCCTTACCTACCGTCGGTGCGAAACGATTGGAAACGTCGAATATAACGTATTCGTGCCAATTATCGATAGAATGAACGATTGCTGGAGCTGGGAAGTGAATCCTTACCTACGGTCGGTGCAAAACGATTGGAAACCTCGAATAGCACGTATTCGTGCCAATTATGGATAGAAAGAACGATTGCGGAAGCTGGGAAGTTAATCCTTACCTACCGTCGGTGCAAAACGATTGGAAACGTCGAATATAACGTATTCGTGCCAATTATCTATAGAAAGAAGGATTGCGGGAGCTGGGAAGTGAATCCTTACCTACTGTCGATGCAAACCGATTGGAAACATCGAATAGCACGTATTCGTGCCAATTATCGATAGAAAAAACGATTGCGGGAGCTGGGAAGTGAATCCTTACCTCCCGTCGATGCAGAACGTTTGGAAACATCGAATATAGCTTATTCGAGCCAATTATCGATAGCAAGAACGATTGCGGGAGCTGGGAAGTTAATCCTTACCTACCGTCGGTGCAAAACGATTGAAAACGTCAAATATAACGTATTGGTGTCAATTATCGATAGATCGAACGATGCGGGAGCTGCGAAGTGAATCCTTACCTACCGTCGGTGCAAATCGATTGGAAACGTCGAATATCACGTATTCGTGCCAATTATCGATAGAATGAACGATTGCTGGAGCTGGGAAGTGAATCCTTACCTACCGTCGGTGGAAAACGATTGGAAACATCGAATAGCAGGTATTCGTGCCAATTATCGATAGAAAGAACGATTGCGGGAGCTGGGAAGTTAATCCTTACCTACCGTCGATGCAGAACGTTTGGAAACATCGAATATAGCTTATTCGAGCCAATTATCGATAGCAAGAACGATTGCGGGAGCTGGGAAGTTAATCCTTACCTACCGTCGGTGCAAAACGATTGAAAACGTGAAATATAACGTATTCGTGTCAATTATCGATAGAAGGAACGATGCGGGAGCTGCGAAGTGAATCCTTACCTACCGTCGGTGCAGAAGGATTGGAAACATCGAATATCACGTATTCGTGCCAATTATCGATAGCAAGAACGATTGCGGGAGCTGGGAAGTTAATCCTTACCTACGGTCGATGCAAAACGATTGGAAACATCGAATAGCACGTATTCGTACCAATTATCGATAGAAAGAACGATTGCGGGAGCTGGGAAGTGAATCCTTACCTACCGTCGGTGCAGAAGGATTGGAAACATCGAATATCACGTATTCGTGCCAATTATCGATAGAAAGAACGATTGCGGGAGCTGGGAAGTGAATTCTTACCTCCCGTCGATGCAGAAGCATTGGAAACATCGAATATCACGTATTCGTGCCAATTATCGATAGAAAGAACGATTGCGGGAGCTGGGAAGTGAATCCTTACCTCCCGTCGATGCAGAACGATTGAAAAAATCGAATATCACGTATTCGTGCCAATTATCGATAGACAGAACGATTGCGGGAGATGGGAGGTGAATCCTTACCTACGGTCGATGCAAAACGATTGGAAAAATCGGATATAACGTATTCGAGCCAATTATCGATAGACAGAACGATTGCGGGAGATGGGAGGTGAATGCTTACCTACGGTCGATGCAAAACGATTGGAAACATCGAATAGCATGTATTCGTGCCAATTATCGATAGAAAGAACGATTGCGGAAGCTGGGAAGTGAAGCCTTACCTCCCGTCGATGCAGAACGATTGGAAACATCGAATATAACGCATTCGAGCCAATTATCGATAGACAGAACGATTGCGGGAGATGGGAGGTAAATCCTTACCTACGATCGATGAAAAACGATTGGAAACATCGAATAGCACGTATTCGTGCGAATTATCGATAGAAAGAACAATTGCGGGAGCTGGGAAGTGTATCCTTACCTACCGTCGGTGCAAAACGATTGGAAACATCGAATAGCACGTATTCGTGCCAATTATCGATAGAAAGAACGATTGTGGGAGCTGGGAAGTGAATCCTTACCTCCCGTCGTTGCAGAACGATTGGAAACATCGAATATAACGCATTCGAGCCAATTATCGATAGACAGAACGATTGCGGGAGATGGGAGGTAAATCCTTACCTACGGTCGATGCAAACCGATTGGAAACATCGAATAGCACGTATTCGTGCAAATTATCGATAGAATGAACGATTGCGGGAGCTGGGAAGTGAATCCTTACCTACCGTCGGTGCAAAACGATTGGAAACGTCGAATATCACGTATTCGTGCCAATTATCGATAGAAAGAACGATTGCGGGAGCTGGTAAGTGAATCCTTACCTACCGTCGGTGCAAAATTATTGGAAACGTCGAATATCACGTATTCGTGCCAATTATCGATAGAAGGAACGATGCGGGAGCTGGGAAGTGAATCCTTACGTACCGTCGATGCAAAACGATTGGAAACATCGATTATAACGTATTCGTGCCAATTATCGATAGAAACAACGATTGCGGGAGCTGGGAAGTAAATCCTTACCTTCCGTCGATGCAAAACGATTGGAAACATCGAATAGCACGTATTCGTGCCAATTATCGATAGAAAGAACGATTGCGGGAGTTGGGTAGTGAATCCTTACCTACCGTCGGTGCGAAACGATTGGAAACGTCGAATATAACGTATTCGTGCCAATTATCGATAGAATGAACGATTGCTGGAGCTGGGAAGTGAATCCTTACCTACGGTCGGTGCAAAACGATTGGAAACCTCGAATAGCACGTATTCGTGCCAATTATGGATAGAAAGAACGATTGCGGAAGCTGGGAAGTTAATCCTTACCTACCGTCGGTGCAAAACGATTGGAAACGTCGAATATAACGTATTCGTGCCAATTATCTATAGAAAGAAGGATTGCGGGAGCTGGGAAGTGAATCCTTACCTACCGTCGATGCAAACCGATTGGAAACATCGAATAGCACGTATTCGTGCCAATTATCGATAGAAAAAACGATTGCGGGAGCTGGGAAGTGAATCCTTACCTCCCGTCGATGCAGAACGTTTGGAAACATCGAATATAGCTTATTCGAGCCAATTATCGATAGCAAGAACGATTGCGGGAGCTGGGAAGTTAATCCTTACCTACCGTCGGTGCAAAACGATTGAAAACGTCAAATATAACGTATTGGTGTCAATTATCGATAGATCGAACGATGCGGGAGCTGCGAAGTGAATCCTTACCTACCGTCGGTGCAAATCGATTGGAAACGTCGAATATCACGTATTCGTGCCAATTATCGATAGAATGAACGATTGCTGGAGCTGGGAAGTGAATCCTTACCTACCGTCGGTGGAAAACGATTGGAAACATCGAATAGCAGGTATTCGTGCCAATTATCGATAGAAAGAACGATTGCGGGAGCTGGGAAGTTAATCCTTACCTACCGTCGATGCAGAACGTTTGGAAACATCGAATATAGCTTATTCGAGCCAATTATCGATAGCAAGAACGATTGCGGGAGCTGGGAAGTTAATCCTTACCTACCGTCGGTGCAAAACGATTGAAAACGTCAAATATAACGTATTCGTGTCAATTATCGATAGAAGGAACGATGCGGGAGCTGCGAAGTGAATCCTTACCTACCGTCGGTGCAGAAGGATTGGAAACATCGAATATCACGTATTCGTGCCAATTATCGATAGCAAGAACGATTGCGGGAGCTGGGAAGTTAATCCTTACCTACGGTCGATGCAAAACGATTGGAAACATCGAATAGCACGTATTCGTACCAATTATCGATAGAAAGAACGATTGCGGGAGCTGGGAAGTGAATCCTTACCTACCGTCGGTGCAGAAGGATTGGAAACATCGAATATCACGTATTCGTGCCAATTATCGATAGAAAGAACGATTGCGGGAGCTGGGAAGTGAATTCTTACCTCCCGTCGATGCAGAAGCATTGGAAACATCGAATATCACGTATTCGTGCCAATTATCGATAGAAAGAACGATTGCGGGAGCTGGGAAGTGAATCCTTACCTCCCGTCGATGCAGAACGATTGAAAAAATCGAATATCACGTATTCGTGCCAATTATCGATAGACAGAACGATTGCGGGAGATGGGAGGTGAATCCTTACCTACGGTCGATGCAAAACGATTGGAAAAATCGAATATAACGTATTCGAGCCAATTATCGATAGACAGAACGATTGCGGGAGATGGGAGGTGAATGCTTACCTACGGTCGATGCAAAACGATTGGAAACATCGAATAGCATGTATTCGTGCCAATTATCGATAGAAAGAACGATTGCGGAAGCTGGGAAGTGAAGCCTTACCTCCTGTCGATGCAGAACGATTGGAAACATCGAATATAACGCATTCGAGCCAATTATCGATAGACAGAACGATTGCGGGAGATGGGAGGTAAATCCTTACCTACGATCGATGAAAAACGATTGGAAACATCGAATAGCACGTATTCGTGCGAATTATCGATAGAAAGAACAATTGCGGGAGCTGGGAAGTGAATCCTTACCTACCGTCGGTGCAAAACGATTGGAAACATCGAATAGCACGTATTCGTGCCAATTATCGATAGAAAGAACGATTGTGGGAGCTGGGAAGTGAATCCTTACCTCCCGTCGTTGCAGAACGATTGGAAACATCGAATATAACGCATTCGAGCCAATTATCGATAGACAGAACGATTGCGGGAGATGGGAGGTAAATCCTTACCTACGGTCGATGCAAACCGATTGGAAACATCGAATAGCACGTATTCGTGCCAATTATCGATAGAAAGAACAATTGCCGGAGCTGGGAAGTGAATCCTTACCTATCGTCGATGCAAAACGATTGGAAACATCGAATAGAACGTATTCGTGCCAATTATCGATAGAAGGAACGATGCGGGAGCTGGGAAGTGAATCCTTACGTACCGTCGATGCAAAACGATTGGAAACATCGATTATAACGTATTCGTGCCAATTATCGATAGACACAACGATTGCGGGAGCTGGGAAGTAAATCCTTACCTACCGTCGATGCAAAACGATTGGAAACATCGAATAGCACGTATTCGTGCCAATTATCGATAGAAAAAACGATTGCGGGAGCTGGGAAGTGAATCCTTACCTCCCGTCGATGCAGAACGTTTGGAAACATCGAATATAGCTTATTCGAGCCAATTTTCGATAGAAAGAACGATTGCGGGAGCTGGGAAGTTAATCCTTACCTACCGTCGGTGCAAAACGATTGAAAACGTCGAATATAACGTATTCGTGCCAATTATCGATAGAAAGAACGATTGCGGGAGCTGGGAAGTGAATCCTTACCTACCGTCGGTGCAAAATTATTGGAAACGTCGAATATCACGTATTCGTGCCAATTATCGATAGAAGGAACGATGCGGGAGCTGGGAAGTGAATCCTTACCTACCGTGGGTGCAAAACGATTCGAAACGTCGAATATAACGTATTCGTGCCAATTATCGATAGAAACAACGATTGCGGGAGCTGGGAAGTGAATCCTTACCTATCGTCGATGCAAAACGATTGGAAACATCGAATGGCACGTATTCGTGCCAATTATCGATAGAAAAAACGATTGCGGGAGCTGGGAAGTGAATCCTTACCTACCGTCGGTGCAAAATTATTGGAAACGTCGAATATCACGTATTCGTGCCAATTATCGATAGAAGGAACGATGCGGGAGCTGGGAAGTGAATCCTTACGTACCGTCGATGCAAAACGATTGTAAACATCGATTATAACGTATTCGTGCCAATTATCGATAGAAACAACGATTGCGGGAGCTGGGAAGTAAATCCTTACCTACCGTCGATGCAAAACGATTGGAAACATCGAATAGCACGTATTCGTGCCAATTATCGATAGAAAGAACGATTGCGGGAGTTGGGAAGTGAATCCTTACCTACCGTCGGTGCAAAACGATTGGAAACGTCGAATATAACGTATTCGTGCCAATTATCTATAGAAAGAAGGATTGCGGGAGCTGGGAAGTGAAGCCTTACCTACCGTCGATGCAAACCGATTGGAAACATCGAGTAGCACGTATTCGTGCCAATGTTCGATAGAAAGAACGATTGCGGGAATTGGAAAGTTAATCCTTCCCTACCGTCGGTGCAAAACGATTGGAAACATCGAATAGCGCGTATTCGTGCCAATTGTCGATAGAAAGAACAATTGCGGGAGCTGGGAAGTGAATCCTTACCTCCCGTCGATGCAGAAGGATTGGAAACTTCGAATATAACGTATTCGAGCCAATTATCGATAGACAGCACGATTGCGGGAGCTGGGAAGTGAATCCTTACCTATCGTCGATGCAAAACGATTGGAAACATCGAATAGAACGTATTCGTGCCAATTATCGATAGAAGGAACGATGCGGGAGCGGGGAAGTGAATCCTTACGTACCGTCGATGCAAAACGATTGGAAACATCGATTATAACGTATTCGTGCCAATTATCGATAGAAACAACAATTGCGGGAGCTGGGAAGTGAATCCTTACCTACCGTCGGTGCAAAATTATTGGAAACGTCGAATATCACGTATTCGTGCCAATTATCGATAGAAGGAACGATGCGGGAGCTGGGAAGTGAATCCTTACGTACCGTCGATGCAAAACGATTGGAAACATCGATTATAACGTATTCGTGCCAATTATCGATAGAAACAACGATTGTGGGAGCTGGGAAGTAAATCCTTACCTACCGTCGATGCAAAACGATTGGAAACATCGAATAGCACGTATTCGTGCCAATTATCGATAGAAAGAACGATTGCGGGAGCTGGGAAGTGAATCCTTACCTACCGTCGGTGCAAAATTATTGGAAACGTCGAATACCACGTATTCGTGCCAATTATCGATAGAAGGAACGATGCGGGAGCTGGGAAGTGAATCCTTACCTACCGTCGGTGCAAAACGATTGGAAACGTCGAATATAACGTATTCGTGCCAATTATCGATAGAAACAACGATTGCGGGAGCTGGGAAGTGAATCCTTACCTATCGTCGATGCAAAACGATTGGAAACATCGAATAGCACGTATTCGTGCCAATTATCGATAGAAAGAACGATTGCGGGAGCTGGGAAGGGAATCCTTACCTACCGTCGGTGCAAAATTATTGGAAACGTCGAATATCACGTATTCGTGCCAATTATCGATAGAAGGAACGATGCGGGAGCTGGGAAGTGAATCCTTACGTACCGTCGATGCAAAACGATTGGAAACATCGATTATAACGTATTCGTGCCAATTATCGATAGAAACAACGATTGCGGGAGCTGGGAAGTAAATCCTTACCTACCGTCGATGCAAAACGATTGGAAACATCGAATAGCACGTATTCGTGCCAATTATCGATAGAAAGAACGATTGCGGGAGTTGGGAAGTGAATCCTTACCTACCGTCGGTGCAAAACGATTGGAAACGTCGAATATAACATATTCGTGCCAATTATCTATAGAAAGAAGGATTGCGGGAGCTGGGAAGTGAATCCTTACCTACCGTCGATGCAAACCGATTGGAAACATCGAATAGCACGTATTCGTGCCAATTATCGATAGAAAAAACGATTGCGGGAGCTGGGAAGTGAATCCTTACCTCCCGTCGATGCAGAACGTTTGGAAACATCGAATATAGCTTATTCGAGCCAATTATCAATAGCAAGAACGATTGCGGGAGCTGGGAAGTTAATCCTTACCTACCGTCGGTGCAAAACGATTGAAAACGTCAAATATCACGTATTCGTGCCAATTATCGATAGAAGGAACGATGCGGGAGCTGGCAAGTGAATCCTTACGTACCGTCGATGCAAAACGATTGGAAACATCGATTATAACGTATTCGTGCCCATTATCGATAGAAACAACGATTGCGGGAGCCGGGAAGTGAATCCTTACCTTCCGTCGATGCAAAACGATTGGAACGTTCGATTATAACGTATTCGTGCCAATTATCGATAGAAACAACAATTGCGGGAGCTGGGAAGTGAATCCTTACCTACTGTCGATGCAAAACGATTGGAAACATCGAATAGCACGTATTCGTGCAAATTATCGATAGAATGAACGATTGCGGGAGCTGGGAAGTGAATCCTTACCTACCGTCGGTGCAAAACGATTGGAAACGTCGAATATCACGTATTCGTGCCAATTATCGATAGAAAGAACGATTGCGGGAGCTGGTAAGTGAATCCTTACCTACCGTCGGTGCAAAATTATTGGAAACGTCGAATATCACGTATTCGTGCCAATTATTGATAGAAGGAACGATGCGGGAGCTGGGAAGTGAATCCTTACGTACCGTCGATGCAAAACGATTGGAAACATCGATTATAACGTATTCGTGCCAATTATCGATAGAAACAACGATTGCGGGAGCTGGGAAGTAAATCCTTACCTTCCGTCGATGCAAAACGATTGGAAACATCGAATAGCACGTATTCGTGCCAATTATCGATAGAAAGAACGATTGCGGGAGTTGGGTAGTGAATCCTTACCTACCGTCGGTGCGAAACGATTGGAAACGTCGAATATAACGTATTCGTGCCAATTATCGATAGAATGAACGATTGCTGGAGCTGGGAAGTGAATCCTTACCTACGGTCGGTGCAAAACGATTGGAAACCTCGAATAGCACGTATTCGTGCCAATTATGGATAGAAGGAACGATTGCGGAAGCTAGGAAGTTAATCCTTACCTACCGTCGGTGCAAAACGATTGGAAACGTCGAATATAACGTATTCGTGCCAATTATCTATAGAAAGAAGGATTGCGGGAGCTGGGAAGTGAATCCTTACCTACCGTCGATGCAAACCGATTGGAAACATCGAATAGCACGTATTCGTGCCAATTATCGATAGAAAAAACGATTGCGGGAGCTGGGAAGTGAATCCTTACCTCCCGTCGATGCAGAACGTTTGGAAACATCGAATATAGCTTATTCGAGCCAATTATCGATAGCAAGAACGATTGCGGGAGCTGGGAAGTTAATCCTTACCTACCGTCGGTGCAAAACGATTGAAAACGTCAAATATAACGTATTGGTGTCAATTATCGATAGATCGAACGATGCGGGAGCTGCGAAGTGAATCCTTACCTACCGTCGGTGCAAATCGATTGGAAACGTCGAATATCACGTATTCGTGCCATTTATCGATAGAATGAACGATTGCTGGAGCTGGGAAGTGAATCCTTACCTACCGTCAGTGGAAAACGATTGGAAACATCGAATAGCAGGTATTCGTGCCAATTATCGATAGAAAGAACGATTGCGGGAGCTGGGAAGTTAATCCTTACCTACCGTCGATGCAGAACGTTTGGAAACATCGAATATAGCTTATTCGAGCCAATTATCGATAGCAAGAACGATTGCGGGAGCTGGGAAGTTAATCCTTACCTACCGTCGGTGCAAAACGATTGAAAACGTCAAATATAACGTATTCGTGTCAATTATCGATAGAAGGAACGATGCGGGAGCTGCGAAGTGAATCCTTACCTACCGTCGGTGCAGAAGGATTGGAAACATCGAATATCACGTATTCGTGCCAATTATCGATAGCAAGAACGATTGCGGGAGCTGGGAAGTTAATCCTTACCTACGGTCGATGCAAAACGATTGGAAACATCGAATAGCACGTATTCGTACCAATTATCGATAGAAAGAACGATTGCGGGAGCTGGGAAGTGAATCCTTACCTACCGTCGGTGCAGAAGGATTGGAAACATCGAATATCACGTATTCGTGCCAATTATCGATAGAAAGAACGATTGCGGGAGCTGGGAAGTGAATTCTTACCTCCCGTCGATGCAGAAGCATTGGAAACATCGAATATCACGTATTCGTGCCAATTATCGATAGAAAGAACGATTGCGGGAGCTGGGAAGTGAATCCTTACCTCCCGTCGATGCAGAACGATTGAAAAAATCGAATATCACGTATTCGTGCCAATTATCGATAGACAGAACGATTGCGGGAGATGGGAGGTGAATCCTTACCTACGGTCGATGCAAAACGATTGGAAAAATCGAATATAACGTATTCGAGCCAATTATCGATAGACAGAACGATTGCGGGAGATGGGAGGTGAATGCTTACCTACGGTCGATGCAAAACGATTGGAAACATCGAATAGCATGTATTCGTGCCAATTATCGATAGAAAGAACGATTGCGGAAGCTGGGAAGTGAAGCCTTACCTCCCGTCGATGCAGAACGATTGGAAACATCGAATATAACGCATTCGAGCCAATTATCGATAGACAGAACGATTGCGGGAGATGGGAGGTAAATCCTTACCTACGATCGATGAAAAACGATTGGAAACATCGAATAGCACGTATTCGTGCGAATTATCGATAGAAAGAACAATTGCGGGAGCTGGGAAGTGAATCCTTACCTACCGTCGGTGCAAAACGATTGGAAACATCGAATAGCACGTATTCGTGCCAATTATCGATAGAAAGAACGATTGTGGGAGCTGGGAAGTGAATCCTTACCTCCCGTCGTTGCAGAACGATTGGAAACATCGAATATAACGCATTCGAGCCAATTATCGATAGACAGAACGATTGCGGGAGATGGGAGGTAAATCCTTACCTACGGTCGATGCAAACCGATTGGAAACATCGAATAGCACGTATTCGTGCCAATTATCGATAGAAAGAACAATTGCCGGAGCTGGGAAGTGAATCCTTACCTTCCGTCGATGCAGAAGGATTGGAAACATCGAATATAACGTATTCGAGCCAATTATCGATAGAAAGAACGTTTGCGGGAGCTGGGAAGTTAATCCTTACCTACGGTCGATGCAAAACGATTGGAAACGTCGAATATCACGTATTCGTGCCAATTATCGATAGACAGAACGATTGCGCGAGATGCGAGGTGAATCCTTACCTACGGTCGATGCAAAACGATTGGAAACATCGAATATCACGTATTCGTGCCAATTATCGATAGAAAGAACGATTGCGGGAGCTGGGAAGTGAATCCTTACGTACCGTCGATGCAAAACGATTGGAAACATCGATTATAACGTATTCGTGCCAATTATCGATAGAAACAACGATTGCGCGAGCTGGGAAGTAAATCCTTACCTACCGTCGATGCAAAACGATTGGAAACATCGAATAGCACGTATTCGTGCCAATTATCGATAGAAAGAACGATTGCGGGAGTTGGGAAGTGAATCCTTACCTACCGTCGGTGCAAAACGATTGGAAACGTCGAATATAACATATTCGTGCCAATTATCTATAGAAAGAAGGATTGCGGGAGCTGGGAAGTGAATCCTTACCTACCGTCGATGCAAACCGATTGGAAACATCGAATAGCACGTATTCGTGCCAATTATCGATAGAAAAAACGATTGCGGGAGCTGGGAAGTGAATCCTTACCTCCCGTCGATGCAGAACGTTTGGAAACATCGAATATAGCTTATTCGAGCCAATTATCAATAGCAAGAACGATTGCGGGAGCTGGGAAGTTAATCCTTACCTACCGTCGGTGCAAAACGATTGAAAACGTCAAATATCACGTATTCGTGCCAATTATCGATAGAAGGAACGATGCGGGAGCTGGCAAGTGAATCCTTACGTACCGTCGATGCAAAACGATTGGAAACATCGATTATAACGTATTCGTGCCCATTATCGATAGAAACAACGATTGCGGGAGCCGGGAAGTGAATCCTTACCTTCCGTCGATGCAAAACGATTGGAACGTTCGATTATAACGTATTCGTGCCAATTATCGATAGAAACAACAATTGCGGGAGCTGGGAAGTGAATCCTTACCTACTGTCGATGCAAAACGATTGGAAACATCGAATAGCACGTATTCGTGCCAATTATCGATAGACAGAACGATTGCGGGAGCTGGGAAGTGAATTCCTCCCTACCGTCGGTGCAAAACGATTGGAAACATCGAATAGCACGTATTCGTGCCAATTATCGATAGAAAGAACGATTGCGGGAGCTGGGAAGTGAATCCTTACCTCCCGTCGAAACAGAACGATTGGAAACATCGAATATAACGTATTCGAGCCAATTATCGATAGAAAGAACAATTGCGGGAGCTGGGAAGTGAATCCTTACCTCCCGTCGATGCAGAACGATTGGAAACATCGAATATAACGTATTCGAGCCAATTATCAATAGACAGAACGATTGCGGGAGATGGGAGGTGAATCCTTACCTACGGTCGATGCAAAACGATTGGAAACATCGAATAGCACGTATTCGTACCAATTATCGATAGAAAGAACAATTGCGGGAGCTGGGAAGTGAATCCTTACCTTCCGTCGATGCAGAAGGATTGGAAACATCGAATATAACGTATTCGAGCCAATTATCGATAGAAAGAACGTTTGCGGGAGCTGGGAAGTTAATCCTTACCTACCGTCGGTGCACAACGATTGGAAACGTCGAATATCACGTATTCGTGCCAATTATCGATAGACAGAACGATTGCGCGAGATGGGAGGTGAATCCTTACCTACGGTCGATGCAAAACGATTGGAAACATCGATTATAACGTATTCGAGCCAATTATCGATAGACAGAACGATTGTGGGAGATGGGAGGTGAATCCTTACCTACGGTCGATGCAAAACGATTGGAAACATCGATTATAACGTATTCGTGCCAATTATCGATAGAAACGACGATTGCGGGAGCTGGGAAGTGAATCCTTACCTACCGTCGGTGCAAAACGATTGGAAACATCGAATAGCACATATTCGTGCCAATTATCGATAGAAAGAACGATTGCGGGAGCTGGGAAGTGAATCCTTACTTCCCGTCGATGCAGAACGATTGGAAACATCGAATATAACGTATTGGAGCCAATTATCGATAGACAGAACGATTGCGGGAGATAGGAGGTGAATCCTTACCTACGATCGATGCAAAATGATTGGAATCATCGAATAGCACGTATTCGTGCCAATTATCGATAGAAAGAACAATTGCGGGAGCTGCGAAGTGAATCCTTACCTACCGTCGGTGCAAAACGATTGGAAACGTCCAATATCACGTATTCGTGCGAATTATCGATAGACAGAACGATTGCGGGAGATGGGAGGTGAATCCTTACCTCCCGTCGATGCAGAACGATTGGAAACATCGAATATAACGTATTCGAGCCAATTATAGATAGACAGAACGATTGCGGGAGATGGGAGGTGAATCCTTACCCACGGTCGATGGAAAACGATTGGAAAAATCGAATATAACGTATTCGAGCCAATTATCGATAGAAAGAACGATTGCGGGAGCTGGGAAGTGAATCCTTTCCTCCCGTCGATGCAGAAGGATTGGAAACATCAAATATCACGTACTCGTGCCAATTACCGACAGAAAGAACGATTGCGTGGGCTGGGAAGTGAATCCTTACCTACCGTCGATGCAGAACGATGGGAAACATCGAATAGCACGTATTCGTGCCAATTATCGATAGAAAGCACGATTGCGGGAGCTGGGAAGTGAATCCTTCCCTACCGTCGGTGCAAAACGATTGGAAACATCGAATAGCACGTATTCGTGCCAATTATCGATAGAAAGAACGATTGCGGGAGCTGGGAAGTGAATCCTTACCTCCCGTCGATGCAGAACGATTGGAAACATCGAATATAACGCATTCGAGCCAATTATCGATAGACAGAACGATTGCGGGAGATGGGAGGTAAATCCTTACCTACGGTCGATGCAAACCGATTGGAAACATCGAATAGCACGTATTCGTGCCAATTATCGATAGAAAGAACAATTGCGGGAGCTGGGAAGTGAATCCTTACGTACCGTCGATGCAAAACGATTGGAAACATCGATTATAACGTATTCGTGCCAATTATCGATAGAAACAACGATTGCGGGAGCTGCGAATTGAATCCTTACCTACCGTCGGTGCAAAACGATTGGAAACGTCCAATATCACGTATTCGTGCGAATTATCGATAGAAAGAACGATTGCGGGAGCTGGGAAGTGAATCCTTTCCTCCCGTCGATGCAGAAGGATTGGAAACATCAAATATCACGTACTCGTGCCAATTACCGACAGAAAGAACGATTGCGTGGGCTGGGAAGTGAATCCTTACCTACCGTCGATGCAGAACGATGGGAAACATCGAATAGCACGTATTCGTACCAATTATCGATAGAAAGAACAATTGCGGGAGCTGGGAAGTGAATCCTTACGTACCGTCGATGCAAAACGATTGGAAACATCGATTATAACGTATTCGTGCCAATTATCGATAGAAACAACGATTGCGGGAGCTGCGAATTGAATCCTTACCTACCGTCGGTGCAAAACGATTGGAAACGTCCAATATCACGTATTCGTGCGAATTATCGATAGAAAGAACGATTGCGGGAGCTGGGAAGTGAATCCTTACCTCCCGTCGATGCAGAACGATTGGAAACATCGAATATAACGTATTCGAGCCAATTATCGATAGACAGAACGATTGCGGGAGATGGGAGGTGAATCCTTACCTACGGTCGATGCAAAACGATTGGAAACATCGAATAGCACGTATTCGTGCCAATTATCGATAGAAAGAACGATTGCGGGAGCTGGGAAGTGAATCCTTACCTCCCGTCGATGCAGAACGATTGGAAACATCGAATATAACGCATTCGAGCCAATTATCGATAGACAGAACGATTGCGGGAGATGGGAGGTAAATCCTTACCTACGGTCGATGCAAACCGATTGGAAACATCGAATAGCACGTATTCGTGCCAATTATCGATAGAAAGAACAATTGCGGGAGCTGGGAAGTGAATCCTTACGTACCGTCGATGCAAAACGATTGAAAACATCGATTATAACGTATTCGTGCCAATTATCGATAGAAACAACGATTGCGGGAGCTGCGAAGTGAATCCTTACCTACGGTCGATGCAAAACGATTGGAAACATCGAATAGCACGTATTCGTGCCAATTATCGATAGAAAGAACGATTGCGGGAGCTGGGAAGTGAATCCTTCCCTACCGTCGGTGCAAAACGATTGGAAACATCGAATAGCACGTATTCGAGCCAATTATCGATAGAAAGAACGATTGCGGGAGCTGCGAAGTGAATCCTTACCTACCGTCGGTGCAAAACGATTGGAAACGTCGAATATAACGTATTCGTGCGAATTATCGATAGACAGAACGATTGCGGGAGATGGGAGGTCAATCCTTACCTCCCGTCGATGCAGAACGATTGGAAACATCGAATATAACGTATTCGAGCCAATTATAGATAGACAGAACGATTGCGGGAGATGGGAGGTGAATCCTTACCTACGGTCGATGGAAAACGATTGGAAAAATCGAATATAACGTATTCGAGCCAATTATCGATAGACAGAACGATTGCGGGAGATGGGAGCTGAATCCTTACCTACGGTCGATGCAAAACGATTGGAAACATCGAATAGCACGTATTCGTGCCAATTATCGATAGAAAGAACGATTGCGGGAGCTGGGAAGTGAATCCTTTCCTCCCGTCGATGCAGAAGGATTGGAAACATCAAATATCACGTACTCGTGCCAATTACCGACAGAAAGAACGATTGCGTGGGCTGGGAAGTGAATCCTTACCTACCGTCGATGCAGAACGATGGGAAACATCGAATAGCACGTATTCGTGCCAATTATCGATAGAAAGAACAATTGCGGGAGCTGGGAAGTGAATCCTTACCTCCCGTCGATGCAGAACGATTGGAAACATCGAATATAACGTATTCGAGCCAATTATCGATAGACAGAACGATTGCGGGAGATGGGAGGTGAATCCTTACCTACGGTCGATGCAAAACGATTGGAAACATCGAATATCACGTATTCGTGCCAATTATCGATAGAAAGAACGATTGCGGGAGCTGGGAAGTGAATCCTTCCCTACCGTCGGTGCAAAACGATTGGAAACATCGAATAGCACGTATTCGTGCCAATTATCGATAGAAAGAACGATTGCGGGAGCTGGGAAGTGAATCCTTACCTCCCGTCGATGCAGACCGATTGGAAACGTCGAATATCACGTATTCGTGCCAATTATCGATAGACAGAACGATTGCGCGAGATGCGAGGTGAATCCTTACCTACGGTCGATGCAAAACGATTGGAAACATCGAAGATCACGTATTCGTGCCAATTATCGATAGAAAGAACGATTGCGGGAGCTGGGAAGTGAATCCTTACCTCCCGTCGATGCAGAACGATTGGAAACATCGAATATAACGTATTCGAGCCAATTATCGATAGACAGAACGATTGCGGGAGATGGGAGGTGAATCATTACCTCCCGTCGATGATGTCACGTTTCAGGTTACTTCCGGAAGAGACATACCGTACGCACGCAGGATGAGGAACGGAAATTGAATGGGGAAGGTGAACGTAGGTTCTCGGGGTCGAATTCAAGATTCGCGCACGCCGAGAGGAAAGGTAAGTAAAGAAAAGGAAGAATCTCGGGGTCGAATGCAAGATTCGCGCACGCCGAGAGGAAAGGTAAATAAAGAAAAGGAAGAATCTCGGGGTCGAATGCAAGATTCGCGCACGCCGAGAGGAAAGGTAAGTAGAGAAAAAGGAAGAATCTCGGGGTCGAATGCAAGATTCGCGCACGCCGAGAGGAAAGGTAAGTAGAGAAAAGGAAGAATCTCGGGGTCGAATGCAAGTTTCGCGCACGCCGAGAGGAAAGGTAAGTAGAGAAAAGGAAGAATCTCGAGGTCGAATGCAAGATTCGGGCACGCCGAGAGGAAAGGTAAGTAAAGGAAAAGGAAGAATCTCGGGGTCGAATGCAAGATTCGCGCACGCCGAGAGGAAAGGTAAGTAAAGGAAAAGGAAGGGAAAGGAAGTTAGGAGTGCCGTACTATTACTGCGGAAGGATTGCTCTGCAGCAATACCAATTCCTCGGATTCCAAACAATATTGAGAAATGCGAACGAAATCTCGTAGGGAACGAAGTAATAAAACGACTCACCGAGCTGCAATGTCGGGTTTGCGATCCTCGGGGAGACTCTTATAATTGCTACCATCGGGTGAGCACCTCGAGTACGTGTCCCGATTGTACTTGCCACCTGTTATTTCGAAGTACTGTTCTGTGCACTCTGCGCACTGAGTTGCTGGACGGATGGAGGAGATTTCGGTGTTGCAGTGTGCACAAATGGAAATGCGCTGGGCTTCCTCGGCAGTGCTCATGTCATGCCAACCTCCTGATTGATATGCTTGCCCTTGTATGGGGGTCAACTGATTGTAACAGTTGATGCAAATTCGGCCCCAGTCGCTAACGTATATTCCTACTGTGGCGATAGTGGAATACCAAATGTCTAGCAGGGGTTTATAAATCTCTGGATAATCAGAGGGAAGGACGCCGTCCCAGGGACCCTGAAATTCCTGGTCCTCCTCTTCTTCGACTTCTTCCCAATTATGGTAAGGGAGCTGCATTCGATAAATAATGCTGTGGTGCTGCGCGAAAGTTTCTTGAGGTTCACTGGTTTATTGTATTTATTAGAATAAGTCAAGAATAGTTCGAAGTTCGTTGAGGTATTTATTGAAATAATCGTGAAATAATTCTATGTTCCTTAAGGTATTTATTGAAATAAATCGTGGAATTATTCTAAGTTCCTTAAGGTATTTATTGAAATAAATCGTGGAATTATTCTAAGTTCCTTAAGGTATTCATTGAAATAAATCGTGAAATTATTCCAAGTTCCTTAAGGTATTTATCGAAATAAATCGTGGCATAATTCTAAGTTCCTTAAGGTATTTATCGAAATAAATCGTGAAATAATTCTATGTTCCTTAAGGTATTCATTGAAATAAATCGTGAAATTATTCTAAGTTCCTTAAGGTATTTATCGAAATAAATCGTGGAATAATTCTATGTTCCTTAAGGTAATTATTGAAATAATTCACTGTATAATTCTAAGATCAAGACCGGTATATCAACGTCCACTGTCACTTGTAGATTGATTCACTGATGTGTAGGCGCTTGCTGCCACTCGAAGACTGAACACTGAAGATTGACTGAAGATTGACTGCTGAAGATTGACTGCTGAAGATTGACTACTGACTATTCAGGTGGTGCCGGCTTATTTATACCCATCTTTGGAATGCGAGGAATGTCTGGTATGCGTGGTATGTCTGGTATGCGTGGTATGCGTGGTATGTTGACTGCTGCTGGAGTCGATTGCTCTGGAATGCCAGTGATCCTCAACCGGCAGGGGTTCTCCATTGTACCGAGATTGGTTAAAATAAATTATATTAGTTAATTACAAGATTGTTATATGGTGAATTCGGATAGGTTGTTTGATGATATCGTTTTGTAATAAAATATTGTAATAAATTGTATTGGTTAATTATGAGTCTTTTGTATTGTAGGTTCGGGTGTGTTATTTGATTTGAACATGTTGCAGCGATATACTCGAGAGGACTCGAAAGGGGTTTTCTTCCTCGTGGAGTGAGGGTTTCTCTTGGGACGCGAAAGGGGTTTCTTCCTCGTGGAGTGAGGGCTTCTCTTGGGACGCGAAAGGGGTTTCTTCCTCGTGGAGTGAGGGCTTCTCTCGAATGTCGTTGTTCTTCGTTTAAGGTAATGGTGTTTTGTGTAGCGATGAGTTGGGATATTTAGAGATTTTATTTGTTTGCAGGTAGTCGGTGATGAGAAGAGAAATATAAGGTGAGTATCTTATGAGAGGAATTTATTTGTTCGAAAGCAGTCGATGATGAGAAATGTAATGTAAGGTAAGTACCTCGTTTGACTAGTGATGGGTTGGAGTAATAAGAGAGTTTATTTGTTCACAGGCAGTCGATGATGAGGAGCGCAACATAAGGTAAGTACCTCGTTTGACTAGTGATGGGTTGGAGTAATAAGAGAGTTCATTTGTTCACAGGCAGTCGATGATGAGAAGCGCAATATAAGGTAATGCGATATGATACAAAAGGGAGTGATATGATACTCAAAAGGGAGTTTTCGGTTCATGCTGGACGTTACACAGCCGCAGGGGCAGTCCAGCGTTCACATCATAGCGGATATAGTAAATAAGGGAAGAAAAATGTGAGCCGACATGCGGCAAAAAATGACGGCACGTCACACCTCCCCCCTTATTTTAAGAAATGCCTGCATTTCTTTAGCGGGAGACGTGGCTTGAACGAAAAATAACCTTTTCCCTTAATCCTGTATTAGCAGGTAAACGATATGCAATGAAATTGTTTTCCCTTATGTGAAGTGAAATTTATGTATGTTTAAGTGAAATGAAATATAAAGAAATATACGTGTATATTTGATTGGTAAATAATTTTGTTCTTTGTATTTTATGAACGAAAAATAAAATGATTATCGATGTTTTATATGGGTAAATAAAGTAAGGTAAGCATAGCATGATAAAAATAAAATAAAAATGGATATATTTTGTGGGCTCAGTAAATGGTGGACGTCGCATTGCCGCAGGGGCAGTCCAGCGATTACATCACAGCTTTATTTTAAATGATTTGTTTTCTTTTTGTGGTTTTCAATTTTTTTGTTATAGTTGTTACGTATGAAGAATACTTGCTATACGTCGCTCTCAACGCGTTTTCGAGCTCGCATCTGTGAAGGGAAAACGCCCTAAAATTCTTCCGTTTAATGTAAACAAATAAAGGGGAGCTTAGTACAAGCACGGTCAGCTGCATCATGACCCAAGACGGGCGTGGCCCGACGACGACTCCTATATTTCCTTATATGGAAAGTTCCAGTGCGCTCCCGCACAATTTGGGACTATATAAACCCATTGGTTTCTATCCTCGTGGGTTCAGAGTAACATAGTCACGAGTAGTGTTACGTCGTGTCACGCTTGTATAGAATCAGTTATATCCAGTGAGATTGGGCTTAGCGCACCTCTCGAATCACAGATTAACCCGTTAGAATCCGCTTGTCCGGTTGAAGTTCTTTCGGCATATTCTAATAGCGGCTCTCAGTCCCCGCATCGCCAATGCGTCAACACCGTGCAAATACTTAGGTAACTTACACACTTTATATATTAATTCATCGCGACAGTAACATTTGTATTTATACCGAAAACTCAGAATACAACTTTATACGTTCACTTATAAATCGAGTAGATTCGTTAAACCTATCTTTACCCCGCAATCCTTGCATATTGGTAACAACGTTCCCACCGATACAACTTTACCAGCTCGAGTTGTATCAAATAATAATTTAGCGTTACGAGGCAACTAACATTTCCTGCGACTACCTGATCTCGCATCAGGTTCGTTCGCACATCTTTATCCAAACAAACAATCTACATATTCCAACCTAGTGGCTCCCCGATTTCGCATCGGGTTCGTCCACGAAACCTAACCCTTCCTACGGCTCCCTGGTTTCGCACAGGTTCGTCCGTGTCCTACGGCTCCCCGATTTCGCATCGGGTTCGTCCGTAAGTCTACCAACCTCCGAACAGCTCCCTGGCAAACGCCAGGTTCGTCTGTGAATAAACCAACCTCCTAGCAGCTCTCCGATTTCGCATCTGGTTCGTCTGTGAACTTCTTCCTAGTGGCTCTCCGATTTCGCATCGGGTTCGTCCACGACGTTTCACCCTCCTGCGGCTCCCCGATTTCGCATCGGGTTCGTCCGCGCTTCTCCCCCCCCCCCTAGAGGCTCCCGGTTTCGCACCGGGTTCGTCCTCGCTCTCAATAATCCTAGCGGCTCCCTGGTTTCGCATCAGGTTCGTCCGCGCACCTTAACTAACAAATTAATAACCATATTCCTGGGTAATATACCCCTCGCCGGCCTCTCGTGCTGCCACACAGCCCGGCTCGTAACATAGTAGGTTAACTTAGGATTAGCAAAAATTAAATTTAGGAATAAGTAATAGTGTTAATAATTAAGTAGGGTAGATATAAGGAAGATTAATATAATATGAATTAAATGTAGGATTAATTAATAAGGTTAAATAATTAAAGTAAATCGTTAAAGTCGAGCAGGATGTCGAGCCACTCAGGCTGCGCCGATTCCTGTTCGACTGGAGGAGCATTTGGGGTATGCGCGTGGGTGAAGTGTATGTCGCACACTTCCAATAATACCGATTCCTCTAAAGCGCCGTGCTCCACTCGGAGGGCGGTGGAGGTGTCCAGCAGTTCAATAACTGGCGGGGGTGGTGGAATCGTCGCCCGTGCGGCAATTTAAACCATTGCCGCCGGTTCCTGTGGGTGATGAACAGGTGGTATACTCACCTGTAGATGTGCCAGGGATCGTCTAAAATGCTCGTCATATTTAAATACAGGACTGATACATACATATACGCCTATATATGAATCTTATTATTTTTGTTTGTTTTCTCTCTCTTTGTTGTTAAATTACGTCCAATAAAAGGTATTAATTTTAATGTAAGTTAAACAAGATATCAATTTTTACGTAAGTGTAATTTTTAGAGTATATAGTGTATAGGTATAAGGGGAGGAGCGATATCCAAGGGGATATCGACACGTAGAATTAAATTGGTGTTTCAAGAATTGTCGTGGGTAAATTTAGTGATACTATCGGTATGTAAAAAAGGGGGAAAAGGGGGAAATGTCGATTTTAAGTGGGTGATTTTTCGCGCTTTGTTCGCATGAATAACCTTGTGTCCGTTATTCCACGAAATCTTTAGGTTGTGCAAGGGAAGTACTTCAATGACCTTGTGCGGGCCAGTGTAATGATCCGCGAATTTACCCTTGCGGCTATTTTTTATTACAAAGACCTCGTCTCCGGCTTGGAAGGTTTCCTCGTTTATACGACGATCGTAATACATTTTGTACCTTTCTTTAGCGCGTTTTAATCTATCCGCGGCGAGATTTTGTAATTCATTAATGCACTCCGTTAATCGCGAGAGGTAACCCCCGTAGGTTTCGTCGTCTGGGGGTTCGTCCAGCCGCTGTTGGGCGGGGACCCGTGCTATTTTTCCGAAGACTAATTCATGTGGAGTATAGCCCGTACCTTCATGGAAACTCGTATTGTAGGAGAATGCCGCGAGATCGGTCCAGCTATCCCAATCGTCGTTTTGACTCACGTACATTTTCAAAAATTCAACTAACACTATATGGGATCTTTCTAAGGATCCATTTGATTGGGGATGGAACGCGGTGGTCTTACATTGCGCGATCCTGAATTTACGGGCAATGGTTTTCATAAACGCGCTGATGAAGTTCGATCCTTGGTCGGTGAGAACGGCTTTTGGTGCGCCAAATCGGCATATTAAATTCTTTATGAAGGCGTCAGCAACTTCCAGGGAGGTGGTGCCCTTCAATGGTGCGCATACAAAGTATTTTGTGAGCAGATCTTGCATCGTTAATATGTATGTATTCCCTGATGGTGATATAGGGAGAGGACCTACTATGTCCATACCGATCTTGTAGAATGCTGCCCCAGGGGTGTCGGTAAAAATCATTGGTTGTCGAGTTTTGACCCGTACTAATTTCTTTTTCTGGCACAGCATGCAACTTTTTATGTATATCCTCACTTGTTGCTTCAATCCTTGCCAGTAATAATTTTGGCGGATTCTTTTTATTGTTTTTGTTACTCCTCTGTGTCCTCCTACGGCTGAAGAGTGGTTGTCTTGAATAATGGGTAACCTTAGAATTGCGTCGGGTATTTGCACCGTTTGCGTGCAAATGGTTAGTTGTAAGTTTTCCTCTATTAGTTTAGAGCGTATTTCGTATATTATTTCTTCCCAGGTGAGGGTTCCAATATGCGGAGTTTTTGCGATGCTTGCTGCTGACAATCGCAATTCTCGTACGACGTCCTTCAATGAATCGGTAGCACTATGGAAGATTCCTCGATCCACTGGGAAGTTGGCTTTCTCCTTGACGACTAGACCAATGACCGTTTTTCCTCTGTGTTTCAGTACGCGTGCTCGCCCGAGCGGGAGGTCTCTTCTAATAGTGAGATCTGCGTACCTTCTTAGATTCTCTCGTCCATTGTCACAGGGGTTGCCATCTGCGGCCAAAAAGATTATTACGGGCCCGTGTTGGACGACCAAGGGGTCCGGACTGACACGAATGGTGCACATGAATTAACTTTCGTAATGTTCGTAAGTGCGTGTCCTGTGCGTGTGGAAACAAGTGCGAATCAGATCGTATCGATCGCCGGGACGTGGCATTTAAATTAAATTTAAATTAGGATAGGTCAGGATCGGTACAATGACCATATGGCAAGACACCGTCGAAGCAGGTAAATTCGCGGTCGAATGGATAAGTTTATTTAACTACCCTTTTCTAACATTAATCATTAATCATCCAAACACTTTTTTCATAATTAATAAAACACTTTATTCGTTTCGGAAAACGAATAAAAGTATGGAACAGTTATTAAACGACTTGTTAATTAAATTGTTATTGATGAATAACGAAAAATTATACACTATTCTTAATGTAAGACGATGGTAATATTTGCCGTATGTTGCCCCTCGATGCACCCGATCTCGGCCGCGCGCAATTGTGACTGAGCTCGGGCTATACGGGCGCTCGCATTGGCCAGTGTTTTTCGTTAATAACTAAAAAACGAAGCTTCAAACAATATTTTGGTCAAGGAAAAAGTTGTTCAGAATCACCTCAGCTACCCCTTTTTTAGAAATACTGCGCGAGTTCCGGGCCACCCTGTATATATTTTATATATGCGCGAGGGCCCGTGATATGGATCACGTTCCAGGTTATTTCCGGAAGAGACATACTGTACGCACGCAGGATGAGGAACGGAAATTGAATGGGGAAGGTGAACGTAGGTTCTCGGGGTCGAATTTAAGATTCGCGCACGCCGAGAGGAAAGGTAAGTAAAGAAAAGGAAGAATCTCGTGGTCGAATGCAAGATTCGCGCACGCCGAGAGGAAAGGTAAGTAAAGAAAAGGAAGAATCTCGGGGTCGAATGCAAGATTCGCGCACGCCGAGAGGAAAGGTAAGTAGAGAAAAGGAAGAATCTCGGGGTCGAATGCAAGATTCGCGCACGCCGAGAGGAAAGGTAAGTAGAGAAAAAGAAAGAATCTCGGGGTCGAATGCAAGATTCGCGCACGCCGAGAGGAAAGGTAAGTAGAGAAAAGGAAGAATCTCGGGGTCGAATGCAAGATTCGCGCACGCCGAGAGGAAAGGTAAGTAGAGAAAAGGAAGAATCTCGGGCTCGAATGCAAGATTCGCGCACGCCGTGAGGAAAGGTAATTAGAGAAAAAGGAAGAATCTCGGGGTCGAATGCAAGATTCGCGCCCGCCGAGAGGAAAGGTAAGTATAGAAAAGGAAGTATCTCGGGGTCGAATGCAAGATTCGCGCACGCCGAGAGGAAAGGTAAGTAAAGGAAAAGGAAGAATCTCGGGGTCGAATGCAAGATTCGCGCACGCCGAGAGGAAAGGTAAGTAAAGGAAAAGGAAGGGAAAGGAAGTTAGGAGTGCCGTACTATTACTGCGGAAGGATTGCTCTGCAGCAATACCAATTCCTCGGATTCCAAACAATATTGAGAAATGCGAACGAAATCTCGTAGGGAACGAAGTAATAAAACGACTCACCGAGCTGCAATGTCGGGTTTGCGATCCTCGGGTAGACACTTATAATTGCTACCATCGGGTGAGCACCTCGAGTACGTGTCCCGATTGTACTTGCCACAGCTCTTCCGCTGTTATTTTGAAGTACTGTTCTGTGCACTCTGCGCACTGAGATGCTGGACGGATGGAGGAGATGTCGGTGTTGCAGTGTGCACAAATGGAAATGCGTTGGGCTTCCTCGGCAGTGCTCATGTCATGCCAACCTCCTGATTGATATGCTTGTCCTTGTATGGGGGTCAACTGATTGTAACAGTTGATGCAAATTCGGCCCCAGTCGCTTACATATATTCCTACTGTGGCGATAGTGGAACACCAAATGTCTAGCAGGGGTTTATAAATCTCTGGATAATCAGAGGGAAGGACGCCGTCCCAGGGACCCTGAAATTCCTGGTCCTCCTCTTCTTCGACTTCTTCCCAATTATGGTAAGGGAGCTGCATTCGATAAATAATGCTGTGGTGCTGCGCCAAAGTTTCTTGAGGTTCACTGGTTTATTGTATTTATTAGAATAAGTCAAGAATATTTCGAAGTTCGTTGAGGTATTTATTGTAATAATCGTGAAATAATTCTATGTTCCTTAAGGTATTTATTGAAATAAATCGTGGAATTATTCTAAGTTCCTTAAGGTATTTATTGAAATAAATCGTGGAATTATTCTAAGTTCCTTAAGGTATTCATTGAAATAAATCGTGAAGTTATTCCAAGTTCCTTAAGGTATTTATTGAAATAAATCGTGAAATTAATCCAAGTTCCTTAAGGTATTTATCGAAATAAATCGTGGCATAATTCTAAGTTCCTTAAGGTATTTATCGAAATAAATCGTGAAATAATTCTATGTTCCTTAAGGTATTCATTGAAATAAATCGTGAAATTATTCCAAGTTCCTTAAGGTATTTATTGAAATAAATCGTGAAATTATTCCAAGTTCCTTAAGGTATTTATCGAAATAAATCGTGGAATAATTCTATGTTCCTTAAGGTAATTATTGAAATAATTCACTGTATAATTCTAAGATCAAGACCGGTATATCAACGTTCACTGTCACTTGTAGATTGATTCACTGATGTGTAGGCGCTTGCTGCCACTCGAAGACTGAACACTGAAGATTGACTGAAGATTGACTGCTGAAGATTGACTACTGAAGATTGACTACTGACTATTCAGGTGGTGCCGGCTTATTTATACCCATCTTTGGAATGCGAGGAATGTCTGGTATGCGTGGTATGTTGACTGCTGCTGGAGTCGATTGCTCTGGAATGCCAGTGATCCTCAACCGGCAGGGGTTCTCCATTGTACCGAGATTGGTTAAAATAAATTATATTAGTTAATTACATGATTGTTATATGGTGAATTCGGATAGGTTGTTTGATGATATCGTTCTGTAATAAAATATTGTAATTAATTGTATTGGTTATTATGAGTCTTTTGTATTGTAGGTTCGGGTGTGTTATTTGATTTGATCATGTTGCAGCGATATACTCGAGAGGACTCGAAAGGGGTTTTCTTCCTCGTGGAGTGAGGGCTTCTCTTGGGACGCAAAAAGGGTTTCTTCCTCGTGGAGTGAGGGCTTCTCTTGGGACGCGAAAGGGGTTTCTTCCTCGTAGAGTGAGGGCTTCTCTTGGGACGCGAAAGGGGTTTCTTCCTCGTGGAGTGAGGGCTTCTCTCGAGTGTCGTTGTTCTTCGTTTAAGGTAATGTTGGTTTGTGTAGCGATGAGTTGGGATATTTAGAGATTTTATTTGTTTGCAGGTAGTCGGTGATGAGAAGAGAAATATAAGGTGAGTATCTTATGAGAGGAATTTATTTGTTCGAAAGCAGTCGATGATGAGAAATGTAATGTAAGGTAAGTACCTCGTTTGACTAGTGATGGGTTGGAGTAATAAGAGAGTTCATTTGTTCACAGGCAGTCGATGATGAGAAGCGCAATATAAGGTAATGCGATATGATACAAAAGGGAGTGATATGATACTCAAAAGGGTGTGACGTGCCGTCATTTTTTGCCGCATGTCGACTCACAGTTTTCTTCCTTTATTTACTATATCCGCTATAATGTGAACGCTGGACTGCCCCTGCGGCTGTGTAACGTCCAGCATGAACCGAAAACCCCCTTTTGAGTATCATATCACTCCCTTTTGTATCATATCGCATTACCTTATATTGCGCTTCTCATCATCGACTGCCTGTGAACAAATGAACTCTCTTATTACTCCAACCCATCACTAGTCAAACGAGGTACTTACCTTATATTGCGCTTCTCATCATCGACTGCCTGCGAACAAATGAACTCTCTTATTACTCCAACCCATCACGAGTCAAACGAGGTACTTACCTTACATTACATTTCTCATCATCGACTGCTTTCGAACAAATAAATTCCTCTCATAAGATACTCACCTTATATTTCTCTTCTCATCACCGACTACCTGCAAACAAATAAAATCTCTAAATATCCCAACTCATCGCTACACAAAACACCATTACCTTAAACGAAGAACAACGACATTCGAGAGAAGCCCTCACTCCACGAGGAAGAAACCCCTTTCGCGTCCCAAGAGAAGCCCTCACTCCACGAGGAAGAAACCCCTTTCGCGTCCCAAGAGAAGCCCTCACTCCACGAGGAAGAAAACCCCTTTCGAGTCCTCTCGAGTATATCGCTGCAACATGATCAAATCAAATAACACACCCGAACCTACAATACAAAAGACTCATAATTAACCAATACAATTTATTACAATATTTTATTACAAAACAATATCATCAAACAACCTATCCGAATTCACCATATAACAATCTTGTAATTTTCTAATATAATTTATTTTAACCAATCTCGGTACAATGGAGAACCCCTGCCGGTTGAGGATCACTGGCATTCCAGAGCAATCGACTCCAGCAGCAGTCAACATACCACGCATACCACGCATACCAGACATACCACGCATACCACGCATACCAGACATACCACGCATACCAGACATACCACGCATACCAGACATTCCTCGCATTCCAAAGATGGGTATAAATAAGCCGGCACCACCTGAATAGTCAGTAGTCAATCTTCAGTAGTCAATCTTCAGCAGTCAATCTTCAGTAGTCAATCTTCAGCAGTTAATCTTCAGTAGTCAATCTTCAGCAGTCAATCTTCAGCAGTCAATCTTCAGTAGTCAATCTTCAGCAGTCAATCTTCAGCAGTCAATCTTCAGTCAATCTTCAGTGTTCAGTCTTCGAGTGGCAGCAAGCGCCTACACATCAGTGAATCAATCTACAAGTGACAGTGAACGTTGATATACCGGTCTTGATCTTAGAATTATACAGTGAATTATTTAAATAATTACCTTAAGGAACACAGAATTATTTCACGATTTATTTCAATGAATACCTTAAGGAACTTAGAATAATTCCACGATTTATTTCAATAAATACCTAAAGGAACTTAGAATAATTCCACGATTTATTTCAATAAATACCTTAAGGAACTTAGAATAATTCCACGATTTATTTCAATAAATACCTTAAGGAACATAGAATTATTTCACGATTATTTCAATAAATACCTCAACGAACTTCGAACTATTCTTGACTTATTCTAATAAATAGAATAAACCAGTGAACCTCAAGAAACTTTCGCGCAGCACCACAGCATTATTTATCGAATGCAGCTCCCTTACGATAATTGGGAAGAAGTCGAAGAAGAGGAGGACCAGGAATTCCAGGGTCCCTGGGACGGCGTCCTTCCCTCTGACTATCCAGAGATTTATAAACCCCTGCTAGACATTTGGTGTTCCACTATCGCCACAGTAGGAATATACGTAAGCGACTGGGGCCGAATTTGCATCAACTGTTACAATCAGTTGACCCCCATACAAGGACAAGCATATCAATAAGGAGGTTGGCATGACATGAGCACTGCCGAGGAAGCCCAGCGCATTTCCATTTGTGCACACTGCAACACCGAAATCTCCTCCATCCCTCCCGCATCTCAGTGCGCAGAGTGCACAGAACAGTACTTCGAAATAACAGCGGAAGAGCTGTGGCAAGTACAATCGGGACACGTACTCGAGGTGCTCACCCGATGGTAGCAATTATAAGTGTCTACCCAAGGAACGCAAACCCGACATTGCAGCTCGGTGAGTCGTTTTATTACTTCGTTCCCTACGAGATTTCGTTCGCAATTTCTCAATATTGTTTGGTATCCGAGGAATTGGTATTGCTGCAGAGCAATCCTTCCGCGGTAATAGTACGGCACTCCTAACTTCCTTTCCCTTCCTTTTCCTTTACTTACCTTTCCTCTCGGCGTGCGCGAATCTTGCATTCGACCCCGAGATTCTTCCTTTTCCTTTACTTACCTTTCCTCTCGGCGTGCGCGAATCTTGCATTCGACCCCGAGATTCTTCCTTTTCTCTACTTACCTTTCCTCTCGGCGTGCGCGAATCTTGCATTCGACCCCGAGATTCTTCCTTTTTCTCTACTTACCTTTCCTCTCGGCGTGCGCGAATCTTGCATTCGACCCCGAGATTCTTCCTTTTCTCTACTTACCTTTCCTCTCGGCGTGCGCGAATCTTGCATTCGACCCCGAGATTCTTCCTTTTCTCTACTTACCTTTCCTCTCGGCGTGCGCGAATCTTGCATTCGACCCCGAGATTCTTCCTTTTTCTCTACTTACCTTTCCTCTCGGCGTGCGCGAATCTTGCATTCGACCCCGAGATTCTTCCTTTTCTCTACTTACCTTTCCTCTCGGCGTGCGCGAATCTTGCATTCGACCCCGAGATTCTTCCTTTTCTCTACTTACCTTTCCTCTCGGCGTGCGCGAATCTTGCATTCGACCCCTTGATTCTTCCTTTTCTCTACTTACCTTTCCTCTCGGCGTGCGCGAATCTTGAATTCGACCCCGAGAACCTACGTTCACCTTCCCCATTCAATTTCCGTTCCTCATCCTGCGTGCGTACAGTATGTCTCTTCCGGAAGTAACATGGAACGTGACATATTAATTGGTGACAGCGGTGGGATCTTCGAAAATTCAATCCCACAATTGCCTTTAAAACGATAAACGAAGATTGAAGCGGTGGGATCTTCGAAAATTCAACCCCACAATCGCTCTCTAAAAACGCCAATTGAAGCTTGAAACGCTTTAATATCAAAATTTTGATACGCGTTCTGAATCACCTACGAATAGATAACCCGCCATATCACAGGCCCTCGCGCATATATAAAATATATACAGGGTGGCCCGGAACTCGCGCAGTATTTTTAAAAAAGGGGTAGCTGAGGTGATTCTGAACAACTTTTTCCTTGACCAAAATATTGTTTGAAGCTTCGTTTTTTAGTTATTAACGAAAAACACTGGCCAATGCGAGCGCCCGTATAGCCCGAGCTCAGTCACAATTGCGCGCGGCCGAGATCGGGTGCATCGAGGGGCAACATACGGCAAATATTACCATCGTCTTACATTAAGAATAGTGTATAATTTTTCGTTATTCATCAATAACAATTTAATTAACAAGTCGTTTAATAACTGTTCCATACTTTTATTCGTTTTCCGAAACGAATAAAGTGTTTTATTAATTATGAAAAAAGTGTTTGGATGATTAATGATTAATGTTAGAAAAGGGTAGTTAAATAAACTTATCCATTCGACCGCGAATTTACCTGCTTCGACGGTGTCTTGCCATATGGTCATTGTACCGATCCTGACCTATCCTAATTTAAATTTAATTTAAATGCCACGTCCCGGCGATCGATACGATCTGATTCGCACTTGTTTCCACACGCACAGGACACGCACTTACGAACATTACGAAAGTTAATGTGTGTGTCATGTGCGTGTGGAAATAAGTGCGAATCAGATCTGTATCGATTGCCGGGACGTGGCATTTAAATTAAATTTAACTTAGGATAGGTCAGGATCGGTACAATGACCATATGGCAAGACACCGTCAAAGCAGGTAAATTCGCGGTCGAATGGATAAGCTTATTTAACTACCCTTTTCTAACATTAATCATTAATCATCCAAACACTTTTTTCATAATTAATAAAACACTTTATTCGTTTCGGAAAACGAATAAAAGTATGGAACAGTTATTAAACGACTTGTTAATTAAATTGTTATTGATGAATAACGAGAAATTATACACTATTCTTAATGTAAGACGATTGTAATATTTGGCGTACGTTGCCCCTCGATGCACCCGATCTCGGCCGCGCGCAATTGTGACTGAGCTCGGGCTATACGGGCGCTCGCATTGGCCAGTGTTTTTCGTTAATAACAAAAAAACGAAGCTTCAAACAATATTTTGGTCAAGGAAAAAGTTGTTCAGAATCACCTCAACTACCCCTTTTTTAAAAATACTGCGCGAGTTCCGGGCCACCCTGTATATACATTTGTTCATCTCGCTCAACCATATTCATAAAATACCATGTCGCTGTACGGTGACGCCGACGGATCAAAACCCCTCGCTACCCCGTCGAGGATGCTAACAGAGCCATCGACGCGTCGACCGCCGCGTTGCACGTTAAAATTGAATCTCCTGCGCGAAAAACAAGCTCAAATCGAAGAGCATTACGAATTATTCACGAACAAACAAATGCGACCTGTTAGTCCAGCCGATGATTTGATGCAGGAAGAACAAACACACCAAACCGCCTCCGGGTTGGAAAACCTCGCAAAACAAATAGCCTGTCTGCAGGACGCAGTGGATGCGCTAACAAGAAAACAGCGCATTAAAACACATTTTGAAACCCCTGCCTCCGGTTACCGCGAAGGAAACCCGCGTTACGACGCGTTTATCGAACCGACAATGTACGGAAAACTTCAGGTCACTCTGAAGGATGCCGTCGAGACGGTACCGCGCTTCGATGGACATAACATGTCGATCCTGCAATTTGCGAGAGCGTGCAGACGAGCTCGAGAAATGATCCCTCCCGCGTCCGAACCTCAGTTAGCGTGCTTATTAAGGAACCGTTTACAAAACCACGCGTACTTGGTCGTGGAGGATTACTGCTTTGATACGGTTGACGCATTCATCGGCAGACTAAAAACAGTGTTCGCCACCGCTAAAACTTCCGATCACTACCGCGGCGAACTAGCTAACATCATAATTGGAAGAAATAAACACATATTGGATTATATTTCAAGAGTAAAATACTTGAAATTCGCCATCACCGACGAAGACGCTGATTATTATCGAAACTCGAGGACGGCGTTATACGACGTCGATCAGCTAGCGTTAAGGTCATTTTTGGACGGACTTCCCCTTTCGATGCGCAGTCAGATGGACCTCACGACATTGATGTCCTTGGATGAGGCATCCGACAGAGCGGTCCGAGTAGCGAAATTGATCGAGCGCAATCGCCACCGATTTATGGGAGAAAGGACACACCGCACTCTATGCCAACTATGCAATCGGGAAGGACACGACGCGCGATCGTGCAGGACCTACCCGACTAATAATCATCCGCCCCTTGCGCGGGTCCCGGGACGATTTAACGAAAGAGGTTTCGACCGTCTACCCCCAACGACGGATCATAATATGCCACGTCGACCAGAGACGCGAACCAGCAACTACTGCGGGAGAATAGGGCACTTGGCCGCGGAATGCCGTAAGAAAATGCGCGATCAGAACATGTCGGGAAACGACCAGCCCCCACGAGATTACAGGGAAGCGCCTCGTGGAATGGGCAGGACAAATGCACACCCGATAAATACATTCCGGCCTACGAACCAACTCCGCCCAGAATCGCCAAGGTGCACCTCTCCCCCTACAACAATGTTCCCTCCATTAACATCCGCAGCCCGCAATTAAACTTTCCCACGGACTTGATGATCGACACGGGAGCAGAGGTAAACCTAATAAAACAATCGTGCATCACGACGCTCTGCGAGATCGACAGGGACAACGTAATCGATTTAATCGGAATCACCGAAAACATGGTGCCCACCCTAGGCACCCTCACAGCAAATTTATTCAACTACCCCGTACAATTTCACGTCGTTGAAGACACTATACCCCTACGCTATCAAGGGTTATTGGGTTCGGGATTCCTAACCGAAAGTGGAGTAACGGTGGATTTCAAAAATAGATGGCTAGCGTTTAATGGCAATTTCGTCCCTTTCAACAAAATCGAGGAAATAACAGTACCCCCGAGAACCAGCGTGGTCGCACAAGCGACAGTTACTAACCCTGAAATCGAGGAAGGATATATTCCACGCATAGACATAGGAGAAGGGCTATACGCAGGACAAGCCCTAGTGCGAAACCAGGATGGCAAGGCAAACATACGAATCATTAACACCAATGAGCAACCGGCGAGTATCCAGATACCCCCAGTCCAGCTGGAAAAATTTGAAGAAGCTCCCACAACGTACCCCCAAGTGAAGCATATCGAGGAAACCGTGACTTCGAAGCAAACCGAAGACACGATGAACCCCAATTCTCAAAAGGGCAACCGGCCCACCCCCCTTAGCGAAACCCTCATAGAAGGAAGAACCCAGCGAAACGGACAAAGGTCCACACCCCTCGGATGCCTAATTGCGGATCAGAAGGTAGCACACCAAATTAACCCCACAGAAGGATTACAAGGGTCCACACCCGCCGAAGCCCCTTACAGGGACGAGCTCACCCAACAAACACGAGTTGCAGAGATACTCGACCTCATATCCCCGAAGGACCTCAATCGGGAAGAAGAAGATCACGTCCGACAACTCGTCAGTAAATACGAAGACGTATTCCACTTGCCCAGCGAACCCCTAGGCCATACGCACGCCATTAGCCACTCCATAGAAACCACAGACTCGATTCCCGTGTTTACTAAACAATACCGCTTCCCTCCTATTCACAAGGAAGAAATCCGTACATAAATGGAGGAACTGCTGAAGAAGGAAATTAACAAACCATCCGTCTCCCCGTACAGTTCGCCTCTCTGGATAGTTCCAAAAAAGCCAGGAGCCGACGGGAAACGAAAATGGAGAATGGTAATGGACTATCGCCAGCTTAATCAAAAAACAGTTCCAGACGCGTACCCGCTCCCAAATATCATAGATATACTTGATCAGCTCGGCAGCGCCAAGTATTTTTCAGTGTTCGATCTTGTTTCTGGTTTTCACCAAATCCCTATGAAACCAGAACACGCGCAGAAAACTGCGTTCTCGGCCCCACACGGGCATTACGAATTCTCAAGAATGCCCTTCGGATTACGCAACGCACCCGCGACGTTCCAGCGACTTATGGATCACGTCCTTTCTGGGCTGCAAGGGTCAGAGATGTTCGTCTACTTAGACGATATTGTTATCTATTGCAGTTCAATTGGTGAACACGAAATCAAATTTCGAAGGCTCGCCAATAGGCTGCGCGAAGCTAACCTAAAATTACAACCCTGTAGATGCCAATTTTTACGAAAAGAAGTGGCGTACCTGGGCCACGACCTCACGCGTAAGACCCGATCCTCAGAAGGTAATCTCCGTCACGAATTATCCTGCACCCCGCACGACAAAAGGTATTAAACAATTCCTAGGATTGACCGGGTATTATAGGCGATTTATCCCAGACTTCTCGAAGGAAGCGCGACCCCTCACGTCACTCCTTAAAAAGGGGACAACCTTCGTTTGGGATGTGCAGCAACAAAAATCCTTCGAGTATCTCAAGGACAAGTTGGTCAGTGAACCTATTTTGCAATTTCCCGACTTCAAAAAAGACTTCCACCTCACGACGGACGCGTCCGATTATGCAGTGGGAGGCGTAATTTCTCAAACTTACGCGGATAAAGAACCCCCCCTTGCATATGCATCTAGACTGCTGTGCCAAGCTGAAGTGAATTACTCAACAATTGAGAAGGAACTCCTTGCAATAGTATACTGCACCAGCCATTTTCGACCATACCTATACGGAAAGAAATTCGTCCTATACACGGATCACCAGCCGTTGGTCTGGCTCCATAGAGTCAAGGATCCAACGTCCCGACTCGTTCGATGGCGGCTAAAACTAGCCGAATTCGACTATGAAATACAATACCAACCGGGGAAATCTAATAAGGTAGCCGACGCGCTGTCCAGTAATCCCCCCGAAAAAACGACAGCAGTCGCCTGTCCTATCCGCCCACGATCGAGTTCCGACTCAGACGCAGAACTATTCCTCGGACCTGAAAATAGGAAACGGCCCAGGTATCATGGACCCGTACATTTGAATTGGGAAACAGGACGAGAAAGCTCTACAGACTCGGACGAACCTATTTTTAGTCACCCCAACCCTCCAAGAAGACCACAACACAAAGATATCTCGGACATGGAACCGACGCCACCGCTACAATCAGTCCGCAATACGCCATCTACCAGCAGAGCTGAACCAGAATTTCAGCCTATCAGTCGAACCGAAATGCATCCAGAAGAAGGAACTGATACGCCTCCTAATCTCCCCGTCAGTATAGACGACGACTCTACAGGAGAATCGGACGATGGCCTCATGGATAGCGACCAACCGGAAACCACTCCGCAAAACCAGAACCACAGCGGCACCATTCGTGTCAGTCCGGACCCCTTGGTCGTCCAACACGGGCCCGTAATAATCTTTTTGGCCGCAGATGGCAACCCCTGTGACAATGGAGGAGAGAATCTAAGAAGGTACGCAGATCTCACTATTAGAAGAGACCTCCCGCTCGGGCGAGCACGCGTACTGAAACACAGAGGAAAAACGGTCATTGGTCTAGTCGTCAAGGAGAAAGCCAACTTCCCAGTGGATCGAGGAATCTTCCATAGTGCTACCGATTCATTGAAGGACGTCGTACGAGAATTGCGATTGTCAGCAGCAAGCATCGCAAAAACTCCGCATATTGGAACCCTCACCTGGGAAGAAATAATATACGAAATACGCTCTAAACTAATAGAGGAAAACTTACAACTAACCATTTGCACGCAAACGGTGCAAATACCCGACGCAATTCTAAGGTTACCCATTATTCAAGACAACCACTCTTCAGCCGTAGGAGGACACAGAGGAGTAACAAAAACAATAAAAAGAATCCGCCAAAATTATTACTGGCAAGGATTGAAGCAACAAGTGAGGATATACATAAAAAGTTGCATGCTGTGCCAGAAAAAGAAATTAGTACGGGTCAAAACTCGACAACCAATAATTTTAACCGACACCCCTGGGGCAGCATTCTACAAGATCGGTATGGACATAGTAGGTGTTCAAGATTTAGCTATGCTCGCATAGCAACAGCGTGCTCGCGTTCCCCTGCTCCCGGCCCTATTGCGCGGCAGCAGGAGCGATCCCTTTCCTCTTACAAAGGAAAGGGGAATTAACTATATATAGAGCCGCGCGAATGCAAAGCTTCCTTCTTACCGCAGTCTTCTTACACTTCTTACCACAGTTCTTCTTCTTTCTAAGTGTAACTTCTCGCCAAGTATTATTTAATCTAAAGCTAAACGACAATCAGTGCAAAGGAAGTAAGGCGATATCATTATCATAAAACATTTATAAAGTGTAATGTAATCTTACAAATTACATTAAAACTACATTAAACCAACTTTGACTCCTTTCAACACTCCATCGCAAACATTGGTCCTTCGAGCCGGATCAATCTGAGTACAAGGATTGATCCTATTACATGGATTAATCTAATTACACAGGTTAATCTCATTACGCGGATTAGTCTTATTACACGGATTAATCGAATCACGCGGATAAGTGGAGAAACAGTCGCACAGTGAATTAATCGCGAAATTAAAACAATATTCGCAGTTAATACCAACGGGCACACGAACAGTGATAGTTCATAAAAACAAGGTCGAACTACATCGAACGTTCGGCTTCAACCCGTCCGGTGTGTATCGAACTTTTTTCATCGACCTTCTCGGTGAGTGCATTGGCTTTCTTTGGTGTACTGAACGGCTACGAGTGCGGGAAAAAGGCCACAATACAGTCAACCTTTACAGTCGCCATGGAAAAGTGTACGGACAAACAACTATCGTTATACCACCGGATAAGCCGAACCGTAGACAATATGAAGAAATTGGGTGCCGCGAAAATAACCAAAGGAGTCTTGGTTTCGCGACTGGACTTACTCGAAAAAAACTGGAACGCATTTACGGAAGGACACGACCAACTGCTGGATGTCGTGACCGTGGAAACTAAAACTCTCCCTTACTTCCAAACAGACTACTTGGCTCTGTGCGAAGAAGCCTATCTGGTTCAGAAAGCTACACTGCTGGACCAGATAGAACAAAAAACTGGAAATTCTAATTTCCCATTGACTCCCTCCGCGCCGCGATCTCTGCCTAAAATCAAACTGCCCCACTTCTCGGGCGACTACCGAGAATGGGCAAGCTTCCGGGACTTATTTAAATCACTCGTCATTGAAAATAAGACGATCACCGAAGTGGAGCGGCTTCATTACTTGAAAACCAGCTTATCAGGCGAGCCGGCTTTGCTTATACAAAATGTCCCGCTTACGGAAGTTAGCTTCAGCGGCGCGTGGAAGTCAATAACTGATCGCTACGAGAATCTGAGACTACAAATCAGTTCTCAACTAGCCGCCCTCGCTGCTCTCCCGCCGATGGAACGAGAAGCAGCACAATACTTAAAACCGCTCTTGAACGGAAGCCTGGATGCCGTTCAAGCACTGCAAGCTCTGGGCCGACCGGTCCAGCACTGGGACGATTGGCTGGGGTTCATAACTGTTAATAAACTGGAGTCCGAGACTCGGATGGCGTGGGAGACGTCTATAGGCGCCTCCACCGACCCTCCAACGTTCGACCAGCTACACACGTTCCTCAACGCTCGTCTGCGCGCGCTGGAAGCGATGGAGGATCCCTCCGCCAACAATTCTTCTTCGCCTGCACCGCCGGAACACCTAAAATCAAAGGCAAGCTCAACGAAGTTCAAGGCCCACACGACATCGCGGATGGAAGGGAGCATCTCAAGATGCCCTTTGTGCACGGAGGATCATTTCGTCCTATACTGCTCTACTTTCAAACGGATGTCACCGGCAGAACGAAAACAAGTGGTTGCGGACCACAACTTGTGCTTTAATTGCCTACGTAAACATCCTCTGCGATCGTGTAAGTCAGCGAGACGCTGCCAGCTGTGCGTGGGTAAGCATCATACGTCACTTCATTTAAAGTCCGAACAAATTTCTTCGCGACAAATTGCTCAACAGGATCGTGTAGCGGAAGCGAGAACGGCGCACTGCGCGCCAGTCTCCTGGTCAAATTCGCAGAATCGGCCATCAATATTACTTGCTACTGCTAAAATACTGCTAGAGACGGGTCGGGGTGATAAACTTGCCGTGCGCGCGTTAATTGATCCGTGTTCCGAAATATCCCTGATAGAGGAAAATCTAGTTCAATCGTTTGGGTTACATCGGAGCGCGGCGCGCTTCCCGGTCTTGGGCGTCGGGGAAGCCGGGGTGTGCACGAGGGGAAGAGTGACGATGAATTTCTCCTCAATTCATAACCCCTCCGAACGAATTTCCACTACCGCGTACGTATTGCCGCGGCTGTCGGCTTACAGCCCCACTCGTTTCCCTACTGCTCAGCTCTCCGTCTCTCACTTACGAAATTTGGAACTGGCCGATCCTGATTTCTCCTCTGCTGAGCGGGTTGTTATCATTCTAGGCGCGGATGTTTATGCCGACATTATTCTGGAAGGTCTGCGAAAAGGTCCGCGTAATACTCCAATTGCTCAATTCACCTCACTCGGGTGGATTATTACTGGTGATTGCAATTCGTTGATGAACTCCGAATCTGCTAAAAATCGGAGCATCACGGTGCAATATTCTTCACTAGGGGACAATCTGTCCACACTCCTAGAACGCTTCTGGTTGCTTGAGGAGGTCACTACGCCTTCTCATACACTCACAGCCGAAGAGCGAATCTGTGAACAACATTTCCGCTCTTCGCACTCGCGCGATTACTCTGGCAGGTACCAAGTACGATTGCCCTTCTGCAAACCTCCCTCTGAATTGGGAAATTCTTTACCAATCGCGCAAACCCTTCTTAATAAACTTGAACGTCGGCTACGACGCACTCCGGAACTCGAAAATCTATACAATTCCTTTTTAAAGGAATATCTACAACTGGGTCATATGGAGCCAGTTCCCTCGGGCGAATTATCCTCTAAGGACTTTTATTATTTGCCGCATCACGAGGTACTTCGAGAATCGAGTTCCACTACTAAATTGCGAGTTGTCTTCAATGCATCGCAAAAAACTACTTCGGGTCTGTCTCTAAACAATATTCTTCATAGTCGTCTTGTTGCCCGAGATTTTTCCCCTACTGCTCCGCTGGCGTAAACACGCAGTGGTATTCTCGGCGGACATCGAAAAGATGTACCGTCAAATCAAACTGGCTCCAGAGGATTGCGACTTCCATCGCATTCTCTGGAGAAAAGATCCGGGTGGACCAACTCTTCATTTCAGACTTCTAACCGTTACTTACGGTACTTCTTGCGCACCGTATTTGGCGGTGCGCACACTGCATCAATTATGCTCCGACGGTCAGGACTCTTATCCGCTGGCCGCGGACTGCTTAAAAAACGATGCCTACGTGGACGACATTGTCTCCGGGGCTGACTCTATTCCTGACGCTCTCCGATTACAAGGAGAGTTAATGGCGTTACTCACGGCGGGCGGTTTCAATTTGCGAAAGTGGTCGTCGAATAAATCGGAACTTCTAAAATCACTTCCCGCTGAAGCTCGCAAGGAGACGTGCGAGCTAGCCTGTAATTTCGATGGGGTATCGTCTCTTCTTGGCCTGAAATGGCAATCCGCTGCCGACACTTTTCTTTTTACGGTGCAGCCTCGAAATTCCGAAGCTGCAGTCGAGGGGCCGTGCCTAGCCGTGCCGGTGTCAGATCATTCTGCTGTCACCAAACGCATCGTTTTTCGAGAGGCGGCGCGACTCTTTGACCCTCTAGGGTTTCTCGCTCCAGTAGTGGCGGCAGCAAAAATCTTCATGCAATCGCTTTGGTTGCTCAATTTAAATTGGGATGATCCACTTCCTCACGCTCAGGCGCAATACTGGTGCAATTACTATAAGCATCTGCCTGCAATTTCCTCTATTCGTATCCCTCGTTGGATCTTCAGCGCCGAGCGCGTTACGCACATGGAACTCCATGGTTTTGCCGACGCCTCGGAACGGGCGTATGCTGCGGTGATATACTTAAGATCCTTGTCGGAAAACGCAGAACCTTTCGTTTCTTTGGTGGCTGCTAAAACTCGCGTTGCCCCACTACGGCAGGTTTCTCTGCGCCGTCTCGAACTTTGCGCGGCCTCACTTCTGACTCGCTTGGTCAAGTCGGTGCTTGACAGTTTAAAGCTGGAGGACTGCGCACTAAATTTATGGTCGGATTCTGCCGTTGTGCTGAGCTGGCTGCAGGGGCACTCCACGAAATGGAAAACCTTTGTAGCCAACCGTGTGGCGGACATTCAAGCGGCCCTTCCGGCCGCCAAGTGGCGACATGTTCGGTCGGCCCTCAATCCGGCTGATATGGCGTCTCGGGGGTTGCTCGGCAGCCAGCTCCAGGAGCAAAAACTCTGGTGGAAGGGACCGCCCTTCCTATCCATATCGGACTATAATTATGACCAGCACTTAGTTGGCCTTAGTTCAACCGACCAGGAGGCTCGCAAACCGCAGGTGAGTTGTCTCGCCGCGACCGCGAGCACGTGTTTCATAACAGAATTAATCGAGCGGTATTCTACGCTATCGCAATTGCTACGCACAGTTGGGTGGTGTCTTCGCGTTCTTATCACTGGCAGGGATCGAGCCTCAGCTCCGCAAGTATCGCCCTACCTAACCTCAAAGGAGTTGAACAAAGCTGAACTTACCTTATTACGTATTTATCAGCAAGCAGTATTTCCGACGGAGATGAAACTGCTGTCACAAGGCAGCCATATAGCACGTGGTCCCTTATCTCGACTGGCGCCATTTGTCGATGACGACGGCTTACTGCGTGTCGGGGGAAGACTAAAGCATTCCCTCCTCAATGACCTGGAGAAACATCCGGTCATTCTACCTTCAAAGGGTCATTTGATTACCCTACTAATTCGTCAAACTCACCATCGGCTGCTCCATGGAGGAATTCAGCTTACGTTGTCTTCATTGCGAAGAAAATACTGGATCCTCGCGGGGCGACGCGCGGTTAAGCGCACGATCGCCTCGTGCACGGTTTGTTGGCGCTGGCGCGCCAAAGCGGCGCACCAGCAAATGGGCTATCTCCCCTCTCCCCGAGTTCTGCCTTCGCGCCCCTTTTCGCACACTGGTGTCGATTATGCAGGGCCCTTCCTTGTCAAAACTTCGTCGGGGAGAGGACATCATACTCGAAAGGCATACGTTTCCTTGTTTGTATGCTTAGCGACGAAAGCGGTTCACATGGAGCTCGTCTCCGATTGCACCACTGCTGCCTTCCTCGCAGCCTTTCGCCGATTTATCTCCCGTCGTGGGACCCCAGCGACGATGTACAGCGACCAAGGGTCAAACTTCATTGGCGCGGATCGCGAGCTACGTCGGCTTTTCTCAGCAGCTCAACTCAGCTGGAAGGAGCTCGCCTGTCGCCTGTCCCAGGAAGGAACGTCGTGGGAATTTAATCCAGCTGCTGCCCCGCACTTCGGTGGTCTCTGGGAGGCCGCCGTCAAGTCGTTGAAGTTCCATCTTCGTCGCGTGACGGGCGAAACACCATTGACATTCGAGGAGTTGTCAACACTCCTCGCTCAGATCGAGGCTTGCCTCAATTCCCGACCGCTGGTGGCGCTTTCCGACGACTTCGACTCCGTCGACGCCCTAACCCCAGCACATTTCTTGGTCGGAGAATCTTTAAATTTAATTCCGGAACCCGCTGTAACGCCACAATCGGTTACCCCTCTTCGCCGATGGCTCCTGGTCCAGAAGATGAGGGACCACTTCTGGGCTCGGTGGTCGAGGGAATATCTCCATCAGCTGCAGTTCAGGGGAAAATGGTTTACCCCGCAGCCGAATGTGAAGATCGGCGATCTGTGCCTGGTCATCAACGAGCTGACGCCACCGGCCCGTTGGCCGCTAGCTCGCGTTACGGCGACACACGCGGGCGACGACGCACGTGTACGAGTCGTTACCGTCCGCACCGCCGCTACCACGCTGACACGACCTATCACTAAAATCTGTTTACTCCCGGCACCTCCGGAAACACTGTTATAACTTTCCTTTCTTCCGGCGCACTGCACTGATCTCCCGTACTTGCTATTTCGCCTCGCACCGCGAGCCGAGGCGGGCGGAATGTTCAAGATTTAGCTATGCTCGCATAGCAACAGCGTGCTCGCGTTCCCCTGCTCCCGGCCCTATTGCGCGGCAGCAGGAGCGATCCCTTTCCTCTTACAAAGGAAAGGGGAATTAACTATATATAGAGCCGCGCGAATGCAAAGCTTCCTTCTTACCGCAGTCTTCTTACACTTCTTACCACAGTTCTTCTTCTTTCTAAGTGTAACTTCTCGCCAAGTATTATTTAATCTAAAGCTAAACGACAATCAGTGCAAAGGAAGTAAGGCGATATCATTATCATAAAACATTTATAAAGTGTAATGTAATCTTACAAATTACATTAAAACTACATTAAACCAACTTTGACTCCTTTCAACACTCCATCGCAAACAGTAGGTCCTCTCCCTATATCACCATCAGGGAATACATACATATTAACGATGCAAGATCTGCTCACAAAATACTTTGTATGCGCACCATTGAAGGGCACCACCTCCCTGGAAGTTGCTGACGCCTTCATAAAGAATTTAATATGCCGATTTGGCGCACCAAAAGCCGTTCTCACCGACCAAGGATCGAACTTCATCAGCGCGTTTATGAAAACCATTGCCCGTAAATTCAGGATCGCGCAACGTAAGACCACCGCGTTCCATCCCCAATCAAATGGATCCTTAGAAAGATCCCAAATAGTGTTAGTTGAATTTTTGAAAATGTACGTGAGTCAAAACGACGATTGGGATAGCTGGACCGATCTCGCGGCATTCTCCTACAATACGAGTTTCCCTGAAGGTACGGGCTATACTCCACCTGAATTAGTCTTCGGAAAAATAGCACGGGTCTCCGCCCAACAGCGGCTGGACGAACCCCCAGACGACGAAACCTACGGGGGTTACCTCTCGCGATTAACGGAGTGCATTAATGAATTACAAAATCTCGCCGCGGATAGATTAAAACGCGCTAAAGAAAGGTACAAAATGTATTACGATCGTCGTATAAACGAGGAAACCTTCCAAGCCGGAGACGAGGTCTTTGTAATAAAAAATAGCCGCAAGGGTAAATTCGCGGATCATTACACTGGCCCGCACAAGGTCATTGAAGTACTTCCCTTGCACAACCTAAAGATTTCGTGGAATAACGGACACAAGGTTATTCATGCGAACAAAGCGCGAAAAATCACCCACTTAAAATCGACATTTCCCCCTTTTCCCCCTTTTTTACATACCGATAGTATCACTAAATTTACCCACGACAATTCTTGAAACACCAATTTAATTCTACGTGTCGATATCCCCTTGGATATCGCCCCTCCCCCTTACCACTCTTCATCACAGTCTCGCACTTGCGAAAATTTAACATAACTTATCAACACGCGTCGATATCCCTTCGGATATCGCTCCTCCCCTTATACCTATACACTATATACTCTAAAAATTACACTTACGTAAAAATTGATATCTTGTTTAACTTACATTAAAATTAATACCTTTTATTGGATGTAATTTAACAACAAAGAGAGAGAATACAAACAAAAATAATAAGATTCATATATAGGCGTATATGTATGTATCAGTCATGTAAATATAACTTAGGATTACGAAGTGAAACGAATGTATATACATATATAGTTGTGTTAAACCTTAGCCAACCCGCCACACTAATAATATTTCGATAAAAGTCACAATAGGTTGAGATCCACTGCAGAAATACGCGACATTCCTGGCATACCAAAATTCTTAGCATTCCTAGCATACTAACATTCTTCGCATTCCAACTCTCCTATAAGTACGAGTCCGCGCCACGTGTTCCACCATTCGAATACAACCATGCCCGGAAGTAACCGCAACAGAAAACGGTGCAAGGCTGCCGGCACTTATTGCCGCGCAGCCAGGAAGGAAATTCCACGGTTAAAACGCCGCAAGGCGCTCCCTAAGATTCTAGTGGACGAAATCTTGCCGCCCACAAGAGGAATTTCGTTTGTGGGGACCCCGGCCAACGCGGAAGCCCCGGTCAAGGAATCGCCCACGAAAACCGCCCCCGTACCGACCGCGGAACAGGCGAAAACCGAGACTCGCGTGGAAGTTGTAAGTGACACCTGCACAATTATAACTTACCACGAAGGCGACGCAGCCACCGCCGTCGACGAGCATTTTAGACGATCCCTGGCACATCTACAGGTGGCAGTGGTTCAAATTGCCGCACGGGCGACGATTCCACCACCCCCGCCAGTTATTGAACTGCTGGACACCTCCACCGCCCTCCGAGTGGAGCACGGCGCTTTAGAAGCATCAGTATTATTGGAAGTGTGCGACATACACTTCACCCCCGCATACCCCAAATGCTCCTCCAGTCGAGCAGGAATCGGCGCAGCCTGAGTGGCTCGACATCCTGTTCGACTTTAACGATTTACTTTAATTATTTAACCTTATTAATTAATCCTACATTTAATTCATATTATATTAATCTTCCTTATATCTACCCTACTTAATTATTAACACTATTACTTATTCCTAAATTTAATTTTTGCTAAGCCTAAGTTAACCTACTATAACAAAAAAATTGAAAAACACAAAAAGAAAACAAATCATTTAAAACCAAGCTGTGATGTAATCGCTGGACTGCCCCTGCAGCAATGACGTCCACCATTTACTGAGCCCACAAAATACATCCATTTTTATTTTATTTTTATCATGCAATGCTTACCATACTTTATTTACCCATATAAAACATCGATATTCATTTTATTTTTCGTTCATAAAATACAAAGAACAAAATTATTTACCAATCAAATATACACGTATATTTCTTTATATTTCATTTCACTTAAAGATACATAAATTTCACTTCACATATGGGAAAACAATTTCATTGCATATCGTTTACCTGCTACTAATACAGGATTAAGGGAAAAGGTTATTTTTCGTTCAAGCCACGTCTCCCGCTAAAGAAATGCAGGCATTTCTTAAAATAAGGGGGGAGGTGTGACGTGCCGTCATTTTTTGCCGCATGTCGGCTCACATTTTTCTTCCTTTATTTACTATATCCGCTATGATGTGAACGCTGGACTGCCCCTGCGGCTGTGTAACGTCCAGCATGAACCGAAAACCCTCTTTTGAGTATCATATCACTCCCTTTTGTATCATATCGCATTACCTTATATTGCGCTTCTCATCATCGACTGCCTGTGAACAAATGAACTCTCTTATTACTCCAACCCATCACTAGTCAAACGAGGTACTTACCTCATATTGCGCTTCTCATCATCGACTGCCTGTGAACAAATGAACTCTCTTATTACTCCAACCCATCACTAGTCAAACGAGGTACTTACCTTATGTTGCGCTTCTCATCATCGACTGCCTGTGAACAAATAAACTCTCTTATTACTCCAACCCATCACTAGTCAAACGAGGTACTTACATTACATTTCTCATCATCGACTGCTTTCGAACAAATAAACTCCTCTCATAAGATACTCACCTTATATTTCTCTTCTCATCACCGACTACCTGCAAACAAATAAAATCTCTAAATATCCCAACTCATCGCTACACAAAACACCATTACCTTAAACGAAGAACAACGACAATCGAGAGAAGCCCTCACTCCACGAGGAAGAAACCCCTTTCGCGTCCCAAGAGAAGCCCTCACTCCACGAGGAAGAAACCCCCTTTCGAGTCCTCTCGAGTATATCGCTGCAACATGATCAAATCAAATAACACACCCGAACCTACAATACAAAAGACTCATAATTAACCAATACAATTTATTACAATATTTTATTACAAAACAATATCATCAAACAACCTATCCGAATTCACCATATAACAATCTTGTAATTAACTAATATAATTTATTTTAACCAATCTCGGTACAATGGAGAACCCCTGCCGGTTGAGGATCACTGGCATTCCAGAGCAATCGACTCCAGCAGAAGTCAACATACCACGCATACCAGACATACCACGCATACCAGACATTCCTCGCATTCCAAAGATGGGTATAAATAAGCCGGCACCACCTGAATAGTCAGTAGTCAATCTTCAGCAGTCAATCTTCAGTAGTCAATCTTCAGCAGTCAATCTTCAGTAGTCAATCTTCAGCAGTCAATCTTCAGTAGTCAATCTTCAGCAGTCAATCTTCAGCAGTCAATCTTCAGTAGTCAATCTTTAGCAGTCAATCTTCAGCAGTCAATCTTCAGTCAATCTTCAGTGTTCAGTCTTCGAGTGGCAGCAAGCGCCTACACATCAGTGAATCAATCTACAAGTGACAGTGAACGTTGATATACCGGTCTTGACCTTAGAATTATACAGTGAATTATTTCAATAATTACCTTAAGGAACATAGAATTATTTCACGATTTATTTCGATAAATACCTTAAGGAACTTCGAATAATTCCACGATTTATTTCGATAAATACCTTAAGGAACTTAGAATTATTTCACGATTTATTTCGATAAATACCTTAAGGAACATAGAATAATTTCACGATTTATTTCAATGAATACCTTAAGGAACTTAGAATAATTCCACGATTTATTTCAATAAATACCTTAAGGAACTTAGAATAATTCCACGATTTATTTCAATAAATACCTTAAGGAACATAGAATTATTTCACGATTATTTCAATAAATACCTCAACGAACTTCGAACTATTCTTGACTTATTCTAATAAATACAATAAATCAGTGAACCTCAAGAAACTTTCGCGCAGCACCACAGCATTATTTATCGAATGCAGCTCCCTTACGATAATTGGGAAGAAGTCGAAGAAGAGGAGGACCAGGAATTCCAGGGTCCCTGGGACGGCGTCCTTCCCTCTGATTATCCAGAGATTTATAAACCCCTGCTAGACATTTGGTGTTCCACTATCGCCACAGTAGGAATATACGTAAGCGACTGGGGCCAAATTTGCATCAACTGTTACAATCAGTTGACCCCCATACAAGGACAAGCATATCAATCAGGAGGTTGGCATGACATGAGCACTGCCGAGGAAGCCCAGCGCATTTCCATTTGTGCACACTGCAACACCGAAATCTCCTCCATCCGCCCCGCATCTCAGTGCGCAGAGTGCACAGAACAGTACTTCGAAATAACAGCGGAAGAGCTGTGGCAAGTACAATCGGGACACGTACTCGAGGTGCTCACCCGATGGTAGCAATTATAAGTGTCTACCCAAGGATCGCAAACCCGACATTGCAGCTCGGTAAGTCGTTTTATTACTTCGTTCCCTACGAGATTTCGTTCGCATTTCTCAATATTGTTTGGAATCCGAGGATTTGGTATTGCTGCAGAGCAATCCTTCCGCAGTAATAGTACGGCACTCCTAACTTCCTTTCCCTTCCTTTTCCTTTACTTACCTTTCCTCTCGGCGTGCGCGAATCTTGCATTCGACCCCGAGATTCTTCCTTTTCCTTTACTTACCTTTCCTCTCGGCGTGCGCGAATCTTGCATTCGACCCCGAGATTCTTCCTTTTCTCTACTTACCTTTCTTCTCGGCGTGCGCGAATCTTGCATTCGACCCGGAGATTCTTCCTTTTTCTCTACTTACCTTTCCTCTCGGCGTGCGCGAATCTTGCATTCGACCCCGAGATTCTTCCTTTTCTCTACTTACCTTTCCTCTCGGCGTGCGCGAATCTTGCATTCGACCCCGAGATTCTTCCTTTTCTCTTCTTACCTTTCCTCTCGGCGTGCGCGAATCTTGCATTCGACCCCGAGATTCTTCCTTTTTCTCTACTTACATTTCCTCTCGGCGTGCGCGAATCTTGCATTCGAACCCGAGATTCTTCCTTTTCTCTACTTACCTTTCCTCTCGGCGTGCGCGAATCTTGCATTCGACCCCGAGCTTCTTCCTTTTCTTTACTTACCTTTCCCCTCGGCGTGCGCGAATCTTGCATTCGACCCCGAGATTCTTCCTTTTCTTTACTTACCTTTCCTCTCGGCGTGCGCGAATCTTGCATTCGACCCCGAGATTCTTCCTTTTCTCTACTTACCTTTCCTCTCGGCGTGCGCGAATCTTGAATTCGACCCCGAGACCCTACGTTCACCTTCCCCATTCAATTTCCGTTCCTCATCCTGCGTGCGTACAGTATGTCTCTTCCGGAAGTAACCTGGAACGTGACAAGGGGGTTTTCGGTTCATGCTGGACGTTACACAGCCGCAGGGGCAGTCCAGCGTTCACATCATAGCGGATATAGTAAATAAGGGAAGAAAAATGTGAGCCGACATGCGGCAAAAAATGACGGCACGTCACAATGCAGAACGATTGGAAACATCGAATAGCACGTATTCGTGCCAATTATCGATAGAAAGAACGATTGCGGGAGCTGGGAAGTTAATCCTTCCTTACCGTCGGTGCAAAACGATTGGAAACATCGAATATAACGTATTCGAGCCAATTATCGATAGACAGCACGATTGCGGGAGATGGGAGGTAAATCCTTACCTACGGTCGATGCAAAACGATTGGAAACATCGAATAGCACGTATTCGTGCCAATTATCGATAGAAAGAACGATTGCGGGAGCTGGGAAGTGAATCCTTACGTACCGTCGATGCAAAACGATTGGAAACATCGATTATAACATATTCGTGCCAATTATCGATAGAAACAACGATTGCGGGAGCTGGGAAGTGAATCCTTACCTATCGTCGATGCAAAACGATTGGAAACATCGAATAGAACGTATTCGTGCCAATTATCGATAGAAAGAACGATTGCGGGAGCTGGGAAGTGAATCCTTACGTACCGTCGATGCAAAACGATTGGAAACATCGATTATAACATATTCGTGCCAATTATCGATAGAAACAACGATTGCGGGAGCTGGGAAGTGAATCCTTACCTATCGTCGATGCAAAACGATTGGAAACATCGAATAGAACGTATTCGTGCCAATTATCGATAGAAAGAACGATTGCGGGAGCTGGGAAGTGAATCCTTACCTACCGTCGGTGCAAAATTATTGGAAACGTCGAATATCACGTATTCGTGCCAATTATCGATAGAAGGAACGATGCGGGAGCTGGGAAGTGAATCCTTACGTACCGTCGATGCAAAACGATTGGAAACATCGATTATAACGTATTCGTGCCAATTATCGATAGAAACAACGATTGCGGGAGCTGGGAAGTGAATCCTTACCTTCCGTCGATGCAAAACGATTGGAACGTTCGATTATAACGTATTCGTGCCAATTATCGATAGAAACAACGATTGCGGGAGCTGGGAAGTGAATCCTTACCTCCCATCGATGCAGATCGATTGGAAACATCGAATATCACTTATTCGTGCCAATTATCGATAGAAAGAACGATTGCGGGAGCTGGGAAGTGAATCCTTACCTACCGTCGATGCAAAACGATTGGAAACATCGATTATAACGTATTCGTGCCAATTATCAATAGAAAGAACGATTGCGGGAGCTGGGAAGTGAATCCTTACATACCGTCGGTGCAAAACGATTGGAAACGTCGAATATCACGTATTCGTGCCAATTATCGATAGATGGAACGATGCGGGAGCTGGGAAGTGAATCCTTACGTACCGTCGATGCAAAACGATTGGAAACGTCGAATATAACGTACTCGTGCCAATTATCGATAGAATGAACGATTGCGTGAGCTGGGAAGTGAATCCTTACCTTCCGTCGATGCAAAACGATTGGAACGTTCGATTATAACGTATTCGTGCCAATGATCGATAGAAACAACGATTGCGGGAGCTGGGAAGTGAATCCTTACCTACCGTCGGTGCAAAACGATTGGAAACATCGAATAGCACGTATTCGTGCCAATTATCGATAGAAACAAGGATTGCGGGAGCTGGGAAGTGAATCCTTACCTACCGTCGATGCAAAACGATTGGAAACATCGAAGAGCACGTATTCGTGCCAATTATCGATAGAAAGAACGATTGCAGGAGCTGGGAAGTGAATCCTTACCCACCGTCGGTGCAAAACGATTGGAAACATCGAATAGCACGTATTCGTGCCAATTATCGATAGAAAGAACGATTGCGGGAGCTGTGAAGTTAATCCTTACCTACCGTCGGTGCAAAACGATTGGAAACGTCGAATATAACGTATTCGTGCCAATTATCGATAGAAAGAACGATTGCGGGAGCTGGGAAGTGAATCGTTACCTACCGTCGATGCAAAACGATTGGAAACATCGATTATAACGTATTCGTGCCAATTATCGATAGAAAAAACGATTGCGGGAGCTGGGAAGTGAATCCTTACCTCCCGTCGATGCAGAACGTTTGGAAACATCGAATATAGCTTAGTCGAGCCAATTATCGATAGAAAGAACGATTGCGGGAGCTGGGAAGTTAATCCTTACCTACCGTCGGTGCAAAACGATTGAAAACGTCGAATATAACGTATTCGTGCCAATTATCGATAGAAAGAACGATTGCGTGGGCTGGGCAGTGAAGCCTTACCTACCGTCGATGCAGAACGATGGGAAACATCGAATATAACGTACTCGTGCCAATTATCGATAGAATGAACGATTGCGTGAGCTGGGAAGTGAATCCTTACCTTCCGTCGATGCAAAACGATTGGAACGTTCGATTATAACGTATTCGTGCCAATTATCGATAGAAACAACGATTGCGGGAGCTGGGAAGTGAATCCTTACCTCCCGTCGATGCAGATCGATTGGAAACATCGAATATCACGTATTCGTGCCAATTATCGATAGAAACAACGATTGCGGGAGCTGGGAAGTAAATCCTTACCTACCGTCGATGCAAAACGATTGAAAACATCGAATAGCACGTATTCGTGCCAATTATCCATAGAAAGAACAATTGCGGGAGCTGGGAAGTGAATCCTTACCTCCCGTCGATGCAGAACGATTGGAAACATCGAATATAACGTATTCGAGCCAATTATCGATAGACAGAACGATTGCGGGAGATGGGAGGTGAATCCTTACCTACGGTCGATGCAAAACGATTGGAAACATCGAATAGCACGTATTCGTGCCAATTATCGATAGAAAGAACGTTTGCGGGAGCTGGGAAGTGAATCCTTACCTACCGTCGGTGCAAAATTTTTGGAAACGTCGAATATCACGTATTCGCGCCAATTATCGATAGAAGGAACGATGCGGGAGCTGGGAAGTGAATCCCTACGTACCGTCGATGCAAAACGATTGGAAACATCGATTATAACGTATTCGTGCCAATTATCGATAGAAACAACGATTGCGGGAGCTGGGAAGTAAATCCTTACCTACCGTCGATGCAAAACGATTGGAAACATCGAATAGCACGTATTCGTGCCAATTATCGATAGAAAGAAAGATTGCGGGAGCTGGGAAGTTAATCCTTACCTACCGTCGGTGCAAAACGATTGGAAACGTCGAATATCACGTATTCGTGCCAATTATCGATAGAAAGAACGACTGCGGGTGCTGGGAAGTGAAACCTTACCTACCGTCGACGCAAAACGATTGGAAACATCGATTATAACGTATTCGTGCCAATTATCGATAGAAACAACCATTGCGGGAGCTGGGAAGTGAATCCTTACCTACCGTCAATGCAAAACGATTGGAAACATCGAAGAGCACGTATTCGTGCCAATTATCGATAGAAAGAACGATTGCAGGAGCTGGGAAGTGAATCCTTACCCACCGTCGGTGCAAAACGATTGGAAACATCGAATAGCACGTATTCGTGCCAATTATCGATAGAAAGAACGATTGCGGGAGCTGTGAAGTTAATCCTTACCTACCGTCGGTGCAAAACGATTGGAAACGTCGAATATAACGTATTCGTGCCAATTATCGATAGAAAGAAGGATTGCGGGAGCTGGGAAGTGAATCCTTACCTACCGTCGATGCAAAACGATTGGAAACATAGAATAGCACGTATTCGTGCCAATTATCGATAGAAAAAACGATTGCGGGAGCTGGGAAGTGAATCCTTACCTCCCGTCGATGCAGAACGTTTGGAAACATCGAATATAGTGTAGTCGAGCCAATTATCGATAGAAAGAACGATTGCGGGAGCTGGGAAGTTAATCCTTACCTACCGTCGATGCAGAACGATGGGAAACATCGAATAGCACGTATTCGTGCCAATTATCCATAGAAAGAACAATTGCGGGAGCTGGGAAGTGAATCCTTACCTCCCGTCGATGCAGAACGATTGGAAACATCGAATATAACGTATTCGAGCCAATTATCGATAGACAGAACGATTGCGGGAGATGGGAGGTGAATCCTTACCTACGGTCGATGCAAAACGATTGGAAACATCGAATAGCACGTATTCGTGCCAATTATCGATAGAAAGAACGTTTGCGGGAGCTGGGAAGTGAATCCTTACCTACCGTCGGTGCAAAATTTTTGGAAACGTCGAATATCACGTATTCGCGCCAATTATCGATAGAAGGAACGATGCGGGAGCTGGGAAGTGAATCCCTACGTACCGTCGATGCAAAACGATTGGAAACATCGATTATAACGTATTCGTGCCAATTATCGATAGAAACAACGATTGCGGGAGCTGGGAAGTAAATCCTTACCTACCGTCGATGCAAAACGATTGGAAACATCGAATAGCACGTATTCGTGCCAATTATCGATAGAAAGAAAGATTGCGGGAGCTGGGAAGTTAATCCTTACCTACCGTCGGTGCAAAACGATTGGAAACGTCGAATATCACGTATTCGTGCCAATTATCGATAGAAAGAACGACTGCGGGTGCTGGGAAGTGAAACCTTACCTACCGTCGACGCAAAACGATTGGAAACATCGATTATAACGTATTCGTGCCAATTATCGATAGAAACAACCATTGCGGGAGCTGGGAAGTGAATCCTTACCTACCGTCAATGCAAAACGATTGGAAACATCGAAGAGCACGTATTCGTGCCAATTATCGATAGAAAGAACGATTGCAGGAGCTGGGAAGTGAATCCTTACCCACCGTCGGTGCAAAACGATTGGAAACATCGAATAGCACGTATTCGTGCCAATTATCGATAGAAAGAACGATTGCGGGAGCTGTGAAGTTAATCCTTACCTACCGTCGGTGCAAAACGATTGGAAACGTCGAATATAACGTATTCGTGCCAATTATCGATAGAAAGAAGGATTGCGGGAGCTGGGAAGTGAATCCTTACCTACCGTCGATGCAAAACGATTGGAAACATAGAATAGCACGTATTCGTGCCAATTATCGATAGAAAAAACGATTGCGGGAGCTGGGAAGTGAATCCTTACCTCCCGTCGATGCAGAACGTTTGGAAACATCGAATATAGTGTAGTCGAGCCAATTATCGATAGAAAGAACGATTGCGGGAGCTGGGAAGTTAATCCTTACCTACCGTCGATGCAGAACGATGGGAAACATCGAATAGCACGTATTCGTGCCAATTATCCATAGAAAGAACAATTGCGGGAGCTGGGAAGTGAATCCTTACCTCCCGTCGATGCAGAACGATTGGAAACATCGAATATAACGTATTCGAGCCAATTATCGATAGACAGAACGATTGCGGGAGATGGGAGGTGAATCCTTACCTACGGTCGATGCAAAACGATTGGAAACATCGAATAGCACGTATTCGTGCCAATTATCGATAGAAAGAACGATTGCGGGAGCTGGGAAGTGAATCCTTACCTACCGTCGGTGCAAAATTTTTGGAAACGTCGAATATCACGTATTCGTGCCAATTATCGATAGAAGGAACGATGCGGGAGCTGGGAAGTGAATCCTTACGTACCGTCGATGCAAAACGATTGGAAACATTGATTATAACGTATTCGTGCCAATTATCGATAGAAACAACGATTGCGGGAGCTGGGAAGTAAATCCTTACCTACCGTCGATGCAAAACGATTGGAAACATCGAATAGCACGTATTCGTTCCAATTATCGATAGAAAGAACGATTGCGGGAGCTGGGAAGTTAATCCTTCCCTACCGTCGGTGCAAAACGATTGGAAACATCGAATAGCACGTATTCGTGCCAATTATCGATAGAAAGAACAATTGCGGGAGCTGGGAAGTGAATCCTTACCTCCCGTCGATGCAGAACGATTGGAAACTTCGAATATAACGTATTCGAGCCAATAATCGATAGACAGCACGATTGCGGGAGATGGGAGGTAAATCCTTACCTACGGTCGATGCAAAACGATTGGAAACATCGAATAGCACGTATTCGTGCCAATTATCGATAGAAAGAACGATTGCGGGAGCTGGGAAGTGAATCCTTACGTACCGTCGATGCAAAACGATTGGAAACATCGATTATAACGTATTCGTGCCAATTATCGATAGAAACAACGATTGCTGGAGCTGGGAAGTGAATCCTTACCTATCGTCGATACAAAACGATTGGAAACATCGAATAGAACGTATTCGTGCCAATTATCGATAGAAAGAACGATTGCGGGAGCTGGTAAGTGAATCCTTACGTACCGTCGATGCAAAACGATTGGAAACATCGATTATAACGTATTCGTGCCAATTATCGATAGAAACAACGATTGCGGGAGCTGGGAAGTGAATCCTTACCTATCGTCGATGCAGAACGATTGGAAACTTCGAATATAACGTATTCGAGCCAATTATCGATAGACAGCACGATTGCGGGAGATGGGAGGTAAATCCTTACTTACGGCCGATGCAAAACGATTGGAAACATCGAATAGCACGTATTCGTGCCAATTATCGATAGAAAGAACGATTGCGTGAGCTGGGAAGTGAATCCTTACGTACCGTCGATGCAAAACGATTGGAAACATCGAATAGCACGTATTCGTGCCAATTATCGATAGAAGGAACGATGCGGGAGCTGGGAAGTGAATCCTTACGTACCGTCGATGCAAAACGATTGGAAACATTGATTATAACGTATTCGTGCCAATTATCGATAGAAACAACGATTGCGGGGGCTGGGAAGTAAATCCTTACCTACCGTCGATGCAAAACGATTGGAAACATCGAATATAACGTATTCGTGCCAATTATCGATAGAAAGAAGGATTGCGGGAGCTGGGAAGTGAATCCTTACCTACCGTCGATGCAAAACGATTGGAAACATAGAATAGCACGTATTCGTGCCAATTATCGATAGAAAAAACGATTGCGGGAGCTGGGAAGTGAATCCTTACCTCCCGTCGATGCAGAACGTTTGGAAACATCGAATATAGATTAGTCGAGCCAATTATCGATAGAAAGAACGATTGCGGGAGCTGGGAAGTTAATCCTTACCTACCGTCGGTGCAAAACGATTGAAAACGTCGAATATAACGTATTCGTGCCAATTATCGATAGAAAGAACGATTGCGGGAGCTGGGAAGTGAATCGTTACCTACCGTCGATGCAAAACGATTGGAAACATCGATTATAACGTATTCGTGCCAATTATCGATAGAAAGAACAATTGCGGGAGCTGGGAAGTGAATCCTTACCTCCCGTCGATGCAGAACGATGGGAAACATCGAATAGCACGTATTCGTGCCAATTATCCATAGAAAGAACAATTGCGGGAGCTGGGAAGTGAATCCTTACCTCCCGTCGATGCAGAACGATTGGAAACATCTAATATAACGTATTCGAGCCAATTATCGATAGACAGAACGATTGCGGGAGATGGGAGGTGAACCCTTACCTACGGTCGATGCAAAACGATTGGAAACATCGAATAGCACGTACTCGTGCCAATTACCGACAGAAAGAACGATTGCGTGGGCTGGGCAGTGAAGCCTTACCTACCGTCGATGCAGAACGATGGGAAACATCGAATAGCACGTATTCGTGCCAATTATCGATAGAAAGAACAATTGCGGGAGCTGGGAAGTGAATCCTTACCTACCGTCGGTGCAAAATTTTTGGAAACGTCGAATATCACGTATTCGCGCCAATTATCGATAGAAACAACGATTGCGGGAGCTGGGAAGTAAATCCTTACCTACCGTCGATGCAAAACGATTGGAAACATCGAATAGCACGTATTCGTGCCAATTATCGATAGAAAGAAAGATTGCGGGAGCTGGGAAGTTAATCCGTACCTACCGTCGGTGCAAAACGATTGGAAACGTCGAATATCACGTATTCGTGCCAATTATCGATAGAAAGAACGACTGCGGGAGCTGGGAAGTGAAACCTTACCTACCGTCGACGCAAAACGATTGGAAACATCGATTATAACGTATTCGTGCCAATTATCGATAGAAACAACGATTGCGGGAGCTGGGAAGTGAATCCTTACCTACCGACGATGCAAAACGATTGGAAACATCGAAGAGCACGTATTCGTGCCAATTATCGATAGAAAGAACGATTGCAGGAGCTGGGAAGTGAATCCTTACCCACCGTCGGTGCAAAACGATTGGAAACATCGAACAGCACGTATTCGTGCCAATTATCGATAGAAAGAACGATTGCGGGAGCTGTGAAGTTAATCCTTACCTACCGTCGGTGCAAAACGATTGGAAACGTCGAATATAACGTATTCGTGCCAATTATCGATAGAAAGAAGGATTGCGGGAGCTGGGAAGTGAATCCTTACCTACCGTCGATGCAAAACGATTGGAAACATAGAATAGCACGTATTCGTGCCAATTATCGATAGAAAAAACGATTGCGGGAGCTGGGAAGTGAATCCTTACCTACCGTCGATGCAGAACGATGGGAAACATCGAATAGCACGTATTCGTGCCAATTATCCATAGAAAGAACAATTGCGGGAGCTGGGAAGTGAATCCTTACCTCCCGTCGATGCAGAACGATTGGAAACATCGAATATAACGTATTCGAGCCAATTATCGATAGACAGAACGATTGCGGGAGATGGGAGGTGAATCCTTACCTACGGTCGATGCAAAACGATTGGAAACATCGAATAGCACGTACTCGTGCCAATTACCGACAGAAAGAACGATTGCGTGGGCTGGGCAGTGAAGCCTTACCTACCGTCGATGCAGAACGATGGGAAACATCGAATAGCACGTATTCGTGCCAATTATCCATAGAAAGAACAATTGCGGGAGCTGGGAAGTGAATCCTTACCTACCGTCGGTGCAAAATTTTTGGAAACGTCGAATATCACGTATTCGCGCCAATTATCGATAGAAGGAACGATGCGGGAGCTGGGAAGTGAATCCCTACGTACCGTCGATGCAAAACGATTGGAAACATCGATTATAACGTATTCGTGCCAATTATCGATAGAAACAACGATTGCGGGAGCTGGGAAGTAAATCCTTACCTACCGTCGATGCAAAACGATTGGAAACATCGAATAGCACGTATTCGTGCCAATTATCGATAGAAAGAAAGATTGCGGGAGCTGGGAAGTTAATCCTTACCTACCGTCGGTGCAAAACGATTGGAAACGTCGAATATCACGTATTCGTGCCAATTATCGATAGAAAGAACGACTGCGGGAGCTGGGAAGTGAAACCTTACCTACCGTCGACGCAAAACGATTGGAAACATCGATTATAACGTATTCGTGCCAATTATCGATAGAAACAACCATTGCGGGAGCTGGGAAGTGAATCCTTACCTACCGTCGATGCAAAACGATTGGAAACATCGAAGAGCACGTATTCGTGCCAATTATCGATAGAAAGAACAATTGCAGGAGCTGGGAAGTGAATCCTTACCCACCGTCGGTGCAAAACGATTGGAAACATCGAATAGCACGTATTCGTGCCAATTATCGATAGAAAGAACGATTGCGGGAGCTGTGAAGTTAATCCTTACCTACCGTCGGTGCAAAACGATTGGAAACGTCGAATATAACGTATTCGTGCCAATTATCGATAGAAAGAAGGATTGCGGGAGCTGGGAAGTGAATCCTTACCTACCGTCGATGCAAAACGATTGGAAACATAGAATAGCACGTATTCGTGCCAATTATCGATAGAAAAAACGATTGCGGGAGCTGGGAAGTGAATCCTTACCTCCCGTCGATGCAGAACGTTTGGAAACATCGAATATAGTGTAGTCGAGCCAATTATCGATAGAAAGAACGATTGCGGGAGCTGGGAAGTTAATCCTTACCTACCGTCGGTGCAAAACGATTGAAAACGTCGAATATAACGTATTCGTGCCAATTATCGATAGAAAGAACGATTGCGGGAGCTGGGAAGTGAATCGTTACCTACCGTCGATGCAAAACGATTGGAAACATCGATTATAACGTATTCGTGCCAATTATCGATAGAAAGAAGGATTGCGGGAGCTGGGAAGTGAAGCCTTACCTACCGTCGATGCAGAACGATGGGAAACATCGAATAGCACGTATTCGTGCCAATTATCCATAGAAAGAACAATTGCGGGAGCTGGGAAGTGAATCCTTACCTCCCGTCGATGCAGAACGATTGGAAACATCGAATATAACGTATTCGAGCCAATTATCGATAGACAGAACGATTGCGGGAGATGGGAGGTGAATCCTTACCTACGGTCGATGCAAAACGATTGGAAACATCGAATAGCACGTATTCGTGCCAATTATCGATAGAAAGAACGATTGCGGGAGCTGGGAAGTGAATCCTTACCTACCGTCGGTGCAAAATTTTTGGAAACGTCGAATATCACGTATTCGTGCCAATTATCGATAGAAGGAACGATGCGGGAGCTGGGAAGTGAATCCTTACGTACCGTCGATGCAAAACGATTGGAAACATTGATTATAACGTATTCGTGCCAATTGTCGATAGAAACAACGATTGCGGGAGCTGGGAAGTAAATCCTTACCTACCGTCGATGCAAAACGATTGGAAACATCGAATAGCACGTATTCGTTCCAATTATCGATAGAAAGAACGATTGCGGGAGCTGGGAAGTTAATCCTTCCCTACCGTCGGTGCAAAACGATTGGAAACATCGAATAGCACGTATTCGTGCCAATTATCGATAGAAAGAACAATTGCGGGAGCTGGGAAGTGAATCCTTACCTCCCGTCGATGCAGAACGATTGGAAACTTCGAATATAACGTATTCGAGCCAATAATCGATAGACAGCACGATTGCGGGAGATGGGAGGTAAATCCTTACCTACGGTCGATGCAAAACGATTGGAAACATCGAATAGCACGTATTCGTGCCAATTATCGATAGAAAGAACGATTGCGGGAGCTGGGAAGTGAATCCTTACGTACCGTCGATGCAAAACGATTGGAAACATCGATTATAACGTATTCGTGCCAATTATCGATAGAAACAACGATTGCGGGAGCTGGGAAGTGAATCCTTACCTATCGTCGATACAAAACGATTGGAAACATCGAATAGAACGTATTCGTGCCAATTATCGATAGAAAGAACGATTGCGGGAGCTGGTAAGTGAATCCTTACGTACCGTCGATGCAAAACGATTGGAAACATCGATTATAACGTATTCGTGCCAATTATCGATAGAAAGAACGACTGCGGGAGCTGGGAAGTGAAACCTTACCTACCGTCGACGCAAAACGATTGGAAACATCGATTATAACGTATTCGTGCCAATTATCGATAGAAACAACCATTGCGGGAGCTGGGAAGTGAATCCTTACCTACCGTCGATGCAAAACGATTGGAAACATCGAAGAGCACGTATTCGTGCCAATTATCGATAGAAAGAACAATTGCAGGAGCTGGGAAGTGAATCCTTACCCACCGTCGGTGCAAAACGATTGGAAACATCGAATAGCACGTATTCGTGCCAATTATCGATAGAAAGAACGATTGCGGGAGCTGTGAAGTTAATCCTTACCTACCGTCGGTGCAAAACGATTGGAAACGTCGAATATAACGTATTCGTGCCAATTATCGATAGAAAGAAGGATTGCGGGAGCTGGGAAGTGAATCCTTACCTACCGTCGATGCAAAACGATTGGAAACATAGAATAGCACGTATTCGTGCCAATTATCGATAGAAAAAACGATTGCGGGAGCTGGGAAGTGAATCCTTACCTCCCGTCGATGCAGAACGTTTGGAAACATCGAATATAGTGTAGTCGAGCCAATTATCGATAGAAAGAACGATTGCGGGAGCTGGGAAGTTAATCCTTACCTACCGTCGGTGCAAAACGATTGAAAACGTCGAATATAACGTATTCGTGCCAATTATCGATAGAAAGAACGATTGCGGGAGCTGGGAAGTGAATCGTTACCTACCGTCGATGCAAAACGATTGGAAACATCGATTATAACGTATTCGTGCCAATTATCGATAGAAAGAAGGATTGCGGGAGCTGGGAAGTGAAGCCTTACCTACCGTCGATGCAGAACGATGGGAAACATCGAATAGCACGTATTCGTGCCAATTATCCATAGAAAGAACAATTGCGGGAGCTGGGAAGTGAATCCTTACCTCCCGTCGATGCAGAACGATTGGAAACATCGAATATAACGTATTCGAGCCAATTATCGATAGACAGAACGATTGCGGGAGATGGGAGGTGAATCCTTACCTACGGTCGATGCAAAACGATTGGAAACATCGAATAGCACGTATTCGTGCCAATTATCGATAGAAAGAACGATTGCGGGAGCTGGGAAGTGAATCCTTACCTACCGTCGGTGCAAAATTTTTGGAAACGTCGAATATCACGTATTCGTGCCAATTATCGATAGAAGGAACGATGCGGGAGCTGGGAAGTGAATCCTTACGTACCGTCGATGCAAAACGATTGGAAACATTGATTATAACGTATTCGTGCCAATTGTCGATAGAAACAACGATTGCGGGAGCTGGGAAGTAAATCCTTACCTACCGTCGATGCAAAACGATTGGAAACATCGAATAGCACGTATTCGTTCCAATTATCGATAGAAAGAACGATTGCGGGAGCTGGGAAGTTAATCCTTCCCTACCGTCGGTGCAAAACGATTGGAAACATCGAATAGCACGTATTCGTGCCAATTATCGATAGAAAGAACAATTGCGGGAGCTGGGAAGTGAATCCTTACCTCCCGTCGATGCAGAACGATTGGAAACTTCGAATATAACGTATTCGAGCCAATAATCGATAGACAGCACGATTGCGGGAGATGGGAGGTAAATCCTTACCTACGGTCGATGCAAAACGATTGGAAACATCGAATAGCACGTATTCGTGCCAATTATCGATAGAAAGAACGATTGCGGGAGCTGGGAAGTGAATCCTTACGTACCGTCGATGCAAAACGATTGGAAACATCGATTATAACGTATTCGTGCCAATTATCGATAGAAACAACGATTGCGGGAGCTGGGAAGTGAATCCTTACCTATCGTCGATACAAAACGATTGGAAACATCGAATAGAACGTATTCGTGCCAATTATCGATAGAAAGAACGATTGCGGGAGCTGGTAAGTGAATCCTTACGTACCGTCGATGCAAAACGATTGGAAACATCGATTATAACGTATTCGTGCCAATTATCGATAGAAACAACGATTGCGGGAGCTGGGAAGTGAATCCTTACCATCGTCGATGCAGAACGATTGGAAACTTCGAATATAACGTATTCGAGCCAATTATCGATAGACAGCACGATTGCGGGAGATGGGAGGTAAATCCTTACTTACGGCCGATGCAAAACGATTGGAAACATCGAATAGCACGTATTCGTGCCAATTATCGATAGAAAGAACGATTGCGTGAGCTGGGAAGTGAATCCTTACGTACCGTCGATGCAAAACGATTGGAAACATCGAATAGCACGTATTCGTGCCAATTATCGATAGAAAGAACGATTGCGGGAGCTGGGAAGTGAATCCTTACCTACCGTCGGTGCAAAATTTTTGGAAACGTCGAATATCACGTATTCGTGCCAATTATCGATAGAAGGAACGATTGCGGGGGCTGGGAAGTAAATCCTTACCTACCGTCGATGCAAAACGATTGGAAACATCGAATAGCACGTATTCGTTCCAATTATCGATAGAAAGAACGATTGCGGGAGCTGTGAAGTTAATCCTTACCTACCGTCGGTGCAAAACGATTGGAAACGTCGAATATAACGTATTCGTGCCAATTATCGATAGAAAGAAGGATTGCGGGAGCTGGGAAGTGAATCCTTACCTACCGTCGATGCAAAACGATTGGAAACATAGAATAGCACGTATTCGTGCCAATTATCGATAGAAAAAACGATTGCGGGAGCTGGGAAGTGAATCCTTACCTCCCGTCGATGCAGAACGTTTGGAAACATCGAATATAGCTTAGTCGAGCCAATTATCGATAGAAAGAACGATTGCGGGAGCTGGGAAGTTAATCCTTACCTACCGTCGGTGCAAAACGATTGAAAACGTCGAATATAACGTATTCGTGCCAATTATCGATAGAAAGAACGATTGCGGGAGCTGGGAAGTGAATCGTTACCTACCGTCGATGCAAAACGATTGGAAACATCGATTATAACGTATTCGTGCCAATTATCGATAGAAAGAAGGATTGCGGGAGCTGGGAAGTGAAGCCTTACCTACCGTCGATGCAGAACGATGGGAAACATCGAATAGCACGTATTCGTGCCAATTATCCATAGAAAGAACAATTGCGGGAGCTGGGAAGTGAATCCTTACCTCCCGTCGATGCAGAACGATTGGAAACATCGAATATAACGTATTCGAGCCAATTATCGATAGACAGAACGATTGCGGGAGATGGGAGGTGAACCCTTACCTACGGTCGATGCAAAACGATTGGAAACATCGAATAGCACGTACTCGTGCCAATTACCGACAGAAAGAACGATTGCGTGGGCTGGGCAGTGAAGCCTTACCTACCGTCGATGCAGAACGATGGGAAACATCGAATAGCACGTATTCGTGCCAATTATCCATAGAAAGAACAATTGCGGGAGCTGGGAAGTGAATCCTTACCTACCGTCGGTGCAAAATTTTTGGAAACGTCGAATATCACGTATTCGCGCCAATTATCGATAGAAGGAACGATGCGGGAGCTGGGAAGTGAATCCCTACGTACCGTCGATGCAAAACGATTGGAAACATCGAATATAACGTATTCGTGCCAATTATCGATAGAAACAACGATTGCGGGAGCTGGGAAGTAAATCCTTACCTACCGTCGATGCAAAACGATTGGAAACATCGAATAGCACGTATTCGTGCCAATTATCGATAGAAAGAAAGATTGCGGGAGCTGGGAAGTTAATCCTTACCTACCGTCGGTGCAAAACGATTGGAAACGTCGAATATCACGTATTCGTGCCAATTATCGATAGAAAGAACGACTGCGGGAGCTGGGAAGTGAAACCTTACCTACCGTCGACGCAAAACGATTGGAAACATCGATTATAACGTATTCGTGCCAATTATCGATAGAAACAACGATTGCGGGAGCTGGGAAGTGAATCCTTACCTACCGACGATGCAAAACGATTGGAAACATCGAAGAGCACGTATTCGTGCCAATTATCGATAGAAAGAACGATTGCAGGAGCTGGGAAGTGAATCCTTACCCACCGTCGGTGCAAAACGATTGGAAACATCGAATAGCACGTATTCGTGCCAATTATCGATAGAAAGAACGATTGCGGGAGCTGTGAAGTTAATCCTTACCTACCGTCGGTGCAAAACGATTGGAAACGTCGAATATAACGTATTCGTGCCAATTATCGATAGAAAGAAGGATTGCGGGAGCTGGGAAGTGAATCGTTACCTACCGTCGATGCAAAACGATTGGAAACATCGATTATAACGTATTCGTGCCAATTATCGATAGAAAGAAGGATTGCGGGAGCTGGGAAGTGAAGCCTTACCTACCGTCGATGCAGAACGATGGGAAACATCGAATAGCACGTATTCGTGCCAATTATCCATAGAAAGAACAATTGCGGGAGCTGGGAAGTGAATCCTTACCTCCCGTCGATGCAGAACGATTGGAAACATCGAATATAACGTATTCGAGCCAATTATCGATAGACAGAACGATTGCGGGAGATGGGAGGTGAATCCTTACCTACGGTCGATGCAAAACGATTGGAAACATCGAATAGCACGTATTCGTGCCAATTATCGATAGAAAGAACGATTGCGGGAGCTGGGAAGTGAATCCTTACCTACCGTCGGTGCAAAATTTTTGGAAACGTCGAATATCACGTATTCGTGCCAATTATCGATAGAAGGAACGATGCGGGAGCTGGGAAGTGAATCCTTACGTACCGTCGATGCAAAACGATTGGAAACATTGATTATAACGTATTCGTGCCAATTGTCGATAGAAACAACGATTGCGGGAGCTGGGAAGTAAATCCTTACCTACCGTCGATGCAAAACGATTGGAAACATCGAATAGCACGTATTCGTTCCAATTATCGATAGAAAGAACGATTGCGGGAGCTGGGAAGTTAATCCTTCCCTACCGTCGGTGCAAAACGATTGGAAACATCGAATAGCACGTATTCGTGCCAATTATCGATAGAAAGAACAATTGCGGGAGCTGGGAAGTGAATCCTTACCTCCCGTCGATGCAGAACGATTGGAAACTTCGAATATAACGTATTCGAGCCAATAATCGATAGACAGCACGATTGCGGGAGATGGGAGGTAAATCCTTACCTACGGTCGATGCAAAACGATTGGAAACATCGAATAGCACGTATTCGTGCCAATTATCGATAGAAAGAACGATTGCGGGAGCTGGGAAGTGAATCCTTACGTACCGTCGATGCAAAACGATTGGAAACATCGATTATAACGTATTCGTGCCAATTATCGATAGAAACAACGATTGCGGGAGCTGGGAAGTGAATCCTTACCTATCGTCGATACAAAACGATTGGAAACATCGAATAGAACGTATTCGTGCCAATTATCGATAGAAAGAACGATTGCGGGAGCTGGTAAGTGAATCCTTACGTACCGTCGATGCAAAACGATTGGAAACATCGATTATAACGTATTCGTGCCAATTATCGATAGAAACAACGATTGCGGGAGCTGGGAAGTGAATCCTTACCATCGTCGATGCAGAACGATTGGAAACTTCGAATATAACGTATTCGAGCCAATTATCGATAGACAGCACGATTGCGGGAGATGGGAGGTAAATCCTTACTTACGGCCGATGCAAAACGATTGGAAACATCGAATAGCACGTATTCGTGCCAATTATCGATAGAAAGAACGATTGCGTGAGCTGGGAAGTGAATCCTTACGTACCGTCGATGCAAAACGATTGGAAACATCGAATAGCACGTATTCGTGCCAATTATCGATAGAAAGAACGATTGCGGGAGCTGGGAAGTGAATCCTTACCTACCGTCGGTGCAAAATTTTTGGAAACGTCGAATATCACGTATTCGTGCCAATTATCGATAGAAGGAACGATTGCGGGGGCTGGGAAGTAAATCCTTACCTACCGTCGATGCAAAACGATTGGAAACATCGAATAGCACGTATTCGTTCCAATTATCGATAGAAAGAACGATTGCGGGAGCTGTGAAGTTAATCCTTACCTACCGTCGGTGCAAAACGATTGGAAACGTCGAATATAACGTATTCGTGCCAATTATCGATAGAAAGAAGGATTGCGGGAGCTGGGAAGTGAATCCTTACCTACCGTCGATGCAAAACGATTGGAAACATAGAATAGCACGTATTCGTGCCAATTATCGATAGAAAAAACGATTGCGGGAGCTGGGAAGTGAATCCTTACCTCCCGTCGATGCAGAACGTTTGGAAACATCGAATATAGCTTAGTCGAGCCAATTATCGATAGAAAGAACGATTGCGGGAGCTGGGAAGTTAATCCTTACCTACCGTCGGTGCAAAACGATTGAAAACGTCGAATATAACGTATTCGTGCCAATTATCGATAGAAAGAACGATTGCGGGAGCTGGGAAGTGAATCGTTACCTACCGTCGATGCAAAACGATTGGAAACATCGATTATAACGTATTCGTGCCAATTATCGATAGAAAGAAGGATTGCGGGAGCTGGGAAGTGAAGCCTTACCTACCGTCGATGCAGAACGATGGGAAACATCGAATAGCACGTATTCGTGCCAATTATCCATAGAAAGAACAATTGCGGGAGCTGGGAAGTGAATCCTTACCTCCCGTCGATGCAGAACGATTGGAAACATCGAATATAACGTATTCGAGCCAATTATCGATAGACAGAACGATTGCGGGAGATGGGAGGTGAACCCTTACCTACGGTCGATGCAAAACGATTGGAAACATCGAATAGCACGTACTCGTGCCAATTACCGACAGAAAGAACGATTGCGTGGGCTGGGCAGTGAAGCCTTACCTACCGTCGATGCAGAACGATGGGAAACATCGAATAGCACGTATTCGTGCCAATTATCCATAGAAAGAACAATTGCGGGAGCTGGGAAGTGAATCCTTACCTACCGTCGGTGCAAAATTTTTGGAAACGTCGAATATCACGTATTCGCGCCAATTATCGATAGAAGGAACGATGCGGGAGCTGGGAAGTGAATCCCTACGTACCGTCGATGCAAAACGATTGGAAACATCGAATATAACGTATTCGTGCCAATTATCGATAGAAACAACGATTGCGGGAGCTGGGAAGTAAATCCTTACCTACCGTCGATGCAAAACGATTGGAAACATCGAATAGCACGTATTCGTGCCAATTATCGATAGAAAGAAAGATTGCGGGAGCTGGGAAGTTAATCCTTACCTACCGTCGGTGCAAAACGATTGGAAACGTCGAATATCACGTATTCGTGCCAATTATCGATAGAAAGAACGACTGCGGGAGCTGGGAAGTGAAACCTTACCTACCGTCGACGCAAAACGATTGGAAACATCGATTATAACGTATTCGTGCCAATTATCGATAGAAACAACGATTGCGGGAGCTGGGAAGTGAATCCTTACCTACCGACGATGCAAAACGATTGGAAACATCGAAGAGCACGTATTCGTGCCAATTATCGATAGAAAGAACGATTGCAGGAGCTGGGAAGTGAATCCTTACCCACCGTCGGTGCAAAACGATTGGAAACATCGAATAGCACGTATTCGTGCCAATTATCGATAGAAAGAACGATTGCGGGAGCTGTGAAGTTAATCCTTACCTACCGTCGGTGCAAAACGATTGGAAACGTCGAATATAACGTATTCGTGCCAATTATCGATAGAAAGAAGGATTGCGGGAGCTGGGAAGTGAATCCTTACCTACCGTCGATGCAAAACGATTGGAAACATAGAATAGCACGTATTCGTGCCAATTATCGATAGAAAAAACGATTGCGGGAGCTGGGAAGTGAATCCTTACCTCCCGTCGATGCAGAACGTTTGGAAACATCGAATATAGCTTAGTCGAGCCAATTATCGATAGAAAGAACGATTGCGGGAGCTGGGAAGTTAGTCCTTACCTACCGTCGGTGCAAAACGATTGAAAACGTCGAATAGCACGTATTCGTGCCAATTATCCATAGAAAGAACAATTGCGGGAGCTGGGAAGTGAATCCTTACCTCCCGTCGATGCAGAACGATTGGAAACATCGAATATAACGTATTCGAGCCAATTATCGATAGACAGAACGATTGCGGGAGATGGGAGGTGAATCCTTACCTACGGTCGATGCAAAACGATTGGAAACATCGAATAGCACGTACTCGTGCCAATTACCGACAGAAAGAACGATTGCGTGGGCTGGGCAGTGAAGCCTTACCTACCGTCGATGCAGAACGATGGGAAACATCGAATAGCACGTATTCGTGCCAATTATCCATAGAAAGAACAATTGCGGGAGCTGGGAAGTGAATCCTTACCTACCGTCGGTGCAAAATTTTTGGAAACGTCGAATATCACGTATTCGCGCCAATTATCGATAGAAGGAACGATGCGGGAGCTGGGAAGTGAATCCCTACGTACCGTCGATGCAAAACGATTGGAAACATCGATTATAACGTATTCGTGCCAATTATCGATAGAAACAACGATTGCGGGAGCTGGGAAGTAAATCCTTACCTACCGTCGATGCAAAACGATTGGAAACATCGAATAGCACGTATTCGTGCCAATTATCGATAGAAAGAAAGATTGCGGGAGCTGGGAAGTTAATCCTTACCTACCGTCGGTGCAAAACGATTGGAAACGTCGAATATCACGTATTCGTGCCAATTATGGATAGAAAGAACGACTGCGGGAGCTGGGAAGTGAAACCTTACCTACCGTCGACGCAAAACGATTGGAAACATCGATTATAACGTATTCGTGCCAATTATCGATAGAAACAACCATTGCGGGAGCTGGGAAGTGAATCCTTACCTACCGTCGATGCAAAACGATTGGAAACATCGAAGAGCACGTATTCGTGCCAATTATCGATAGAAAGAACGATTGCAGGAGCTGGGAAGTGAATCCTTACCCACCGTCGGTGCAAAACGATTGGAAACATCGAATAGCACGTATTCGTGCCAATTATCGATAGAAAGAACGATTGCGGGAGCTGTGAAGTTAATCCTTACCTACCGTCGGTGCAAAACGATTGGAAACGTCGAATATAACGTATTCGTGCCAATTATCGATAGAAAGAAGGATTGCGGGAGCTGGGAAGTGAATCCTTACCTACCGTCGATGCAAAACGATTGGAAACATAGAATAGCACGTATTCGTGCCAATTATCGATAGAAAAAACGATTGCGGGAGCTGGGAAGTGAATCCTTACCTCCCGTCGATGCAGAACGTTTGGAAACATCGAATATAGCTTAGTCGAGCCAATTATCGATAGAAAGAACGATTGCGGGAGCTGGGAAGTTAATCCTTACCTACCGTCGGTGCAAAACGATTGAAAACGTCGAATATAACGTATTCGTGCCAATTATCGATAGAAAGAACAATTGCGGGAGCTGGGAAGTGAATCCTTACCTACCGTCGGTGCAAAATTTTTGGAAACGTCGAATATCACGTATTCGTGCCAATTATCGATAGAAGGAACGATGCGGGAGCTGGGAAGTGAATCCTTACGTACCGTCGATGCAAAACGATTGGAAACATTGATTATAACGTATTCGTGCCAATTATCGATAGAAACAACGATTGCGGGAGCTGGGAAGTAAATCCTTACCTACCGTCGATGCAAAACGATTGGAAACATCGAATAGCACGTATTCGTTCCAATTATCGATAGAAAGAACGATTGCGGGAGCTGGGAAGTTAATCCTTCCCTACCGTCGGTGCAAAACGATTGGAAACATCGAATAGCACGTATTCGTGCCAATTATCGATAGAAAGAACAATTGCGGGAGCTGGGAAGTGAATCCTTACCTCCCGTCGATGCAGAACGATTGGAAACTTCGAATATAACGTATTCGAGCCAATAATCGATAGACAGCACGATTGCGGGAGATGGGAGGTAAATCCTTACCTACGGTCGATGCAAAACGATTGGAAACATCGAATAGCACGTATTGGTGCCAATTATCGATAGACAGCACGATTGCGGGAGATGGGAGGTAAATCCTTACTTACGGCCGATGCAAAACGATTGGAAACATCGAATAGCACGTATTCGTGCCAATTATCGATAGAAAGAACGATTGCGTGAGCTGGGAAGTGAATCCTTACGTACCGTCGATGCAAAACGATTGCAAACATCGATTATAACATATTCGTGCCAATTATCGATAGAAACAACGATTGCGGGAGCTTGGTAGTGAATCCTTACCTATCGTCGATACAAAACGATTGGAAACATCGAATAGCACGTATTCGTGCCAATTATCCATAGAAAGAACAATTGCGGGAGCTGGGAAGTGAATCCTTACCTCCCGTCGATGCAGAACGATTGGAAACATCGAATATAACGTATTCGAGCCAATTATCGATAGACAGAACGATTGCGGGAGATGGGAGGTGAATCCTTACCTACGGTCGATGCAAAACGATTGGAAACATCGAATAGCACGTACTCGTGCCAATTACCGACAGAAAGAACGATTGCGTGGGCTGGGCAGTGAAGCCTTACCTACCGTCGATGCAGAACGATGGGAAACATCGAATAGCACGTATTCGTGCCAATTATCCATAGAAAGAACAATTGCGGGAGCTGGGAAGTGAATCCTTACCTACCGTCGGTGCAAAATTTTTGGAAACGTCGAATATCACGTATTCGCGCCAATTATCGATAGAAGGAACGATGCGGGAGCTGGGAAGTGAATCCCTACGTACCGTCGATGCAAAACGATTGGAAACATCGATTATAACGTATTCGTGCCAATTATCGATAGAACAACGATTGCGGGAGCTGGGAAGTAAATCCTTACCTACCGTCGATGCAAAACGATTGGAAACATCGAATAGCACGTATTCGTGCCAATTATCGATAGAAAGAAAGATTGCGGGAGCTGGGAAGTTAATCCTTACCTACCGTCGGTGCAAAACGATTGGAAACGTCGAATATCACGTATTCGTGCCAATTATGGATAGAAAGAACGACTGCGGGAGCTGGGAAGTGAAACCTTACCTACCGTCGACGCAAAACGATTGGAAACATCGATTATAACGTATTCGTGCCAATTATCGATAGAAACAACCATTGCGGGAGCTGGGAAGTGAATCCTTACCTACCGTCGGTGCAAAATTTTTGGAAACGTCGAATATCACGTATTCGTGCCAATTATCGATAGAAGGAACGATGCGGGAGCTGGGAAGTGAATCCTTACGTACCGTCGATGCAAAACGATTGGAAACATTGATTATAACGTATTCGTGCCAATTATCGATAGAAACAACGATTGCGGGAGCCGGGAAGTAAATCCTTACCTACCGTCGATGCAAAACGATTGGAAACATCGAATAGCACGTATTCGTTCCAATTATCGATAGAAAGAACGATTGCGGGAGCTGGGAAGTTAATCCTTCCCTACCGTCGGTGCAAAACGATTGGAAACATCGAATAGCACGTATTCGTGCCAATTATCGATAGAAAGAACAATTGCGGGAGCTGGGAAGTGAATCCTTACCTCCCGTCGATGCAGAACGATTGGAAACTTCGAATATAACGTATTCGAGCCAATAATCGATTGACAGCACGATTGCGGGAGATGGGAGGTAAATCCTTACCTACGGTCGATGCAAAACGATTGGAAACATCGAATAGCACGTATTCGTGCCAATTATCGATAGACAGCACGATTGCGGGAGATGGGAGGTAAATCCTTACTTACGGCCGATGCAAAACGATTGGAAACATCGAATAGCACGTATTCGTGCCAATTATCGATAGAAAGAACGATTGCGTGAGCTGGGAAGTGAATCCTTACGTACCGTCGATGCAAAACGATTGCAAACATCGATTATAACATATTCGTGCCAATTATCGATAGAAACAACGATTGCGGGAGCTGGGAAGTGAATCCTTACCTACCGTCGGTGCAAAATTATTGGAAACGTCGAATATCACGTATTCGTGCCAATTATCGATAGAAAGAACGATGCGGGAGCTGGGAAGTGAATCCTTACGTACCGTCGATGCAAAACGATTGGAAACATCGATTATAACGTATTCGTGCCAATTATCGATAGAAACAACGATTGCGGGAGCTGGGGAGTGAATCCTTACCTATCGTCGATGCAGAACGATTGGAAACTTCGAATATAACGTATTCGAGCCAATTATCGATAGACAGCACGATTGCGGGAGATGGGAGGTAAATCCTTACCTACGGCCGATGCAAAACGATTGGAAACATCGAATAGCACGTATTCGTGCCAATTATCGATAGAAAGAACGATTGCGGGAGCTGGGAAGTGAATCCTTACGTACCGTCGATGCAAAACGATTGCAAACATCGATTATAACATATTCGTGCCAATTATCGATAGAAACAACGATTGCGGGACCTGGGAAGTGAATCCTTACCTACCGTCGGTGCAAAATTATTGGAAACGTCGAATATCACGTATTCGTGCCAATTATCGATAGAAAGAACGATGCGGGAGCTGGGAAGTGAATCCTTACGTACCGTCGATGCAAAACGATTGGAAACATCGATTATAACGTATTCGTGCCAATTATCGATAGAAACAACGATTGCGGGAGCTGGGAAGTGAATCCTTACCTTCCGTCGATGCAAAACGATTGGAACGTTCGATTATAACGTATTCGTGCCAATTATCGATAGAAACAACGATTGCGGGAGCTGGGAAGTAAATCCTTACCTACCGTCGATGCAAAACGATTGGAAACATCGAATAGCACGTATTCGTGCCAATTATCGATAGAAAGAAAGATTGCGGGAGCTGGGAAGTTAATCCTTACCTACCGTCGGTGCAAAACGATTGGAAACGTCGAATATCACGTATTTGTGCCAATTATCGATAGAAAGAACAATTGCGGGAGCTGGGAAGTGAATCCTTACCTCCCGTCGATGCAGAACGATTGGAAACATCGAATATAACGTATTCGAGCCAATTATCGACAGACAGAACGTTTGCGGGAGCTGGGAAGTTAATCCTTACCTACCGTCGGTGCAAAATTTTTGGAAACGTCGAATATCACGTATTCGCGCCAATTATCGATAGAAGGAACGATGCGGGAGCTGGGAAGTGAATCCCTACGTACCGTCGATGCAAAACGATTGGAAACATCGATTATAACGTATTCGTGCCAATTATCGATAGAAACAACGATTGCGGGAGCTGGGAAGTAAATCCTTACCTACCGTCGATGCAAAACGATTGGAAACATCGAATAGCACGTATTCGTGCCAATTATCGATAGAAAGAAAGATTGCGGGAGCTGGGAAGTTAATCCTTACCTACCGTCGGTGCAAAACGATTGGAAACGTCGAATATCACGTATTCGTGCCAATTATCGATAGAAAGAACGACTGCGGGAGCTGGGAAGTGAAACCTTACCTACCGTCGACGCAAAACGATTGGAAACATCGATTATAACGTATTCGTGCCAATTATCGATAGAAACAACGATTGCGGGAGCTGGGAAGTGAATCCTTACCTATCGTCGATGCAGAACGATTGGAAACTTCGAATATAACGTATTCGAGCCAATTATCGATAGACAGCACGATTGCGGGAGATGGGAGGTAAATCCTTACCTGCGGCCGATGCAAAACGATTGGAAACATCGAATAGCACGTATTCGTGCCAATTATCGATAGAAAGAACGATTGCGGGAGCTGGGAAGTGAATCCTTACGTACCGTCGATGCAAAACGATTGCAAACATCGATTATAACATATTCGTGCCAATTATCGATAGAAACAACGATTGCGGGAGCTGGGAAGTGAATCCTTACCTACCGTCGGTGCAAAATTATTGGAAACGTCGAATATCACGTATTCGTGCCAATTATCGATAGAAAGAACGATGCGGGAGCTGGGAAGTGAATCCTTACGTACCGTCGATGCAAAACGATTGGAAACATCGATTATAACGTATTCGTGCCAATTATCGATAGAAACAACGATTGCGGGAGCTGGGAAGTGAATCCTTACCTTCCGTCGATGCAAAACGATTGGAACGTTCGATTATAACGTATTCGTGCCAATTATCGATAGAAACAACGATTGCGGGAGCTGGGAAGTGAATCCTTACCTCCCATCGATGCAGATCGATTGGAAACATCGACTATCACTTATTCGTGCCAATTATCGATAGAAAGAACGATTGCGGGAGCTGGGAAGTGAATCCTTACCTCCCATCGATGCAGATCGATTGGAAACATCGACTATCACTTATTCGTGCCAATTATCGATAGAAAGAACGATTGCGGGAGCTGGGAAGTGAATCCTTACCTACCGTCGGTGCAAAATTTTTGGAAACGTCGAATATCACGTATTCGCGCCAATTATCGATAGAAGGAACGATGCGGGAGCTGGGAAGTGAATCCTTACGTACCGTCGATGCAAAACGATTGGAAACATCGATTATAACGTATTCGTGCCAATTATCGATAGAAACAACGATTGCGGGAGCTGGGAAGTAAATCCTTACCTACCGTCGATGCAAAACGATTGGAAACATCGAATAGCACGTATTCGTGCCAATTATCGATAGAAAGAAAGATTGCGGGAGCTGGGAAGTTAATCCTTACCTACCGTCGGTGCAAAACGATTGGAAACGTCGAATATCACGTATTTGTGCCAATTATCGATAGAAAGAACAATTGCGGGAGCTGGGAAGTGAATCCTTACCTCCCGTCGATGCAGAACGATTGGAAACATCGAATATAACGTATTCGAGCCAATTATCGATAGACAGAACGATTGCGGGAGATGGGAGGTGAATCCTTACCTACGGTCGATGCTAAACGATTGGAAACATCGAATAGCACGTACTCGTGCCAATTACCGACAGAAAGAACGATTGCGTGGGCTGGGCAGTGAAGCCTTACCTACCGTCGATGCAGAACGATGTGAAACATCGAATAGCACGTATTCGTGCCAATTATCCATAGAAAGAACAATTGCGGGAGCTGGGAAGTGAATCCTTACCTCCCGTCGATGCAGAACGATTGGAAACATCGAATATAACGTATTCGAGCCAATTATCGATAGACAGAACGATTGCGGGAGATGGGAGGTGAATCCTTACCTACGGTCGATGCAAAACGATTGGAAACATCGAATAGCACGTATTCGTGCCAATTATCGATAGAAAGAACGTTTGCGGGAGCTGGGAAGTGAATCCTTACCTACCGTCGGTGCAAAATTTTTGGAAACGTCGAATATCACGTATTCGCGCCAATTATCGATAGAAGGAACGATGCGGGAGCTGGGAAGTGAATCCCTACGTACCGTCGATGCAAAACGATTGGAAACATCGATTATAACGTATTCGTGCCAATTATCGATAGAAACAACGATTGCGGGAGCTGGGAAGTAAATCCTTACCTACCGTCGATGCAAAACGATTGGAAACATCGAATAGCACGTATTCGTGCCAATTATCGATAGAAAGAAAGATTGCGGGAGCTGGGAAGTTAATCCTTACCTACCGTCGGTGCAAAACGATTGGAAACGTCGAATATCACGTATTCGTGCCAATTATCGATAGAAAGAACGACTGCGGGAGCTGGGAAGTGAAACCTTACCTACCGTCGACGCAAAACGATTGGAAACATCGATTATAACGTATTCGTGCCAATTATCGATAGAAACAACGATTGCGGGAGCTGGGAAGTGAATCCTTACCTACCGTCGATGCAAAACGATTGGAAACATCGAAGAGCACGTATTCGTGCCAATTATCGATAGAAAGAACGATTGCAGGAGCTGGGAAGTGAATCCTTACCCACCGTCGGTGCAAAACGATTGGAAACATCGAATAGCACGTATTCGTGCCAATTATCGATAGAAAGAACGATTGCGGGAGCTGTGAAGTTAATCCTTACCTACCGTCGGTGCAAAACGATTGGAAACGTCGAATATAACGTATTCGTGCCAATTATCGATAGAAAGAAGGATTGCGGGAGCTGGGAAGTGAATCCTTACCTACCGTCGATGCAAAACGATTGGAAACATAGAATAGCACGTATTCGTGCCAATTATCGATAGAAAAAACGATTGCGGGAGCTGGGAAGTGAATCCTTACCTCCCGTCGATGCAGAACGTTTGGAAACATCGAATATAGCGTAGTCGAGCCAATTATCGATAGAAAGAACGATTGCGGGAGCTGGGAAGTTAATCCTTACCTACCGTCGGTGCAAAACGATTGAAAACGTCGAATATAACGTATTCGTGCCAATTATCGATAGAAAGAACGATTGCGGGAGCTGGGAAGTGAATCGTTACCTACCGTCGATGCAAAACGATTGGAAACATCGATTATAACGTATTCGTGCCAATTATCGATAGAAAGAAGGATTGCGGGAGCTGGGAAGTGAAGCCTTACCTACCGTCGATGCAGAACGATGGGAAACATCGAATAGCACGTATTCGTGCCAATTATCCATAGAAAGAACAATTGCGGGAGCTGGGAAGTGAATCCTTACCTCCCGTCGATGCAGAACGATTGGAAACATCGAATATAACGTATTCGAGCCAATTATCGATAGACAGAACGATTGCGGGAGATGGGAGGTGAATCCTAACCTACGGTCGATGCAAAACGATTGGAAACATCGAATAGCACGTACTCGTGCCAATTACCGACAGAAAGAACGATTGCGTGGGCTGGGCAGTGAAGCCTTACCTACCGTCGATGCAGAACGATGGGAAACATCGAATAGCACGTATTCGTGCCAATTATCCATAGAAAGAACAATTGCGGGAGCTGGGAAGTGAATCCTTACCTCCCGTCGATGCAGAACGATTGGAAACATCGAATATAACGTATTCGAGCCAATTATCGATAGACAGAACGATTGCGGGAGATGGGAGGTGAATCCTTACCTACGGTCGATGCAAAACGCTTGGAAACATCGAATAGCACGTATTCGTGCCAATTATCGATAGAAAGAACGATTGCGGGAGCTGGGAAGTGAATCCTTACCTTCCGTCGATGCAAAACGATTGGAACGTTCGATTATAACGTATTCGTGCCAATTACCGATAGAAACAACGATTGCGGGAGCTGGGAAGTGAATCCTTACCTACCGTCGGTGCAAAATTATTGGAAACGTCGAATATCACGTATTCGTGCCAATTATCGATAGAAGGAACGATGCGGGAGCTGGGAAATGAATCCTTACGTACCGTCGATGCAAAACGATTGGAAACATCGATTATAACGTATTCGTGCCAATTATCGATAGAAACACCGATTGCGGGAGCTGGGAAGTAAATCCTTACCTACCGTCGATGCAAAACGATTGGAAACATCGAATAGCACGTATTCGTGCCAATTATCGATAGAAAGAAAGATTGCGGGAGCTGGGAAGTTAATCCTTACCTACCGTCGGTGCAGAACGATTGGAAACGTCGAATATCACGTATTTGTGCCAATTATCGATAGAAAGAACGACTGCGGGAGCTGGGAAGTGAAACCTTACCTACCGTCGACGCAAAACGATTGGAAACATCGATTATAACGTATTCGTGCCAATTATCGATAGAAACAACGATTGCGGGAGCTGGGAAGTGAATCCTTACCTACTGTCGATGCAAAACGATTGGAAACATCGAAGAGCACGTATTCGTGCCAATTATCGATAGAAAGAACGATTGCAGGAGCTGGGAAGTGAATCCTTACCCACCGTCGGTGCAAAACGATTGGAAACATCGAATAGCACGTATTCGTGCCAATTATCAATAGAAGGAACGATGCGGGAGCTGGGAAATGAATCCTTACCTCCCGTCGATGCAGAACGATTGGAAACATCGAATATAACGTATTCGAGCCAATTATCGATAGACAGAACGATTGCGGGAGATGGGAGGTGAATCCTTACCTACGGTCGATGCAAAACGATTGGAAACATCGAATATAACGTATTCGAGCCAATTATCGATAGACAGAACGATTGCGGGAGATGGGAGGTGAATCCTTACCTACGGTCGATGCAAAACGATTGGAAACATCGAATAGCACGTACTCGTGCCAATTACCGACAGAAAGAACGATTGCGTGGGCTGGGCAGTGAAGCCTTACCTACCGTCGATGCAGAACGATGGGAAACATCGAATAGCACGTATTCGTGCCAATTATCCATAGAAAGAACAATTGCGGGAGCTGGGAAGTGAATCCTTACCTCCCGTCGATGCAGAACGATTGGAAACATCGAATATAACGTATTCGAGCCAATTATCGATAGACAGAACGATTGCGGGAGATGGGAGGTGAATCCTTACCTACGGTCGATGCAAAACGATTGGAAACATCGAATAGCACGTATTCGTGCCAATTATCGATAGAAAGAACGATTGCGGGAGCTGGGAAGTGAATCCTTACCTACCGTCGATGCAAAACGATTGGAAACATCGAATAGCACGTATTCGTGCCAATTATCGATAGAAAGAACAATTGCGGGAGCTGGGAAGTGAATCCTTACCTCCCGTCGATGCAGAACGATTGGAAACTTCGAATATAACGTATTCGAGCCAATAATCGATAGACAGCACGATTGCGGGAGATGGGAGGTAAATCCTTACCTACGGTCGATGCAAAACGATTGGAAACATCGATTATAACGTATTCGTGCCAATTATCGATAGAAACAACGATTGCGGGAGCTGGGAAGTGAATCCTTACCTATCGTCGATACAAAACGATTGGAAACATCGAATAGAACGTATTCGTGCCAATTATCGATAGAAAGAACGATTGCGGGAGCTGGGAAGTGAATCCTTACCTACCGTCGGTGCAAAATTATTGGAAACATCGAATAGCACGTATTCGTGCCAATTATCGATAGAAAGAACGATTGCGGGAGCTGGGAAGTGAATCCTTACGTACCGTCGAGGCAAAACGATTGGAAACATCGATTATAACGTATTCGTGCCAATTATCGATAGAAACAACGATTGCGGGAGCTGGGAAGTGAATCCTTACCTATCGTCGATACAAAACGATTGGAAACATCGAATAGAACGTATTCGTGCCAATTATCGATAGAAAGAACGATTGCGGGAGCTGGGAAGTGAATCCTTACCTACCGTCGGTGCAAAATTATTGGAAACGTCGAATATCACGTATTCGTGCCAATTATCGATAGAAGGAACGATGCGGGAGCTGGGAAGTGAATCCTTACGTACCGTCGATGCAAAACGATTGGAAACATCGATTATAACGTATTCGTGCCAATTATCGATAGAAACAACGATTGCGGGAGCTGGGAAGTGAATCCTTACCTATCGTCGATGCAGAACGATTGGAAACTTCGAATATAACGTATTCGAGCCAATTATCGATAGACAGCACGATTGCGGGAGATGGGAGGTAAATCCTTACCTACGGCCGATGCAAAACGATTGGAAACATCGAATAGCACGTATTCGTGCCAATTATCGATAGAAAGAACGATTGCGGGAGCTGGGAAGTGAATCCTTACGTACCGTCGATGCAAAACGATTGCAAACATCGATTATAACATATTCGTGCCAATTATCGATAGAAACAACGATTGCGGGAGCTGGGAAGTGAATCCTTACCTACCGTCGGTGCAAAATTATTGGAAACGTCGAATATCACGTATTCGTGCCAATTATCGATAGAAAGAACGATGCGGGAGCTGGGAAGTGAATCCTTACGTACCTCGATGCAAAACGATTGGAAACATCGATTATAACGTATTCGTGCCAATTATCGATAGAAACAACGATTGCGGGAGCTGGGAAGTGAATCCTTACCTATCGCCGATGCAGAACGATTGGAAACTTCGAATATAACGTATTCGAGCCAATTATCGATAGACAGCACGATTGCGGGAGATGGGAGGTAAATCCTTACCTACGGTCGATGCAAAACGATTGGAAACATCGAATAGCACGTATTCGTGCCAATTATCGATAGAAAGAACGATTGCGGAGCTGGGAAGTGAATCCTTACGTACCGTCGATGCAAAACGATTGCAAACATCGATTATAACATATTCGTGCCAATTATCGATAGAAACAACGATTGCGGGAGCAGGGGAGGGAATCCTTACCTACCGTCGGTGCAAAATTATTGGAAACGTCGAATATCACGTATTCGTGCCAATTATCGATAGAAGGAACGATGCGGGAGCTGGGAAGTGAATCCTTACGTACCGTCGATGCAAAACGATTGGAAACATCGATTATAACGTATTCGTGCCAATTATCGATAGAAACAACGATTGCGGGAGCTGGGAAGTGAATCCTTACCTTCCGTCGATGCAAAACGATTGGAACGTTCGATTATAACGTATTCGTGCCAATTATCGATAGAAACAACGATTGCGGGAGCTGGGAAGTGAATCCTTACCTCCCATCGATGCAGATCGATTGGAAACATCGACTATCACTTATTCGTGCCAATTATCGATAGAAAGAACGATTGCGGGAGCTGGGAAGTGAATCCTTACCTACCGTCGGTGCAATATTTTTGGAAACGTCGAATATCACGTATTCGCGCCAATTATCGATAGAAGGAACGATGCGGGAGCTGGGAAGTGAATCCTTACGTACCGTCGATGCAAAACGATTGGAAACATCGATTATAACGTATTCGTGCCAATTATCGATAGAAACAACGATTGCGGGAGCTGGGAAGTAAATCCTTACCTACCGTCGATGCAAAACGATTGGAAACATCGAATAGCACGTATTCGTGCCAATTATCGATAGAAAGAAAGATTGCGGGAGCTGGGAAGTTAATCCTTACCTACCGTCGGTGCAAAACGATTGGAAACGTCGAATATCACGTATTCGTGCCAATTATCGATAGAAGGAACGATGCGGGAGCTGGGAAGTGAATCCTTACGTACCGTCGATGCAAAACGATTGCAAACATCGATTATAACATATTCGTGCCAATTATCGATAGAAACAACGATTGCGGGAGCTGGGAAGTGAATCCTTACCTATCGTCGATGCAGAACGATTGGAAACTTCGAATATAACGTATTCGAGCCAATTATCGATAGACAGCACGATTGCGGGAGATGGGAGGTAAATCCTTACCTACGGCCGATGCAAAACGATTGGAAACATCGAATAGCACGTATTCGTGCCAATTATCGATAGAAAGAACGATTGCGGGAGCTGGGAAGTGAATCCTTACGTACCGTCGATGCAAAACGATTGCAAACATCGATTATAACATATTCGTGCCAATTATCGATAGAAACAACGATTGCGGGAGCTGGGAAGTGAATCCTTACCTACCGTCGGTGCAAAATTATTGGAAACGTCGAATATCACGTATTCGTGCCAATTATCGATAGAAAGAACGATGCGGGAGCTGGGAAGTGAATCCTTACGTACCGTCGATGCAAAACGATTGGAAACATCGATTATAACGTATTCGTGCCAATTATCGATAGAAACAACGATTGCGGGAGCTGGGAAGTGAATCCTTACCTATCGTCGATGCAGAACGATTGGAAACTTCGAATATAACGTATTCGAGCCAATTATCGATAGACAGCACGATTGCGGGAGATGGGAGGTAAATCCTTACCTACGGTCGACGCAAAACGATTGGAAACATCGAATAGCACGTATTCGTGCCAATTATCGATAGAAAGAACGATTGCGGGAGCTGGGAAGTGAATCCTTACGTACCGTCGATGCAAAACGATTGCAAACATCGATTATAACATATTCGTGCCAATTATCGATAGAAACAACGATTGCGGGAGCTGGGAAGTGAATCCTTACCTACCGTCGGTGCAAAATTATTGGAAACGTCGAATATCACGTATTCGTGCCAATTATCGATAGAAGGAACGATGCGGGAGCTGGGAAGTGAATCCTTACGTACCGTCGATGCAAAACGATTGGAAACATCGAATAGCACGTATTCGTGCCAATTATCGATAGAAAGAACGATTGCGGGAGCTGGGAAGTGAATCCTTACGTACCGTCGATGCAAAACGATTGCAAACATCGATTATAACATATTCGTGCCAATTATCGATAGAAACAACGATTGCGGGAGCTGGGAAGTGAATCCTTACCTACCGTCGGTGCAAAATTATTGGAAACGTCGAATATCACGTATTCGTGCCAATTATCGATAGAAAGAACGATGCGGGAGCTGGGAAGTGAATCCTTACGTACCGTCGATGCAAAACGATTGGAAACATCGATTATAACGTATTCGTGCCAATTATCGATAGAAACAACGATTGCGCGAGATGGGAGGTAAATCCTGACCTACGGTCGATGCAAAACGATTGGAAACATCGAATAGCACGTATTCGTGCCAATTATCGATAGAAAGAACGATTGCGGGAGCTGGGAAGTGAATCCTTACGTACCGTCGATGCAAAACGATTGCAAACATCGATTATAACATATTCGTGCCAATTATCGATAGAAACAACGATTGCGGGAGCTGGGAAGTGAATCCTTACCTACCGTCGGTGCAAAATTATTGGAAACGTCGAATATCACGTATTCGTGCCAATTATCGATAGAAGGAATGATGCGGGAGCTGGGAAGTGAATCCTTACGTACCGTCGATGCAAAACGATTGGAAACATCGATTATAACGTATTCGTGCCAATTATCGATAGAAACAACGATTGCGGGAGCTGGGAAGTGAATCCTTACCTTCCGTCGATGCAAAACGATTGGAACGTTCGATTATAACGTATTCGTGCCAATTATCGATAGAAACAACGATTGCGGGAGCTGGGAAGTGAATCCTTACCTCCCATCGATGCAGATCGATTGGAAACATCGACTATCACTTATTCGTGCCAATTATCGATAGAAAGAACGATTGCGGGAGCTGGGAAGTGAATCCTTACCTACCGTCGGTGCAATATTTTTGGAAACGTCGAATATCACGTATTCGCGCCAATTATCGATAGAAGGAACGATGCGGGAGCTGGGAAGTGAATCCTTACGTACCGTCGATGCAAAACGATTGGAAACATCGATTATAACGTATTCGTGCCAATTATCGATAGAAACAACGATTGCGGGAGCTGGGAAGTAAATCCTTACCTACCGTCGATGCAAAACGATTGGAAACATCGAATAGCACGTATTCGTGCCAATTATCGATAGAAAGAAAGATTGCGGGAGCTGGGAAGTTAATCCTTACCTACCGTCGGTGCAAAACGATTGGAAACGTCGAATATCACGTATTTGTGCCAATTATCGATAGAAAGAACGACTGCGGGAGCTGGGAAGTGAAACCTTACCTACCGTCGACGCAAAACGATTGGAAACATCGATTATAACGTATTCGTGCCAATTATCGATAGAAACAACGATTGCGGGAGCTGGGAAGTGAATCCTTACCTACCGTCGATGCAAAACGATTGGAAACATCGAAGAGCACGTATTCGTGCCAATTATCGATAGAAAGAACGATTGCAGGAGCTGGGAAGTGAATCCTTACCCACCGTCGGTGCAAAACGATTGGAAACATCGAATAGCACGTATTCGTGCCAATTATCGATAGAAAGAACGATTGCGGGAGCTGGGAAGTGAATCCTTACGTACCGTCGATGCAAAACGATTGGAAACATCGATTATAACTTATTCGTGCCAATTATCGATAGAAACAACGATTGCGGGAGCTGGGAAGTGAATCCTTACCTATCGTCGATACAAAACGATTGGAAACATCGAATAGAACGTATTCGTGCCAATTATCGATAGAAAGAACGATTGCGGGAGCTGGGAAGTGAATCCTTACCTACCGTCGGTGCAAAATTATTGGAAACGTCGAATATCACGTATTCGTGCCAATTATCGATAGAAGGAACGATGCGGGAGCTGGGAAGTGAATCCTTACCTCCCGTCGATGCAGAACGATTGGAAACATCGAATATAACGTATTCGAGCCAATTATCGATAGACAGAACGATTGCGGGAGATGGGAGGTGAATCCTTACCTACGGTCGATGCAAAACGATTGGAAACATCGAATATAACGTATTCGAGCCAATTATCGATAGAAGGAACGATGCGGGAGCTGGGAAGTGAATCCTTACCTCCCGTCGATGCAGAACGATTGGAAACATCGAATATAACGTATTCGAGCCAATTATCGATAGACAGAACGATTGCGGGAGATGGGAGGTGAATCCTTACCTACGGTCGATGCAAAACGATTGGAAACATCGAATAGCACGTATTCGTGCCAATTATCGATAGAAAGAACGATGCGGGAGCTGGGAAGTGAATCCTTACGTACCGTCGATGCAAAACGATTGGAAACATCGATTATAACGTATTCGTGCCAATTATCGATAGAAACAACGATTGCGGGAGCTGGGAAGTGAATCCTTACCTATCGTCGATGCAGAACGATTGGAAACTTCGAATATAACGTATTCGAGCCAATTATCGATAGACAGCACGATTGCGGGAGATGGGAGGTAAATCCTTACCTACGGTCGACGCAAAACGATTGGAAACATCGAATAGCACGTATTCGTGCCAATTATCGATAGAAAGAACGATTGCGGGAGCTGGGAAGTGAATCCTTACGTACCGTCGATGCAAAACGATTGCAAACATCGATTATAACATATTCGTGCCAATTATCGATAGAAACAACGATTGCGGGAGCTGGGAAGTGAATCCTTACCTACCGTCGGTGCAAAATTATTGGAAACGTCGAATATCACGTATTCGTGCCAATTATCGATAGAAGGAACGATGCGGGAGCTGGGAAGTGAATCCTTACGTACCGTCGATGCAAAACGATTGGAAACATCGAATAGCACGTATTCGTGCCAATTATCGATAGAAAGAACGATTGCGGGAGCTGGGAAGTGAATCCTTACGTACCGTCGATGCAAAACGATTGCAAACATCGATTATAACATATTCGTGCCAATTATCGATAGAAACAACGATTGCGGGAGCTGGGAAGTGAATCCTTACCTACCGTCGGTGCAAAATTATTGGAAACGTCGAATATCACGTATTCGTGCCAATTATCGATAGAAAGAACGATGCGGGAGCTGGGAAGTGAATCCTTACGTACCGTCGATGCAAAACGATTGGAAACATCGATTATAACGTATTCGTGCCAATTATCGATAGAAACAACGATTGCGCGAGATGGGAGGTAAATCCTGACCTACGGTCGATGCAAAACGATTGGAAACATCGAATAGCACGTATTCGTGCCAATTATCGATAGAAAGAACGATTGCGGGAGCTGGGAAGTGAATCCTTACGTACCGTCGATGCAAAACGATTGCAAACATCGATTATAACATATTCGTGCCAATTATCGATAGAAACAACGATTGCGGGAGCTGGGAAGTGAATCCTTACCTACCGTCGGTGCAAAATTATTGGAAACGTCGAATATCACGTATTCGTGCCAATTATCGATAGAAGGAATGATGCGGGAGCTGGGAAGTGAATCCTTACGTACCGTCGATGCAAAACGATTGGAAACATCGATTATAACGTATTCGTGCCAATTATCGATAGAAACAACGATTGCGGGAGCTGGGAAGTGAATCCTTACCTTCCGTCGATGCAAAACGATTGGAACGTTCGATTATAACGTATTCGTGCCAATTATCGATAGAAACAACGATTGCGGGAGCTGGGAAGTGAATCCTTACCTCCCATCGATGCAGATCGATTGGAAACATCGACTATCACTTATTCGTGCCAATTATCGATAGAAAGAACGATTGCGGGAGCTGGGAAGTGAATCCTTACCTACCGTCGGTGCAATATTTTTGGAAACGTCGAATATCACGTATTCGCGCCAATTATCGATAGAAGGAACGATGCGGGAGCTGGGAAGTGAATCCTTACGTACCGTCGATGCAAAACGATTGGAAACATCGATTATAACGTATTCGTGCCAATTATCGATAGAAACAACGATTGCGGGAGCTGGGAAGTAAATCCTTACCTACCGTCGATGCAAAACGATTGGAAACATCGAATAGCACGTATTCGTGCCAATTATCGATAGAAAGAAAGATTGCGGGAGCTGGGAAGTTAATCCTTACCTACCGTCGGTGCAAAACGATTGGAAACGTCGAATATCACGTATTTGTGCCAATTATCGATAGAAAGAACGACTGCGGGAGCTGGGAAGTGAAACCTTACCTACCGTCGACGCAAAACGATTGGAAACATCGATTATAACGTATTCGTGCCAATTATCGATAGAAACAACGATTGCGGGAGCTGGGAAGTGAATCCTTACCTACCGTCGATGCAAAACGATTGGAAACATCGAAGAGCACGTATTCGTGCCAATTATCGATAGAAAGAACGATTGCAGGAGCTGGGAAGTGAATCCTTACCCACCGTCGGTGCAAAACGATTGGAAACATCGAATAGCACGTATTCGTGCCAATTATCGATAGAAAGAACGATTGCGGGAGCTGGGAAGTGAATCCTTACGTACCGTCGATGCAAAACGATTGGAAACATCGATTATAACTTATTCGTGCCAATTATCGATAGAAACAACGATTGCGGGAGCTGGGAAGTGAATCCTTACCTATCGTCGATACAAAACGATTGGAAACATCGAATAGAACGTATTCGTGCCAATTATCGATAGAAAGAACGATTGCGGGAGCTGGGAAGTGAATCCTTACCTACCGTCGGTGCAAAATTATTGGAAACGTCGAATATCACGTATTCGTGCCAATTATCGATAGAAGGAACGATGCGGGAGCTGGGAAGTGAATCCTTACCTCCCGTCGATGCAGAACGATTGGAAACATCGAATATAACGTATTCGAGCCAATTATCGATAGACAGAACGATTGCGGGAGATGGGAGGTGAATCCTTACCTACGGTCGATGCAAAACGATTGGAAACATCGAATATAACGTATTCGAGCCAATTATCGATAGAAGGAACGATGCGGGAGCTGGGAAGTGAATCCTTACCTCCCGTCGATGCAGAACGATTGGAAACATCGAATATAACGTATTCGAGCCAATTATCGATAGACAGAACGATTGCGGGAGATGGGAGGTGAATCCTTACCTACGGTCGATGCAAAACGATTGGAAACATCGAATAGCACGTATTCGTGCCAATTATCGATAGAAAGAACGATTGCGGGAGCTGGGAAGCGAATCCTTACGTACCGTCGATGCAAAACGATTGCAAACATCGATTATAACATATTCGTGCCAATTATCGATAGAAACAACGATTGCGGGAGCTGGGAAGTGAATCCTTACCTACCGTCGGTGCAAAATTATTGGAAACGTCGAATATCACGTATTCGTGCCAATTATCGATAGAAGGAACGATGCGGGAGCTGGGAAGTGAATCCTTACGTACCGTCGATGCAAAACGATTGGAAACATCGATTATAACGTATTCGTGCCAATTATCGATAGAAACAACGATTGCGGGAGCTGGGAAGTGAATCCTTACCTTCCGTCGATGCAAAACGATTGGAACGTTCGATTATAACGTATTCGTGCCAATTATCGATAGAAACAACGATTGCGGGAGCTGGGAAGTGAATCCTTACCTCCCATCGATGCAGATCGATTGGAAACATCGACTATCACTTATTCGTGCCAATTATCGATAGAAAGAACGATTGCGGGAGCTGGGAAGTGAATCCTTACCTACCGTCGGTGCAATATTTTTGGAAACGTCGAATATCACGTATTCGCGCCAATTATCGATAGAAGGAACGATGCGGGAGCTGGGAAGTGAATCCTTACGTACCGTCGATGCAAAACGATTGGAAACATCGATTATAACGTATTCGTGCCAATTATCGATAGAAACAACGATTGCGGGAGCTGGGAAGTAAATCCTTACCTACCGTCGATGCAAAACGATTGGAAACATCGAATAGCACGTATTCGTGCCAATTATCGATAGAAAGAAAGATTGCGGGAGCTGGGAAGTTAATCCTTACCTACCGTCGGTGCAAAACGATTGGAAACGTCGAATATCACGTATTTGTGCCAATTATCGATAGAAAGAACGACTGCGGGAGCTGGGAAGTGAAACCTTACCTACCGTCGACGCAAAACGATTGGAAACATCGATTATAACGTATTCGTGCCAATTATCGATAGAAACAACGATTGCGGGAGCTGGGAAGTGAATCCTTACCTACCGTCGATGCAAAACGATTGGAAACATCGAAGAGCACGTATTCGTGCCAATTATCGATAGAAAGAACGATTGCAGGAGCTGGGAAGTGAATCCTTACCCACCGTCGGTGCAAAACGATTGGAAACATCGAATAGCACGTATTCGTGCCAATTATCGATAGAAAGAACGATTGCGGGAGCTGGGAAGTGAATCCTTACGTACCGTCGATGCAAAACGATTGGAAACATCGATTATAACGTATTCGTGCCAATTATCGATAGAAACAACGATTGCGGGAGCTGGGAAGTGAATCCTTACCTATCGTCGATACAAAACGATTGGAAACATCGAATAGAACGTATTCGTGCCAATTATCGATAGAAAGAACGATTGCGGGAGCTGGGAAGTGAATCCTTACCTACCGTCGGTGCAAAATTATTGGAAACGTCGAATATCACGTATTCGTGCCAATTATCGATAGAAGGAACGATGCGGGAGCTGGGAAGTGAATCCTTACCTCCCGTCGATGCAGAACGATTGGAAACATCGAATATAACGTATTCGAGCCAATTATCGATAGACAGAACGATTGCGGGAGATGGGAGGTGAATCCTTACCTACGGTCGATGCAAAACGATTGGAAACATCGAATATAACGTATTCGAGCCAATTATCGATAGAAGGAACGATGCGGGAGCTGGGAAGTGAATCCTTACCTCCCGTCGATGCAGAACGATTGGAAACATCGAATATAACGTATTCGAGCCAATTATCGATAGACAGAACGATTGCGGGAGATGGGAGGTGAATCCTTACCTACGGTCGATGCAAAACGATTGGAAACATCGAATAGCACGTATTCGTGCCAATTATCGATAGAAAGAACGATTGCGGGAGCTGGGAAGCGAATCCTTACGTACCGTCGATGCAAAACGATTGCAAACATCGATTATAACATATTCGTGCCAATTATCGATAGAAACAACGATTGCGGGAGCTGGGAAGTGAATCCTTACCTACCGTCGGTGCAAAATTATTGGAAACGTCGAATATCACGTATTCGTGCCAATTATCGATAGAAGGAACGATGCGGGAGCTGGGAAGTGAATCCTTACGTACCGTCGATGCAAAACGATTGGAAACATCGATTATAACGTATTCGTGCCAATTATCGATAGAAACAACGATTGCGGGAGCTGGGAAGTGAATCCTTACCTTCCGTCGATGCAAAACGATTGGAACGTTCGATTATAACGTATTCGTGCCAATTATCGATAGAAACAACGATTGCGGGAGCTGGGAAGTGAATCCTTACCTCCCATCGATGCAGATCGATTGGAAACATCGACTATCACTTATTCGTGCCAATTATCGATAGAAAGAACGATTGCGGGAGCTGGGAAGTGAATCCTTACCTACCGTCGGTGCAATATTTTTGGAAACGTCGAATATCACGTATTCGCGCCAATTATCGATAGAAGGAACGATGCGGGAGCTGGGAAGTGAATCCTTACGTACCGTCGATGCAAAACGATTGGAAACATCGATTATAACGTATTCGTGCCAATTATCGATAGAAACAACGATTGCGGGAGCTGGGAAGTAAATCCTTACCTACCGTCGATGCAAAACGATTGGAAACATCGAATAGCACGTATTCGTGCCAATTATCGATAGAAAGAAAGATTGCGGGAGCTGGGAAGTTAATCCTTACCTACCGTCGCTGCGAAACGATTGGAAACGTCGAATATCACGTATTCGCGCCAATTATCGATAGAAGGAACGATGCGGGAGCTGGGAAGTGAATCCTTACGTACCGTCGATGCAAAACGATTGGAAACATCGATTATAACGTATTCGTGCCAATTATCGATAGAAACAACGATTGCGGGAGCTGGGAAGTAAATCCTTACCTACCGTCGATGCAAAACGATTGGACACATCGAATAGCACGTATTCGTGCCAATTATCGATAGAAAGAAAGATTGCGGGAGCTGGGAAGTTAATCCTTACCTACCGTCGGTGCAAAACGATTGGATACGTCGAATATCACGTATTTGTGCCAATTATCGATAGAAAGAACGACTGCGGGAGCTGGGAAGTGAAACCTTACCTACCGTCGACGCAAAACGATTGGAAACATCGATTATAACGTATTCGTGCCAATTATCGATAGAAACAACGATTGCGGGAGCTGGGAAGTGAATCCTTACCTACCGTCGATGCAAAACGATTGGAAACATCGAAGAGCACGTATTCGTGCCAATTATCGATAGAAAGAACGATTGCAGGAGCTGGGAAGTGAATCCTTACCCACCGTCGGTGCAAAACGATTGGAAACATCGAATAGCACGTATTCGTGCCAATTATCGATAGAAAGAACGATTGCGGGAGCTGGGAAGTGAATCCTTACGTACCGTCGATGCAAAACGATTGGAAACATCGATTATAACGTATTCGTGCCAATTATCGATAGAAACAACGATTGCGGGAGCTGGGAAGTGAATCCTTACCTATCGTCGATACAAAACGATTGGAAACATCGAATAGAACGTATTCGTGCCAATTATCGATAGAAAGAACGATTGCGGGAGCTGGGAAGTGAATCCTTACCTACCGTCGGTGCAAAATTATTGGAAACGTCGAATATCACGTATTCGTGCCAATTATCGATAGAAGGAACGATGCGGGAGCTGGGAAGTGAATCCTTACCTCCCGTCGATGCAGAACGATTGGAAACATCGAATATAACGTATTCGAGCCAATTATCGATAGACAGAACGATTGCGGGAGATGGGAGGTGAATCCTTACCTACGGTCGATGCAAAACGATTGGAAACATCGAATATAACGTATTCGAGCCAATTATCGATAGAAGGAACGATGCGGGAGCTGGGAAGTGAATCCTTACCTCCCGTCGATGCAGAACGATTGGAAACATCGAATATAACGTATTCGAGCCAATTATCGATAGACAGAACGATTGCGGGAGATGGGAGGTGAATCCTTACCTACGGTCGATGCAAAACGATTGGAAACATCGAATAGCACGTATTCGTGCCAATTATCGATAGAAAGAACGATTGCGGGAGCTGGGAAGTGAATCCTTACGTACCGTCGATGCAAAACGATTGCAAACATCGATTATAACATATTCGTGCCAATTATCGATAGAAACAACGATTGCGGGAGCTGGGAAGTGAATCCTTACCTACCGTCGGTGCAAAATTATTGGAAAGGTCGAATATCACGTATTCGTGCCAATTATCGATAGAAGGAACGATGCGGGAGCTGGGAAGTGAATCCTTACGTACCGTCGATGCAAAACGATTGGAAACATCGATTATAACGTATTCGTGCCAATTATCGATAGAAACAACGATTGCGGGAGCTGGGAAGTGAATCCTTACCTTCCGTCGATGCAAAACGATTGGAACGTTCGATTATAACGTATTCGTGCCAATTATCGATAGAAACAACGATTGCGGGAGCTGGGAAGTGAATCCTTACCTCCCATCGATGCAGATCGATTGGAAACATCGACTATCACTTATTCGTGCCAATTATCGATAGAAAGAAGAATTGCGGGAGCTGGGAAGTGAATCCTTACCTACCGTCGGTGCAATATTTTTGGAAACGTCGAATATCACGTATTCGCGCCAATTATCGATAGAAGGAACGATGCGGGAGCTGGGAAGTGAATCCTTACGTACCGTCGATGCAAAACGATTGGAAACATCGATTATAACGTATTCGTGCCAATTATCGATAGAAACAACGATTGCGGGAGCTGGGAAGTAAATCCTTACCTACCGTCGATGCAAAACGATTGGAAACATCGAATAGCACGTATTCGTGCCAATTATCGATAGAAAGAAAGATTGCGGGAGCTGGGAAGTTAATCCTTACCTACCGTCGCTGCAAAACGATTGGAAACGTCGAATATCACGTATTTGTGCCAATTATCGATAGAAAGAACGACTGCGGGAGCTGGGAAGTGAAACCTTACCTACCGTCGACGCAAAACGATTGGAAACATCGATTATAACGTATTCGTGCCAATTATCGATAGAAACAACGATTGCGGGAGCTGGGAAGTGAATCCTTACCTACCGTCGATGCAAAACGATTGGAAACATCGAAGAGCACGTATTCGTGCCAATTATCGATAGAAAGAACGATTGCAGGAGCTGGGAAGTGAATCCTTACCCACCGTCGGTGCAAAACGATTGGAAACATCGAATAGCACGTATTCATGCCAATTATCGATAGAAAGAACGATTGCGGGAGCTGGGAAGTGAATCCTTACGTACCGTCGATGCAAAACGATTGGAAACATCGATTATAACGTATTCGTGCCAATTATCGATAGAAACAACGATTGCGGGAGCTGGGAAGTGAATCCTTACCTATCGTCGATACAAAACGATTGGAAACATCGAATAGAACGTATTCGTGCCAATTATCGATAGAAAGAACGATTGCGGGAGCTGGGAAGTGAATCCTTACCTACCGTCGGTGCAAAATTATTGGAAACGTCGAATATCACGTATTCGTGCCAATTATCGATAGAAGGAACGATGCGGGAGCTGGGAAGTGAATCCTTACCTCCCGTCGATGCAGAACGATTGGAAACATCGAATATAACGTATTCGAGCCAATTATCGATAGACAGAACGATTGCGGGAGATGGGAGGTGAATCCTTACCTACGGTCGATGCAAAACGATTGGAAACATCGAATATAACGTATTCGAGCCAATTATCGATAGACAGAACGATTGCGGGAGATGGGAGGTGAATCCTTACCTACGGTCGATGCAAAACGATTGGAAACATCGAATATAACGTATTCGAGCCAATTATCGATAGACAGAACGATTGCGGGAGATGGGAGGTGAATCCTTACCTACGGTCGATGCAAAACGATTGGAAACATCGAATAGCACGTACTCGTGCCAATTACCGACAGAAAGAACGATTGCGTGGGCTGGGCAGTGAAGCCTTACCTACCGTCGATGCAGAACGATGGGAAACATCGAATAGCACGTATTCGTGCCAATTATCCATAGAAAGAACAATTGCGGTAGCTGGGAAGTGAATCCTTACCTCCCGTCGATGCAGAACGATTGGAAACATCGAATATAACGTATTCGAGCCAATTATCGATAGACAGAACGATTGCGGGAGATGGGAGGTGAATCCTTACCTACGGTCGATGCAAAACGATTGGAAACATCGAATAGCACGTATTCGTGCCAATTATCGATAGAAAGAACGATTGCGGGAGCTGGGAAGTGAATCCTTACCTACCGTCGGTGCAAAATTTTTGGAAACGTCGAATATCACGTATTCGTGCCAATTATCGATAGAAGGAACGATGCGGGAGCTGGGAAGTGAATCCTTACGTACCGTCGATGCAAAACGATTGGAAACATTGATTATAACGTATTCGTGCCAATTATCGATAGAAACAACGATTGCGGGAGCTGGGAAGTAAATCCTTACCTACCGTCGATGCAAAACGATTGGAAACATCGAATAGCACGTATTCGTTCCAATTATCGATAGAAAGAACTATTGCGGGAGCTGGGAAGTTAATCCTTCCCTACCGTCGGTGCAAAACGATTGGAAACATCGAATAGCACGTATTCGTGCCAATTATCGATAGAAAGAACAATTGCGGGAGCTGGGAAGTGAATCCTTACGTACCGTCGATGCAAAACGATTGGAAACATCGATTATAACGTATTCGTGCCAATTATCGATAGAAACAACGATTGCGGGAGCTGGGAAGTAAATCCTTACCTACCGTCGATGCAAAACGATTGGAAACATCGAATAGCACGTATTCGTGCCAATTATCGATAGAAAGAAAGATTGCGGGAGCTGGGAAGTTAATCCTTACCTACCGTCGCTGCAAAACGATTGGAAACGTCGAATATCACGTATTTGTGCCAATTATCGATAGAAAGAACGACTGCGGGAGCTGGGAAGTGAAACCTTACCTACCGTCGACGCAAAACGATTGGAAACATCGATTATAACGTATTCGTGCCAATTATCGATAGAAACAACGATTGCGGGAGCTGGGAAGTGAATCCTTACCTACCGTCGATGCAAAACGATTGGAAACATCGAAGAGCACGTATTCGTGCCAATTATCGATAGAAAGAACGATTGCAGGAGCTGGGAAGTGAATCCTTACCCACCGTCGGTGCAAAACGATTGGAAACATCGAATAGCACGTATTCATGCCAATTATCGATAGAAAGAACGATTGCGGGAGCTGGGAAGTGAATCCTTACGTACCGTCGATGCAAAACGATTGGAAACATCGATTATAACGTATTCGTGCCAATTATCGATAGAAACAACGATTGCGGGAGCTGGGAAGTGAATCCTTACCTATCGTCGATACAAAACGATTGGAAACATCGAATAGAACGTATTCGTGCCAATTATCGATAGAAAGAACGATTGCGGGAGCTGGGAAGTGAATCCTTACCTACCGTCGGTGCAAAATTATTGGAAACGTCGAATATCACGTATTCGTGCCAATTATCGATAGAAGGAACGATGCGGGAGCTGGGAAGTGAATCCTTACCTCCCGTCGATGCAGAACGATTGGAAACATCGAATATAACGTATTCGAGCCAATTATCGATAGACAGAACGATTGCGGGAGATGGGAGGTGAATCCTTACCTACGGTCGATGCAAAACGATTGGAAACATCGAATATAACGTATTCGAGCCAATTATCGATAGACAGAACGATTGCGGGAGATGGGAGGTGAATCCTTACCTACGGTCGATGCAAAACGATTGGAAACATCGAATATAACGTATTCGAGCCAATTATCGATAGACAGAACGATTGCGGGAGATGGGAGGTGAATCCTTACCTACGGTCGATGCAAAACGATTGGAAACATCGAATAGCACGTACTCGTGCCAATTACCGACAGAAAGAACGATTGCGTGGGCTGGGCAGTGAAGCCTTACCTACCGTCGATGCAGAACGATGGGAAACATCGAATAGCACGTATTCGTGCCAATTATCCATAGAAAGAACAATTGCGGTAGCTGGGAAGTGAATCCTTACCTCCCGTCGATGCAGAACGATTGGAAACATCGAATATAACGTATTCGAGCCAATTATCGATAGACAGAACGATTGCGGGAGATGGGAGGTGAATCCTTACCTACGGTCGATGCAAAACGATTGGAAACATCGAATAGCACGTATTCGTGCCAATTATCGATAGAAAGAACGATTGCGGGAGCTGGGAAGTGAATCCTTACCTACCGTCGGTGCAAAATTTTTGGAAACGTCGAATATCACGTATTCGTGCCAATTATCGATAGAAGGAACGATGCGGGAGCTGGGAAGTGAATCCTTACGTACCGTCGATGCAAAACGATTGGAAACATTGATTATAACGTATTCGTGCCAATTATCGATAGAAACAACGATTGCGGGAGCTGGGAAGTAAATCCTTACCTACCGTCGATGCAAAACGATTGGAAACATCGAATAGCACGTATTCGTTCCAATTATCGATAGAAAGAACTATTGCGGGAGCTGGGAAGTTAATCCTTCCCTACCGTCGGTGCAAAACGATTGGAAACATCGAATAGCACGTATTCGTGCCAATTATCGATAGAAAGAACAATTGCGGGAGCTGGGAAGTGAATCCTTACCTCCCGTCGATGCAGAACGATTGGAAACTTCGAATATAACGTATTCGAGCCAATAATCGATAGACAGCACGATTGCGGGAGATGGGAGGTAAATCCTTACCTACGGTCGATGCAAAACGATTGGAAACATCGAATAGCACGTATTCGTGCCAATTATCGATAGAAAGAACGATTGCGGGAGCTGGGAAGTGAATCCTTACGTACCGTCGATGCAAAACGATTGGAAACATCGATTATAACGTATTCGTGCCAATTATCGATAGAAACAACGATTGCGGGAGCTGGGAAGTGAATCCTTACCTATCGTCGATACAAAACGATTGGAAACATCGAATAGAACGTATTCGTGCCAATTATCGATAGAAAGAACGATTGCGGGAGCTGGGAAGTGAATCCTTACCTACCGTCGGTGCAAAATTATTGGAAACGTCGAATATCACGTATTCGTGCCAATTATCGATAGAAGGAACGATGCGGGAGCTGGGAAGTGAATCCTTACGTACCGTCGATGCAAAACGATTGGAAACATCGATTATAACGTATTCGTGCCAATTATCGATAGAAACAACGATTGCGGGAGCTGGGAAGTGAATCCTTACCTATCGTCGATGCAGAACGATTGGAAACTTCGAATATAACGTATTCGAGCCAATTATCGATAGACAGCACGATTGCGGGAGATGGGAGGTAAATCCTTACCTACGGCCGATGCAAAACGATTGGAAACATCGAATAGCACGTATTCGTGCCAATTATCGATAGAAAGAACGATTGCGGGAGCTGGGAAGTGAATCCTTACGTACCGTCGATGCAAAACGATTGCAAACATCGATTATAACATATTCGTGCCAATTATCGATAGAAACAACGATTGCGGGAGCTGGGAAGTGAATCCTTACCTACCGTCGGTGCAAAATTATTGGAAACGTCGAATATCACGTATTCGTGCCAATTATCGATAGAAGCAACGATGCGGGAGCTGGGAAGTGAATCCTTACGTACCGTCGATGCAAAACGATTGGAAACATCGATTATAACGTATTCGTGCCAATTATCGATAGAAACAACGATTGCGGGAGCTGGGAAGTGAATCCTTACCTATCGTCGATGCAGAACGATTTGAAACTTCGAATATAACGTATTCGAGCCAATTATCGATAGACAGCACGATTGCGGGAGATGGGAGGTAAATCCTTACCTACGGTCGATGCAAAACGATTGGAAACATCGAATAGCACGTATTCGTGCCAATTATCGATAGAAAGAACGATTGCGGGAGCTGGGAAGTGAATCCTTACGTACCGTCGATGCAAAACGATTGCAAACATCGATTATAACATATTCGTGCCAATTATCGATAGAAACAACGATTGCGGGAGCTGGGAAGTGAATCCTTACCTACCGTCGGTGCAAAATTATTGGAAACGTCGAATATCACGTATTCGTGCCAATTATCGATAGAAGGAACGATGCGGGAGCTGGGAAGTGAATCCTTACGTACCGTCGATGCAAAACGATTGGAAACATCGATTATAACGTATTCGTGCCAATTATCGATAGAAACAACGATTGCGGGAGCTGGGAAGTGAATCCTTACCTCCCATCGATGCAGATCGATTGGAAACATCGACTATCACTTATTCGTGCCAATTATCGATAGAAAGAACGATTGCGGGAGCTGGGAAGTGAATCCTTACCTACCGTCGGTGCAAAATTTTTGGAAACGTCGAATATCACGTATTCGCGCCAATTATCGATAGAAGGAACGATGCGGGAGCTGGGAAGTGAATCCTTACGTACCGTCGATGCAAAACGATTGGAAACATCGATTATAACGTATTCGTGCCAATTATCGATAGAAACAACGATTGCGGGAGCTGGGAAGTAAATCCTTACCTACCGTCGATGCAAAACGATTGGAAACATCGAATAGCACGTATTCGTGCCAATTATCGATAGAAAGAAAGATTGCGGGAGCTGCGAAGTTAATCCTTACCTACCGTCGGTGCAAAACGATTGGAAACGTCGAATATCACGTATTTGTGCCAATTATCGATAGAAAGAACGACTGCGGGAGCTGGGAAGTGAAACCTTACCTACCGTCGACGCAAAACGATTGGAAACATCGATTATAACGTATTTGTGCCAATTATCGATAGAAACAACGATTGCGGGAGCTGGGAAGTGAATCCTTACCTACCGTCGATGCAAAACGATTGGAAACAACGAAGAGCACGTATTCGTGCCAATTATCGATAGAAAGAACGATTGCAGGAGCTGGGAAGTGAATCCTTACCCACCGTCGGTGCAAAACGATTGGAAACATCGAATAGCACGTATTCGTGCCAATTATCGATAGAAAGAACGATTGCGGGAGCTGGGAAGTGAATCCTTACGTACCGCCGATGCAAAACGATTGGAAACATCGATTATAACGTATTCGTGCCAATTATCGATAGAAACAACGATTGCGGGAGCTGGGAAGTGAATCCTTACCTACCGTCGACGCAAAACGATTGGAAACATCGATTATAACGTATTCGTGCCAATTATCGATAGAAACAACGATTGCGGGAGCTGGGAAGTGAATCCTTACCTACCGTCGATGCAAAACGATTGGAAACATCGAAGAGCACGTATTCGTGCCAATTATCGATAGAAAGAACGATTGCAGGAGCTGGGAAGTGAATCCTTACCCACCGTCGGTGCAAAACGATTGGAAACATCGAATAGCACGTATTCGTGCCAATTATCGATAGAAAGAACGATTGCGGGAGCTGGGAAGTGAATCCTTACGTACCGTCGATGCAAAACGATTGGAAACATCGATTATAACGTATTCGTGCCAATTATCGATAGAAACAACGATTGCGGGAGCTGGGAAGTGAATCCTTACCTATCGTCGATACAAAACGATTGGAAACATCGAATAGAACGTATTCGTGCCAATTATCGATAGAAAGAACGATTGCGGGAGCTGGGAAGTGAATCCTTACCTACCGTCGGTGCAAAATTATTGGAAACGTCGAATATCACGTATTCGTGCCAATTATCGATAGAAGGAACGATGCGGGAGCTGGGAAGTGAATCCTTACCTCCCGTCGATGCAGAACGATTGGAAACATCGAATATAACGTATTCGAGCCAATTATCGATAGACAGAACGATTGCGGGAGATGGGAGGTGAATCCTTACCTACGGTCGATGCAAAACGATTGGAAACATCGAATATAACGTATTCGAGCCAATTATCGATAGAAGGAACGATGCGGGAGCTGGGAAGTGAATCCTTACCTCCCGTCGATGCAGAACGATTGGAAACATCGAATAGCACGTATTCGTGCCAATTATCGATAGAAAGAACGATTGCGGGAGCTGGGAAGCGAATCCTTACGTACCGTCGATGCAAAACGATTGCAAACATCGATTATAACATATTCGTGCCAATTATCGATAGAAACAACGATTGCGGGAGCTGGGAAGTGAATCCTTACCTACCGTCGGTGCAAAATTATTGGAAACGTCGAATATCACGTATTCGTGCCAATTATCGATAGAAGGAACGATGCGGGAGCTGGGAAGTGAATCCTTACGTACCGTCGATGCAAAACGATTGGAAACATCGATTATAACGTATTCGTGCCAATTATCGATAGAAACAACGATTGCGGGAGGTGGGAAGTGAATCCTTACCTTCCGTCGATGCAAAACGATTGGAACGTTCGATTATAACGTATTCGTGCCAATTATCGATAGAAACAACGATTGCGGGAGCTGGGAAGTGAATCCTTACCTCCCATCGATGCAGATCGATTGGAAACATCGACTATCACTTATTCGTGCCAATTATCGATAGAAAGAACGATTGCGGGAGCTGGGAAGTGAATCCTTACGTACCGTCGATGCAAAACGATTGGAAACATCGATTATAACGTATTCGTGCCAATTATCGATAGAAACAACGATTGCGGGAGCTGGGAAGTAAATCCTTACCTACCGTCGATGCAAAACGATTGGAAACATCGAATAGCACGTATTCGTGCCAATTTTCGATAGAAAGAAAGATTGCGGGAGCTGGGAAGTTAATCCTTACCTACCGTCGCTGCGAAACGATTGGAAACGTCGAATATCACGTATTCGCGCCAATTATCGATAGAAGGAACGATGCGGGAGCTGGGAAGTGAATCCTTACGTACCGTCGATGCAAAACGATTGGAAACATCGATTATAACGTATTCGTGCCAATTATCGATAGAAACAACGATTGCGGGAGCTGGGAAGTAAATCCTTACCTACCGTCGATGCAAAACGATTGGACACATCGAATAGCACGTATTCGTGCCAATTATCGATAGAAAGAAAGATTGCGGGAGCTGGGAAGTTAATCCTTACCTACCGTCGGTGCAAAACGATTGGATACGTCGAATATCACGTATTTGTGCCAATTATCGATAGAAAGAACGACTGCGGGAGCTGGGAAGTGAAACCTTACCTACCGTCGACGCAAAACGATTGGAAACATCGATTATAACGTATTCGTGCCAATTATCGATAGAAACAACGATTGCGGGAGCTGGGAAGTGAATCCTTACCTACCGTCGATGCAAAACGATTGGAAACATCGAAGAGCACGTATTCGTGCCAATTATCGATAGAAAGAACGATTGCAGGAGCTGGGAAGTGAATCCTTACCCACCGTCGGTGCAAAACGATTGGAAACATCGAATAGCACGTATTCGTGCCAATTATCGATAGAAAGAACGATTGCGGGAGCTGGGAAGTGAATCCTTACGTACCGTCGATGCAAAATGATTGGAAACATCGATTATAACGTATTCGTGCCAATTATCGATAGAAACAACGATTGCGGGAGCTGGGAAGTGAATCCTTACCTATCGTCGATACAAAACGATTGGAAACATCGAATAGAACGTATTCGTGCCAATTATCGATAGAAAGAACGATTGCGGGAGCTGGGAAGTGAATCCTTACCTACCGTCGGTGCAAAATTATTGGAAACGTCGAATATCACGTATTCGTGCCAATTATCGATAGAAGGAACGATGCGGGAGCTGGGAAGTGAATCCTTACCTCCCGTCGATGCAGAACGATTGGAAACATCGAATATAACGTATTCGAGCCAATTATCGATAGACAGAACGATTGCGGGAGATGGGAGGTGAATCCTTACCTACGGTCGATGCAAAACGATTGGAAACATCGAATATAACGTATTCGAGCCAATTATCGATAGAAGGAACGATGCGGGAGCTGGGAAGTGAATCCTTACCTCCCGTCGATGCAGAACGATTGGAAACATCGAATATAACGTATTCGAGCCAATTATCGATAGACAGAACGATTGCGGGAGATGGGAGGTGAATCCTTACCTACGGTCGATGCAAAACGATTGGAAACATCGAATAGCACGTATTCGTGCCAATTATCGATAGAAAGAACGATTGCGGGAGCTGGGAAGTGAATCCTTACGTACCGTCGATGCAAAACGATTGCAAACATCGATTATAACATATTCGTGCCAATTATCGATAGAAACAACGATTGCGGGAGCTGGGAAGTGAATCCTTACCTACCGTCGGTGCAAAATTATTGGAAACGTCGAATATCACGTATTCGGGCCAATTATCGATAGAAGGAACGATGCGGGAGCTGGGAAGTGAATCCTTACGTACCGTCGATGCAAAACGATTGGAAACATCGATTATAACGTATTCGTGCCAATTATCGATAGAAACAACGATTGCGGGAGCTGGGAAGTGAATCCTTACCTTCCGTCGATGCAAAACGATTGGAACGTTCGATTATAACGTATTCGTGCCAATTATCGATAGAAACAACGATTGCGGGAGCTGGGAAGTGAATCCTTACCTCCCATCGATGCAGATCGATTGGAAACATCGACTATCACTTATTCGTGCCAATTATCGATAGAAAGAAGAATTGCGGGAGCTGGGAAGTGAATCCTTACCTACCGTCGGTGCAATATTTTTGGAAACGTCGAATATCACGTATTCGCGCCAATTATCGATAGAAGGAACGATGCGGGAGCTGGGAAGTGAATCCTTACGTACCGTCGATGCAAAACGATTGGAAACATCGATTATAACGTATTCGTGCCAATTATCGATAGAAACAACGATTGCGGGAGCTGGGAAGTAAATCCTTACCTACCGTCGATGCAAAACGATTGGAAACATCGAATAGCACGTATTCGTGCCAATTATCGATAGAAAGAAAGATTGCGGGAGCTGGGAAGTTAATCCTTACCTACCGTCGCTGCAAAACGATTGGAAACGTCGAATATCACGTATTTGTGCCAATTATCGATAGAAAGAACGACTGCGGGAGCTGGGAAGTGAAACCTTACCTACCGTCGACGCAAAACGATTGGAAACATCGATTATAACGTATTCGTGCCAATTATCGATAGAAACAACGATTGCGGGAGCTGGGAAGTGAATCCTTACCTACCGTCGATGCAAAACGATTGGAAACATCGAAGAGCACGTATTCGTGCCAATTATCGATAGAAAGAACGATTGCAGGAGCTGGGAAGTGAATCCTTACCCACCGTCGGTGCAAAACGATTGGAAACATCGAATAGCACGTATTCATGCCAATTATCGATAGAAAGAACGATTGCGGGAGCTGGGAAGTGAATCCTTACGTACCGTCGATGCAAAACGATTGGAAACATCGATTATAACGTATTCGTGCCAATTATCGATAGAAACAACGATTGCGGGAGCTGGGAAGTGAATCCTTACCTATCGTCGATACAAAACGATTGGAAACATCGAATAGAACGTATTCGTGCCAATTATCGATAGAAAGAACGATTGCGGGAGCTGGGAAGTGAATCCTTACCTACCGTCGGTGCAAAATTATTGGAAACGTCGAATATCACGTATTCGTGCCAATTATCGATAGAAGGAACGATGCGGGAGCTGGGAAGTGAATCCTTACCTCCCGTCGATGCAGAACGATTGGAAACATCGAATATAACGTATTCGAGCCAATTATCGATAGACAGAACGATTGCGGGAGATGGGAGGTGAATCCTTACCTACGGTCGATGCAAAACGATTGGAAACATCGAATATAACGTATTCGAGCCAATTATCGATAGACAGAACGATTGCGGGAGATGGGAGGTGAATCCTTACCTACGGTCGATGCAAAACGATTGGAAACATCGAATATAACGTATTCGAGCCAATTATCGATAGACAGAACGATTGCGGGAGATGGGAGGTGAATCCTTACCTACGGTCGATGCAAAACGATTGGAAACATCGAATAGCACGTACTCGTGCCAATTACCGACAGAAAGAACGATTGCGTGGGCTGGGCAGTGAAGCCTTACCTACCGTCGATGCAGAACGATGGGAAACATCGAATAGCACGTATTCGTGCCAATTATCCATAGAAAGAACAATTGCGGTAGCTGGGAAGTGAATCCTTACCTCCCGTCGATGCAGAACGATTGGAAACATCGAATATAACGTATTCGAGCCAATTATCGATAGACAGAACGATTGCGGGAGATGGGAGGTGAATCCTTACCTACGGTCGATGCAAAACGATTGGAAACATCGAATAGCACGTATTCGTGCCAATTATCGATAGAAAGAACGATTGCGGGAGCTGGGAAGTGAATCCTTACCTACCGTCGGTGCAAAATTTTTGGAAACGTCGAATATCACGTATTCGTGCCAATTATCGATAGAAGGAACGATGCGGGAGCTGGGAAGTGAATCCTTACGTACCGTCGATGCAAAACGATTGGAAACATTGATTATAACGTATTCGTGCCAATTATCGATAGAAACAACGATTGCGGGAGCTGGGAAGTAAATCCTTACCTACCGTCGATGCAAAACGATTGGAAACATCGAATAGCACGTATTCGTTCCAATTATCGATAGAAAGAACTATTGCGGGAGCTGGGAAGTTAATCCTTCCCTACCGTCGGTGCAAAACGATTGGAAACATCGAATAGCACGTATTCGTGCCAATTATCGATAGAAAGAACAATTGCGGGAGCTGGGAAGTGAATCCTTACCTCCCGTCGATGCAGAACGATTGGAAACTTCGAATATAACGTATTCGAGCCAATAATCGATAGACAGCACGATTGCGGGAGATGGGAGGTAAATCCTTACCTACGGTCGATGCAAAACGATTGGAAACATCGAATAGCACGTATTCGTGCCAATTATCGATAGAAAGAACGATTGCGGGAGCTGGGAAGTGAATCCTTACGTACCGTCGATGCAAAACGATTGGAAACATCGATTATAACGTATTCGTGCCAATTATCGATAGAAACAACGATTGCGGGAGCTGGGAAGTGAATCCTTACCTATCGTCGATACAAAACGATTGGAAACATCGAATAGAACGTATTCGTGCCAATTATCGATAGAAAGAACGATTGCGGGAGCTGGGAAGTGAATCCTTACCTACCGTCGGTGCAAAATTATTGGAAACGTCGAATATCACGTATTCGTGCCAATTATCGATAGAAGGAACGATGCGGGAGCTGGGAAGTGAATCCTTACGTACCGTCGATGCAAAACGATTGGAAACATCGATTATAACGTATTCGTGCCAATTATCGATAGAAACAACGATTGCGGGAGCTGGGAAGTGAATCCTTACCTATCGTCGATGCAGAACGATTGGAAACTTCGAATATAACGTATTCGAGCCAATTATCGATAGACAGCACGATTGCGGGAGATGGGAGGTAAATCCTTACCTACGGCCGATGCAAAACGATTGGAAACATCGAATAGCACGTATTCGTGCCAATTATCGATAGAAAGAACGATTGCGGGAGCTGGGAAGTGAATCCTTACGTACCGTCGATGCAAAACGATTGGAAACATCGATTATAACGTATTCGTGCCAATTATCGATAGAAACAACGATTGCGGGAGCTGGGAAGTGAATCCTTACCTATCGTCGATGCAGAACGATTTGAAACTTCGAATATAACGTATTCGAGCCAATTATCGATAGACAGCACGATTGCGGGAGATGGGAGGTAAATCCTTACCTACGGTCGATGCAAAACGATTGGAAACATCGAATAGCACGTATTCGTGCCAATTATCGATAGAAAGAACGATTGCGGGAGCTGGGAAGTGAATCCTTACGTACCGTCGATGCAAAACGATTGCAAACATCGATTATAACATATTCGTGCCAATTATCGATAGAAACAACGATTGCGGGAGCTGGGAAGTGAATCCTTACCTACCGTCGGTGCAAAATTATTGGAAACGTCGAATATCACGTATTCGTGCCAATTATCGATAGAAGGAACGATGCGGGAGCTGGGAAGTGAATCCTTACGTACCGTCGATGCAAAACGATTGGAAACATCGATTATAACGTATTCGTGCCAATTATCGATAGAAACAACGATTGCGGGAGCTGGGAAGTGAATCCTTACCTCCCATCGATGCAGATCGATTGGAAACATCGACTATCACTTATTCGTGCCAATTATCGATAGAAAGAACGATTGCGGGAGCTGGGAAGTGAATCCTTACCTACCGTCAGTGCAAAATTTTTGGAAACGTCGAATATCACGTATTCGCGCCAATTATCGATAGAAGGAACGATGCGGGAGCTGGGAAGTGAATCCTTACGTACCGTCGATGCAAAACGATTGGAAACATCGATTATAACGTATTCGTGCCAATTATCGATAGAAACAACGATTGCGGGAGCTGGGAAGTAAATCCTTACCTACCGTCGATGCAAAACGATTGGAAACATCGAATAGCACGTATTCGTGCCAATTATCGATAGAAAGAAAGATTGCGGGAGCTGGGAAGTTAATCCTTACCTACCGTCGGTGCAAAACGATTGGAAACGTCGAATATCACGTATTTGTGCCAATTATCGATAGAAAGAACGACTGCGGGAACTGGGAAGTGAAACCTTACCTACCGTCGACGCAAAACGATTGGAAACATCGATTATAACGTATTTGTGCCAATTATCGATAGAAACAACGATTGCGGGAGCTGGGAAGTGAATCCTTACCTACCGTCGATGCAAAACGATTGGAAACATCGAAGAGCACGTATTCGTGCCAATTATCGATAGAAAGAACGATTGCAGGAGCTGGGAAGTGAATCCTTACCCACCGTCGGTGCAAAACGATTGGAAACATCGAATAGCACGTATTCGTGCCAATTATCGATAGAAAGAACGATTGCGGGAGCTGGGAAGTGAATCCTTACGTACCGCCGATGCAAAACGATTGGAAACATCGATTATAACGTATTCGTGCCAATTATCGATAGAAACAACGATTGCGGGAGCTGGGAAGTGAATCCTTACCTATCGTCGATACAAAACGATTGGAAACATCGAATAGAACGTATTCGTGCCAATTATCGATAGAAAGAACGATTGCGGGAGCTGGGAAGTGAATCCTTACCTACCGTCGGTGCAAATTTATTGGAAACGTCGAATATCACGTATTCGTGCCAATTATCGATAGAAGGAACGATGCGGGAGCTGGGAAGTGAATGCTTACGTACCGTCGATGCAAAACGATTGGAAACATCGATTATAACGTATTCGTACCAATTATCGATAGAAACAACGATTGCGGGAGCTGGGAAGTGAATCCTTACCTATCGTCGATGCAGAACGATTGGAAACTTCGAATATAACGTATTCGAGCCAATTATCGATAGACAGCACGATTGCGGGAGATGGGAGGTAAATCCTTACCTACGGCCGATGCAAAACGATTGGAAACATCGAATAGCACGTATTCGTGCCAATTATCGATAGAAAGAACGATTGCGGGAGCTGGGAAGTGAATCCTTACGTACCGTCGATGCAAAACGATTGCAAACATCGATTATAAGATATTCGTGCCAATTATCGATAGAAACAACGATTGCGGGAGCTGCGAAGTGAATCCTTACCTACCGTCGGTGCAAAATTATTGGAAACGTCGAATATCACGTATTCGTGCCAATTATCGATAGAAAGAACGATGCGGGAGCTGGGAAGTGAATCCTTACGTACCGTCGATGCAAAACGATTGGAAACATCGATTATAACGTATTCGTGCCAATTATCGATAGAAACAACGATTGCGGGAGCTGGGAAGTGAATCCTTACCTATCGTCGATGCAGAACGATTGGAAACTTCGAATATAACGTATTCGAGCCAATTATCGATAGACAGCACGATTGCGGGAGATGGGAGGTAAATCCTTACCTACGGTCGATGCAAAACGATTGGAAACATCGAATAGCACGTATTCGTGCCAATTATCGATAGAAAGAACGATTGCGGGAGCTGGGAAGTGAATCCTTACGTACCGTCGATGCAAAACGATTGGAAACATCGATTATAACGTATTCGTGCCAATTATCGATAGAAACAACGATTGCGGGAGCTGGGAAGTGAATCCTTACCTATCGTCGATACAAAACGATTGGAAACATCGAATAGAACGTATTCGTGCCAATTATCGATAGAAAGAACGATTGCGGGAGCTGGGAAGTGAATCCTTACCTACCGTCGGTGCAAAATTATTGGAAACGTCGAATATCACGTATTCGTGCCAATTATCGATAGAAGGAACGATGCGGGAGCTGGGAAGTGAATCCTTACGTACCGTCGATGCAAAACGATTGGAAACATCGATTATAACGTATTCGTGCCAATTATCGATAGAAACAACGATTGCGGGAGCTGGGAAGTGAATCCTTACCTTCCGTCGATGCAAAACGATTGGAACGTTCGATTATAACGTATTCGTGCCAATTATCGATAGAAACAACGATTGCGGGAGCTGGGAAGTGAATCCTTACCTCCCATCGATGCAGATCGATTGGAAACATCGACTATCACTTATTCGTGCCAATTATCGATAGAAAGAACGATTGCGGGAGCTGGGAAGTGAATCCTTACCTACCGTCGATGCAAAACGATTGGAAACATAGAATAGCACGTATTCGTGCCAATTATCGATAGAAAAAACGATTGCGGGAGCTGGGAAGTGAATCCTTACCTCCCGGCGATGCAGAACGTTTGGAAACATCGAATATAGCTTAGTCGAGCCAATTATCGATAGAAAGAACGATTGCGGGAGCTGGGAAGTTAATCCTTACCTACCGTCGGTGCAAAACGATTGAAAACGTCGAATATAACGTATTCGTGCCAATTATCGATAGAAAGAACGATTGCGGGAGCTGGGAAGTGAATCGTTACCTACCGTCGATGCAAAACGATTGGAAACATCGATTATAACGTATTCGTGCCAATTATCGATAGAAAGAAGGATTGCGGGAGCTGGGAAGTGAAGCCTTACCTACCGTCGATGCAGAACGATGGGAAACATCGAATAGCACGTACTCGTGCCGATTACCGACAGAAAGAACGATTGCGTGGGCTGGGCAGTGAAGCCTTACCTACCGTCGATGCAGAACGATGGGAAACATCGAATAGCACGTATTCGTGCCAATTATCCATAGAAAGAACAATTGCGGGAGCTGGGAAGTGAATCCTTACCTCCCGTCGATGCAGAACGATTGGAAACATCGAATATAACGTATTCGAGCCAATTATCGATAGACAGAACGATTGCGGGAGATGGGAGGTGAATCCTTACCTACGGTCGATGCAAAACGATTGGAAACATCGAATAGCACGTATTCGTGCCAATTATCGATAGAAAGAACGATTGCGGGAGCTGGGAAGTTAATCCTTCCCTACCATCGGTGCAAAACGATTGGAAACATCGAATAGCACGTATGCGTGCCAATTATCGATAGAAAGAACAATTGCGGGAGCTGGGAAGTGAATCCTTACGTACCGTCGATGCAAAACGATTGGAAACATCGATTATAACGTATTCGTGCCAATTATCGATAGAAACAACGATTGCGGGAGCTGGGAAGTGAATCCTTACCTATCGTCCATACAAAACGATTGGAAACATCGAATAGAACGTATTCGTGCCAATTATCGATAGAAAGAACGATTGCGGGAGCTGGGAAGTGAATCCTTACCTACCGTCGGTGCAAAATTATTGGAAACGTCGAATATCACGTATTCGTGCCAATTATCGATAGAAGGAACGATGCGGGAGCTGGGAAGTGAATCCTTACGTACCGTCGATGCAAAACGATTGGAAACATCGATTATAACGTATTCGTGCCAATTATCGATAGAAACAACGATTGCGGGAGCTGGGAAGTGAATCCTTACCTATCGTCGATGCAGAACGATTGGAAACTTCGAATATAACGTATTCGAGCCAATTATCGATAGACAGCACGATTGCCGGAGATGGGAGGTAAATCCTTACCTACGGCCGATGCAAAACGATTGGAAACATCGAATAGCACGTATTCGTGCCAATTATCGATAGAAAGAACGATTGCGGGAGCTGGGAAGTGAATCCTTACGTACCGTCGATGCAAAACGATTGCAAACATCGATTATAACATATTCGTGCCAATTATCGATAGAAACAACGATTGCGGGAGCTGGGAAGTGAATCCTTACCTACCGTCGGTGCAAAATTATTGGAAACGTCGAATATCACGTATTCGTGCCAATTATCGATAGAAGCAACGATGCGGGAGCTGGGAAGTGAATCCTTACGTACCGTCGATGCAAAACGATTGGAAACATCGATTATAACGTATTCGTGCCAATTATCGATAGAAACAACGATTGCGGGAGCTGGGAAGTGAATCCTTACCTATCGTCGATGCAGAACGATTTGAAACTTCGAATATAACGTATTCGAGCCAATTATCGATAGACAGCACGATTGCGGGAGATGGGAGGTAAATCCTTACCTACGGTCGATGCAAAACGATTGGAAACATCGAATAGCACGTATTCGTGCCAATTGTCGATAGAAAGAACGATTGCGGGAGCTGGGAAGTGAATCCTTACGTACCGTCGATGCAAAACGATTGCAAACATCGATTATAACATATTCGTGCCAATTATCGATAGAAACAACGATTGCGGGAGCTGGGAAGTGAATCCTTACCTACCGTCGGTGCAAAATTATTGGAAACGTCGAATATCACGTATTCGTGCCAATTATCGATAGAAGCAACGATGCGGGAGCTGGGAAGTGAATCCTTACGTACCGTCGATGCAAAACGATTGGAAACATCGATTATAACGTATTCGTGCCAATTATCGATAGAAACAACGATTGCGGGAGCTGGGAAGTGAATCCTTACCTATCGTCGATGCAGAACGATTGGAAACTTCGAATATAACGTATTCGAGCCAATTATCGATAGACAGCACGATTGCGGGAGATGGGAGGTAAATCCTTACCTACGGTCGATGCAAAACGATTGGAAACATCGAATAGCACGTATTCGTGCCAATTAACGATAGAAAGAACGATTGCGGGAGCTGGGAAGTGAATCCTTACGTACCGTCGATGCAAAACGATTGGAAACATCGATTATAACGTATTCGTGCCAATTATCGATAGAAACAACGATTGCGGGAGCTGGGAAGTGAATCCTTACCTATCGTCGATACAAAACGATTGGAAACATCGAATAGAACGTATTCGTGCCAATTATCGATAGAAAGAACGATTGCGGGAGCTGGGAAGTGAATCCTTACCTACCGTCGGTGCAAAATTATTGGAAACGTCGAATATCACGTATTCGTGCCAATTATCGATAGAAGGAACGATGCGGGAGCTGGGAAGTGAATCCTTACGTACCGTCGATGCAAAACGATTGGAAACATCGATTATAACGTATTCGTGCCAATTATCGATAGAAACAACGATTGCGGGAGCTGGGAAGTGAATCCTTACCTTCCGTCGATGCAAAACGATTGGAACGTTCGATTATAACGTATTCGTGCCAATTATCGATAGAAACAACGATTGCGGGAGCTGGGAAGTGAATCCTTACCTCCCATCGATGCAGATCGATTGGAAACATCCACTATCACTTATTCGTGCCAATTATCGATAGAAAGAACGATTGCGGGAGCTGGGAAGTGAATCCTTACCTACCGTCGATGCAAAACGATTGGAAACATAGAATAGCACGTATTCGTGCCAATTATCGATAGACAGAACGATTGCGGGAGATGGGAGGTGAATCCTTACCTACGGTCGATGCAAAACGATTGGAAACATCGAATAGCACGTATTCGTGCCAATTATCGATAGAAAGAACGATTGCGGGAGCTGGGAAGTGAATACTTACGTACCGTCGATGCAAAACGATTGGAAACATCGATTATAACGTATTCGTGCCAATTATCGATAGAAACAACGATTGCGGGAGCTGGGAAGTGAATCCTTACCTATCGTCGATGCAGAACGATTGGAAACTACGAATATAACGTATTCGAGCCAATTATCGATAGACAGCACGATTGCGGGAGATAGGAGGTAAATCCTTACCTACGGTCGATGCAAAACGATTGGAAACATCGAATAGCACGTATTCGTGCCAATTATCGATAGAAAGAACGATTGCGGGAGCTGGGAAGTGAATCCTTACCTATCGTCGATGCAAAACGATTGGAAACATCGAATAGAACGTATTCGTGCCAATTATCGATAGAAAGAACGATTGCGGGAGCTGGGAAGTGAATCCTTACCTACCGTCGGTGCAAAATTATTGGAAACGTCGAATATCACGTATTCGTGCCAATTATCGATAGAAGGAACGATGCGGGAGCTGGGAAGTGAATCCTTACGTACCGTCGATGCAAAACGATTGGAAACATCGATTATAACGTATTCGTGCCAATTATCGATAGAAACAACGATTGCGGGAGCTGGGAAGTGAATCCTTACCTTCCGTCGATGCAAAACGATTGGAACGTTCGATTATAACGTATTCGTGCCAATTATCGATAGAAACAACGATTGCGGGAGCTGGGAAGTGAATCCTTACCTCCCATCGATGCAGATCGATTGGAAACATCGACTATCACTTATTCGTGCCAATTATCGATAGAAAGAACGATTGCGGGAGCTGGGAAGTGAATCCTTACCTACCGTCGATGCAAAACGATTGGAAACATAGAATAGCACGTATTCGTGCCAATTATCGATAGACAGAACGATTGCGGGAGATGGGAGGTGAATCCTTACCTACGGTCGATGCAAAACGATTGGAAACATCGAATAGCACGTATTCGTGCCAATTATCGATAGAAAGAACGATTGCGGGAGCTGGGAAGTGAATACTTACGTACCGTCGATGCAAAACGATTGGAAACATCGATTATAACGTATTCGTGCCAATTATCGATAGAAACAACGATTGCGGGAGCTGGGAAGTGAATCCTTACCTATCGTCGATGCAGAACGATTGGAAACTACGAATATAACGTATTCGAGCCAATTATCGATAGACAGCACGATTGCGGGAGATAGGAGGTAAATCCTTACCTACGGTCGATGCAAAACGATTGGAAACATCGAATAGCACGTATTCGTGCCAATTATCGATAGAAAGAACGATTGCGGGAGCTGGGAAGTGAATCCTTACCTATCGTCGATGCAAAACGATTGGAAACATCGAATAGAACGTATTCGTGCCAATTATCGATAGAAAGAACGATTGCGGGAGCTGGGAAGTGAATCCTTACCTACCGTCGGTGCAAAATTATTGGAAACGTCGAATATCACGTATTCGTGCCAATTATCGATAGAAAGAACGATTGCAGGAGCTGTGAAGTTAATCCTTACCTACCGTCGGTGCAAAACGATTGGAAACGTCGAATATAACGTATTCGTTCCAATTATCGATCGAAAGAAGGATTGCGGGAGCTGGGAAGTGAATCCTTACCTACCGTCGATGCAAAACGATTGGCAACATAGAATAGCACGTATTCATGCCAATTATCGATAGAAAAAACGATTGCGGGAGCTGGGAAGTGAATCCTTACCTATCGTCGATGCAGAACGATTGGAAACTTCGAATATAACGTATTCGAGCCAATTATCGATAGACAGCACGATTGCGGGAGATGGGAGGTAAATCCTTACCTATGGTCGATGCAAAACGATTGGAAACATCGAATAGCACGTATACGTGCCAATTATCGATAGAAAGAACGATTGCGGGAGCTGGGAAGTGAATCCTTACCTACCGTCGGTGCAAAATTATTGGAAACGTCGAATATCACGTATTCGTGCCAATTATCGATAGAAGGAACGATGCGGGAGCTGGGAAGTGAATCCTTACGTACCGTCGATGCAAAACGATTGGAAACATCGATTATAACGTATTCGTGCCAATTATCGATAGAAACAACGATTGCGGGAGCTGGGAAGTGAATCCTTACCTATCGTCGATGCAGAACGATTGGAAACTTCGAATATAACGTATTCGAGCCAATTATCGATAGACAGCACGATTGCGGGAGATGGGAGGTAAATCCTTACCTACGGCCGATGCAAAACGATTGGAAACATCGAATAGCACGTATTCGTGCCAATTATCGATAGAAAGAACGATTGCGGGAGCTGGGAAGTGAATCCTTACGTACCGTCGATGCAAAACGATTGCAAACATCGATTATAACATATTCGTGCCAATTATCGATAGAAACAACGATTGCGGGAGCTGGGAAGTGAATCCTTTCCTACCGTCGGTGCAAAATTATTGGAAACGTCGAATATCACGTATTCGTGCCAATTATCGATAGAAAGAACGATGCGGGAGCTGGGAAGTGAATCCTTACGTACCGTCGATGCAAAACGATTGGAAACATCGATTATAACGTATTCGTGCCAATTATCGATAGAAACAACGATTGCGGGAGCTGGGAAGTGAATCCTTACCTATCGTCGATGCAGAACGATTGGAAACTTCGAATATAACGTATTCGAGCCAATTATCGATAGACAGCACGATTGCGGGAGATGGGAGGTAAATCCTTACCTACGGTCGATGCAAAACGATTGGAAACATCGAATAGCACGTATTCGTGCCAATTATCGATAGAAAGAACGATTGCGGGAGCTGGGAAGTGAATCCTTACGTACCGTCGATGCAAAACGATTGCAAACATCGATTATAACATATTCGTGCCAGTTATCGATAGAAACAACGATTGCGGGAGCTGGGAAGTGAATCCTTACCTCCCATCGATGCAGATCGATTGGAAACTTCGACTATCACTTATTCGTGCCAATTATCGATAGAAAGAACGATTGCGGGAGCTGGGAAGTGAATCCTTACCTACCGTCGGTGCAAAATTTTTGGAAACGTCGAATATCACGTATTCGCGCCAATTATCGATAGAAGGAACGATGCGGGAGCTGGGAAGTGAATCCTTACCTACCGTCGATGCAAAACGATTGGAAACATCGAATAGCACGTATTCGTGCCAATTATCGATAGAAAGAAAGATTGCGGGAGCTGGGAAGTTAATCCTTACCTACCGTCGGTGCAAAACGATTGGAAACGTCGAATATCACGTATTTGTGCCAATTATCGATAGAAAGAACGACTGCGGGAGCTGGGAAGTGAAACCTTACCTACCGTCGACGCAAAACGATTGGAAACATCGATTATAACGTATTCGTGCCAATTATCGATAGAAACAACGATTGCGGGAGCTGGGAAGTGAATCCTTACCTACCGTCGATGCAAAACGATTGGAAACATCGAAGAGCACGTATTCGTGCCAATTATCGATAGAAAGAACGATTGCAGGAGCTGGGAAGTGTATCCTTACCCACCGTCGGTGCAAAACGATTGGAAACATCGAATAGCACGTATTCGTGCCAATTATCGATAGAAAGAACGATTGCGGGAGCTGGGAAGTGAGTCCTTACGTACCGTCGATGCAAAACGATTGGAAACATCGATTATAACGTATTCGTGCCAATTATCGATAGAAACAACGATTGCGGGAGCTGGGAAGTGAATCCTTACCTACCGTCGGTGCAAAATTATTGGAAACGTCGAATATCACGTATTCGTGCCAATTATCGATAGAAGGAACGATGCGGGAGCTGGGAAGTGAATCCTTACGTACCGCCGATGCAAAACGATTGGAAACATCGATTATAACGTATTCGTACCAATTATCGAAAGAAACAACGATTGCGGGAGCTGGGAAGTGAATCCTTACCTATCGTCGATGCAGAACGATTGGAAACTTCGAATATAACGTATTCGAGCCAATTATCGATAGACAGCACGATTGCGGGAGATGGGAGGTAAATCCTTACCTACGGCCGATGCAAAACGATTGGAAACATCAAATAGCACGTATTCGTGCCAATTATCGATAGAAAGAACGATTGCGGGAGCTGGGAAGTGAATCCTTACGTACCGTCGATGCAAAACGATTGCAAACATCGATTATAAGATATTCGTGCCAATTATCGATAGAAACAACGATTGCGGGAGCTGGGAAGTGAATCCTTACCTACCGTCGGTGCAAAATTATTGAAAACGTCGAATATCACGTATTCGTGCCAATTATCGATAGAAAGAACGATGCGGGAGCTGGGAAGTGAATCCTTACGTACCGTCGATGCAAAACGATTGGAAACATCGATTATAACGTATTCGTGCCAATTATCGATAGAAACAACGATTGCGGGAGCTGGGAAGTGAATCCTTACCTATCGTCGATGCAGAACGATTGGAAACTTCGAATATAACGTATTCGAGCCAATTATCGATAGACAGCACGATTGCGGGAGATGGGAGGTAAATCCTTACCTACGGTCGATGCAAAACGATTGGAAACATCGAATAGCACGTATTCGTGCCAATTATCGATAGAAAGAACGATTGCGGGAGCTGGGAAGTGAATCCTTACGTACCGTCGATGCAAAACGATTGGAAACATCGATTATAACGTATTCGTGCCAATTATCGACAGAAACAACGATTGCGGGAGCTGGGAAGTGAATCCTTACCTATCGTCGATACAAAACGATTGGAAACATCGAATAGAACGTATTCGTGCCAATTATCGATAGAAAGAACGATTGCGGGAGCTGGGAAGTGAATCCTTACCTACCGTCGGTGCAAAATTATTGGAAACGTCGAATATCACGTATTCGTGCCAATTATCGATAGAAGGAACGATGCGGGAGCTGGGAAGTGAATCCTTACGTACCGTCGATGCAAAACGATTGGAAACATCGATTATAACGTATTCGTGCCAATTATCGATAGAAACAACGATTGCGGGAGCTGGGAAGTGAATCCTTACCTTCCGTCGATGCAAAACGATTGGAACGTTCGATTATAACGTATTCGTGCCAATTATCGATAGAAACAACGATTGCGGGAGCTGGGAAGTGAATCCTTACCTCCCATCGATGCAGATCGATTGGAAACATCGACTATCACTTATTCGTGCCAATTTTCGATAGAAAGAACGATTGCGGGAGCTGGGAAGTGAATCCTTACCTACCGTCGATGCAAAACGATTGGAAACATAGAATAGCACGTATTCGTGCCAATTATCGATAGAAACAACGATTGCGGGAGCTGGGAAGTGAATCCTTACCTCCCGTCGATGCAGAACGTTTGGAAACATCGAATATAGCTAGGTCGAGCCAATTATCGATAGAAAGAACGATTGCGGGAGCTGGGAAGTTAATCCTTACCTATCGTCGGTGCAAAACGATTGAAAACGTCGAATATAACGTATTCGTGCCAATTATCGATAGAAAGAACGATTGCGGGAGCTGGGAAGTTAATCCTTACTTTACCGTCGGTGCAAAACGATTGGAAACGTCGAATATAACGTATTCGTGCCAATTATCGATAGAAAGAAGGATTGCGGGAGCTGGGAAGTGAAGCCTTACCTACCGTCGATGCAGAACGATGGGAAACATCGAATAGCACGTACTCGTGCCAATTACCGACAGAAAGAACGATTGCGTGGGCTGGGCAGTGAAGCCTTACCTACCGTCGATGCAGAACGATGGGAAACATCGAATAGCACGTATTCGTGCCAATTATCCATAGAAAGAACAATTGCGGGAGCTGGGAAGTGAATCCTTACCTCCCGTCGATGCAGAACGATTGGAAACATCGAATATAACGTATTCGAGCCAATTATCGATAGACAGAACGATTGCGGGAGATGGGAGGTGAATCCTTACCTACGGTCGATGCAAAACGATTGGAAACATCGAATAGCACGTATTCGTGCCAATTATCGATAGAAAGAACGATTGCGGGAGCTGGGAAGTGAATCGTTACCTACCGTCGATGCAAAACGATTGGAAACATCGATTATAACGTATTCGTGCCAATTATCGATAGAAAGAAGGATTGCGGGAGCTGGGAAGTGAAGCCTTACCTACCGTCGATGCAGAACGATGGGAAACATCGAATAGCACGTACTCGTGCCAATTACCGACAGAAAGAACGATTGCGTGGGCTGGGCAGTGAAGCCTTACCTACCGTCGATGCAGAACGATGGGAAACATCGAATAGCACGTATTCGTACCAATTATCCATAGAAAGAACAATTGCGGGAGCTGGGAAGTGAATCCTTACCTCCCGTCGATGCAGAACGATTGGAAACATCGAATATAACGTATTCGAGCCAATTATCGATAGACAGAACGATTGCGGGAGATGGGAGGTGAATCCTTACCTACGGTCGATGCAAAACGATTGGAAACATCGAATAGCACGTATTCGTGCCAATTATCGATAGAAAGAACGATTGCGGGAGCTGGGAAGTTAATCCTTCCCTACCGTCGGTGCAAAACGATTGGAAACATCGAATAGCACGTATTCGTGCCAATTATCGATAGAAAGAACGATTGCGGGAGCTGGGAAGTGAATACTTACGTACCGTCGATGCAAAACGATTCGAAACATCGATTATAACGTATTCGTGCCAATTATCGATAGAAACAACGATTGCGGGAGCTGGGAAGTGAATCCTTACCTATCGTCGATGCAGAACGATTGGAAACTTCGAATATAACGTATTCGAGCCAATTATCGATAGACAGCACGATTGCGGGAGATGGGAGGTAAATCCTTACCTACGGTCGATGCAAAACGATTGGAAACATCGAATAGCACGTATTCGTGCCAATTATCGATAGAAAGAACGATTGCGGGAGCTGGGAAGTGAATCCTTACGTACCGTCGATGCAAAACGATTGGAAACATCGATTATAACGTATTCGTCCCAATTATCGATAGAAACAACGATTGCGGGAGCTGGGAAGTGAATCCTTACCTATCGTCGATGCAAAACGATTGGAAACATCGAATAGAACGTATTCGTGCCAATTATCGATAGAAAGAACGATTGCGGGAGCTGGGAAGTGAATCCTTACCTACCGTCGGTGCAAAATTATTGGAAACGTCGAATATCACGTATTCGTGCCAATTATCGATAGAAACAACGATTGCGGGAGCTGGGAAGTGAATCCTTACCTACCGTCGATGCAAAACGATTGGAAACATCGAAGAGCACGTATTCGTGCCAATTATCGATAAAAAGAACGATTGCAGGAGCTGGGAAGTGAATCCTTACCCACCGTCGGTGCAAAACGATTGGAAACATCGAATAGCACGTATTCGTGCCAATTATCGATAGAAAGAACGATTGCAGGACCTGTGAAGTTAATCCTTACCTACCGTCGGTGCAAAACGATTGGAAACGTCGAATATAACGTATTCGTGCCAATTATCGATCGAAAGAAGGATTGCGGGAGCTGGGAAGTGAATCCTTACCTACCGTCGATGCAAAACGATTGGCAACATAGAATAGCACGTATTCATGCCAATTATCGATAGAAAAAACGATTGCGGGAGCTGGGAAGTGAATCCTTACCTCCCGTCGATGCAGAACGATTGGAAACATCGAATATAACGTATTCGAGCCAATTATCGATAGACAGCACGATTGCGGGAGATGGGAGGTAAATCCTTACCTACGGTCGATGCAAAACGATTGGAAACATCGAATAGCACGTATTCGTGCCAATTATCGATAGAAAGAACGATTGCGGGAGCTGGGAAGTGAATCCTTACGTACCGTCGATGCAAAACGATTGGAAACATCGATTATAACGTATTCGTGCCAATTATCGATAGAAACAACGATTGCGGGAGCTGGGAAATGAATCCTTACCTATCGTCGATGCAAAACGATTGGAAACATCGAATAGAACGTATTCGTGCCAATTATCGATAGAAAGAACGATTGCGGGAGCTGGGAAGTGAATCCTTACCTACCGTCGGTGCAAAACGATTGGAAACGTCGAATATAACGTATTCGTGCCAATTATCGATCGAAAGAAGGATTGCGGGAGCTGGGAAGTGAATCCTTACCTACCGTCGATGCAAAACGATTGGCAACATAGAATAGCACGTATTCGTGCCAATTATCGATAGAAAAAACGATTGCGGGTGCTGGGAAGTGAATCCTTACCTCCCGTCGATGCAGAACGTTTGGAAACATCGAATATAGCTTAGTCGAGCCAATTATCGATAGAAAGAACGATTGCGGGAGCTGGGAAGTGAATCGTTACCTACCGTCGATGCAAAACGATTGGAAACATCGATTATAACGTATTCGTGCCAATTATCGATAGAAAGAAGGATTGCGGGAGCTGGGATGTGAAGCCTTACCTACCGTCGATGCAGAACGATTGGAAACATCGAATAGAACGTATTCGTGCCAATTATCGATAGAAAGAACGATTGCGGGAGCTGGGAAGTGAATCCTTACCTACCGTCGGTGCAAAATTATTGGAAACGTCGAATATCACGTATTCGTGCCAATTATCGATAGAAGGAACGATGCGGGAGCTGGGAAGTGAATCCTTACGTACCGTCGATGCAAAACGATTGGAAACATCGATTATAACGTATTCGTGCCAATTATCGATAGAAACAACGATTGCGGGAGCTGGGAAGTGAATCCTTACCTTCCGTCGATGCAAAACGATTGGAACGTTCGATTATAACGTATTCGTGCCAATTATCGATAGAAACAACGATTGCGGGAGCTGGGAAGTGAATCCTTACCTCCCATCGATGCAGATCGATTGGAAACTTCGAATATAACGTATTCGAGCCAATTATCGATAGACAGCACGATTGCGGGAGATGGGAGGTAAATCCTTACCTACGGTCGATGCAAAACGATTGGAAACATCGAATAGCACGTATTCGTGCCAATTATCGATAGAAAGAACGATTGCGGGAGCTGGGAAGTGAATCCTTACGTACCGTCGATGCAAAACGATTGGAAACATCGATTATAACGTATTCGTGCCAATTATCGATAGAAACAACGATTGCGGGAGCTGGGAAGTGAATCCTTACCTATCGTCGATGCAGAACGATTGGAAACTTCGAATATAACGTATTCGAGCCAATTATCGATAGACAGCACGATTGCGGGAGATGGGAGGTAAATCCTTACCTACTGTCGATAAAAAACGATTGGAAACATCGAATAGCACGTATTCGTGCCAATTATCGATAGAAAGAACGATTGCGGGAGCTGGGAAGTGAATCCTTACGTACCGTCGATGCAAAACGATTGGAAACATCGATTATAACGTATTCGTGCCAATTATCGATAGAAACAACGATTGCGGGAGCTGGGAAGTGAATCCTTACCTATCGTCGATGCAAAACGATTGGAAACATCGAATAGAACGTATTCGTGCCAATTATCGATAGAAAGAACGATTGCGGGAGCTGGGAAGTGAATCCTTACCTACCGTCGGTGCAAAACGATTGGAAACGTCGAATATAACGTATTCGTGCCAATTATCGATCGAAAGAAGGATTGCGGGAGCTGGGAAGTGAATCCTTACCTACCGTCGATGCAAAACGATTGGCAACATAGAATAGCACGTATTCGTGCCAATTATCGATAGAAAAAACGATTGCGGGTGCTGGGAAGTGAATCCTTACCTCCCGTCGATGCAGAACGTTTGGAAACATCGAATATAGCTTAGTCGAGCCAATTATCGATAGAAAGAACGATTGCGGGAGCTGGGAAGTGAATCGTTACCTACCGTCGATGCAAAACGATTGGAAACATCGATTATAACGTATTCGTGCCAATTATCGATAGAAAGAAGGATTGCGGGAGCTGGGATGTGAAGCCTTACCTACCGTCGATGCAGAACGATGGGAAACATCGAATAGCACGTATTCGTGCCAATTATCCATAGAAAGAACAATTGCGGGAGCTGGGAAGTGAATCCTTACCTACCGTCGATGCAAAACGATTGGAAACATCGAATAGCACGTAATCGTGCCAATTATCGATAGAAAGAACGATTGCGGGAGCTGGGGAGTGAATCCTTACCTACCGTCGGTGCAAAACGATTGGAAACGTCGAATATAACGTACTCGTGCCAATTATCGATAGAATGAACGATTGCGTGAGCTGGGAAGTGAATCCTTACCTTCCGTCGATGCAAAACGATTGGAACGTTCGATTATAACGTATTCGTGCCAATTATCGATAGAAGCAACGATTGCGGGAGCTGGGAAGTGAATCCTTACCTACCGTCGGTGCAAAACGATTGGAAACGTCGAATATCACGTATTCGTGCCAATTATCGATAGAAAGAACGACTGCGGGAGCTGGGAAGTGAAACCTTACCTACCGTCGACGCAAAACGATTGGAAACATCGATTATAACGTATTCGTGCCAATTATCGATAGAAACAACGATTGCGGGAGCTGGGAAGTGAATCCTTACCTACCGTCGATGCAAAACGATTGGAAACATCGAAGAGCACGTATTCGTGCCAATTATCGATAGAAAGAACGATTGCAGGAGCTGGGAAGTGAATCCTTACCCACCGTCGGTGCAAAACGATTGGAAACATCGATTATAACGTATTCGTGCCAATTATCGATAGAAACAACGATTGCGGGAGCTGGGAAGTGAATCCTTACCTATCGTCGATGCAGAACGATTGGAAACTTCGAATATAACGTATTCGAGCCAATTATCGATAGACAGCACGATTGCGGGAGATGGGAGGTAAATCCTTACCTACGGTCGATGCAAAACGATTGGAAACATCGAATAGCACGTATTCGTGCCAATTATCGATAGAAAGAACGATTGCGGGAGCTGGGAAGTGAATACTTACGTACCGTCGATGCAAAACGATTGGAAACATCGATTATAACGTATTCGTCCCAATTATCGATAGAAACAACGATTGCGGGAGCTGGGAAGTGAATCCTTACCTATCGTCGATGCAAAACGATTGGAAACATCGAATAGAACGTATTCGTGCCAATTATCGATAGAAAGAACGATTGCGGGAGCTGGGAAGTGAATCCTTACCTACCGTCGGTGCAAAATTATTGGAAACGTCGAATATCACGTATTCGTGCCAATTATCGATAGAAGGAACGATGCGGGAGCTGGGAAGTGAATCCTTACGTACCGTCGATGCAAAACGATTGGAAACATCGATTATAACGTATTCGTGCCAATTATCGATAGAAAGAAAGATTGCGGGAGCTGGGAAGTGAATCCTTACTTACCGTCGGTGCAAAATTATTGGAAACGTCGAATATCACGTATTCGTGCCAATTATCGATAGAAAGAACGACTGCGGGAGCTGGGAAGTGAAACCTTACCTACCGTCGACGCAAAACGATTGGAAACATCGATTATAACGTATTCGTGCCAATTATCGATAGAAACAACGATTGCGGGAGCTGGGAAGTGAATCCTTACCTACCGTCGATGCAAAACGATTGGAAACATCGAAGAGCACGTATTCGTGCCAATTATCGATAGAAAGAACGATTGCAGGAGCTGTGAAGTTAATCCTTACCTACCGTCGGTGCAAAACGATTGGAAACGTCGAATATAACGTATTCGAGCCAATTATCGATAGACTTCACGATTGCGGGAGATGGGAGGTAAATCCTTACCTACGGTCGATGCAAAACGATTGGAAACATCGAATAGCACGTATTCGTGCCAATTATCGATAGAAAGAACGATTGCGGGAGCTGGGAAGTGAATCCTTACGTACCGTCGATGCAAAACGATTGGAAACATCGATTATAACGTATTCGTGCCAATTATCGATAGAAACAACAATTGCGGGAGCTGGGAAGTGAATCCTTACCTATCGTCGATGCAAAACGATTGGAAACATCGAATAGAACGTATTCGTGCCAATTATCGATAGAAAGAACGATTGCGGGAGCTGGGAAGTGAATCCTTACCTACCGTCGGTGCAAAACGATTGGAAACGTCGAATATAACGTATTCGTGCCAATTATCGATCGAAAGAAGGATTGCGGGAGCTGGGAAGTGAATCCTTACCTACCGTCGATGCAAAACGATTGGAAACATAGAATAGCACGTATTCGTGCCAATTATCGATAAAAAACGATTGCGGGAGCTGGGAAGTGAATCCTTACCTCCCGTCGATGCAGAACGTTTGGAAACATCGAATATAGCTTAGTCGAGCCAATTATCGATAGAAAGAACGATTGCGGGAGCTCGGGAGTGAATCCTTACCTACCGTCGGTGCAAAACGATTGGAAACGTCGAATATAACGTACTCGTGCCAATTATCGATAGAATGAACGATTGCGTGAGCTGGGAAGTGAATCCTTATCTTCCGTCGATGCAAAACGATTGGAACGTTCGATTATAACGTATTCGTGCCAATTATCGATAGAAACAACGATTGCGGGAGCTGGGAAGTGAATCCTTACCTACCGTCCGTGCAAAACGATTGGAAACATCGAATAGCACGTATTCGTGCCAATTATCGATAGAAAGAAAGATTGCGGGAGCTGGGAAGTTAATCCTTACCTACCGTCGGTGCAAAACGATTGGAAACGTCGAATATCACGTATTCGTGCCAATTATCGATAGAAAGAACGACTGCGGGAGCTGGGAAGTGAAACCTTACCTACCGTCGACGCAAAACGATTGGAAACATCGATTATAACGTATTCGTGCCAATTATCGATAGAAACAACGATTGCGGGAGCTGGGAAGTGAATTCTTAGCTACCGTCGATGCAAAACGATTGGAAACATCGAAGAGCACGTATTCGTGCCAATTATCGATAGAAAGAACGATTGCAGGAGCTGGGAAGTGAATCCTTACCCACCGTCGGTGCAAAACGATTGGAAACATCGATTATAACGTATTCGTGCCAAGTATCGATAGAAACAACGATTGCGGGAGCTGGGAAGTGAATCCTTACCTATCGTCGATGCAGAACGATTGGAAACTTCGAATATAACGTATTCGAGCCAATTATCGATAGACAGCACGATTGCGGGAGATGGGAGGTAAATCCTTACCTACGGTCGATGCAAAACGATTGGAAACATCGAATAGCACGTATTCGTGCCAATTATCGATAGAAAGAACGATTGCGGGAGCTGGGAAGTGAATCCTTACGTACCGTCGATGCAAAACGATTGGAAACATCGATTATAACGTATTCGTCCCAATTATCGATAGAAACAACGATTGCGGGAGCTGGGAAGTGAATCCTTACCTACCGTCGATGCAAAACGATTGGAAACATCGAAGAGCACGTATTCGTGCCAATTATCGATAGAAAGAACGATTGCAGGAGCTGGGAAGTGAATCCTTACCCACCGTCGGTGCAAAACGATTGGAAACATCGAATAGCACGTATTCGTGCCAATTATCGATAGAAAGAACGATTGCGGGAGCTGTGAAGTTAATCCTTACCTACCGTCGCTGCAAAACGATTGGAAACGTCGAATATAACGTATTCGTGCCAATTATCGATAGAAAGAACGATTGCGGGAGCTGGGAAGTGAATCCTTACGTACCGTCGATGCAAAACGATTGGAAACATCGATTATAACGTATTCGTCCCAATTATCGATAGAAACAACGATTGCGGGAGCTGGGAAGTGAATCCTTACCTACCGTCGATGCAAAACGATTGGAAACATCGAAGAGCACGTATTCGTGCCAATTATCGATAGAAAGAACGATTGCAGGAGCTGGGAAGTGAATCCTTACCTCCCGTCGATGCAGAACGTTTGGAAACATCGAATATAGCTTAGTCGAGCCAATTATCGATAGAAAGAACGATTGCGGGGGCTGGGAAGTTAATCCTTACCTATGTCACGTCCCGGGATTCTCCGAAACGTGACGATGCGTAGGTACAACGCGCACCCGAATCGACCCACTACCAGGATACAGGGTAGGTTGTGGTTAGTGTGGCCGTGGGGGCGCCAGTTTTTAACAGCGTAAGAATTGCATCGAAATCAGGAAAAAGCCATACTCTTCGATATATAAGAATTTCGTGGTTTTTGGAAACAAAAATCGAAAAATCAAAAATTCGCCAGGTTGATCGCCGTCCCACTGGAATACTACCCAGGAAACCAGAATTCGAATACGGACGTTCCTAGTGGTACCTACTGTACTTTCCACCAAAAATCGGACATTTTGCCGTCATGCCACCAGTAAACGGTAAACATTAGGAAGAAACGCAAAGAGGACAAAGTTAAACTGTATCGTGCCGGCTATAAAATAGCCTGTCCACTTTTTCCGAAACTTCCAATGAAAATTTTGAGATAACGAATTCAAATTCTTTAAACGAAGAGATAGCGAGCCGGGTCGGGGCGGCTAGAAGTCGTCGACTTACTGCCGAAGTAGAACGCTAGAAAATCGAGACTCGCATCTAACCCAAACCTAACCTAACCGAAATTCCGAAAAACCCTAATCCAAACCTGACCCCCTGGGCCAAAAACCCTATCATACCCAAACCTAACCTAAACCGGACCCAAAAATAGGTCCAACCGAATCCTAACCTAACCAAAGTTTATATATAATTTATCGCAAACCTGACCCAAACCAGACCCAAACCTAAACCAAACCTAACCACAATTTATGTACAACATCGCGCAAACCTAACCTACACAACCACCTAATATAAATCAAACCTAACCCAAACATAACCCAAACCTAACCCAAACCTAACTCAAACCTAACCGAAACCCAACCAAAACTCGTGTGCAGCATAACACCGACCTAACCGACACAACCACCCAATATAATCCAAACCTGACGCAACCGATGGCAATTCCCAAATTGTCACAAAGTAGCCAATCCATCTCGCTATTACCCGTAACCAATAAAAATGTATGTTACCATAGGCAGTTCTCTACCACACATCGACGTACGGCCACACACACACACACACTGATAATTGTCCTGATGGTAGCATTAAGTCTAAGCAACTTCTTAAGTTAAGAAACCAGGGGTAAACGTGAGTATGCTGACTCACCTATGATAAGATAGATTATAAGAATACGTAGATTAAGAACCGTGACGAATCAGGGTGTGCGGACCAATCCGTGTTTGTCCTTTCAAGTTAAGGACAAGCACGGATAAGTGCTGACGACAATAGCGAAGGGATAGCGCTGTCTCGCACGTGGGCATTCCAGAGTCAAGGCCTGGGAAAGGATCGGGTAATAATCCGCTGAACAAGACGATATACCTCGATGCATCAGCATCCGTTCCCAGAGCGATAACAACTGTCGCTCAGGAATGCACACGTTGCAAAGATACGAAGCGCGAGAACCGTCGCGAGGGCGATAACAACTGTCGCTCAGGAATGCACACGTTGCAAAGATACGAAGCGCGAGAACCGTCGCGAGGGCGATAACAACTGTCGCTCGGGAATGCACACGTTGCAGAAATACGAACCGCGAGAACCGTCGCGGAACAGTCGTTCCCAGGACGGTGGCCCCTGCTGCATCAGCATCTTCTGGCTGCGGCAGTAGGGGCTGCTGCATCAGCACCTGGGAGGAATAAAAGAGCGGAGCGAACGGTCGCAAGGCAGTTCAGTTCCAACCGAGAAGTTAGAAACATCAAGTTCTATACGAGTGAAGTTCAATCCGGTAGTCTAACGGTGAAGTTCGACGAGTTCGTTGTAGTTGTGCCTGTAAGCGGCAAATCGTCAGCACGATCCACCATTTGCTACTTGTACTCTCAACTGTAGTCGACCGATAGGTAAAGGTGAGCATTAATAAACAGTAACACTTGACATTTCATCGGTCTTCCATTTTATACGAACAACTTACTACTCGCCGAATGTGTTCGGTAGATGCCCGCTGGAAATAGGCGAAGGCGTAGGAGAGGGGTCCAGTCGCGGCTCCGCCACAATATCAGGCGCCGGGAGCTGATCGCCGCCCGTCGCGTGCAATTGGCGCAAGAGACTGGGCCGTTGATCGACCTGACGTTAGATTCTCCACCGGCGCCAGTCGACCTGACGCTGGATTCTCCACGGGCGCCGATCGACTCGACAACCGCTGGCGCCGTTCCGACCATCATCGACTTGACAGTTGGGGGTTCGCCCGAGCCCTCGACTTCGCGGGGTCCCTCCGCCCAAATACCCGTGTTGCCTTCCTCGCCTCACGCATCGCCTTTGTCCATCTCATACTCCCCCATCTCCCACGCATCCGAACAAACTCCGCAGCCCTTCGCTAGACGACAACTAGTTTACTCGTCATCCCCGGCTCAGACAACTACATCCTCGGTAGATTCAAGGGCAACCACGCCCGAATACTACCGGCCCTATATCGACCCCCCGGTCAGTCCCCCATCCCCGCAACAGCAACTCGACCCTCCGGACAGCGACGAGGAGTGGCCACATCAACAGATTTATCCGAATTACCCGGGATATTATCCCGTATTTATTAGCGACCGGTTCCCTGGTCAACCAAACGTCCCCGAAGGCGAGCCGGTCCCGGAAGAGTATCATACGTTGTTATTTCAAACTATATTTCTCCGCGAGGAATAATGTAACGGCCTCCACTGTATTAAATAAGAAAAAAAAAGAAAGTGGACGTAAATATAACTCATAAACAATCGATACCAATTGTTTTCCTGACCCCACCGCATCTTAACGTCCCGATCCCGGTTGACTGTCCTAAGAGACCAGTCACAGATCGAAATTGCGAGCGTATCCTGTTGAAGATTCGGCGCACGTTCCCGCTGGGCAACACGGATCCCGACGAGGACGTAACATATAAATTTTTTTGGTGACAGCGGTGGGATACGATCGCATACGTTAAGAGGTGTGACGCGAAATGGCGGAAGAAACGACTGCAACCCCTCTAGACCTCGTGCTGCAACAGCTCTCCCTGTGGGAGGATAAATTCGACAATTTAAATTCAATGAACAGGAGACTAGAGAGAATAGAACAGGACATAAAAGCTAACAGAGCAAACGATACGGCGGGTACGTCCGGCGGGACAAACGCCGAAATGCCCGACGTGAAGCCCGTGACGGATCTCCCTTCGATTCGCATCAAAGATGCCATAGAAACGGTTCCCGTGTTCGACGGCCATAAGCCTCCCGTGTTTCAATTCTTAAGAGCCTGCGAGCGAGCAAAATCGATGCTCCCCGCTCATATGGAACCCCATTTGGTTAAACTGTTGATGAACAAATTGAGGGGCCATGCGTTCCTCGCGGTGGAAGACGTGGTCGTTACCAATCTGGACTCGTTCTCCACGAAATTAAAGGACATGTTTGGTCCCGGTAAAACCATTAACGAATACAGGGGCGAACTCGGAACCATCTATCAGAAATCGGGCGAAGACGTACTCGACTACATTGACCGCGTGCGTAACCTGCGTCTAGCCATCATGGACGGAGAAAGGCAAGCTCGCGGTACCGTACCGTTGGCGTTGCAATTAGGTCTCGACACCGACTCCCAGGAAGCATTCGTCAACGGTTTACCGGCCGAGGTATTCACCAGAGTGAAGCTGGAGGGCTGCAGAGACCTCGACGAATCCTACCGTGCGGCGATAAAAGCCACTCGTGAGGTAAAGAGAGTCGCGGAAAGGCAGCGAAGCTATCAACCGCCGCCGCAACGCTTCAATAGGGAACGAAACAACTACCCTCCAAGGAATCAAGCGGAACCTCAACAAAGGGATCAAAGAAACCCCCAGAGATACAACAATTACGGAAACAACAAGACCTTTCCACCCCGGCCACCGGCCACCTTCCCACCCAAGAATCCCGGAATCACGTGCAATTATTGCAAGAAACCCGGACACGTGTTGAAGGATTGCTATCGCTTCAAAGCCAAAGTCGATTCCGGAGAAATCGTGCCGTACTCTCAACAGAACCAGGGAAACGGACGCGGTCACCCGGGAAGACCGGACGCAGCCCGGAGTGGAAAGCCCCAGGAGCGCCCGAGAGTAGCGAAAATAGAAGCTTCCACATCGAAGCAAAATCAAGAGCAACTGTCGGCAAGAAGCGCGCCGAAGCAAGAACGAAAAGCATGGGAAACCCCAAAAGACTCGAAGCAAAAGAAACGCGAGGAGGAAGAAGACCAGGAGGACGAGATAGAGTCGTTAGAAGAACTGTTTCAATAAGAATCAACGCCGTACAAAGGGTACCGACGGTGCGAATCGTGTCCCCCCATTTACAAGGAATAACGAATCTAATGCTGGACTCGGGATCGGAAATAAATCTCATCAAGAAGTCGGTCCTGACCAGCACAGCGAGTATAGACGATCGAGAAGTACTAGACATACGTGGCATTACGGCTTCGAACCTGACCACCCTAGGGAAAGTGTCGATAGAGGTTGCGGGCCATCCGGTTAATTTCCACGTCGTCGACGACTCGCTGCTGATCAAAGAGGACGGGATCTTAGGATCCGAGTTCCTGATCGATCACGGGGCAACCATAGATTACGCGCACAAGCGGGTCGAATGGGGAACCTTTTGCATACCGTTCGCCACCTCGAAAGTGTCGGTACCCAAGCGAAGCTCCACGTCGCTACAAGTGAATATAGCGAATCCAGAGATACGAGAGGGATACGTTCCCAGAATCGACATAGGCAAGGGAATCTACTTGGGCGAGGCCCTGGTAACCAACCGCAAAGGCCGCGCCTACATCAGGGTCGTTAATACGACGAGCAGGAAGGTAAAAATCACCGTACCCACGGTGACGCTGGAAGAATTCGAAGAAACGAATCATCGTACAGAATCAAGGGCGTGCAACGTCATCAAGACGGACCCTCGAAATCGATTCGAGGCCATCGTGGAATTATTGAGACTGGAGCATCTCAATACGGAGCAGAGGGCGAGCGTCGAGAAGCTGATAAGGAAAAGTCAAGACAGGTTCCATTTACCTGGTGAAACGTTGGAAGGAACAGGAATCCTGGAACACAAGATCCATACCACGGATGACATTCCGGTAAACACGCGCCAGTACAGATACCCCCCGGTGCATAGATCGGAAATCAACAGACAAATTCAAGAATTGTTGGACACGGATGTCGTGGAAGAATCCGTGTCCCCGTATAACTCGCCGCTGTGGATCGTACCGAAGAAACCGGACTCCCACGGAAATAAGCGTTGGCGGTTGGTCATCGACTATAGGAAATTGAACGACAAAACCATAGGGGACGCATTCCCCTTGCCCAATATCACGGAAATACTGGACCAACTGGGCAGTGCCAAGTATTTCTCAACCTTCGACCTAGCGTCGGGGTTCCATCAAATAAAAATGGCGGAAGGAGACGCGCACAAAACGGCCTTCTCGACCCCATACGGACACTATCAATTTACGAGAATGCCGTTCGGACTCAAGAACGCTCCGGCCACCTTTCAGAGATTGATGAACAGCGTTTTGTCCGGCCTACAAGGGACGGAACTGTTCGTCTATTTGGACGACATCGTGATATACTCGAGCTCGTTGGCCGAGCACCAAATTAAATTTCAGAAACTGGCGGAAAGACTGCGAAACGCTAAATTACAGTTACAACCGGACAAGTGCGAATTTTTGAGACACGAGGTCAATTATCTGGGTCACATCATCAGCGAAGAAGGTGTCAGACCGGACCCTCAAAAGATCGAAGCTGTGCAACGATTCCCTAGACCCCGAACGCCGAAGGGAATAAAACAATTTCTAGGATTGGCGGGATACTATCGGAGATTCATCCCCGGATTCTCCAAAACCGCCAAACCCTTGACTCGATTGTTGAAGAAGGATACAAAATTCGCGTGGGACGCTGACCAGGAAAAGGCGTTCGAGACGTTGAGAAACGCGCTGATAACAGAACCCATATTGCAGTACCCGGATTTCAGTAAAACGTTCAACCTAACGACCGACGCGTCCGGATACGCGATCGGAGGAGTCTTGAGTGAAGGACCGATAGGGAAGGATTTGCCCGTCGCTTACGCCTCTCGATTACTAAACGCTGCTGAACAAAAGTACTCGACCATCGAGAAGGAGTGTTTGGCCATACTTTACTGCGTCACTCACTTCAGACCGTACCTGTACGGACGGAAATTCAACATAATCACCGACCACAAACCGTTGGTGTGGCTAAACTCCATCAAAGATCCGACGTCGCGGATATGGAAGTGGAAGCTAAAACTATCGGACTACGAGTTCGAGATACAGCACAAGTGTGGACGAGCGAACGCCAACGCGGACGCCTTGTCGAGAAACCCGCCGGAGGTTTGCCTCCCGATAAGAAAGCGTCAGGAGGAAGCTGACGAAGAAGCAGAAGAGCCGCGACCTAAGAGGAGATTTTTCCCCTCTTCGTCGTCGGACGACTCACTGATTTACGATCCGCGACCGAAGGAGAAGAAGCGTCCGGGATCGCCGTTGCAATCGCCGGAACGGAAAAGAATATCTCTGTTTCGAGACCCCGACACGTCGGTGGACTCGCCTCCCCACTCGAACACGCCCCCGGGAGACCGAGTCGTCGACACACAAGAACTCCAACAGTCGATGCGACTCGAAGAACCAGCAGAGGAAGTCGTCGAAGTTCGACCCCGGAACTGGCTGGAAGAATTTCCCAATTCTGAGGGGGAAGGGAAAGACCTAATCGTCGACGCTTCACCCACGATCGACACGACGGAAGACACCAACGTGTTTCCGTACACGCGCAGTCCGGCGTATGTTATCAGGGAAGTTCGAGACTCGTTACCAAAACTGAAGGACCACAAAGTCATATTCATCGACATGCAAGGGAGTCCGATCGACGAGGGGGCAAAGGAGATCGCACGATCGGGCCTCTTGACGTCCTACGTCGATTTAACAATCGAACGAGCCCGACTGAAGACCGAGCAAGGTAAATACCTCATTGCCCTGCCGGTGAAGGAAAACCAGAGGACGCGTATAGAACCCCAAAACGTACAGGGCTGTTTGTCCTCGTTGCTGGACGTGATCAGAGAAAAGGACCTACGATCGTTCTCCATCGCTCGAACTGAGAGTCTGGACGAAGTACCATGGCGATACGTCATGAACGAACTAAAGAACGTATTCCATGACGAGAACGTTCGGATCACCATTTGCACGGGAGAAGTGACCGTTCCGCCACCAGAGGCCAGGCAAACGATCATCGAGGAGAAGCACGCGTCGGCATCGGGAGGACACAAAGGGGTGACGAAGACCTACCACAGGATAAGGCAACTGCACAATTGGGACAACATGAAGAAGGAGATCCAACGATTCGTGAGAGAGTGCAAGGAGTGCCAACTGAAAAAACTCACGAGAATCAAGACCAAACAACCTATGATACTGACCGATACGCCCGGCAAAGCGTTCGACAAAGTCAGTATGGACATCGTCGGACCCTTGCCTAGCACCAAAAAGGGCAACAAATACATACTAACCATGCAGGATCTACTAACCAAATATTCCCTCGCCATACCTCTCGAACGAACCACCTCTGCGGACATCGCGGACGCGTTCGTTAAAAATCTTATCTGCCGTTTCGGATCGCCTCGAGCGATCCTGACCGATCAGGGAACGAATTTTACATCCTCATTGATGAAGAACGTGGCAAAGAAATTTCATATAAAACATTACGTCACGTCGGCATATCATCCGCAGAGCAACGGTTCCATCGAGAGGTCCCACCACGTATTAGTGGAGTATCTTAAGCAGTACATAGACAACGGTCGTAACAGCTGGGACGACTGGTTGGATCTGGCAATGTTTTCGTACAACACGTCGGTACACGAGGGGACCAGATTCTCGCCGCACGAATTAGTGTTTGGGCGAATAGCCAGGGAACCCGCGAGCGAAAAACCAATCAGCGAGAATCTGGAGCCAACGTACGCGGACTACCTGCGGGATCTCTACTATAAGATCGACGACGTTCAAGCGAAAGCTCGCGACAACCTTCAGCTCGCGAAGATCAGATCGAAAGAATACTACGATCGGGCAATAAACCCGCAGAACTTTAAAACAGGAGACGTGGTGTACATGATCCGGGAACCCCGAAAGGGAAAATTCGCGGACCAATACACCGGTCCACACAAAGTCATCGAGATACTATCTAATCAGAACGTCAAAATCTCCATCGACGGTAGTCCGCGAACAGTACATATGAATAAACTGAAGCTAGCGTATCTGAAAAATAGAATGTAAGCGATCGATCGGCCGACGGCGCAACCAGATTCCTTCGAGAAGCGCGCACTCAACGCGTGACAATCCAATTTGCAGAATGAAAATCCCCTGCGAATTTTTGGAAGAGGAGGTCGAGGACCAAGAGTTCCAAGGCCCCTGGGACGGGGTCCTTCCTGCGACCCATCCCCAGGCTTACGGCGAGCTGTCGGAATTATATTGCATGACGATAAACAGAGATACGGCTTGCATATACGTGCGGACCGGGAGACGAGTGTGCGTGCCCTGTTACGCCAAACTGCCACCCGTGGTCCAACAAACGTACCAGCCAGGAGGCTGGCACAATCTGTGCAACCACGACGCCACACTGCCCATCGCCAACTGCATCCTGTGCAACGAGAACTTCGTCGTCGTAAGACCGGCACAGGAATGCACCGAATGTATCGAGACGTACTTCGAAATGTCCACTTCAGAGGAATGGGCGGTGCAAACGGGACGCGTCGTTGACGTGATCACGCGATGGTGAATTAACGCGCGCCGACGAGTTTGGATCGGGGCTATGGGTTCGTAGGAAGGCGGCAACGTCAAGACGAATTGGGACGCCGCTGAGAGCGCCCCCGCCCCCGCCCCCACCGACAACCAAACCCAAACCTAAACCAATTACCGGAAGCGGCCAACAGTGGCCTCGTCGCTGACGTCGATCGATCGAAACGTTTCACGCCGCGTAATTAGAGAGTAATGCGTACTCGCGTATAGTCCCTACAAACGCGAATTCCAGTATTAAAGCGAGTGCGGTAATGTAAAGAATCGTTATTTTGTTTTGTTTCTTTGTACAGGAATTCACCATGTTCCTATGTATGTTAATATTGATTTACGCTCGAGTTGCCTGGGCTCTCGTCGGTTACGATTGCAACGGACAACATCTGAACGTAACTACGGTGTCGCTCAATTCGATCGGGGATTGCGACATCACACCAATCAAGACACAGTCTCGAGAAGTCTACATTCAGCTGCTTCAACTCTCGGAATTCAACTACGCACCGGTCATTTCGTGTAGAATCGAAATATCAAGAATAGTGTACCACTGCGGCATGCACTCGCACATCTCCGCTGTCCACAACGGCCTGAACGAATATCTCGAGGACATAACCGACCAACAATGCAAGCGCATGCACGAGGACGGCTCGTTCTCCTTGGGAAACAACGGCTACATAACCGGACTGACGGTAAACAAAACTACAACTCGAACGTTTACCATGGCTGGGACTTTGACGAACGACGGCCGTTGCACCGGCGCCCAATTCTCCGACCCCTACGGAACTTGGGAAAGCGTCGTGGTGCAAGCGGTGGCCAAATTTTCGATTAAATCCGCCAACGTCCCGGTACGAATGGACGCCGACAAGATCATTCTAAAATCAGGAACCATCTGCAGTTTCCAAAGCGGATTCTGCCTGGACAGCGAGAATGGACACACCTTCTGGAGTCCTTTCCCGCCGTCGTCTTGTAAATTCGACCGATACGACGTGCTATACGAGGGTATCGCGTCCAAAATTACCGAAGAAGACAAGCAGCGAACCGACTCACCGGTCTATGCTCTTACCACGCAAGACATAACGTTCGCTCTCTCCAAGGTGGGCGAACAACACTTGTGCGGCTACACCCTCTCGCAAACGGAACATCCGAAACTGTTCATACTGGAAACCACCAGAGAGCGAACATTCACGCAACCGAAGAAACTACCGGTTGAAAATTTAGACATTTTCACGTACATAAATTCTAAATTCGTATACGTCGAGAGACACGTCAAAACGCAAATGACGACGTTGTATCAAAATTTATTGAAACAACGATGTCTCCTGGAGCAACAAGTGCTCAGCAACGCTCTCGCAGTGGCCACTTTGAAACCGGACGAATTCGCCTACACCGTCATGAAGTCCCCAGGACACATGGCGTTAACAGCCGGTGAAGTCATCCACATCATCAAATGCGTACCGGTACAAGTGAGGGTGAGACATTCGAACGAATGTTACACAGAATTGCCAGTTTGGCACGGAAACCGTTCGGCGTTTATCACGCCGAAATCCCACATTGTTACCGCTCACGGGACACAGAGAGAATGCAGTCACGTCCTCCCCGTGATGTACGTGATCAATCAAGCCTGGCATCGAATCTCCCCTCGGCCGGTCGAGGTAGGCCAGCCGCACGTGCTACACCCTATAACGCGTACAAATTGGCGTTACACCGCCCCGGCGACACTCGCAACCAGCGGTATTTACACGCAAGGAGACTTGGAAAACTTGCGAGACCACATCATGTTCCCGGCCGAAAAAGCGGCGGTTTTGAACACGATCGTCAGGGGAGCGACGGGAAAGGGCGTGGCGCAAGGATCGATATCCCTAACGAGCATGTTCGACGAGGAAACCATGGCAAAATTGGCCGAAGACGCAGTTTCACGCTTTTGGAACGGATTCATTACGTTTGGATCAGCCAGCGCAGGAATATTGGCAATATTCGTCCTGCTGAAATTCGTAAAAGCAGTTGCCGATACATTCATTCATGGATACCAGCTACACGCGATCTACGGATGCGGTTTCCAACTCATCGGTGCTGTGTGGAGTTCTCTGTCGCACCTCTTGATCCGGAAAGGCGAAAGAAGCAGACAATACGCGGCATCCCGCGACGTGGATGCTTTCAACCAAGGTACATCAACTACCGCTTCTCCACCGAAACCGACACTCCGAGAGTTCAGGCAAACCGTTCGCGAACTGGAGCAAATTTCCTCCAGAAATTTGCTTCCCAAGGGGGAAGGTGTCACGTCCCGGGATTCTCCGAAACGTGACGATGCGTAGGTACAACGCGCACCCGAATCGACCCACTACCAGGATACAGGGTAGGTTGTGGTTAGTGTGGCCGTGGGGGCGCCAGTTTTTAACAGCGTAAGAATTGCATCGAAATCAGGAAAAAGCCATACTCTTCGATATATAAGAATTTCGTGGTTTTTGGAAACAAAAATCGAAAAATCAAAAATTCGCCAGGTTGATCGCCGTCCCACTGGAATACTACCCAGGAAACCAGAATTCGAATACGGACGTTCCTAGTGGTACCTACTGTACTTTCCACCAAAAATCGGACATTTTGCCGTCATGCCACCAGTAAACGGTAAACATTAGGAAGAAACGCAAAGAGGACAAAGTTAAACTGTATCGTGCCGGCTATAAAATAGCCTGTCCACTTTTTCCGAAACTTCCAATGAAAATTTTGAGATAACGAATTCAAATTCTTTAAACGAAGAGATAGCGAGCCGGGTCGGGGCGGCTAGAAGTCGTCGACTTACTGCCGAAGTAGAACGCTAGAAAATCGAGACTCGCATCTAACCCAAACCTAACCTAACCGAAATTCCGAAAAACCCTAATCCAAACCTGACCCCCTGGGCCAAAAACCCTATCATACCCAAACCTAACCTAAACCGGACCCAAAAATAGGTCCAACCGAATCCTAACCTAACCAAAGTTTATATATAATTTATCGCAAACCTGACCCAAACCAGACCCAAACCTAAACCAAACCTAACCACAATTTATGTACAACATCGCGCAAACCTAACCTACACAACCACCTAATATAAATCAAACCTAACCCAAACATAACCCAAACCTAACCCAAACCTAACTCAAACCTAACCGAAACCCAACCAAAACTCGTGTGCAGCATAACACCGACCTAACCGACACAACCACCCAATATAATCCAAACCTGACCCAACCGATGGCAATTCCCAAATTGTCACAAAGTAGCCAATCCATCTCGCTATTACCCGTAACCAATAAAAATGTATGTTACCATAGGCAGTTCTCTACCACACATCGACGTACGGCCACACACACACACACACTGATAATTGTCCTGATGGTAGCATTAAGTCTAAGCAACTTCTTAAGTTAAGAAACCAGGGGTAAACGTGAGTATGCTGACTCACCTATGATAAGATAGATTATAAGAATACGTAGATTAAGAACCGTGACGAATCAGGGTGTGCGGACCAATCCGTGTTTGTCCTTTCAAGTTAAGGACAAGCACGGATAAGTGCTGACGACAATAGCGAAGGGATAGCGCTGTCTCGCACGTGGGCATTCCAGAGTCAAGGCCTGGGAAAGGATCGGGTAATAATCCGCTGAACAAGACGATATACCTCGATGCATCAGCATCCGTTCCCAGAGCGATAACAACTGTCGCTCAGGAATGCACACGTTGCAAAGATACGAAGCGCGAGAACCGTCGCGAGGGCGATAACAACTGTCGCTCAGGAATGCACACGTTGCAAAGATACGAAGCGCGAGAACCGTCGCGAGGGCGATAACAACTGTCGCTCAGGAATGCACACGTTGCAAAGATACGAAGCGCGAGAACCGTCGCGAGGGCGATAACAACTGTCGCTCGGGAATGCACACGTTGCAGAAATACGAACCGCGAGAACCGTCGCGGAACAGTCGTTCCCAGGACGGTGGCCCCTGCTGCATCAGCATCTTCTGGCTGCGGCAGTAGGGGCTGCTGCATCAGCACCTGGGAGGAATAAAAGAGCGGAGCGAACGGTCGCAAGGCAGTTCAGTTCCAACCGAGAAGTTAGAAACATCAAGTTCTATACGAGTGAAGTTCAATCCGGTAGTCTAACGGTGAAGTTCGACGAGTTCGTTGTAGTTGTGCCTGTAAGCGGCAAATCGTCAGCACGATCCACCATTTGCTACTTGTACTCTCAACTGTAGTCGACCGATAGGTAAAGGTGAGCATTAATAAACAGTAACACTTGACATTTCATCGGTCTTCCATTTTATACGAACAACTTACTACTCGCCGAATGTGTTCGGTAGATGCCCGCTGGAAATAGGCGAAGGCGTAGGAGAGGGGTCCAGTCGCGGCTCCGCCACAATATCAGGCGCCGGGAGCTGATCGCCGCCCGTCGCGTGCAATTGGCGCAAGAGACTGGGCCGTTGATCGACCTGACGTTAGATTCTCCACCGGCGCCAGTCGACCTGACGCTGGATTCTCCACGGGCGCCGATCGACTCGACAACCGCTGGCGCCGTTCCGACCATCATCGACTTGACAGTTGGGGGTTCGCCCGAGCCCTCGACTTCGCGGGGTCCCTCCGCCCAAATACCCGTGTTGCCTTCCTCGCCTCACGCATCGCCTTTGTCCATCTCATACTCCCCCATCTCCCACGCATCCGAACAAACTCCGCAGCCCTTCGCTAGACGACAACTAGTTTACTCGTCATCCCCGGCTCAGACAACTACATCCTCGGTAGATTCAAGGGCAACCACGCCCGAATACTACCGGCCCTATATCGACCCCCCGGTCAGTCCCCCATCCCCGCAACAGCAACTCGACCCTCCCGGACAGCGACGAGGAGTGGCCACATCAACAGATTTATCCGAATTACCCGGGATATTATCCCGTATTTATTAGCGACCGGTTCCCTGGTCAACCAAACGTCCCCGAAGGCGAGCCGGTCCCGGAAGAGTATCATACGTTGTTATTTCAAACTATATTTCTCCGCGAGGAATAATGTAACGGCCTCCACTGTATTAAATAAGAAAAAAAAAGAAAGTGGACGTAAATATAACTCATAAACAATCGATACCAATTGTTTTCCTGACCCCACCGCATCTTAACGTCCCGATCCCGGTTGACTGTCCTAAGAGACCAGTCACAGATCGAAATTGCGAGCGTATCCTGTTGAAGATTCGGCGCACGTTCCCGCTGGGCAACACGGATCCCGACGAGGACGTAACACCTACCGTCGGTGCAAAACGATTGAAAACGTCGAATATAACGTAATCGTGCCAATTATCGATAGAAAGAACGATTGCGGGAGCTGGGGAGTGAATCCTTACCTACCGTCGGTGCAAAACGATTGGAAACGTCGAATATAACGTACTCGTGCCAATTATCGATAGAATGAACGATTGCGTGAGCTGGGAAGTGAATCCTTACCTTCCGTCGATGCAAAACGATTGGAACGTTCGATTATAACGTATTCGTGCCAATTATCGATAGAAACAACGATTGCGGGAGCTGGGAAGTGAATCCTTACCTACCGTCGGTGCAAAACGATTGGAAACATCGAATAGCACGTATTCGTGCCAATTATCGATAGAAAGAAAGATTGCGGGAGCTGAGAAGTTAATCCTTACCTACCGTCGGTGCAAAACGATTGGAAACGTCGAATATCACGTATTCGTGCCAATTATCGATAGAAAGAACGACTGCGGGAGCTGGGAAGTGAAACCTTACCTACCGTCGACGCAAAACGATTGGAAACATCGATTATAACGTATTCGTGCCAATTATCGATAGAAACAACGATTGCGGGAGCTGGGAAGTGAATCCTTACCTACCGTCGATGCAAAACGATTGGAAACATCGAAGAGCACGTATTCGTGCAAATTATCGATAGAAAGAACGATTGCAGGAGCTGGGAAGTGAATCCTTACCCACCGTCGGTGCAAAACGATTGGAAACATCGAATAGCACGTATTCGTGCCAATTATCGATAGAAAGAACGATTGCGGGAGCTGTGAAGTTAATCCTTACCTACCGTCGGTGCAAAACGATTGGAAACGTCGAATATAACGTATTCGTGCCAATTATCGATAGAAAGAAGGATTGCGGGAGCTGGGAAGTGATTCCTTACCTACCGTCGATGCAAAACGATTGGAAACATACAATAGCACGTATTCGTGCCAATTATCGATAGAAAAAACGATTGCGGGAGCTGGGAAGTGAATCCTTACCTCCCGTCGATGCAGAACTTTTGGAAACATCGAATATAGCTTAGTCGAGCCAATTATCGATAGAAAGAACGATTGCGGGAGCTGGGAAGTGAATCGTTACCTACCGTCGATGCAAAACGATTGGAAACATCGATTATAACGTATTCGTGCCAATTATCGATAGAAAGAAGTATTGCGGGAGCTGGGAAGTGAATCCTTACCTACCGTCGATGCAAAACGATTGGAAACATAGAATAGCACGTATTCGTGCCAATTATCGATAAAAAAACGATTGCGGGAGCTGGGATGTGAATCCTTACCTCCCGTCGATGCAGAACGTTTGGAAACATCGAATATAGCTTAGTCGAGCCAATTATCGATAGAAAGAACGATTGCGGGAGCTGGGAAGTTAATCCTTACCTACCGTCGGTGCAAAACGATTGAAAACGTCGAATATAACGTATTCGTGCCAATTATCGATAGAAAGAACGATTGCGGGAGCTGGGAAGTGAATCGTTACCTACCGTCGATGCAAAACGATTGGAAACATCGATTATAACGTATTCGTGCCAATTATCGATAGAAAGAAGGATTGCGGGAGCTGGGAAGTGAATCCTTACCTCCCGTCGATGCAGAACGATTGGAAACTTCGAATATAACGTATTCGAGCCAATTATCGATAGACAGCACGATTGCGGGAGATGGGAGGTAAATCCTTACCTACGGTCGATGCAAAACGATTGGAAACATCGATTATAACGTATTCGTGCCAATTATCGATAGAAACAACGATTGCGGGAGCTGGGAAGTAAATCCTTACCTACCGTCGATGCAAAACGATTGGAAACATCGAATAGCACGTAATCGTGCCAATTATCGATAGAAAGAACGATTGCGGGAGCTGGGGAGTGAATCCTTACCTACCGTCGGTGCAAAACGATTGGAAACGTCGAATATAACGTATTCGTGCCAATTATCGATAGAATGAACGATTGCGTGAGCTGGGAAGTGAATCCTTACCTTCCGTCGATGCAAAACGATTGGAACGTTCGATTATAACGTATTCGTGCCAATTATCGATATAAACAACGATTGCGGGAGCTGGGAAGTGTATCCTTACCTCCCGTCGATGCAGATCGATTGGAAACATCGAATATCACGTATTCGTGCCAATTATCGATAGACAGCACGATTGCGGGAGATGGGAGGTAAATCCTTACCTACGGTCGATGCAAAACGATTGGAAACATCGAATAGCACGTATTCGTGCCAATTATCGATAGAAAGAACGATTGCGGGAGCTGGGAAGTGAATCCTTACGTACCGTCGATGCAAAACGATTGGAAACATCGAAGAGCACGTATTCGTGCCATTTATCGATAGAATGAACGATTGCAGGAGCTGGGAAGTGAATCCTTACCCACCGTCGGTGCAAAACGATTGGAAACATCGATTATAACGTATTCGTGCCAATTATCGATAGAAACAACGATTGCGGGAGCTGGGAAGTGAATCCTTACCTATCGTCGATGCAGAACGATTGGAAACTTCGAATATAACGTATTCGAGCCAATTATCGATAGACAGCACGATTGCGGGAGATGGGAGGTAAATCCTTACCTACGGTCGATGCAAAACGATTGGAAACATCGAATAGCACGTATTCGTGCCAATTATCGATAGAAAGAACGATTGCGGGAGCTGGGAAGTGAATCCTTACGTACCGTCGATGCAAAACGATTGGAAACATCGATTATAACGTATTCGTCCCAATTATCGATAGAAACAACGATTGCGGGAGCTGGGAAGTGAATCCTTACCTACCGTCGATGCAAAACGATTGGAAATATCGAAGAGCACGTATTCGTGCCAATTATCGATAGAAAGAACGATTGCAGGAGCTGGGAAGTGAATCCTTACCCACCGTCGGTGCAAAACGATTGGAAACATCGAATAGCACGTATTCGTGCCAATTATCGATAGAAAGAACGATTGCGGGAGCTGTGAAGTTAATCCTTACCTACCGTCGCTGCAAAACGATTGGAAACGTCGAATATAACGTATTCGTGCCAATTATCGATAGAAAGAAGGATTGCGGGAGCTGGGAAGTGAATCCTTACCTACCGTCGATGCAAAACGATTGGAAACATAGAATAGCACGTATTCGTGCCAATTATCGATAGAAAAAACGATTGCGGGAGCTGGGAAGTGAATCCTTACCTCCCGTCGATGCAGAACGTTTGGAAACATCGAATATAGCTTAGTCGAGCCAATTATCGATAGAAAGAACGAGTGCGGGAGCTGGGAAGTTAATCCTTACCTACCGTCGGTGCAAAACGATTGAAAACGTCGAATATAACGTATTCGTGCCAATTATCGATAGAAAGAACGATTGCGGGAGCTGGGAAGTGAATTGTTACCTACCGTCGATGCAAAACGATTGGAAACTTCGAATATAACGTATTCGAGCCAATTATCGATAGACAGCACGATTGCGGGAGATGGGAGGTAAATCCTTACCTACGGTCGATGCAAAACGATTGGAAACATCGATTATAACGTATTCGTGCCAATTATCGATAGAAACAACGATTGCGGGAGCTGGGAAGTAAATCCTTACCTACCGTCGATGCAAAACGATTGGAAACTTCGAATAGCACGTAATCGTGCCAATTATCGATAGAAAGAACGATTGCGGGAGCTGGGGAGTGAATCCTTACCTACCGTCGGTGCAAAACGATTGGAAACGTCGAATATAACGTACTCGTGCCAATTATCGATAGAATGAACGATTGCGTGAGCTGGGAAGTGAATCCTTACCTTCCGTCGATGCAAAACGATTGGAACGTTCGATTATAACGTATTCGTGCCAATTATCGATATAAACAACGATTGCGGGAGCTGGGAAGTGAATCCTTACCTCCCGTCGATGCAAATCGATTGGAAACATCGAATATCACGTATTCGTGCCAATTATCGATAGAAACAACGATTGCGGGAGCTGGGAAGTGAATCCTTACCTACCGTCGATGCAAAACGATTGGAAACATCGAAGAGCACGTATTCGTGCCAATTATCGATAGAAAGAACGATTGCAGGAGCTGGGAAGTGAATCCTTACCCACCGTCGGTGCAAAACGATTGGAAACATCGAATAGCACGTATTCGTGCCAATTATCGATATAAAGAACGATTGCGGGAGCTGTGAAGTTAATCCTTCCCTACCGTCGGTGCAAAACGATTGGAAACATCGATTATAACGTATTCGTGCCAATTATCGATAGAAAGAAGGATTGCGGGAGCTGGGAAGCGAAGCCTTACCTACCGTCGATGCAGAACGATGGGAAACATCGAATAGCACGTACTCGTGCCAATTACCGACAGAAAGAACGATTGCGTGGGCTGGGCAGTGAAGCCTTACCTACCGTCGATGCAGAACGATTGGAAACATCGATTATAACGTATTCGTGCCAATTATCGATAGAAACAACGATTGCGGGAGCTGGGAAGTGAATCCTTACCTACCGTCGGTGCAAAATTATTGGAAACGTCGAATATCACGTATTCGTGCCAATTATCGATAGAAGGAACGATGCGGGAGCTGGGAAGTGAATCCTTACGTACCGCCGATGCAAAACGATTGGAAACATCGATTATAACGTATTCGTACCAATTATCGAAAGAAACAACGATTGCGGGAGCTGGGAAGTGAATCCTTACCTATCGTCGATGCAGAACGATTGGAAACTTCGAATATAACGTATTCGAGCCAATTATCGATAGACAGCACGATTGCGGGAGATGGGAGGTAAATCCTTACCTACGGCCGATGCAAAACGATTGGAAACATCAAATAGCACGTATTCGTGCCAATTATCGATAGAAAGAACGATTGCGGGAGCTGGGAAGTGAATCCTTACGTACCGTCGATGCAAAACGATTGCAAACATCGATTATAAGATATTCGTGCCAATTATCGATAGAAACAACGATTGCGGGAGCTGGGAAGTGAATCCTTACCTACCGTCGGTGCAAAATTATTGAAAACGTCGAATATCACGTATTCGTGCCAATTATCGATAGAAAGAACGATGCGGGAGCTGGGAAGTGAATCCTTACGTACCGTCGATGCAAAACGATTGGAAACATCGATTATAACGTATTCGTGCCAATTATCGATAGAAACAACGATTGCGGGAGCTGGGAAGTGAATCCTTACCTATCGTCGATGCAGAACGATTGGAAACTTCGAATATAACGTATTCGAGCCAATTATCGATAGACAGCACGATTGCGGGAGATGGGAGGTAAATCCTTACCTACGGTCGATGCAAAACGATTGGAAACATCGAATAGCACGTATTCGTGCCAATTATCGATAGAAAGAACGATTGCGGGAGCTGGGAAGTGAATCCTTACGTACCGTCGATGCAAAACGATTGGAAACATCGATTATAACGTATTCGTGCCAATTATCGACAGAAACAACGATTGCGGGAGCTGGGAAGTGAATCCTTACCTATCGTCGATACAAAACGATTGGAAACATCGAATAGAACGTATTCGTGCCAATTATCGATAGAAAGAACGATTGCGGGAGCTGGGAAGTGAATCCTTACCTACCGTCGGTGCAAAATTATTGGAAACGTCGAATATCACGTATTCGTGCCAATTATCGATAGAAGGAACGATGCGGGAGCTGGGAAGTGAATCCTTACGTACCGTCGATGCAAAACGATTGGAAACATCGATTATAACGTATTCGTGCCAATTATCGATAGAAAGAAGGATTGCGGGAGCTGGGAAGTGAAGCCTTACCTACCGTCGATGCAGAACGATGGGAAACATCGAATAGCACGTACTCGTGCCAATTACCGACAGAAAGAACGATTGCGTGGGCTGGGCAGTGAAGCCTTACCTACCGTCGATGCAGAACGATGGGAAACATCGAATAGCACGTATTCGTACCAATTATCCATAGAAAGAACAATTGCGGGAGCTGGGAAGTGAATCCTTACCTCCCGTCGATGCAGAACGATTGGAAACATCGAATATAACGTATTCGAGCCAATTATCGATAGACAGCACGATTGCGGGAGCTGGGAAGTGAATCCTTACCTATCGTCGATGCAAAACGATTGGAAACATCGAATAGAACGTATTCGTGCCAATTATCGATAGAAAGAACGATTGCGGGAGCTGGGAAGTGAATCCTTACCTACCGTCGGTGCAAAACGATTGGAAACGTCGAATATAACGTATTCGTGCCAATTATCGATCGAAAGAAGGATTGCGGGAGCTGGGAAGTGAATCCTTACCTACCGTCGATGCAAAACGATTGGCAACATAGAATAGCACGTATTCGTGCCAATTATCGATAGAAAAAACGATTGCGGGTGCTGGGAAGTGAATCCTTACCTCCCGTCGATGCAGAACGTTTGGAAACATCGAATATAGCTTAGTCGAGCCAATTATCGATAGAAAGAACGATTGCGGGAGCTGGGAAGTGAATCGTTACCTACCGTCGATGCAAAACGATTGGAAACATCGATTATAACGTATTCGTGCCAATTATCGATAGAAAGAAGGATTGCGGGAGCTGGGATGTGAAGCCTTACCTACCGTCGATGCAAAACGATTGGAAACATCGAAGAGCACGTATTCGTGCCAATTATCGATAGAAAGAACGATTGCAGGAGCTGGGAAGTGAATCCTTACCCACCGTCGGTGCAAAACGATTGGAAACATCGATTATAACGTATTCGTGCCAATTATCGATAGAAACAACGATTGCGGGAGCTGGGAAGTGAATCCTTACCTATCGTCGATGCAGAACGATTGGAAACTTCGAATATAACGTATTCGAGCCAATTATCGATAGACAGCACGATTGCGGGAGATGGGAGGTAAATCCTTACCTACGGTCGATGCAAAACGATTGGAAACATCGAATAGCACGTATTCGTGCCAATTATCGATAGAAAGAAGGATTGCGGGAGCTGGGAAGTGAAGCCTTACCTACCGTCGATGCAGAACGATGGGAAACATCGAATAGCACGTACTCGTGCCAATTACCGACAGAAAGAACGATTGCGTGGGCTGGGCAGTGAAGCCTTACCTACCGTCGATGCAGAACGATGGGAAACATCGAATAGCACGTATTCGTACCAATTATCCATAGAAAGAACAATTGCGGGAGCTGGGAAGTGAATCCTTACCTCCCGTCGATGCAGAACGATTGGAAACATCGAATATAACGTATTCGAGCCAATTATCGATAGACAGCACGATTGCGGGAGCTGGGAAGTGAATCCTTACCTATCGTCGATGCAAAACGATTGGAAACATCGAATAGAACGTATTCGTGCCAATTATCGATAGAAAGAACGATTGCGGGAGCTGGGAAGTGAATCCTTACCTACCGTCGGTGCAAAACGATTGGAAACGTCGAATATAACGTATTCGTGCCAATTATCGATCGAAAGAAGGATTGCGGGAGCTGGGAAGTGAATCCTTACCTACCGTCGATGCAAAACGATTGGCAACATAGAATAGCACGTATTCGTGCCAATTATCGATAGAAAGAACAATTGCGGGAGCTGGGAAGTGAATCCTTACCTACCGTCGGTGCAAAACGATTGGAAACGTCGAATATAACGTACTCGTGCCAATTATCGATAGAATGAACGATTGCGTGAGCTGGGAAGTGAATCCTTACCTTCCGTCGATGCAAAACGATTGGAACGTTCGATTATAACGTATTCGTGCCAATTATCGATAGAAACAACGATTGCGGGAGCTGGGAAGTGAATCCTTACCTACCGTCGGTGCAAAACGATTGGAAACGTCGAATATCACGTATTCGTGCCAATTATCGATAGAAAGAACGACTGCGGGAGCTGGGAAGTGAAACCTTACCTACCGTCGACGCAAAACGATTGGAAACATCGATTATAACGTATTCGTGCCAATTATCGATAGAAACAACGATTGCGGGAGCTGGGAAGTGAATCCTTACCTACCGTCGATGCAAAACGATTGGAAACATCGAAGAGCACGTATTCGTGCAAATTATCGATAGAAAGAACGATTGCAGGAGCTGGGAAGTGAATCCTTACCCACCGTCGGTGCAAAACGATTGGAAACATCGAATAGCACGTATTCGTGCCAATTATCGATAGAAAGAACGATTGCGGGAGCTGTGAAGTTAATCCTTACCTACCGTCGGTGCAAAACGATTGGAAACGTCGAATATAACGTATTCGTGCCAATTATCGATAGAAAGAAGGATTGCGGGAGCTGGGAAGTGATTCCTTACCTACCGTCGATGCAAAACGATTGGAAACATACAATAGCACGTATTCGTGCCAATTATCGATAGAAAAAACGATTGCGGGAGCTGGGAAGTGAATCCTTACCTCCCGTCGATGCAGAACTTTTGGAAACATCGAATATAGCTTAGTCGAGCCAATTATCGATAGAAAGAACGATTGCGGGAGCTGGGAAGTGAATCGTTACCTACCGTCGATGCAAAACGATTGGAAACATCGATTATAACGTATTCGTGCCAATTATCGATAGAAAGAAGTATTGCGGGAGCTGGGAAGTGAATCCTTACCTACCGTCGATGCAAAACGATTGGAAACATAGAATAGCACGTATTCGTGCCAATTATCGATAAAAAAACGATTGCGGGAGCTGGGATGTGAATCCTTACCTCCCGTCGATGCAGAACGTTTGGAAACATCGAATATAGCTTAGTCGAGCCAATTATCGATAGAAAGAACGATTGCGGGAGCTGGGAAGTTAATCCTTACCTACCGTCGGTGCAAAACGATTGAAAACGTCGAATATAACGTATTCGTGCCAATTATCGATAGAAAGAACGTTTGCGGGAGCTGGGAAGTGAATCGTTACCTACCGTCGATGCAAAACGATTGGAAACATCGATTATAACGTATTCGTGCCAATTATCGATAGAAAGAAGGATTGCGGGAGCTGGGATGTGAAGCCTTACCTACCGTCGATGCAAAACGATTGGAAACATCGAAGAGCACGTATTCGTGCCAATTATCGATAGAAAGAACGATTGCAGGAGCTGGGAAGTGAATCCTTACCCACCGTCGGTGCAAAACGATTGGAAACATCGATTATAACGTATTCGTGCCAATTATCGATAGAAACAACGATTGCGGGAGCTGGGAAGTGAATCCTTACCTATCGTCGATGCAGAACGATTGGAAACTTCGAATATAACGTATTCGAGCCAATTATCGATAGACAGCACGATTGCGGGAGATGGGAGGTAAATCCTTACCTACGGTCGATGCAAAACGATTGGAAACATCGAATAGCACGTATTCGTGCCAATTATCGATAGAAAGAAGGATTGCGGGAGCTGGGAAGTGAAGCCTTACCTACCGTCGATGCAGAACGATGGGAAACATCGAATAGCACGTACTCGTGCCAATTACCGACAGAAAGAACGATTGCGTGGGCTGGGCAGTGAAGCCTTACCTACCGTCGATGCAGAACGATGGGAAACATCGAATAGCACGTATTCGTACCAATTATCCATAGAAAGAACAATTGCGGGAGCTGGGAAGTGAATCCTTACCTCCCGTCGATGCAGAACGATTGGAAACATCGAATATAACGTATTCGAGCCAATTATCGATAGACAGCACGATTGCGGGAGCTGGGAAGTGAATCCTTACCTATCGTCGATGCAAAACGATTGGAAACATCGAATAGAACGTATTCGTGCCAATTATCGATAGAAAGAACGATTGCGGGAGCTGGGAAGTGAATCCTTACCTACCGTCGGTGCAAAACGATTGGAAACGTCGAATATAACGTATTCGTGCCAATTATCGATCGAAAGAAGGATTGCGGGAGCTGGGAAGTGAATCCTTACCTACCGTCGATGCAAAACGATTGGCAACATAGAATAGCACGTATTCGTGCCAATTATCGATAGAAAGAACAATTGCGGGAGCTGGGAAGTGAATCCTTACCTACCGTCGGTGCAAAACGATTGGAAACGTCGAATATAACGTACTCGTGCCAATTATCGATAGAATGAACGATTGCGTGAGCTGGGAAGTGAATCCTTACCTTCCGTCGATGCAAAACGATTGGAACGTTCGATTATAACGTATTCGTGCCAATTATCGATAGAAACAACGATTGCGGGAGCTGGGAAGTGAATCCTTACCTACCGTCGGTGCAAAACGATTGGAAACGTCGAATATCACGTATTCGTGCCAATTATCGATAGAAAGAACGACTGCGGGAGCTGGGAAGTGAAACCTTACCTACCGTCGACGCAAAACGATTGGAAACATCGATTATAACGTATTCGTGCCAATTATCGATAGAAACAACGATTGCGGGAGCTGGGAAGTGAATCCTTACCTACCGTCGATGCAAAACGATTGGAAACATCGAAGAGCACGTATTCGTGCAAATTATCGATAGAAAGAACGATTGCAGGAGCTGGGAAGTGAATCCTTACCCACCGTCGGTGCAAAACGATTGGAAACATCGAATAGCACGTATTCGTGCCAATTATCGATAGAAAGAACGATTGCGGGAGCTGTGAAGTTAATCCTTACCTACCGTCGGTGCAAAACGATTGGAAACGTCGAATATAACGTATTCGTGCCAATTATCGATAGAAAGAAGGATTGCGGGAGCTGGGAAGTGATTCCTTACCTACCGTCGATGCAAAACGATTGGAAACATACAATAGCACGTATTCGTGCCAATTATCGATAGAAAAAACGATTGCGGGAGCTGGGAAGTGAATCCTTACCTCCCGTCGATGCAGAACTTTTGGAAACATCGAATATAGCTTAGTCGAGCCAATTATCGATAGAAAGAACGATTGCGGGAGCTGGGAAGTGAATCGTTACCTACCGTCGATGCAAAACGATTGGAAACATCGATTATAACGTATTCGTGCCAATTATCGATAGAAAGAAGTATTGCGGGAGCTGGGAAGTGAATCCTTACCTACCGTCGATGCAAAACGATTGGAAACATAGAATAGCACGTATTCGTGCCAATTATCGATAAAAAAACGATTGCGGGAGCTGGGATGTGAATCCTTACCTCCCGTCGATGCAGAACGTTTGGAAACATCGAATATAGCTTAGTCGAGCCAATTATCGATAGAAAGAACGATTGCGGGAGCTGGGAAGTTAATCCTTACCTACCGTCGGTGCAAAACGATTGAAAACGTCGAATAGAACGTATTCGTGCCAATTATCGATAGAAAGAACGATTGCGGGAGCTGGGAAGTGAATCCTTACCTACCGTCGGTGCAAAATTATTGGAAACGTCGAATATCACGTATTCGTGCCAATTATCGATAGAAGGAACGATGCGGGAGCTGGGAAGTGAATCCTTACGTACCGTCGATGCAAAACGATTGGAAACATCGATTATAACGTATTCGTGCCAATTATCGATAGAAAGAAGGATTGCGGGAGCTGGGAAGTGAAGCCTTACCTACCGTCGATGCAGAACGATGGGAAACATCGAATAGCACGTACTCGTGCCAATTACCGACAGAAAGAACGATTGCGTGGGCTGGGCAGTGAAGCCTTACCTACCGTCGATGCAGAACGATGGGAAACATCGAATAGCACGTATTCGTACCAATTATCCATAGAAAGAACAATTGCGGGAGCTGGGAAGTGAATCCTTACCTCCCGTCGATGCAGAACGATTGGAAACATCGAATATAACGTATTCGAGCCAATTATCGATAGACAGCACGATTGCGGGAGCTGGGAAGTGAATCCTTACCTATCGTCGATGCAAAACGATTGGAAACATCGAATAGAACGTATTCGTGCCAATTATCGATAGAAAGAACGATTGCGGGAGCTGGGAAGTGAATCCTTACCTACCGTCGGTGCAAAACGATTGGAAACGTCGAATATAACGTATTCGTGCCAATTATCGATCGAAAGAAGGATTGCGGGAGCTGGGAAGTGAATCCTTACCTACCGTCGATGCAAAACGATTGGCAACATAGAATAGCACGTATTCGTGCCAATTATCGATAGAAAAAACGATTGCGGGTGCTGGGAAGTGAATCCTTACCTCCCGTCGATGCAGAACGTTTGGAAACATCGAATATAGCTTAGTCGAGCCAATTATCGATAGAAAGAACGATTGCGGGAGCTGGGAAGTGAATCGTTACCTACCGTCGATGCAAAACGATTGGAAACATCGATTATAACGTATTCGTGCCAATTATCGATAGAAAGAAGGATTGCGGGAGCTGGGATGTGAAGCCTTACCTACCGTCGATGCAAAACGATTGGAAACATCGAAGAGCACGTATTCGTGCCAATTATCGATAGAAAGAACGATTGCAGGAGCTGGGAAGTGAATCCTTACCCACCGTCGGTGCAAAACGATTGGAAACATCGATTATAACGTATTCGTGCCAATTATCGATAGAAACAACGATTGCGGGAGCTGGGAAGTGAATCCTTACCTATCGTCGATGCAGAACGATTGGAAACTTCGAATATAACGTATTCGAGCCAATTATCGATAGACAGCACGATTGCGGGAGATGGGAGGTAAATCCTTACCTACGGTCGATGCAAAACGATTGGAAACATCGAATAGCACGTATTCGTGCCAATTATCGATAGAAAGAAGGATTGCGGGAGCTGGGAAGTGAAGCCTTACCTACCGTCGATGCAGAACGATGGGAAACATCGAATAGCACGTACTCGTGCCAATTACCGACAGAAAGAACGATTGCGTGGGCTGGGCAGTGAAGCCTTACCTACCGTCGATGCAGAACGATGGGAAACATCGAATAGCACGTATTCGTACCAATTATCCATAGAAAGAACAATTGCGGGAGCTGGGAAGTGAATCCTTACCTCCCGTCGATGCAGAACGATTGGAAACATCGAATATAACGTATTCGAGCCAATTATCGATAGACAGCACGATTGCGGGAGCTGGGAAGTGAATCCTTACCTATCGTCGATGCAAAACGATTGGAAACATCGAATAGAACGTATTCGTGCCAATTATCGATAGAAAGAACGATTGCGGGAGCTGGGAAGTGAATCCTTACCTACCGTCGGTGCAAAACGATTGGAAACGTCGAATATAACGTATTCGTGCCAATTATCGATCGAAAGAAGGATTGCGGGAGCTGGGAAGTGAATCCTTACCTACCGTCGATGCAAAACGATTGGCAACATAGAATAGCACGTATTCGTGCCAATTATCGATAGAAAGAACAATTGCGGGAGCTGGGAAGTGAATCCTTACCTACCGTCGGTGCAAAACGATTGGAAACGTCGAATATAACGTACTCGTGCCAATTATCGATAGAATGAACGATTGCGTGAGCTGGGAAGTGAATCCTTACCTTCCGTCGATGCAAAACGATTGGAACGTTCGATTATAACGTATTCGTGCCAATTATCGATAGAAACAACGATTGCGGGAGCTGGGAAGTGAATCCTTACCTACCGTCGGTGCAAAACGATTGGAAACGTCGAATATCACGTATTCGTGCCAATTATCGATAGAAAGAACGACTGCGGGAGCTGGGAAGTGAAACCTTACCTACCGTCGACGCAAAACGATTGGAAACATCGATTATAACGTATTCGTGCCAATTATCGATAGAAACAACGATTGCGGGAGCTGGGAAGTGAATCCTTACCTACCGTCGATGCAAAACGATTGGAAACATCGAAGAGCACGTATTCGTGCAAATTATCGATAGAAAGAACGATTGCAGGAGCTGGGAAGTGAATCCTTACCCACCGTCGGTGCAAAACGATTGGAAACATCGAATAGCACGTATTCGTGCCAATTATCGATAGAAAGAACGATTGCGGGAGCTGTGAAGTTAATCCTTACCTACCGTCGGTGCAAAACGATTGGAAACGTCGAATATAACGTATTCGTGCCAATTATCGATAGAAAGAAGGATTGCGGGAGCTGGGAAGTGATTCCTTACCTACCGTCGATGCAAAACGATTGGAAACATACAATAGCACGTATTCGTGCCAATTATCGATAGAAAAAACGATTGCGGGAGCTGGGAAGTGAATCCTTACCTCCCGTCGATGCAGAACTTTTGGAAACATCGAATATAGCTTAGTCGAGCCAATTATCGATAGAAAGAACGATTGCGGGAGCTGGGAAGTGAATCGTTACCTACCGTCGATGCAAAACGATTGGAAACATCGATTATAACGTATTCGTGCCAATTATCGATAGAAAGAAGTATTGCGGGAGCTGGGAAGTGAATCCTTACCTACCGTCGATGCAAAACGATTGGAAACATAGAATAGCACGTATTCGTGCCAATTATCGATAAAAAAACGATTGCGGGAGCTGGGATGTGAATCCTTACCTCCCGTCGATGCAGAACGTTTGGAAACATCGAATATAGCTTAGTCGAGCCAATTATCGATAGAAAGAACGATTGCGGGAGCTGGGAAGTTAATCCTTACCTACCGTCGGTGCAAAACGATTGAAAACGTCGAATATAACGTATTCGTGCCAATTATCGATAGAAAGAACGTTTGCGGGAGCTGGGAAGTGAATCGTTACCTACCGTCGATGCAAAACGATTGGAAACATCGATTATAACGTATTCGTGCCAATTATCGATAGAAAGAAGGATTGCGGGAGCTGGGATGTGAAGCCTTACCTACCGTCGATGCAAAACGATTGGAAACATCGAAGAGCACGTATTCGTGCCAATTATCGATAGAAAGAACGATTGCAGGAGCTGGGAAGTGAATCCTTACCCACCGTCGGTGCAAAACGATTGGAAACATCGATTATAACGTATTCGTGCCAATTATCGATAGAAACAACGATTGCGGGAGCTGGGAAGTGAATCCTTACCTATCGTCGATGCAGAACGATTGGAAACTTCGAATATAACGTATTCGAGCCAATTATCGATAGACAGCACGATTGCGGGAGATGGGAGGTAAATCCTTACCTACGGTCGATGCAAAACGATTGGAAACATCGAATAGCACGTATTCGTGCCAATTATCGATAGAAAGAAGGATTGCGGGAGCTGGGAAGTGAAGCCTTACCTACCGTCGATGCAGAACGATGGGAAACATCGAATAGCACGTACTCGTGCCAATTACCGACAGAAAGAACGATTGCGTGGGCTGGGCAGTGAAGCCTTACCTACCGTCGATGCAGAACGATGGGAAACATCGAATAGCACGTATTCGTACCAATTATCCATAGAAAGAACAATTGCGGGAGCTGGGAAGTGAATCCTTACCTCCCGTCGATGCAGAACGATTGGAAACATCGAATATAACGTATTCGAGCCAATTATCGATAGACAGCACGATTGCGGGAGCTGGGAAGTGAATCCTTACCTATCGTCGATGCAAAACGATTGGAAACATCGAATAGAACGTATTCGTGCCAATTATCGATAGAAAGAACGATTGCGGGAGCTGGGAAGTGAATCCTTACCTACCGTCGGTGCAAAACGATTGGAAACGTCGAATATAACGTATTCGTGCCAATTATCGATCGAAAGAAGGATTGCGGGAGCTGGGAAGTGAATCCTTACCTACCGTCGATGCAAAACGATTGGCAACATAGAATAGCACGTATTCGTGCCAATTATCGATAGAAAGAACAATTGCGGGAGCTGGGAAGTGAATCCTTACCTACCGTCGGTGCAAAACGATTGGAAACGTCGAATATAACGTACTCGTGCCAATTATCGATAGAATGAACGATTGCGTGAGCTGGGAAGTGAATCCTTACCTTCCGTCGATGCAAAACGATTGGAACGTTCGATTATAACGTATTCGTGCCAATTATCGATAGAAACAACGATTGCGGGAGCTGGGAAGTGAATCCTTACCTACCGTCGGTGCAAAACGATTGGAAACGTCGAATATCACGTATTCGTGCCAATTATCGATAGAAAGAACGACTGCGGGAGCTGGGAAGTGAAACCTTACCTACCGTCGACGCAAAACGATTGGAAACATCGATTATAACGTATTCGTGCCAATTATCGATAGAAACAACGATTGCGGGAGCTGGGAAGTGAATCCTTACCTACCGTCGATGCAAAACGATTGGAAACATCGAAGAGCACGTATTCGTGCAAATTATCGATAGAAAGAACGATTGCAGGAGCTGGGAAGTGAATCCTTACCCACCGTCGGTGCAAAACGATTGGAAACATCGAATAGCACGTATTCGTGCCAATTATCGATAGAAAGAACGATTGCGGGAGCTGTGAAGTTAATCCTTACCTACCGTCGGTGCAAAACGATTGGAAACGTCGAATATAACGTATTCGTGCCAATTATCGATAGAAAGAAGGATTGCGGGAGCTGGGAAGTGATTCCTTACCTACCGTCGATGCAAAACGATTGGAAACATACAATAGCACGTATTCGTGCCAATTATCGATAGAAAAAACGATTGCGGGAGCTGGGAAGTGAATCCTTACCTCCCGTCGATGCAGAACTTTTGGAAACATCGAATATAGCTTAGTCGAGCCAATTATCGATAGAAAGAACGATTGCGGGAGCTGGGAAGTGAATCGTTACCTACCGTCGATGCAAAACGATTGGAAACATCGATTATAACGTATTCGTGCCAATTATCGATAGAAAGAAGTATTGCGGGAGCTGGGAAGTGAATCCTTACCTACCGTCGATGCAAAACGATTGGAAACATAGAATAGCACGTATTCGTGCCAATTATCGATAAAAAAACGATTGCGGGAGCTGGGATGTGAATCCTTACCTCCCGTCGATGCAGAACGTTTGGAAACATCGAATATAGCTTAGTCGAGCCAATTATCGATAGAAAGAACGATTGCGGGAGCTGGGAAGTTAATCCTTACCTACCGTCGGTGCAAAACGATTGAAAACGTCGAATATAACGTATTCGTGCCAATTATCGATAGAAAGAACGTTTGCGGGAGCTGGGAAGTGAATCGTTACCTACCGTCGATGCAAAACGATTGGAAACATCGATTATAACGTATTCGTGCCAATTATCGATAGAAAGAAGGATTGCGGGAGCTGGGAAGTGAATCCTTACCTCCCGTCGATGCAGAACGATTGGAAACTTCGAATATAACGTATTCGAGCCAATTATCGATAGACAGCACGATTGCTGGAGATGGGAGGTAAATCCTTACCTACGGACGATGCAAAACGATTGGAAACATCGATTATAACGTATTCGTGCCAATTATCGATAGAAACAACGATTGCGGGAGCTGGGAAGTAAATCCTTACCTACCGTCGATGCAAAACGATTGGAAACATCGAATAGCACGTAATCGTGCCAATTATCGATAGAAAGAACGATTGCGGGAGCTGGGGAGTGAATCCTTACCTACCGTCGGTGCAAAACGATTGGAAACGTCGAATATAACGTATTCGTGCCAATTATCGATAGAATGAACGATTGCGTGAGCTGGGAAGTGAATCCTTACCTTCCGTCGATGCAAAACGATTGGAACGTTCGATTATAACGTATTCGTGCCAATTATCGATATAAACAACGATTGCGGGAGCTGGGAAGTGTATCCTTACCTCCCGTCGATGCAGATCGATTGGAAACATCGAATATCACGTATTCGTGCCAATTATCGATAGACAGCACGATTGCGGGAGATGGGAGGTAAATCCTTACCTACGGTCGATGCAAAACGATTGGAAACATCGAATAGCACGTATTCGTGCCAATTATCGATAGAAAGAACGATTGCGGGAGCTGGGAAGTGAATCCTTACGTACCGTCGATGCAAAACGATTGGAAACATCGATTATAACGTATTCGTCCCAATTATCGATAGAAACAACGATTGCGGGAGCTGGGAAGTGAATCCTTACCTACCGTCGATGCAAAACGATTGGAAATATCGAAGAGCACGTATTCGTGCCAATTATCGATAGAAAGAACGATTGCAGGAGCTGGGAAGTGAATCCTTACCCACCGTCGGTGCAAAACGATTGGAAACATCGAATAGCACGTATTCGTGCCAATTATCGATAGAAAGAACGATTGCGGGAGCTGTGAAGTTAATCCTTACCTACCGTCGCTGCAAAACGATTGGAAACGTCGAATATAACGTATTCGTGCCAATTATCGATAGAAAGAAGGATTGCGGGAGCTGGGAAGTGAATCCTTACCTACCGTCGATGCAAAACGATTGGAAACATAGAATAGCACGTATTCGTGCCAATTATCGATAGAAAAAACGATTGCGGGAGCTGGGAAGTGAATCCTTACCTCCCGTCGATGCAGAACGTTTGGAAACTTCGAATATAACGTATTCGAGCCAATTATCGATAGACAGCACGATTGCGGGAGATGGGAGGTAAATCCTTACCTACGGTCGATGCAAAACGATTGGAAACATCGATTATAACGTATTCGTGCCAATTATCGATAGAAACAACGATTGCGGGAGCTGGGAAGTAAATCCTTACCTACCGTCGATGCAAAACGATTGGAAACTTCGAATAGCACGTAATCGTGCCAATTATCGATAGAAAGAACGATTGCGGGAGCTGGGGAGTGAATCCTTACCTACCGTCGGTGCAAAACGATTGGAAACGTCGAATATAACGTACTCGTGCCAATTATCGATAGAATGAACGATTGCGTGAGCTGGGAAGTGAATCCTTACCTTCCGTCGATGCAAAACGATTGGAACGTTCGATTATAACGTATTCGTGCCAATTATCGATATAAACAACGATTGCGGGAGCTGGGAAGTGAATCCTTACCTCCCGTCGATGCAGATCGATTGGAAACATCGAATATCACGTATTCGTGACAATTATCGATAGAAACAACGATTGCGGGAGCTGGGAAGTGAATCCTTACCTACCGTCGATGCAAAACGATTGGAAACATCGAAGAGCACGTATTCGTGCCAATTATCGATAGAAAGAACGATTGCAGGAGCTGGGAAGTGAATCCTTACCCACCGTCGGTGCAAAACGATTGGAAACATCGAATAGCACGTATTCGTGCCAATTATCGATATAAAGAACGATTGCGGGAGCTGTGAAGTTAATCCTTACCTACCGTCGGTGCAAAACGATTGGAAACATCGATTATAACGTATTCGTGCCAATTATCGATAGAAAGAAGGATTGCGGGAGCTGGGAAGCGAAGCCTTACCTACCGTCGATGCAGAACGATGGGAAACATCGAATAGCACGTACTCGTGCCAATTACCGACAGAAAGAACGATTGCGTGGGCTGGGCAGTGAAGCCTTACCTACCGTCGATGCAGAACGATTGGAAACATCGATTATAACGTATTCGTGCCAATTATCGATAGAAACAACGATTGCGGGAGCTGGGAAGTGAATCCTTACCTACCGTCGGTGCAAAATTATTGGAAACGTCGAATATCACGTATTCGTGCCAATTATCGATAGAAGGAACGATGCGGGAGCTGGGAAGTGAATCCTTACGTACCGCCGATGCAAAACGATTGGAAACATCGATTATAACGTATTCGTACCAATTATCGAAAGAAACAACGATTGCGGGAGCTGGGAAGTGAATCCTTACCTATCGTCGATGCAGAACGATTGGAAACTTCGAATATAACGTATTCGAGCCAATTATCGATAGACAGCACGATTGCGGGAGATGGGAGGTAAATCCTTACCTACGGCCGATGCAAAACGATTGGAAACATCAAATAGCACGTATTCGTGCCAATTATCGATAGAAAGAACGATTGCGGGAGCTGGGAAGTGAATCCTTACGTACCGTCGATGCAAAACGATTGCAAACATCGATTATAAGATATTCGTGCCAATTATCGATAGAAACAACGATTGCGGGAGCTGGGAAGTGAATCCTTACCTACCGTCGGTGCAAAATTATTGAAAACGTCGAATATCACGTATTCGTGCCAATTATCGATAGAAAGAACGATGCGGGAGCTGGGAAGTGAATCCTTACGTACCGTCGATGCAAAACGATTGGAAACATCGATTATAACGTATTCGTGCCAATTATCGATAGAAACAACGATTGCGGGAGCTGGGAAGTGAATCCTTACCTATCGTCGATGCAGAACGATTGGAAACTTCGAATATAACGTATTCGAGCCAATTATCGATAGACAGCACGATTGCGGGAGATGGGAGGTAAATCCTTACCTACGGTCGATGCAAAACGATTGGAAACATCGAATAGCACGTATTCGTGCCAATTATCGATAGAAAGAACGATTGCGGGAGCTGGGAAGTGAATCCTTACGTACCGTCGATGCAAAACGATTGGAAACATCGATTATAACGTATTCGTGCCAATTATCGACAGAAACAACGATTGCGGGAGCTGGGAAGTGAATCCTTACCTATCGTCGATACAAAACGATTGGAAACATCGAATAGAACGTATTCGTGCCAATTATCGATAGAAAGAACGATTGCGGGAGCTGGGAAGTGAATCCTTACCTACCGTCGGTGCAAAATTATTGGAAACGTCGAATATCACGTATTCGTGCCAATTATCGATAGAAGGAACGATGCGGGAGCTGGGAAGTGAATCCTTACGTACCGTCGATGCAAAACGATTGGAAACATCGATTATAACGTATTCGTGCCAATTATCGATAGAAACAACGATTGCGGGAGCTGGGAAGTGAATCCTTACCTTCCGTCGATGCAAAACGATTGGAACGTTCGATTATAACGTATTCGTGCCAATTATCGATAGAAACAACGATTGCGGGAGCTGGGAAGTGAATCCTTACCTCCCATCGATGCAGATCGATTGGAAACATCGACTATCACTTATTCGTGCCAATTTTCGATAGAAAGAACGATTGCGGGAGCTGGGAAGTGAATCCTTACCTACCGTCGATGCAAAACGATTGGAAACATAGAATAGCACGTATTCGTGCCAATTATCGATAGAAACAACGATTGCGGGAGCTGGGAAGTGAATCCTTACCTCCCGTCGATGCAGAACGTTTGGAAACATCGAATATAGCTTAGTCGAGACAATTATCGATAGAAAGAACGATTGCGGGAGCTGGGAAGTTAATCCTTACCTATCGTCGGTGCAAAACGATTGAAAACGTCGAATATAACGTATTCGTGCCAATTATCGATAGAAAGAACGATTGCGGGAGCTGGGAAGTTAATCCTTACTTTACCGTCGGTGCAAAACGATTGGAAACGTCGAATATAACGTATTCGTGCCAATTATCGATAGAAAGAAGGATTGCGGGAGCTGGGAAGTGAAGCCTTACCTACCGTCGATGCAGAACGATGGGAAACATCGAATAGCACGTACTCGTGCCAATTACCGACAGAAAGAACGATTGCGTGGGCTGGGCAGTGAAGCCTTACCTACCGTCGATGCAGAACGATGGGAAACATCGAATAGCACGTATTCGTGCCAATTATCCATAGAAAGAACAATTGCGGGAGCTGGGAAGTGAATCCTTACCTCCCGTCGATGCAGAACGATTGGAAACATCGAATATAACGTATTCGAGCCAATTATCGATAGACAGAACGATTGCGGGAGATGGGAGGTGAATCCTTACCTACGGTCGGTGCAAAACGATTGGAAACATCGAATAGCACGTATTCGGGCCAATTATCGATAGAAAGAACGATTGCGGGAGCTGGGAAGTGAATCGTTACCTACCGTCGATGCAAAACGATTGGAAACATCGATTATAACGTATTCGTGCCAATTATCGATAGAAAGAAGGATTGCGGGAGCTGGGAAGTGAAGCCTTACCTACCGTCGATGCAGAACGATGGGAAACATCGAATAGCACGTACTCGTGCCAATTACCGACAGAAAGAACGATTGCGTGGGCTGGGCAGTGAAGCCTTACCTACCGTCGATGCAGAACGATGGGAAACATCGAATAGCACGTATTCGTACCAATTATCCATAGAAAGAACAATTGCGGGAGCTGGGAAGTGAATCCTTACCTCCCGTCGATGCAGAACGATTGGAAACATCGAATATAACGTATTCGAGCCAATTATCGATAGACAGAACGATTGCGGGAGATGGGAGGTGAATCCTTACCTACGGTCGATGCAAAACGATTGGAAACATCGAATAGCACGTATTCGTGCCAATTATCGATAGAAAGAACGATTGCGGGAGCTGGGAAGTGAATCCTTACGTACCGTCGATGCAAAACGATTGGAAACATCGATTATAACGTATTCGTCCCAATTATCGATAGAAACAACGATTGCGGGAGCTGGGAAGTGAATCCTTACCTATCGTCGATGCAAAACGATTGGAAACATCGAATAGAACGTATTCGTGCCAATTATCGATAGAAAGAACGATTGCGGGAGCTGGGAAGTGAATCCTTACCTACCGTCGGTGCAAAATTATTGGAAACGTCGAATATCACGTATTCGTGCCAATTATCGATAGAAACAACGATTGCGGGAGCTGGGAAGTGAATCCTTACCTACCGTCGATGCAAAACGATTGGAAACATCGAAGAGCACGTATTCGTGCCAATTATCGATAGAAAGAACGATTGCAGGAGCTGGGAAGTGAATCCTTACCCACCGTCGGTGCAAAACGATTGGAAACATCGAATAGCACGTATTCGTGCCAATTATCGATAGAAAGAACGATTGCAGGAGCTGTGAAGTTAATCCTTACCTACCGTCGGTGCAAAACGATTGGAAACGTCGAATATAACGTATTCGTGCCAATTATCGATCGAAAGAAGGATTGCGGGAGCTGGGAAGTGAATCCTTACCTACCGTCGATGCAAAACGATTGGCAACATAGAATAGCACGTATTCATGCCAATTATCGATAGAAAAAACGATTGCGGGAGCTGGGAAGTGAATCCTTACCTCCCGTCGATGCAGAACGATTGGAAACATCGAATATAACGTATTCGAGCCAATTATCGATAGACAGCACGATTGCGGGAGATGGGAGGTAAATCCTTACCTACGGTCGATGCAAAACGATTGGAAACATCGAATAGCACGTATTCGTGCCAATTATCGATAGAAAGAACGATTGCGGGAGCTGGGAAGTGAATCCTTACGTACCGTCGATGCAAAACGATTGGAAACATCGATTATAACGTATTCGTGCCAATTATCGATAGAAACAACGATTGCGGGAGCTGGGAAGTGAATCCTTACCTATCGTCGATGCAGAACGATTGGAAACTTCGAATATAACGTATTCGAGCCAATTATCGATAGACAGCACGATTGCGGGAGATGGGAGGTAAATCCTTACCTACGGTCGATAAAAAACGATTGGAAACATCGAATAGCACGTATTCGTGCCAATTATCGATAGAAAGAACGATTGCGGGAGCTGGGAAGTGAATCCTTACGTACCGTCGATGCAAAACGATTGGAAACATCGATTATAACGTATTCGTGCCAATTATCGATAGAAACAACGATTGCGGGAGCTGGGAAGTGAATCCTTACCTATCGTCGATGCAAAACGATTGGAAACATCGAATAGAACGTATTCGTGCCAATTATCGATAGAAAGAACGATTGCGGGAGCTGGGAAGTGAATCCTTACCTACCGTCGGTGCAAAACGATTGGAAACGTCGAATATAACGTATTCGTGCCAATTATCGATCGAAAGAAGGATTGCGGGAGCTGGGAAGTGAATCCTTACCTACCGTCGATGCAAAACGATTGGCAACATAGAATAGCACGTATTCGTGCCAATTATCGATAGAAAAAACGATTGCGGGTGCTGGGAAGTGAATCCTTACCTCCCGTCGATGCAGAACGTTTGGAAACATCGAATATAGCTTAGTCGAGCCAATTATCGATAGAAAGAACGATTGCGGGAGCTGGGAAGTGAATCGTTACCTACCGTCGATGCAAAACGATTGGAAACATCGATTATAACGTATTCGTGCCAATTATCGATAGAAAGAAGGATTGCGGGAGCTGGGATGTGAAGCCTTACCTACCGTCGATGCAGAACGATTGGAAACATCGAATAGAACGTATTCGTGCCAATTATCGATAGAAAGAACGATTGCGGGAGCTGGGAAGTGAATCCTTACCTCCCGTCGATGCAGAACGATTGGAAACATCGAATATAACGTATTCGAGCCAATTATCGATAGACAGCACGATTGCGGGAGATGGGAGGTAAATCCTTACCTACGGTCGATGCAAAACGATTGGAAACATCGAATAGCACGTATTCGTGCCAATTATCGATAGAAAGAACGATTGCGGGAGCTGGGAAGTGAATCCTTACGTACCGTCGATGCAAAACGATTGGAAACATCGATTATAACGTATTCGTGCCAATTATCGATAGAAACAACGATTGCGGGAGCTGGGAAGTGAATCCTTACCTATCGTCGATGCAGAACGATTGGAAACTTCGAATATAACGTATTCGAGCCAATTATCGATAGACAGCACGATTGCGGGAGATGGGAGGTAAATCCTTACCTACGGTCGATAAAAAACGATTGGAAACATCGAATAGCACGTATTCGTGCCAATTATCGATAGAAAGAACGATTGCGGGAGCTGGGAAGTGAATCCTTACGTACCGTCGATGCAAAACGATTGGAAACATCGATTATAACGTATTCGTGCCAATTATCGATAGAAACAACGATTGCGGGAGCTGGGAAGTGAATCCTTACCTATCGTCGATGCAAAACGATTGGAAACATCGAATAGAACGTATTCGTGCCAATTATCGATAGAAAGAACGATTGCGGGAGCTGGGAAGTGAATCCTTACCTACCGTCGGTGCAAAACGATTGGAAACGTCGAATATAACGTATTCGTGCCAATTATCGATCGAAAGAAGGATTGCGGGAGCTGGGAAGTGAATCCTTACCTACCGTCGATGCAAAACGATTGGCAACATAGAATAGCACGTATTCGTGCCAATTATCGATAGAAAAAACGATTGCGGGTGCTGGGAAGTGAATCCTTACCTCCCGTCGATGCAGAACGTTTGGAAACATCGAATATAGCTTAGTCGAGCCAATTATCGATAGAAAGAACGATTGCGGGAGCTGGGAAGTGAATCGTTACCTACCGTCGATGCAAAACGATTGGAAACATCGATTATAACGTATTCGTGCCAATTATCGATAGAAAGAAGGATTGCGGGAGCTGGGATGTGAAGCCTTACCTACCGTCGATGCAGAACGATTGGAAACATCGAATAGAACGTATTCGTGCCAATTATCGATAGAAAGAACGATTGCGGGAGCTGGGAAGTGAATCCTTACCTACCGTCGGTGCAAAATTATTGGAAACGTCGAATATCACGTATTCGTGCCAATTATCGATAGAAGGAACGATGCGGGAGCTGGGAAGTGAATCCTTACGTACCGTCGATGCAAAACGATTGGAAACATCGATTATAACGTATTCGTGCCAATTATCGATAGAAACAACGATTGCGGGAGCTGGGAAGTGAATCCTTACCTTCCGTCGATGCAAAACGATTGGAACGTTCGATTATAACGTATTCGTGCCAATTATCGATAGAAACAACGATTGCGGGAGCTGGGAAGTGAATCCTTACCTCCCATCGATGCAGATCGATTGGAAACTTCGAATATAACGTATTCGAGCCAATTATCGATAGACAGCACGATTGCGGGAGATGGGAGGTAAATCCTTACCTACGGTCGATGCAAAACGATTGGAAACATCGAATAGCACGTATTCGTGCCAATTATCGATAGAAAGAACGATTGCGGGAGCTGGGAAGTGAATCCTTACGTACCGTCGATGCAAAACGATTGGAAACATCGATTATAACGTATTCGTGCCAATTATCGATAGAAACAACGATTGCGGGAGCTGGGAAGTGAATCCTTACCTATCGTCGATGCAAAACGATTGGAAACATCGAATAGAACGTATTCGTGCCAATTATCGATAGAAAGAACGATTGCGGGAGCTGGGAAGTGAATCCTTACCTACCGTCGGTGCAAAACGATTGGAAACGTCGAATATAACGTATTCGTGCCAATTATCGATCGAAAGAAGGATTGCGGGAGCTGGGAAGTGAATCCTTACCTACCGTCGATGCAAAACGATTGGCAACATAGAATAGCACGTATTCGTGCCAATTATCGATAGAACAAACGATTGCGGGTGCTGGGAAGTGAATCCTTACCTCCCGTCGATGCAGAACGTTTGGAAACATCGAATATAGCTTAGTCGAGCCAATTATCGATAGAAAGAACGATTGCGGGAGCTGGGAAGTGAATCGTTACCTACCGTCGATGCAAAACGATTGGAAACATCGATTATAACGTATTCGTGCCAATTATCGATAGAAAGAAGGATTGCGGGAGCTGGGATGTGAAGCCTTACCTACCGTCGATGCAGAACGATTGGAAACATCGAATAGAACGTATTCGTGCCAATTATCGATAGAAAGAACGATTGCGGGAGCTGGGAAGTGAATCCTTACCTACCGTCGGTGCAAAATTATTGGAAACGTCGAATATCACGTATTCGTGCCAATTATCGATAGAAGGAACGATGCGGGAGCTGGGAAGTGAATCCTTACGTACCGTCGATGCAAAACGATTGGAAACATCGATTATAACGTATTCGTGCCAATTATCGATAGAAACAACGATTGCGGGAGCTGGGAAGTGAATCCTTACCTTCCGTCGATGCAAAACGATTGGAACGTTCGATTATAACGTATTCGTGCCAATTATCGATAGAAACAACGATTGCGGGAGCTGGGAAGTGAATCCTTACCTCCCATCGATGCAGATCGATTGGAAACTTCGAATATAACGTATTCGAGCCAATTATCGATAGACAGCACGATTGCGGGAGATGGGAGGTAAATCCTTACCTACGGTCGATGCAAAACGATTGGAAACATCGAATAGCACGTATTCGTGCCAATTATCGATAGAAAGAACGATTGCGGGAGCTGGGAAGTGAATCCTTACGTACCGTCGATGCAAAACGATTGGAAACATCGATTATAACGTATTCGTGCCAATTATCGATAGAAACAACGATTGCGGGAGCTGGGAAGTGAATCCTTACCTATCGTCGATGCAGAACGATTGGAAACTTCGAATATAACGTATTCGAGCCAATTATCGATAGACAGCACGATTGCGGGAGATGGGAGGTAAATCCTTACCTACTGTCGATAAAAAACGATTGGAAACATCGAATAGCACGTATTCGTGCCAATTATCGATAGAAAGAACGATTGCGGGAGCTGGGAAGTGAATCCTTACGTACCGTCGATGCAAAACGATTGGAAACATCGAAGAGCACGTATTCGTGCCAATTATCGATAGAAAGAACGATTGCAGGAGCTGGGAAGTGAATCCTTACCCACCGTCGGTGCAAAACGATTGGAAACATCGAATAGCGCGTATTCGTGCCAATTATCGATAGAAAGAACGATTGCAGGAGCTGTGAAGTTAATCCTTACCTACCGTCGGTGCAAAACGATTGGAAACGTCGAAGAGCACGTATTCGTGCCAATTATCGATAGAAAGAACGATTGCAGGAGCTGGGAAGTGAATCCTTACCCACCGTCGGTGCAAAACGATTGGAAACATCGAATAGCACGTATTCGTGCCAATTATCGATAGAAAGAACGATTGCAGGAGCTGTGAAGTTAATCCTTACCTACCGTCGGTGCAAAACGATTGGAAACGTCGAATATAACGTATTCGTGCCAATTATCGATCGAAAGAAGGATTGCGGGAGCTGGGAAGTGAATCCTTACCTACCGTCGATGCAAAACGATTGGCAACATAGAATAGCACGTATTCATGCCAATTATCGATAGAAAAAACGATTGCGGGAGCTGGGAAGTGAATCCTTACCTCCCGTCGATGCAGAACGATTGGAAACATCGAATATAACGTATTCGAGCCAATTATCGATAGACAGCACGATTGCGGGAGATGGGAGGTAAATCCTTACCTACGGTCGATGCAAAACGATTGGAAACATCGAATAGCACGTATTCGTGCCAATTATCGATAGAAAGAACGATTGCGGGAGCTGGGAAGTGAATCCTTACGTACCGTCGATGCAAAACGATTGGAAACATCGATTATAACGTATTCGTGCCAATTATCGATAGAAACAACGATTGCGGGAGCTGGGAAGTGAATCCTTACCTATCGTCGATGCAGAACGATTGGAAACTTCGAATATAACGTATTCGAGCCAATTATCGATAGACAGCACGATTGCGGGAGATGGGAGGTAAATCCTTACCTACGGTCGATGCAAAACGATTGGAAACATCGAATAGCACGTATTCGTGCCAATTATCGATAGAAAGAACGATTGCGGGAGCTGGGAAGTGAATCCTTACGTACCGTCGATGCAAAACGATTGGAAACATCGATTATAACGTATTCGTCCCAATTATCGATAGAAACAACGATTGCGGGAGCTGGGAAGTGAATCCTTACCTACCGTCGATGCAAAACGATTGGAAATATCGAAGAGCACGTATTCGTGCCAATTATCGATAGAAAGAACGATTGCAGGAGCTGGGAAGTGAATCCTTACCCACCGTCGGTGCAAAACGATTGGAAACATCGAATAGCACGTATTCGTGCCAATTATCGATAGAAAGAACGATTGCGGGAGCTGTGAAGTTAATCCTTACCTACCGTCGCTGCAAAACGATTGGAAACGTCGAATATAACGTATTCGTGCCAATTATCGATAGAAAGAAGGATTGCGGGAGCTGGGAAGTGAATCCTTACCTACCGTCGATGCAAAACGATTGGAAACATAGAATAGCACGTATTCGTGCCAATTATCGATAGAAAAAACGATTGCGGGAGCTGGGAAGTGAATCCTTACCTCCCGTCGATGCAGAACGTTTGGAAACATCGAATATAGCTTAGTCGAGCCAATTATCGATAGAAAGAACGAGTGCGGGAGCTGGGAAGTTAATCCTTACCTACCGTCGGTGCAAAACGATTGAAAACGTCGAATATATCGTATTCGTGCCAATTATCGATAGAAAGAACGATTGCGGGAGCTGGGAAGTGAATCGTTACCTACCGTCGATGCAAAACGATTGGAAACTTCGAATATAACGTATTCGAGCCAATTATCGATAGACAGCACGATTGCGGGAGATGGGAGGTAAATCCTTACCTACGGTCGATGCAAAACGATTGGAAACATCGATTATAACGTATTCGTGCCAATTATCGATAGAAACAACGATTGCGGGAGCTGGGAAGTAAATCCTTACCTACCGTCGATGCAAAACGATTGGAAACTTCGAATAGCACGTAATCGTGCCAATTATCGATAGAAAGAACGATTGCGGGAGCTGGGGAGTGAATCCTTACCTACCGTCGGTGCAAAACGATTGGAAACGTCGAATATAACGTACTCGTGCCAATTATCGATAGAATGAACGATTGCGTGAGCTGGGAAGTGAATCCTTACCTTCCGTCGATGCAAAACGATTGGAACGTTCGATTATAACGTATTCGTGCCAATTATCGATATAAACAACGATTGCGGGAGCTGGGAAGTGAATCCTTACCTCCCGTCGATGCAGATCGATTGGAAACATCGAATATCACGTATTCGTGACAATTATCGATAGAAACAACGATTGCGGGAGCTGGGAAGTGAATCCTTACCTACCGTCGATGCAAAACGATTGGAAACATCGAAGAGCACGTATTCGTGCCAATTATCGATAGAAAGAACGATTGCAGGAGCTGGGAAGTGAATCCTTACCCACCGTCGGTGCAAAACGATTGGAAACATCGAATAGCACGTATTCGTGCCAATTATCGATATAAAGAACGATTGCGGGAGCTGTGAAGTTAATCCTTACCTACCGTCGGTGCAAAACGATTGGAAACATCGATTATAACGTATTCGTGCCAATTATCGATAGAAAGAAGGATTGCGGGAGCTGGGAAGCGAAGCCTTACCTACCGTCGATGCAGAACGATGGGAAACATCGAATAGCACGTACTCGTGCCAATTACCGACAGAAAGAACGATTGCGTGGGCTGGGCAGTGAAGCCTTACCTACCGTCGATGCAGAACGATTGGAAACATCGATTATAACGTATTCGTGCCAATTATCGATAGAAACAACGATTGCGGGAGCTGGGAAGTGAATCCTTACCTACCGTCGGTGCAAAATTATTGGAAACGTCGAATATCACGTATTCGTGCCAATTATCGATAGAAGGAACGATGCGGGAGCTGGGAAGTGAATCCTTACGTACCGCCGATGCAAAACGATTGGAAACATCGATTATAACGTATTCGTACCAATTATCGAAAGAAACAACGATTGCGGGAGCTGGGAAGTGAATCCTTACCTATCGTCGATGCAGAACGATTGGAAACTTCGAATATAACGTATTCGAGCCAATTATCGATAGACAGCACGATTGCGGGAGATGGGAGGTAAATCCTTACCTACGGCCGATGCAAAACGATTGGAAACATCAAATAGCACGTATTCGTGCCAATTATCGATAGAAAGAACGATTGCGGGAGCTGGGAAGTGAATCCTTACGTACCGTCGATGCAAAACGATTGCAAACATCGATTATAAGATATTCGTGCCAATTATCGATAGAAACAACGATTGCGGGAGCTGGGAAGTGAATCCTTACCTACCGTCGGTGCAAAATTATTGAAAACGTCGAATATCACGTATTCGTGCCAATTATCGATAGAAAGAACGATGCGGGAGCTGGGAAGTGAATCCTTACCTATCGTCGATGCAGAACGATTGGAAACTTCGAATATAACGTATTCGAGCCAATTATCGATAGACAGCACGATTGCGGGAGATGGGAGGTAAATCCTTACCTACGGTCGATGCAAAACGATTGGAAACATCGAATAGCACGTATTCGTGCCAATTATCGATAGAAAGAACGATTGCGGGAGCTGGGAAGTGAATCCTTACGTACCGTCGATGCAAAACGATTGGAAACATCGATTATAACGTATTCGTGCCAATTATCGACAGAAACAACGATTGCGGGAGCTGGGAAGTGAATCCTTACCTATCGTCGATACAAAACGATTGGAAACATCGAATAGAACGTATTCGTGCCAATTATCGATAGAAAGAACGATTGCGGGAGCTGGGAAGTGAATCCTTACCTACCGTCGGTGCAAAATTATTGGAAACGTCGAATATCACGTATTCGTGCCAATTATCGATAGAAGGAACGATGCGGGAGCTGGGAAGTGAATCCTTACGTACCGTCGATGCAAAACGATTGGAAACATCGATTATAACGTATTCGTGCCAATTATCGATAGAAACAACGATTGCGGGAGCTGGGAAGTGAATCCTTACCTTCCGTCGATGCAAAACGATTGGAACGTTCGATTATAACGTATTCGTGCCAATTATCGATAGAAACAACGATTGCGGGAGCTGGGAAGTGAATCCTTACCTCCCATCGATGCAGATCGATTGGAAACATCGACTATCACTTATTCGTGCCAATTTTCGATAGAAAGAACGATTGCGGGAGCTGGGAAGTGAATCCTTACCTACCGTCGATGCAAAACGATTGGAAACATAGAATAGCACGTATTCGTGCCAATTATCGATAGAAACAACGATTGCGGGAGCTGGGAAGTGAATCCTTACCTCCCGTCGATGCAGAACGTTTGGAAACATCGAATATAGCTTAGTCGAGACAATTATCGATAGAAAGAACGATTGCGGGAGCTGGGAAGTTAATCCTTACCTATCGTCGGTGCAAAACGATTGAAAACGTCGAATATAACGTATTCGTGCCAATTATCGATAGAAAGAACGATTGCGGGAGCTGGGAAGTTAATCCTTACTTTACCGTCGGTGCAAAACGATTGGAAACGTCGAATATAACGTATTCGTGCCAATTATCGATAGAAAGAAGGATTGCGGGAGCTGGGAAGTGAAGCCTTACCTACCGTCGATGCAGAACGATGGGAAACATCGAATAGCACGTACTCGTGCCAATTACCGACAGAAAGAACGATTGCGTGGGCTGGGCAGTGAAGCCTTACCTACCGTCGATGCAGAACGATGGGAAACATCGAATAGCACGTATTCGTGCCAATTATCCATAGAAAGAACAATTGCGGGAGCTGGGAAGTGAATCCTTACCTCCCGTCGATGCAGAACGATTGGAAACATCGAATATAACGTATTCGAGCCAATTATCGATAGACAGAACGATTGCGGGAGATGGGAGGTGAATCCTTACCTACGGTCGGTGCAAAACGATTGGAAACATCGAATAGCACGTATTCGGGCCAATTATCGATAGAAAGAACGATTGCGGGAGCTGGGAAGTGAATCGTTACCTACCGTCGATGCAAAACGATTGGAAACATCGATTATAACGTATTCGTGCCAATTATCGATAGAAAGAAGGATTGCGGGAGCTGGGAAGTGAAGCCTTACCTACCGTCGATGCAGAACGATGGGAAACATCGAATAGCACGTACTCGTGCCAATTACCGACAGAAAGAACGATTGCGTGGGCTGGGCAGTGAAGCCTTACCTACCGTCGATGCAGAACGATGGGAAACATCGAATAGCACGTATTCGTACCAATTATCCATAGAAAGAACAATTGCGGGAGCTGGGAAGTGAATCCTTACCTCCCGTCGATGCAGAACGATTGGAAACATCGAATATAACGTATTCGAGCCAATTATCGATAGACAGAACGATTGCGGGAGATGGGAGGTGAATCCTTACCTACGGTCGATGCAAAACGATTGGAAACATCGAATAGCACGTATTCGTGCCAATTATCGATAGAAAGAACGATTGCGGGAGCTGGGAAGTGAATCCTTACGTACCGTCGATGCAAAACGATTGGAAACATCGATTATAACGTATTCGTCCCAATTATCGATAGAAACAACGATTGCGGGAGCTGGGAAGTGAATCCTTACCTATCGTCGATGCAAAACGATTGGAAACATCGAATAGAACGTATTCGTGCCAATTATCGATAGAAAGAACGATTGCGGGAGCTGGGAAGTGAATCCTTACCTACCGTCGGTGCAAAATTATTGGAAACGTCGAATATCACGTATTCGTGCCAATTATCGATAGAAACAACGATTGCGGGAGCTGGGAAGTGAATCCTTACCTACCGTCGATGCAAAACGATTGGAAACATCGAAGAGCACGTATTCGTGCCAATTATCGATAGAAAGAACGATTGCAGGAGCTGGGAAGTGAATCCTTACCCACCGTCGGTGCAAAACGATTGGAAACATCGAATAGCACGTATTCGTGCCAATTATCGATAGAAAGAACGATTGCAGGAGCTGTGAAGTTAATCCTTACCTACCGTCGGTGCAAAACGATTGGAAACGTCGAATATAACGTATTCGTGCCAATTATCGATCGAAAGAAGGATTGCGGGAGCTGGGAAGTGAATCCTTACCTACCGTCGATGCAAAACGATTGGCAACATAGAATAGCACGTATTCATGCCAATTATCGATAGAAAAAACGATTGCGGGAGCTGGGAAGTGAATCCTTACCTCCCGTCGATGCAGAACGATTGGAAACATCGAATATAACGTATTCGAGCCAATTATCGATAGACAGCACGATTGCGGGAGATGGGAGGTAAATCCTTACCTACGGTCGATGCAAAACGATTGGAAACATCGAATAGCACGTATTCGTGCCAATTATCGATAGAAAGAACGATTGCGGGAGCTGGGAAGTGAATCCTTACGTACCGTCGATGCAAAACGATTGGAAACATCGATTATAACGTATTCGTGCCAATTATCGATAGAAACAACGACTGCGGGAGCTGGGAAGTGAATCCTTACCTATCGTCGATGCAGAACGATTGGAAACTTCGAATATAACGTATTCGAGCCAATTATCGATAGACAGCACGATTGCGGGAGATGGGAGGTAAATCCTTACCTACGGTCGATAAAAAACGATTGGAAACATCGAATAGCACGTATTCGTGCCAATTATCGATAGAAAGAACGATTGCGGGAGCTGGGAAGTGAATCCTTACGTACCGTCGATGCAAAACGATTGGAAACATCGATTATAACGTATTCGTGCCAATTATCGATAGAAACAACGATTGCGGGAGCTGGGAAGTGAATCCTTACCTATCGTCGATGCAAAACGATTGGAAACATCGAATAGAACGTATTCGTGCCAATTATCGATAGAAAGAACGATTGCGGGAGCTGGGAAGTGAATCCTTACCTACCGTCGGTGCAAAACGATTGGAAACGTCGAATATAACGTATTCGTGCCAATTATCGATCGAAAGAAGGATTGCGGGAGCTGGGAAGTGAATCCTTACCTACCGTCGATGCAAAACGATTGGCAATATAGAATAGCACGTATTCGTGCCAATTATCGATAGAAAAAACGATTGCGGGTGCTGGGAAGTGAATCCTTACCTCCCGTCGATGCAGAACGTTTGGAAACATCGAATATAGCTTAGTCGAGCCAATTATCGATAGAAAGAACGATTGCGGGAGCTGGGAAGTGAATCGTTACCTACCGTCGATGCAAAACGATTGGAAACATCGATTATAACGTATTCGTGCCAATTATCGATAGAAAGAAGGATTGCGGGAGCTGGGATGTGAAGCCTTACCTACCGTCGATGCAGAACGATTGGAAACATCGAATAGAACGTATTCGTGCCAATTATCGATAGAAAGAACGATTGCGGGAGCTGGGAAGTGAATCCTTACCTACCGTCGGTGCAAAATTATTGGAAACGTCGAATATCACGTATTCGTGCCAATTATCGATAGAAGGAACGATGCGGGAGCTGGGAAGTGAATCCTTACGTACCGTCGATGCAAAACGATTGGAAACATCGATTATAACGTATTCGTGCCAATTATCGATAGAAACAACGATTGCGGGAGCTGGGAAGTGAATCCTTACCTTCCGTCGATGCAAAACGATTGGAACGTTCGATTATAACGTATTCGTGCCAATTATCGATAGAAACAACGATTGCGGGAGCTGGGAAGTGAATCCTTACCTCCCATCGATGCAGATCGATTGGAAACTTCGAATATAACGTATTCGAGCCAATTATCGATAGACAGCACGATTGCGGGAGATGGGAGGTAAATCCTTACCTACGGTCGATGCAAAACGATTGGAAACATCGAATAGCACGTATTCGTGCCAATTATCGATAGAAAGAACGATTGCGGGAGCTGGGAAGTGAATCCTTACGTACCGTCGATGCAAAACGATTGGAAACATCGATTATAACGTATTCGTGCCAATTATCGATAGAAACAACGATTGCGGGAGCTGGGAAGTGAATCCTTACCTATCGTCGATGCAAAACGATTGGAAACATCGAATAGAACGTATTCGTGCCAATTATCGATAGAAAGAACGATTGCGGGAGCTGGGAAGTGAATCCTTACCTACCGTCGGTGCAAAACGATTGGAAACGTCGAATATAACGTATTCGTGCCAATTATCGATCGAAAGAAGGATTGCGGGAGCTGGGAAGTGAATCCTTACCTACCGTCGATGCAAAACGATTGGCAACATAGAATAGCACGTATTCGTGCCAATTATCGATAGAACAAACGATTGCGGGTGCTGGGAAGTGAATCCTTACCTCCCGTCGATGCAGAACGTTTGGAAACATCGAATATAGCTTAGTCGAGCCAATTATCGATAGAAAGAACGATTGCGGGAGCTGGGAAGTGAATCGTTACCTACCGTCGATGCAAAACGATTGGAAACATCGATTATAACGTATTCGTGCCAATTATCGATAGAAAGAAGGATTGCGGGAGCTGGGATGTGAAGCCTTACCTACCGTCGATGCAGAACGATTGGAAACATCGAATAGAACGTATTCGTGCCAATTATCGATAGAAAGAACGATTGCGGGAGCTGGGAAGTGAATCCTTACCTACCGTCGGTGCAAAATTATTGGAAACGTCGAATATCACGTATTCGTGCCAATTATCGATAGAAGGAACGATGCGGGAGCTGGGAAGTGAATCCTTACGTACCGTCGATGCAAAACGATTGGAAACATCGATTATAACGTATTCGTGCCAATTATCGATAGAAACAACGATTGCGGGAGCTGGGAAGTGAATCCTTACCTTCCGTCGATGCAAAACGATTGGAACGTTCGATTATAACGTATTCGTGCCAATTATCGATAGAAACAACGATTGCGGGAGCTGGGAAGTGAATCCTTACCTCCCATCGATGCAGATCGATTGGAAACTTCGAATATAACGTATTCGAGCCAATTATCGATAGACAGCACGATTGCGGGAGATGGGAGGTAAATCCTTACCTACGGTCGATGCAAAACGATTGGAAACATCGAATAGCACGTATTCGTGCCAATTATCGATAGAAAGAACGATTGCGGGAGCTGGGAAGTGAATCCTTACGTACCGTCGATGCAAAACGATTGGAAACATCGATTATAACGTATTCGTGCCAATTATCGATAGAAACAACGATTGCGGGAGCTGGGAAGTGAATCCTTACCTATCGTCGATGCAGAACGATTGGAAACTTCGAATATAACGTATTCGAGCCAATTATCGATAGACAGCACGATTGCGGGAGATGGGAGGTAAATCCTTACCTACTGTCGATAAAAAACGATTGGAAACATCGAATAGCACGTATTCGTGCCAATTATCGATAGAAAGAACGATTGCGGGAGCTGGGAAGTGAATCCTTACGTACCGTCGATGCAAAACGATTGGAAACATCGAAGAGCACGTATTCGTGCCAATTATCGATAGAAAGAACGATTGCAGGAGCTGGGAAGTGAATCCTTACCCACCGTCGGTGCAAAACGATTGGAAACATCGAATAGCACGTATTCGTGCCAATTATCGATAGAAAGAACGATTGCAGGAGCTGTGAAGTTAATCCTTACCTACCGTCGGTGCAAAACGATTGGAAACGTCGAAGAGCACGTATTCGTGCCAATTATCGATAGAAAGAACGATTGCAGGAGCTGGGAAGTGAATCCTTACCCACCGTCGGTGCAAAACGATTGGAAACATCGAATAGCACGTATTCGTGCCAATTATCGATAGAAAGAACGATTGCAGGAGCTGTGAAGTTAATCCTTACCTACCGTCGGTGCAAAACGATTGGAAACGTCGAATATAACGTATTCGTGCCAATTATCGATCGAAAGAAGGATTGCGGGAGCTGGGAAGTGAATCCTTACCTACCGTCGATGCAAAACGATTGGCAACATAGAATAGCACGTATTCATGCCAATTATCGATAGAAAAAACGATTGCGGGAGCTGGGAAGTGAATCCTTACCTCCCGTCGATGCAGAACGATTGGAAACATCGAATATAACGTATTCGAGCCAATTATCGATAGACAGCACGATTGCGGGAGATGGGAGGTAAATCCTTACCTTCGGTCGATGCAAAACGATTGGAAACATCGAATAGCACGTATTCGTGCCAATTATCGATAGAAAGAACGATTGCGGGAGCTGGGAAGTGAATCCTTACGTACCGTCGATGCAAAACGATTGGAAACATCGATTATAACGTATTCGTGCCAATTATCGATAGAAACAACGATTGCGGGAGCTGGGAAGTGAATCCTTACCTATCGTCGATGCAGAACGATTGGAAACTTCGAATATAACGTATTCGAGCCAATTATCGATAGACAGCACGATTGCGGGAGATGGGAGGTAAATCCTTACCTACGGTCGATAAAAAACGATTGGAAACATCGAATAGCACGTATTCGTGCCAATTATCGATAGAAAGAACGATTGCGGGAGCTGGGAAGTGAATCCTTACGTACCGTCGATGCAAAACGATTGGAAACATCGATTATAACGTATTCGTGCCAATTATCGATAGAAACAACGATTGCGGGAGCTGGGAAGTGAATCCTTACCTATCGTCGATGCAAAACGATTGGAAACATCGAATAGAACGTATTCGTGCCAATTATCGATAGAAAGAACGATTGCGGGAGCTGGGAAGTGAATCCTTACCTACCGTCGGTGCAAAACGATTGGAAACGTCGAATATAACGTATTCGTGCCAATTATCGATCGAAAGAAGGATTGCGGGAGCTGGGAAGTGAATCCTTACCTACCGTCGATGCAAAACGATTGGCAACATAGAATAGCACGTATTCGTGCCAATTATCGATAGAAAAAACGATTGCGGGTGCTGGGAAGTGAATCCTTACCTCCCGTCGATGCTGAACGTTTGGAAACATCGAATATAGCTTAGTCGAGCCAATTATCGATAGAAAGAACGATTGCGGGAGCTGGGAAGTGAATCGTTACCTACCGTCGATGCAAAACGATTGGAAACATCGATTATAACGTATTCGTGCCAATTATCGATAGAAAGAAGGATTGCGGGAGCTGGGATGTGAAGCCTTACCTACCGTCGATGCAGAACGATTGGAAACATCGAATAGAACGTATTCGTGCCAATTATCGATAGAAAGAACGATTGCGGGAGCTGGGAAGTGAATCCTTACCTACCGTCGGTGCAAAATTATTGGAAACGTCGAATATCACGTATTCGTGCCAATTATCGATAGAAGGAACGATGCGGGAGCTGGGAAGTGAATCCTTACGTACCGTCGATGCAAAACGATTGGAAACATCGATTATAACGTATTCGTGCCAATTATCGATAGAAACAACGATTGCGGGAGCTGGGAAGTGAATCCTTACCTTCCGTCGATGCAAAACGATTGGAACGTTCGATTATAACGTATTCGTGCCAATTATCGATAGAAACAACGATTGCGGGAGCTGGGAAGTGAATCCTTACCTCCCATCGATGCAGATCGATTGGAAACTTCGAATATAACGTATTCGAGCCAATTATCGATAGACAGCACGATTGCGGGAGATGGGAGGTAAATCCTTACCTACGGTCGATGCAAAACGATTAGAAACATCGAATAGCACGTATTCGTGCCAATTATCGATAGAAAGAACGATTGCGGGAGCTGGGAAGTGAATCCTTACGTACCGTCGATGCAAAACGATTGGAAACATCGATTATAACGTATTCGTGCCAATTATCGATAGAAACAACGATTGCGGGAGCTGGGAAGTGAATCCTTACCTATCGTCGATGCAAAACGATTGGAAACATCGAATAGAACGTATTCGTGCCAATTATCGATAGAAAGAACGATTGCGGGAGCTGGGAAGTGAATCCTTACCTACCGTCGGTGCAAAACGATTGGAAACGTCGAATATAACGTATTCGTGCCAATTATCGATCGAAAGAAGGATTGCGGGAGCTGGGAAGTGAATCCTTACCTACCGTCGATGCAAAACGATTGGCAACATAGAATAGCACGTATTCGTGCCAATTATCGATAGAACAAACGATTGCGGGTGCTGGGAAGTGAATCCTTACCTCCCGTCGATGCAGAACGTTTGGAAACATCGAATATAGCTTAGTCGAGCCAATTATCGATAGAAAGAACGATTGCGGGAGCTGGGAAGTGAATCGTTACCTACCGTCGATGCAAAACGATTGGAAACATCGATTATAACGTATTCGTGCCAATTATCGATAGAAAGAAGGATTGCGGGAGCTCGGATGTGAAGCCTTACCTACCGTCGATGCAGAACGATTGGAAACATCGAATAGAACGTATTCGTGCCAATTATCGATAGAAAGAACGATTGCGGGAGCTGGGAAGTGAATCCTTACCTACCGTCGGTGCAAAATTATTGGAAACGTCGAATATCACGTATTCGTGCCAATTATCGATAGAAGGAACGATGCGGGAGCTGGGAAGTGAATCCTTACGTACCGTCGATGCAAAACGATTGGAAACATCGATTATAACGTATTCGTGCCAATTATCGATAGAAACAACGATTGCGGGAGCTGGGAAGTGAATCCTTACCTTCCGTCGATGCAAAACGATTGGAACGTTCGATTATAACGTATTCGTGCCAATTATCGATAGAAACAACGATTGCGGGAGCTGGGAAGTGAATCCTTACCTCCCATCGATGCAGATCGATTGGAAACTTCGAATATAACGTATTCGAGCCAATTATCGATAGACAGCACGATTGCGGGAGATGGGAGGTAAATCCTTACCTACGGTCGATGCAAAACGATTGGAAACATCGAATAGCACGTATTCGTGCCAATTATCGATAGAAAGAACGATTGCGGGAGCTGGGAAGTGAATCCTTACGTACCGTCGATGCAAAACGATTGGAAACATCGATTATAACGTATTCGTGCCAATTATCGATAGAAACAACGATTGCGGGAGCTGGGAAGTGAATCCTTACCTATCGTCGATGCAGAACGATTGGAAACTTCGAATATAACGTATTCGAGCCAATTATCGATAGACAGCACGATTGCGGGAGATGGGAGGTAAATCCTTACCTACTGTCGATAAAAAACGATTGGAAACATCGAATAGCACGTATTCGTGCCAATTATCGATAGAAAGAACGATTGCGGGAGCTGGGAAGTGAATCCTTACGTACCGTCGATGCAAAACGATTGGAAACATCGATTATAACGTATTCGTGCCAATTATCGATAGAAACAACGATTGCGGGAGCTGGGAAGTGAATCCTTACCTATCGTCGATGCAAAACGATTGGAAACATCGAATAGAACGTATTCGTGCCAATTATCGATAGAAAGAACGATTGCGGGAGCTGGGAAGTGAATTCTTACCTACCGTCGGTGCAAAACGATTGGAAACGTCGAATATAACGTATTCGTGCCAATTATCGATCGAAAGAAGGATTGCGGGAGCTGGGAAGTGAATCCTTACCTACCGTCGATGCAAAACGATTGGCAACATAGAATAGCACGTATTCGTGCCAATTATCGATAGAAAAAACGATTGCGGGTGCTGGGAAGTGAATCCTTACCTCCCGTCGATGCAGAACGTTTGGAAACATCGAATATAGCTTAGTCGAGCCAATTATCGATAGAAAGAACGATTGCGGGAGCTGGGAAGTGAATCGTTACCTACCGTCGATGCAAAACGATTGGAAACATCGATTATAACGTATTCGTGCCAATTATCGATAGAAAGAAGGATTGCGGGAGCTGGGATGTGAAGCCTTACCTACCGTCGATGCAGAACGATGGGAAACATCGAATAGCACGTATTCGTGCCAATTATCCATAGAAAGAACAATTGCGGGAGCTGGGAAGTGAATCCTTACCTACCGTCGATGCAAAACGATTGGAAACATCGAATAGCACGTAATCGTGCTGTTACGTCCTCGTCGGGATCCGTGTTGCCCAACGGGAACGTGCGCCAAATCTTCAACAGGATACGCTCGCAATTTCGATCTATGACTGGTCTCTTAGGACAGTCAACCGGGATCGGGACGTTAAGATGCGGTGGGGTCAGGAAAACAATTGGTATCGATTGTTTATGAGTTATATTTACGTCCACTTTCTTTTTGTTTTCTTATTTAATACAGTGGAGGCTGTTACATTATTCCTCGCGCAGAAATATAGTTTGAAATAACAACGTATGGTACTCTTCCGGGACCGGCTCGCCTTCGGGGACGTTTGGTTGACCAGGGAACCGGTCGCTAATAAATACGGGATAATATCCCGGGTAATTCGGATAAATCTGTTGATGTGGCCACTCCTCGTCGCTGTCCGGAGGGTCGAGTTGCTGTTGCGGGGATGGGGGACTGACCGGGGGGTCGATATAGGGCCGGTAGTATTCGGGCGTGGTTGCCCTTGAATCTACCGAGGATGTAGTTGTCTGAGCCGGGGATGACGAGTAAACTAGTTGTCGTCTAGCGAAGGGCTGCGGAGTTTGTTCGGATGCGTGGGAGATGGGGGAGTATGAGATGGACAAAGGCGATGCGTGAGGCGAGGAAGGCAACACGGGTATTTGGGCGGAGGGACCCCGCGAAGTCGAGTGCTCGGGCGAACCCCCGACTGTCAAGTCGATGATGGACGGAACGGCCCCGGCGCCAGCGGTTGTCGAGTCGATCGGTGCCCGTGGAGAATCCAGCGTCAGGTCGACTGGCGCCGGTGGAGAATCTAACGTCAGGTCGATCAACGGCCCAGTCTCTTGCGCCAATTGCACGCGACGGGCGGCGACCAGCTCCCGGCGCCTGATATTGTGGCGGAGCCGCGACTGGACCCCTCTCCTACGCCTTCGCCTATTTCCAGCGGGCATCTACCGAACACATTCGGCGAGTAGTAAGTTGTTCGTATAAAATGGAAGACCGATGAAATGTCAAGTGTTACTGTTTATTAATGCTCACCTTTACCTATCGGTCGACTACAGTTGAGAGTACAAGTAACAAATGGTGGATCGTGCTGACGATTTGCCGCTTACAGGCACAACTACAACGAACTCGTCGAACTTCACCGTTAGACTACCGGATTGAACTTCACTCGTATAGAACTTGATGTTTCTAACTTCTCGGTTGGAACTGAACTGCCTTGCGACCGTTCGCTCCGGTCCTTTATTCCTCCCAGGTGCTGATGCAGCAGCCCCTACTGCCGCAGCCAGAAGATGCTGATGCAGCAGGGGCCACCGTCCTGGGAACGACTGTTCCGCGACGGTTCTCGCGGTTCGTATTTCTGCAACGTGTGCATTCCCGAGCGACAGTTGTTATCGCCCTTGCGATGGTTCTCGCGCTTCGTATCTTTGCAACGTGTGCATTCCTGAGTGACAGTTGTTATCGCTCTCGCGACGGTTCTCGCGCTTCGTATCTTTGCAACGTGTGCATTCCTGAGCGACAGTTGTTATCGCTCTGGGAACGGATGCTGATGCATCGAGGTATATCGTCTTGTTCAGCGGATTATTACCCGATCCTTTCCCAGGCCTTGACTCTGGAATGCCCACGTGCGAGACAGCGCTATCCCTTCGCTATTGTCGTCAGCACTTATCGGTGCTTGTCCTTAACTCGAAAGGACAAACACGGATTGGTCCGCACACCCTGATTCGTCACGGTTCTTATTCTACGTATTCTTATAATCTATCTTATCATAGGTGAGTCAGCATACTCACGTTTACCCCTGGTTTCTTAACCTAAGAAGTTGCTTAGACTTAATGCTACCATCAGGACAATTATCAGTGTGTGTGTGTGTGTGTGGCCGTACGTCGATGTGTGGTAGAGAACTGCCTATGGTAACATACATTTTTATTAGTTACGGGTAATAGCGAGTGGTTTGGCTACTTTGTGACAATTTGGGAATTGCCATCGGTTGGGTCAGGTTTGGATTATGTTGGGTGGTTGTGTCGGTTAGGTCGGTGTTATGCTGCACACGAGTTTTGGTTGGGTTTAGGTTAGGCTTGAGTTAGGTTTGGGTTAGGTTTGGGTTATGTTTGGGTTAGGTTTGATTTATATTAGGTGGTTGTGTAGGTTAGGTTTGCGCGATGTTGTACATAAATTGTGGTTAGGTTTGGTTTAGGTTTGGGTCAGGTTTGGGTCAGGTTTGCGATAAATTATATATAAACTTTGGTTAGGTTAGGATTGGGTTGGACCTATTTTTGGGTCCGGTTTAGGTTAGGTTTGGGTATGATAGGGTTTTGGGCCCAGGGGGTCAGGTTTGGATTAGGGTTTTTCGGAATTTCGGTTAGGTTAGGTTTGGGTTAGATGCGAGTCTCGATTTTCTAGCGTTCTACTTCGGCAGTAAGTCAACGACTTCTAGCCGCCCCGACCCGGTTCGCTATCTCTTCGTTTAAAGAATTTGAATTCGTTATCTCAAAATTTTCATTAGAAATTTCGGAAAGAGTGGACAGGCTATTTTATAGCCGGCATGATACAGTTTAACTTTGTCCTCTTTCCGTTTCTTCCTAATGTTTACCGTTTACTGGTGGCATGACGGCAAAATGTCCGATTTTTGGTGGAAAGTACAGTAGGTACCACTAGGAACGTCCGTATTCGAATTCTGGTTTCCTGGGTAGTATTCCAGTGGGACGGCGATCAACCTGGCGAATTTTTGATTTTTCGATTTTTGTTTCCAAAAACCACGAAATTCTTATATATCGGAGAGTATGGCTTTTTTCTGATTTCGATGCAATTCTTACGCTGTTAAAAACTGGCGCCCCCACGGCCACACTAACCACAACCTACCCTGTATCCGTATAGTGGGTCGATTCGGGTGCGCGTTGTACCTACGCATCGTCACGTTTCGGAGAATCCCGGGACGTGACACCTTCCCCCTTGGGAAGCAAATTTCTGGAGGAAATTTGCTCCAGTTCGCGAACGGTTTGCCTGAACTCTCGGAGTGTCGGTTTCGGTGGAGAAGCGGCAGTTGATGTACCTTGGTTGAAAGCATCCACGTCGCAGGATGCCGCGTATTGTCTGCTTCTTTCGCCTTTCCGGATCAAGAGGTGCGACAGAGAACTCCACACAGCACCGATGAGTTGGAAACCGCATCCGTAGATCGCGTGTAGCTGGTATCCATGAATGAATGTATCGGCAACTGCTTTTACGAATTTCAGCAGGACGAATATTGCCAATATTCCTGCGCTGGCTGATCCAAACGTAATGAATCCGTTCCAAAAGCGTGAAACTGCGTCTTCGGCCAATTTTGCCATGGTTTCCTCGTCGAACATGCTCGTTAGGGATATCGATCCTTGCGCCACGCCCTTTCCCGTCGCTCCCCTGACGATCGTGTTCAAAACCGCCGCTTTTTCGGCCGGGAACATGATGTGGTCTCGCAAGTTTTCCAAGTCTCCTTGCGTGTAAATACCGCTGGTTGCGAGTGTCGCCGGGGCGGTGTAACGCCAATTTGTACGCGTCATAGGGTGTAGCACGTGCGGCTGGCCTACCTCGACCGGCCGAGGGGAGATTCGATGCCAGGCTTGATTGATCACGTACATCACGGGGAGGACGTGACTGCATTCTCTCTGTGTCCCGTGAGCGGTAAGAATGTGGGATTTCGGCGTGATAAACGCCGAACGGTTTCCGTGCCAAACTGGCAATTCTGTGTAACATTCGTTCGAATGTCTCACCCTCACTTGTACCGGTACGCATTTGATGATGTGGATGACTTCACCGGCTGTTAACGCCATGTGTCCTGGGGACTTCATGACGGTGTAGGCGAATTCGTCCGGTTTCAAAGTGGCCACTGCGAGAGCGTTGCTGAGCACTTGTTGCTCCAGGAGACATCGTTGTTTCAATAAATTTTGATACAACGTCGTCATTTGCGTTTTGACGTGTCTCTCGACGTATACGAATTTAGAATTTATGTACGTAAAAATGTCTAAATTTTCAACCGGGAGTTTCTTCGGTTGCGTGAATGTTCGCTCTCTGGTGGTTTCCAGTATGAACAGTTTCGGATGTTCCGTTTGCGAGAGGGTGTAGCCGCACAAGTGTTGTTCGCCCACCTTGGAGAGCGCGAACGTTATGTCTTGCGTGGTAAGAGCGTAGACCGGTGAGTCGGTTTGCTGTTTGTCTTCTTCGGTGATTTTGGACGCGATACCCTCGTACAGTACGTCGTATCGGTCAAATTTGCAAGACGACGGCGGGAAAGGACTCCAGAACGTGTGTCCGTTCTCGCTGTCCAGACAGAATCCGCTTTGGAAACTGCAGATGGTTCCTGATTTTAGAATGATCTTGTCGGCGTCCATTCGTACTGGTACGTTGGCGGATTTAATCGAGAATCTTGCCACCGCCTGCACCACGACGTTTTCCCAAGTTCCGTGGGGGTCGGAGAATTGGGCGCCGGTACAACGGCCGTCGTTCGTCAAAGTCCCAGCCATGGTAAACGTTCGAGTTGTAGTTTTGTTTACCGTCAGTCCGGTTATGTAGCCGTTGTTTCCCAAGGAGAACGAGCCGTCCTCGTGCATGCGCTTGCATTGTTGGTCGGTTATGTCCTCGAGATATTCGTTCAGGCCGTTGTGGACAGCGGAGATGTGCGAGTGCATGCCGCAGTGGTACACTATTCTTGATATTTCGATTCTACACGAAATGACCGGTGCGTAGTTGAATTCCGAGAGTTGAAGCAGTTGGATGTAGACTTCTCGAGACTGCGTCTTGATTGGTGTGATGTCGCAATCCCCGATCGAATTGAGCGACACCGTAGTTACGTTCAGGTGTTGTCCGTTGCAATCGTAACCGACGAGAGCCCAGGCAACTCGAGCGTAAATCAATATTAACATACATAGGAACATGGTGAATTCCTGTACAAAGAAACAAAACAAAATAACGATTCTTTACATTACCGCACGCGCTTTATTACTGGAATTCGCGTTTGTAGGGACTATACGCGAGTACGCATTACTCTCTAATTACGCGGCGTGAAACGTTTCGATCGATCAACGTCAGCGACGAGGCCACTGTTGGCCGCTTTCGGTAATTAGTTTAGGTTTGGGATTGGTTGTCGGTGGGGGCGGGGGCGGGGCGCTCTCAGCGGCGTCCCAAATTCGTCTCGACGTTGCCTCCTTCCTACGAACCCATAGCCCCGATCCAAACTCGTCGGCGCGCGTTAATTCACCATCGCGTGATCACGTCAACGACGCGTCCCGTTTGCACCGCCCATTCCTCTGAAGTGGACATTTCGAAGTACGTCTCGATACATTCGGTGAATTCCTGTGCCGGTCTTACGACGACGAAGTTCTCGTTGCACAGGATGCAGTTGGCGATGGCCAGTGTCGAGTCGTAGTTGCACAGATTGTGCCAGCCTCCTGGCTGGTACGTTTGTTGGACCTCGGGTGGCAGTTTGGCGTAACAGGGCACGCACACTCGTCTCCCGGTCCGCACGTATATGCAAGCCGTGTCTCTCTTTATCGTCGTGCAATATAATTGCGACAGCTCGCCGTAAGCCTGGGGATGGTTCGCAGGAAGGACCCCGTCCCAGGGGCCTTGGAACTCTTGGTCCTCGACCTCCCCTTCCAAAGATTCGCAGGGGATTTTCATTCTGCAAATTGCATTGTCACGCGTTGAGTGCGCGCGTCTCGATGGAATCTGCTCGCGCCGTCGGCCGATCGATCGCTTACATTCTATTTTTCAGATACGCTAGCTTCAGTTTATTCATATGTACTGTTCGCGGACTACCGTCGATGGAGATTTTGACGTTCTGATTAGATAGTATCTCGATGACTTTGTGTGGACCGGTGTATTGGTCCGCGAATTTTCCCTTTCGGGGTTCCCGGATCATGTACACCAGGTCTCCTGTTTTAAAGTTCTGCGGGTTTATTGCCCGATCGAAGTATTCTTTCGATCTGATCTTCGCGAGCTGAAGATTGTCGCGAGCTTTCGCTTGAACGTCGTCGATCTTATAGTAGAGATCCCGCAGGTAGTCCGCGTACGTTGGCTCCAGATTCTCGCTGATTGGTTTATCGCTCGCGGGTTCCCTGGCTATTCGCCCAAACACTAATTCGTGCGGCGAGAATCTGGTCCCCTCGTGTACCGACGTGTTGTACGAAAACATTGCCAGATCCAACCAGTCGTCCCAGCTGTTACGACCGTTGTCTATGTACTGCTTAAGATACTCCACTAATACGTGGTGAGACCTCTCGATGGAACCGTTGCTCTGCGGATGATATGCCGACGTGACGTAATGTTTTATATGAAATTTCTTTGCCACGTTCTTCATCAATGAGGATGTAAAATTCGTTCCCTGATCGGTCAGGATCGCTCGAGGCGATCCGAAACGGCAGATAAGATTTTTAACGAACGCGTCCGCGATGTCCGCAGAGGTGGTTCGTTCGAGAGGTATGGCGAGGGAATATTTGGTTAGTAGATCCTGCATGGTTAGTATGTATTTGTTGCCCTTTTTGGTGCTAGGCAAGGGTCCGACGATGTCCATACTGACTTTGTCGAACGCTTTGCCGGGCGTATCGGTCAGTATCATAGGTTGTTTGGTCTTGATTCTCGTGAGTTTTTTCAGTTGGCACTCCTTGCACTCTCTCACGAATCGTTGGATCTCCTTCTTCATGTTGTCCCAATTGTACAGTTGCCTTATCCTGTGGTAGGTCTTCGTCACCCCTTTGTGTCCTCCCGATGCCGACGCGTGCTTCTCCTCGATGATCGTTTGCCTGGCCTCTGGTGGCGGAACGGTCACTTCTCCCGTGCAAATGGTGATCCGAACGTTCTCGTCATGGAATACGTTCTTAAGTTCGTTCATGACGTATCGCCATGGTACTTCGTCCAGACTCTCAGTTCGAGCGATGGAGAACGATCGTAGGTCCTTTTCTCTGATCACGTCCAGCAACGAGGACAAACAGCCCTGTACGTTTTGGGGTTCTATACGCGTCCTCTGGTTTTCCTTCACCGGCAGGGCAATGAGGTATTTACCTTGCTCGGTCTTCAGTCGGGCTCGTTCGATTGTTAAATCGACGTAGGACGTCAAGAGGCCCGATCGTGCGATCTCCTTTGCCCCCTCGTCGATCGGACTCCCTTGCATGTCGATGAATATGACTTTGTGGTCCTTCAGTTTTGGTAACGAGTCTCGAACTTCCCTGATAACATACGCCGGACTGCGCGTGTACGGAAACACGTTGGTGTCTTCCGTCGTGTCGATCGTGGGTGAAGCGTCGACGATTAGGTCGTCCCCTTCCCCCTCAGAATTGGGAAATTCTTCCAGCCAGTTCCGGGGTCGAACTTCGACGACTTCCTCTGCTGGTTCTTCGAGTCGCATCGACTGTTGGAGTTCTTGCGTGTCGACGACTCGGTCTCCCGGGGGCGTGTTCGAGTGGGGAGGCGAGTCCACCGACGTGTCGGGGTCTCGAAACAGAGATATTCTTTTCCGTTCCGGCGATTGCAACGGCGATCCCGGACGCTTCTTCTCCTTCGGTCGCGGATCGTAAATCAGTGAGTCGTCCGACGACGAAGAGGGGAAAAATCTCCTCTTAGGTCGCGGCTCTTCTGCTTCTTCGTCAGCTTCCTCCTGACGCTTTCTTATCGGGAGGCAAACCTCCGGCGGGTTTCTCGACAAGGCGTCCGCGTTGGCGTTCGCTCGTCCACACTTGTGCTGTATCTCGAACTCGTAGTCCGATAGTTTTAGCTTCCACTTCCATATCCGCGACGTCGGATCTTTGATGGAGTTTAGCCACACCAACGGTTTGTGGTCGGTGATTATGTTGAATTTCCGTCCGTACAGGTACGGTCTGAAGTGAGTGACGCAGTAAAGTATGGCCAAACACTCCTTCTCGATGGTCGAGTACTTTTGTTCAGCAGCGTTTAGTAATCGAGAGGCGTAAGCGACGGGCAAATCCTTCCCTATCGGTCCTTGACTCAAGACTCCTCCGATCGCGTATCCGGACGCGTCGGTCGTTAGGTTGAACGTTTTACTGAAATCCGGGTACTGCAATATGGGTTCTGTTATCAGCGCGTTTCTCAACGTCTCGAACGCCTTTTCCTGGTCAGCGTCCCACGCGAATTTTGTATCCTTCTTCAACAATCGAGTCAAGGGTTTGGCGGTTTTGGAGAATTCGGGGATGAATCTCCGATAGTATCCCGCCAATCCTAGAAATTGTTTTATTCCCTTCGGCGTTCGGGGTCTAGGGAATCGTTGCACAGCTTCGATCTTTTGAGGGTCCGGTCTGACACCTTCTTCGCTGATGATGTGACCCAGATAATTGACCTCGTGTCTCAAAAATTCGCACTTGTCCGGTTGTAACTGTAATTTAGCGTTTCGCAGTCTTTCCGCCAGTTTCTGAAATTTAATTTGGTGCTCGGCCAACGAGCTCGAGTATATCACGATGTCGTCCAAATAGACGAACAGTTCCGTCCCTTGTAGGCCGGACAAAACGCTGTTCATCAATCTCTGAAAGGTGGCCGGAGCGTTCTTGAGTCCGAACGGCATTCTCGTAAATTGATAGTGTCCGTATGGGGTCGAGAAGGCCGTTTTGTGCGCGTCTCCTTCCGCCATTTTTATTTGATGGAACCCCGACGCTAGGTCGAAGGTTGAGAAATACTTGGCACTGCCCAGTTGGTCCAGTATTTCCGTGATATTGGGCAAGGGGAATGCGTTCCCTATGGTTTTGTCGTTCAATTTCCTATAGTCGATGACCAACCGCCAACGCTTATTTCCGTGGGAGTCCGGTTTCTTCGGTACGATCCACAGCGGCGAGTTATACGGGGACACGGATTCTTCCACGACATCCGTGTCCAACAATTCTTGAATTTGTCTGTTGATTTCCGATCTATGCACCGGGGGGTATCTGTACTGGCGCGTGTTTACCGGAATGTCATCCGTGGTATGTATCCTGTGCTCCAGGATTCCTGTTCCTTCCAACGTTTCACCAGGTAAATGGAACCTGTCTTGATTTTTTCTTATCAGCTTCTCGACGCTCGCCCTCTCCTCCGTATTGAGATGCTCCAGTCTCAATAATTCCACGATGGCCTCGAATCGATTTCGAGGGTCCGTCTTGATGGCGTTGCACGCTCTTGATTCTGGATGGTTCGTTTCTTCGAATTCTTCCAGCGTTACCGTGGGTACGGTGATTTTTACCTTCTTGCTCGTCGTATTAACGACCCTGATGTAGGCGCGGCCTTTGCGGTTGGTTACCAGGGCCTCGCCCAAGTAGATTCCCTTGCCTAGGTCGATTCTGGGAACGTATCCCTCTCGTATCTCTGGATTCGCTATATTCACTTGTAGCGACGTGGAGCTTCGCTTGGGTACCGACACTTTCGAGGTGGCGAACGGTATGCAAAAGGTTCCCCATTCGACGCGCCTTTGCGCGTAATCTATGGTTGCCCCGTGATCGATCAGGAACTCGGATCCTAAGATCCCGTCCTCTTTGATCAGCAGCGAGTCGTCGACGACGTGAAAATTAACCGGATGGCCCGCAACCTCTATCGACACTTTCCCTAGGGTGGTCAGGTTCGAAGCCGTAATGCCACGTATGTCTATTACTTCTTGGTCGTCTATACTCGCTGTGCTGGTCAGGACCGACTTCTTGATGAGATTTATTTCCGATCCCGAGTCCAGCATTAGATTCGTTATTCCTTGTAAATGGGGGGACACGATTCGCACCGTCGGTACCTTTTGTACGGCGTTGATTCTTATTGAAACAGTTCTTCTAACGATTCTATCTCGTCCTCCTGGTCTTCTTCCTCCTCGCGTTTCTTTTGCTTCGAGTCGTTTGGGGTTTCCCATGCTTTTCGTTCTTGCTTCGGCGCGCTTCTTGCCGACAGTTGCTCTTGATTTTGCTTCGATGTGGAAGCTTCTATTTTCGCTACTCTCGGGCGCTCCTGGGGCTTTCCACTCCGGGCTGCGTCGGGTCTTCCCGGGTGACCGCGTCCGTTTCCCTGGTTCTGTTGAGAGTACGGCACGATTTCTCCGGAATCGACTTTGGCTTTGAAGCGGTAGCAATCCTTCAAAACGTGTCCGGGTTTCTTGCAATAATTGCACGTGATTCCGGGATTCTTGGGTGGGAAGGTGGCCGGTGGCCGGGGTGGAAAGGTCTTGTTGTTTCCGTAATTGTTGTATCTCTGGGGTTTTCTTTGATCCCTTTGTTGAGGTTCCGCTTGATTCCTTGGAGGGTAGTTGTTTCGTTCCCTATTGAAGCGTTGCGGCGGCGGTTGATAGCTTCGCTGCCTTTCCGCGACTCTCTTTACCTCACGAGTGGCTTTTATCGCCGCACGGTAGGATTCGTCGAGGTCTCTGCAGCCCTCCAGCTTCACTCTGGTGAATACCTCGGCCGGTAAACCGTTGACGAATGCTTCCTGGGAGTCGGTGTCGAGACCTAATTGCAACGCCAACGGTACGGTACCGCGAGCTTGCCTTTCTCCGTCCATGATGGCTAGACGCAGGTTACGCACGCGGTCAATGTAGTCGAGTACGTCTTCGCCCGATTTCTGATAGATGGTTCCGAGTTCGCCCCTGTATTCGTTAATGGTTTTACCGGGACCAAACATGTCCTTTAATTTCGTGGAGAACGAGTCCAGATTGGTAACGACCACGTCCTCCACCGCGAGGAACGCATGGCCCCTTAATTTGTTCATCAACAGTTTAACCAAATGGGGTTCCATATGAGCGGGGAGCATCGATTTTGCTCGCTCGCAGGCTCTTAAGAATTGAAACACGGGAGGCTTATGGCCGTCGAACACGGGAACCGTTTCTATGGCATCTTTGATGCGAATCGAAGGGAGATCCGTCACGGGCTTCACGTCGGGCATTTCGGCGTTTGTCCCGCCGGACGTACCCGCCGTATCGTTTGCTCTGTTAGCTTTTATGTCCTGTTCTATTCTCTCTAGTCTCCTGTTCATTGAATTTAAATTGTCGAATTTATCTTCCCACAGGGAGAGCTGTTGCAGCACGAGGTCTAGAGGGGTTGGAGTCGTTTCTTCCGCCATTTCGCGTCACACCTCTTAACGTATGCGATCGTATCCCACCGCTGTCACCAAAAAATTTATATGTTACGTCCTCGTCGGGATCCGTGTTGCCCAACGGGAACGTGCGCCAAATCTTCAACAGGATACGCTCGCAATTTCGATCTATGGCTGGTCTCTTAGGACAGTCAACCGGGATCGGGACGTTAAGATGCGGTGGGGTCAGGAAAACAATTGGTATCGATTGTTTATGAGTTATATTTACGTCCACTTTCTTTTTGTTTTCTTATTTAATACAGTGGAGGCTGTTACATTATTCCTCGCGCAGAAATATAGTTTGAAATAACAACGTATGGTACTCTTCCGGGACCGGCTCGCCTTCGGGGACGTTTGGTTGACCAGGGAACCGGTCGCTAATAAATACGGGATAATATCCCGGGTAATTCGGATAAATCTGTTGATGTGGCCACTCCTCGTCGCTGTCCGGAGGGTCGAGTTGCTGTTGCGGGGATGGGGGACTGACCGGGGGGTCGATATAGGGCCGGTAGTATTCGGGCGTGGTTGCCCTTGAATCTACCGAGGATGTAGTTGTCTGAGCCGGGGATGACGAGTAAACTAGTTGTCGTCTAGCGAAGGGCTGCGGAGTTTGTTCGGATGCGTGGGAGATGGGGGAGTATGAGATGGACAAAGGCGATGCGTGAGGCGAGGAAGGCAACACGGGTATTTGGGCGGAGGGACCCCGCGAAGTCGAGTGCTCGGGCGAACCCCCGACTGTCAAGTCGATGATGGACGGAACGGCCCCGGCGCCAGCGGTTGTCGAGTCGATCGGTGCCCGTGGAGAATCCAGCGTCAGGTCGACTGGCGCCGGTGGAGAATCTAACGTCAGGTCGATCAACGGCCCAGTCTCTTGCGCCAATTGCACGCGACGGGCGGCGATCAGCTCCCGGCGCCTGATATTGTGGCGGAGCCGCGACTGGACCCCTCTCCTACGCCTTCGCCTATTTCCAGCGGGCATCTACCGAACACATTCGGCGAGTAGTAAGTTGTTCGTATAAAATGGAAGACCGATGAAATGTCAAGTGTTACTGTTTATTAATGCTCACCTTTACCTATCGGTCGACTACAGTTGAGAGTACAAGTAACAAATGGTGGATCGTGCTGACGATTTGCCGCTTACAGGCACAACTACAACGAACTCGTCGAACTTCACCGTTAGACTACCGGATTGAACTTCACTCGTATAGAACTTGATGTTTCTAACTTCTCGGTTGGAACTGAACTGCCTTGCGACCGTTCGCTCCGGTCCTTTATTCCTCCCAGGTGCTGATGCAGCAGCCCCTACTGCCGCAGCCAGAAGATGCTGATGCAGCAGGGGCCACCGTCCTGGGAACGACTGTTCCGCGACGGTTCTCGCGGTTCGTATTTCTGCAACGTGTGCATTCCCGAGCGACAGTTGTTATCGCCCTTGCGGTGGTTCTCGCGCTTCGTATCTTTGCAACGTGTGCATTCCTGAGTGACAGTTGTTATCGCTCTCGCGACGGTTCTCGCGCTTCGTATCTTTGCAACGTGTGCATTCCTGAGCGACAGTTGTTATCGCTCTGGGAACGGATGCTGATGCATCGAGGTATATCGTCTTGTTCAGCGGATTATTACCCGATCCTTTCCCAGGCCTTGACTCTGGAATGCCCACGTGCGAGACAGCGCTATCCCTTCGCTATTGTCGTCAGCACTTATCGGTGCTTGTCCTTAACTCGAAAGGACAAACACGGATTGGTCCGCACACCCTGATTCGTCACGGTTCTTAATCTACGTATTCTTATAATCTATCTTATCATAGGTGAGTCAGCATACTCACGTTTACCCCTGGTTTCTTAACCTAAGAAGTTGCTTAGACTTAATGCTACCATCAGGACAATTATCAGTGTGTGTGTGTGTGTGTGGCCGTACGTCGATGTGTGGTAGAGAACTGCCTATGGTAACATACATTTTTATTAGTTACGGGTAATAGCGAGTGGTTTGGCTACTTTGTGACAATTTGGGAATTGCCATCGGTTGGGTCAGGTTTGGATTATGTTGGGTGGTTGTGTCGGTTAGGTCGGTGTTATGCTGCACACGAGTTTTGGTTGGGTTTAGGTTAGGCTTGAGTTAGGTTTGGGTTAGGTTTGGGTTATGTTTGGGTTAGGTTTGATTTATATTAGGTGGTTGTGTAGGTTAGGTTTGCGCGATGTTGTACATAAATTGTGGTTAGGTTTGGTTTAGGTTTGGGTCAGGTTTGGGTCAGGTTTGCGATAAATTATATATAAACTTTGGTTAGGTTAGGATTGGGTTGGACCTATTTTTGGGTCCGGTTTAGGTTAGGTTTGGGTATGATAGGGTTTTGGGCCCAGGGGGTCAGGTTTGGATTAGGGTTTTTCGGAATTTCGGTTAGGTTAGGTTTGGGTTAGATGCGAGTCTCGATTTTCTAGCGTTCTACTTCGGCAGTAAGTCAACGACTTCTAGCCGCCCCGACCCGGTTCGCTATCTCTTCGTTTAAAGAATTTGAATTCGTTATCTCAAAATTTTCATTAGAAATTTCGGAAAGAGTGGACAGGCTATTTTATAGCCGGCATGATACAGTTTAACTTTGTCCTCTTTCCGTTTCTTCCTAATGTTTACCGTTTACTGGTGGCATGACGGCAAAATGTCCGATTTTTGGTGGAAAGTACAGTAGGTACCACTAGGAACGTCCGTATTCGAATTCTGGTTTCCTGGGTAGTATTCCAGTGGGACGGCGATCAACCTGGCGAATTTTTGATTTTTCGATTTTTGTTTCCAAAAACCACGAAATTCTTATATATCGGAGAGTATGGCTTTTTTCTGATTTCGATGCAATTCTTACGCTGTTAAAAACTGGCGCCCCCACGGCCACACTAACCACAACCTACCCTGTATCCGTATAGTGGGTCGATTCGGGTGCGCGTTGTACCTACGCATCGTCACGTTTCGGAGAATCCCGGGACGTGACAGTGCCAATTATCGATAGAAAGAACGATTGCGGGAGCTGGGGAGTGAATCCTTACCTACCGTCGGTGCAAAACGATTGGAAACGTCGAATATAACGTACTCGTGCCAATTATCGATAGAATGAACGATTGCGTGAGCTGGGAAGTGAATCCTTACCTTCCGTCGATGCAAAACGATTGGAACGTTCGATTATAACGTATTCGTGCCAATTATCGATAGAAACAACGATTGCGGGAGCTGGGAAGTGAATCCTTACCTACCGTCGGTGCAAAACGATTGGAAACGTCGAATATCACGTATTCGTGCCAATTATCGATAGAAAGAACGACTGCGGGAGCTGGGAAGTGAAACCTTACCTACCGTCGACGCAAAACGATTGGAAACATCGATTATAACGTATTCGTGCCAATTATCGATAGAAACAACGATTGCGGGAGCTGGGAAGTGAATCCTTACCTACCGTCGATGCAAAACGATTGGAAACATCGAAGAGCACGTATTCGTGCCAATTATCGATAGAAAGAACGATTGCAGGAGCTGGGAAGTGAATCCTTACCCACCGTCGGTGCAAAACGATTGGAAACATCGATTATAACGTATTCGTTCCAATTATCGATAGAAACAACGATTGGGGGAGCTGGGAAGTGAATCCTTACCTATCGTCGATGCAGAACGATTGGAAACTTCGAATATAACGTATTCGAGCCAATTATCGATAGACAGCACGATTGCGGGAGATGGGAGGTAAATCCTTACCTACGGTCGATGCAAAACGATTGGAAACATCGAATAGCACGTATTCGTGCCAATTATCGATTGAAAGAACGATTGCGGGAGCTGGGAAGTGAATACTTACGTACCGTCGATGCAAAACGATTGGAAACATCGATTATAACGTATTCGTGCCAATTATCGATAGAAACAACGATTGCGGGAGCTGGGAAGTGAATCCTTACCTATCGTCGATGCAGAACGATTGGAAACTTCGAATATAACGTATTCGAGCCAATTATCGATAGAAAGAACGATTGCGGGAGCTGGGAAGTGAATCCTTACCTACCGTCGGTGCAAAATTATTGGAAACGTCGAATATCACGTATTCGTGACAATTATCGATAGAAGGAACGATGCGGGAGCTGGGAAGTGAATCCTTACGTACCGTCGATGCAAAACGATTGGAAACATCGATTATAACGTATTCGTGCCAATTATCGATAGAAAGAAAGATTGCGGGAGCTGGGAAGTTAATCCTTACCTACCGTCGGTGCAAAACGATTGGAAACGTCGAATATCACGTATTCGTGCCAATTATCGATAGAAAGAACGACTGCGGGAGCTGGGAAGTGAAACCTTACCTACCGTCGACGCAAAACGATTGGAAACATCGATTATAACGTATTCGTGCCAATTATCGATAGAAACAACGATTGCGGGAGCTGGGAAGTGAATCCTTACCTACCGTCGATGCAAAACGATTGGAAACATCGAAGAGCACGTATTCGTGCCAATTATCGATAGAAAGAACGATTGCAGGAGCTGGGAAGTGAATCCTTACCCACCGTCGGTGCAAAACGATTGGAAACATCGAACAGCACGTATTCGTGCCAATTATCGATAGAAAGAACGATTGCAGGAGCTGTGAAGTTAATCCTTACCTACCGTCGGTGCAAAACGATTGGAAACGTCGAATATAACGTATTCGAGCCAATTATCGATAGACTTCACGATTGCGGGAGATGGGAGGTAAATCCTTACCTACGGTCGATGCAAAACGATTGGAAACATCGAATAGCACGTATTCGTGCCAATTATCGATAGAAAGAACGATTGCGGGAGCTGGGAAGTGAATCCTTACGTACCGTCGATGCAAAACGATTGGAAACATCGATTATAACGTATTCGTGCCAATTATCGATAGAAACAACGATTGCGGGAGCTGGGAAGTGAATCCTTACCTATCGTCGATGCAAAACGATTGGAAACATCGAATAGAACGTATTCGTGCCAATTATCGATAGAAAGAACGATTGCGGGAGCTGGGAAGTGAATCCTTACCTACCGTCGGTGCAAAACGATTGGAAACGTCGAATATAACGTATTCGTGCCAATTATCGATCGAAAGAAGGATTGCGGGAGCTGGGAAGTGAATCCTTACCTACCGTCGATGCAAAACGATTGGAAACATAGAATAGCACGTATTCGTGCCAATTATCGATAAAAAACGATTGCGGGAGCTGGGAAGTGAATCCTTACCTCCCGTCGATGCAGAACGTTTGGAAACATCGAATATAGCTTAGTCGAGCCAATTATCGATAGAAAGAACGATTGCGGGAGCTCGGGAGTGAATCCTTACCTACCGTCGGTGCAAAACGATTGGAAACGTCGAATATAACGTACTCGTGCCAATTATCGATAGAATGAACGATTGCGTGAGCTGGGAAGTGAATCCTTACCTTCCGTCGATGCAAATCGATTGGAACGTTCGATTATAACGTATTCGTGCCAATTATCGATAGAAACAACGATTGCGGGAGCTGGGAAGTGAATCCTTACCTACCGTCGGTGCAAAACGATTGGAAACATCGAATAGCACGTATTCGTGCCAATTATCGATAGAAAGAAAGATTGCGGGAGCTGGGAAGTTAATCCTTACCTACCGTCGGTGCAAAACGATTGGAAACGTCGAATATCACGTATTCGTGCCAATTATCGATAGAAAGAACGACTGCGGGAGCTGGGAAGTGAAACCTTACCTACCGTCGACGCAAAACGATTGGAAACATCGATTATAACGTATTCGTGCCAATTATCGATAGAAACAACGATTGCGGGAGCTGGGAAGTGAATCCTTACCTACCGTCGATGCAAAACGATTGGAAACATCGAAGAGCACGTATTCGTGCCAATTATCGATAGAAAGAACGATTGCAGGAGCTGGGAAGTGAATCCTTACCCACCGTCGGTGCAAAACGATTGGAAACATCGATTATAACGTATTCGTTCCAATTATCGATAGAAACAACGATTGGGGGAGCTGGGAAGTGAATCCTTACCTATCGTCGATGCAGAACGATTGGAAACTTCGAATATAACGTATTCGAGCCAATTATCGATAGACAGCACGATTGCGGGAGATGGGAGGTAAATCCTTACCTACGGTCGATGCAAAACGATTGGAAACATCGAATAGCACGTATTCGTGCCAATTATCGATAGAAAGAACGATTGCGGGAGCTGGGAAGTGAATACTTACGTACCGTCGATGCAAAACGATTGGAAACATCGATTATAACGTATTCGTGCCAATTATCGATAGAAACAACGATTGCGGGAGCTGGGAAGTGAATCCTTACCTATCGTCGATGCAGAACGATTGGAAACTTCGAATATAACGTATTCGAGCCAATTATCGATAGAAAGAACGATTGCGGGAGCTGGGAAGTGAATCCTTACCTACCGTCGGTGCAAAATTATTGGAAACGTCGAATATCACGTATTCGTGCCAATTATCGATAGAAGGAACGATGCGGGAGCTGGGAAGTGAATCCTTACGTACCGTCGATGCAAAACGATTGGAAACATTGATTATAACGTATTCGTGCCAATTATCGATAGAAAGAAAGATTGCGGGAGCTGGGAAGTTAATCCCTTACCTACCGTCGGTGCAAAACGATTGGAAACGTCGAATATCACGTATTCGTGCCAATTATCGATAGAAAGAACGACTGCGGGAGCTGGGAAGTGAAACCTTACCTACCGTCGACGCAAAACGATTGGAAACATCGATTATAACGTATTCGTGCCAATTATCGATAGAAACAACGATTGCGGGAGCTGGGAAGTGAATCCTTACCTACCGTCGATGCAAAACGATTGGAAACATCGAAGAGCACGTATTCGTGCCAATTATCGATAGAAAGAACGATTGCAGGAGCTGGGAAGTGAATCCTTACCCACCGTCGGTGCAAAACGATTGGAAACATCGAACAGCACGTATTCGTGCCAATTATCGATAGAAAGAACGATTGCAGGAGCTGTGAAGTTAATCCTTACCTACCGTCGGTGCAAAACGATTGGAAACGTCGAATATAACGTATTCGAGCCAATTATCGATAGACTTCACGATTGCGGGAGATGGGAGGTAAATCCTTACCTACGGTCGATGCAAAACGATTGGAAACATCGAATAGCACGTATTCGTGCCAATTATCGATAGAAAGAACGATTGCGGGAGCTGGGAAGTGAATCCTTACGTACCGTCGATGCAAAACGATTGGAAACATCGATTATAACGTATTCGTGCCAATTATCGATAGAAACAACGATTGCGGGAGCTGGGAAGTGAATCCTTACCTATCGTCGATGCAAAACGATTGGAAACATCGAATAGAACGTATTCGTGCCAATTATCGATAGAAAGAACGATTGCGGGAGCTGGGAAGTGAATCCTTACCTACCGTCGGTGCAAAACGATTGGAAACGTCGAATATAACGTATTCGTGCCAATTATCGATCGAAAGAAGGATTGCGGGAGCTGGGAAGTGAATCCTTACCTACCGTCGATGCAAAACGATTGGAAACATAGAATAGCACGTATTCGTGCCAATTATCGATAAAAAACGATTGCGGGAGCTGGGAAGTGAATCCTTACCTCCCGTCGATGCAGAACGTTTGGAAACATCGAATATAGCTTAGTCGAGCCAATTATCGATAGAAAGAACGATTGCGGGAGCTCGGGAGTGAATCCTTACCTACCGTCGGTGCAAAACGATTGGAAACGTCGAATATAACGTACTCGTGCCAATTATCGATAGAATGAACGATTGCGTGAGCTGGGAAGTGAATCCTTACCTTCTGTCGATGCAAATCGATTGGAACGTTCGATTATAACGTATTCGTGCCAATTATCGATAGAAACAACGATTGCGGGAGCTGGGAAGTGAATCCTTACCTACCGTCGGTGCAAAACGATTGGAAACATCGAATAGCACGTATTCGTGCCAATTATCGATAGAAAGAAAGATTGCGGGAGCTGGGAAGTTAATCCTTACCTACCGTCGGTGCAAAACGATTGGAAACGTCGAATATCACGTATTCGTGCCAATTATCGATAGAAAGAACGACTGCGGGAGCTGGGAAGTGAAACCTTACCTACCGTCGACGCAAAACGATTGGAAACATCGATTATAACGTATTCGTGCCAATTATCGATAGAAACAACGATTGCGGGAGCTGGGAAGTGAATCCTTACCTACCGTCGATGCAAAACGATTGGAAACATCGAAGAGCACGTATTCGTGCCAATTATCGATAGAAAGAACGATTGCAGGAGCTGGGAAGTGAATCCTTACCCACCGTCGGTGCAAAACGATTGGAAACATCGATTATAACGTATTCGTGCCAATTATCGATAGAAACAACGATTGCGGGAGCTGGGAAGTGAATCCTTACCTATCGTCGATGCAGAACGATTGGAAACTTCGAATATAACGTATTCGAGCCAATTATCGATAGACAGCACGATTGCGGGAGATGGGAGGTAAATCCTTACCTACGGTCGATGCAAAACGATTGGAAACATCGAATAGCACGTATTCGTGCCAATTATCGATAGAAAGAACGATTGCGGGAGCTGGGAAGTGAATCCTTACGTACCGTCGATGCAAAACGATTGGAAACATCGATTATAACGTATTCGTCCCAATTATCGATAGAAACAACGATTGCGGGAGCTGGGAAGTGAATCCTTACCTACCGTCGATGCAAAACGATTGGAAACATCGAAGAGCACGTATTCGTGCCAATTATCGATAGAAAGAACGATTGCAGGAGCTGGGAAGTGAATCCTTACCCACCGTCGGTGCAAAACGATTGGAAACATCGAATAGCACGTATTCGTGCCAATTATCGATAGAAAGAACGATTGCGGGAGCTGTGAAGTTAATCCTTACCTACCGTCGCTGCAAAACGATTGGAAACGTCGAATATAACGTATTCGTGCCAATTATCGATAGAAAGAACGATTGCGGGAGCTGGGAAGTGAATCCTTACGTACCGTCGATGCAAAACGATTGGAAACATCGATTATAACGTATTCGTCCCAATTATCGATAGAAACAACGATTGCGGGAGCTGGGAAGTGAATCCTTACCTACCGTCGATGCAAAACGATTGGAAACATCGAAGAGCACGTATTCGTGCCAATTATCGATAGAAAGAACGATTGCAGGAGCTGGGAAGTGAATCCTTACCTCCCGTCGATGCAGAACGTTTGGAAACATCGAATATAGCTTAGTCGAGCCAATTATCGATAGAAAGAACGATTGCGGGGGCTGGGAAGTTAATCCTTACCTACCGTCGGTGCAAAACGATTGAAAACGTCGAATATAACGTAATCGTGCCAATTATCGATAGAAAGAACGATTGCGGGAGCTGGGGAGTGAATCCTTACCTACCGTCGGTGCAAAACGATTGGAAACGTCGAATATAACGTACTCGTGCCAATTATCGATAGAATGAACGATTGCGTGAGCTGGGAAGTGAATCCTTACCTTCCGTCGATGCAAAACGATTGGAACGTTCGATTATAACGTATTCGTGCCAATTATCGATAGAAACAACGATTGCGGGAGCTGGGAAGTGAATCCTTACCTACCGTCGGTGCAAAACGATTGGAAACATCGAATAGCACGTATTCGTGCCAATTATCGATAGAAAGAAAGATTGCGGGAGCTGAGAAGTTAATCCTTACCTACCGTCGGTGCAAAACGATTGGAAACGTCGAATATCACGTATTCGTGCCAATTATCGATAGAAAGAACGACTGCGGGAGCTGGGAAGTGAAACCTTACCTACCGTCGACGCAAAACGATTGGAAACATCGATTATAACGTATTCGTGCCAATTATCGATAGAAACAACGATTGCGGGAGCTGGGAAGTGAATCCTTACCTACCGTCGATGCAAAACGATTGGAAACATCGAAGAGCACGTATTCGTGCAAATTATCGATAGAAAGAACGATTGCAGGAGCTGGGAAGTGAATCCTTACCCACCGTCGGTGCAAAACGATTGGAAACATCGAATAGCACGTATTCGTGCCAATTATCGATAGAAAGAACGATTGCGGGAGCTGTGAAGTTAATCCTTACCTACCGTCGGTGCAAAACGATTGGAAACGTCGAATATAACGTATTCGTGCCAATTATCGATAGAAAGAAGGATTGCGGGAGCTGGGAAGTGATTCCTTACCTACCGTCGATGCAAAACGATTGGAAACATACAATAGCACGTATTCGTGCCAATTATCGATAGAAAAAACGATTGCGGGAGCTGGGAAGTGAATCCTTACCTCCCGTCGATGCAGAACTTTTGGAAACATCGAATATAGCTTAGTCGAGCCAATTATCGATAGAAAGAACGATTGCGGGAGCTGGGAAGTGAATCGTTACCTACCGTCGATGCAAAACGATTGGAAACATCGATTATAACGTATTCGTGCCAATTATCGATAGAAAGAAGTATTGCGGGAGCTGGGAAGTGAATCCTTACCTACCGTCGATGCAAAACGATTGGAAACATAGAATAGCACGTATTCGTGCCAATTATCGATAAAAAAACGATTGCGGGAGCTGGGATGTGAATCCTTACCTCCCGTCGATGCAGAACGTTTGGAAACATCGAATATAGCTTAGTCGAGCCAATTATCGATAGAAAGAACGATTGCGGGAGCTGGGAAGTTAATCCTTACCTACCGTCGGTGCAAAACGATTGAAAACGTCGAATATAACGTATTCGTGCCAATTATCGATAGAAAGAACGATTGCGGGAGCTGGGAAGTGAATCGTTACCTACCGTCGATGCAAAACGATTGGAAACATCGATTATAACGTATTCGTGCCAATTATCGATAGAAAGAAGGATTGCGGGAGCTGGGAAGTGAATCCTTACCTCCCGTCGATGCAGAACGATTGGAAACTTCGAATATAACGTATTCGAGCCAATTATCGATAGACAGCACGATTGCGGGAGATGGGAGGTAAATCCTTACCTACGGTCGATGCAAAACGATTGGAAACATCGATTATAACGTATTCGTGCCAATTATCGATAGAAACAACGATTGCGGGAGCTGGGAAGTAAATCCTTACCTACCGTCGATGCAAAACGATTGGAAACATCGAATAGCACGTAATCGTGCCAATTATCGATAGAAAGAACGATTGCGGGAGCTGGGGAGTGAATCCTTACCTACCGTCGGTGCAAAACGATTGGAAACGTCGAATATAACGTATTCGTGCCAATTATCGATAGAATGAACGATTGCGTGAGCTGGGAAGTGAATCCTTACCTTCCGTCGATGCAAAACGATTGGAACGTTCGATTATAACGTATTCGTGCCAATTATCGATATAAACAACGATTGCGGGAGCTGGGAAGTGTATCGTTACCTCCCGTCGATGCAGATCGATTGGAAACATCGAATATCACGTATTCGTGCCAATTATCGATAGACAGCACGATTGCGGGAGATGGGAGGTAAATCCTTACCTACGGTCGATGCAAAACGATTGGAAACATCGAATAGCACGTATTCGTGCCAATTATCGATAGAAAGAACGATTGCGGGAGCTGGGAAGTGAATCCTTACGTACCGTCGATGCAAAACGATTGGAAACATCGAAGAGCACGTATTCGTGCCATTTATCGATAGAATGAACGATTGCAGGAGCTGGGAAGTGAATCCTTACCCACCGTCGGTGCAAAACGATTGGAAACATCGATTATAACGTATTCGTGCCAATTATCGATAGAAACAACGATTGCGGGAGCTGGGAAGTGAATCCTTACCTATCGTCGATGCAGAACGATTGGAAACTTCGAATATAACGTATTCGAGCCAATTATCGATAGACAGCACGATTGCGGGAGATGGGAGGTAAATCCTTACCTACGGTCGATGCAAAACGATTGGAAACATCGAATAGCACGTATTCGTGCCAATTATCGATAGAAAGAACGATTGCGGGAGCTGGGAAGTGAATCCTTACGTACCGTCGATGCAAAACGATTGGAAACATCGATTATAACGTATTCGTCCCAATTATCGATAGAAACAACGATTGCGGGAGCTGGGAAGTGAATCCTTACCTACCGTCGATGCAAAACGATTGGAAATATCGAAGAGCACGTATTCGTGCCAATTATCGATAGAAAGAACGATTGCAGGAGCTGGGAAGTGAATCCTTACCCACCGTCGGTGCAAAACGATTGGAAACATCGAATAGCACGTATTCGTGCCAATTATCGATAGAAAGAACGATTGCGGGAGCTGTGAAGTTAATCCTTACCTACCGTCGCTGCAAAACGATTGGAAACGTCGAATATAACGTATTCGTGCCAATTATCGATAGAAAGAAGGATTGCGGGAGCTGGGAAGTGAATCCTTACCTACCGTCGATGCAAAACGATTGGAAACATAGAATAGCACGTATTCGTGCCAATTATCGATAGAAAAAACGATTGCGGGAGCTGGGAAGTGAATCCTTACCTCCCGTCGATGCAGAACGTTTGGAAACATCGAATATAGCTTAGTCGAGCCAATTATCGATAGAAAGAACGAGTGCGGGAGCTGGGAAGTTAATCCTTACCTACCGTCGGTGCAAAACGATTGAAAACGTCGAATATAACGTATTCGTGCCAATTATCGATAGAAAGAACGATTGCGGGAGCTGGGAAGTGAATCGTTACCTACCGTCGATGCAAAACGATTGGAAACTTCGAATATAACGTATTCGAGCCAATTATCGATAGACAGCACGATTGCGGGAGATGGGAGGTAAATCCTTACCTACGGTCGATGCAAAACGATTGGAAACATCGATTATAACGTATTCGTGCCAATTATCGATAGAAACAACGATTGCGGGAGCTGGGAAGTAAATCCTTACCTACCGTCGATGCAAAACGATTGGAAACTTCGAATAGCACGTAATCGTGCCAATTATCGATAGAAAGAACGATTGCGGGAGCTGGGGAGTGAATCCTTACCTACCGTCGGTGCAAAACGATTGGAAACGTCGAATATAACGTACTCGTGCCAATTATCGATAGAATGAACGATTGCGTGAGCTGGGAAGTGAATCCTTACCTTCCGTCGATGCAAAACGATTGGAACGTTCGATTATAACGTATTCGTGCCAATTATCGATATAAACAACGATTGCGGGAGCTGGGAAGTGAATCCTTACCTCCCGTCGATGCAGATCGATTGGAAACATCGAATATCACGTATTCGTGCCAATTATCGATAGAAACAACGATTGCGGGAGCTGGGAAGTGAATCCTTACCTACCGTCGATGCAAAACGATTGGAAACATCGAAGAGCACGTATTCGTGCCAATTATCGATAGAAAGAACGATTGCAGGAGCTGGGAAGTGAATCCTTACCCACCGTCGGTGCAAAACGATTGGAAACATCGAATAGCACGTATTCGTGCCAATTATCGATATAAAGAACGATTGCGGGAGCTGTGAAGTTAATCCTTACCTACCGTCGGTGCAAAACGATTGGAAACATCGATTATAACGTATTCGTGCCAATTATCGATAGAAAGAAGGATTGCGGGAGCTGGGAAGCGAAGCCTTACCTACCGTCGATGCAGAACGATGGGAAACATCGAATAGCACGTACTCGTGCCAATTACCGACAGAAAGAACGATTGCGTGGGCTGGGCAGTGAAGCCTTACCTATGTTACGTCCTGGTTTGATTGTTCTCGTTAATTCCTTGATGAACCAATCGAGACGCAACTATATGATTTTATTCTTGTGTACTTGTGTAGATATCGTTGTCAATAGTAGGGTACGTTCGCATTTTTGATCGTGACTATTCCCAGGGTAGGGTTAAGTCAACCAGCATCGGGAACGTTGGGATAATAACGATTGTATATTGGTTATTTGTTACCGTATACGTGTAGTCGTTGTTATTATTGCGGTGCCTTGTTACGTTCGTGATATGGTCCGTAACGGGGATCGTGAGGTGGCAGGCCATCCACGCATAGACGCTCCGAGGGTAGTTCGATGGTGTGGAGCTTCCAGGTGGGATGCGAACTCGTTCCGAGTTCTCCTTCCTTGTGGCTGTCGGAATGGGGTGTGACCACTCCCAAGAGATGTTGCTTCGTGAGTAGCTGTTTGTAATATGCCCGCACCAAACGACGTACTTGTTCTTTACGACCGGCGCGACGAGGTTTGGCCATTGAGCTTATTTAATTCAGATATGGTTTCTGATTAACAATAGCGACAACTGAATTGTACTGTGCAGGAAAGCCGTGCGTATAACTCGAGCAGATCGTCTTCTCAAAGAGAATACACCAGCGATGCCTGCGAAGACCATGAGCAGATCGTCTTCTCGATATGGTCCGTAGTAGAATTCAGAGTTTAGTTCTCTAAATAATAATTGATTGGTAAATAACCCTTTAAATGACTACTGAATTGTACGTACAGGGAACCGCCTGGTTTGAACTCTCGAGCAGGTCGTCTTCTCAGAGAGTATCCTAGCGATACCTGTGTGAACCATGAGCAGATCGTCTTCGCTATGGTTCGTAATAGAATTCAGAGTCCAGCCAGAAAATATTATTTAATGCGAAAAGCTCGATGTCTGGTTTAAGGTACACTCGTAAATGAATTAGAGAACACTGTGTCTAATGAACATGATAACAACTATATTCAATCACTTGGTAGTTACACTGGGTTGCAAGACTTAATTATAACTAACAACACGAAGTTACTTGGCTGACTCTCGGATCAGAACTGTTTGTGATGTTCTCGGCTGCCTAAGCAGAACTGACTGTGTGTACTCACTATGATTGACGTCGATTATCGATGTGTATGGTCCGACTGCCGTAGCAGAACTGACTTTCCAGTAGCTGCTCAGCTCCTTTTATTCTTATAAAGTGCTGATGCAGCTGGCGACTGTCTGTCGTCACTGGATACTTTGTACGTGGTAACGAATGCTGACGCGACAGTCTCATTGTGTGGTAACGAATGCTGACGCGACAGTCTCATCTCTCCGCGAACGGATGTTGTTGCGACAAGTCCGTCGCTGGGAAGATGCAATCTGATCTGTTCACAAAGTTTCTCGAAGCCAGAATGCAGACGTGCAGGATAATGGAATCGTGCTAATCTTATTCAGCACTTTTATGTTTAATGCTGACTTGGCGTCCATACTTCTGTGCATGCACTTCCAGCAGCGAGAGCTCAGTCTGTTGCGCGACTCTGAACGAGACGGTAGTGTTAGCGACTTACATCAATGGTCGCGCTCCTTCTTATCTTATGTCACTTCGTGGTTCATTGTGGTTACTCAAAAGTCTTTTCCCCTTGATTTAAAAGTGATTTTAATTGAATAAATATATTTGTATTGTAGTTTTTGAGCAATCATACGGAACATTAAAACCGCAGTGCAGCATAAGTGATTTTGTGATATCTGTGATTCCAGATGCCGAATTCTGAGATAGCCGCACCGCGTTTGTTTTGGTGAGTGACTTTTACTTATTTTAAGTGATACCATATAAACGAATCAGTATGTTCACAATTCAACGGCAATATTCCTATATTATATTGTGTTTCTTAATTGAATCCTAGTCAAGGCATAGCTTGGAGTACGTGTAGAACGTGCTGATTCGTTTGAGGTTTATAAATAGACATTGTTACGTTCCGGTCAGTCCCGGGACGTGACACCTTCCCCCTTGGGAAGCAAATTTCTGTAAGAAATTTGCTGAGGTCTGCTTGAATTGTTTAAGTGTTGTTTTTGGTTTGTGTTTTCGCTGCTGATGTTCCTTGGTTGCAAAGTGTCTTCGTTGTGTGACGTTGCGTAACGTCTACTTCCTTCACCTCTTCGGATTAAGAGATGCGCATGTCAACTCGTTGTGATGTTGATGGATTGGAATCCGTATGCGTAAATTGTATGGAGTCGGTACTCGTGAATAAATGTTTTGGCGGCTGCCTTTCAATACAGTATTTTTTCTTGATGGCAATCCACGCCCTTGATTTGGAGAGTTTTATTACTTTGACCTCTCCCAAGGTTACTGCTTGATGCAGTAATTTTCATTTGATGGCGATACCTGCCCTTGATTTTGGAGAGTTTTATTTCTTCGACCTCTCCCACTGTTACTGCTTGTTCCAGTATTTTTTTAACTTGATGGCGATACCCGCCCTTGATTTTGGAGAGTTTTATTACTTTGACCTCACCCCTAATGTTACTATCAATGCAGTAATTGTTTAACTTGATGCTTGACGCGTATCCCTCTCCTATTTCGGGATTCGCTGTATTACGAACAATCGACGCGTGTATGCGCGAAATTGATGCTGGCTCCGTGGTCGATTTGAAAGTTGAGATCCTAAGATCCCTGTCCTGCTTGATCAGCGGCGAATCATCCACGACGCGAGAATGAACTTGATGGCCCGCAACCTTTATTGACACTTTCCCTAGGGTGGTCAGGTTCGAAGCCGATTTTCCACGTATTTTATCACATCTCGGTCGTTTATACTCGCCGTACTGTTCAGGACTGACTTCTTGATGAGATTTATCTTGAATCCGGAGTACAGCATAAAACTTGTTCCTCATTGTACAGCTGGGGTGCTATGTCCATAGCGATAATATATGTATATATAATTTTTATAGCGCTTACTCTCGTTGACATTGTTTCTTTGATGATTGATTTCACGATTTGTATTTGTTTCTAAATTGCGCTTCTCTTGTTTCTTTCTTGCGAATTTTCCTTGATATTGAAACTGTTGATAAGCTTCTAATCAGAAACTTCCGTTTCCGTTGGATCTTGATACTTCAGGGTGTTCCCTAATGTATGTAATTGCGAATCCCACGCCCTTTCGGACTGGTGTCGGTACTTCTACCCTTTTCGCGATACTTTTCTTAACGCACGCGATCGTGTTCTGTCGCGGTCGCAAATAAATCTATATGTAATCTTTCTCGCGATATTCATCCCAACGCATGCGATCGAGTCCCTGTTCGGGCGCCAAAAATCATCTACTATATGTTACGTCCTGGTTTGATTGTTCTCGTTAATTCCTTGATGAACCAATCGAGACGCAACTATATGATTTTATTCTTGTGTACTTGTGTAGATATCGTTGTCAATAGTAGGGTACGTTCGCATTTTTGATCGTGACTATTCCCAGGGTAGGGTTAAGTCAACCAGCATCGGGAACGTTGGGATAATAACGATTGTATATTGGTTATTTGTTACCGTATACGTGTAGTCGTTGTTATTATTGCGGTGCCTTGTTACGTTCGTGATATGGTCCGTAACGGGGATCGTGAGGTGGCAGGCCATCCACGCATAGACGCTCCGAGGGTAGTTCGATGGTGTGGAGCTTCCAGGTGGGATGCGAACTCGTTCCGAGTTCTCCTTCCTTGTGGCTGTCGGAATGGGGTGTGACCACTCCCAAGAGATGTTGCTTCGTGAGTAGCTGTTTGTAATATGCCCGCACCAAACGACGTACTTGTTCTTTACGACCGGCGCGACGAGGTTTGGCCATTGAGCTTATTTAATTCAGATATGGTTTCTGATTAACAATAGCGACAACTGAATTGTACTGTGCAGGAAAGCCGTGCGTATAACTCGAGCAGATCGTCTTCTCAAAGAGAATACACCAGCGATGCCTGCGAAGACCATGAGCAGATCGTCTTCTCGATATGGTCCGTAGTAGAATTCAGAGTTTAGTTCTCTAAATAATAATTGATTGGTAAATAACCCTTTAAATGACTACTGAATTGTACGTACAGGGAACCGCCTGGTTTGAACTCTCGAGCAGGTCGTCTTCTCAGAGAGTATCCTAGCGATACCTGTGTGAACCATGAGCAGATCGTCTTCGCTATGGTTCGTAATAGAATTCAGAGTCCAGCCAGAAAATATTATTTAATGCGAAAAGCTCGATGTCTGGTTTAAGGTACACTCGTAAATGAATTAGAGAACACTGTGTCTAATGAACATGATAACAACTATATTCAATCACTTGGTAGTTACACTGGGTTGCAAGACTTAATTATAACTAACAACACGAAGTTACTTGGCTGACTCTCGGATCAGAACTGTTTGTGATGTTCTCGGCTGCCTAAGCAGAACTGACTGTGTGTACTCACTATGATTGACGTCGATTATCGATGTGTATGGTCCGACTGCCGTAGCAGAACTGACTTTCCAGTAGCTGCTCAGCTCCTTTTATTCTTATAAAGTGCTGATGCAGCTGGCGACTGTCTGTCGTCACTGGATACTTTGTACGTGGTAACGAATGCTGACGCGACAGTCTCATTGTGTGGTAACGAATGCTGACGCGACAGTCTCATCTCTCCGCGAACGGATGTTGTTGCGACAAGTCCGTCGCTGGGAAGATGCAATCTGATCTGTTCACAAAGTTTCTCGAAGCCAGAATGCAGACGTGCAGGATAATGGAATCGTGCTAATCTTATTCAGCACTTTTATGTTTAATGCTGACTTGGCGTCCATACTTCTGTGCATGCACTTCCAGCAGCGAGAGCTCAGTCTGTTGCGCGACTCTGAACGAGACGGTAGTGTTAGCGACTTACATCAATGGTCGCGCTCCTTCTTATCTTATGTCACTTCGTGGTTCATTGTGGTTACTCAAAAGTCTTTTCCCCTTGATTTAAAAGTGATTTTAATTGAATAAATATATTTGTATTGTAGTTTTTGAGCAATCATACGGAACATTAAAACCGCAGTGCAGCATAAGTGATTTTGTGATATCTGTGATTCCAGATGCCGAATTCTGAGATAGCCGCACCGCGTTTGTTTTGGTGAGTGACTTTTACTTATTTTAAGTGATACCATATAAACGAATCAGTATGTTCACAATTCAACGGCAATATTCCTATATTATATTGTGTTTCTTAATTGAATCCTAGTCAAGGCATAGCTTGGAGTACGTGTAGAACGTGCTGATTCGTTTGAGGTTTATAAATAGACATTGTTACGATCCGGTCAGTCCCGGGACGTGACACCTACCGTCGATGCAGAACGATGGGAAACATCGAATATAACGTATTCGTGCCAATTATCGATAGAAACAACGATTGCGGGAGCTGGGAAGTGAATCCTTACCTATCGTCGATGCAAAACGATTGGAAACATCGAATAGAACGTATTCGTGCCAATTATCGATAGAAAGAACGATTGCGGGAGCTGGGAAGTGAATCCTTAGCTACCGTCGGTGCGAAACGATTGGAAACGTCGAATATAACGTATTCGTGCCAATTATCGATCGAAAGAAGGATTGCGGGAGCTGGGAAGTGAATCCTTACCTACCGTCGATGCAAAACGATTGGCAACATAGAATAGCACGTATTCGTGCCAATTATCGATAGAAAAAACGATTGCGGGAGCTGGGAAGTGAATCCTTACCTCCCGTCGATGCAGAACGTTTGGAAACACCGAATATAGCTTAGTCGAGCCAATTATCGATAGAAAGAACGATTGCGGGAGCTGGGAAGTGAATCGTTACCTACCGTCGATGCAAAACGATTGGAAACATCGATTATAACGTATTCGTGCCAATTATCGATAGCAAGAAGGATTGCGGGAGCTGGGAAGTGAAGCCTTACCTACCGTCGATGCAGAACGATGGGAAACATCGAATAGCACGTACTCGTGCCAATTACCGACAGAAAGAACGATTGCGTGGGCTGGGCAGTGAAGCCTTACCTACCGTCGATGCAGAACGATGGGAAACATCGAATAGCACGTATTCGTGCCAATTATCCATAGAAGGAACAATTGCGGGAGCTGGGAAGTGAATCCTTACCTACCGTCGATGCAAAACGATTGGAAACATCGAATAGCACGTAATCGTGCCAATTATCGATAGAAAGAACGATTGCGGGAGTTGGGGAGTGAATCCTTACCTACCGTCGGTGCAAAACGATTGGAAACGTCGAATATAACGTACTCGTGCCAATTATCGATAGAATGAACGATTGCGTGAGCTGGGAAGTGAATCCTTACCTTCCGTCGATGCAAAACGATTGGAACGTTCGATTATAACGTATTCGTGCCAATTATCGATAGAAACAACGATTGCGGGAGCTGGGAAGTGAATCCTTACCTACCGTCGGTGGAAAACGATTGGAAACATCGAATAGCACGTATTCGTGCCAATTATCGATAGAAAGAAAGATTGCGGAAGCTGGGAAGTTAATCCTTACCTACCGTCGGTGCAAAACGATTGGAAACGTCGAATATCACGTATTCGTGCCAATTATCGATAGAAAGAACGACTGCGGGAGCTGGGAAGTGAAACCTTACCTACCGTCGACGCAAAACGATTGGAAACATCGATTATAACGTATTCGTGCCATTATCGATAGAAACAACGATTGCGGGAGCTGGGAAGTGAATCTTTACCTACCGTCGATGCAAAACGATTGGAAACACCGAAGAGCACGTATTCGTGCCAATTATCGATAGAAAGAACGATTGCGGGAGCTGTGAAGTTAATCCTTACCTACCGTCGGTGCAAAACGATTGGAAACGTCGAATATAACGTATTCGTGCCAATTATCGATATAAACAACGATTGCGGGAGGTGGGAAGTGAATCCTTACCTATCGTCGATACAAAACGATTGGAAACATCGAATAGAACGTATTCGTGCCAATTATCGATAGAAAGAACGATTGCGGGAGCTGGGAAGTGAATCCTTACCTACCGTCGGTGCAAAATTATTGGAAACGTCGAATATCACGTATTCGTGCCAATTATCGATAGAAGGAACGATGCGGGAGCTGGGAAGTGAATACTTACGTACCGTCGATGCAAAACGATTGGAAACATCGATTATAACGTATTCGTGCCAATTATCGATAGAAACAACGATTGCGGGAGCTGGGAAGTGAATCCTTACCTTCCGTCGATGCAAAACGATTGGAACGTTCGATTATAACGTATTCGTGCCAATTATCGATAGAAACAACGATTGCGGGAGCTGGGAAGTGAATCCTTACCTCCCATCGATGCAGATCGATTGGAAACATCGACAATCACTTATTCGTGCCAATTATCGATAGAAAGAACGATTGCGGGAGCTGGGAAGTGAATCCTTACCTACCGTCGATGCAAAACGATTGGAAACATAGAATAGCACGTATTCGTGCCAATTATCGATAGAAAAAACGATTGCGGGAGCTGGGAAGTGAATCCTTACCTCCCGTCGATGCAGAACGTTTGGAAACATCGAATATAGCTTAGTCGAGCCAATTATCGATAGAAAGAACGATTGCGGGAGCTGGGAAGTTAATCCTTACCTACCGTCGGTGCAAAACGATTGAAAACGTCGAATATAACGTATTCGTGCCAATTATCGATAGAAAGAACGATTGCGGGAGCTGGGAAGTGAATCGTTACCTACCGTCGATGCAAAACGATTGGAAACATCGATTATAACGTATTCGTGCCAATTATCGATAGAAAGAAGGATTGCGGGAGCTGGGAAGTGAAGCCTTACCTACCGTCGATGCAGAACGATGGGAAACATCGAATAGCACGTACTCGTGCCAATTACCGACAGAAAGAACGATTGCGTGGGCTGGGCAGTTAAGCCTTACCTACCGTCGATGCAGAACGATGGGAAACATCGAATAGCACGTATTCGTGCCAATTATCCATAGAAAGAACAATTGCGGGAGCTGGGAAGTGAATCCTTACCTCCCGTCGATGCAGAACGATTGGAAACATCGAATATAACGTATTCGAGCCAATTATCGATAGACAGAACGATTGCGGGAGATGGGAGGTGAATCCTTACCTACGGTCGATGCAAAACGATTGGAAACATCGAATAGCACGTATTCGTGCCAATTATCGATAGAAAGAACGATTGCGGGAGCTGGGAAGTTAATCCTTCCCTACCGTCGGTGCAAAACGATTGGAAACATCGAATAGCACGTATGCGTGCCAATTATCGATAGAAAGAACAATTGCGGGAGCTGGGAAGTGAATCCTTACCTCCCGTCGATGCAGAACGATTGGAAACTTCGAATATAACGTATTCGAGCCAATTATCGATAGACAGCACGATTGCGGGAGATGGGAGGTAAATCCTTACCTACGGTCGATGCAAAACGATTGGAAACATCGAATAGCACGTATTCGTGCCAATTATCGATAGAAAGAACGATTGCGGGAGCTGGGAAGTGAATACTTACGTACCGTCGATGCAAAACGATTGGAAACATCGATTATAACGTATTCGTGCCAATTATCGATAGAAACAACGATTGCGGGAGCTGGGAAGTGAAGCCTTACCTACCGTCGATGCAGAACGATGGGAAACATCGAATAGCACGTACTCGTGCCAATTACCGACAGAAAGAACGATTGCGTGGGCTGGGCAGTTAAGCCTTACCTACCGTCGATGCAGAACGATGGGAAACATCGAATAGCACGTATTCGTGCCAATTATCCATAGAAAGAACAATTGCGGGAGCTGGGAAGTGAATCCTTACCTCCCGTCGATGCAGAACGATTGGAAACATCGAATATAACGTATTCGAGCCAATTATCGATAGACAGAACGATTGCGGGAGATGGGAGGTGAATCCTTACCTACGGTCGATGCAAAACGATTGGAAACATCGAATAGCACGTATTCGTGCCAATTATCGATAGAAAGAACGATTGCGGGAGCTGGGAAGTTAATCCTTCCCTACCGTCGGTGCAAAACGATTGGAAACATCGAATAGCACGTATGCGTGCCAATTATCGATAGAAAGAACAATTGCGGGAGCTGGGAAGTGAATCCTTACCTCCCGTCGATGCAGAACGATTGGAAACTTCGAATATAACGTATTCGAGCCAATTATCGATAGACAGCACGATTGCGGGAGATGGGAGGTAAATCCTTACCTACGGTCGATGCAAAACGATTGGAAACATCGAATAGCACGTATTCGTGCCAATTATCGATAGAAAGAACGATTGCGGGAGCTGGGAAGTGAATACTTACGTACCGTCGATGCAAAACGATTGGAAACATCGATTATAACGTATTCGTGCCAATTATCGATAGAAACAACGATTGCGGGAGCTGGGAAGTGAATCCTTACCTATCGTTGATGCAGAACGATTGGAAACTTCGAATATAACGTATTCGAGCCAATTATCGATAGACAGCACGATTGCGGGAGATGGGAGGTAAATCCTTACCTACGGTCGATGCAAAACGATTGGAAACATCGAATAGCACGTATTCGTGCCAATTATCGATAGAAAGAACGATTGCGGGAGCTGGGAAGTGAATCCTTACCTATCGTCGATGCAAAACGATTGGAAACATCGAATAGAACGTATTCGTGCCAATTATCGATAGAAAGAACGATTGCGGGAGCTGGGAAGTGAATCCTTACCTACCGTCGATGCAAAACGATTGGAAATATCGAAGAGCACGTATTCGTGCCAATTATCGATAGAAAGAACGATTGCAGGAGCTGGGAAGTGAATCCTTACCCACCGTCGGTGCAAAACGATTGGAAACATCGAATAGCACGTATTCGTGCCAATTATCGATAGAAAGAACGATTGCGGGAGCTGTGAAGTTAATCCTTACCTACCGTCGCTGCAAAACGATTGGAAACATCGAATAGCACGTATTCGTGCCAATTATCGATAGAAAGAACGATTGCGGGAGCTGGGAAGTGAATCCTTACGTACCGTCGATGCAAAACGATTGGAAACATCGATTATAACGTATTCGTGCCAATTATCGATAGAAACAACGATTGTGGGAGGTGGGAAGTGAATCCTTACCTATCGTCGATACAAAACGATTGGAAACATCGAATAGAACGTATTCGTGCCAATTATCGATAGAAAGAACGATTGCGGGAGCTGGGAAGTGAATCCTTACCTACCGTCGGTGCAAAATTATTGGAAACGTCGAATATCACGTATTCGTGCCAATTATCGATAGAAGGAACGATGCGGGAGCTGGGAAGTGAATACTTACGTACCGTCGATGCAAAACGATTGGAAACATCGATTATAACGTATTCGTGCCAATTATCGATAGAAACAACGATTGCGGGAGCTGGGAAGTGAATCCTTACCTTCCGTCGATGCAAAACGATTGGAACGTTCGATTATAACGTATTCGTGCCAATTATCGATAGAAACAACGATTGCGGGAGCTGGGAAGTGAATCCTTACCTCCCATCGATGCAGATCGATTGGAAACATCGACAATCACTTATTCGTGCCAATTATCGATAGAAAGAACGATTGCGGGAGCTGGGAAGTGAATCCTTACCTACCGTCGATGCAAAACGATTGGAAACATAGAATAGCACGTATTCGTGCCAATTATCGATAGAAAAAACGATTGCGGGAGCTGGGAAGTGAATCCTTACCTCCCGTCGATGCAGAACGTTTGGAAACATCGAATATAGCTTAGTCGAGCCAATTATCGATAGAAAGAACGATTGCGGGAGCTGGGAAGTTAATCCTTACCTACCGTCGGTGCAAAACGATTGAAAACGTCGAATATAACGTATTCGTGCCAATTATCGATAGAAAGAACGATTGCGGGAGCTGGGAAGTGAATCGTTACCTACCGTCGATGCAAAACGATTGGAAACATCGATTATAACGTATTCGTGCCAATTATCGATAGAAAGAAGGATTGCGGGAGCTGGGAAGTGAAGCCTTACCTACCGTCGATGCAGAACGATGGGAAACATCGAATAGCACGTACTCGTGCCAATTACCGACAGAAAGAACGATTGCGTGGGCTGGGCAGTTAAGCCTTACCTACCGTCGATGCAGAACGATGGGAAACATCGAATAGCACGTATTCGTGCCAATTATCCATAGAAAGAACAATTGCGGGAGCTGGGAAGTGAATCCTTACCTCCCGTCGATGCAGAACGATTGGAAACATCGAATATAACGTATTCGAGCCAATTATCGATAGACAGAACGATTGCGGGAGATGGGAGGTGAATCCTTACCTACGGTCGATGCAAAACGATTGGAAACATCGAATAGCACGTATTCGTGCCAATTATCGATAGAAAGAACGATTGCGGGAGCTGGGAAGTTAATCCTTCCCTACCGTCGGTGCAAAACGATTGGAAACATCGAATAGCACGTATGCGTGCCAATTATCGATAGAAAGAACAATTGCGGGAGCTGGGAAGTGAATCCTTACCTCCCGTCGATGCAGAACGATTGGAAACTTCGAATATAACGTATTCGAGCCAATTATCGATAGACAGCACGATTGCGGGAGATGGGAGGTAAATCCTTACCTACGGTCGATGCAAAACGATTGGAAACATCGAATAGCACGTATTCGTGCCAATTATCGATAGAAAGAACGATTGCGGGAGCTGGGAAGTGAATACTTACGTACCGTCGATGCAAAACGATTGGAAACATCGATTATAACGTATTCGTGCCAATTATCGATAGAAACAACGATTGCGGGAGCTGGGAAGTGAATCCTTACCTATCGTTGATGCAGAACGATTGGAAACTTCGAATATAACGTATTCGAGCCAATTATCGATAGACAGCACGATTGCGGGAGATGGGAGGTAAATCCTTACCTACGGTCGATGCAAAACGATTGGAAACATCGAATAGCACGTATTCGTGCCAATTATCGATAGAAAGAACGATTGCGGGAGCTGGGAAGTGAATCCTTACCTATCGTCGATGCAAAACGATTGGAAACATCGAATAGAACGTATTCGTGCCAATTATCGATAGAAAGAACGATTGCGGGAGCTGGGAAGTGAATCCTTACCTACCGTCGATGCAAAACGATTGGAAATATCGAAGAGCACGTATTCGTGCCAATTATCGATAGAAAGAACGATTGCAGGAGCTGGGAAGTGAATCCTTACCCACCGTCGGTGCAAAACGATTGGAAACATCGAATAGCACGTATTCGTGCCAATTATCGATAGAAAGAACGATTGCGGGAGCTGTGAAGTTAATCCTTACCTACCGTCGCTGCAAAACGATTGGAAACGTCGAATATAACGTATTCGTGCCAATTATCGATAGAAAGAAGGATTGCGGGAGCTGGGAAGTGAATCCTTACCTACCGTCGATGCAAAACGATTGGAAACATAGAATAGCACGTATTCGTGCCAATTATCGATAGAAAAAACGATTGCGGGAGCTGGGAAGTGAATCCTTACCTCCCGTCGATGCAGAACGTTTGGAAACATCGAATATAGCTTAGTCGAGCCAATTATCGATAGAAAGAACGAGTGCGGGAGCTGGGAAGTTAATCCTTACCTACCGTCGGTGCAAAACGATTGAAAACGTCGAATATAACGTATTCGTGCCAATTATCGATAGAAAGAACGATTGCGGGAGCTGGGAAGTGAATCGTTACCTACCGTCGATGCAAAACGATTGGAAACTTCGAATATAACGTATTCGAGCCAATTATCGATAGACAGCACGATTGCGGGAGATGGGAGGTAAATCCTTACCTACGGTCGATGCAAAACGATTGGAAACATCGATTATAACGTATTCGTGCCAATTATCGATAGAAACAACGATTGCGGGAGCTGGGAAGTAAATCCTTACCTACCGTCGATGCAAAACGATTGGAAACTTCGAATAGCACGTAATCGTGCCAATTATCGATAGAAAGAACGATTGCGGGAGCTGGGGAGTGAATCCTTACCTACCGTCGGTGCAAAACGATTGGAAACGTCGAATATAACGTACTCGTGCCAATTATCGATAGAATGAACGATTGCGTGAGCTGGGAAGTGAATCCTTACCTTCCGTCGATGCAAAACGATTGGAACGTTCGATTATAACGTATTCGTGCCAATTATCGATATAAACAACGATTGCGGGAGCTGGGAAGTGAATCCTTACCTCCCGTCGATGCAGATCGATTGGAAACATCGAATATCACGTATTCGTGCCAATTATCGATAGAAACAACGATTGCGGGAGCTGGGAAGTGAATCCTTACCTACCGTCGATGCAAAACGATTGGAAACATCGAAGAGCACGTATTCGTGCCAATTATCGATAGAAAGAACGATTGCGGGAGCTGGGAAGTGAATACTTACGTACCGTCGATGCAAAACGATTGGAAACATCGATTATAACGTATTCGTGCCAATTATCGATAGAAACAACGATTGCGGGAGCTGGGAAGTGAATCCTTACCTATCGTTGATGCAGAACGATTGGAAACTTCGAATATAACGTATTCGAGCCAATTATCGATAGACAGCACGATTGCGGGAGATGGGAGGTAAATCCTTACCTACGGTCGATGCAAAACGATTGGAAACATCGAATAGCACGTATTCGTGCCAATTATCGATAGAAAGAACGATTGCGGGAGCTGGGAAGTGAATCCTTACCTATCGTCGATGCAAAACGATTGGAAACATCGAATAGAACGTATTCGTGCCAATTATCGATAGAAAGAACGATTGCGGGAGCTGGGAAGTGAATCCTTACCTACCGTCGATGCAAAACGATTGGAAACGTCGAATATAACGTATTCGTGCCAATTATCGATAGAAAGAAGGATTGCGGGAGCTGGGAAGTGAATCCTTACCTACCGTCGATGCAAAACGATTGGAAACATAGAATAGCACGTATTCGTGCCAATTATCGATAGAAAAAACGATTGCGGGAGCTGGGAAGTGAATCCTTACCTCCCGTCGATGCAGAACGTTTGGAAACATCGAATATAGCTTAGTCGAGCCAATTATCGATAGAAAGAACGAGTGCGGGAGCTGGGAAGTTAATCCTTACCTACCGTCGGTGCAAAACGATTGAAAACGTCGAATATAACGTATTCGTGCCAATTATCGATAGAAAGAACGATTGCGGGAGCTGGGAAGTGAATCGTTACCTACCGTCGATGCAAAACGATTGGAAACTTCGAATATAACGTATTCGAGCCAATTATCGATAGACAGCACGATTGCGGGAGATGGGAGGTAAATCCTTACCTACGGTCGATGCAAAACGATTGGAAACATCGATTATAACGTATTCGTGCCAATTATCGATAGAAACAACGATTGCGGGAGCTGGGAAGTAAATCCTTACCTACCGTCGATGCAAAACGATTGGAAACTTCGAATAGCACGTAATCGTGCCAATTATCGATAGAAAGAACGATTGCGGGAGCTGGGGAGTGAATCCTTACCTACCGTCGGTGCAAAACGATTGGAAACGTCGAATATAACGTACTCGTGCCAATTATCGATAGAATGAACGATTGCGTGAGCTGGGAAGTGAATCCTTACCTTCCGTCGATGCAAAACGATTGGAACGTTCGATTATAACGTATTCGTGCCAATTATCGATATAAACAACGATTGCGGGAGCTGGGAAGTGAATCCTTACCTCCCGTCGATGCAGATCGATTGGAAACATCGAATATCACGTATTCGTGCCAATTATCGATAGAAACAACGATTGCGGGAGCTGGGAAGTGAATCCTTACCTACCGTCGATGCAAAACGATTGGAAACATCGAAGAGCACGTATTCGTGCCAATTATCGATAGAAAGAACGATTGCAGGAGCTGGGAAGTGAATCCTTACCCACCGTCGGTGCAAAACGATTGGAAACATCGAATAGCACGTATTCGTGCCAATTATCGATATAAAGAACGATTGCGGGAGCTGTGAAGTTAATCCTTACCTACCGTCGGTGCAAAACGATTGGAAACATCGATTATAACGTATTCGTGCCAATTATCGATAGAAAGAAGGATTGCGGGAGCTGGGAAGCGAAGCCTTACCTACCGTCGATGCAGAACGATGGGAAACATCGAATAGCACGTACTCGTGCCAATTACCGACAGAAAGAACGATTGCGTGGGCTGGGCAGTGAAGCCTTACCTACCGTCGATGCAGAACGATGGGAAACATCGAATATAACGTATTCGTGCCAATTATCGATAGAAACAACGATTGCGGGAGCTGGGAAGTGAATCCTTACCTATCGTCGATGCAAAACGATTGGAAACATCGAATAGAACGTATTCGTGCCAATTATCGATAGAAAGAACGATTGCGGGAGCTGGGAAGTGAATCCTTACCTACCGTCGGTGCAAAACGATTGGAAACGTCGAATATAACGTATTCGTGCCAATTATCGATCGAAAGAAGGATTGCGGGAGCTGGGAAGTGAATCCTTACCTACCGTCGATGCAAAACGATTGGCAACATAGAATAGCACGTATTCGTGCCAATTATCGATAGAAAAAACGATTGCGGGAGCTGGGAAGTGAATCCTTACCTCCCGTCGATGCAGAACGTTTGGAAACACCGAATATAGCTTAGTCGAGCCAATTATCGATAGAAAGAACGATTGCGGGAGCTGGGAAGTGAATCGTTACCTACCGTCGATGCAAAACGATTGGAAACATCGATTATAACGTATTCGTGCCAATTATCGATAGCAAGAAGGATTGCGGGAGCTGGGAAGTGAAGCCTTACCTACCGTCGATGCAGAACGATGGGAAACATCGAATAGCACGTACTCGTGCCAATTACCGACAGAAAGAACGATTGCGTGGGCTGGGCAGTGAAGCCTTACCTACCGTCGATGCAGAACGATGGGAAACATCGAATAGCACGTATTCGTGCCAATTATCCATAGAAGGAACAATTGCGGGAGCTGGGAAGTGAATCCTTACCTACCGTCGATGCAAAACGATTGGAAACATCGAATAGCACGTAATCGTGCCAATTATCGATAGAAAGAACGATTGCGGGAGCTGGGGAGTGAATCCTTACCTACCGTCGGTGCAAAACGATTGGAAACGTCGAATATAACGTACTCGTGCCAATTATCGATAGAATGAACGATTGCGTGAGCTGGGAAGTGAATCCTTACCTTCCGTCGATGCAAAACGATTGGAACGTTCGATTATAACGTATTCGTGCCAATTATCGATAGAAACAACGATTGCGGGAGCTGGGAAGTGAATCCTTACCTACCGTCGGTGGAAAACGATTGGAAACATCGAATAGCACGTATTCGTGCCAATTATCGATAGAAAGAAAGATTGCGGAAGCTGGGAAGTTAATCCTTACCTACCGTCGGTGCAAAACGATTGGAAACGTCGAATATCACGTATTCGTGCCAATTATCGATAGAAAGAACGACTGCGGGAGCTGGGAAGTGAAACCTTACCTACCGTCGACGCAAAACGATTGGAAACATCGATTATAACGTATTCGTGCCATTATCGATAGAAACAACGATTGCGGGAGCTGGGAAGTGAATCCTTACCTACCGTCGATGCAAAACGATTGGAAACACCGAAGAGCACGTATTCGTGCCAATTATCGATAGAAAGAACGATTGCAGGAGCTGGGAAGTGAATCCTTACCCACCGTCGGTGCAAAACGATTGGAAACATCGAATAGCACGTATTCGTGCCAATTATCGATAGAAAGAACGATTGCGGGAGCTGTGAAGTTAATCCTTACCTACCGTCGGTGCAAAACGATTGGAAACGTCGAATATAACGTATTCGTGCCAATTATCGATAGAAAGAAGGATTGCGGGAGCTGGGAAGTGAATCCTTACCTACCGTCGATGCAAAACGATTGGAAACTTCGAATATAACGTATTCGAGCCAATTATCGATAGACAGCACGATTGCGGGAGATGGGAGGTAAATCCTTACCTACGGTCGATGCAAAACGATTGGAAACATCGAATAGCACGTATTCGTGCCAATTATCGATAGAAAGAACGATTGCGGGAGCTGGGAAGTGAATCCTTACGTACCGTCGATGCAAAACGATTGGAAACATCGATTATAACGTATTCGTGCCAATTATCGATAGAAACAACGATTGTGGGAGGTGGGAAGTGAATCCTTACCTATCGTCGATACAAAACGATTGGAAACATCGAATAGAACGTATTCGTGCCAATTATCGATAGAAAGAACGATTGCGGGAGCTGGGAAGTGAATCCTTACCTACCGTCGGTGCAAAATTATTGGAAACGTCGAATATCACGTATTCGTGCCAATTATCGATAGAAGGAACGATGCGGGAGCTGGGAAGTGAATCCTTACGTACCGTCGATGCAAAACGATTGGAAACATCGATTATAACGTATTCGTGCCAATTATCGATAGAAACAACGATTGCGGGAGCTGGGAAGTGAATCCTTACCTTCCGTCGATGCAAAACGATTGGAACGTTCGATTATAACGTATTCGTGCCAATTATCGATAGAAACAACGATTGCGGGAGCTGGGAAGTGAATCCTTACCTCCCATCGATGCAGATCGATTGGAAACATCGACTATCACTTATTCGTGCCAATTATCGATAGAAAGAACGATTGCGGGAGCTGGGAAGTGAATCCTTACCTACCGTCGATGCAAAACGATTGGAAACATAGAATAGCACGTATTCGTGCCAATTATCGATAGAAAAAACGATTGCGGGAGCTGGGAAGTGAATCCTTACCTCCCGTCGATGCAGAACGTTTGGAAACATCGAATATAGCTTAGTCGAGCCAATTATCGATAGAAAGAACGTTTGCGGGAGCTGGGAAGTTAATCCTTACCTACCGTCGGTGCAAAACGATTGAAAACGTCGAATATAACGTATTCGTGCCAATTATCGATAGAAAGAACGATTGCGGGAGCTGGGAAGTGAATCGTTACCTACCGTCGATGCAAAACGATTGGAAACATCGATTATAACGTATTCGTGCCAATTATCGATAGAAAGAAGGATTGCGGGAGCTGGGAAGTGAAGCCTTACCTACCGTCGATGCAGAACGATGGGAAACATCGAATAGCACGTACTCGTGCCAATTACCGACAGAAAGAACGATTGCGTGGGCTGGGCAGTTAAGCCTTACCTACCGTCGATGCAGAACGATGGGAAACATCGAATAGCACGTATTCGTGCCAATTATCCATAGAAAGAACAATTGCGGGAGCTGGGAAGTGAATCCTTACCTCCCGTCGATGCAGAACGATTGGAAACATCGAATATAACGTATTCGAGCCAATTATCGATAGACAGAACGATTGCGGGAGATGGGAGGTGAATCCTTACCTACGGTCGATGCAAAACGATTGGAAACATCGAATAGCACGTATTCGTGCCAATTATCGATAGAAAGAACGATTGCGGGAGCTGGGAAGTTAATCCTTCCCTAACGTCGGTGCAAAACGATTGGAAACATCGAATAGCACGTATGCGTGCCAATTATCGATAGAAAGAACAATTGCGGGAGCTGGGAAGTGAATCCTTACCTCCCGTCGATGCAGAACGATTGGAAACTTCGAATATAACGTATTCGAGCCAATTATCGATAGACAGCACGATTGCGGGAGATGGGAGGTAAATCCTTACCTACGGTCGATGCAAAACGATTGGAAACATCGAATAGCACGTATTCGTGCCAATTATCGATAGAAAGAACGATTGCGGGAGCTGGGAAGTGAATACTTACGTACCGTCGATGCAAAACGATTGGAAACATCGATTATAACGTATTCGTGCCAATTATCGATAGAAACAACGATTGCGGGAGCTGGGAAGTGAATCCTTACCTATCGTTGATGCAGAACGATTGGAAACTTCGAATATAACGTATTCGAGCCAATTATCGATAGACAGCACGATTGCGGGAGATGGGAGGTAAATCCTTACCTACGGTCGATGCAAAACGATTGGAAACATCGAATAGCACGTATTCGTGCCAATTATCGATAGAAAGAACGATTGCGGGAGCTGGGAAGTGAATCCTTACCTATCGTCGATGCAAAACGATTGGAAACATCGAATAGAACGTATTCGTGCCAATTATCGATAGAAAGAACGATTGCGGGAGCTGGGAAGTGAATCCTTACCTACCGTCGGTGCAAAATTATTGGAAACGTCGAATATCACGTATTCGTGCCAATTATCGATAGAAACAACGATTGCGGGAGCTGGGAAGTGAATCCTTACCTACCGTCGATGCAAAACGATTGGAAACATCGAAGAGCACGTATTCGTGCCAATTATCGATAGAAAGAACGATTGCAGGAGCTGGGAAGTGAATCCTTACCCACCGTCGGTGCAAAACGATTGGAAACATCGAATAGCACGTATTCGTGCCAATTATCGATAGAAAGAACGATTGCAGGAGCTGTGAAGTTAATCCTTACCTACCGTCGGTGCAAAACGATTGGAAACTTCGAATATAACGTATTCGAGCCAATTATCGATATAAACAACGATTGCGGGAGCTGGGAAGTGAATCCTTACCTTCCGTCGATGCAAAACGATTGGAACGTTCGATTATAACGTATTCGTGCCAATTATCGATATAAACAACGATTGCGGGAGCTGGGAAGTGAATCCTTACCTCCCGTCGATGCAGATCGATTGGAAACATCGAATATCACGTATTCGTGCCAATTATCGATAGAAACAACGATTGCGGGAGCTGGGAAGTGAATCCTTACCTACCGTCGATGCAAAACGATTGGAAACATCGAAGAGCACGTATTCGTGCCAATTATCGATAGAAAGAACGATTGCAGGAGCTGGGAAGTGAATCCTTACCCACCGTCGGTGCAAAACGATTGGAAACATCGAATAGCACGTATTCGTGCCAATTATCGATATAAAGAACGATTGCGGGAGCTGTGAAGTTAATCCTTACCTACCGTCGGTGCAAAACGATTGGAAACATCGATTATAACGTATTCGTGCCAATTATCGATAGAAAGAAGGATTGCGGGAGCTGGGAAGCGAAGCCTTACCTACCGTCGATGCAGAACGATGGGAAACATCGAATAGCACGTACTCGTGCCAATTACCGACAGAAAGAACGATTGCGTGGGCTGGGCAGTGAAGCCTTACCTACCGTCGATGCAGAACGATGGGAAACATCGAATATAACGTATTCGTGCCATTATCGATAGAAACAACGATTGCGGGAGCTGGGAAGTGAATCCTTACCTACCGTCGATGCAAAACGATTGGAAACACCGAAGAGCACGTATTCGTGCCAATTATCGATAGAAAGAACGATTGCAGGAGCTGGGAAGTGAATCCTTACCCACCGTCGGTGCAAAACGATTGGAAACATCGAATAGCACGTATTCGTGCCAATTATCGATAGAAAGAACGATTGCGGGAGCTGTGAAGTTAATCCTTACCTACCGTCGGTGCAAAACGATTGGAAACGTCGAATATAACGTATTCGTGCCAATTATCGATAGAAAGAAGGATTGCGGGAGCTGGGAAGTGAATCCTTACCTACCGTCGATGCAAAACGATTGGAAACTTCGAATATAACGTATTCGAGCCAATTATCGATAGACAGCACGATTGCGGGAGATGGGAGGTAAATCCTTACCTACGGTCGATGCAAAACGATTGGAAACATCGAATAGCACGTATTCGTGCCAATTATCGATAGAAAGAACGATTGCGGGAGCTGGGAAGTGAATCCTTACGTACCGTCGATGCAAAACGATTGGAAACATCGATTATAACGTATTCGTGCCAATTATCGATAGAAACAACGATTGTGGGAGGTGGGAAGTGAATCCTTACCTATCGTCGATACAAAACGATTGGAAACATCGAATAGAACGTATTCGTGCCAATTATCGATAGAAAGAACGATTGCGGGAGCTGGGAAGTGAATCCTTACCTACCGTCGGTGCAAAATTATTGGAAACGTCGAATATCACGTATTCGTGCCAATTATCGATAGAAGGAACGATGCGGGAGCTGGGAAGTGAATCCTTACGTACCGTCGATGCAAAACGATTGGAAACATCGATTATAACGTATTCGTGCCAATTATCGATAGAAACAACGATTGCGGGAGCTGGGAAGTGAATCCTTACCTTCCATCGATGCAAAACGATTGGAACGTTCGATTATAACGTATTCGTGCCAATTATCGATAGAAACAACGATTGCGGGAGCTGGGAAGTGAATCCTTACCTCCCATCGATGCAGATCGATTGGAAACATCGACTATCACTTATTCGTGCCAATTATCGATAGAAAGAACGATTGCGGGAGCTGGGAAGTGAATCCTTACCTACCGTCGATGCAAAACGATTGGAAACATAGAATAGCACGTATTCGTGCCAATTATCGATAGAAAAAACGATTGCGGGAGCTGGGAAGTGAATCCTTACCTCCCGTCGATGCAGAACGTTTGGAAACATCGAATATAGCTTAGTCGAGCCAATTATCGATAGAAAGAACGATTGCGGGAGCTGGGAAGTTAATCCTTACCTACCGTCGGTGCAAAACGATTGAAAACGTCGAATATAACGTATTCGTGCCAATTATCGATAGAAAGAACGATTGCGGGAGCTGGGAAGTGAATCGTTACCTACCGTCGATGCAAAACGATTGGAAACATCGATTATAACGTATTCGTGCCAATTATCGATAGAAAGAAGGATTGCGGGAGCTGGGAAGTGAAGCCTTACCTACCGTCGATGCAGAACGATGGGAAACATCGAATAGCACGTACTCGTGCCAATTACCGACAGAAAGAACGATTGCGTGGGCTGGGCAGTTAAGCCTTACCTACCGTCGATGCAGAACGATGGGAAACATCGAATAGCACGTATTCGTGCCAATTATCCATAGAAAGAACAATTGCGGGAGCTGGGAAGTGAATCCTTACCTCCCGTCGATGCAGAACGATTGGAAACATCGAATATAACGTATTCGAGCCAATTATCGATAGACAGAACGATTGCGGGAGATGGGAGGTGAATCCTTACCTACGGTCGATGCAAAACGATTGGAAACATCGAATAGCACGTATTCGTGCCAATTATCGATAGAAAGAACGATTGCGGGAGCTGGGAAGTTAATCCTTCCCTACCGTCGGTGCAAAACGATTGGAAACATCGAATAGCACGTATGCGTGCCAATTATCGATAGAAAGAACAATTGCGGGAGCTGGGAAGTGAATCCTTACCTCCCGTCGATGCAGAACGATTGGAAACTTCGAATATAACGTATTCGAGCCAATTATCGATAGACAGCACGATTGCGGGAGATGGGAGGTAAATCCTTACCTACGGTCGATGCAAAACGATTGGAAACATCGAATAGCACGTATTCGTGCCAATTATCGATAGAAAGAACGATTGCGGGAGCTGGGAAGTGAATACTTACGTACCGTCGATGCAAAACGATTGGAAACATCGATTATAACGTATTCGTGCCAATTATCGATAGAAAGAACGATTGCGGGAGCTGTGAAGTTAATCCTTACCTACCGTCGCTGCAAAACGATTGGAAACGTCGAATATAACGTATTCGTGCCAATTATCGATAGAAAGAAGGATTGCGGGAGCTGGGAAGTGAATCCTTACCTACCGTCGATGCAAAACGATTGGAAACATAGAATAGCACGTATTCGTGCCAATTATCGATAGAAAAAACGATTGCGGGAGCTGGGAAGTGAATCCTTACCTCCCGTCGATGCAGAACGTTTGGAAACATCGAATATAGCTTAGTCGAGCCAATTATCGATAGAAAGAACGAGTGCGGGAGCTGGGAAGTTAATCCTTACCTACCGTCGGTGCAAAACGATTGAAAACGTCGAATATAACGTATTCGTGCCAATTATCGATAGAAAGAACGATTGCGGGAGCTGGGAAGTGAATCGTTACCTACCGTCGATGCAAAACGATTGGAAACTTCGAATATAACGTATTCGAGCCAATTATCGATAGACAGCACGATTGCGGGAGATGGGAGGTAAATCCTTACCTACGGTCGATGCAAAACGATTGGAAACATCGATTATAACGTATTCGTGCCAATTATCGATAGAAACAACGATTGCGGGAGCTGGGAAGTAAATCCTTACCTACCGTCGATGCAAAACGATTGGAAACTTCGAATAGCACGTAATCGTGCCAATTATCGATAGAAAGAACGATTGCGGGAGCTGGGGAGTGAATCCTTACCTACCGTCGGTGCAAAACGATTGGAAACGTCGAATATAACGTACTCGTGCCAATTATCGATAGAATGAACGATTGCGTGAGCTGGGAAGTGAATCCTTACCTTCCGTCGATGCAAAACGATTGGAACGTTCGATTATAACGTATTCGTGCCAATTATCGATATAAACAACGATTGCGGGAGCTGGGAAGTGAATCCTTACCTCCCGTCGATGCAGATCGATTGGAAACATCGAATATCACGTATTCGTGCCAATTATCGATAGAAACAACGATTGCGGGAGCTGGGAAGTGAATCCTTACCTACCGTCGATGCAAAACGATTGGAAACATCGAAGAGCACGTATTCGTGCCAATTATCGATAGAAAGAACGATTGCAGGAGCTGGGAAGTGAATCCTTACCCACCGTCGGTGCAAAACGATTGGAAACATCGAATAGCACGTATTCGTGCCAATTATCGATATAAAGAACGATTGCGGGAGCTGTGAAGTTAATCCTTACCTACCGTCGGTGCAAAACGATTGGAAACATCGATTATAACGTATTCGTGCCAATTATCGATAGAAAGAAGGATTGCGGGAGCTGGGAAGCGAAGCCTTACCTACCGTCGATGCAGAACGATGGGAAACATCGAATAGCACGTACTCGTGCCAATTACCGACAGAAAGAACGATTGCGTGGGCTGGGCAGTGAAGCCTTACCTACCGTCGATGCAGAACGATGGGAAACATCGAATATAACGTATTCGTGCCAATTATCGATAGAAACAACGATTGCGGGAGCTGGGAAGTGAATCCTTACCTATCGTCGATGCAAAACGATTGGAAACATCGAATAGAACGTATTCGTGCCAATTATCGATAGAAAGAACGATTGCGGGAGCTGGGAAGTGAATCCTTACCTACCGTCGGTGCAAAACGATTGGAAACGTCGAATATAACGTATTCGTGCCAATTATCGATCGAAAGAAGGATTGCGGGAGCTGGGAAGTGAATCCTTACCTACCGTCGATGCAAAACGATTGGCAACATAGAATAGCACGTATTCGTGCCAATTATCGATAGAAAAAACGATTGCGGGAGCTGGGAAGTGAATCCTTACCTCCCGTCGATGCAGAACGTTTGGAAACACCGAATATAGCTTAGTCGAGCCAATTATCGATAGAAAGAACGATTGCGGGAGCTGGGAAGTGAATCGTTACCTACCGTCGATGCAAAACGATTGGAAACATCGATTATAACGTATTCGTGCCAATTATCGATAGCAAGAAGGATTGCGGGAGCTGGGAAGTGAAGCCTTACCTACCGTCGATGCAGAACGATGGGAAACATCGAATAGCACGTACTCGTGCCAATTACCGACAGAAAGAACGATTGCGTGGGCTGGGCAGTGAAGCCTTACCTACCGTCGATGCAGAACGATGGGAAACATCGAATAGCACGTATTCGTGCCAATTATCCATAGAAGGAACAATTGCGGGAGCTGGGAAGTGAATCCTTACCTACCGTCGATGCAAAACGATTGGAAACATCGAATAGCACGTAATCGTGCCAATTATCGATAGAAAGAACGATTGCGGGAGCTGGGGAGTGAATCCTTACCTACCGTCGGTGCAAAACGATTGGAAACGTCGAATATAACGTACTCGTGCCAATTATCGATAGAATGAACGATTGCGTGAGCTGGGAAGTGAATCCTTACCTTCCGTCGATGCAAAACGATTGGAACGTTCGATTATAACGTATTCGTGCCAATTATCGATAGAAACAACGATTGCGGGAGCTGGGAAGTGAATCCTTACCTACCGTCGGTGGAAAACGATTGGAAACATCGAATAGCACGTATTCGTGCCAATTATCGATAGAAAGAAAGATTGCGGAAGCTGGGAAGTTAATCCTTACCTACCGTCGGTGCAAAACGATTGGAAACGTCGAATATCACGTATTCGTGCCAATTATCGATAGAAAGAACGACTGCGGGAGCTGGGAAGTGAAACCTTACCTACCGTCGACGCAAAACGATTGGAAACATCGATTATAACGTATTCGTGCCATTATCGATAGAAACAACGATTGCGGGAGCTGGGAAGTGAATCCTTACCTACCGTCGATGCAAAACGATTGGAAACACCGAAGAGCACGTATTCGTGCCAATTATCGATAGAAAGAACGATTGCAGGAGCTGGGAAGTGAATCCTTACCCACCGTCGGTGCAAAACGATTGGAAACATCGAATAGCACGTATTCGTGCCAATTATCGATAGAAAGAACGATTGCGGGAGCTGTGAAGTTAATCCTTACCTACCGTCGGTGCAAAACGATTGGAAACGTCGAATATAACGTATTCGTGCCAATTATCGATAGAAAGAAGGATTGCGGGAGCTGGGAAGTGAATCCTTACCTACCGTCGATGCAAAACGATTGGAAACTTCGAATATAACGTATTCGAGCCAATTATCGATAGACAGCACGATTGCGGGAGATGGGAGGTAAATCCTTACCTACGGTCGATGCAAAACGATTGGAAACATCGAATAGCACGTATTCGTGCCAATTATCGATAGAAAGAACGATTGCGGGAGCTGGGAAGTGAATCCTTACGTACCGTCGATGCAAAACGATTGGAAACATCGATTATAACGTATTCGTGCCAATTATCGATAGAAACAACGATTGTGGGAGGTGGGAAGTGAATCCTTACCTATCGTCGATACAAAACGATTGGAAACATCGAATAGAACGTATTCGTGCCAATTATCGATAGAAAGAACGATTGCGGGAGCTGGGAAGTGAATCCTTACCTACCGTCGGTGCAAAATTATTGGAAACGTCGAATATCACGTATTCGTGCCAATTATCGATAGAAGGAACGATGCGGGAGCTGGGAAGTGAATCCTTACGTACCGTCGATGCAAAACGATTGGAAACATCGATTATAACGTATTCGTGCCAATTATCGATAGAAACAACGATTGCGGGAGCTGGGAAGTGAATTCTTACCTTCCGTCGATGCAAAACGATTGGAACGTTCGATTATAACGTATTCGTGCCAATTATCGATAGAAACAACGATTGCGGGAGCTGGGAAGTGAATCCTTACCTCCCATCGATGCAGATCGATTGGAAACATCGACTATCACTTATTCGTGCCAATTATCGATAGAAAGAACGATTGCGGGAGCTGGGAAGTGAATCCTTACCTACCGTCGATGCAAAACGATTGGAAACATAGAATAGCACGTATTCGTGCCAATTATCGATAGAAAAAACGATTGCGGGAGCTGGGAAGTGAATCCTTACCTCCCGTCGATGCAGAACGTTTGGAAACATCGAATATAGCTTAGTCGAGCCAATTATCGATAGAAAGAACGTTTGCGGGAGCTGGGAAGTTAATCCTTACCTACCGTCGGTGCAAAACGATTGAAAACGTCGAATATAACGTATTCGTGCCAATTATCGATAGAAAGAACGATTGCGGGAGCTGGGAAGTGAATCGTTACCTACCGTCGATGCAAAACGATTGGAAACATCGATTATAACGTATTCGTGCCAATTATCGATAGAAAGAAGGATTGCGGGAGCTGGGAAGTGAAGCCTTACCTACCGTCGATGCAGAACGATGGGAAACATCGAATAGCACGTACTCGTGCCAATTACCGACAGAAAGAACGATTGCGTGGGCTGGGCAGTTAAGCCTTACCTACCGTCGATGCAGAACGATGGGAAACATCGAATAGCACGTATTCGTGCCAATTATCCATAGAAAGAACAATTGCGGGAGCTGGGAAGTGAATCCTTACCTCCCGTCGATGCAGAACGATTGGAAACATCGAATATAACGTATTCGAGCCAATTATCGATAGACAGAACGATTGCGGGAGATGGGAGGTGAATCCTTACCTACGGTCGATGCAAAACGATTGGAAACATCGAATAGCACGTATTCGTGCCAATTATCGATAGAAAGAACGATTGCGGGAGCTGGGAAGTTAATCCTTCCCTAACGTCGGTGCAAAACAATTGGAAACATCGAATAGCACGTATGCGTGCCAATTATCGATAGAAAGAACAATTGCGGGAGCTGGGAAGTGAATCCTTACCTCCCGTCGATGCAGAACGATTGGAAACTTCGAATATAACGTATTCGAGCCAATTATCGATAGACAGCACGATTGCGGGAGATGGGAGGTAAATCCTTACCTACGGTCGATGCAAAACGATTGGAAACATCGAATAGCACGTATTCGTGCCAATTATCGATAGAAAGAACGATTGCGGGAGCTGGGAAGTGAATACTTACGTACCGTCGATGCAAAACGATTGGAAACATCGATTATAACGTATTCGTGCCAATTATCGATAGAAACAACGATTGCGGGAGCTGGGAAGTGAATCCTTACCTATCGTTGATGCAGAACGATTGGAAACTTCGAATATAACGTATTCGAGCCAATTATCGATAGACAGCACGATTGCGGGAGATGGGAGGTAAATCCTTACCTACGGTCGATGCAAAACGATTGGAAACATCGAATAGCACGTATTCGTGCCAATTATCGATAGAAAGAACGATTGCGGGAGCTGGGAAGTGAATCCTTACCTATCGTCGATGCAAAACGATTGGAAACATCGAATAGAACGTATTCGTGCCAATTATCGATAGAAAGAACGATTGCGGGAGCTGGGAAGTGAATCCTTACCTACCGTCGGTGCAAAATTATTGGAAACGTCGAATATCACGTATTCGTGCCAATTATCGATAGAAACAACGATTGCGGGAGCTGGGAAGTGAATCCTTACCTACCGTCGATGCAAAACGATTGGAAACATCGAAGAGCACGTATTCGTGCCAATTATCGATAGAAAGAACGATTGCAGGAGCTGGGAAGTGAATCCTTACCCACCGTCGGTGCAAAACGATTGGAAACATCGAATAGCACGTATTCGTGCCAATTATCGATAGAAAGAACGATTGCAGGAGCTGTGAAGTTAATCCTTACCTACCGTCGGTGCAAAACGATTGGAAACTTCGAATATAACGTATTCGAGCCAATTATCGATATAAACAACGATTGCGGGAGCTGGGAAGTGAATCCTTACCTTCCGTCGATGCAAAACGATTGGAACGTTCGATTATAACGTATTCGTGCCAATTATCGATATAAACAACGATTGCGGGAGCTGGGAAGTGAATCCTTACCTCCCGTCGATGCAGATCGATTGGAAACATCGAATATCACGTATTCGTGCCAATTATCGATAGAAACAACGATTGCGGGAGCTGGGAAGTGAATCCTTACCTACCGTCGATGCAAAACGATTGGAAACATCGAAGAGCACGTATTCGTGCCAATTATCGATAGAAAGAACGATTGCAGGAGCTGGGAAGTGAATCCTTACCCACCGTCGGTGCAAAACGATTGGAAACATCGAATAGCACGTATTCGTGCCAATTATCGATATAAAGAACGATTGCGGGAGCTGTGAAGTTAATCCTTACCTACCGTCGGTGCAAAACGATTGGAAACATCGATTATAACGTATTCGTGCCAATTATCGATAGAAAGAAGGATTGCGGGAGCTGGGAAGCGAAGCCTTACCTACCGTCGATGCAGAACGATGGGAAACATCGAATAGCACGTACTCGTGCCAATTACCGACAGAAAGAACGATTGCGTGGGCTGGGCAGTGAAGCCTTACCTACCGTCGATGCAGAACGATGGGAAACATCGAATATAACGTATTCGTGCCATTATCGATAGAAACAACGATTGCGGGAGCTGGGAAGTGAATCCTTACCTACCGTCGATGCAAAACGATTGGAAACACCGAAGAGCACGTATTCGTGCCAATTATCGATAGAAAGAACGATTGCAGGAGCTGGGAAGTGAATCCTTACCCACCGTCGGTGCAAAACGATTGGAAACATCGAATAGCACGTATTCGTGCCAATTATCGATAGAAAGAACGATTGCGGGAGCTGTGAAGTTAATCCTTACCTACCGTCGGTGCAAAACGATTGGAAACGTCGAATATAACGTATTCGTGCCAATTATCGATAGAAAGAAGGATTGCGGGAGCTGGGAAGTGAATCCTTACCTACCGTCGATGCAAAACGATTGGAAACTTCGAATATAACGTATTCGAGCCAATTATCGATAGACAGCACGATTGCGGGAGATGGGAGGTAAATCCTTACCTACGGTCGATGCAAAACGATTGGAAACATCGAATAGCACGTATTCGTGCCAATTATCGATAGAAAGAACGATTGCGGGAGCTGGGAAGTGAATCCTTACGTACCGTCGATGCAAAACGATTGGAAACATCGATTATAACGTATTCGTGCCAATTATCGATAGAAACAACGATTGTGGGAGGTGGGAAGTGAATCCTTACCTATCGTCGATACAAAACGATTGGAAACATCGAATAGAACGTATTCGTGCCAATTATCGATAGAAAGAACGATTGCGGGAGCTGGGAAGTGAATCCTTACCTACCGTCGGTGCAAAATTATTGGAAACGTCGAATATCACGTATTCGTGCCAATTATCGATAGAAGGAACGATGCGGGAGCTGGGAAGTGAATCCTTACGTACCGTCGATGCAAAACGATTGGAAACATCGATTATAACGTATTCGTGCCAATTATCGATAGAAACAACGATTGCGGGAGCTGGGAAGTGAATCCTTACCTTCCATCGATGCAAAACGATTGGAACGTTCGATTATAACGTATTCGTGCCAATTATCGATAGAAACAACGATTGCGGGAGCTGGGAAGTGAATCCTTACCTCCCATCGATGCAGATCGATTGGAAACATCGACTATCACTTATTCGTGCCAATTATCGATAGAAAGAACGATTGCGGGAGCTGGGAAGTGAATCCTTACCTACCGTCGATGCAAAACGATTGGAAACATAGAATAGCACGTATTCGTGCCAATTATCGATAGAAAAAACGATTGCGGGAGCTGGGAAGTGAATCCTTACCTCCCGTCGATGCAGAACGTTTGGAAACATCGAATATAGCTTAGTCGAGCCAATTATCGATAGAAAGAACGATTGCGGGAGCTGGGAAGTTAATCCTTACCTACCGTCGGTGCAAAACGATTGAAAACGTCGAATATAACGTATTCGTGCCAATTATCGATAGAAAGAACGATTGCGGGAGCTGGGAAGTGAATCGTTACCTACCGTCGATGCAAAACGATTGGAAACATCGATTATAACGTATTCGTGCCAATTATCGATAGAAAGAAGGATTGCGGGAGCTGGGAAGTGAAGCCTTACCTACCGTCGATGCAGAACGATGGGAAACATCGAATAGCACGTACTCGTGCCAATTACCGACAGAAAGAACGATTGCGTGGGCTGGGCAGTTAAGCCTTACCTACCGTCGATGCAGAACGATGGGAAACATCGAATAGCACGTATTCGTGCCAATTATCCATAGAAAGAACAATTGCGGGAGCTGGGAAGTGAATCCTTACCTCCCGTCGATGCAGAACGATTGGAAACATCGAATATAACGTATTCGAGCCAATTATCGATAGACAGAACGATTGCGGGAGATGGGAGGTGAATCCTTACCTACGGTCGATGCAAAACGATTGGAAACATCGAATAGCACGTATTCGTGCCAATTATCGATAGAAAGAACGATTGCGGGAGCTGGGAAGTTAATCCTTCCCTACCGTCGGTGCAAAACGATTGGAAACATCGAATAGCACGTATGCGTGCCAATTATCGATAGAAAGAACAATTGCGGGAGCTGGGAAGTGAATCCTTACCTCCCGTCGATGCAGAACGATTGGAAACTTCGAATATAACGTATTCGAGCCAATTATCGATAGACAGCACGATTGCGGGAGATGGGAGGTAAATCCTTACCTACGGTCGATGCAAAACGATTGGAAACATCGAATAGCACGTATTCGTGCCAATTATCGATAGAAAGAACGATTGCGGGAGCTGGGAAGTGAATACTTACGTACCGTCGATGCAAAACGATTGGAAACATCGATTATAACGTATTCGTGCCAATTATCGATAGAAACAACGATTGCGGGAGCTGGGAAGTGAATCCTTACCTATCGTTGATGCAGAACGATTGGAAACTTCGAATATAACGTATTCGAGCCAATTATCGATAGACAGCACGATTGCGGGAGATGGGAGGTAAATCCTTACCTACGGTCGATGCAAAACGATTGGAAACATCGAATAGCACGTATTCGTGCCAATTATCGATAGAAAGAACGATTGCGGGAGCTGGGAAGTGAATCCTTACCTATCGTCGATGCAAAACGATTGGAAACATCGAATAGCACGTATTCGTGCCAATTATCGATAGAAAGAACGATTGCAGGAGCTGTGAAGTTAATCCTTACCTACCGTCGGTGCAAAACGATTGGAAACGTCGAATATAACGTATTCGTTCCAATTATCGATCGAAAGAAGGATTGCGGGAGCTGGGAAGTGAATCCTTACCTACCGTCGATGCAAAACGATTGGCAACATAGAATAGCACGTATTCATGCCAATTATCGATAGAAAAAACGATTGCGGGAGCTGGGAAGTGAATCCTTACCTCCCGTCGATGCAGAACGATTGGAAACTTCGAATATAACGTATTCGTGCCAATTATCGATAGAAAGAACGATTGCGGGAGCTGGGAAGTGAATCCTTACCTACCGTCGGTGCAAAATTATTGGAAACGTCGAATATCACGTATTCGTGCCAATTATCGATAGAAACAACGATTGCGGGAGCTGGGAAGTGAATCCTTACCTACCGTCGATGCAAAACGATTGGAAACATCGAAGAGCACGTATTCGTGCCAATTATCGATAGAAAGAACGATTGCAGGAGCTGGGAAGTGAATCCTTACCCACCGTCGGTGCAAAACGATTGGAAACATCGAATAGCACGTATTCATGCCAATTATCGATAGAAAAAACGATTGCGGGAGCTGGGAAGTGAATCCTTACCTCCCGTCGATGCAGAACGATTGGAAACTTCGAATATAACGTATTCGAGCCAATTATCGATAGACAGCACGATTGCGGGAGATGGGAGGTAAATCCTTACCTATGGTCGATGCAAAACGATTGGAAACATCGAATAGCACGTATTCGTGCCAATTATCGATAGAAAGAACGATTGCGGGAGCTGGGAAGTGAATCCTTACGTACCGTCGATGCAAAACGATTGGAAACATCGATTATAACGTATTCGTGCCAATTATCGATAGAAACAACGATTGCGGGAGCTGGGAAGTGAATCCTTACCTATCGTCGATACAAAACGATTGGAAACATCGAATAGAACGTATACGTGCCAATTATCGATAGAAAGAACGATTGCGGGAGCTGGGAAGTGAATCCTTACCTACCGTCGGTGCAAAACGATTGGAAACATCGAATAGCACGTATTCGTGCCAATTATCGATAGAAAGAACGATTGCAGGAGCTGTGAAGTTAATCCTTACCTACCGTCGGTGCAAAACGATTGGAAACGTCGAATATAACGTATTCGTTCCAATTATCGATCGAAAGAAGGATTGCGGGAGCTGGGAAGTGAATCCTTACCTACCGTCGATGCAAAACGATTGGCAACATAGAATAGCACGTATTCATGCCAATTATCGATAGAAAAAACGATTGCGGGAGCTGGGAAGTGAATCCTTACCTCCCGTCGATGCAGAACGATTGGAAACTTCGAATATAACGTATTCGAGCCAATTATCGATAGACAGCACGATTGCGGGAGATGGGAGGTAAATCCTTACCTATGGTCGATGCAAAACGATTGGAAACATCGAATAGCACGTATTCGTGCCAATTATCGATAGAAAGAACGATTGCGGGAGCTGGGAAGTGAATCCTTACGTACCGTCGATGCAAAACGATTGGAAACATCGATTATAACGTATTCGTGCCAATTATCGATAGAAACAACGATTGCGGGAGCTGGGAAGTGAATCCTTACCTATCGTCGATACAAAACGATTGGAAACATCGAATAGAACGTATACGTGCCAATTATCGATAGAAAGAACGATTGCGGGAGCTGGGAAGTGAATCCTTACCTACCGTCGGTGCAAAATTATTGGAAACGTCGAATATCACGTATTCGTGCCAATTATCGATAGAAGGAACTATGCGGGAGCTGGGAAGTGAATCCTTACGTACCGTCGATGCAAAACGATTGGAAACATCGATTATAACGTATTCGTGCCAATTATCGATAGAAACAACGATTGCGGGAGCTGGGAAGTGAATCCTTACCTATCGTCGATGCAGAACGATTGGAAACTTCGAATATAACGTATTCGAGCCAATTATCGATAGACAGCACGATTGCGGGAGATGGGAGGTAAATCCTTACCTACGGCCGATGCAAAACGATTGGAAACATCGAATAGCACGTATTCGTGCCAATTATCGATAGAAAGAACGATTGCGGGAGCTGGGAAGTGAATCCTTACGTACCGTCGATGCAAAACGATTGGAAACATCGATTATAACGTATTCGTGCCAATTATCGATAGAAACAACGATTGCGGGAGCTGGGAAGTGAATCCTTACCTATCGTCGATACAAAACGATTGGAAACATCGAATAGAACGTATACGTGCCAATTATCGATAGAAAGAACGATTGCGGGAGCTGGGAAGTGAATCCTTACCTACCGTCGGTGCAAAATTATTGGAAACGTCGAATATCACGTATTTGTGCCAATTATCGATAGAAGGAACGATGCGGGAGCTGGGAAGTGAATCCTTACGTACCGTCGATGCAAAACGATTGGAAACATCGATTATAACGTATTCGTGCCAATTATCGATAGAAACAACGATTGCGGGAGCTGGGAAGTGAATCCTTACCTATCGTCGATGCAGAACGATTGGAAACTTCGAATATAACGTATTCGAGCCAATTATCGATAGACAGCACGATTGCGGGAGATGGGAGGTAAATCCTTACCTACGGCCGATGCAAAACGATTGGAAACATCGAATAGCACGTATTCGTGCCAATTATCGATAGAAAGAACGATTGCGGGAGCTGGGAAGTGAATCCTTACGTACCGTCGATGCAAAACGATTGCAAACATCGATTATAACATATTCGTGCCAATTATCGATAGAAACAACGATTGCGGGAGCTGGGAAGTGAATCCTTTCCTACCGTCGGTGCAAAACGATTGGAAACATCGAATAGCACGTATTCGTGCCAATTATCGATAGAAAGAACGATTGCAGGAGCTGTGAAGTTAATCCTTACCTACCGTCGGTGCAAAACGATTGGAAACGTCGAATATAACGTATTCGTTCCAATTATCGATCGAAAGAAGGATTGCGGGAGCTGGGAAGTGAATCCTTACCTACCGTCGATGCAAAACGATTGGCAACATAGAATAGCACGTATTCATGCCAATTATCGATAGAAAAAACGATTGCGGGAGCTGGGAAGTGAATCCTTACCTCCCGTCGATGCAGAACGATTGGAAACTTCGAATATAACGTATTCGAGCCAATTATCGATAGACAGCACGATTGCGGGAGATGGGAGGTAAATCCTTACCTATGGTCGATGCAAAACGATTGGAAACATCGAATAGCACGTATTCGTGCCAATTATCGATAGAAAGAACGATTGCGGGAGCTGGGAAGTGAATCCTTACGTACCGTCGATGCAAAACGATTGGAAACATCGATTATAACGTATTCGTGCCAATTATCGATAGAAACAACGATTGCGGGAGCTGGGAAGTGAATCCTTACCTATCGTCGATACAAAACGATTGGAAACATCGAATAGAACGTATACGTGCCAATTATCGATAGAAAGAACGATTGCGGGAGCTGGGAAGTGAATCCTTACCTACCGTCGGTGCAAAACGATTGGAAACATCGAATAGCACGTATTCGTGCCAATTATCGATAGAAAGAACGATTGCAGGAGCTGTGAAGTTAATCCTTACCTACCGTCGGTGCAAAACGATTGGAAACGTCGAATATAACGTATTCGTTCCAATTATCGATCGAAAGAAGGATTGCGGGAGCTGGGAAGTGAATCCTTACCTACCGTCGATGCAAAACGATTGGCAACATAGAATAGCACGTATTCATGCCAATTATCGATAGAAAAAACGATTGCGGGAGCTGGGAAGTGAATCCTTACCTCCCGTCGATGCAGAACGATTGGAAACTTCGAATATAACGTATTCGAGCCAATTATCGATAGACAGCACGATTGCGGGAGATGGGAGGTAAATCCTTACCTATGGTCGATGCAAAACGATTGGAAACATCGAATAGCACGTATTCGTGCCAATTATCGATAGAAAGAACGATTGCGGGAGCTGGGAAGTGAATCCTTACGTACCGTCGATGCAAAACGATTGGAAACATCGATTATAACGTATTCGTGCCAATTATCGATAGAAACAACGATTGCGGGAGCTGGGAAGTGAATCCTTACCTATCGTCGATACAAAACGATTGGAAACATCGAATAGAACGTATACGTGCCAATTATCGATAGAAAGAACGATTGCGGGAGCTGGGAAGTGAATCCTTACCTACCGTCGGTGCAAAATTATTGGAAACGTCGAATATCACGTATTCGTGCCAATTATCGATAGAAGGAACGATGCGGGAGCTGGGAAGTGAATCCTTACGTACCGTCGATGCAAAACGATTGGAAACATCGATTATAACGTATTCGTGCCAATTATCGATAGAAACAACGATTGCGGGAGCTGGGAAGTGAATCCTTACCTATCGTCGATGCAGAACGATTGGAAACTTCGAATATAACGTATTCGAGCCAATTATCGATAGACAGCACGATTGCGGGAGATGGGAGGTAAATCCTTACCTACGGCCGATGCAAAACGATTGGAAACATCGAATAGCACGTATTCGTGCCAATTATCGATAGAAAGAACGATTGCGGGAGCTGGGAAGTGAATCCTTACGTACCGTCGATGCAAAACGATTGGAAACATCGATTATAACGTATTCGTGCCAATTATCGATAGAAACAACGATTGCGGGAGCTGGGAAGTGAATCCTTACCTATCGTCGATACAAAACGATTGGAAACATCGAATAGAACGTATACGTGCCAATTATCGATAGAAAGAACGATTGCGGGAGCTGGGAAGTGAATCCTTACCTACCGTCGGTGCAAAATTATTGGAAACGTCGAATATCACGTATTTGTGCCAATTATCGATAGAAGGAACGATGCGGGAGCTGGGAAGTGAATCCTTACGTACCGTCGATGCAAAACGATTGGAAACATCGATTATAACGTATTCGTGCCAATTATCGATAGAAACAACGATTGCGGGAGCTGGGAAGTGAATCCTTACCTATCGTCGATGCAGAACGATTGGAAACTTCGAATATAACGTATTCGAGCCAATTATCGATAGACAGCACGATTGCGGGAGATGGGAGGTAAATCCTTACCTACGGCCGATGCAAAACGATTGGAAACATCGAATAGCACGTATTCGTGCCAATTATCGATAGAAAGAACGATTGCGGGAGCTGGGAAGTGAATCCTTACGTACCGTCGATGCAAAACGATTGCAAACATCGATTATAACATATTCGTGCCAATTATCGATAGAAACAACGATTGCGGGAGCTGGGAAGTGAATCCTTTCCTACCGTCGGTGCAAAATTATTGGAAACGTCGAATATCACGTATTCGTGCCAATTATCGATAGAAAGAACGACTGCGGGAGCTGGGAAGTGAAACCTTACCTACCGTCGACGCAAAACGATTGGAAACATCGATTATAACGTATTCGTGCCAATTATCGATAGAAACAACGATTGCGGGAGCTGGGAAGTGAATCCTTACCTACCGTCGATGCAAAACGATTGGAAACATCGAAGAGCACGTATTCGTGCCAATTATCGATAGAAAGAACGATTGCAGGAGCTGGGAAGTGAATCCTTACCCACCGTCGGTGCAAAACGATTGGAAACATCGAATAGCACGTATTCGTGCCAATTATCGATAGAAAGAACGATTGCGGGAGCTGGGAAGTGAATCCTTACGTACCGTCGATGCAAAACGATTGGAAACATCGATTATAACGTATTCGTGCCAATTATCGATAGAAACAACGATTGCGGGAGCTGGGAAGTGAATCCTTACCTTCCGTCGATGCAAAACGATTGGAACGTTCGATTATAACGTATTCGTGCCAATTATCGATAGAAACAACGATTGCGGGAGCTGGGAAGTGAATCCTTACCTCCCATCGATGCAGATCGATTGGAAACATCGACTATCACTTATTCGTGCCAATTTTCGATAGAAAGAACGATTGCGGGAGCTGGGAAGTGAATCCTTACCTACCGTCGATGCAAAACGATTGGAAACATAGAATAGCACGCATTCGTGCCAATTATCGATAGAAACAACGATTGCGGGAGCTGGGAAGTGAATCCTTACCTCCCGTCGATGCAGAACGTTTGGAAACATCGAATATAGCTTAGTCGAGCCAATTATCGATAGAAAGAACGATTGCGGGAGCTGGGAAGTTAATCCTTACCTATCGTCGGTGCAAAACGATTGAAAACGTCGAATATAACGTATTCGTGCCAATTATCGATAGAAAGAACGATTGCGGGAGCTGGGAAGTGAATCGTTACCTACCGTCGATGCAAAACGATTGGAAACATCGATTATAACGTATTCGTGCCAATTATCGATAGAAAGAAGGATTGCGGGAGCTGGGAAGTGAAGCCTTACCTACCGTCGATGCAGAACGATGGGAAACATCGAATAGCACGTACTCGTGCCAATTACCGACAGAAAGGACGATTGCGTGGGCTGGGCAGTGAAGCCTTACCTACCGTCGATGCAGAACGATGGGAAACATCGAATAGCACGTATTCGTGCCAATTATCCATAGAAAGAACAATTGCGGGAGCTGGGAAGTGAATCCTTACCTCCCGTCGATGCAGAACGATTGGAAACATCGAATATAACGTATTCGAGCCAATTATCGATAGACAGAACGATTGCGGGAGATGGGAGGTGAATCCTTACCTACGGTCGATGCAAAACGATTGGAAACATCGAATAGCACGTATTCGTGCCAATTATCGATAGAAAGAACGATTGCGGGAGCTGGGAAGTTAATCCTTCCCTACCGTCGGTGCAAAACGATTGGAAACATCGAATAGCACGTATTCGTGCCAATTATCGATAGAAAGAACAATTGCGGGAGCTGGGAAGTGAATCCTTACCTCCCGTCGATGCAGAACGATTGGAAACTTCGAATATAACGTATTCGAGCCAATTATCGATAGACAGCACGATTGCGGGAGATGGGAGGTAAATCCATACCTACGGTCGATGCAAAACGATTGGAAACATCGAATAGCACGTATTCGTGCCAATTATCGATAGAAAGAACGATTGCGGGAGCTGGGAAGTGAATACTTACGTACCGTCGATGCAAAACGATTGGAAACATCGATTATAACGTATTCGTGCCAATTATCGATAGAAACAACGATTGCGGGAGCTGGGAAGTGAATCCTTACCTATCGTCGATGCAGAACGATTGGAAACTTCGAATATAACGTATTCGAGCCAATTATCGATAGACAGCACGATTGCGGGAGATGGGAGGTAAATCCTTACCTACGGTCGATGCAAAACGATTGGAAACATCGAATAGCACGTATTCGTGCCAATTATCGATAGAAAGAACGATTGCGGGAGCTGGGAAGTGAATCCTTACGTACCGTCGATGCAAAACGATTGGAAACATCGATTATAACGTATTCGTCCCAATTATCGATAGAAACAACGATTGCGGGAGCTGGGAAGTGAATCCTTACCTATCGTCGATGCAAAACGATTGGAAACATCGAATAGAACGTATTCGTGCCAATTATCGATAGAAAGAACGATTGCGGGAGCTGGGAAGTGAATCCTTACCTACCGTCGGTGCAAAATTATTGGAAACGTCGAATATCACGTATTCGTGCCAATTATCGATAGAAAGAAGGATTGCGGGAGCTGGGAAGTGAATCCTTACCTACCGTCGATGCAAAACGATTGGCAACATAGAATAGCACGTATTCATGCCAATTATCGATAGAAAAAACGATTGCGGGAGCTGGGAAGTGAATCCTTACCTCCCGTCGATGCAGAACGATTGGAAACATCGAATATAACGTATTCGAGCCAATTATCGATAGACAGCACGATTGCGGGAGATGGGAGGTAAATCCTTACCTACGGTCGATGCAAAACGATTGGAAACATCGAATAGCACGTATTCGTGCCAATTATCGATAGAAGGAACGATGCGGGAGCTGGGAAGTGAATCCTTACGTACCGTCGATGCAAAACGATTGGAAACATCGATTATAACGTATTCGTGCCAATTATCGATAGAAACAACGATTGCGGGAGCTGGGAAGTGAATCCTTACCTATCGTCGATGCAGAACGATTGGAAACTTCGAATATAACGTATTCGAGCCAATTATCGATAGACAGCACGATTGCGGGAGATGGGAGGTAAATCCTTACCTACGGTCGATAAAAAACGATTGGAAACATCGAATAGCACGTATTCGTGCCAATTATCGATAGAAAGAACGATTGCGGGAGCTGGGAAGTGAATCCTTACGTACCGTCGATGCAAAACGATTGGAAACATCGATTATAACGTATTCGTGCCAATTATCGATAGAAACAACGATTGCGGGAGCTGGGAAGTGAATCCTTACCTATCGTCGATGCAAAACGATTGGAAACATCGAATAGAACGTATTCGTGCCAATTATCGATAGAAAGAACGATTGCGGGAGCTGGGAAGTGAATCCTTACCTACCGTCGGTGCAAAACGATTGGAAACGTCGAATATAACGTATTCGTGCCAATTATCGATCGAAAGAAGGATTGCGGGAGCTGGGAAGTGAATCCTTACCTACCGTCGATGCAAAACGATTGGCAGCATAGAATAGCACGTATTCGTGCCAATTATCGATAGAAAAAACGATTGCGGGTGCTGGGAAGTGAATCCTTACCTCCCGTCGATGCAGAACGTTTGGAAACATCGAATATAGCTTAGTCGAGCCAATTATCGATAGAAAGAACGATTGCGGGAGCTGGGAAGTGAATCGTTCCCTACCGTCGATGCAAAACGATTGGAAACATCGATTATAACGTATTCGTGCCAATTATCGATAGAAAGAAGGATTGCGGGAGCTGGGATGTGAAGCCTTACCTACCGTCGATGCAGAACGATTGGAAACATCGAATAGAACGTATTCGTGCCAATTATCGATAGAAAGAACGATTGCGGGAGCTGGGAAGTGAATCCTTACCTACCGTCGGTGCAAAATTATTGGAAACGTCGAATAACACGTATTCGTGCCAATTATCGATAGAAGGAACGATGCGGGAGCTGGGAAGTGAATCCTTACGTACCGTCGATGCAAAACGATTGGAAACATCGATTATAACGTTATCGTGCCAATTATCGATAGAAACAACGATTGCGGGAGCTGGGAAGTGAATCCTTACCTTCCGTCGATGCAAAACGATTGGAACGTTCGATTATAACGTATTCGTGCCAACTATCGATAGAAACAACGATTGCGGGAGCTGGGAAGTGAATCCTTACCTCCCATCGATGCAGATCGATTGGAAACATCGACTATCACTTATTCGTGCCAATTATCGATAGAAAGAACGATTGCGGGAGCTGGGAAGTGAATCCTTACCTACCGTCGATGCAAAACGATTGGAAACATAGAATAGCACGTATTCGTGCCAATTATCGATAGAAACAACGATTGCGGGAGCTGGGAAGTGAATCCTTACCTCCCGTCGATGCAGAACGTTTGGAAACATCGAATATAGCTTAGTCGAGCCAATTATCGATAGAAAGAACGATTGCGGGAGCTGGGAAGTTAATCCTTACCTACCGTCGGTGCAAAACGATTGAAAACGTCGAATATAACGTATTCGTGCCAATTATCGATAGAAAGAACGATTGCGGGAGCTGGGAAGTGAATCGTTACCTACCGTCGATGCAAAACGATTGGAAACATCGATTATAACGTATTCGTGCCAATTATCGATAGAAAGAAGGATTGCGGGAGCTGGGAAGTGAAGCCTTACCTACCGTCGATGCAGAACGATGGGAAACATCGAATAGCACGTACTCGTGCCAATTACCGACAGAAAGAACGATTGCGTGGGCTGGGCAGTGAAGCCTTACCTACCGTCGATGCAGAACGATGGGAAACATCGAATAGCACGTATTCGTGCCAATTATCCATAGAAAGAACAATTGCGGGAGCTGGGAAGTGAATCCTTACCTCCCGTCGATGCAGAACGATTGGAAACATCGAATATAACGTATGCGAGCCAATTATCGATAGACAGCACGATTGCGGGAGATGGGAGGTAAATCCTTACCTACGGTCGATGCAAAACGATTGGAAACATCGAATAGCACGCATTCGTGCCAATTATCGATAGAAAGAACGATTGCGGGAGCTGGAAAGTGAATCCTTACGTACCGTCGATGCAAAACGATTGGAAACATCGAATAGAACGTATTCGTGCCAATTATCGATAGAAAGAACGATTGCGGGAGCTGGGAAGTGAATCCTTACCTACCGTCGGTGCAAAATTATTGGAAACGTCGAATATCACGTATTCGTGCCAATTATCGATAGAAGGAACGATTGCGGGAGCTGGGAAGTTAATCCTTCCCTACCGTCGGTGCAAAACGATTGGAAACATCGAATAGCACGTATTCGTGCCAATTATCGATAGAAAAAACGATTGCGGGTGCTGGGAAGTGAATCCTTACCTCCCGTCGATGCAGAACGTTTGGAAACATCGAATATAGCTTAGTCGAGCCAATTATCGATAGAAAGAACGATTGCGGGAGCTGGGAAGTGAATCGTTCCCTACCGTCGATGCAAAACGATTGGAAACATCGATTATAACGTATTCGTGCCAATTATCGATAGAAAGAAGGATTGCGGGAGCTGGGATGTGAAGCCTTACCTACCGTCGATGCAGAACGATTGGAAACATCGAATAGAACGTATTCGTGCCAATTATCGATAGAAAGAACGATTGCGGGAGCTGGGAAGTGAATCCTTACCTACCGTCGGTGCAAAATTATTGGAAACGTCGAATAACACGTATTCGTGCCAATTATCGATAGAAGGAACGATGCGGGAGCTGGGAAGTGAATCCTTACGTACCGTCGATGCAAAACGATTGGAAACATCGAATTGCACGTATTCGTGCAAATTATCGATAGAAAGAACGATTGCGGGAGCTGGGAAGTGAATGCTTACCTACCGTCGATGCAAAACGATTGGAAACATCGAATTGCACGTATTCGTGCAAATTATCGATAGAAAGAACGATTGCGGGAGTTGGGAAGTGAATGCTTACCTACCGTCGATGCAAAACGTTTGGAAACATCGAATATCACGTATTCGTGCCAATTATCGATAGAAAGAACGATTGCGGGAGCTGGGAAGTGAATCCTTACCTACCGTCGATGCAAAACGATTGGAAACATCGAATAGCACGTATTCGTGCAAATTATCGATAGAAAGAACGATTGCGGGAGCTGGGAAGTGAATGCTTACCTACCGTCGATGCAAAACGATTGGAAACATCGAATTGCACGTATTCGTGCAAATTATCGATAGAAAGAACGATTGCGGGAGCTGGGAAGTGAATACTTACCTACCGTTGATGCAAAACGATTGGAAACATCGAATAGCACGTATTCGTGCAAATTATCGCTGGAAAGAACGATTGCGGGAGCTGGGAAGTGAATCCATACCTACCGTCGATGCAAAACGATTGGAAACATCGAATAGCACGTATTCGTGCAAATTATCCATAGAAAGAACGATTGCGGGAGCTGGGAAGTGAATACTTACCTACCGTTGATGCAAAACGATTGGAAACATCGAATAGCACGTATTCCTGCAAATTATCGATGGAAAGAACGATTGCGGGAGCCGGGAAGTGAATCCTTACCTACCGTTGATGCAAAACGATTGGAAACATCGAACATCACGTATTCGTGCAAATTATCGATAGAAAGAACGATTGCGGGAGCTGGGAAGTGAATCCTTCCTACCGTCGATGCAAAACGATTGGAAACATCGAATTGCACGTATTCGTGCAAATTATCGATAGAAACGACAATTGCGGGAGCAGGGAAGTGAATCCTTACCTACAAATTATCGATAGAAAGAACGATTGCGGGAGCTGGGAAGTGAATCCTTACCTACCGTCGATGCAAAACGATTGGAAACATCGAATAGCACGTATTCGTGCAAATTATCGATAGAAAGGACGATTGCGGGAGCTGGGAAGTGAATCCTTACCTACCGTCGATGCAAAACGATTGGAAACATCGAATAGCACGTATTCGTGCAAATTATCGATAGAAAGAACGATTTCGGGAGCAGGGAAGTGAATCCTTACCTACCGTCGGTGCAAAATTATTGGAAACGTCGAATATCACGTATTCGTGCCAATTATCGATAGAAGGAACGATGCGGGAGCTGGGAAGTGAATCCTTACGTACCGTCGATGCAAAACGATTGGAAACATCGATTATAACGTATTCGTGCCAATTATCGATAGAAACAACGATTGCGGGAGCTGGGAAGTGAATCCTTACCTTCCGTCGATGCAAAACGATTGGAACGTTCGATTATAACGTATTCGTGCCAATTATCGATAGAAACAACGATTGCGGGAGCTGGGAAGTGAATCCTTACCTCCCATCGATGCAGATCGATTGGAAACATCGACTATCACTTATTCGTGCCAATTTTCGATAGAAAGAACGATTGCGGGAGCTGGGAAGTGAATCCTTACCTACCGTCGATGCAAAACGATTGGAAACATAGAATAGCACGTATTCGTGCCAATTATCGATAGAAACAACGATTGCGGGAGCTGGGAAGTGAATCCTTACCTCCCGTCGATGCAGAACGTTTGGAAACATCGAATATAGCTTAGTCGAGCCAATTATCGATAGAAAGAACGATTGCGGGAGCTGGGAAGTTAATCCTTACCTATCGTCGGTGCAAAACGATTGAAAACGTCGAATATAACGTATTCGTGCCAATTATCGATAGAAAGAACGATTGCGGGAGCTGGGAAGTGAATCGTTACCTACCGTCGATGCAAAACGATTGGAAACATCGATTATAACGTATTCGTGCCAATTATCGATAGAAAGAAGGATTGCGGGAGCTGGGAAGTGAAGCCTTACCTACCGTCGATGCAGAACGATGGGAAACATCGAATAGCACGTACTCGTGCCAATTACCGACAGAAAGAACGATTGCGTGGGCTGGGCAGTGAAGCCTTACCTACCGTCGATGCAGAACGATGGGAAACATCGAATAGCACGTATTCGTGCCAATTATCCATAGAAAGAACAATTGCGGGAGCTGGGAAGTGAATCGTTACCTCCCGTCGATGCAGAACGATTGGAAACATCGAATATAACGTATTCGAGCCAATTATCGATAGACAGAACGATTGCGGGAGATGGGAGGTGAATCCTTACCTACGGTCGATGCAAAACGATTGGAAACATCGAATAGCACGTATTCGTGCCAATTATCGATAGAAAGAACGATTGCGGGAGCTGGGAAGTTAATCCTTCCCTACCGTCGGTGCAAAACGATTGGAAACATCGAATAGCACGTATTCGTGCCAATTATCGATAGAAAGAACAATTGCGGGAGCTGGGAAGTGAATCCTTACCTCCCGTCGATGCAGAACGATTGGAAACTTCGAATATAACGTATTCGAGCCAATTATCGATAGACAGCACGATTGCGGGAGATGGGAGGTAAATCCATACCTACGGTCGATGCAAAACGATTGGAAACATCGAATAGCACGTATTCGTGCCAATTATCGATAGAAAGAACGATTGCGGGAGCTGGGAAGTGAATACTTACGTACCGTCGATGCAAAACGATTGGAAACATCGATTATAACGTATTCGTGCCAATTATCGATAGAAACAACGATTGCGGGAGCTGGGAAGTGAATCCTTACCTATCGTCGATGCAGAACGATTGGAAACTTCGAATATAACGTATTCGAGCCAATTATCGATAGACAGCACGATTGCGGGAGATGGGAGGTAAATCCTTACCTACGGTCGATGCAAAACGATTGGAAACATCGAATAGCACGTATTCGTGCCAATTATCGATAGAAAGAACGATTGCGGGAGCTGGGAAGTGAATCCTTACGTACCGTCGATGCAAAACGATTGGAAACATCGATTATAACGTATTCGTCCCAATTATCGATAGAAACAACGATTGCGGGAGCTGGGAAGTGAATCCTTACCTATCGTCGATGCAAAACGATTGGAAACATCGAATAGAACGTATTCGTGCCAATTATCGATAGAAAGAACGATTGCGGGAGCTGGGAAGTGAATCCTTACCTACCGTCGGTGCAAAATTATTGGAAACGTCGAATATCACGTATTCGTGCCAATTATCGATAGAAAGAAGGATTGCGGGAGCTGGGAAGTGAATCCTTACCTACCGTCGATGCAAAACGATTGGCAACATAGAATAGCACGTATTCATGCCAATTATCGATAGAAAAAACGATTGCGGGAGCTGGGAAGTGAATCCTTACCTCCCGTCGATGCAGAACGATTGGAAACATCGAATATAACGTATTCGAGCCAATTATCGATAGACAGCACGATTGCGGGAGATGGGAGGTAAATCCTTACCTACGGTCGATGCAAAACGATTGGAAACATCGAATAGCACGTATTCGTGCCAATTATCGATAGAAGGAACGATGCGGGAGCTGGGAAGTGAATCCTTACGTACCGTCGATGCAAAACGATTGGAAACATCGATTATAACGTATTCGTGCCAATTATCGATAGAAACAACGATTGCGGGAGCTGGGAAGTGAATCCTTACCTATCGTCGATGCAGAACGATTGGAAACTTCGAATATAACGTATTCGAGCCAATTATCGATAGACAGCACGATTGCGGGAGATGGGAGGTAAATCCTTACCTACGGTCGATAAAAAACGATTGGAAACATCGAATAGCACGTATTCGTGCCAATTATCGATAGAAAGAACGATTGCGGGAGCTGGGAAGTGAATCCTTACGTACCGTCGATGCAAAACGATTGGAAACATCGATTATAACGTATTCGTGCCAATTATCGATAGAAACAACGATTGCGGGAGCTGGGAAGTGAATCCTTACCTATCGTCGATGCAAAACGATTGGAAACATCGAATAGAACGTATTCGTGCCAATTATCGATAGAAAGAACGATTGCGGGAGCTGGGAAGTGAATCCTTACCTACCGTCGGTGCAAAACGATTGGAAACGTCGAATATAACGTATTCGTGCCAATTATCGATCGAAAGAAGGATTGCGGGAGCTGGGAAGTGAATCCTTACCTACCGTCGATGCAAAACGATTGGCAACATAGAATAGCACGTATTCGTGCCAATTATCGATAGAAAAAACGATTGCGGGTGCTGGGAAGTGAATCCTTACCTCCCGTCGATGCAGAACGTTTGGAAACATCGAATATAGCTTAGTCGAGCCAATTATCGATAGAAAGAACGATTGCGGGAGCTGGGAAGTGAATCGTTCCCTACCGTCGATGCAAAACGATTGGAAACATCGATTATAACGTATTCGTGCCAATTATCGATAGAAAGAAGGATTGCGGGAGCTGGGATGTGAAGCCTTACCTACCGTCGATGCAGAACGATTGGAAACATCGAATAGAACGTATTCGTGCCAATTATCGATAGAAAGAACGATTGCGGGAGCTGGGAAGTGAATCCTTACCTACCGTCGGTGCAAAATTATTGGAAACGTCGAATAACACGTATTCGTGCCAATTATCGATAGAAGGAACGATGCGGGAGCTGGGAAGTGAATCCTTACGTACCGTCGATGCAAAACGATTGGAAACATCGATTATAACGTTATCGTGCCAATTATCGATAGAAACAACGATTGCGGGAGCTGGGAAGTGAATCCTTACCTTCCGTCGATGCAAAACGATTGGAACGTTCGATTATAACGTATTCGTGCCAACTATCGATAGAAACAACGATTGCGGGAGCTGGGAAGTGAATCCTTACCTCCCATCGATGCAGATCGATTGGAAACATCGACTATCACTTATTCGTGCCAATTATCGATAGAAAGAACGATTGCGGGAGCTGGGAAGTGAATCCTTACCTACCGTCGATGCAAAACGATTGGAAACATAGAATAGCACGTATTCGTGCCAATTATCGATAGAAACAACGATTGCGGGAGCTGGGAAGTGAATCCTTACCTCCCGTCGATGCAGAACGTTTGGAAACATCGAATATAGCTTAGTCGAGCCAATTATCGATAGAAAGAACGATTGCGGGAGCTGGGAAGTTAATCCTTACCTACCGTCGGTGCAAAACGATTGAAAACGTCGAATATAACGTATTCGTGCCAATTATCGATAGAAAGAACGATTGCGGGAGCTGGGAAGTGAATCGTTACCTACCGTCGATGCAAAACGATTGGAAACATCGATTATAACGTATTCGTGCCAATTATCGATAGAAAGAAGGATTGCGGGAGCTGGGAAGTGAAGCCTTACCTACCGTCGATGCAGAACGATGGGAAACATCGAATAGCACGTACTCGTGCCAATTACCGACAGAAAGAACGATTGCGTGGGCTGGGCAGTGAAGCCTTACCTACCGTCGATGCAGAACGATGGGAAACATCGAATAGCACGTATTCGTGCCAATTATCCATAGAAAGAACAATTGCGGGAGCTGGGAAGTGAATCCTTACCTCCCGTCGATGCAGAACGATTGGAAACATCGAATATAACGTATGCGAGCCAATTATCGATAGACAGCACGATTGCGGGAGATGGGAGGTAAATCCTTACCTACGGTCGATGCAAAACGATTGGAAACATCGAATAGCACGCATTCGTGCCAATTATCGATAGAAAGAACGATTGCGGGAGCTGGAAAGTGAATCCTTACGTACCGTCGATGCAAAACGATTGGAAACATCGAATAGAACGTATTCGTGCCAATTATCGATAGAAAGAACGATTGCGGGAGCTGGGAAGTGAATCCTTACCTACCGTCGGTGCAAAATTATTGGAAACGTCGAATATCACGTATTCGTGCCAATTATCGATAGAAGGAACGATTGCGGGAGCTGGGAAGTTAATCCTTCCCTACCGTCGGTGCAAAACGATTGGAAACATCGAATAGCACGTATTCGTGCCAATTATCGATAGAAAAAACGATTGCGGGTGCTGGGAAGTGAATCCTTACCTCCCGTCGATGCAGAACGTTTGGAAACATCGAATATAGCTTAGTCGAGCCAATTATCGATAGAAAGAACGATTGCGGGAGCTGGGAAGTGAATCGTTCCCTACCGTCGATGCAAAACGATTGGAAACATCGATTATAACGTATTCGTGCCAATTATCGATAGAAAGAAGGATTGCGGGAGCTGGGATGTGAAGCCTTACCTACCGTCGATGCAGAACGATTGGAAACATCGAATAGAACGTATTCGTGCCAATTATCGATAGAAAGAACGATTGCGGGAGCTGGGAAGTGAATCCTTACCTACCGTCGGTGCAAAATTATTGGAAACGTCGAATAACACGTATTCGTGCCAATTATCGATAGAAGGAACGATGCGGGAGCTGGGAAGTGAATCCTTACGTACCGTCGATGCAAAACGATTGGAAACATCGAATTGCACGTATTCGTGCAAATTATCGATAGAAAGAACGATTGCGGGAGCTGGGAAGTGAATGCTTACCTACCGTCGATGCAAAACGATTGGAAACATCGAATTGCACGTATTCGTGCAAATTATCGATAGAAAGAACGATTGCGGGAGCTGGGAAGTGAATGCTTACCTACCGTCGATGCAAAACGTTTGGAAACATCGAATATCACGTATTCGTGCCAATTATCGATAGAAAGAACGATTGCGGGAGCTGGGAAGTGAATCCTTACCTACCGTCGATGCAAAACGATTGGAAACATCGAATAGCACGTATTCGTGCAAATTATCGATAGAAAGAACGATTGCGGGAGCTGGGAAGTGAATGCTTACCTACCGTCGATGCAAAACGATTGGAAACATCGAATTGCACGTATTCGTGCAAATTATCGATAGAAAGAACGATTGCGGGAGCTGGGAAGTGAATACTTACCTACCGTTGATGCAAAACGATTGGAAACATCGAATAGCACGTATTCGTGCAAATTATCGCTGGAAAGAACGATTGCGGGAGCTGGGAAGTGAATCCATACCTACCGTCGATGCAAAACGATTGGAAACATCGAATAGCACGTATTCGTGCAAATTATCCATAGAAAGAACGATTGCGGGAGCTGGGAAGTGAATACTTACCTACCGTTGATGCAAAACGATTGGAAACATCGAATAGCACGTATTCCTGCAAATTATCGATGGAAAGAACGATTGCGGGAGCCGGGAAGTGAATCCTTACCTACCGTTGATGCAAAACGATTGGAAACATCGAACATCACGTATTCGTGCAAATTATCGATAGAAAGAACGATTGCGGGAGCTGGGAAGTGAATCCTTCCTACCGTCGATGCAAAACGATTGGAAACATCGAATTGCACGTATTCGTGCAAATTATCGATAGAAAGGACAATTGCGGGAGCAGGGAAGTGAATCCTTACCTACAAATTATCGATAGAAAGAACGATTGCGGGAGCTGGGAAGTGAATGCTTACCTACCGTCGATGCAAAACGATTGGAAACATCGAATATCACGTATTCGTGCCAATTATCGATAGAAAGAACGATTGCGGGAGCTGGGAAGTGAATCCTTACCTACCGTTGATGCAAAACGATTGGAAACATCGAATAGCACGTATTCGTGCAAATTATCCATGGAAAGAACGATTGCGGGAGCTGGGAAGTGAATCCTTACCTACCGTCGATGCAAAACGATTGGAAACATCGAATAGCACGTATTCGTGCAAATTATCCATAGAAAGAACGATTGCGTGAGCTAGGGAGTGAATCCTTACCTACCGTTGATGCAAAACGATTGGAAACATCGAATAGCACGTATTCGTGCAAATTATCGAAAGAAAGGACGATTGCGGGAGCTGGGAAGTGAATCCATACCTACAAATTATCGATAGAAAGAACGATTGCGGGAGCTGGGAAGTGAATGCTTACCTACCGTCGATGCAAAACGATTGGAAACATCGAATATCACGTATTCGTGCCAATTATCGATAGAAAGAACGATTGCGGGAGCTGGGAAGTGAATGCTTACCTACCGTCGATGCAAAACGATTGGAAACATCGAATATCACGTATTCGTGCCAATTATCGATAGAAAGAACGATTGCGGGAGCTGGGAAGTGAATCCTTACCTACCGTCGATGCAAAACGATTGGAAACATCGAATAGCACGTATTCGTGCAAATTATCGATAGGAAGAACGATTGCGGGAGCTGGGAAGTGAATGCTTACCTACCGTCGATGCAAAACGATTGGAAACATCGAATTGCACGTATTCGTGCAAATTATCGATAGAAAGAACGATTGCGGGAGCTGCGAAGTGAATACTTACCTACCGTTGATGCAAAACGATTGGAAACATCGAATAGCACGTATTCGTGCAAATTATCGCTGGAAAGAACGATTGCGGGAGCTGGGAAGTGAATCCATACCTACCGTCGATGCAAAACGATTGGAAACATCGAATAGCACGTATTCGTGCAAATTATCCATAGAAAGAACGATTGCGGGAGCTGGGAAGTGAATACTTACCTACCGTTGATGCAAAACGATTGGAAACATCGAATAGCACGTATTCGTGCAAATTATCCATGGAAAGAACGATTGCGGGAGCCGGGAAGTGAATCCTTACCTACCGTTGATGCAAAACGATTGGAAACATCGAACATCACGTATTCGTGCAAATTATCGATAGAAAGAACGATTGCGGGAGCTGGGAAGTGAATCCTTACCTACCGTCGATGCAAAACGATTGGAAACATCGAATTGCACGTATTCGTGCAAATTATCGATAGAAAGGACAATTGCGGGAGCAGGGAAGTGAATCCTTACCTACAAATTATCGATAGAAAGAACGATTGCGGGAGCTGGGAAGTGAATGCTTACCTACCGTCGATGCAAAACGATTGTTAACATCGAATATCACGTATTCGTGCCAATTATCGATAGAAAGAACGATTGCGGGAGCTGGGAAGTGAATCCTTACCTACCGTTGATGCAAAACGATTGGAAACATCGAACATCACGTATTCGTGTAAATTATCGATAGAAAGAACGATTGCGGGAGCTGGGAAGTGAATCCTTACCTACCGTCGATGCAAAACGATTGGAAACATCGAATAGCACGTATTCGTGCAAATTATCGATAGAAAGGACGATTGCGGGAGCTGGGAAGTGAATCCTTACCTACCGTCGATGCAAAACGATTGGAAACATCGAATAGCACGTATTCGTGCAAATTATCGATAGAAAGAACGATTTCGGGAGCAGGGAAGTGAATGCTTACCTACCGTCGATGCAAAACGATTGGAAACATCGAATTGCACGTATTCGTGCAAATTATCGATAGAAAGAACGATTGCGGGAGCTGGGAAGTGAATACTTACCTACCGTTGATGCAAAACGATTGGAAACATCGAATAGCACGTATACGTGCAAATTATCGATGGAAAGAACGATTGCGGGAGCTGGGAAGTGAATCCTTACCTACCGTCGATGCAAAACGATTGGAAACATCGAATAGCACGTATTCGTGCAAATTATCCATAGAAAGAACAATTGCGGGAGCTGGGAAGTGAATACTTACCTACCGTTGATGCAAAACGATTGGAAACATCGAATAGCACGTATTCGTGCAAATTATCCATAGAAAGAACGATTGCGTGAGCTGGGAAGTGAATCCTTAGCTACCGTCGATGCAAAACGATTGGAAACATCGAATAGCACGTATTCGTGCAAATTATCGATAGAAAGAACGATTGCGGGAGCTGGGAAGTGAATCCTTACCTACCGTTGATGCAAAACGATTGGAAACATCGAACATCACGTATTCGTGCAAATTATCGATAGAAAGATCGATTGCGGGAGCTGGGAAGTGAATCCTTACCTACCGTCGATGCAAAACGATTGGAAACATCGAGTTGCACGTATTCGTGCAAATTATCGATAGAAAGGACAATTGCGGGAGCAGGGAAGTGAATCCTTACCTACAAATTATCGATAGAAAGAACGATTGCGGGAGCTGGGAAGTGAATGCTTACCTACCGTCGATGCAAAACGATTGGAAACATCGAATATCACGTATTCGTGCCAATTATCGATAGAAAGAACGATTGCGGGAGCTGGGAAGTGAATCCTTACCTACCGTTGATGCAAAACGATTGGAAACATCGAACATCACGTATTCGTGTAAATTATCGATAGAAAGAACGATTGCGGGAGCTGGGAAGTGAATCCTTACCTACCGTTGATGCAAAACGATTGGAAACATCGAACATCACGTATTCGTGCAAATTATCGATAGAAAGAACGATTGCGGGAGCTGGGAAGTGAATCCTTACCTACCGTCGATGCAAAACTATTGGAAACATCGAATAGCACGTATTCGTGCAAATTATCCATAGAAAGAACGATTGCGTGAGCTAGGGAGTGAATCCTTACCTACCGTTGATGCAAAACAATTGGAAACATCGAATAGCACGTATTCGTGCAAATTATCGAAAGAAAGGACGATTGCGGGAGCTGGGAAGTGAATCCATACCTACAAATTATCGATAGATAGAACGATTGCGGGAGCTGGGAAGTGAATGCTTACCTACCGTCGATGCAAAACGATTGGAAACATCGAATATCACGTATTCGTGCCAATTATCGATAGAAAGAACGATTGCGGGAGCTGGGAAGTGAATGCTTACCTACCGTCGATGCAAAACGATTGGAAACATCGAATTGCACGTATTCGTGCAAATTATCGATAGAAAGAACGATTGCGGGAGCTGGGAAGTGAATGCTTACCTACCGTCGATGCAAAACGATTGGAAACATCGAATATCACGTATTCGTGCCAATTATCGATAGAAAGAACGATTGCGGGAGCTGGGAAGTGAATCCATACCTACCGTCGATGCAAAACGATTGGAAACATCGAATAGCACGTATTCGTGCAAATTATCCATAGAAAGAACGATTGCGTGAGCTGGGAAGTGAATCCTTACCTACCGTCGATGCAAAACGATTGGAAACATCGAATAGCACGTATTCGTGCAAATTATCGATAGAAAGAACGATTGCGGGAGCTGGGAAGTGAATCCTTACCTACCGTCGATGCAAAACGATTGGAAACATCGAAAAGCACGTATTCGTCCAAATTATCGATAGAAAGAACGATTGCGGGAGCTGGGAAGTGAATCCTTACCTACCGTTGATGCAAAACGATTGGAAACATCGAACATCACGTATTCGTGCAAATTATCGATAGAAAGAACGATTGCGGGAGCTGGGAAGTGAATCCTTACCTACCGTCGATGCAAAACGATTGGAAACATCGAATAGCACGTATTCGTGCAAATTATCGATGGAAAGAACGATTGCGGGAGCTGGGAAGTGAATCCTTACCTACCGTCGATGCAAAACGATTGGAAACATCGAATAGCACGTATTTGTGCAAATTATCCATAGAAAGAACAATTGCGGGAGCTGGGAAGTGAATACTTACCTACCGTTGATGCAAAACGATTGGAAACATCGAATAGCACGTATTCGTGCAAATTATCCATAGAAAGAACGATTGCGTGAGCTGGGAAGTGAATCCTTACCTACCGTCGATGCAAAACGATTGGAAACATCGAAAAGCACGTATTCGTCCAAATTATCGATAGAAAGAACGATTGCGGGAGCTGGGAAGTGAATCCTTACCTACCGTTGATGCAAAACGATTGGAAACATCGAACATCACGTATTCGTGCAAATTATCGATAGAAAGAACGATTGCGGGAGCTGGGAAGTGAATCCTTACCTACCGTCGATGCAAAACGATTGGAAACATCGAATAGCACGTATTCGTGCAAATTATCGATAGAAAGAACGATTGCGGGAGCTGGGAAGTGAATCCTTACCTACCGTTGATGCAAAACGATTGGAAACATCGAACATCACGTATTCGTGCAAATTATCGATAGAAAGAACGATTGCGGGAGCTGGGAAGTGAATCCTTACCTACCGTTGATGCAAAACGATTGGAAACATCGAACATCACGTATTCGTGCAAAGTATCGATAGAAAGAACGATTGCGGGAGCTGGGAAGTGAATCCTTACCTACCGTTGATGCAAAACGATTGGAAACATCAAATAGCACGTATTCGTGCAAATTATCCATGGAAAGAACGATTGCGGGAGCTGGGAAGTGAATCCTTACCTACCGTCGATGCAAAACTATTGGAAACATCGAATAGCACGTATTCGTGCAAATTATCCATAGAAAGAACGATTGCGTGAGCTAGGGAGTGAATCCTTACCTACCGTTGATGCAAAACAATTGGAAACATCGAATAGCACGTATTCGTGCAAATTATCGAAAGAAAGGACGATTGCGGGAGCTGGGAAGTGAATCCATACCTACAAATTATCGATAGATAGAACGATTGCGGGAGCTGGGAAGTGAATGCTTACCTACCGTCGATGCAAAACGATTGGAAACATCGAATATCACGTATTCGTGCCAATTATCGATAGAAAGAACGATTGCGGGAGCTGGGAAGTGAATGCTTACCTACCGTCGATGCAAAACGATTGGAAACATCGAATATCACGTATTCGTGCCAATTATCGATAGAAAGAACGATTGCGGGAGCTGGGAAGTGAATCCTTACCTACCGTTGATGCAAAACGATTGGAAACATCGAATAGCACGTATTCGTGCAAATTATCCATGGAAAGAACGATTGCGGGAGCTGGGAAGTGAATCCTTACCTACCGTCGATGCAAAACTATTGGAAACATCGAATAGCACGTATTCGTGCAAATTATCCATAGAAAGAACGATTGCGTGAGCTAGGGAGTGAATCCTTACCTACCGTTGATGCAAAACAATTGGAAACATCGAATAGCACGTATTCGTGCAAATTATCGAAAGAAAGGACGATTGCGGGAGCTGGGAAGTGAATCCATACCTACAAATTATCGATAGATAGAACGATTGCGGGAGCTGGGAAGTGAATGCTTACCTACCGTCGATGCAAAACGATTGGAAACATCGAACATCACGTATTCGTGCAAATTATCGATAGAAAGAACGATTGCGGGAGCTGGGAAGTGAATCCTTACCTACCGTCGATGCAAAACGATTGGAAACATCGAATTGCACGTATTCGTGCAAATTATCGATAGAAAGGACAATTGCGGGAGCAGGGAAGTGAATCCTTACCTACAAATTATCGATAGAAAGAACGATTGCGGGAGCTGGGAAGTGAATGCTTACCTACCGTCGATGCAAAACGATTGGAAACATCGAATATCACGTATTCGTGCCAATTATCGATAGAAAGAACGATTGCGGGAGCTGGGAAGTGAATCCTTACCTACCGTTGATGCAAAACGATTGGAAACATCGAATAGCACGTATTCGTGCAAATTATCCATGGAAAGAACGATTGCGGGAGCTGGGAAGTGAATCCTTACCTACCGTCGATGCAAAACTATTGGAAACATCGAATAGCACGTATTCGTGCAAATTATCCATAGAAAGAACGATTGCGTGAGCTAGGGAGTGAATCCTTACCTACCGTTGATGCAAAACAATTGGAAACATCGAATAGCACGTATTCGTGCAAATTATCGAAAGAAAGGACGATTGCGGGAGCTGGGAAGTGAATCCATACCTACAAATTATCGATAGATAGAACGATTGCGGGAGCTGGGAAGTGAATGCTTACCTACCGTCGATGCAAAACGATTGGAAACATCGAATATCACGTATTCGTGCCAATTATCGATAGAAAGAACGATTGCGGGAGCTGGGAAGTGAATCCATACCTACCGTCGATGCAAAACGATTGGAAACATCGAATAGCACGTATTCGTGCAAATTATCCATAGAAAGAACGATTGCGTGAGCTGGGAAGTGAATCCTTACCTACCGTCGATGCAAAACGATTGGAAACATCGAATAGCACGTATTCGTGCAAATTATCGATAGAAAGAACGATTGCGGGAGCTGGGAAGTGAATCCTTACCTACCGTCGATGCAAAACGATTGGAAACATCGAATTGCACGTATTCGTGCAAATTATCGATAGAAAGGACAATTGCGGGAGCAGGGAAGTGAATCCTTACCTACAAATTATCGATAGAAAGAACGATTGCGGGAGCTGGGAAGTGAATGCTTACCTACCGTCGATGCAAAACGATTGGAAACATCGAATATCACGTATTCGTGCCAATTATCGATAGAAAGAACGATTGCGGGAGCTGGGAAGTGAATCCTTACCTACCGTTGATGCAAAACGATTGGAAACATCGAATAGCACGTATTCGTGCAAATTATCCATGGAAAGAACGATTGCGGGAGCTGGGAAGTGAATCCTTACCTACCGTCGATGCAAAACTATTGGAAACATCGAATAGCACGTATTCGTGCAAATTATCCATAGAAAGAACGATTGCGTGAGCTAGGGAGTGAATCCTTACCTGCCGTTGATGCAAAACGATTGGAAACATCGAATAGCACGTATTCGTGCAAATTATCGATAGAAAGGACAATTGCGGGAGCAGGGAAGTGAATCCTTACCTACAAATTATCGATAGAAAGAACGATTGCGGGAGCTGGGAAGTGAATGCTTACCTACCGTCGATGCAAAACGATTGGAAACATCGAATATCACGTATTCGTGCCAATTATCGATAGAAAGAACGATTGCGGGAGCTGGGAAGTGAATCCTTACCTACCGTTGATGCAAAACGATTGGAAACATCGAATAGCACGTATTCGTGCAAATTATCCATGGAAAGAACGATTGCGGGAGCTGGGAAGTGAATCCTTACCTACCGTCGATGCAAAACTATTGGAAACATCGAATAGCACGTATTCGTGCAAATTATCCATAGAAAGAACGATTGCGTGAGCTAGGGAGTGAATCCTTACCTACCGTTGATGCAAAACGATTGGAAACATCGAATAGCACGTATTCGTGCAAATTATCGAAAGAAAGGACGATTGCGGGAGCTGGGAAGTGAATCCATACCTACAAATTATCGATAGAAAGAACGATTGCGGGAGCTGGGAAGTGAATGCTTACCTACCGTCGATGCAAAACGATTGGAAACATCGAATAGCACGTATTCGTGCAAATTATCGATAGAAAGAACGATTGCGGGAGCTGGGAAGTGAATGCTTACCTACCGTCGATGCAAAACGATTGGAAACATCGAATTGCACGTATTCGTGCAAATTATCGATAGAAAGAACGATTGCGGGAGCTGGGAAGTGAATACTTACCTACCGTTGATGCAAAACGATTGGAAACATCGAATAGCACGTATTCGTGCAAATTATCGCTGGAAAGAACGATTGCGGGAGCTGGGAAGTGAATCCATACCTACCGTCGATGCAAAACGATTGGAAACATCGAATAGCACGTATTCGTGCAAATTATCCATAGAAAGAACGATTGCGGGAGCTGGGAAGTGAATACTTACCTACCGTTGATGCAAAACGATTGGAAACATCGAATAGCACGTATTCGTGCAAATTATCGATAGAAAGAACGATTGCGGGAGCTGGGAAGTGAATGCTTACCTACCGTCGATGCAAAACGATTGGAAACATCGAATATCACGTATTCGTGCCAATTATCGATAGAAAGAACGATTGCGGGAGCTGGGAAGTGAATCCTTACCTACCGTCGATGCAAAACGATTGGAAACATCGAATAGCACGTATTCGTGCAAATTATCGATAGAAAGAACGATTGCGGGAGCTGGGAAGTGAATGCTTACCTACCGTCGATGCAAAACGATTGGAAACATCGAATTGCACGTATTCGTGCAAATTATCGATAGAAAGAACGATTGCGGGAGCTGGGAAGTGAATACTTACCTACCGTTGATGCAAAACGATTGGAAACATCGAATAGCACGTATTCGTGCAAATTATCGCTGGAAAGAACGATTGCGGGAGCTGGGAAGTGAATCCTACCTACCGTCGATGCAAAACGATTGGAAACATCGAATAGCACGTATTCGTGCAAATTATCCATAGAAAGAACGATTGCGGGAGCTGGGAAGTGAATACTTACCTACCGTTGATGCAAAACGATTGGAAACATCGAATAGCACGTATTCGTGCAAATTATCGATGGAAAGAACGATTGCGGGAGCCGGGAAGTGAATCCTTACCTACCGTTGATGCAAAACGATTGGAAACATCGAACATCACGTATTCGTGCAAATTATCGATAGAAAGAACGATTGCGGGAGCTGGGAAGTGAATCCTTACCTACCGTCGATGCAAAACGATTGGAAACATCGAATTGCACGTCTTCGTGCAAATTATCGATAGAAAGAACGATTGCGGGAGCTGGGAAGTGAATACTTACCTACCGTTGATGCAAAACGATTGGAAACATCGAATAGCACGTATTCGTGCAAATTATCGATGGAAAGAACGATTGCGGGAGCCGGGAAGTGAATCCTTACCTATCGTTGATGCAAAACGATTGGAAACATTGAACATCACGTATTCGTGCAAATTATCGATAGAAAGAACGATTGCGGGAGCTGGGAAGTGAATCCTTACCTACCGTCGATGCAAAACGATTGGAAACATCGAATAGCACGTATTCGTGCAAATTATCGATGGAAAGAACGATTGCGGGAGCTGGGATGTGAATCCTTACCTACCGTCGATGCAAAACGATTGGAAACATCGAATAGCACGTATTCGTGCAAATTATCGATGGAAAGAACGATTGCGGGAGCCGGGAAGTGAATGCTTACCTAACGTTTATGCAAAACGATTGGAAACATCGAACATAACGTATTCGTGCAAATTATCGATAGAAAGAACGATTGCGGGAGCTGGGAAGTGAATCCTTACCTACCGTCGATGCAAAACGATTGCGTACATCGAATAGCACGTATTCGTGCAAATTATCCATAGAAAGAACGATTGCGGGAGCTGGGAAGTGAATACTTACCTACCGTTGATGCAAAACGATTGGAAACATCGAGTAGCACGGTATTCGTGCAAATTATCGATGGAAAGAACGATTGCGGGAGCCGGGAAGTGAATCCTTACCTATCGTTGATGCAAAACGATTGGAAACATTGAACATCACGTATTCGTGCAAATTATCGATAGAAAGAACGATTGCGGGAGCTGGGAAGTGTATCCTTACCTACCGTCGATGCAAAACGATTGGAAACATCGAATAGCACGTATTCGTGCAAATTATCGATGGAAAGAACGATTGCGGGAGCTGGGATGTGAATCCTTACCTACCGTCGATGCAAAACGATTGCAAACATCGAATAGCACGTATTCGTGCAAAGTATCCATAGAAAGCACGATTGCGGGTGCTGGTAAGTGAATACTTACCTACCGTTGATGCAAAACGATTGGAAACATCGAATAGCACGTATTCGTGCAAATTATCGATGGAAAGAACGATTGCGGGAGCCGGGAAGTGAATCCTTACCTATCGTTGATGCAAAACGATTGGAAACATTGAACATCACGTATTCGTGCAAATTATCGATAGAAAGAACGATTGCGGGAGCTGGGAAGTGAATCCTTACCTACCGTCGATGCAAAACGATTGGAAACATCGAATAGCACGTATTCGTGCAAATTATCGATGGAAAGAACGATTGCGGGAGCTGGGATGTGAATCCTTACCTACCGTCGATGCAAAACGATTGCAAACATCGAATAGCACGTATTCGTGCAAATTATCCATAGAAAGAACGATTGCGGGAGCTGGGAAGTGAATACTTACCTAACGTTGATGCAAAACGATTGGAAACATCGAACACCACGTATTCGTGCAAATTATCGATGGAAAGAACGATTGCGGGAGCCGGGAAGTGAATCCTTACCTACCGTCGATGCAAAACGATTGGAAACATCGAATAGCACGTATTCGTGCAAATTATCGATCGAAAGAACGATTGCGGGAGCTGGGAAATGAATACTTACCTACCGTTGATGCAAAACGATTTGAAACATCGAATAGCACGTATTCGTGCAAATTATCGATGGAAAGAACCTAACCTAACCTAACCTAACCTAACCTACCGTCGATGCAAAACGATTGGAAACATCGAATAGCACGTATTCGTGCAAAATTATCCATAGAAAGAACGATTGCGTGAACTAGGGAGTGAATCCTTACCTACCGTCGATGCAAAACGATTGGAAACATCGAGTAGCACGGTATTCGTGCAAATTATCGATGGAAAGAACGATTGCGGGAGCCGGGAAGTGAATCCTTACCTATCGTTGATGCAAAACGATTGGAAACATTGAACATCACGTATTCGTGCAAATTATCCATAGAAAGAACGATTGCGGGAGCTGGGAAGTGAATACTTACCTAACGTTGATGCAGAACGATTGGAAACAGCGAATAGCACGTATTCGTGCAAATTATCGATGGAAAGAACGATTGCGGGAGCTGGGATGTGAATCCTTACCTACCGTCGATGCAAAACGATTGGAAACATCGAATAGCACGTATTCGTGCAAATTATCGATGGAAAGAACGATTGCGGGAGCCGGGAAGTGAATGCTTACCTAACGTTTATGCAAAACGATTGGAAACATCGAACATAACGTATTCGTGCAAATTATCGATAGAAAGAACGATTGCGGGAGCTGGGAAGTGAATCCTTACCTACCGTCGATGCAAAACGATTGCGTACATCGAATAGCACGTATTCGTGCAAATTATCCATAGAAAGAACGATTGCGGGAGCTGGGAAGTGAATACTTACCTACCGTTGATGCAAAACGATTGGAAACATCGAGTAGCACGGTATTCGTGCAAATTATCGATGGAAAGAACGATTGCGGGAGCCGGGAAGTGAATCCTTACCTATCGTTGATGCAAAACGATTGGAAACATTGAACATCACGTATTCGTGCAAATTATCGATAGAAAGAACGATTGCGGGAGCTGGGAAGTGAATCCTTACCTACCGTCGATGCAAAACGATTGGAAACATCGAATAGCACGTATTCGTGCAAATTATCGATGGAAAGAACGATTGCGGGAGCTGGGATGTGAATCCTTACCTACCGTCGATGCAAAACGATTGCAAACATCGAATAGCACGTATTCGTGCAAAGTATCCATAGAAAGCACGATTGCGGGAGCTGGGAAGTGAATACTTACCTACCGTTGATGCAAAACGATTGGAAACATCGAATAGCACGTATTCGTGCAAATTATCGATGGAAAGTACGATTGCGGGAGCCGGGAAGTGAATGCTTACCTAACGTTGATGCAAAACGATTGGAAACATCGAACATAACGTATTCGTGCAAATTATCAATAGAAAGAACGATTATGGGAGCTGGGAAGTGAATCCGTACCTACCGTCGATGCAAAACGATTGCAAACATCGAATAGCACGTATTCGTGCAAATTATCCATAGAAAGAACGATTGCGGGAGCTGGGAAGTGAATACTTACCTAACGTTGATGCAGAACGATTGGAAACATCGAACACCACGTATTCGTGCAAATTATCGATGGAAAGAACGATTGCGGGAGCCGGGAAGTGAATCCTTACCTATCGTTGATGCAAAACGATTGGAAACATTGAACATCACGTATTCGTGCAAATTATCGATAGAAAGAACGATTGCGGGAGCTGGGAAGTGAATCCTTACCTACCGTCGATGCAAAACGATTGGAAACATCGAATAGCACGTATTCGTGCAAATTATCGATGGAAAGAACGATTGCGGGAGCTGGGATGTGAATCCTTACCTACCGTCGATGCAAAACGATTGGAAACATCGAATAGCACGTATTCGTGCAAATTATCGATGGAAAGAACGATTGCGGGAGCCGGGAAGTGAATGCTTACCTAACGTTTATGCAAAACGATTGGAAACATCGAACATAACGTATTCGTGCAAATTATCGATAGAAAGAACGATTGCGGGAGCTGGGAAGTGAATCCTTACCTACCGTCGATGCAAAACGATTGCGTACATCGAATAGCACGTATTCGTGCAAATTATCCATAGAAAGAACGATTGCGGGAGCTGGGAAGTGAATACTTACCTACCGTTGATGCAAAACGATTGGAAACATCGAGTAGCACGGTATTCGTGCAAATTATCGATGGAAAGAACGATTGCGGGAGCCGGGAAGTGAATCCTTACCTATCGTTGATGCAAAACGATTGGAAACATTGAACATCACGTATTCGTGCAAATTATCGATAGAAAGAACGATTGCGGGAGCTGGGAAGTGTATCCTTACCTACCGTCGATGCAAAACGATTGGAAACATCGAATAGCACGTATTCGTGCAAATTATCGATGGAAAGAACGATTGCGGGAGCTGGGATGTGAATCCTTACCTACCGTCGATGCAAAACGATTGCAAACATCGAATAGCACGTATTCGTGCAAAGTATCCATAGAAAGCACGATTGCGGGTGCTGGTAAGTGAATACTTACCTACCGTTGATGCAAAACGATTGGAAACATCGAATAGCACGTATTCGTGCAAATTATCGATGGAAAGAACGATTGCGGGAGCCGGGAAGTGAATCCTTACCTATCGTTGATGCAAAACGATTGGAAACATTGAACATCACGTATTCGTGCAAATTATCGATAGAAAGAACGATTGCGGGAGCTGGGAAGTGAATCCTTACCTACCGTCGATGCAAAACGATTGGAAACATCGAATAGCACGTATTCGTGCAAATTATCGATGGAAAGAACGATTGCGGGAGCTGGGATGTGAATCCTTACCTACCGTCGATGCAAAACGATTGCAAACATCGAATAGCACGTATTCGTGCAAATTATCCATAGAAAGAACGATTGCGGGAGCTGGGAAGTGAATACTTACCTAACGTTGATGCAAAACGATTGGAAACATCGAACACCACGTATTCGTGCAAATTATCGATGGAAAGAACGATTGCGGGAGCCGGGAAGTGAATCCTTACCTACCGTTGATGCAAAACGATTGGAAACATCGAACATCACGTATTCGTGCAAATTATTGATAGAAAGAACGATTGCGGGAGCTGGGAAGTGAATCCTTACCTACCGTCGATGCAAAACGATTGGAAACATCGAATAGCACGTATTCGTGCAAATTATCGATGGAAAGAACGATTGCGGGAGCCGGGAAGTGAATCCTTACCTACCGTTGATGCAAAACGATTGGAAACATCGAACATCACGTATTCGTGCAAATTATCGATGGAAAGAACGATTGCGGGAGCTGGGAAGTGAATCCTTACCTACCGTCGATGCAAAACGATTGCAAACATCGAATAGCACGTATTCGTGCAAATTATCCATAGAAAGAACGATTGCGGGAGCTGGGAAGTGAATACTTACCTACCGTTGATGCAAAACGATTGGAAACATCGAATAGCACGTATTCGTGCAAATTATCCATGGAAAGAACGATTGCGGGAGCCGGGAAGTGAATGCTTACCTAACGTTGATGCAAAACGATTGGAAACATCGAATGGCACGTATTCGTGCAAATTATCGATGGAAAGAACGATTGCGGGAGCCGGGAAGTGAATCCTTACCTACCGTTGATGCAAAACGATTGGAAACATCGAACATCACGTATTCGTGCAAATTATCGATAGAAAGAACGATTGCGGGAGCTGGGAAGTGAATCCTTACCTACCGTCGATGCAAAACGATTGGAAACATCGAATATCACGTATTCGTGCCAATTATCCAATCGTTTTGCATCGACGGTAGGTAAGGATTCACTTCCCGGCTCCCGCAATCGTTCTTTCCATCGATAATTTGCACGAATACGTGGTGTTCGATGTTTCCAATCGTTCTGCATCAACGTTAGGTAAGCATTCACTTCCCGGCTCCCGCAATCGTTCTTTCCATGGATAATTTGCACGAATACGTGCTATTCGATGTTTCCAATCGTTTTGCATCAACGGTAGGTAAGTATTCACTTCCCAGCTCCCGCAATCGTTCTTTCTATGGATAATTTGCACGAATACGTGCTATTCGATGTTTGCAATCGTTTTGCATCGACGGTAGGTAAGGATTCACTTCCCAGCTCCCGCAATCGTTCTTTCCATCGATAATTTGCACGAATACGTGCCATTCGATGTTTCCAATCGTTTTGCATCAACGTTAGGTAAGCATTCACTTCCCGGCTCCCGCAATCGTTCTTTCCATGGATAATTTGCACGAATACGTGCTATTCGATGTTTCCAATCGTTTTGCATCAACGGTAGGTAAGTATTCACTTCCCAGCTCCCGCAATCGTTCTTTCTATGGATAATTTGCACGAATACGTGCTATTCGATGTTTGCAATCGTTTTGCATCGACGGTAGGTAAGGATTCACTTCCCAGCTCCCGCAATCGTTCTTTCCATCGATAATTTGCACGAATACGTGCCATTCGATGTTTCCAATCGTTTTGCATCAACGTTAGGTAAGCATTCACTTCCCGGCTCCCGCAATCGTTCTTTCCATGGATAATTTGCACGAATACGTGCTATTCGATGTTTCCGATCGTTTTGCATCAACGGTAGGTAAGTATTCACTTCCCAGCTCCCGCAATCGTTCTTTCTATGGATAATTTGCACGAATACGTGCTATTCGATGTTTGCAATCGTTTTGCATCGACGGTAGGTAAGGATTCACTTCCCAGCTCCCGCAATCGTTCTTTCCATCGATAATTTGCACGAATACGTGCCATTCGATGTTTCCAATCGTTTTGCATCAACGTTAGGTAAGCATTCACTTCCCGGCTCCCGCAATCGTTCTTTCCATGGATAATTTGCACGAATACGTGCTATTCGATGTTTCCAATCGTTTTGCATCAACGGTAGGTAAGTATTCACTTCCCAGCTCCCGCAATCGTTCTTTCTATGGATAATTTGCACGAATACGTGCTATTCGATGTTTCCAATCGTTTTGCATCGACGGTAGGTAAGGATTCACTTCCCAGCTCTCGCAATCGTTCTTTCTATCGATAATTTGCACGAATACGTGATGTTCAATGTTTCCAATCGTTTTGCATCAACGATAGGTAAGGATTCACTTCCCGGCTCCCGCAATCGTTCTTTCCATCGATAATATGCACGAATACGTGCTATTCGATGTTTGCAATCGTTTTGCATCGACGGTAGGTAAGGATTCACTTCCCAGCTCCCGCAATCGTTTTTTCCATCGATAATTTGCACGAATACGTGCCATTCGATGTTTCCAATCGTTTTGCATCGACGGTAGGTAAGGATTCACTTCCCAGCTCCCGCAATCGTTCTTTCTATCGATAATTTGCACGAATACGTGCTATTCGATGTTTCCAATCGTTTTGCATCGACGGTAGGTAAGGATTCACTTCCCAGCTCCCGCAATCGTTCTTTCCATCGATAATTTGCACGAATACGTGCCATTCGATGTTTCCAATCGTTTTGCATCAACGTTAGGTAAGCATTCACTTCCCGGCTCCCGCAATCGTTCTTTCCATGGATAATTTGCACGAATACGTGATGTTCAATGTTTCCAATCGTTTTGCATCAACGATAGGCAAGGATTCACTTCCCGGCTCCCGCAATCGTTCTTTCCATCGATAATTTGCACGAATACGTGCTATTCGATGTTTGCAATCGTTTTGCATCGACGGTAGGTAAGGATTCACTTCCCAGCTCCCGCAATCGTTCTTTCCATCGATAATTTGCACAAATACGTGGTGTTCGATGTTTCCAATCGTTTTGCATCAACGTTAGGTAAGTATTCACTTCCCAGCTCCCGCAATCGTTCTTTCTATGGATAATTTGCACGAATACGTGCTAGTCGATGTTTCCAATCGTTTTGCATCAACGGTAGGTAAGTATTCACTTCCCAGCTCCCGCAATCGTTCTTTCTATGGATAATTTGCACGAATACGTGCTATTCGATGTTTCCAATCGTTTTGCATCGACGGTAGGTAAGGATTCACTTCCCAGCTCTCGCAATCGTTCTTTCTATCGATAATTTGCACGAATACGTGATGTTCAATGTTTCCAATCGTTTTGCATCAACGATAGGTAAGGATTCACTTCCCGGCTCCCGCAATCGTTCTTTCCATCGATAATATGCACGAATACGTGCTATTCGATGTTTGCAATCGTTTTGCATCGACGGTAGGTAAGGATTCACTTCCCAGCTCCCGCAATCGTTCTTTCTATCGATAATTTGGAAAGAACGATTGCCGGAGCTGGGAAGTGAATGCTTACCGACCGTCGATGCAACACGATTGGAAACATCGAATAGCACGTATTCGTGCAAATTATCGATGGAAAGAACGATTGCGGGAGCCGGGAAGTGAATCCTTACCTATCGTTGATGCAAAACGATTGGAAACATTGAACATCACGTATTCGTGCAAATTATCCATGGAAAGAACGATTGCGGGAGCCGGGAAGTGAATCCTTACCTACCGTTGATGCAAAACGATTGGAAACATCGAACATCACGTATTCGTGCAAATTATCGATAGAAAGAACGATTGCGGGAGCTGGGAAGTGAATCCTTACCTACCGTCGATGCAAAACGATTGGAAACATCGAATATCACGTATTCGTGCCAATTATCCAATCGTTTTGCATCGACGGTAGGTAAGGATTCACTTCCCGGCTCCCGCAATCGTTCTTTCCATCGATAATTTGCACGAATACGTGGTGTTCGATGTTTCCAATCGTTCTGCATCAACGTTAGGTAAGCATTCACTTCCCGGCTCCCGCAATCGTTCTTTCCATGGATAATTTGCACGAATACGTGCTATTCGATGTTTCCAATCGTTTTGCATCAACGGTAGGTAAGTATTCACTTCCCAGCTCCCGCAATCGTTCTTTCTATGGATAATTTGCACGAATACGTGCTATTCGATGTTTGCAATCGTTTTGCATCGACGGTAGGTAAGGATTCACTTCCCAGCTCCCGCAATCGTTCTTTCCATCGATAATTTGCACGAATACGTGCCATTCGATGTTTCCAATCGTTTTGCATCAACGTTAGGTAAGCATTCACTTCCCGGCTCCCGCAATCGTTCTTTCCATGGATAATTTGCACGAATACGTGCTATTCGATGTTTCCAATCGTTTTGCATCAACGGTAGGTAAGTATTCACTTCCCAGCTCCCGCAATCGTTCTTTCCATCGATAATTTGCACGAATACGTGCCATTCGATGTTTCCAATCGTTTTGCATCAACGTTAGGTAAGCATTCACTTCCCGGCTCCCGCAATCGTTCTTTCCATGGATAATTTGCACGAATACGTGCTATTCGATGTTTCCAATCGTTTTGCATCAACGGTAGGTAAGTATTCACTTCCCAGCTCCCGCAATCGTTCTTTCTATGGATAATTTGCACGAATACGTGCTATTCGATGTTTGCAATCGTTTTGCATCGACGGTAGGTAAGGATTCACTTCCCAGCTCCCGCAATCGTTCTTTCCATCGATAATTTGCACGAATACGTGCCATTCGATGTTTCCAATCGTTTTGCATCAACGTTAGGTAAGCATTCACTTCCGGGCTCCCGCAATCGTTCTTTCCATGGATAATTTGCACGAATACGTGCTATTCGATGTTTCCAATCGTTTTGCATCAACGGTAGGTAAGTATTCACTTCCCAGCTCCCGCAATCGTTCTTTCTATGGATAATTTGCACGAATACGTGCTATTCGATGTTTCCAATCGTTTTGCATCGACGGTAGGTAAGGATTCACTTCCCAGCCCTCGCAATCGTTCTTTCTATCGATAATTTGCACGAATACGTGATGTTCAATGTTTCCAATCGTTTTGCATCAACGATAGGTAAGGATTCACTTCCCGGCTCCCGCAATCGTTCTTTCCATCGATAATATGCACGAATACGTGCTATTCGATGTTTGCAATCGTTTTGCATCGACGGTAGGTAAGGATTCACTTCCCAGCTCCCGCAATCGTTTTTTTTCCATCGATAATTTGCACGAATACGTGCCATTCGATGTTTCCAATCGTTTTGCATCGACGGTAGGTAAGGATTCACTTCCCAGCTCCCGCAATCGTTCTTTCTATCGATAATTTGCACGAATACGTGCTATTCGATGTTTCCAATCGTTTTGCATCGACGGTAGGTAAGGATTCACTTCCCAGCTCCCGCAATCGTTCTTTCCATCGATAATTTGCACGAATACGTGCCATTCGATGTTTCCAATCGTTTTGCATCAACGTTAGGTAAGCATTCACTTCCCGGCTCCCGCAATCGTTCTTTCCATGGATAATTTGCACGAATACGTGATGTTCAATGTTTCCAATCGTTTTGCATCAACGATAGGTAAGCATTCACTTCCCGGCTCCCGCAATCGTTCCTTCCATCGATAATTTGCACGAATACGTGGTGTTCGATGTTTCCAATCGTTCTGCATCAACGTTAGGTAAGTATTCACTTCCCAGCTCCCGCAATCGTTCTTTCTATGGATAATTTGCACGAATACGTGCTATTCGATGTTTCCAATCGTTTTGCATCAACGTTAGGTAAGCATTCACTTCCCGGCTCCCGCAATCGTTCTTTCTATCGATAATTTGCACGAATACGTGCTATTCGATGTTTCCAATCGTTTTGCATCGACGGTAGGTAAGGATTCACTTCCCAGCTCCCGCAATCGTTCTTTCCATCGATAATTTGCACGAATACGTGCCATTCGATGTTTCCAATCGTTTTGCATCAACGTTAGGTAAGCATTCACTTCCCGGCTCCCGCAATCGTTCTTTCCATGGATAATTTGCACGAATACGTGATGTTCAATGTTTCCAATCGTTTTGCATCAACGATAGGCAAGGATTCACTTCCCGGCTCCCGCAATCGTTCTTTCCATCGATAATTTGCACGAATACGTGCTATTCGATGTTTGCAATCGTTTTGCATCGACGGTAGGTAAGGATTCACTTCCCAGCTCCCGCAATCGTTCTTTCCATCGATAATTTGCACAAATACGTGGTGTTCGATGTTTCCAATCGTTTTGCATCAACGTTAGGTAAGTATTCACTTCCCAGCTCCCGCAATCGTTCTTTCTATGGATAATTTGCACGAATACGTGCTAGTCGATGTTTCCAATCGTTTTGCATCAACGGTAGGTAAGTATTCACTTCCCAGCTCCCGCAATCGTTCTTTCTATGGATAATTTGCACGAATACGTGCTATTCGATGTTTCCAATCGTTTTGCATCGACGGTAGGTAAGGATTCACTTCCCAGCTCTCGCAATCGTTCTTTCTATCGATAATTTGCACGAATACGTGATGTTCAATGTTTCCAATCGTTTTGCATCAACGATAGGTAAGGATTCACTTCCCGGCTCCCGCAATCGTTCTTTCCATCGATAATATGCACGAATACGTGCTATTCGATGTTTGCAATCGTTTTGCATCGACGGTAGGTAAGGATTCACTTCCCAGCTCCCGCAATCGTTCTTTCTATCGATAATTTGGAAAGAACGATTGCCGGAGCTGGGAAGTGAATGCTTACCGACCGTCGATGCAACACGATTGGAAACATCGAATAGCACGTATTCGTGCAAATTATCGATGGAAAGAACGATTGCGGGAGCCGGGAAGTGAATCCTTACCTATCGTTGATGCAAAACGATTGGAAACATTGAACATCACGTATTCGTGCAAATTATCCATGGAAAGAACGATTGCGGGAGCCGGGAAGTGAATCCTTACCTACCGTTGATGCAAAACGATTGGAAACATCGAACATCACGTATTCGTGCAAATTATCGATAGAAAGAACGATTGCGGGAGCTGGGAAGTGAATCCTTACCTACCGTCGATGCAAAACGATTGGAAACATCGAATATCACGTATTCGTGCCAATTATCCAATCGTTTTGCATCGACGGTAGGTAAGGATTCACTTCCCGGCTCCCGCAATCGTTCTTTCCATCGATAATTTGCACGAATACGTGGTGTTCGATGTTTCCAATCGTTCTGCATCAACGTTAGGTAAGCATTCACTTCCCGGCTCCCGCAATCGTTCTTTCCATGGATAATTTGCACGAATACGTGCTATTCGATGTTTCCAATCGTTTTGCATCAACGGTAGGTAAGTATTCACTTCCCAGCTCCCGCAATCGTTCTTTCTATGGATAATTTGCACGAATACGTGCTATTCGATGTTTGCAATCGTTTTGCATCGACGGTAGGTAAGGATTCACTTCCCAGCTCCCGCAATCGTTCTTTCCATCGATAATTTGCACGAATACGTGCCATTCGATGTTTCCAATCGTTTTGCATCAACGTTAGGTAAGCATTCACTTCCCGGCTCCCGCAATCGTTCTTTCCATGGATAATTTGCACGAATACGTGCTATTCGATGTTTCCAATCGTTTTGCATCAACGGTAGGTAAGTATTCACTTCCCAGCTCCCGCAATCGTTCTTTCCATCGATAATTTGCACGAATACGTGCCATTCGATGTTTCCAATCGTTTTGCATCAACGTTAGGTAAGCATTCACTTCCCGGCTCCCGCAATCGTTCTTTCCATGGATAATTTGCACGAATACGTGCTATTCGATGTTTCCAATCGTTTTGCATCAACGGTAGGTAAGTATTCACTTCCCAGCTCCCGCAATCGTTCTTTCTATGGATAATTTGCACGAATACGTGCTATTCGATGTTTGCAATCGTTTTGCATCGACGGTAGGTAAGGATTCACTTCCCAGCTCCCGCAATCGTTCTTTCCATCGATAATTTGCACGAATACGTGCCATTCGATGTTTCCAATCGTTTTGCATCAACGTTAGGTAAGCATTCACTTCCGGGCTCCCGCAATCGTTCTTTCCATGGATAATTTGCACGAATACGTGCTATTCGATGTTTCCAATCGTTTTGCATCAACGGTAGGTAAGTATTCACTTCCCAGCTCCCGCAATCGTTCTTTCTATGGATAATTTGCACGAATACGTGCTATTCGATGTTTCCAATCGTTTTGCATCGACGGTAGGTAAGGATTCACTTCCCAGCTCTCGCAATCGTTCTTTCTATCGATAATTTGCACGAATACGTGATGTTCAATGTTTCCAATCGTTTTGCATCAACGATAGGTAAGGATTCACTTCCCGGCTCCCGCAATCGTTCTTTCCATCGATAATATGCACGAATACGTGCTATTCGATGTTTGCAATCGTTTTGCATCGACGGTAGGTAAGGATTCACTTCCCAGCTCCCGCAATCGTTTTTTTTCCATCGATAATTTGCACGAATACGTGCCATTCGATGTTTCCAATCGTTTTGCATCGACGGTAGGTAAGGATTCACTTCCCAGCTCCCGCAATCGTTCTTTCTATCGATAATTTGCACGAATACGTGCTATTCGATGTTTCCAATCGTTTTGCATCGACGGTAGGTAAGGATTCACTTCCCAGCTCCCGCAATCGTTCTTTCCATCGATAATTTGCACGAATACGTGCCATTCGATGTTTCCAATCGTTTTGCATCAACGTTAGGTAAGCATTCACTTCCCGGCTCCCGCAATCGTTCTTTCCATGGATAATTTGCACGAATACGTGATGTTCAATGTTTCCAATCGTTTTGCATCAACGATAGGTAAGCATTCACTTCCCGGCTCCCGCAATCGTTCCTTCCATCGATAATTTGCACGAATACGTGGTGTTCGATGTTTCCAATCGTTCTGCATCAACGTTAGGTAAGTATTCACTTCCCAGCTCCCGCAATCGTTCTTTCTATGGATAATTTGCACGAATACGTGCTATTCGATGTTTCCAATCGTTTTGCATCAACGTTAGGTAAGCATTCACTTCCCGGCTCCCGCAATCGTTCTTTCCATGGATAATTTGCACGAATACGTGATGTTCAATGTTTCCAATCGTTTTGCATCAACGATAGGTAAGGATTCACTTCCCGGCTCCCGCAATCGTTCTTTCCATCGATAATTTGCACGAATACGTGCTATTCGATGTTTCCAATCGTTTTGCATCAACGTTAGGTAAGCATTCACTTCCCGGCTCCCGCAATCGTTCTTTCCATGGATATTTTGCACGAATACGTGATGTTCAATGTTTCCAATCGTTTTGCATCAACGATAGGTAAGGATTCACTTCCCGGCTCCCGCAATCGTTCTTTCCATCGATAATTTGCACGAATACGTGCTATTCGATGTTTCCAATCGTGTTGCATCGACGGTCGGTAAGCATTCACTTCCCAGCTCCGGCAATCGTTCTTTCCAAATTATCGATAGAAAGAACGATTGCGGGAGCTGGGAAGTGAATCCTTACCTACCGTCGATGCAAAACGATTGCAAACATCGAATAGCACGTATTCGTGCAAATTATCCATAGAAAGAACGATTGCGGGAGCTGGGAAGTGAATACTTACCTAACGTTGATGCAAAACGATTGGAAACATCGAACACCACGTATTTGTGCAAATTATCGATGGAAAGAACGATTGCGGGAGCTGGGAAGTGAATCCTTACCTACCGTCGATGCAAAACGATTGGAAACATCGAATAGCACGTATTCGTGCAAATTATCGATAGAAAGAACGATTGCGGGAGCTGGGAAGTGAATCCTTACCTACCGTCGATGCAAAACGATTGGAAACATCGAATGGCACGTATTCGTGCAAATTATCGATGGAAAGAACGATTGCGGGAGCTGGGAAGTGAATCCTTACCTACCGTCGATGCAAAACGATTGCAAACATCGAATAGCACGTATTCGTGCAAATTATCGATGGAAAGAACGATTGCGGGAGCCGGGAAGTGAATCCTTGCCTATCGTTGATGCAAAACGATTGGAAACATTGAACATCACGTATTCGTGCAAATTATCCATGGCAAGAACGATTGCGGGAGCCGGGAAGTGAATGCTTACCTAACGTTGATGCAAAACGATTGGAAACATCGAATGGCACGTATTCGTGCAAATTATCGATGGAAAGAACGATTGCGGGAGCTGGGAAGTGAATCCTTACCTACCGTCGATGCAAAACGATTGGAAACATCGAATAGCACGTATTCGTGCAAATTATCGATAGAAAGAACGATTGCGGGAGCTGGGAAGTGAATCCTTACCTACCGTCGATGCAAAACGATTGGAAACATCGAATGGCACGTATTCGTGCAAATTATCGATGGAAAAAAAACGATTGCGGGAGCTGGGAAGTGAATCCTTACCTACCGTCGATGCAAAACGATTGCAAACATCGAATAGCACGTATTCGTGCATATTATCGATGGAAAGAACGATTGCGGGAGCCGGGAAGTGAATCCTTACCTATCGTTGATGCAAAACGATTGGAAACATTGAACATCACGTATTCGTGCAAATTATCGATAGAAAGAACGATTGCGAGAGCTGGGAAGTGAATCCTTACCTACCGTCGATGCAAAACGATTGGAAACATCGAATAGCACGTATTCGTGCAAATTATCCATAGAAAGAACGATTGCGGGAGCTGGGAAGTGAATACTTACCTACCGTTGATGCAAAACGATTGGAAACATCGAATAGCACGTATTCGTGCAAATTATCCATGGAAAGAACGATTGCGGGAGCCCGGAAGTGAATGCTTACCTAACGTTGATGCAAAACGATTGGAAACATCGAATGGCACGTATTCGTGCAAATTATCGATGGAAAGAACGATTGCGGGAGCTGGGAAGTGAATCCTTACCTACCGTCGATGCAAAACGATTGCAAACATCGAATAGCACGTATTCGTGCAAATTATCCATAGAAAGAACGATTGCGGGAGCTGGGAAGTGAATACTTACCTACCGTTGATGCAAAACGATTGCAAACATCGAATAGCACGTATTCGTGCAAATTATCCATAGAAAGAACGATTGCGGGAGCTGGGAAGTGAATACTTACCTACCGTTGATGCAAAACGATTGGAAACATCGAATAGCACGTATTCGTGCAAATTATCCATGGAAAGAACGATTGCGGGAGCCGGGAAGTGAATGCTTACCTAACGTTGATGCAGAACGATTGGAAACATCGAACACCACGTATTCGTGCAAATTATCGATGGAAAGAACGATTGCGGGAGCCGGGAAGTGAATCCTTACCTACCGTCGATGCAAAACGATTGGATAATTGGCACGAATACGTGATATTCGATGTTTCCAATCGTTTTGCATCGACGGTAGGTAAGGATTCACTTCCCAGCCCTCGCAATCGTTCTTTCTATCGATAATTTGCACGAATACGTGATGTTCGATGTTTCCAATCGTTTTGCATCAACGGTAGGTAAGGATTCACTTCCCGGCTCCCGCAATCGTTCTTTCCATGGATAATTTGCACGAATACGTGATGTTCAATGTTTCCAATCGTTTTGCATCAACGATAGGTAAGGATTCACTTCCCGGCTCCCGCAATCGTTCTTTCCATCGATAATTTGCACGAATACGTGCTATTCGATGTTTCCAATCGTGTTGCATCGACGGTCGGTAAGCATTCACTTCCCAGCTCCGGCAATCGTTCTTTCCAAATTATCGATAGAAAGAACGATTGCGGGAGCTGGGAAGTGAATACTTACCTAACGTTGATGCAAAACGATTGGAAACATCGAACACCACGTATTTGTGCAAATTATCGATGGAAAGAACGATTGCGGGAGCTGGGAAGTGAATCCTTACCTACCGTCGATGCAAAACGATTGCAAACATCGAATAGCACGTATTCGTGCAAATTATCGATGGAAAGAACGATTGCGGGAGCCGGGAAGTGAATCCTTGCCTATCGTTGATGCAAAACGATTGGAAACATTGAACATCACGTATTCGTGCAAATTATCCATGGAAAGAACGATTGCGGGAGCCGGGAAGTGAATGCTTACCTAACGTTGATGCAAAACGATTGGAAACATCGAATGGCACGTATTCGTGCAAATTATCGATGGAAAGAACGATTGCGGGAGCTGGGAAGTGAATCCTTACCTACCGTCGATGCAAAACGATTGGAAACATCGAATAGCACGTATTCGTGCAAATTATCGATAGAAAGAACGATTGCGGGAGCTGGGAAGTGAATCCTTACCTACCGTCGATGCAAAACGATTGGAAACATCGAATGGCACGTATTCGTGCAAATTATCGATGGGAAAAACGATTGCGGGAGCTGGGAAGTGAATCCTTACCTACCGTCGATGCAAAACGATTGCAAACATCGAATAGCACGTATTCGTGCATATTATCGATGGAAAGAACGATTGCGGGAGCCGGGAAGTGAATCCTTACCTATCGTTGATGCAAAACGATTGGAAACATTGAACATCACGTATTCGTGCAAATTATCGATAGAAAGAACGATTGCGAGAGCTGGGAAGTGAATCCTTACCTACCGTCGATGCAAAACGATTGGAAACATCGAATAGCACGTATTCGTGCAAATTATCCATAGAAAGAACGATTGCGGGAGCTGGGAAGTGAATACTTACCTACCGTTGATGCAAAACGATTGGAAACATCGAATAGCACGTATTCGTGCAAATTATCCATGGAAAGAACGATTGCGGGAGCCGGGAAGTGAATGCTTACCTAACGTTGATGCAAAACGATTGGAAACATCGAATGGCACGTATTCGTGCAAATTATCGATGGAAAGAACGATTGCGGGAGCTGGGAAGTGAATCCTTACCTACCGTCGATGCAAAACGATTGCAAACATCGAATAGCACGTATTCGTGCAAATTATCCATAGAAAGAACGATTGCGGGAGCTGGGAAGTGAATACTTACCTACCGTTGATGCAAAACGATCGGAAACATCGAATAGCACGTATTCGTGCAAATTATCCATGGAAAGAACGATTGCGGGAGCCGGGAAGTGAATGCTTACCTAACGTTGATGCAAAACGATTGGAAACATCGAATGGCACGTATTCGTGCAAATTATCGATGGAAAGAACGATTGCGGGAGCTGGGAAGTGAATCCTTACCTACCGTCGATGCAAAACGATTGCAAACATCGAATAGCACGTATTCGTGCAAATTATCCATAGAAAGAACGATTGCGGGAGCTGGGAAGTGAATACTTACCTACCGTTGATGCAAAACGATTGGAAACATCGAATAGCACGTATTCGTGCAAATTATCCATGGAAAGAACGATTGCGGGAGCCGGGAAGTGAATGCTTACCTAACGTTGATGCAGAACGATTGGAAACATCGAACACCACGTATTCGTGCAAATTATCGATGGAAAGAACGATTGCGGGAGCCGGGAAGTGAATCCTTACCTACCGTCGATGCAAAACGATTGGATAATTGGCACGAATACGTGATGTTCGATGTTTCCAATCGTTTTGCATCAACGGTAGGTAAGGATTCACTTCCCGGCTCCCGCAATCGTTCTTTCCATCGATAATTTGCACGAATACGTGCCATTCGATGTTTCCAATCGTTTTGCATCAACGTTAGGTAAGCATTCACTTCCCGGCTCCCGCAATCGTTCTTTCCATGGATAATTTGCACGAATACGTGCTATTCGATGTTTCCAATCGTTTTGCATCAACGGTAGGTAAGTATTCACTTCCCAGCTCCCGCAATCGTTCTTTCTATGGATAATTTGCACGAATACGTGCTATTCGATGTTTGCAATCGTTTTGCATCGACGGTAGGTAAGGATTCATTTCCCAGCTCCCGCAATCGTTCTTTCCATCGATAATTTGCACGAATACGTGATGTTCGATGTTTCCAATCGTTTTGCATCAACGGTAGGTAAGGATTCACTTCCCGGCTCCCGCAATCGTTCTTTCCATCGATAATTTGCACGAATACGTGCTATTCGATGTTTCCAATCGTTTTGCATCGACGGTAGGTAAGGATTCACTTCCCAGCTCCCGCAATCGTTCTTTCCATCGATAATTTGCACGAATACGTGCCATTCGATGTTTCCAATCGTTTTGCATCGACGGTAGGTAAGGATTCACTTCCCAGCTCCCGCATTCGTTCTTTCTATCGATAATTTGCACGAATACGTGCTATTCGATGTTTCCAATCGTTTTGCATCGACGGTAGGTAAGGATTCACTTCCCAGCTCCCGCAATCGTTCTTTCCATCGATAATTTGCACAAATACGTGGTGTTCGATGTTTCCAATCGTTTTACATCAACGTTAGGTAAGTATTCACTTCCCAGCTCCCGCAATCGTTCTTTCTATGGATAATTTGCACGAATACGTGCTATTCGATGTTTGCAATCGTTTTGCATCGACGGTAGGTAAGGATTCACTTCCCAGCTCCCGCAATCGTTCTTTCTATCGATAATTTGGAAAGAACGATTGCCGGAGCTGGGAAGTGAATGCTTACCGACCGTCGATGCAACACGATTGGAAACATCGAATAGCACGTATTCGTGCAAATTATCGATGGAAAGAACGATTGCGGGAGCCGGGAAGTGAATCCTTACCTATCGTTGATGCAAAACGATTGGAAACATTGAACATCACGTATTCGTGCAAATTATCCATGGAAAGAACGATTGCGGGAGCCGGGAAGTGAATGCTTACCTAACGTTGATGCAAAACGATTGGAAACATCGAATAGCACGTATTCGTGCAAATTATCGATGGAAAGAACGATTGCGGGAGCCGGGAAGTGAATCCTTACCTATCGTTGATGCAAAACGATTGGAAACATTGAACATCACGTATTCGTGCAAATTATCCATGGAAAGAACGATTGCGGGAGCCGGGAAGTGAATGCTTACCTAACGTTGATGCAAAACGATTGGAAACATCGAATAGCACGTATTCGTGCAAATTATCCATAGAAAGAACGATTGCGGGAGCTGGGAAGTGAATACTTACCTAACGTTGATGCAGAACGATTGGAAACATCGAACACCACGTATTCGTGCAAATTATCGATGGAAGGAACGATTGCGGGAGCCGGGAAGTGAATGCTTACCTAACGTTGATGCAAACCGATTGGAAACATCGAACATAACGTATTCGTGCAAATTATCAATAGAAAGAACGATTGCGGGAGCTGGGAAGTGAATCCGTACCTACCGTCGATGCAAAACGATTGCAAACATCGAATAGCACGTGTTCGTGCAAATTATCCATAGAAAGAACGATTGCGGGAGCTGGGAAGTGAATACTTACCTAACGTTGATGCTAAACGATTGGAAACATCGAACACCACGTATTCGTGCAAATTATCGATGGAAAGAACGATTGCGGGAGCCGGGAAGTGAATCCTTACCTACCGTTGATGCAAAACGATTGGAAACATCGAACATCACGTATTCGTGCAAATTATTGATAGAAAGAACGATTGCGGGAGCTGGGAAGTGAATCCTTACCTACCGTCGATGCAAAACGATTGGAAACATCGAATAGCACGTATTCGTGCAAATTATCGATGGAAAGAACGATTGCGGGAGCCGGGAAGTGAATCCTTACCTACCGTTGATGCAAAACGATTGAAAACATCGAACATCACGTATTCGTGCAAATTATCGATGGAAAGAACGATTGCGGGAGCTGGGAAGTGAATCCTTACCTACCGTCGATGCAAAACGATTGCAAACATCGAATAGCACGTATTCGTGCAAATTATCCATAGAAAGAACGATTGCGGGAGCTGGGAAGTGAATACTTACCTACCGTTGATGCAAAACGATCGGAAACATCGAATAGCACGTATTCGTGCAAATTATCCATGGAAAGAACGATTGCGGGAGCCGGGAAGTGAATGCTTACCTAACGTTGATGCAAAACGATTGGAAACATCGAATGGCACGTATTCGTGCAAATTATCGATGGAAAGAACGATTGCGGGAGCTGGGAAGTGAATCCTTACCTACCGTCGATGCAAAACGATTGCAAACATCGAATAGCACGTATTCGTGCAAATTATCCATAGAAAGAACGATTGCGGGAGCTGGGAAGTGAATACTTACCTACCGTTGATGCAAAACGATCGGAAACATCGAATAGCACGTATTCGTGCAAATTATCCATGGAAAGAACGATTGCGGGAGCCGGGAAGTGAATGCTTACCTAACGTTGATGCAAAACGATTGGAAACATCGAATGGCACGTATTCGTGCAAATTATCGATGGAAAGAACGATTGCGGGAGCTGGGAAGTGAATCCTTACCTACCGTCGATGCAAAACGATTGCAAACATCGAATAGCACGTATTCGTGCAAATTATCCATGGAAAGAACGATTGCGGGAGCCGGGAAGTGAATGCTTACCTAACGTTGATGCAGAACGATTGGAAACATCGAACACCACGTATTCGTGCAAATTATCGATGGAAAGAACGATTGCGGGAGCCGGGAAGTGAATCCTTACCTACCGTCGATGCAAAACGATTGGATAATTGGCACGAATACGTGATGTTCGATGTTTCCAATCGTTTTGCATCAACGGTAGGTAAGGATTCACTTCCCGGCTCCCGCAATCGTTCTTTCCATCGATAATTTGCACGAATACGTGCCATTCGATGTTTCCAATCGTTTTGCATCAACGTTAGGTAAGCATTCACTTCCCGGCTCCCGCAATCGTTCTTTCCATGGATAATTTGCACGAATACGTGCTATTCGATGTTTCCAATCGTTTTGCATCAACGGTAGGTAAGTATTCACTTCCCAGCTCCCGCAATCGTTCTTTCTATGGATAATTTGCACGAATACGTGCTATTCGATGTTTGCAATCGTTTTGCATCGACGGTAGGTAAGGATTCACTTCCCAGCTCCCGCAATCGTTCTTTCCATCGATAATTTGCACGAATACGTGATGTTCGATGTTTCCAATCGTTTTGCATCAACGGTAGGTAAGGATTCACTTCCCGGCTCCCGCAATCGTTCTTTCCATCGATAATTTGCACGAATACGTGCTATTCGATGTTTCCAATCGTTTTGCATCGACGGTAGGTAAGGATTCACTTCCCAGCTCCCGCAATCGTTCTTTCCATCGATAATTTGCACGAATACGTGCCATTCGATGTTTCCAATCGTTTTGCATCGACGGTAGGTAAGGATTCACTTCCCAGCTCCCGCAATCGTTCTTTCTATCGATAATTTGCACGAATACGTGCTATTCGATGTTTCCAATCGTTTTGCATCGACGGTAGGTAAGGATTCACTTCCCAGCTCCCGCAATCGTTCTTTCCATCGATAATTTGCACAAATACGTGGCGTTCGATGTTTCCAATCGTTTTACATCAACGTTAGGTAAGTATTCACTTCCCAGCTCCCGCAATCGTTCTTTCTATGGATAATTTGCACGAATACGTGCTATTCGATGTTTGCAATCGTTTTGCATCGACGGTAGGTAAGGATTCACTTCCCAGCTCCCGCAATCGTTCTTTCTATCGATAATTTGGAAAGAACGATTGCCGGAGCTGGGAAGTGAATGCTTACCGACCGTCGATGCAACACGATTGGAAACATCGAATAGCACGTATTCGTGCAAATTATCGATGGAAAGAACGATTGCGGGAGCCGGGAAGTGAATCCTTACCTATCGTTGATGCAAAACGATTGGAAACATTGAACATCACGTATTCGTGCAAATTATCCATGGAAAGAACGATTGCGGGAGCCGGGAAGTGAATGCTTACCTAACGTTGATGCAAAACGATTGGAAACATCGAATAGCACGTATTCGTGCAAATTATCGATGGAAAGAACGATTGCGGGAGCCGGGAAGTGAATCCTTACCTATCGTTGATGCAAAACGATTGGAAACATTGAACATCACGTATTCGTGCAAATTATCCATGGAAAGAACGATTGCGGGAGCCGGGAAGTGAATGCTTACCTAACGTTGATGCAAAACGATTGGAAACATCGAATAGCACGTATTCGTGCAAATTATCCATAGAAAGAACGATTGCGGGAGCTGGGAAGTGAATACTTACCTAACGTTGATGCAGAACGATTGGAAACATCGAACACCACGTATTCGTGCAAATTATCGATGGAAGGAACGATTGCGGGAGCCGGGAAGTGAATGCTTACCTAACGTTGATGCAAACCGATTGGAAACATCGAACATAACGTATTCGTGCAAATTATCAATAGAAAGAACGATTGCGGGAGCTGGGAAGTGAATCCGTACCTACCGTCGATGCAAAACGATTGCAAACATCGAATAGCACGTGTTCGTGCAAATTATCCATAGAAAGAACGATTGCGGGAGCTGGGAAGTGAATACTTACCTAACGTTGATGCTAAACGATTGGAAACATCGAACACCACGTATTCGTGCAAATTATCGATGGAAAGAACGATTGCGGGAGCCGGGAAGTGAATCCTTACCTACCGTTGATGCAAAACGATTGGAAACATCGAACATCACGTATTCGTGAAAATTATCGATAGAAAGAACGATTGCGGGAGCTGGGAAGTGAATCCTTACCTACCGTCGATGCAAAACGATTGGAAACATCGAATAGCACGTATTCGTGCAAATTATCGATGGAAAGAACGATTGCGGGAGCCGGGGAGTGAATCCTTACCTACCGTTGATGCAAAACGATTGGAAACATCGAACATCACGTATTCGTGCAAATTATCGATAGAAAAAACGATTGCGGGAGCTGGGAAGTGAATCCTTACCTACCGTCGATGCAAAACGATTGGAAACATCGAATATCACGTATTCGTGCCAATTATCCAATCGTTTTGCATCGACGGTAGGTAAGGATTCACTTCCCAGCTCCCGCAATCGTTCTTTCCATCGATAATTTGCACGAATACGTGCCATTCGATGTTTCCAATCGTTTTGCATCGACGGTAGGTAAGGATTCACTTCCCAGCTCCCGCAATCGTTCTTTCTATCGATAATTTGCACGAATACGTGATGTTCGATGTTTTCAATCGTTTTGCATCAACGGTAGGTAAGGAATCACTTCCCGGCTCCCGCAATCGTTCTTTCCATCGATAATTTGCACGAATACGTGCTATTCGATGTTTCCAATCGTTTTGCATCAACGTTAGGTAAGGATTCACTTCCCGGCTCCCGCAATCGTTCTTTCCATCGATAATTTGCACGAATACGTGGTGTTCGATGTTTCCAATCGTTCTGCATCAACGTTAGGTAAGTATTCACTTCCCAGCTCCCGCAATCGTTCTTTCTATGGATAATTTGCACGAATACGTGCTATTCGATATTTGCAATCGTTTTGCATCGACGGTAGGTACGGATTCACTTCCCAGCTCCCGCAATCGTTCTTTCCATCGATAATTTGCACGAATACGTGCCATTCGATGTTTCCAATCGTTTTGCATCAACGTTAGGTAAGCATGCACTTCCCGGCTCCCGCAATCGTTCTTTCCATGGATAATTTGCACGAATACGTGCTATTCGATGTTTCCAATCGTTTTGCATCAACGGTAGGTAAGTATTCACTTCCCAGCTCCCGCAATCGTTCTTTCTATCGATAATTTGCACGAATACGTGATGTTCAATGTTTCCAATCGTTTTGCATCAACGATAGGTAAGGATTCACTTCCCAGCTCCCGCAATCGTTCTTTCCATCGATAATTTGCACGAATACGTGCCATTCGATGTTTGCAATCGTTTTGCATCGACGGTAGGTAAGGATTCACTTCCCAGCTCCCGCAATCGTTCTTTCTATCGATAATTTGCACGAATACGTGTTGTTCGATGTTTCCAATCGTTTTGCATCAACGTTAGGTAAGGATTCATTTCCCGGCTCCCGCAATCGTTCTTTCCATCGATAATTTGCACGAATACGTGCTATTCGATGTTTCCAATCGTGTTGCATCGACGGTCGGTAAGCATTCACTTCCCAGCTCCGGCAATCGTTCTTTCCAAATTATCGATAAAAAGAACGATTGCGGGAGCTGGGAAGTGAATCCTTACCTACCGTCGATGCAAAACGATTGCAAACATCGAATAGCACGTATTCGTGCAAATTATCGATGGAAAGAACGATTGCGGGAGCCGGGAAGTGATTCCTTACCTATCGTTGATGCAAAACGATTGGAAACATTGAACATCACGTTCTTTCTATCGATAATTTGCACGAATACGTGATGTTCGATGTTTTCAATCGTTTTGCATCAACGGTAGGTAAGGAATCACTTCCCGGCTCCCGCAATCGTTCTTTCCATCGATAATTTGCACGAATACGTGCTATTCGATGTTTCCAATCGTTTTGCATCAACGTTAGGTAAGGATTCACTTCCCGGCTCCCGCAATCGTTCTTTCCATCGATAATTTGCACGAATACGTGGTGTTCGATGTTTCCAATCGTTCTGCATCAACGTTAGGTAAGTATTCACTTCCCAGCTCCCGCAATCGTTCTTTCTATGGATAATTTGCACGAATACGTGCTATTCGATATTTGCAATCGTTTTGCATCGACGGTAGGACGGATTCACTTCCCGGCTCCCGCAATCGTTCTTTCCATCGATAATTTGCACGAATACGTGCTATTCGATGTTTGCAATCGTTTTGCATCGACGGTAGGTAAGGATTCACTTCCCAGCTCCCGCAATCGTTCTTTCCATCGATAATTTGCACGAATACGTGCCATTCGATGTTTGCAATCGTTTTGCATCGACGGTAGGTAAGGATTCACTTCCCAGCTCCCGCAATCGTTCTTTCTATCGATAATTTGCACGAATACGTGTTGTTCGATGTTTCCAATCGTTTTGCATCAACGTTAGGTAAGGATTCATTTCCCGGCTCCCGCAATCGTTCTTTCCATCGATAATTTGCACGAATACGTGCTATTCGATGTTTCCAATCGTGTTGCATCGACGGTCGGTAAGCATTCACTTCCCAGCTCCGGCAATCGTTCTTTCCAAATTATCGATAAAAAGAACGATTGCGGGAGCTGGGAAGTGAATCCTTACCTACCGTCGATGCAAAACGATTGCAAACATCGAATAGCACGTATTCGTGCAAATTATCGATGGAAAGAACGATTGCGGGAGCCGGGAAGTGAATCCTTACCTATCGTTGATGCAAAACGATTGGAAACATTGAACATCACGTATTCGTGCAAATTATCCATGGAAAGAACGATTGCGGGAGCCGGGAAGTGAATGCTTACCTAACGTTGATTCAAAACGATTGGAAACATCGAATGGCACGTATTCGTGCAAATTATCGATGGAAAGAACGATTGCGGGAGCTGGGAAGTGAATCCTTACCTACCGTCGATGCAGAACGATTGGAAACATCGAATAGCACGTATTCGTGCAAATTATCGATGGAAAGGACGATTGCGGGAGCTGGGATGTGAATCCTTACCTACCGTCGATGCAAAACGATTGGAAACATCGAATAGCACGTATTCGTGCAAATTATCGATGGAAAGAATGATTGCGGGAGCCGGGAAGTGAATGCTTACCTAACGTTTATGCAAAACGATTGGAAACATCGAACATAACGTATTCGTGCAAATTATCGATAGAAAGAACGATTGCGGGAGCTGGGAAGTGAATCCTTACCTACCGTCGATGCAAAACGATTGCGTACATCGAATAGCACGTATTCGTGCAAATTATCCATAGAAAGAACGATTGCGGGAGCTGGGAAGTGAATACTTACCTACCGTTGATGCAAAACGATTGGAAACATCGAGTAGCACGGTATTCGTGCAAATTATCGATGGAAAGAACGATTGCGGGAGCCGGGAAGTGAATCCTTACCTATCGTTGATGCAAAACGATTGGAAACATTGAACATCACGTATTCGTGCAAATTATCGATAGAAAGAACGATTGCGGGAGCTGGGAAGTGAATTCTTACCTACCGTCGATGCAAAACGATTGGAAACATCGAATAGCACGTATTCGTGCAAATTATCGATGGGAAGAACGATTGCGGGAGCCGGGAAGTGAATGCTTACCTAACGTTTATGCAAAACGATTGGAAACATCGAACATAACGTATTCGTGCAAATTATCGATAGAAAGAACGATTGCGGGAGCTGGGAAGTGAATCCTTACCTACCGTCGATGCAAAACGATTGCGTACATCGAATAGCACGTATTCGTGCAAATTATCCATAGAAAGAACGATTGCGGGAGCTGGGAAGTGAATACTTACCTACCGTTGATGCAAAACGATTGGAAACATCGAGTAGCACGGTATTCGTGCAAATTATCGATGGAAAGAACGATTGCGGGAGCCGGGAAGTGAATCCTTACCTATCGTTGATGCAAAACGATTGGAAACATTGAATAGCACGTATTCGTGCAAATTATCGATGGAAAGAACGATTGCGGGAGCTGGGATGTGAATCCTTACCTACCGTCGATGCAAAACGATTGCAAACATCGAATAGCACGTATTCGTGCAAAGTATCCATAGAAAGCACGATTGCGGGAGCTGGGAAGTGAATACTTACCTACCGTTGATGCAAAACGATTGGAAACATCGAATAGCACGTATTCGTGCAAATTATCGATGGAAAGAACGATTGCGGGAGCCGGGAAGTGAATGCTTACCTAACGTTGATGCAAAACGATTGGAAACATCGAACATAACGTATTCGTGCAAATTATCAATAGAAAGAACGATTGCGGGAGCTGGGAAGTGAATCCGCACCTACCGTCGATGCAAAACGATTGCAAACATCGAATAGCATGTATTCGTGCAAATTATCCATAGAAAGAACGATTGCGGGAGCTGGGAAGTGAATACTTACCTAACGTTGATGCAAAACGATTGGAAACATCGAACACCACGTATTCGTGCAAATTATCGATGGAAAGAACGATTGCGGGAGCCGGGAAGTGAATCCTTACCTACCGTTGATGCAAAACGATTGGAAACATCGAACATCACGTATTCGTGCAAATTATTGATAGAAAGAACGATTGCGGGAGCTGGAAGTGAATCCTTACCTACCGTCGATGCAAAACGATTGGAAACATCGAATAGCACGTATTCGTGCAAATTATCGATGGAAAGAACGATTGCGGGAGCCGGGAAGTGAATCCTTACCTACCGTTGATGCAAAACGATTGGAAACATCGAACATCACGTATTCGTGCAAATTATCGATAGAAAGAACGATTGCGGGAGCTGGGAAGTGAATCCTTACCTACCGTCGATGCAAAACGATTGGAAACATCGAATATCACGTATTCGTGCCAATTATCCAATCGTTTTGCATCGACGGTAGGTAAGGATTCACTTCCCGGCTCCCGCACTCGTTCTTTCCATCGATAATTTGCACGAATACGTGGTGTTCGATGTTTCCAATCGTTCTGCATCAACGTTAGGTAAGTATTCACTTCCCAGCTCCCGCAATCGTTCTTTCTATGGATAATTTGCACGAATACGTGCTATTCGATGTTTGCAATCGTTTTGCATCGACGGTAGGTACGGATTCACTTCCCAGCTCCCGCAATCGTTCTTTCCATCGATAATTTGCACGAATACGTGCCATTCGATGTTTCCAATCGTTTTGCATCAACGTTAGGTAAGCATTCACTTCCCGGCTCCCGCAATCGTTCTTTCCATGGATAATTTGCACGAATACGTGCTATTCGATGTTTCCAATCGTTTTGCATCAACGGTAGGTAAGTATTCACTTCCCAGCTCCCGCAATCGTTCTTTCTATGGATAATTTGCACGAATACGTGCTATTCGATGTTTGCAATCGTTTTGCATCGACGGTAGGTAAGGATTCACTTCCCAGCTCCCGCAATCGTTCTTTCCATCGATAATTTGCACGAATACGTGCCATTCGATGTTTCCAATCGTTTTGCATCAACGTTAGGTAAGCATTCACTTCCCGGCTCCCGCAATCGTTCTTTCCATGGATAATTTGCACGAATACGTGCTATTCGATGTTTCCAATCGTTTTGCATCAACGGTAGGTAAGTATTCACTTCCCAGCTCCCGCAATCATTCTTTCTATGGATAATTTCACGAATACGTGCTATTCGATGTCTGCAATCGTTTTGCATCGACGGTAGGTAAGGATTCACTTCCCAGCTCCCGCAATCGTTCTTTCCATCGATAATTTGCACGAATACGTGCCATTCGATGTTTCCAATCGTTTTGCATCGACGGTAGGTAAGGATTCACTTCCCAGCTCTCGCAATCGTTCTTTCTATCGATAATTTGCACGAATACGTGATGTTCAATGTTTCCAATCGTTTTGCATCAACGATAGGTAAGGATTCACTTCCCGGCTCCCGCAATCGTTCTTTCCACCGATAATATGCACGAATACGTGCTATTCGATGTTTGCAATCGTTTTGCATCGACGGTAGGTAAGGATTCACTTCCCAGCTCCCGCAATCGTTCTTTCCATCGATAATTTGCACGAATACGTGCCATTCGATGTTTCCAATCGTTTTGCATCAACGTTAGGTAAGCATTCACTTCCCGGCTCCCGCAATCGTTCTTTCCATGGATAATTTGCACGAATACGTGATGTTCAATGTTTCCAATCGTTTTGCATCAACGATAGGCAAGGATTCACTTCCCGGCTCCCGCAATCGTTCTTTCCATCGATAATTTGCACGAATACGTGCTATTCGATGTTTGCAATCGTTTTGCATCGACGGTAGGTAAGGATTCACTTCCCAGCTTCCGCAATCGTTCTTTCCATCGATAATTTGCACAAATACGTGGTGTTCGATGTTTCCAATCGTTGTGCATCAACGTTAGGTAAGTATTCACTTCCCAGCTCCCGCAATCGTTCTTTCTATGGATAATTTGCACGAATACGTGCTATTCGATGTTTGCAATCGTTTGGCATCGACGGTAGGTAAGGATTCACTTCCCAGCTCCCGCAATCGTTCTTTCTATCGATAATTTGGAAAGAACGATTGCCGGAGCTGGGAAGTGAATGCTTACCGACCGTCGATGCAACACGATTGGAAACATCGAATAGCACGTATTCGTGCAAATTATCGATGGAAAGAACGATTGCGGGAGCCGGGAAATGAATCCTTACCTAACGTTGATGCAAAACGATTGGAAACATCGAACAACACGTATTCGTGCAAATTATCGATGGAAAGAACGATTGCGGGAGCCGGGAAGTGAATCCTTACCTATCGTTGATGCAAAACGATTGGAAACATTGAACATCACGTATTCGTGCAAATTATCGATAGAAAGAACGATTGCGGGAGCTGGGAAGTGAATCCTTACCTACCGTCGATGCAAAACGATTGGAAACATCGAATAGCACGTATTCGTGCAAATTATCGATGGAAAGAACGATTGCGGGAGCTGGGATGTGAATCCTTACCTACCGTCGATGCAAAACGATTGGAAACATCGAATAGCACGTATTCGTGCAAATTATCGATGGAAAGAATGATTGCGGGAGCCGGGAAGTGAATGCTTACCTAACGTTTATGCAAAACGATTGGAAACATCGAACATAACGTATTCGTGCAAATTATCGATAGAAAGAACGATTGCGGGAGCTGGGAAGTGAATCCTTATCTACCGTCGATGCAAAACGATTGCGTACATCGAATAGCACGTATTCGTGCAAATTATCCATGGAAAGAACGATTGCGGGAGCCGGGAAGTGAATACTTACCTACCGTTGATGCAAAACGATTGGAAACATCGAGTAGCACGGTATTCGTGCAAATTATCGATGGAAAGAACGATTGCGGGAGCCGGGAAGTGAATCCTTACCTATCGTTGATGCAAAACGATTGGAAACATTGAACATCACGTATTCGTGCAAATTATCGATAGAAAGAACGATTGCGGGAGCTGGGAAGTGAATCCTTACCTACCGTCGATGCAAAACGATTGGAAACATCGAATAGCACGTATTCGTGCAAATTATCGATGGAAAGAACGATTGCGGGAGCTGGGATGTGAATCCTTACCTACCGGCGATGCAAAACGATTGCAAACATCGAATAGCACGTATTCGTGCAAAGTATCCATAGAAAGCACGATTGCGGGAGCTGGGAAGTGAATACTTACCTACCGTTGATGCAAAACGATTGGAAACATCGAATAGCACGTATTCGTGCAAATTATCGATGGAAAGAACGATTGCGGGAGCCGGGAAGTGAATCCTTACCTACCGTTGATGCAAAACGATTGGAAACATCGAACATCACGTATTCGTGCAAATTATTGATAGAAAGAACGATTGCGGGAGCTGGAAAGTGAATCCTTACCTACCGTCGATGCAAAACGATTGGAAACATCGAATAGCACGTATTCGTGCAAATTATCGATTATTATCGATAATTATCGATCGAATTATCGTCAAAGAACGATTGCGGGAGCCGGGAAGTGAATCCTTACCTACCGTTGATGCAAAACGATTGGAAACATCGAACATCACGTATTCGTGCAAATTATCGATAGAAAGAACGATTGCGGGAGCTGGGAAGTGAATCCTTACCTACCGTCGATGCAAAACGATTGGAAACATCGAATATCACGTATTCGTGCCAATTATCCAATCGTTTTGCATCGACGGTAGGTAAGGATTCACTTCCCGGCTCCCGCAATCGTTCTTTCCATGGATAATTTGCACGAATACGTGCTATTCGATGTTTCCAATCGTTTTGCATCAACGGTAGGTAAGTATTCACTTCCCAGCTCCCGCAATCGTTCTTTCTATCGATAATTTGCACGAATACGTTATGTTCGATGTTTCCAATCGTTTTGCATAAACGTTAGGTAAGCATTCACTTCCCGGCTCCCGCAATCGTTCTTTCCATCGATAATTTGCACGAATACGTGCTATTCGATGTTTCCAATCGTTTTGCATCGACGGTAGGTAAGGATTCACATCCCAGCTCCCGCAATCGTTCTTTCCATCGATAATTTGCACGAATACGTGCTATTCGATGTTTCCAATCGTTTTGCATCGACGGTAGGTAAGGATTCACTTCCCAGCTCCCGCAATCGTTCTTTCTATCGATAATTTGCACGAATACGTGATGTTCAATGTTTCCAATCGTTTTGCATCAACGATAGGTAAGGATTCACTTCCCGGCTCCCGCAATCGTTCTTTCCATCGATAATTTGCACGAATACGTGGTGTTCGATGTTTCCAATCGTTCTGCATCAACGTTAGGTAAGTATTCACTTTCCAGCTCCCGCAATCGTTCTTTCTATGGATAATTTGCACGAATACGTGCTTTTCGATGTTTCCAATCGTTTTGCATCAACGGTAGGTAAGTATTCACTTCCCAGCTCCCGCAATCGTTCTTTCTATGGATAATTTGCTCGAATACGTGCTATTCGATGTTTGCAATCGTTTTGCATCGACGGTAGGTAAGGATTCACTTCCCAGCTCCCGCAATCGTTCTTTCCATCGATAATTTGCACGAATACGTGCCATTCGATGTTTCCAATCGTTTTGTATCAACGTTAGGTAAGCATTCACTTCCCGGCTCCCGCAATCGTTCTTTCTATCGATAATTTGCACGAATACGTGTTGTTCGATGTTTCCAATCGTTTTGCATCAACGTTAGGTAAGGATTCATTTCCCGGCTCCCGCAATCGTTCTTTCCATCGATAATTTGCACGAATACGTGCTATTCGATGTTTCCAATCGTGTTGCATCGACGGTCGGTAAGCATTCACTTCCCAGCTCCGGCAATCGTTCTTTTCAAATTATCGATAGAAAGAACGATTGCGGGAGCTGGGAAGTGAATCCTTACCTACCGTCGATGCAAAACGATTGCAAACATCGAATAGCACGTATTCGTGCAAATTATCCATAGAAAGAACGATTGCGGGAGCTGGGAAGTGAATACTTACCTACCGTTGATGCAAAACGATTGGAAACATCGAATAGCACGTATTCGTGCAAATTATCGCTGGAAAGAACGATTGCGGGAGCTGGGAAGTGAATCCATACCTACCGTCGATGCAAAACGATTGGAAACATCGAATAGCACGTATTCGTGCAAATTATCCATAGAAAGAACGATTGCGGGAGCTGGGAAGTGAATACTTACCTACCGTTGATGCAAAACGATTGGAAACATCGAATAGCACGTATTCCTGCAAATTATCGATGGAAAGAACGATTGCGGGAGCCGGGAAGTGAATCCTTACCTACCGTTGATGCAAAACGATTGGAAACATCGAACATCACGTATTCGTGCAAATTATCGATAGAAAGAACGATTGCGGGAGCTGGGAAGTGAATCCTTACCTACCGTCGATGCAAAACGATTGGAAACATCGAATTGCACGTATTCGTGCAAATTATCGATAGAAAGGACAATTGCGGGAGCAGGGAAGTGAATCCTTACCTACAAATTATCGATAGAAAGAACGATTGCGGGAGCTGGGAAGTGAATGCTTACCTACCGTCGATGCAAAACGATTGGAATCATCGAATATCACGTAATCGTGCAAATTATCCATAGAAAGAACGATTGCGGGAGCTGGGAAGTGAATGCTTACCTAACGTCGATGCAAAACGATTGGAAACATCGAATGGCACGTATTCGTGCAAATTATCGATGGAAAGAACGATTGCGGGAGCTGGGAAGTGAATCCTTACCTACCGTCGATGCAAAACGATTGCAAACATCGAATAGCACGTATTCGTGCAAAGTATCCATAGAAAGCACGATTGCGGGAGCTGGGAAGTGAATACTTACCTACCGTTGATGCAAAACGATTGGAAACATCGAATAGCACGTATTCGTGCAAATTATCGATGGAAAGAACGATTGCGGGAGCCGGGAAGTGAATGCTTACCTAACGTTGATGCAAAACGATTGGAAACATCGAACATAACGTATTCGTGCAAATTATCAATAGAAAGAACGATTGCGGGAGCTGGGAAGTGAATCCGTACCTACCGTCGATGCAAAACGATTGCAAACATCGAATAGCATGTATTCGTGCAAATTATCCATAGAAAGAACGATCGCGGGAGCTGGGAAGTGAATACTTACCTAACGTTGATGCAAAACGATTGGAAACATCGAACACCACGTATTCGTGCAAATTATCGATGGAAAGAACGATTGCGGGAGCCGGGAAGTGAATCCTTACCTACCGTTGATGCAAAACGATTGGAAACATCGAACATCACGTATTCGTGCAAATTATTGATAGAAAGAACGATTGCGGGAGCTGGGAAGTGAATCCTTACCTACCGTCGATGCAAAACGATTGGGAACATCGAATAGCACGTATTCGTGCAAATTATCGATGGAAAGAACGATTGCGGGAGCCGGGAAGTGAATCCTTACCTACCGTTGATGCAAAACGATTGGAAACATCGAACATCACGTATTCGTGCAAATTATCGATAGAAAGAACGATTGCGGGAGCTGGGAAGTGAATCCTTACCTACCGTCGATGCAAAACGATTGGAAACATCGAACATCACGTATTCGTGCAAATTATTGATAGAAAGAACGATTGCGGGAGCTGGGAAGTGAATCCTTACCTACCGTCGATGCAAAACGATTGGGAACATCGAATAGCACGTATTCGTGCAAATTATCGATGGAAAGAACGATTGCGGGAGCCGGGAAGTGAATCCTTACCTACCGTTGATGCAAAACGATTGGAAACATCGAACATCACGTATTCGTGCAAATTATCGATAGAAAGAACGATTGCGGGAGCTGGGAAGTGAATCCTTACCTACCGTCGATGCAAAACGATTGGAAACATCGAATATCACGTATTCGTGCCAATTATCCAATCGTTTTGCATCGACGGTAGGTAAGGATTCACTTCCCGGCTCCCGCAATCGTTCTTTCCATCGATAATTTGCACGAATACGTGGTGTTCGATGTTTCCAATCGTTCTGCATCAACGTTAGGTAAGTATTCACTTCCCAGCTCCCGCAATCGTTCTTTCTATGGATAATTTGCACGAATACGTGCTATTCGATGTTTGCAATCGTTTTGCATCGACGGTAGGTACGGATTCACTTCCCAGCTCCCGCAATCGTTCTTTCCATCGATAATTTGCACGAATACGTGCCATTCGATGTTTCCAATCGTTTTGCATCAACGTTAGGTAAGCATTCACTTCCCGGCTCCCGCAATCGTTCTTTCCATGGATAATTTGCACGAATACGTGCTATTCGATGTTTCCAATCGTTTTGCATCAACGGTAGGTAAGTATTCACTTCCCAGCTCCCGCAATCGTTCTTTCTATGGATAATTTGCACGAATACGTGCTATTCGATGTTTGCAATCGTTTTGCATCGACGGTAGGTAAGGATTCACTTCCCAGTTCCCGCAATCGTTCTTTCCATCGATAATTTGCACGAATACGTGCCATTCGATGTTTCCAATCGTTTTGCATCAACGTTAGGTAAGCATTCACTTCCCGGCTCCCGCAATCGTTCTTTCCATGGATAATTTGCACGAATACGTGCTATTCGATGTTTCCAATCGTTTTGCATCAACGGTAGGTAAGGATTCACTTCCCAGCTCCCGCAATCGTTCTTTCCATCGATAATTTGCACGAATACGTGCCATTCGATGTTTCCAATCGTTTTGCATCGACGGTAGGTAAGGATTCACTTCCCAGCTCTCGCAATCGTTCTTTCTATCGATAATTTGCACGAATACGTGATGTTCAATGTTTCCAATCGTTTTGCATCAACGATAGGTAAGGATTCACTTCCCGGCTCCCGCAATCGTTCTTTCCATCGATAATATGCACGAATACGTGCTATTCGATGTTTGCAATCGTTTTGCATCGACGGTAGGTAAGGATTCACTTCCCAGCTCCCGCAATCGTTTTTTCCATCGATAATTTGCACGAATACGTGCCATTCGATGTTTCCAATCGTTTTGCATCGACGGTAGGTAAGGATTCACTTCCCAGCTCCCGCAATCGTTCTTTCTATCGATAATTTGCACGAATACGTGCTATTCGATGTTTCCAATCGTTTTGCATCGACGGTAGGTAAGGATTCACTTCCCAGCTCCCGCAATCGTTCTTTCCATCGATAATTTGCACGAATACGTGCCATTCGATGTTTCCAATCGTTTTGCATCAACGTTAGGTAAGCATTCACTTCCCGGCTCCCGCAATCGTTCTTTCCATGGATAATTTGCACGAATACGTGATGTTCAATGTTTCCAATCGTTTTGCATCAACGATAGGCAAGGATTCACTTCCCGGCTCCCGCAATCGTTCTTTCCATCGATAATTTGCACGAATACGTGCTATTCGATGTTTGCAATCGTTTTGCATCGACGGTAGGTAAGGATTCACTTCCCAGCTCCCGCAATCGTTCTTTCCATCGATAATTTGCACGAATACGTGCCATTCGATGTTTCCAATCGTTTTGCATCGACGGTAGGTAAGGATTCACTTCCCAGCTCCCGCAATCGTTCTTTCTATCGATAATTTGCACGAATACGTGCTATTCGATGTTTCCAATCGTTTTGCATCGACGGTAGGTAAGGATTCACTTCCCAGCTCCCGCAATCGTTCTTTCCATCGATAATTTGCACAAATACGTGGTGTTCGATGTTTCCAATCGTTTTGCATCAACGTTAGGTAAGTATTCACTTCCCAGCTCCCGCAATCGTTCTTTCTATGGATAATTTGCACGAATACGTGCTATTCGATGTTTGCAATCGTTTTGCATCGACGGTAGGTAAAGGATTCACTTCCCAGCTCCCGCAATCGTTCTTTCTATCGATAATTTGGAAAGAACGATTGCCGGAGCTGGGAAGTGAATGCTTACCGACCGTCGATGCAACACGATTGGAAACATCGAATAGCACGTATTCATGCAAATTATCGATGGAAAGAACGATTGCGGGAGCCGGGAAGTGAATGCTTACCTAACGTTTATGCAAAACGATTGGAAACATCGAACATAACGTATTCGTGCAAATTATGGATAGAAAGAACGATTGCGGGAGCTGGGAAGTGAATCCTTACCTACCGTCGATGCAAAACGATTGCAAACATCGAATAGCACGTATTCGTGCAAATTATCCATAGAAAGAACGATTGCGGGAGCTGGGAAGTGAATACTTACCTACCGTTGATGCAAAACGATTGGAAACATCGAACATCACGTATTCGTGCAAATTATGGATAGAAAGAACGATTGCGGGAGCTGGGAAGTGAATCCTTACCTACCGTCGATGCAAAACGATTGCAAACATCGAATAGCACGTATTCGTGCAAATTATCCATAGAAAGAACGATTGCGGGAGCTGGGAAGTGAATACTTACCTACCGTTGATGCAAAACGATTGGAAACATCGAACATCACGTATTCGTGCAAATTATCGATGGAAAGAACGATTGCGGGAGCCGGGAAGTGAATGCTTACCTAACGTTGATGCAAAACGATTGGAAACATCGAACATAACGTATTCGTGCAAATTATCGATAGAAAGAACGATTGCGGGAGTTGGGAAGTGAATCCGTACCTACCGTCGATGCAAAACGATTGCAAACATCGAATAGCACGTATTCGTGCAAATTATCCATAGAAAGAACGATTGCGGGAGCTGGGAACTGAATACTTACCTAACGTTGATGCAAAACGATTGGAAACATCGAACACCACGTATTCGTGCAAATTATCGATGGAAAGAACGATTGCGGGAGCCGGGAAGTGAATCCTTACCTACCGTTGATGCAAAACGATTGGAAACATCGAATATCACGTATTCGTGCCAATTATCCAATCGTTTTGCATCGACGGTAGGTAAGGATTCACTTCCCAGCTCCCGCAATCGTTCTTTCCATCGATAATTTGCACGAATACGTGCCATTCGATGTTTCCAATCGTTTTGCATCGACGGTAGGTAAGGATTCACTTCCCAGCTCCCGCAATCGTTCTTTCTATCGATAATTTGCACGAATACGTGATGTTCGATGTTTTCAATCGTTTTGCATCAACGGTAGGTAAGGAATCACTTCCCGGCTCCCGCAATCGTTCTTTCCATCGATAATTTGCACGAATACGTGCTATTCGATGTTTCCAATCGTTTTGCATCAACGTTAGGTAAGGATTCACTTCCCGGCTCCCGCAATCGTTCTTTCCATCGATAATTTGCACGAATACGTGGTGTTCGATGTTTCCAATCGTTCTGCATCAACGTTAGGTAAGTATTCACTTCCCAGCTCCCGCAATCGTTCTTTCTATGGATAATTTGCACGAATACGTGCTATTCGATATTTGCAATCGTTTTGCATCGACGGTAGGTACGGATTCACTTCCCAGCTCCCGCAATCGTTCTTTCCATCGATAATTTGCACGAATACGTGCCATTCGATGTTTCCAATCGTTTTGCATCAACGTTAGGTAAGCATGCACTTCCCGGCTCCCGCAATCGTTCTTTCCATGGATAATTTGCACGAATACGTGCTATTCGATGTTTCCAATCGTTTTGCATCAACGGTAGGTAAGTATTCACTTCCCAGCTCCCGCAATCGTTCTTTCTATCGATAATTTGCACGAATACGTGATGTTCAATGTTTCCAATCGTTTTGCATCAACGATAGGTAAGGATTCACTTCCCAGCTCCCGCAATCGTTCTTTCCATCGATAATTTGCACGAATACGTGCCATTCGATGTTTGCAATCGTTTTGCATCGACGGTAGGTAAGGATTCACTTCCCAGCTCCCGCAATCGTTCTTTCTATCGATAATTTGCACGAATACGTGTTGTTCGATGTTTCCAATCGTTTTGCATCAACGTTAGGTAAGGATTCATTTCCCGGCTCCCGCAATCGTTCTTTCCATCGATAATTTGCACGAATACGTGCTATTCGATGTTTCCAATCGTGTTGCATCGACGGTCGGTAAGCATTCACTTCCCAGCTCCGGCAATCGTTCTTTCCAAATTATCGATAAAAAGAACGATTGCGGGAGCTGGGAAGTGAATCCTTACCTACCGTCGATGCAAAACGATTGCAAACATCGAATAGCACGTATTCGTGCAAATTATCGATGGAAAGAACGATTGCGGGAGCCGGGAAGTGAATCCTTACCTATCGTTGATGCAAAACGATTGGAAACATTGAACATCACGTTCTTTCTATCGATAATTTGCACGAATACGTGATGTTCGATGTTTTCAATCGTTTTGCATCAACGGTAGGTAAGGAATCACTTCCCGGCTCCCGCAATCGTTCTTTCCATCGATAATTTGCACGAATACGTGCTATTCGATGTTTCCAATCGTTTTGCATCAACGTTAGGTAAGGATTCACTTCCCGGCGCCCGCAATCGTTCTTTCCATCGATAATTTGCACGAATACGTGGTGTTCGATGTTTCCAATCGTTCTGCATCAACGTTAGGTAAGTATTCACTTCCCAGCTCCCGCAATCGTTCTTTCTATGGCAATTTGCACGAATACGTGCTATTCGATATTTGCAATCGTTTTGCATCGACGGTAGGACGGATTCACTTCCCGGCTCCCGCAATCGTTCTTTCGATCGATAATTTGCACGAATACGTGCTATTCGATGTTTGCAATCGTTTTGCATCGACGGTAGGTAAGGATTCACTTCCCAGCTCCCGCAATCGTTCTTTCCATCGATAATTTGCACGAATACGTGCCATTCGATGTTTGCAATCGTTTTGCATCGACGGTAGGTAAGGATTCACTTCCCAGCTCCCGCAATCGTTCTTTCTATCGATAATTTGCACGAATACGTGTTGTTCGATGTTTCCAATCGTTTTGCATCAACGTTAGGTAAGGATTCATTTCCCGGCTCCCGCAATCGTTCTTTCCATCGATAATTTGCACGAATACGTGCTATTCGATGTTTCCAATCGTGTTGCATCGACAGTCGGTAAGCATTCACTTCCCAGCTCCGGCAATCGTTCTTTCCAAATTATCGATAAAAAGAACGATTGCGGGAGCTGGGAAGTGAATCCTTACCTACCGTCGATGCAAAACGATTGCAAACATCGAATAGCACGTATTCGTGCAAATTATCGATGGAAAGAACGATTGCGGGAGCCGGGAAGTGAATCCTTACCTATCGTTGATGCAAAACGATTGGAAACATTGAACATCACGTATTCGTGCAAATTATCCATGGAAAGAACGATTGCGGGAGCCGGGAAGTGAATGCTTACCTAACGTTGATTCAAAACGATTGGAAACATCGAATGGCACGTATTCGTGCAAATTATCGATGGAAAGAACGATTGCGGGAGCTGGGAAGTGAATCCTTACCTACCGTCGATGCAAAACGATTGGAAACATCGAATAGCACGTATTCGTGCAAATTATCGATGGAAAGGACGATTGCGGGAGCTGGGATGTGAATCCTTACCTACCGTCGATGCAAAACGATTGGAAACATCGAATAGCACGTATTCGTGCAAATTATCGATGGAAAGAATGATTGCGGGAGCCGGGAAGTGAATGCTTACCTAACGTTTATGCAAAACGATTGGAAACATCGAACATAACGTATTCGTGCAAATTATCGATAGAAAGAACGATTGCGGGAGCTGGGAAGTGAATCCTTACCTACCGTCGATGCAAAACGATTGCGTACATCGAATAGCACGTATTCGTGCAAATTATCCATAGAAAGAACGATTGCGGGAGCTGGGAAGTGAATACTTACCTACCGTTGATGCAAAACGATTGGAAACATCGAGTAGCACGGTATTCGTGCAAATTATCGATGGAAAGAACGATTGCGGGAGCCGGGAAGTGAATCCTTACCTATCGTTGATGCAAAACGATTGGAAACATTGAACATCACGTATTCGTGCAAATTATCGATAGAAAGAACGATTGCGGGAGCTGGGAAGTGAATCCTTACCTACCGTCGATGCAAAACGATTGGAAACATCGAATAGCACGTATTCGTGCAAATTATCGATGGGAAGAACGATTGCGGGAGCCGGGAAGTGAATGCTTACCTAACGTTTATGCAAAACGATTGGAAACATCGAACATAACGTATTCGTGCAAATTATCGATAGAAAGAACGATTGCGGGAGCTGGGAAGTGAATCCTTACCTACCGTCGATGCAAAACGATTGCGTACATCGAATAGCACGTATTCGTGCAAATTATCCATAGAAAGAACGATTGCGGGAGCTGGGAAGTGAATACTTACCTACCGTTGATGCAAAACGATTGGAAACATCGAGTAGCACGGTATTCGTGCAAATTATCGATGGAAAGAACGATTGCGGGAGCCGGGAAGTGAATCCTTACCTATCGTTGATGCAAAACGATTGGAAACATTGAATAGCACGTATTCGTGCAAATTATCGATGGAAAGAACGATTGCGGGAGCTGGGATGTGAATCCTTACCTACCGTCGATGCAAAACGATTGCAAACATCGAATAGCACGTATTCGTGCAAAGTATCCATAGAAAGCACGATTGCGGGAGCTGGGAAGTGAATACTTACCTACCGTTGATGCAAAACGATTGGAAACATCGAATAGCACGTATTCGTGCAAATTATCGATGGAAAGAACGATTGCGGGAGCCGGGAAGTGAATGCTTACCTAACGTTGATGCAAAACGATTGGAAACATCGAACATAACGTATTCGTGCAAATTATCAATAGAAAGAACGATTGCGGGAGCTGGGAAGTGAATCCGTACCTACCGTCGATGCAAAACGATTGCAAACATCGAATAGCATGTATTCGTGCAAATTATCCATAGAAAGAACGATTGCGGGAGCTGGGAAGTGAATACTTACCTAACGTTGATGCAAAACGATTGGAAACATCGAACACCACGTATTCGTGCAAATTATCGATGGAAAGAACGATTGCGGGAGCCGGGAAGTGAATCCTTACCTACCGTTGATGCAAAACGATTGGAAACATCGAACATCACGTATTCGTGCAAATTATTGATAGAAAGAACGATTGCGGGAGCTGGGAAGTGAATCCTTACCTACCGTCGATGCAAAACGATTGGAAACATCGAATAGCACGTATTCGTGCAAATTATCGATGGAAAGAACGATTGCGGGAGCCGGGAAGTGAATCCTTACCTACCGTTGATGCAAAACGATTGGAAACATCGAACATCACGTATTCGTGCAAATTATCGATAGAAAGAACGATTGCGGGAGCTGGGAAGTGAATCCTTACCTACCGTCGGTGCAAAACGATTGGAAACATCGAATATCACGTATTCGTGCCAATTATCCAATCGTTTTGCATCGACGGTAGGTAAGGATTCACTTCCCGGCTCCCGCAATCGTTCTTTCCATCGATAATTTGCACGAATACGTGGTGTTCGATGTTTCCAATCGTTCTGCATCAACGTTAGGTAAGTATTCACTTCCCAGCTCCCGCAATCGTTCTTTCTATGGATAATTTGCACGAATACGTGCTATTCGATGTTTGCAATCGTTTTGCATCGACGGTAGGTACGGATTCACTTCCCAGCTCCCGCAATCGTTCTTTCCCTCGATAATTTGCACGAATACGTGCCATTCGATGTTTCCAATCGTTTTGCATCAACGTTAGGTAAGCATTCACTTCCCGGCTCCCGCAATCGTTCTTTCCATGGATAATTTGCACGAATACGTGCTATTCGATGTTTCCAATCGTTTTGCATCAACGGTAGGTAAGTATTCACTTCCCAGCTCCCGCAATCGTTCTTTCTATGGATAATTTGCACGAATACGTGCTATTCGATGTTTGCAATCGTTTTGCATCGACGGTAGGTAAGGATTCACTTCCCAGCTCCCGCAATCGTTCTTTCCATCGATAATTTGCACGAATACGTGCCATTCGATGTTTCCAATCGTTTTGCATCAACGTTAGGTAAGCATTCACTTCCCGGCTCCCGCAATCGTTCTTTCCATGGATAATTTGCACGAATACGTGCTATTCGATGTTTCCAATCGTTTTGCATCGACGGTAGGTAAGGATTCACTTCCCAGCTCCCGCAATCGTTCTTTCCATCGATAATTTGCACGAATACGTGCCATTCGATGTTTCCAATCGTTTTGCATCGACGGTAGGTAAGGATTCACTTCCCAGCTCTCGCAATCGTTCTTTCTATCGATAATTTGCACGAATACGTGATGTTCAATGTTTCCAATCGTTTTGCATCAACGATAGGTAAGGATTCACTTCCCGGCTCCCGCAATCGTTCTTTCTATCGATAATATGCACGAATACTGGCTATTCGATGTTTGCAATCATTTTGCATCGACGGTAGGTAAGGATTCACTTCCCAGCTCCCGCAATCGTTCTTTCCATCGATAATTTGCACGAATACGTGCCATTCGATGTTTCCAATCGTTTTGCATCAACGTTAGGTAAGCATTCACTTCCCGGCTCCCGCAATCGTTCTTTCCATGGATAATTTGCACGAATACGTGATGTTCAATGTTTCCAATCGTTTTGCATCAACGATAGGCAAGGATTCACTTCCCGGCTCCCGCAATCGTTCTTTCCATCGATAATTTGCACGAATACGTGCTATTCGATGTTTGCAATCGTTTTGCATCGACGGTAGGTAAGGATTCACTTCCCAGCTCCCGCAATCGTTCTTTCCATCGATAATTTGCACGAATACGTGCCATTCGATGTTTCCAATCGTTTTGCATCGACGGTAGGTAAGGATTCACTTCCCAGCTCCCGCAATCGTTCTTTCTATCGATAATTTGCACGAATACGTGCTATACGATGTTTCCAATCGTTTTGCATCGACGGTAGGTAAGGATTCACTTCCCAGCTCCCGCAATCGTTCTTTCCATCGATAATTTGCACAAATACGTGGTGTTCGATGTTTCCAATCGTTTTGCATCAACGTTAGGTAAGTATTCACTTCCCAGCTCCCGCAATCGTTCTTTCTATGGATAATTTGCACGAATACGTGCTATTCGATGTTTGCAATCGTTTGGCATCGACGGTAGGTAAGGATTCACTTCCCAGCTCCCGCAATCGTTCTTTCTATCGATAATTTGGAAAGAACGATTGCCGGAGCTGGGAAGTGAATGCTTACCGACCGTCGATGCAACACGATTGGAAACATCGAATAGCACGTATTCGTGCAAATTATCGATGGAAAGAACGATTGCGGGAGCCGGGAAATGAATCCTTACCTAACGTTGATGCAAAACGATTGGAAACATCGAACAACACGTATTCGTGCAAATTATCGATAGAAAGAACGATTGCGGGAGCTGGGAAGTGAATCCTTACCTACCGTCGATGCAAAACGATTGGAAACATCGAATAGCACGTATTCGTGCAAATTATCCATAGAAAGAACGATTGCGGGAGCTGGGAAGTGAATACTTACCTACCGTCGATGCAAAACGATTGGAAACATCGAATAGCACGTATTCGTGCAAATTATCGATGGAAAGAACGATTGCGGGAGCTGGGATGTGAATCCTTACCTACCGTCGATGCAAAACGATTGGAAACATCGAATAGCACGTATTCGTGCAAATTATCCATAGAAAGAACGATTGCGGGAGCTGGGAAGTGAATACTTACCTACCGTTGATGCAAAACGATTGGAAACATCGAATAGCACGTATTCGTGCAAATTATCCATAGAAAGAACGATTGCGGGAGCTGGGAAGTGAATCCTTACCTACCGTCGATGCAAAACGATTGGAAACATCGAATAGCACGTATTCGTGCAAATTATCGATGGAAAGGACGATTGCGGGAGCTGGGATGTGAATCCTTACCTACCGTCGATGCAAAACGATTGGAAACATCGAATAGCACGTATTCGTGCAAATTATCGATGGAAAGAATGATTGCGGGAGCCGGGAAGTGAATGCTTACCTAACGTTTATGCAAAACGATTGGAAACATCGAACATAACGTATTCGTGCAAATTATCGATAGAAAGAACGATTGCGGGAGCTGGGAAGTGAATCCTTACCTACCGTCGATGCAAAACGATTGCGTACATCGAATAGCACGTATTCGTGCAAATTATCCATAGAAAGAACGATTGCGGGAGCTGGGAAGTGAATACTTACCTACCGTTGATGCAAAACGATTGGAAACATCGAGTAGCACGGTATTCGTGCAAATTATCGATGGAAAGAACGATTGCGGGAGCCGGGAAGTGAATCCTTACCTATCGTTGATGCAAAACGATTGGAAACATTGAACATCACGTATTCGTGCAAATTATCGATAGAAAGAACGATTGCGGGAGCTGGGAAGTGAATCCTTACCTACCGTCGATGCAAAACGATTGCGTACATCGAATAGCACGTATTCGTGCAAATTATCCATAGAAAGAACGATTGCGGGAGCTGGGAAGTGAATACTTACCTACCGTTGATGCAAAACGATTGGAAACATCGAGTAGCACGGTATTCGTGCAAATTATCGATGGAAAGAACGATTGCGGGAGCCGGGAAGTGAATCCTTACCTATCGTTGATGCAAAACGATTGGAAACATTGAATAGCACGTATTCGTGCAAATTATCGATGGAAAGAACGATTGCGGGAGCTGGGATGTGAATCCTTACCTACCGTCGATGCAAAACGATTGCAAACATCGAATAGCACGTATTCGTGCAAAGTATCCATAGAAAGCACGATTGCGGGAGCTGGGAAGTGAATACTTACCTACCGTTGATGCAAAACGATTGGAAACATCGAATAGCACGTATTCGTGCAAATTATCGATGGAAAGAACGATTGCGGGAGCCGGGAAGTGAATGCTTACCTAACGTTGATGCAAAACGATTGGAAACATCGAACATAACGTATTCGTGCAAATTATCAATAGAAAGAACGATTGCGGGAGCTGGGAAGTGAATCCTTACCTACCGTCGATGCAAAACGATTGGAAACATCGAATATCACGTATTCGTGCCAATTATCCAATCGTTTTGCATCGACGGTAGGTAAGGATTCACTTCCCGGCTCCCGCAATCGTTCTTTCCATCGATAATTTGCACGAATACGTGGTGTTCGATGTTTCCAATCGTTCTGCATCAACGTTAGGTAAGTATTCACTTCCCAGCTCCCGCAATCGTTCTTTCTATGGATAATTTGCACGAATACGTGCTATTCGATGTTTGCAATCGTTTTGCATCGACGGTAGGTACGGATTCACTTCCCAGCTCCCGCAATCGTTCTTTCCATCGATAATTTGCACGAATACGTGCCATTCGATGTTTCCAATCGTTTTGCATCAACGTTAGGTAAGCATTCACTTCCCGGCTCCCGCAATCGTTCTTTCCATGGATAATTTGCACGAATACGTGCTATTCGATGTTTCCAATCGTTTTGCATCAACGGTAGGTAAGTATTCACTTCCCAGCTCCCGCAATCGTTCTTTCTATGGATAATTTGCACGAATACGTGCTATTCGATGTTTCCAATCGTTTTGCATCAACGGTAGGTAAGTATTCACTTCCCAGCTCCCGCAATCATTCTTTCTATGGATAATTTGCACGAATACGTGCTATTCGATGTCTGCAATCGTTTTGCATCGACGGTAGGTAAGGATTCACTTCCCAGCTCCCGCAATCGTTCTTTCCATCGATAATTTGCACGAATACGTGCCATTCGATGTTTCCAATCGTTTTGCATCGACGGTAGGTAAGGATTCACTTCCCAGCTCTCGCAATCGTTCTTTCTATCGATAATTTGCACGAATACGTGATGTTCAATGTTTCCAATCGTTTTGCATCAACGATAGGTAAGGATTCACTTCCCGGCTCCCGCAATCGTTCTTTCCATCGATAATATGCACGAATACGTGCTATTCGATGTTTGCAATCGTTTTGCATCGACGGTAGGTAAGGATTCACTTCCCAGCTCCCGCAATCGTTCTTTCCATCGATAATTTGCACGAATACGTGCCATTCGATGTTTCCAATCGTTTTGCATCAACGTTAGGTAAGCATTCACTTCCCGGCTCCCGCAATCGTTCTTTCCATGGATAATTTGCACGAATACGTGATGTTCAATGTTTCCAATCGTTTTGCATCAACGATAGGCAAGGATTCACTTCCCGGCTCCCGCAATCGTTCTTTCCATCGATAATTTGCACGAATACGTGCTATTCGATGTTTGCAATCGTTTTGCATCGACGGTAGGTAAGGATTCACTTCCCAGCTCCCGCAATCGTTCTTTCCATCGATAATTTGCACGAATACGTGCCATTCGATGTTTCCAATTGTTTTGCATCGACGGTAGGTAAGGATTCACTTCCCAGCTCCCGCAATCGTTCTTTCTATCGATAATTTGCACGAATACGTGCTATACGATGTTTCCAATCGTTTTGCATCGACGGTAGGTAAGGATTCACTTCCCAGCTCCCGCAATCGTTCTTTCCATCGATAATTTGCACAAATACGTGGTGTTCGATGTTTCCAATCGTTTTGCATCAACGTTAGGTAAGTATTCACTTCCCAGCTCCCGCAATCGTTCTTTCTATGGATAATTTGCACGAATACGTGCTATTCGATGTTTGCAATCGTTTGGCATCGACGGTAGGTAAGGATTCACTTCCCAGCTCCCGCAATCGTTCTTTCTATCGATAATTTGGAAAGAACGATTGCCGGAGCTGGGAAGTGAATGCTTACCGACCGTCGATGCAACACGATTGGAAACATCGAATAGCACGTATTCGTGCAAATTATCGATGGAAAGAACGATTGCGGGAGCCGGGAAATGAATCCTTACCTAACGTTGATGCAAAACGATTGGAAACATCGAACAACACGTATTCGTGCAAATTATCGATAGAAAGAACGATTGCGGGAGCTGGGAAGTGAATCCTTACCTACCGTCGATGCAAAACGATTGGAAACATCGAATAGCACGTATTCGTGCAAATTATCCATAGAAAGAACGATTGCGGGAGCTGGGAAGTGAATACTTACCTACCGTCGATGCAAAACGATTGGAAACATCGAATAGCACGTATTCGTGCAAATTATCGATGGAAAGAACGATTGCGGGAGCTGGGATGTGAATCCTTACCTACCGTCGATGCAAAACGATTGGAAACATCGAATAGCACGTATTCGTGCAAATTATCCATAGAAAGAACGATTGCGGGAGCTGGGAAGTGAATACTTACCTACCGTTGATGCAAAACGATTGGAAACATCGAATAGCACGTATTCGTGCAAATTATCCATAGAAAGAACGATTGCGGGAGCTGGGAAGTGAATACTTACCTAACGTTGATGCAGAACGATTGGAAACATCGAACACCACGTATTCGTGCAAATTATCGATGGAAAGAACGATTGCGGGAGCCGGGAAGTGAATCCTTACCTATCGTTGATGCAAAACGATTGGAAACATTGAACATCACGTATTCGTGCAAATTATCGATAGAAAGAACGATTGCGGGAGCTGGGAAGTGAATCCTTACCTACCGTCGATGCAAAACGATTGGAAACATCGAATAGCACGTATTCGTGCAAATTATCGATGGAAAGAACGATTGCGGGAGCTGGGATGTGAATCCTTACCTACCGTCGATGCAAAACGATTGGAAACATCGAATAGCACGTATTCGTGCAAATTATCGATGGAAAGAATGATTGCGGGAGCCGGGAAGTGAATGCTTACCTAACGTTTATGCAAAACGATTGGAAACATCGAACATAACGTATTCGTGCAAATTATCGATAGAAAGAACGATTGCGGGAGCTGGGAAGTGAATCCTTATCTACCGTCGATGCAAAACGATTGCGTACATCGAATAGCACGTATTCGTGCAAATTATCCATGGAAAGAACGATTGCGGGAGCCGGGAAGTGAATACTTACCTACCGTTGATGCAAAACGATTGGAAACATCGAGTAGCACGGTATTCGTGCAAATTATCGATGGAAAGAACGATTGCGGGAGCCGGGAAGTGAATCCTTACCTATCGTTGATGCAAAACGATTGGAAACATTGAACATCACGTATTCGTGCAAATTATCGATAGAAAGAACGATTGCGGGAGCTGGGAAGTGAATCCTTACCTACCGTCGATGCAAAACGATTGGAAACATCGAATAGCACGTATTCGTGCAAATTATCGATGGAAAGAACGATTGCGGGAGCTGGGATGTGAATCCTTACCTACCGGCGATGCAAAAGGATTGCAAACATCGAATAGCACGTATTCGTGCAAAGTATCCATAGAAAGCACGATTGCGGGAGCTGGGAAGTGAATACTTACCTACCGTTGATGCAAAACGATTGGAAACATCGAATAGCACGTATTCGTGCAAATTATCGATGGAAAGAACGATTGCGGGAGCCGGGAAGTGAATCCTTACCTACCGTTGATGCAAAACGATTGGAAACATCGAACATCACGTATTCGTGCAAATTATTGATAGAAAGAACGATTGCGGGAGCTGGGAAGTGAATCCTTACCTACCGTCGATGCAAAACGATTGGAAACATCGAATAGCACGTATTCGTGCAAATTATCGATTATTATCGATAATTATCGATCGAATTATCGTCAAAGAACGATTGCGGGAGCCGGGAAGTGAATCCTTACCTACCGTTGATGCAAAACGATTGGAAACATCGAACATCACGTATTCGTGCAAATTATCGATAGAAAGAACGATTGCGGGAGCTGGGAAGTGAATCCTTACCTACCGTCGATGCAAAACGATTGGAAACATCGAATATCACGTATTCGTGCCAATTATCCAATCGTTTTGCATCGACGGTAGGTAAGGATTCACTTCCCGGCTCCCGCAATCGTTCTTTCCATGGATAATTTGCACGAATACGTGCTATTCGATGTTTCCAATCGTTTTGCATCAACGGTAGGTAAGTATTCACTTCCCAGCTCCCGCAATCGTTCTTTCTATCGATAATTTGCACGAATACGTTATGTTCGATGTTTCCAATCGTTTTGCATAAACGTTAGGTAAGCATTCACTTCCCGGCTCCCGCAATCGTTCTTTCCATCGATAATTTGCACGAATACGTGCTATTCGATGTTTCCAATCGTTTTGCATCGACGGTAGGTAAGGATTCACATCCCAGCTCCCGCAATCGTTCTTTCCATCGATAATTTGCACGAATACGTGCTATTCGATGTTTCCAATCGTTTTGCATCGACGGTAGGTAAGGATTCACTTCCCAGCTCCCGCAATCGTTCTTTCTATCGATAATTTGCACGAATACGTGATGTTCAATGTTTCCAATCGTTTTGCATCAACGATAGGTAAGGATTCACTTCCCGGCTCCCGCAATCGTTCTTTCCATCGATAATTTGCACGAATACGTGGTGTTCGATGTTTCCAATCGTTCTGCATCAACGTTAGGTAAGTATTCACTTCCCAGCTCCCGCAATCGTTCTTTCTATGGATAATTTGCACGAATACGTGCTTTTCGATGTTTCCAATCGTTTTGCATCAACGGTAGGTAAGTATTCACTTCCCAGCTCCCGCAATCGTTCTTTCTATGGATAATTTGCTCGAATACGTGCTATTCGATGTTTGCAATCGTTTTGCATCGACGGTAGGTAAGGATTCACTTCCCAGCTCCCGCAATCGTTCTTTCCATCGATAATTTGCACGAATACGTGTTGTTCGATGTTTCCAATCGTTTTGCATCAACGTTAGGTAAGGATTCATTTCCCGGCTCCCGCAATCGTTCTTTCCATCGATAATTTGCACGAATACGTGCTATTCGATGTTTCCAATCGTGTTGCATCGACGGTCGGTAAGCATTCACTTCCCAGCTCCGGCAATCGTTCTTTCCAAATTATCGATAGAAAGAACGAGTGCGGGAGCTGGGAAGTGAATCCTTACCTACCGTCGATGCAAAACGATTGCAAACATCGAATAGCACGTATTCGTGCAAATTATCCATAGAAAGAACGATTGCGGGAGCTGGGAAGTGAATACTTACCTACCGTTGATGCAAAACGATTGGAAACATCGAATAGCACGTATTCGTGCAAATTATCGCTGGAAAGAACGATTGCGGGAGCTGGGAAGTGAATCCATACCTACCGTCGATGCAAAACGATTGGAAACATCGAATAGCACGTATTCGTGCAAATTATCCATAGAAAGAACGATTGCGGGAGCTGGGAAGTGAATACTTACCTACCGTTGATGCAAAACGATTGGAAACATCGAATAGCACGTATTCCTGCAAATTATCGATGGAAAGAACGATTGCGGGAGCCGGGAAGTGAATCCTTACCTACCGTTGATGCAAAACGATTGGAAACATCGAACATCACGTATTCGTGCAAATTATCGATAGAAAGAACGATTGCGGGAGCTGGGAAGTGAATCCTTACCTACCGTCGATGCAAAACGATTGGAAACATCGAATTGCACGTATTCGTGCAAATTATCGATAGAAAGGACAATTGCGGGAGCAGGGAAGTGAATCCTTACCTACAAATTATCGATAGAAAGAACGATTGCGGGAGCTGGGAAGTGAATGCTTACCTACCGTCGATGCAAAACGATTGGAAACATCGAATATCACGTAATCGTGCAAATTATCCATAGAAAGAACGATTGCGGGAGCTGGGAAGTGAATGCTTACCTAACGTCGATGCAAAACGATTGGAAACATCGAATGGCACGTATTCGTGCAAATTATCGATGGAAAGAACGATTGCGGGAGCTGGGAAGTGAATCCTTACCTACCGTCGATGCAAAACGATTGCAAACATCGAATAGCACGTATTCGTGCAAAGTATCCATAGAAAGCACGATTGCGGGAGCTGGGAAGTGAATACTTACCTACCGTTGATGCAAAACGATTGGAAACATCGAATAGCACGTATTCGTGCAAATTATCGATGGAAAGAACGATTGCGGGAGCCGGGAAGTGAATGCTTACCTAACGTTGATGCAAAACGATTGGAAACATCGAACGTAACGTATTCGTGCAAATTATCAATAGAAAGAACGATTGCGGGAGCTGGGAAGTGAATCCGTACCTACCGTCGATGCAAAACGATTGCAAACATCGAATAGCATGTATTCGTGCAAATTATCCATAGAAAGAACGATCGCGGGAGCTGGGAAGTGAATACTTACCTAACGTTGATGCAAAACGATTGGAAACATCGAACACCACGTATTCGTGCAAATTATCGATGGAAAGAACGATTGCGGGAGCCGGGAAGTGAATCCTTACCTACCGTTGATGCAAAACGATTGGAAACATCGAACATCACGTATTCGTGCAAATTATTGATAGAAAGAACGATTGCGGGAGCTGGGAAGTGAATCCTTACCTACCGTCGATGCAAAACGATTGGAAACATCGAATAGCACGTATTCGTGCAAATTATCGATGGAAAGAACGATTGCGGGAGCCGGGAAGTGAATCCTTACCTACCGTTGATGCAAAACGATTGGAAACATCGAACATCACGTATTCGTGCAAATTATCGATAGAAAGAACGATTGCGGGAGCTGGGAAGTGAATCCTTACCTACCGTCGATGCAAAACGATTGGAAACATCGAATATCACGTATTCGTGCCAATTATCCAATCGTTTTGCATCGACGGTAGGTAAGGATTCACTTCCCGGCTCCCGCAATCGTTCTTTCCATCGATAATTTGCACGAATACGTGGTGTTCGATGTTTCCAATCGTTCTGCATCAACGTTAGGTAAGTATTCACTTCCCAGCTCCCGCAATCGTTCTTTCTATGGATAATTTGCACGAATACGTGCTATTCGATGTTTGCAATCGTTTTGCATCGACGGTAGGTACGGATTCACTTCCCAGCTCCCGCAATCGTTCTTTCCATCGATAATTTGCACGAATACGTGCCATTCGATGTTTCCAATCGTTTTGCATCAACGTTAGGTAAGCATTCACTTCCCGGCTCCCGCAATCGTTCTTTCCATGGATAATTTGCACGAATACGTGCTATTCGATGTTTCCAATCGTTTTGCATCAACGGTAGGTAAGTATTCACTTCCCAGCTCCCGCAATCGTTCTTTCTATGGATAATTTGCACGAATACGTGCTATTCGATGTTTGCAATCGTTTTGCATCGACGGTAGGTAAGGATTCACTTCCCAGTTCCCGCAATCGTTCTTTCCATCGATAATTTGCACGAATACGTGCCATTCGATGTTTCCAATCGTTTTGCATCAACGTTAGGTAAGCATTCACTTCCCGGCTCCCGCAATCGTTCTTTCCATGGATAATTTGCACGAATACGTGCTATTCGATGTTTCCAATCGTTTTGCATCAACGGTAGGTAAGTATTCACTTCCCAGCTCCCGCAATCATTCTTTCTATGGATAATTTGCACGAATACGTGCTATTCGATGTCTGCAATCGTTTTGCATCGACGGTAGGTAAGGATTCACTTCCCAGCTCCCGCAATCGTTCTTTCCATCGATAATTTGCACGAATACGTGCCATTCGATGTTTCCAATCGTTTTGCATCGACGGTAGGTAAGGATTCACTTCCCAGCTCTCGCAATCGTTCTTTCTATCGATAATTTTCACGAATACGTGATGTTCAATGTTTCCAATCGTTTTGCATTGACGGTAGGTAAGGATTCACTTCCCAGCTCCCGCAATCGTTCTTTCCATCGATAATTTGCACGAATACGTGCCATTCGATGTTTCCAATCGTTTTGCATCAACGTTAGGTAAGCATTCACTTCCCGGCTCCCGCAATCGTTCTTTCCATGGATAATTTGCACGAATACGTGATGTTCAATGTTTCCAATCGTTTTGCATCAACGATAGGCAAGGATTCACTTCCCGGCTCCCGCAATCGTTCTTTCCATCGATAATTTGCACGAATACGTGCTATTCGATGTTTGCAATCGTTTTGCATCGACGGTAGGTAAGGATTCACTTCCCAGCTCCCGCAATCGTTCTTTCCATCGATAATTTGCACGAATACGTGCCATTCGATGTTTCCAATCGTTTTGCATCGACGGTAGGTAAGGATTCACTTCCCAGCTCCCGCAATCGTTCTTTCTATCGATAATTTGCACGAATACGTGCTATTCGATGTTTCCAATCGTTTTGCATCGACGGTAGGTAAGGATTCACTTCCCAGCTCCCGCAATCGTTCTTTCCATCGATAATTTGCACAAATACGTGGTGTTCGATGTTTCCAATCGTTTTGCATCAACGTTAGGTAAGTATTCACTTCCCAGCTCCCGCAATCGTTCTTTCTATGGATAATTTGCACGAATACGTGCTATTCGATGTTTGCAATCGTTTTGCATCGACGGTAGGTAAGGATTCACTTCCCAGCTCCCGCAATCGTTCTTTCTATCGATAATTTGGAAAGAACGATTGCCGGAGCTGGGAAGTGAATGCTTACCGACCGTCGATGCAACACGATTGGAAACATCGAATAGCACGTATTCGTGCAAATTATCGATGGAAAGAACGATTGCGGGAGCCGGGAAATGAATCCTTACCTAACGTTGATGCAAAACGATTGGAAACATCGAACAACACGTATTCGTGCAAATTATCGATAGAAAGAACGATTGCGGGAGCTGGGAAGTGAATCCTTACCTACCGTCGATGCAAAACGATTGGAAACATCGAATAGCACGTATTCGTGCAAATTATCGATAGAAAGAACGATTGCGGGAGCTGGGAAGTGAATCCTTACCTACCGTCGATGCAAAACGATTGTAAACATCGAATGGCACGTATTCGTGCAAATTATCGATGGAAAGAACGATTGCGGGAGCTGGGAAGTGAATCCTTACCTACCGTCGATGCAAAACGATTGCAAACATCGAATAGCACGTATTCGTGCAAATTATCGATGGAAAGAACGATTGCGGGAGCCGGGAAGTGAATCCTTACCTATCGTTGATGCAAAACGATTGGAAACATCGAACATCACGTATTCGTGCAAATTATCCATGGAAAGAACGATTGCGGGAGCCGGGAAGTGAATGCTTACCTAACGTTGATGCAAAACGATTGGAAACATCGAATGGCACGTATTCGTGCAAATTATCGATGGAAAGAACGATTGCGGGAGCCGCGAAGTGAATCCTTACCTATCGTTGATGCAAAACGATTGGAAACATTGAACATCACGTATTCGTGCAAATTATCGATAGAAAGAACGATTGCGGGAGCTGGGAAGTGAATCCGTACCTACCGTCGATGCAAAACGATTGGAAACATCGAATAGCACGTATTCGTGCAAATTATCGATGGAAAGAACGATTGCGGGAGCCGGGAAGTGAATCCTTACCTACCGTTGATGCAAAACGATTGGAAACATCGAACATCACGTATTCGTGCAAATTATCGATAGAAAGAACGATTGCGGGAGCTGGGAAGTGAATCCTTACCTACCGTCGATGCAAAACGATTGGAAACATCGAATATCACGTATTCGTGCCAATTATCCAATCGTTTTGCATCGACGGTAGGTAAGGATTCACTTCCCGGCTCCCGCAATCGTTCTTTCCATGGATAATTTGCACGAATACGTGCTATTCGATGTTTCCAATCGTTTTGCATCAACGGTAGGTAAGTATTCACTTCCCAGCTCCCGCAATCGTTCTTTCTATGGATAATTTGCACGAATACGTGCTATTCGATGTTTGCAATCGTTTTGCATCGACGGTAGGTACGGATTCACTTCCCAGCTCCCGCAATCGTTCTTTCCATCGATAATTTGCACGAATACGTGCCATTCGATGTTTCCAATCGTTTTGCATCAACGTTAGGTAAGCATTCACTTCCCGGCCCCGCAATCGTTCTTTCCATGGATAATTTGCACGAATACGTGCTATTCGATGTTTCCAATCGTTTTGCATCAACGGTAGGTAAGTATTCACTTCCCAGCTCCCGCAATCGTTCTTTCTATGGATAATTTGCACGAATACGTGCTATTCGATGTTTGCAATCGTTTTGCATCGACGGTAGGTAAGGATTCACTTCCCAGCTCCCGCAATCGTTCTTTCCATCGATAATTTGCACGAATACGTGCCATTCGATGTTTCCAATCGTTTTGCATCAACGTTAGGTAAGCATTCACTTCCCGGCTCCCGCAATCGTTCTTTCCATGGATAATTTGCACGAATACGTGCTATTCGATGTTTCCAATCGTTTTGCATCAACGGTAGGTAAGTATTCACTTCCCAGCTCCCGCAATCGTTCTTTCTATGGATAATTTGCACGAATACGTGCTATTCGATGTTTGCAATCGTTTTGCATCGACGGTAGGTAAGGATTCACTTCCCAGCTCCCGCAATCGTTCTTTCCATCGATAATTTGCAGGAATACGTGCCATTCGATGTTTCCAATCGTTTTGCATCGACGGTAGGTAAGGATTCACTTCCCAGCTCTCGCAATCGTTCTTTCTATCGATAATTTGCACGAATACGTGATGTTCAATGTTTCCAATCGTTTTGCATCAACGATAGGTAAGGATTCACTTCCCGGCTCCCGCAATCGTTCTTTCCATCGATAATATGCACGAATACGTGCTTTTCGATGTTTGCAATCGTTTTGCATCGACGGTAGGTAAGGATTCACTTCCCAGCTCCCGCAATCGTTTTTTCCATCGATAATTTGCACGAATACGTGCCATTCGATGTTTCCAATCGTTTTGCATCGACGGTAGGTAAGGATTCACTTCCCAGCTCCCGCAATCGTTCTTTCTATCGATAATTTGCACGAATACGTGATGTTCAATGTTTCCAATCGTTTTGCATCAACGATAGGCAAGGATTCACTTCCCGGCTCCCGCAATCGTTCTTTCCATCGATAATTTGCACGAATACGTGCTATTCGATGTTTGCAATCGTTTTGCATCGATGGTAGGTAAGGATTCACTTCCCAGCTCCCGCAATCGTTCTTTCTATCGATAATTTGCACGAATACGTGCTATTCGATGTTTCCAATCGTTTTGCATCGACGGTAGGTAAGGATTCACTTCCCAGCTCCCGCAATCGTTCTTTCCATCGATAATTTGCACAAATACGTGGTGTTCGATGTTTCCAATCGTTTTGCATCAACGTTAGGTAAGTATTCACTTCCCAGCTCCCGCAATCGTTCTTTCTATGGATAATTTGCACGAATACGTGCTATTCGATGTTTGCAATCGTATTGCATCGATGGTAGGTAAGGATTCACTTCCCAGCTCCCGCAATCGTTCTTTCTATCGATAATTCGGAAAGAACGATTGCCGGAGCTGGGAAGTGAATGCTTACCGACCGTCGATGCAACACGATTGGAAACATCGAATAGCACGTATGCGTGCAAATTATCGATGGAAAGAACGATTGCGGGAGCCGGGAAATGAATCCTTACCTAACGTTGATGCAAAACGATTGGAAACATCGAACAACACGTATGCGTGCAAATTATCGATAGAAAGAACGATTGCGGGAGCTGGGAAGTGAATGCTTACCTAACGTTGATGCAAAACGATTGGAAACATCGAATGGCACGTATTCGTGCAAATTATCGATGGAAAGAACGATTGCGGGAGCTGGGAAGTGAATCCTTACCTACCGTCGATGCAAAACGATTGCAAACATCGAATAGCACGTATTCGTGCAAATTATCCATAGAAAGAACGATTGCGGGAGCTGGGAAGTGAATACTTACCTACCGTTGATGCAAAACGATTGGAAACATCGAATAGCACGTATTCGTGCAAATTATCCATAGAAAGAACGATTGCGGGAGCTGGGAAGTGAATACTTACCTAACGTTGATGCAGAACGATTGGAAACATCGAACACCACGTATTCGTGCAAATTATCGATGGAAAGAACGATTGCGGGAGCCGGGAAGTGAATCCTTACCTATCGTTGATGCAAAACGATTGGAAACATTGAACATCACGTATTCGTGCAAATTATCGATAGAAAGAACGATTGCGGGAGCTGGGAAGTGAATCCTTACCTACCGTCGATGCAAAACGATTGGAAACATCGAATAGCACGTATTCGTGCAAATTATCGATGGAAAGAACGATTACGGGAGCTGGGATGTGAATCCTTACCTACCGTCGATGCAAAACGATTGGAAACATCGAATAGCACGTATTCGTGCAAATTATCGATGGAAAGAACGATTGCGGGAGCCGGGAAGTGAATGCTTACCTAACGTTTATGCAAAACGATTGGAAACATCGAACATAACGTATTCGTGCAAATTATCGATAGAAAGAACGATTGCGGGAGCTGGGAAGTGAATCCTTACCTACCGTCGATGCAAAACGATTGCGTACATCGAATAGCACGTATTCGTGCAAATTATCCATAGAAAGAACGATTGCGGGAGCTGGGAAGTGAATACTTACCTACCGTTGATGCAAAACGATTGGAAACATCGAGTAGCACGGTATTCGTGCAAATTATCGATGGAAAGAACGATTGCGGGAGCCGGGAAGTGAATCCTTACCTATCGTTGATGCAAAACGATTGGAAACATTGAACATCACGTATTCGTGCAAATTATCGATAGAAAGAACGATTGCGGGAGCTGGGAAGTGAATCCTTACCTACCGTCGATGCAAAACGATTGGAAACATCGAATAGCACGTATTCGTGCAAATTATCGATGGAAAGAACGATTGCGGGAGCTGGGATGTGAATCCTTACCTACCGTCGATGCAAAACGATTGCAAACCTCGAATAGCACGTATTCGTGCAAAGTATCCATAGAAAGCACGATTGCGGGAGCTGGGAAGTGAATACTTACCTACCGTTGATGCAAAACGATTGGAAACATCGAATAGCACGTATTCGTGCAAATTATCGATGGAAAGAACGATTGCGGGAGCCGGGAAGTGTATGCTTACCTAACGTTGATGCAAAACGATTGGAAACATCGAACATAACGTATTCGTGCAAATTATCAATAGAAAGAACGATTGCGGGAGCTGGGAAGTGAATCCGTACCTACCGTCGATGCAAAACGATTGCAAACATCGAATAGCATGTATTCATGAAAATTATCCATAGAAAGAACGATTGCGGGAGCTGGGAAGTGAATACTTACCTAACGTTGATGCAAAACGATTGGAAACATCGAACACCACGTATTCGTGCAAATTATCGATGGAGAGAACGATTGCGGGAGCCGGGAAGTGAATCCTTACCTACCGTTGATGCAAAACGATTGGAAACATCGAACATCACGTATTCGTGCAAATTATTGATAGAAAGAACGATTGCGGGAGCTGGGAAGTGAATCCTTACCTACCGTCGATGCAAAACGATTGGAAACATCGAATAGCACGTATTCGTGCAAATTATCGATGGAAAGAACGATTGCGGGAGCCGGGAAGTGAATCCTTACCTACCGTTGATGCAAAACGATTGGAAACATCGAACATCACGTATTCGTGCAAATTATCGATAGAAAGAACGATTGCGGGAGCTGGGAAGTGAATCCTTACCTACCGTCGATGCAAAACGATTGGAAACATCGAATATCACGTATTTGTGCCAATTATCCAATCGTTTTGCATCGACGGTAGGTAAGGATTCACTTCCCGGCTCCCGCAATCGTTCTTTCCATCGATAATTTGCACGAATACGTGGTGTTCGATGTTTCCAATCGTTCTGCATCAACGTTAGGTAAGTATTCACTTCCCAGCTCCCGCAATCGTTCTTTCTATGGATAATTTGCACGAATACGTGCTATTCGATGTTTGCAATCGTTTTGCATCGACGGTAGGTACGGATTCACTTCCCAGCTCCCGCAATCGTTCTTTCCATCGATAATTTGCACGAATACGTGCCATTCGATGTTTCCAATCGTTTTGCATCAACGTTAGGTAAGCATTCACTTCCCGGCTCCCGCAATCGTTCTTTCCATGGATAATTTGCACGAATACGTGCTATTCGATGTTTCCAATCGTTTTGCATCAACGGTAGGTAAGGATTCACTTCCCAGCTCCCGCAATCGTTCTTTCCATCGATAATTTGCACGAATACGTGCCATTCGATGTTTCCAATCGTTTTGCATCAACGTTAGGTAAGCATTCACTTCCCGGCTCCCGCAATCGTTCTTCTTTCCATGGATAATTTGCACGAATACGTGCTATTCGATGTCTGCAATCGTTTTGCATCGACGGTAGGTAAGGATTCACTTCCCAGCTCCCGCAATCGTTCTTTCCATCGATAATTTGCACGAATACGTGCCATTCGATGTTTCCAATCGTTTTGCATCGACGGTAGGTAAGGATTCACTTCCCAGCTCTCGCAATCGTTCTTTCTATCGATAATTTGCACGAATACGTGCTATTCGATGTTTCCAATCGTTTTGAATCAACGGTAGGTAAGGATTCACTTCCCAGCTCCCGCAATCGTTCTTTCTATCGATAATTTGCACGAATACGTGATGTTCGATGTTTCCAATCGTTTTGCATCAACGGTAGGTAAGGATTCACTTCCCGGCTCCCGCAATCGTTCTTTCCATCGATAATTTGCACGAATACGTGCTATTCGATGTTTCCAATCGTTTTGCATCGACGGTAGGTAAGGATTCACTTCCCAGCTCCCGCAATCGTTCTTTCTATCAATAATTTGCACGAATACGTGATGTTCGATGTTTCCAATCGTTTTGCATCAACGGTAGGTAAGGATTCACTTCCCGGCTCCCGCAATCGTTCTTTCCATCGATAATTTGCACGAATACGTGGTGTTCGATGTTTCCAATCGTTTTGCATCAACGTTAGGTAAGTATTCACTTCCCAGCTCCCGCAATCGTTCTTTCTATGGATAATTTGCACGAATACATGCTATTCGATGTTTGCAATCGTTTTGCATCGACGGTAGGTACGGATTCACTTCCCAGCTCCCGCAATCGTTCTTTCTATTGATAATTTGCACGAATACGTTATGTTCGATGTTTCCAATCGTTTTGCATCAACGTTAGGTAAGCATTCACTTCCCGGCTCCCGCAATCGTTCTTTCCATCGATAATTTGCACGAATACGTGCTATTCGATGTTTCCAATCGTTTTGCATCAACGGTAGGTAAGTATTCACTTCCCAGCTCCCGCAATCGTGCTTTCTATGGATACTTTGCACGAATACGTGCTATTCGATGTTTGCAATCGTTTTGCATCGACGGTAGGTAAGGATTCACTTCCCAGCTCCCGCAATCGTTCTTTCCATCGATAATTTGCACGAATACGTGCCATTCGATATTTCCAATCGTTTTGCATCAACGTTAGGTAAGCATTCACTTCCCGGCTCCCGCAATCGTTCTTTCCATGGATAATTTGCACGAATACGTGCTATTCGATGTTTCCAATCGTTTTGCATCAACGGTAGGTATGTATTCACTTCCCAGCTCCCGCAATCGTTCTTTCTATGGATAATTTGCACGAATACTTGCTATTCGATGTTTGCAATCGTTTTGCATCGACGGTAGGTAAGGATTCACTTCCCAGCTCCCGCAATCGTTCTTTCCATCGATAATTTGCACGAATACGTGCCATTCGATGTTTCCAATCGTTTTGCATCAACGTTAGGTAAGCATTCACTTCCCGGCTCCCGCAATCGTTCTTTCCATGGATAATTTGCACAAATACGTGCTATTCGATGTTTCCAATCGTTTTGCATCAACGGTAGGTAAGTATTCACTTCCCAGCTCCCGCAATCGTTCTTTCTATGGATAATTTGCACGAATACGTGCTATTCGATGTTTGCAATCGTTTTGCATCGACGGTAGGTAAGGATTCACTTCCCAGCTCCCGCAATCGTTCTTTCCATCGATAATTTGCACGAATACGTGCCATTCGATGTTTCCAATCGTTTTGCATCGACGGTAGGTAAGGATTCACTTCCCAGCTCTCGCAATCGTTCTTTCTATCGATAATTTGCACGAATACGTAATGTTCACTGTTTCCAATCGTTTTGCATCAACGATAGGTAAGGATTCACTTCCCGGCTCCCGCGATCGTTCTTTCCATCGATAATATGCACGAATACGTGCTATTCGATGTTTGCAATCGTTTTGCTTCGACGGTAGGTAAGGATTCACTTCCCAGCTCCCGCAATCGTTTTTTCCATCGATAATTTGCACGAATACGTGCCATTCGATGTTTCCAATCGTTTTGCATCGACGGTAGGTAAGGATTCACTTCCCAGCTCCCGCAATCGTTCTTTCCATCGATAATTTGCACAAATACGTGGTGTTCGATGTTTCCAATCGTTTTGCATCAACGGTAGGTAAGCATTCACTTCCCAGCTCCCGCAATCGTTCTTTCTATCGATAATTTGTAGGTAAGGATTCACTTCCCTGCTCCCGCAATTGTCCTTTCTATCGATAATTTGCACGATTACGTGCAATTCGATGTTTCCAATCGTTTTGCATCGACGGTAGGTAAGGATTCACTTCCCAGCTCCCGCAATCGTTCTTTCTATCGATAATTTGCACGAATACGTGCTATTCGATGTACGCAATCGTTTTGCATCGACGGTAGGTAAGGATTCACTTCCCAGCTCCCGCAATCGTTCTTTCTATCGATAATTTGCACGAATACGTTATGTTCGATGTTTCCAATCGTTTTGCATAAACGTTAGGTAAGCATTCACTTCCCGGCTCCCGCAATCATTCTTTCCATCGATAATTTGCACGAATACGTGCTATTCGATGTTTCCAATCGTTTTGCATCGACGGTAGGTAAGGATTCACATCCCAGCTCCCGCAATCGTTCTTTCCATCGATAATTTGCACGAATACGTGCTATTCGATGTTTCCAATCGTTTTGCATCGACGGTAGGTAAGGATTCACTTCCCTGCTCCCGCAATTGTCCTTTCTATCGATAATTTGCACGATTACGTGCAATTCGATGTTTCCAATCGTTTTGCATCGACGGTAGGTAAGGATTCACTTCCCAGCTCCCGCAATCGTTCTTTCTATCGATAATTTGCACGAATACGTGCTATTCGATGTACGCAATCGTTTTGCATCGACGGTAGGTAAGGATTCACTTCCCAGCTCCCGCAATCGTTCTTTCTATCGATAATTTGCACGAATACGTTATGTTCGATGTTTCCAATCGTTTTGCATAAACGTTAGGTAAGCATTCACTTCCCGGCTCCCGCAATCATTCTTTCCATCGATAATTTGCACGAATACGTGCTATTCGATGTTTCCAATCGTTTTGCATCGACGGTAGGTAAGGATTCACATCCCAGCTCCCGCAATCGTTCTTTCCATCGATAATTTGCACGAATACGTGCTATTCGATGTTTCCAATCGTTTTGCATCGACGGTAGGTAAGGATTCACTTCCCAGCTCCCGCAATCGTTCTTTCTATCGATAATTTGCACGAATACGTGATGTTCAATGTTTCCAATCGTTTTGCATCAACGATAGGTAAGGATTCACTTCCCGGCTCCCGCAATCGTTCTTTCCATCGATAATTTGCACGAATACGTGGTGTTCGATGTTTCCAATCGTTCTGCATCAACGTCAGGTAAGTATTCACTTCCCAGCTCCTGCAATCGTTCCTTCTATGGATAATTTGCACGAATACGTGCTATTCGATGTTTCCAATCGTTTTGCATCAACGGTAGGTAAGTATTCACTTCCCAGCTCCCGCAATCGTTCTTTCTATGGATAATTTGCACGAATACGTGCTATTCGATGTTTGCAATCGTTTTGCATCGACGGTAGGTAAGGATTCACTTCCCAGCTCCCGCAATCGTTCTTTCCATCGATAATTTGCACGAATACGTGCCATTCGATGTTTCCAATCGTTTTGCATCAACGTTAGGTAAGCATTCACTTCCCGGCTCCCGCAATCGTTCTTTCCATGGATAATTTGCACGAATACGTGATGTTCAATGTTTCCAATCGTTTTGCATCAACGATAGGTAAGGATTCACTTCCCGGCTCCCGCAATCGTTCTTTCCATCGATAATTTGCACGAATACGTGCTATTCGATGTTTCCAATCGTGTTGCATCGACGGTCGGTAAGCATTCACTTCCCAGCTCCGGCAATCGTTCTTTCCAAATTATCGATAGAAAGAACGATTGCGGGAGCTGGGAAGTGAATCCTTACCTACCGTCGATGCAAAACGATTGCAAACATCGAATAGCACGTATTCGTGCAAATTATCCATAGAAAGAACGATTGCGGGAGCTGGGAAGTGAATACTTACCTAACGTTGATGCAAAACGATTGGAAACATCGAACACCACGTATTTGTGCAAATTATCGATGGAAAGAACGATTGCGGGAGCTGGGAAGTGAATCCTTACCTACCGTCGATGCAAAACGATTGGAAACATCGAATAGCACGTATTCGTGCAAATTATAGATAGAAAGAACGATTGCGGGAGCTGGGAAGTGAATCCTTACCTACCGTCGATGCAAAACGATTGGAAACATCGAATGGCACGTATTCGTGCAAATTATCGATGGAAAGAACGATTGCGGGAGCTGGGAAGTGAATCCTTACCTACCGTCGATGCAAAACGATTGCAAACATCGAATAGCACGTATTCGTGCAAATTATCGATGGAAAGAACGATTGCGGGAGCCGGGAAGTGAATCCTTGCCTATCGTTGATGCAAAACGATTGGAAACATTGAACATCACGTATTCGTGCAAATTATCCATGGAAAGAACGATTGCGGGAGCCGGGAAGTGAATGCTTACCTAACGTTGATGCAAAACGATTGGAAACATCGAATGGCACGAATTCGTGCAAATTATCGATGGAAAGAACGATTGCGGGAGCTGGGAAGTGAATCCTTACCTACCGTCGATGCAAAACGATTGGAAACATCGAATAGCACGTATTCGTGCAAATTATCGATAGAAAGAACGATTGCGGGAGCTGGGAAGTGAATCCTTACCTACCGTCGATGCAAAACGATTGGAAACATCGAATGGCACGTATTCGTGCAAATTATCGATGGAAAAAACGATTGCGGGAGCTGGGAAGTGAATCCTTACCTACCGTCGATGCAAAACGATTGCAAACATCGAATAGCACGTATTCGTGCATATTATCGATGGAAAGAACGATTGCGGGAGCCGGGAAGTGAATCCTTACCTATCGTTGATGCAAAACGATTGGAAACATTGAACATCACGTATTCGTGCAAATTATCGATAGAAAGAACGATTGCGAGAGCTGGGAAGTGAATCCTTACCTACCGTCGATGCAAAACGATTGGAAACATCGAATGGCACGTATTCGTGCAAATTATCGATGGAAAGAACGATTGCGGGAGCTGGGAAGTGAATCCTTACCTACCGTCGATGCAAAACGATTGCAGACATCGAATAGCACGTATTCGTGCAAATTATCCATAGAAAGAATGATTGCGGGAGCTGTGAAGTGAATACTTACCTACCGTTGATGCAAAACGATTGGAAACATCGAATAGCACGTATTCGTGCAAATTATCCATGGAAAGAACGATTGCGGGAGCCGGGAAGTGAATGCTTACCTAACGTTGATGCAAAACGATTGGAAACATCGAATGGCACGTATTCGTGCAAATTATCGATGGAAAGAACGATTGCGGGAGCTGGGAAGTGAATCCTTACCTACCGTCGATGCAAAACGATTGCAAACATCGAATAGCACGTATTCGTGCAAATTATCCATAGAAAGAACGATTGCGGGAGCTGGGAAGTGAATACTTACCTACCGTTGATGCAAAACGATTGGAAACATCGAATAGCACGTATTCGTGCAAATTATCCATGGAAAAAACGATTGCGGGAGCCGGGAAGTGAATGCTTACCTAACGTTGATGCAAAACGATTGGAAACATCGAATGGCACGTATTCGTGCAAATTATCGATGGAAAGAACGATTGCGGGAGCTGGGAAGTGAATCCGTACCTACCGTCGATGCAAAACGATTGCAAACATCGAATAGCACGTATTCGTGCAAATTATCCATAGAAAGAACGATTGCGGGAGCTGGGAAGTGAATACTTACCTAACGTTGATGCAGAACGATTGGAAACATCGAACACCACGTATTCGTGCAAATTATCGATGGAAAGAACGATTGCGGGAGCCGGGAAGTGAATCCTTACCTACCGTCGATGCAAAACGATTGGATAATTGGCACGAATACGTGATATTCGATGTTTCCAATCGTTTTGCATCGACGGTAGGTAAGGATTCACTTCCCAGCTCCCGCAATCGTTCTTTCTATCGATAATTTGCACGAATACGTGATGTTCGATGTTTCCAATCGTATTGCATCAACGGTAGGTAAGGATTCACTTCCCGGCTCCCGCAATCGTTCTTTCTATCGATAATTTGCACGAATACGTGATGTTCGATGTTTCCAATCGTTTTGCATCAACGGTAGGTAAGGATTCACTTCCCGGCTCCCGCAATCGTTCTTTCCATCGATAATTTGCACGAATACGTGCTATTCGATGTTTCCAATCGTTTTGCATCGACGGTAGGTAAGGATTCACTTCCCAGCTCCCGCAATCGTTCTTTCTATCGATAATTTGCACGAATACGTTATGTTCGATGTTTCCAATCGTTTTGCATAAACGTTAGGTAAGCATTCACTTCCCGGCTCCCGCAATCGTTCTTTCCATCGATAATTTGCACGAATACGTGCTATTCGATGTTTCCAATCGTTTTGCATCGACGGTAGGTAAGGATTCACATCCCAGCTCCCGCAATCGTTCTTTCCATCGATAATTTGCACGAATACGTGCTATTCGATGTTTCCAATCGTTTTGCATCGACGGTAGGTAAGGATTCACTTCCCAGCTCCCGCAATCGTTCTTTCTATCGATAATTTGCACGAATACGTGATGTTCAATGTTTCCAATCGATTTGCATCAACGATAGGTAAGGATTCACTTCCCGGCTCCCGCAATCGTTCTTTCCATCGATAATTTGCACGAATACGTGGTGTTCGATGTTTCCAATCGTTCAGCATCAACGTTAGGTAAGTATTCACTTCCCAGCTCCCGCAATCGTTCTTTCTATGGATAATTTGCACGAATACGTGCTATTCGATGTTTCCAATCGTTTTGCATCAACGGTAGGTAAGTATTCACTTCCCAGCTCCCGCAATCGTTCTTTCTATGGATAATTTGCACGAATACGTGCTATTCGATGTTTGCAATCGTTTTGCATCGACGGTAGGTAAGGATTCACTTCCCAGCTCCCGCAATCGTTCTTTCCATCGATAATTTGCACGAATACGTGCCATTCGATGTTTCCAATCGTTTTGCATCAACGTTAGGTAAGCATTCACTTCCCGGCTCCCGCAATCGTTCTTTCCATGGATAATTTGCACGAATACGTGATGTTCAATGTTTCCAATCGTTTTGCATCAACGATAGGTAAGGATTCACTTCCCGGCTCCCGCAATCGTTCTTTCCATCGATAATTTGCACGAATACGTGCTATTCGATGTTTGCAATCGTTTTGCATCGACGGTAGGTAAGGATTCACTTCCCAGCTCCCGCAATCGTTCTTTCCATCGATAATTTGCACGAATACGTGCCATTCGATGTTTCCAATCGTTTTGCATCGACGGTAGGTAAGGATTCACTTCCCAGCTCCCGCAATCGTTCTTTCTATCGATAATTTGCACGAATACGTGCTATTCGATGTTTCCAATCGTTTTGCATCGACGGTAGGTATGGATTCACTTCCCAGCTCCCGCAATCGTTCTTTCTAACGATAATTTGCACAAATACGTGTTGTTCGATGTTTCCAATCGTTTTGCATCAACGTTAGGTAAGGATTCATTTCCCGGCTCCCGCAATCGTTCTTTCCATCGATAATTTGCACGAATACGTGCTATTCGATGTTTCCAATCGTGTTGCATCGACGGTCGGTAAGCATTCACTTCCCAGCTCCGGCAATCGTTCTTTCCAAATTATCGATAGAAAGTACGATTGCGGGAGCTGGGAAGTGAATCCTTACCTACCGTCGATGCAAAACGATTGCAAACATCGAATAGCACGTATTCGTGCAAATTATCCATAGAAAGAACGATTGCGGGAGCTGGGAAGTGAATACTTACCTAACGTTGATGCAAAACGATTGGAAACATCGAACACCACGTATTTGTGCAAATTATCGATGGAAAGAACGATTGCGGGAGCTGGGAAGTGAATCCTTACCTACCGTCGATGCAAAACGATTGGAAACATCGAATAGCACGTATTCGTGCAAATTGTCGATAGAAAGAACGATTGCGGGAGCTGGGAAGTGAATCCTTACCTACCGTCGATGCAAAACGATTGGAAACATCGAATGGCACGTATTCGTGCAAATTATCGATGGAAAGAACGATTGCGGGAGCCGGGAAGTGAATCCTTGCCTATCGTTGATGCAAAACGATTGGAAACATCGAATAGCACGTATTCGTGCAAATTATCCATGGAAAGAACGATTGCGGGAGCCGGGAAGTGAATGCTTACCTAACGTTGATGCAAAACGATTGGAAACATCGAATGGCACGTATTCGTGCAAATTATCGATGGAAAGAACGATTGCGGGAGCTGGGAAGTGAATCCGTACCTACCGTCGATGCAAAACGATTGCAAACATCGAATAGTACGTATTCGTGCAAATTATCCATAGAAAGAACGATTGCGGGAGCTGGGAAGTGAATACTTACCTAACGTTGATGCAGAACGATTGGAAACATCGAACACCACGTGCTATTCGATGTTTCCAATCGTTTTGCATCAACGGTAGGTAAGTATTCACTTCCCAGCTCCCGCAATCGTTCTTTCTATGGATAATTTGCACGAATACGTGCTATTCGATGTTTGCAATCGTTTTGCATCGACGGTAGGTAAGGATTCACTTCCCAGCTCCCGCAATCGTTCTTTCCATCGATAATTTGCACGAATACGTGCCATTCGATGTTTCCAATCGTTTTGCCTCAACGTTAGGTAAGCATTCACTTCCCGGCTCCCGCAATCGTTCTTTCCATGGATAATTTGCACGAATACGTGATGTTCAATGTTTCCAATCGTTTTGCATCAACGATAGGTAAGGATTCACTTCCCGGCTCCCGCAATCGTTCTTTCCATCGATAATTTGCACGAATACGTGCTATTCGATGTTTGTAATCGTTTTGCATCGACGGTAGGTAAGGATTCACTTCCCAGCTCCCGCAATCGTTCTTTCCATCGATAATTTGCACGAATACGTGCCATTCGATGTTTCCAATCGTTTTGCATCGACGGTAGGTAAGGATTCACTTCCCAGCTCCCGCAATCGTTCTTTCTATCGATAATTTGCACGAATACGTGCTATTCGATGTTTCCAATCGTTTTGCATCGACGGTAGGTAAGGATTCATTTCCCGGCTCCCGCAATCGTTCTTTCCATCGATAATTTGCACGAATACGTGCTATTCGATGTTTCCAATCGTGTTGCATCGACGGTCGGTAAGCATTCACTTCCCAGCTCCGGCAATCGTTCTTTCCAAATTATCGATAGAAAGTACGATTGCGGGAGCTGGGAAGTGAATCCTTACCTACCGTCGATGCAAAACGATTGCAAACATCGAATAGCACGTATTCGTGCAAATTATCCATAGAAAGAACGATTGCGGGAGCTGGGAAGTGAATACTTACCTAACGTTGATGCAGAACGATTGGAAACATCGAACACCACGTATTCGTGCAAATTATCGATGGAAAGAACGATTGCGGGAGCTGGGAAGTGAATCCTTACCTACCGTCGATGCAAAACGATTGGAAACATCGAATAGCACGTATTCGTGCAAATTGTCGATAGAAAGAACGATTGCGGGAGCTGGGAAGTGAATCCTTACCTACCGTCGATGCAAAACGATTGGAAACATCGAATGGCACGTATTCGTGCAAATTATCGATGGAAAGAACGATTGCGGGAGCCGGGAAGTGAATCCTTGCCTATCGTTGATGCAAAACGATTGGAAACATCGAATAGCACGTATTCGTCCAAATTATCCATGGAAAGAACGATTGCGGGAGCCGGGAAGTGAATGCTTACCTAACGTTGATGCAAAACGATTGGAAACATCGAATGGCACGTATTCGTGCAAATTATCGATGGAAAGAACGATTGCGGGAGCTGGGAAGTGAATCCGTACCTACCGTCGATGCAAAACGATTGCAAACATCGAATAGTACGTATTCGTGCAAATTATCCATAGAAAGAACGATTGCGGGAGCTGGGAAGTGAATACTTACCTAACGTTGATGCAGAACGATTGGAAACATCGAACACCACGTATTCGTGCAAATTATCGATGGAAAGAACGATTGCGGGAGCCGGGAAGTGAATCCTTACCTACCGTCGATGCAAAACGATTGGATAATTGGCACGAATACGTGATATTCGATGTTTCCAATCGTTTTGCATCGACGGTAGGTAAGGATTCACTTCCCAGCTCCCGCAATCGTTCTTTCTATCGATAATTTGCACGAATACGTGATGTTCGATGTTTCCAATCGTTTTGCATCAACGGTAGGTAAGGATTCACTTCCCGGCTCCCGCAATCGTTCTTTCCATCGATAATTTGCACGAATACGTGCTATTCGATGTTTCCAATCGTTTTGCATCGACGGTAGGTAAGGATTCACTTCCCAGCTCCCGCAATCGTTCTTTCCATGGATAATTTGCACGAATACGTGATGTTCAATGTTTCCAATCGTTTTGCATCAACGATAGGTAAGGATTCACTTCCCGGCTCCCGCAATCGTTCTTTCCATCGATAATTTGCACGAATACGTGCTATTCGATGTTTGCAATCGTTTTGCATCGACGGTAGGTAAGGATTCACTTCCCAGCTCCCGCAATCGTTCTTTCTATCAATAATTTGCACGAATACGTGATGTTCGATGTTTCCAATCGTTTTGCATCAACGGTAGGTAAGGATTCACTTCCCGGCTCCCGCAATCGTTCTTTCCATCGATAATTTGCACGAATACGTGGTGTTCGATGTTTCCAATCGTTTTGCATCAACGTTAGGTAAGTATTCACTTCCCGGCTCCCGCAATCGTTCTTTCCATCGATAATTTGCACGAATACGTGCTATTCGATGTTTCCAATCGTTTTGCATCGACGGTAGGTAAGGATTCACTTCCCAGCTCCCGCAATCGTTCTTTCTATCAATAATTTGCACGAATACGTGATGTTCGATGTTTCCAATCGTTTTGCATCAACGGTAGGTAAGGATTCACTTCCCGGCTCCCGCAATCGTTCTTTCCATCGATAATTTGCACGAATACGTGGTGTTCGATGTTTCCAATCGTTTTGCATCAACGTTAGGTAAGTATTCACTTCCCAGCTCCCGCAATCGTTCTTTCTATGGATAATTTGCACGAATACGTGCTATTCGATGTTTGCAATCGTTTTGCATCGACGGTAGGTACGGATTCACTTCCCAGCTCCCGCAATCGTTCTTTCTATTGATAATTTGCACGAATACGTTATGTTCGATGTTTCCAATCGTTTTGCATCAACGTTAGGTAAGCATTCACGTCCCGGCTCCCGCAATCGTTCTTTCCATCGATAATTTGCACGAATACGTGCTATTCGATGTTTCCAATCGTTTTGCATCAACGGTAGGTAAGGATTCACATCCCAGCTCCCGCAATCGTTCTTTCCATCGATAATTTGCACGAATACGTGCTATTCGATGTTTCCAATCGTTTTGCATCGACGGTAGGTAAGGATTCACTTCCCAGCTCCCGCAATCGTTCTTTCTATTGATAATTTGCACGAATACGTTATGTTCGATGTTTCCAATCGTTTTGCATCAACGTTAGGTAAGCATTCACTTCCCAGCTCCCGCAATCGTTCTTTCTATCGATAATTTGCACGAATACGTGATGTTCAATGTTTCCAATCGTTTTGCATCAACGATAGGTAAGGATTCACTTCCCGGCTCCCGCAATCGTTCTTTCCATCGATAATTTGCACGAATACGTGGTGTTCGATGTTTCCAATCGTTCTGCATCAACGTTAGGTAAGTATTCACTTCCCAGCTCCCGCAATCGTTCTTTCTATGGATAATTTGCACGAATACGTGCTATTCGATGTTTCCAATCGTTTTGCATCAACGGTAGGTAAGTATTCACTTCCCAGCTCCCGCAATCGTTCTTTCTATGGATAATTTGCACGAATACGTGCTATTCGATGTTTGCAATCGTTTTGCATCGACGGTAGGTAAGGATTCACTTCCCAGCTCCCGCAATCGTTCTTTCCATCGATAATTTGCACGATTACGTGTCATTCGATGTTTCCAATCGTTTTGCCTCAACGTTAGGTAAGCATTCACTTCCCGGCTCCCGCAATCGTTCTTTCCATGGATAATTTGCACGAATACGTGATGTTCAATGTTTCCAATCGTTTTGCATCAACGATAGGTAAGGATTCACTTCCCGGCTCCCGCAATCGTTCTTTCCATCGATAATTTGCACGAATACGTGCTATTCGATGTTTGTAATCGTTTTGCATCGACGGTAGGTAAGGATTCACTTCCCAGCTCCCGCAATCGTTCTTTCCATCGATAATTTGCACGAATACGTGCTATTCGATGTTTCCAATCGTTTTGCATCGACGGTAGGTAAGGATTCACTTCCCAGCTCCCGCAATCGTTCTTTCTATCGATAATTTGCACGAATACGTGCTATTCGATGTTTCCAATCGTTTTGCATCGACGGTAGGTAAGGATTCACTTCCCAGCTCCCGCAATCGTTCTTTCTATCGATAATTTGCACAAATACGTGTTGTTCGATGTTTCCAATCGTTTTGCATCAACGTTAGGTAAGGATTCATTTCCCGGCTCCCGCAATCGTTCTTTCCATCGATAATTTGCACGAATACGTGCTATTCGATGTTTCCAATCGTGTTGCATCGACGGTCGGTAAGCATTCACTTCCCAGCTCCGGCAATCGTTCTTTCCGAATTATCGATAGAAAGTACGATTGCGGGAGCTGGGAAGTGAATCCTTACCTACCGTCGATGCAAAACGATTGCAAACATCGAATAGCACGTATTCGTGCAAATTATCCATAGAAAGAACGATTGCGGGAGCTGGGAAGTGAATACTTACCTAACGTTGATGCAGAACGATTGGAAACATCGAACACCACGTATTCGTGCAAATTATCGATGGAAAGAACGATTGCGGGAGCTGGGAAGTGAATCCTTACCTACCGTCGATGCAAAACGATTGGAAACATCGAATGGCACGTATTCGTGCAAATTATCGATGGAAAGAACGATTGCGGGAGCTGGGTAGTGAATCCTTACCTACCGTCGATGCAAAACGATTGGAAACATCGAATAGCACGTATTCGTGCAAATTATCGATGGAAAGAACGATTGCGGGAGCCGGGAAGTGAATCCTTGCCTATCGTTGATGCAAAACGATTGGAAACATCGAATAGCACGTATTCGTCCAAATTATCCATGGAAAGAACGATTGCGGGAGCCGGGAAGTGAATGCTTACCTAACGTTGATGCAAAACGATTGGAAACATCGAATGGCACGTATTCGTGCAAATTATCGATGGAAAGAACGATTGCGGGAGCTGGGAAGTGAATCCGTACCTACCGTCGATGCAAAACGATTGCAAACATCGAATAGTACGTATTCGTGCAAATTATCCATAGAAAGAACGATTGCGGGAGCTGGGAAGTGAATACTTACCTAACGTTGATGCAGAACGATTGGAAACATCGAACACCACGTATTCGTGCAAATTATCGATGGAAAGAACGATTGCGGGAGCCGGGAAGTGAATCCTTACCTACCGTCGATGCAAAACGATTGGATAATTGGCACGAATACGTGATATTCGATGTTTCCAATCGTTTTGCATCGACGGTAGGTAAGGATTCACTTCCCAGCTCCCGCAATCGTTCTTTCTATCGATAATTTGCACGAATACGTGATGTTCGATGTTTCCAATCGTTTTGCATCAACGGTAGGTAAGGATTCACTTCCCGGCTCCCGCAATCGTTCTTTCCATCGATAATTTGCACGAATACGTGCTATTCGATGTTTCCAATCGTTTTGCATCGACGGTAGGTAAGGATTCACTTCCCAGCTCCCGCAATCGTTCTTTCTATCAATAATTTGCACGAATACGTGATGTTCGATGTTTCCAATCGTTTTGCATCAACGGTAGGTAAGGATTCACTTCCCGGCTCCCGCAATCGTTCTTTCTATCAATAATTTGCACGAATACGTGATGTTCGATGTTTCCAATCGTTTTGCATCAACGGTAGGTAAGGATTCACTTCCCGGCTCCCGCAATCGTTCTTTCCATCGATAATTTGCACGAATACGTGGTGTTCGATGTTTCCAATCGTTTTGCATCAACGTTAGGTAAGTATTCACTTCCCAGCTCCCGCAATCGTTCTTTCTATGGTTAATTTGCACGAATACGTGCTATTCGATGTTTGCAATCGTTTTGCATCGACGGTAGGTACGGATTCACTTCCCAGCTCCCGCAATCGTTCTTTCTATTGATAATTTGCACGAATACGTGATGTTCAATGTTTCCAATCGTTTTGCATCAACGATAGGTAAGGATTCACTTCCCGGCTCCCGCAATCGTTCTTTCCATCGATAATTTGCACGAATACGTGCTATTCGATGTTTGTAATCGTTTTGCATCGACGGTAGGTAAGGATTCACTTCCCAGCTCCCGCAATCGTTCTTTCCATCGATAATTTGCACGAATACGTGCCATTCGATGTTTCCAATGGTTTTGCATCGACGGTAGGTAAGGATTCACTTCCCAGCTCCCGCAATCGTTCTTTCTATCGATAATTTGCACGAATACGTGCTATTCGATGTTTCCAATCGTTTTGCATCGACGGTAGGTAAGGATTCACTTCCCAGCTCCCGCAATCGTTCTTTCTATCGATAATTTGCACAAATACGTGTTGTTCGATGTTTCCAATCGTTTTGCATCAACGTTAGGTAAGGATTCATTTCCCGGCTCCCGCAATCGTTCTTTCCATCGATAATTTGCACGAATACGTGCTATTCGATGTTTCCAATCGTGTTGCATCGACGGTCGGTAAGCATTCACTTCCCAGCTCCGGCAATCGTTCTTTCCAAATTATCGATAGAAAGTACGATTGCGGGAGCTGGGAAGTGAATCCTTACCTACCGTCGATGCAAAACGATTGCAAACATCGAATAGCACGTATTCGTGCAAATTATCCATAGAAAGAACGATTGCGGGAGCTGGGAAGTGAATACTTACCTAACGTTGATGCAGAACGATTGGAAACATCGAACACCACGTATTCGTGCAAATTATCGATGGAAAGAACGATTGCGGGAGCTGGGAAGTGAATCCTTACCTACCGTCGATGCAAAACGATTGGAAACATCGAATAGCACGTATTCGTGCAAATTGTCGATAGAAAGAACGATTGCGGGAGCTGGGAAGTGAATCCTTACCTACCGTCGATGCAAAACGATTGGAAACATCGAATGGCACGTATTCGTGCAAATTATCGATGGAAAGAACGATTGCGGGAGCTGGGTAGTGAATCCTTACCTACCGTCGATGCAAAACGATTGCAAACATCGAATAGCACGTATTCGTGCAAATTATCGATGGAAAGAACGATTGCGGGAGCCGGGAAGTGAATCCTTGCCTATCGTTGATGCAAAACGATTGGAAACATCGAATAGCACGTATTCGTCCAAATTATCCATGGAAAGAACGATTGCGGGAGCCGGGAAGTGAATGCTTACCTAACGTTGATGCAAAACGATTGGAAACATCGAATGGCACGTATTCGTGCAAATTATCGATGGAAAGAACGATTGCGGGAGCTGGGAAGTGAATCCGTACCTACCGTCGATGCAAAACGATTGCAAACATCGAATAGTACGTATTCGTGCAAATTATCCATAGAAAGAACGATTGCGGGAGCTGGGAAGTGAATACTTACCTAACGTTGATGCAGAACGATTGGAAACATCGAACACCACGTATTCGTGCAAATTATCGATGGAAAGAACGATTGCGGGAGCCGGGAAGTGAATCCTTACCTACCGTCGATGCAAAACGATTGGATAATTGGCACGAATACGTGATATTCGATGTTTCCAATCGTTTTGCATCGACGGTAGGTAAGGATTCACTTCCCAGCTCCCGCAATCGTTCTTTCTATCGATAATTTGCACGAATACGTGCTATTCGATGTTGCAATCGTTTTGCATCGACGGTAGGTACGGATTCACTTCCCAGCTCCCGCAATCGTTCTTTCTATTGATAATTTGCACGAATACGTGATGTTCAATGTTTCCAATCGTTTTGCATCAACGATAGGTAAGGATTCACTTCCCGGCTCCCGCAATCGTTCTTTCCATCGATAATTTGCACGAATACGTGCTATTCGATGTTTGTAATCGTTTTGCATCGACGGTAGGTAAGGATTCACTTCCCAGCTCCCGCAATCGTTCTTTCCATCGATAATTTGCACGAATACGTGCCATTCGATGTTTCCAATCGTTTTGCATCGACGGTAGGTAAGGATTCACTTCCCAGCTCCCGCAATCGTTCTTTCTATCGATAATTTGCACGAATACGTGCTATTCGATGTTTCCAATCGTTTTGCATCGACGGTAGGTAAGGATTCACTTCCCAGCTCCCGCAATCGTTCTTTCTATCGATAATTTGCACAAATACGTGTTTTTCGATGTTTCCAATCGTTTTGCATCAACGTTAGGTAAGGATTCATTTCCCGGCTCCCGCAATCGTTCTTTCCATCGATAATTTGCACGAATACGTGCTATTCGATGTTTCCAATCGTGTTGCATCGACGGTCGGTAAGCATTCACTTCCCAGCTCCGGCAATCGTTCTTTCCAAATTATCGATAGAAAGTACGATTGCGGGAGCTGGGAAGTGAATCCTTACCTACCGTCGATGCAAAACGATTGCAAACATCGAATAGCACGTATTCGTGCAAATTATCCATAGAAAGAACGATTGCGGGAGCTGGGAAGTGAATACTTACCTAACGTTGATGCAGAACGATTGGAAACATCGAACACCACGTATTCGTGCAAATTATCGATGGAAAGAACGATTGCGGGAGCTGGGAAGTGAATCCTTACCTACCGTCGATGCAAAACGATTGGAAACATCGAATAGCACGTATTCGTGCAAATTGTCGATAGAAAGAACGATTGCGGGAGCTGGGAAGTGAATCCTTACCTACCGTCGATGCAAAACGATTGGAAACATCGAATGGCACGTATTCGTGCAAATTATCGATGGAAAGAACGATTGCGGGAGCTGGGTAGTGAATCCTTACCTACCGTCGATGCAAAACGATTGCAAACATCGAATAGCACGTATTCGTGCAAATTATCGATGGAAAGAACGATTGCGGGAGCCGGGAAGTGAATCCTTGCCTATCGTTGATGCAAAACGATTGGAAACATCGAATAGCACGTATTCGTCCAAATTATCCATGGAAAGAACGATTGCGGGAGCCGGGAAGTGAATGCTTACCTAACGTTGATGCAAAACGATTGGAAACATCGAATGGCACGTATTCGTGCAAATTATCGATGGAAAGAACGATTGCGGGAGCTGGGAAGTGAATCCGTACCTACCGTCGATGCAAAACGATTGCAAACATCGAATAGTACGTATTCGTGCAAATTATCCATAGAAAGAACGATTGCGGGAGCTGGGAAGTGAATACTTACCTAACGTTGATGCAGAACGATTGGAAACATCGAACACCACGTATTCGTGCAAATTATCGATGGAAAGAACGATTGCGGGAGCCGGGAAGTGAATCCTTACCTACCGTCGATGCAAAACGATTGGATAATTGGCACGAATACGTGATATTCGATGTTTCCAATCGTTTTGCATCGACGGTAGGTAAGGATTCACTTCCCAGCTCCCGCAATCGTTCTTTCTATCGATAATTTGCACGAATACGTGATGTTCGATGTTTCCAATCGTTTTGCATCAACGGTAGGTAAGGATTCACTTCCCGGCTCCCGCAATCGTTCTTTCCATCGATAATTTGCACGAATACGTGGTGTTCGATGTTTCCAATCGTTTTGCATCAACGTTAGGTAAGTATTCACTTCCCGGCTCCCGCAATCGTTCTTTCCATCGATAATTTGCACGAATACGTGCTATTCGATGTTTCCAATCGTTTTGCATCGACGGTAGGTAAGGATTCACTTCCCAGCTCCCGCAATCGTTCTTTCTATCAATAATTTGCACGAATACGTGATGTTCGATGTTTCCAATCGTTTTGCATCAACGGTAGGTAAGGATTCACTTCCCGGCTCCCGCAATCGTTCTTTCCATCGATAATTTGCACGAATACGTGGTGTTCGATGTTTCCAATCGTTTTGCATCAACGTTAGGTAAGTATTCACTTCCCAGCTCCCGCAATCGTTCTTTCTATGGATAATTTGCACGAATACGTGCTATTCGATGTTTGCAATCGTTTTGCATCGACGGTAGGTAAGGATTCACTTCCCAGCTCCCGCAATCGTTCTTTCCATCGATAATTTGCACGAATACGTGCCATTCGATGTTTCCAATCGTTTTGCATCAACGTTAGGTAAGCATTCACTTCCCGGCTCCCGCAATCGTTCTTTCCATGGATAATTTGCACGAATACGTGATGTTCAATGTTTCCAATCGTTTTGCATCAACGATAGGCAAGGATTCACTTCCCAGCTCCCGCAATCGTTCTTTCTATCGATAATTTGGAAAGAACGATTGCCGGAGCTGGGAAGTGAATGCTTACCGACCGTCGATGCAACACGATTGGAAACATCGAATAGCACGTATTCGTGCAAATTATCGATGGAAAGAACGATTGCGGGAGCCGGGAAGTGAATCCTTACCTATCGTTGATGCAAAACGATTGGAAACATTGAACATCACGTATTCGTGCAAATTATCCATGGAAAGAACGATTGCGGGAGCCGGGAAGTGAATCCTTACCTACCGTTGATGCAAAACGATTGGAAACATCGAACATCACGTATTCGTGCAAATTATCGATAGAAAGAACGATTGCGGGAGCTGGGTAGTGAATCCTTACCTACCGTCGATGCAAAACGATTGGAAACATCGAATATCACGTATTCGTGCCAATTATCCAATCGTTTTGCATCGACGGTAGGTAAGGATTCACTTCCCGGCTCCCGCAATCGTTCTTTCCATCGATAATTTGCACGAATACGTGGTGTTCGATGTTTCCAATCGTTCTGCATCAACGTTAGGTAAGCATTCACTTCCCGGCTCCCGCAATCGTTCTTTCCATGGATAATTTGCACGAATACGTGCTATTCGATGTTTCCAATCGTTTTGCATCAACGGTAGGTAAGTATTCACTTCCCAGCTCCCGCAATCGTTCTTTCTATGGATAATTTGCACGAATACGTGCTATTCGATGTTTGCAATCGTTTTGCATCGACGGTAGGTAAGGATTCACTTCCCAGCTCCCGCAATCGTTCTTTCCATCGATAATTTGCACGAATACGTGATGTTCGATGTTTCCAATCGTTTTGCATCAACGGTAGGTAAGGATTCACTTCCCGGCTCCCGCAATCGTTCTTTCCATCGATAATTTGCACGAATACGTGGTGTTCGATGTTTCCAATCGTTTTGCATCAACGGTAGGTAAGGATTCACTTCCCGGCTCCCGCAATCGTTCTTTCCATCGATAATTTGCACGAATACGTGCTATTCGATGTTTCCAATCGTTTTGCATCGACGGTAGGTAAGGATTCACTTCCCAGCTCCCGCAATCGTTCTTTCTATCAATAATTTGCACGAATACGTGATGTTCGATGTTTCCAATCGTTTTGCATCAACGGTAGGTAAGGATTCACTTCCCGGCTCCCGCAATCGTTCTTTCCATCGATAATTTGCACGAATACGTGGTGTTCGATGTTTCCAATCGTTTTGCATCAACGTTAGGTAAGTATTCACTTCCCGGCTCCCGCAATCGTTCTTTCCATCGATAATTTGCACGAATACGTGCTATTCGATGTTTCCAATCGTTTTGCATCGACGGTAGGTAAGGATTCACTTCCCAGCTCCCGCAATCGTTCTTTCCATCGATAATTTGCACGAATACGTGCCATTCGATGTTTCCAATGGTTTTGCATCGACGGTAGGTAAGGATTCACTTCCCAGCTCCCGCAATCGTTCTTTCTATCGATAATTTGCACGAATACGTGCTATTCGATGTTTCCAATCGTTTTGCATCGACGGTAGGTAAGGATTCACTTCCCAGCTCCCGCAATCGTTCTTTCTATCGATAATTTGCACAAATACGTGTTGTTCGATGTTTCCAATCGTTTTGCATCAACGTTAGGTAAGGATTCATTTCCCGGCTCCCGCAATCGTTCTTTCCATCGATAATTTGCACGAATACGTGCTATTCGATGTTTCCAATCGTGTTGCATCGACGGTCGGTAAGCATTCACTTCCCAGCTCCGGCAATCGTTCTTTCCAAATTATCGATAGAAAGTACGATTGCGGGAGCTGGGAAGTGAATCCTTACCTACCGTCGATGCAAAACGATTGCAAACATCGAATAGCACGTATTCGTGCAAATTATCCATAGAAAGAACGATTGCGGGAGCTGGGAAGTGAATACTTACCTAACGTTGATGCAGAACGATTGGAAACATCGAACACCACGTATTCGTGCAAATTATCGATGGAAAGAACGATTGCGGGAGCTGGGTAGTGAATCCTTACCTACCGTCGATGCAAAACGATTGCAAACATCGAATAGCACGTATTCGTGCAAATTATCGATGGAAAGAACGATTGCGGGAGCCGGGAAGTGAATCCTTGCCTATCGTTGATGCAAAACGATTGGAAACATCGAATAGCACGTATTCGTCCAAATTATCCATGGAAAGAACGATTGCGGGAGCCGGGAAGTGAATGCTTACCTAACGTTGATGCAAAACGATTGGAAACATCGAATGGCACGTATTCGTGCAAATTATCGATGGAAAGAACGATTGCGGGAGCTGGGAAGTGAATCCGTACCTACCGTCGATGCAAAACGATTGCAAACATCGAATAGTACGTATTCGTGCAAATTATCCATAGAAAGAACGATTGCGGGAGCTGGGAAGTGAATACTTACCTAACGTTGATGCAGAACGATTGGAAACATCGAACACCACGTATTCGTGCAAATTATCGATGGAAAGAACGATTGCGGGAGCCGGGAAGTGAATCCTTACCTACCGTCGATGCAAAACGATTGGATAATTGGCACGAATACGTGATATTCGATGTTTCCAATCGTTTTGCATCGACGGTAGGTAAGGATTCACTTCCCAGCTCCCGCAATCGTTCTTTCTATCGATAATTTGCACGAATACGTGCTATTCGATGTTGCAATCGTTTTGCATCGACGGTAGGTACGGATTCACTTCCCAGCTCCCGCAATCGTTCTTTCTATTGATAATTTGCACGAATACGTGATGTTCAATGTTTCCAATCGTTTTGCATCAACGATAGGTAAGGATTCACTTCCCGGCTCCCGCAATCGTTCTTTCCATCGATAATTTGCACGAATACGTGCTATTCGATGTTTGTAATCGTTTTGCATCGACGGTAGGTAAGGATTCACTTCCCAGCTCCCGCAATCGTTCTTTCCATCGATAATTTGCACGAATACGTGCCATTCGATGTTTCCAATCGTTTTGCATCGACGGTAGGTAAGGATTCACTTCCCAGCTCCCGCAATCGTTCTTTCTATCGATAATTTGCACGAATACGTGCTATTCGATGTTTCCAATCGTTTTGCATCGACGGTAGGTAAGGATTCACTTCCCAGCTCCCGCAATCGTTCTTTCTATCGATAATTTGCACAAATACGTGTTGTTCGATGTTTCCAATCGTTTTGCATCAACGTTAGGTAAGGATTCATTTCCCGGCTCCCGCAATCGTTCTTTCCATCGATAATTTGCACGAATACGTGCTATTCGATGTTTCCAATCGTGTTGCATCGACGGTCGGTAAGCATTCACTTCCCAGCTCCGGCAATCGTTCTTTCCAAATTATCGATAGAAAGTACGATTGCGGGAGCTGGGAAGTGAATCCTTACCTACCGTCGATGCAAAACGATTGCAAACATCGAATAGCACGTATTCGTGCAAATTATCCATAGAAAGAACGATTGCGGGAGCTGGGAAGTGAATACTTACCTAACGTTGATGCAGAACGATTGGAAACATCGAACACCACGTATTCGTGCAAATTATCGATGGAAAGAACGATTGCGGGAGCTGGGAAGTGAATCCTTACCTACCGTCGATGCAAAACGATTGGAAACATCGAATAGCACGTATTCGTGCAAATTGTCGATAGAAAGAACGATTGCGGGAGCTGGGAAGTGAATCCTTACCTACCGTCGATGCAAAACGATTGGAAACATCGAATGGCACGTATTCGTGCAAATTATCGATGGAAAGAACGATTGCGGGAGCTGGGTAGTGAATCCTTACCTACCGTCGATGCAAAACGATTGCAAACATCGAATAGCACGTATTCGTGCAAATTATCGATGGAAAGAACGATTGCGGGAGCCGGGAAGTGAATCCTTGCCTATCGTTGATGCAAAACGATTGGAAACATCGAATAGCACGTATTCGTCCAAATTATCCATGGAAAGAACGATTGCGGGAGCCGGGAAGTGAATGCTTACCTAACGTTGATGCAAAACGATTGGAAACATCGAATGGCACGTATTCGTGCAAATTATCGATGGAAAGAACGATTGCGGGAGCTGGGAAGTGAATCCGTACCTACCGTCGATGCAAAACGATTGCAAACATCGAATAGTACGTATTCGTGCAAATTATCCATAGAAAGAACGATTGCGGGAGCTGGGAAGTGAATACTTACCTAACGTTGATGCAGAACGATTGGAAACATCGAACACCACGTATTCGTGCAAATTATCGATGGAAAGAACGATTGCGGGAGCCGGGAAGTGAATCCTTACCTACCGTCGATGCAAAACGATTGGATAATTGGCACGAATACGTGATATTCGATGTTTCCAATCGTTTTGCATCGACGGTAGGTAAGGATTCACTTCCCAGCTCCCGCAATCGTTCTTTCTATCGATAATTTGCACGAATACGTGATGTTCGATGTTTCCAATCGTTTTGCATCAACGGTAGGTAAGGATTCACTTCCCGGCTCCCGCAATCGTTCTTTCCATCGATAATTTGCACGAATACGTGCTATTCGATGTTTCCAATCGTTTTGCATCGACGGTAGGTAAGGATTCACTTCCCAGCTCCCGCAATCGTTCTTTCTATCAATAATTTGCACGAATACGTGATGTTCGATGTTTCCAATCGTTTTGCATCAACGGTAGGTAAGGATTCACTTCCCGGCTCCCGCAATCGTTCTTTCCATCGATAATTTGCACGAATACGTGGTGTTCGATGTTTCCAATCGTTTTGCATCAACGTTAGGTAAGTATTCACTTCCCGGCTCCCGCAATCGTTCTTTCCATCGATAATTTGCACGAATACGTGCTATTCGATGTTTCCAATCGTTTTGCATCGACGGTAGGTAAGGATTCACTTCCCAGCTCCCGCAATCGTTCTTTCTATCAATAATTTGCACGAATACGTGATGTTCGATGTTTCCAATCGTTTTGCATCAACGGTAGGTAAGGATTCACTTCCCGGCTCCCGCAATCGTTCTTTCCATCGATAATTTGCACGAATACGTGGTGTTCGATGTTTCCAATCGTTTTGCATCAACGTTAGGTAAGTATTCACTTCCCAGCTCCCGCAATCGTTCTTTCTATGGATAATTTGCACGAATACGTGCTATTCGATGTTTGCAATCGTTTTGCATCGACGGTAGGTAAGGATTCACTTCCCAGCTCCCGCAATCGTTCTTTCCATCGATAATTTGCACGAATACGTGCCATTCGATGTTTCCAATCGTTTTGCATCAACGTTAGGTAAGCATTCACTTCCCGGCTCCCGCAATCGTTCTTTCCATGGATAATTTGCACGAATACGTGATGTTCAATGTTTCCAATCGTTTTGCATCAACGATAGGCAAGGATTCACTTCCCGGCTCCCGCAATCGTTCTTTCCATCGATAATTTGCACGAATACGTGCTATTCGATGTTTGCAATCGTTTTGCATCGACGGTAGGTAAGGATTCACTTCCCAGCTCCCGCAATCGTTCTTTCCATCGATAATTTGCACAAATACGTGGTGTTCGATGTTTCCAATCGTTTTGCATCAACGTTAGGTAAGTATTCACTTCCCAGCTCCCGCAATCGTTCTTTCTATGGATAATTTGCACGAATACGTGCTATTCGATGTTTGCAATCGTTTTGCATCGACGGTAGGTAAGGATTCACTTCCCAGCTCCCGCAATCGTTCTTTCTATCGATAATTTGGAAAGAACGATTGCCGGAGCTGGGAAGTGAATGCTTACCGACCGTCGATGCAACACGATTGGAAACATCGAATAGCACGTATTCGTGCAAATTATCGATGGAAAGAACGATTGCGGGAGCCGGGAAGTGAATCCTTACCTATCGTTGATGCAAAACGATTGGAAACATTGAACATCACGTATTCGTGCAAATTATCCATGGAAAGAACGATTGCGGGAGCCGGGAAGTGAATCCTTACCTACCGTTGATGCAAAACGATTGGAAACATCGAACATCACGTATTCGTGCAAATTATCGATAGAAAGAACGATTGCGGGAGCTGGGTAGTGAATCCTTACCTACCGTCGATGCAAAACGATTGGAAACATCGAATATCACGTATTCGTGCCAATTATCCAATCGTTTTGCATCGACGGTAGGTAAGGATTCACTTCCCGGCTCCCGCAATCGTTCTTTCCATCGATAATTTGCACGAATACGTGGTGTTCGATGTTTCCAATCGTTCTGCATCAACGTTAGGTAAGCATTCACTTCCCGGCTCCCGCAATCGTTCTTTCCATGGATAATTTGCACGAATACGTGCTATTCGATGTTTCCAATCGTTTTGCATCAACGGTAGGTAAGTATTCACTTCCCAGCTCCCGCAATCGTTCTTTCTATGGATAATTTGCACGAATACGTGCTATTCGATGTTTGCAATCGTTTTGCATCGACGGTAGGTAAGGATTCACTTCCCAGCTCCCGCAATCGTTCTTTCCATCGATAATTTGCACGAATACGTGCCATTCGATGTTTCCAATCGTTTTGCATCAACGTTAGGTAAGCATTCACTTCCCGGCTCCCGCAATCGTTCTTTCCATGGATAATTTGCACGAATACGTGCTATTCGATGTTTCCAATCGTTTTGCATCAACGGTAGGTAAGTATTCACTTCCCAGCTCCCGCAATCGTTCTTTCCATCGATAATTTGCACGAATACGTGCCATTCGATGTTTCCAATCGTTTTGCATCAACGTTAGGTAAGCATTCACTTCCCGGCTCCCGCAATCGTTCTTTCCATGGATAATTTGCACGAATACGTGCTATTCGATGTTTCCAATCGTTTTGCATCAACGGTAGGTAAGTATTCACTTCCCAGCTCCCGCAATCGTTCTTTCTATGGATAATTTGCACGAATACGTGCTATTCGATGTTTGCAATCGTTTTGCATCGACGGTAGGTAAGGATTCACTTCCCAGCTCCCGCAATCGTTCTTTCCATCGATAATTTGCACGAATACGTGCCATTCGATGTTTCCAATCGTTTTGCATCAACGTTAGGTAAGCATTCACTTCCGGGCTCCCGCAATCGTTCTTTCCATGGATAATTTGCACGAATACGTGCTATTCGATGTTTCCAATCGTTTTGCATCAACGGTAGGTAAGTATTCACTTCCCAGCTCCCGCAATCGTTCTTTCTATGGATAATTTGCACGAATACGTGCTATTCGATGTTTCCAATCGTTTTGCATCGACGGTAGGTAAGGATTCACTTCCCAGCTCTCGCAATCGTTCTTTCTATCGATAATTTGCACGAATACGTGATGTTCAATGTTTCCAATCGTTTTGCATCAACGATAGGTAAGGATTCACTTCCCGGCTCCCGCAATCGTTCTTTCCATCGATAATATGCACGAATACGTGCTATTCGATGTTTGCAATCGCTTTGCATCGACGGTAGGTAAGGATTCACTTCCCAGCTCCCGCAATCGTTTTTTTTCCATCGATAATTTGCACGAATACGTGCCATTCGATGTTTCCAATCGTTTTGCATCGACGGTAGGTAAGGATTCACTTCCCAGCTCCCGCAATCGTTCTTTCTATCGATAATTTGCACGAATACGTGCTATTCGATGTTTCCAATCGTTTTGCATCGACGGTAGGTAAGGATTCACTTCCCAGCTCCCGCAATCGTTCTTTCCATCGATAATTTGCACGAATACGTGCCATTCGATGTTTCCAATCTTTTTGCATCAACGTTAGGTAAGCATTCACTTCCCGGCTCCCGCAATCGTTCTTTCCATGGATAATTTGCACGAATACGTGATGTTCAATGTTTCCAATCGTTTTGCATCAACGATAGGTAAGCATTCACTTCCCGGCTCCCGCAATCGTTCCTTCCATCGATAATTTGCACGAATACGTGGTGTTCGATGTTTCCAATCGTTCTGCATCAACGTTAGGTAAGTATTCACTTCCCAGCTCCCGCAATCGTTCTTTCTATGGATAATTTGCACGAATACGTGCTATTCGATGTTTCCAATCGTTTTGCATCAACGTTAGGTAAGCATTCACTTCCCGGCTCCCGCAATCGTTCTTTCCATGGATAATTTGCACGAATACGTGATGTTCAATGTTTCCAATCGTTTTGCATCAACGATAGGTAAGGATTCACTTCCCGGCTCCCGCAATCGTTCTTTCCATCGATAATTTGCACGAATACGTGCTATTCGATGTTTCCAATCGTTTTGCATCAACGTTAGGTAAGCATTCACTTCCCGGCTCCCGCAATCGTTCTTTCCATGGATATTTTGCACGAATACGTGATGTTCAATGTTTCCAATCGTTTTGCATCAACGATAGGTAAGGATTCACTTCCCGGCTCCCGCAATCGTTCTTTCCATCGATAATTTGCACGAATACGTGCTATTCGATGTTTCCAATCGTGTTGCATCGACGGTCGGTAAGCATTCACTTCCCAGCTCCGGCAATCGTTCTTTCCAAATTATCGAAAGAAAGAACGATTGCGGGAGCTGGGAAGTGAATCCTTACCTACCGTCGATGCAAAACGATTGCAAACATCGAATAGCACGTATTCGTGCAAATTATCCATAGAAAGAACGATTGCGGGAGCTGGGAAGTGAATACTTACCTAACGTTGATGCAAAACGATTGGAAACATCGAACACCACGTATTTGTGCAAATTATCGATGGAAAGAACGATTGCGGGAGCTGGGAAGTGAATCCTTACCTACCGTCGATGCAAAACGATTGGAAACATCGAATAGCACGTATTCGTGCAAATTATCGATAGAAAGAACGATTGCGGGAGCTGGGACGTGAATCCTTACCTACCGTCGATGCAAAACGATTGGAAACATCGAATGGCACGTATTCGTGCAAATTATCGATGGAAAGAACGATTGCGGGAGCTGGGAAGTGAATCCTTACCTACCGTCGATGCAAAACGATTGCAAACATCGAATAGCACGTATTCGTGCAAATTATCGATGGAAAGAACGATTGCGGGAGCCGGGAAGTGAATCCTTGCCTATCGTTGATGCAAAACGATTGGAAACATTGAACATCACGTATTCGTGCAAATTATCCATGGAAAGAACGATTGCGGGAGCCGGGAAGTGAATGCTTACCTAACGTTGATGCAAAACGATTGGAAACATCGAATGGCACGTATTCGTGCAAATTATCGATGGAAAGAACGATTGCGGGAGCTGGGAAGTGAATCCTTACCTACCGTCGATGCAAAACGATTGGAAACATCGAATAGCACGTATTCGTGCAAATTATCGATAGAAAGAACGATTGCGGGAGCTGGGAAGTGAATACTTACCTACCGTTGATGCAAAACGATTGGAAACATCGAATAGCACGTATTCGTGCAAATTATCCATGGAAAGAACGATTGCGGGAGCCCGGAAGTGAATGCTTACCTAACGTTGATGCAAAACGATTGGAAACATCGAATGGCACGTATTCGTGCAAATTATCGATGGAAAGAACGATTGCGGGAGCTGGGAAGTGAATCCTTACCTACCGTCGATGCAAAACGATTGCAAACATCGAATAGCACGTATTCGTGCAAATTATCCATAGAAAGAACGATTGCGGGAGCTGGGAAGTGAATACTTACCTACCGTTGATGCAAAACGATTGGAAACATCGAATAGCACGTATTCGTGCAAATTATCCATGGAAAGAACGATTGCGGGAGCCGGGAAGTGAATGCTTACCTAACGTTGATGCAAAACGATTGGAAACATCGAATGGCACGTATTCGTGCAAATTATCGATGGAAAGAACGATTGCGGGAGCTGGGAAGTGAATCCTTACCTACCGTCGATGCAAAACGATTGCAAACTTCGAATAGCACGTATTCGTGCAAATTATCCATAGAAAGAACGATTGCGGGAGCTGGGAAGTGAATACTTACCTACCGTTGATGCAAAACGATTGGAAACATCGAATAGCACGTATTCGTGCAAATTATCCATGGAAAGAACGATTGCGGGAGCCGGGAAGTGAATGCTTACCTAACGTTGATGCAAAACGATTGGAAACATCGAATGGCACGTATTCGTGCAAATTATCGATGGAAAGAACGATTGCGGGAGCTGGGAAGTGAATCCTTACCTACCGTCGATGCAAAACGATTGCAAACATCGAATAGCACGTATTCGTGCAAATTATCCATAGAAAGAACGATTGCGGGAGCTGGGAAGTGAATACTTACCTACCGTTGATGCAAAACGATTGGAAACATCGAATAGCACGTATTCGTGCAAATTATCCATGGAAAGAACGATTGCGGGAGCCGGGAAGTGAATGCTTACCTAACGTTGATGCAGAACGATTGGAAACATCGAACACCACGTATTCGTGCAAATTATCGATGGAAAGAACGATTGCGGGAGCCGGGAAGTGAATCCTTACCTACCGTCGATGCAAAACGATTGGATAATTGGCACGAATACGTGATATTCGATGTTTCCAATCGTTTTGCATCGACGGTAGGTAAGGATTCACTTCCCAGCCCTCGCAATCGTTCTTTCTATCGATAATTTGCACGAATACGTGATGTTCGATGTTTCCAATCGTTTTGCATCAACGGTAGGTAAGGATTCACTTCCCGGCTCCCGCAATCGTTCTTTCCATGGATAATTTGCACGAATACGTGATGTTCAATGTTTCCAATCGTTTTGCATCAACGATAGGTAAGGATTCACTTCCCGGCTCCCGCAATCGTTCTTTCCATCGATAATTTGCACGAATACGTGCTATTCGATGTTTCCAATCGTGTTGCATCGACGGTCGGTAAGCATTCACTTCCCAGCTCCGGCAATCGTTCTTTCCAAATTATCGATAGAAAGAACGATTGCGGGAGCTGGGAAGTGAATACTTACCTAACGTTGATGCAAAACGATTGGAAACATCGAACACCACGTATTTGTGCAAATTATCGATGGAAAGAACGATTGCGGGAGCTGGGAAGTGAATCCTTACCTACCGTCGATGCAAAACGATTGCAAACATCGAATAGCACGTATTCGTGCAAATTATCGATGGAAAGAACGATTGCGGGAGCCGGGAAGTGAATCCTTGCCTATCGTTGATGCAAAACGATTGGAAACATTGAACATCACGTATTCGTGCAAATTATCCATGGAAAGAACGATTGCGGGAGCTGGGAAGTGAATCCTTACCTACCGTCGATGCAAAACGATTGGAAACATCGAATAGCACGTATTCGTGCAAATTATCCATGGAAAGAACGATTGCGGGAGCCGGGAAGTGAATGCTTACCTAACGTTGATGCAAAACGATTGGAAACATCGAATGGCACGTATTCGTGCAAATTATCGATGGAAAGAACGATTGCGGGAGCTGGGAAGTGAATCCTTACCTACCGTCGATGCAAAACGATTGCAAACTTCGAATAGCACGTATTCGTGCAAATTATCCATAGAAAGAACGATTGCGGGAGCTGGGAAGTGAATACTTACCTACCGTTGATGCAAAACGATTGGAAACATCGAATAGCACGTATTCGTGCAAATTATCCATGGAAAGAACGATTGCGGGAGCCGGGAAGTGAATGCTTACCTAACGTTGATGCAAAACGATTGGAAACATCGAATGGCACGTATTCGTGCAAATTATCGATGGAAAGAACGATTGCGGGAGCTGGGAAGTGAATCCTTACCTACCGTCGATGCAAAACGATTGCAAACATCGAATAGCACGTATTCGTGCAAATTATCCATAGAAAGAACGATTGCGGGAGCTGGGAAGTGAATACTTACCTACCGTTGATGCAAAACGATTGGAAACATCGAATAGCACGTATTCGTGCAAATTATCCATGGAAAGAACGATTGCGGGAGCCGGGAAGTGAATGCTTACCTAACGTTGATGCAGAACGATTGGAAACATCGAACACCACGTATTCGTGCAAATTATCGATGGAAAGAACGATTGCGGGAGCCGGGAAGTGAATCCTTACCTACCGTCGATGCAAAACGATTGGATAATTGGCACGAATACGTGATATTCGATGTTTCCAATCGTTTTGCATCGACGGTAGGTAAGGATTCACTTCCCAACCCTCGCAATCGTTCTTTCTATCGATAATTTGCACGAATACGTGATGTTCGATGTTTCCAATCGTTTTGCATCAACGGTAGGTAAGGATTCACTTCCCGGCTCCCGCAATCGTTCTTTCCATGGATAATTTGCACGAATACGTGATGTTCAATGTTTCCAATCGTTTTGCATCAACGATAGGTAAGGATTCACTTCCCGGCTCCCGCAATCGTTCTTTCCATCGATAATTTGCACGAATACGTGCTATTCGATGTTTCCAATCGTGTTGCATCGACGGTCGGTAAGCATTCACTTCCCAGCTCCGGCAATCGTTCTTTCCAAATTATCGATAGAAAGAACGATTGCGGGAGCTGGGAAGTGAATACTTACCTAACGTTGATGCAAAACGATTGGAAACATCGAACACCACGTATTTGTGCAAATTATCGATGGAAAGAACGATTGCGGGAGCTGGGAAGTGAATCCTTACCTACCGTCGATGCAAAACGATTGCAAACATCGAATAGCACGTATTCGTGCAAATTATCGATGGAAAGAACGATTGCGGGAGCCGGGAAGTGAATCCTTGCCTATCGTTGATGCAAAACGATTGGAAACATTGAACATCACGTATTCGTGCAAATTATCCATGGAAAGAACGATTGCGGGAGCCGGGAAGTGAATGCTTACCTAACGTTGATGCAAAACGATTGGAAACATCGAATGGCACGTATTCGTGCAAATTATCGATGGAAAGAACGATTGCGGGAGCTGGGAAGTGAATCCTTACCTACCGTCGATGCAAAACGATTGGAAACATCGAATAGCACGTATTCGTGCAAATTATCGATAGAAAGAACGATTGCGGGAGCTGGGAAGTGAATCCTTACCTACCGTCGATGCAAAACGATTGGAAACATCGAATGGCACGTATTCGTGCAAATTATCGATGTAAAAAACGATTGCGGGAGCTGGGAAGTGAATCCTTACCTACCGTCGATGCAAAACGATTGCAAACATCGAATAGCACGTATTCGTGCATATTATCGATGGAAAGAACGATTGCGGGAGCCGGGAAGTGAATCCTTACCTATCGTTGATGCAAAACGATTGGAAACATTGAACATCACGTATTCGTGCAAATTATCGATAGAAAGAACGATTGCGAGAGCTGGGAAGTGAATCCTTACCTACCGTCGATGCAAAACGATTGGAAACATCGAATAGCACGTATTCGTGCAAATTATCCATAGAAAGAACGATTGCGGGAGCTGGGAAGTGAATACTTACCCACCGTTGATGCAAAACGATTGGAAACATCGAATAGCACGTATTCGTGCAAATTATCCATGGAAAGAACGATTGCGGGAGCCGGGAAGTGAATGCTTACCTAACGTTGATGCAAAACGATTGGAAACATCGAATGGCACGTATTCGTGCAAATTATCGATGGAAAGAACGATTGCGGGAGCTGGGAAGTGAATCCTTACCTACCGTCGATGCAAAACGATTGCAAACATCGAATAGCACGTATTCGTGCAAATTATCCATAGAAAGAACGATTGCGGGAGCTGGGAAGTGAATACTTACCTACCGTTGATGCAAAACGATCGGAAACATCGAATAGCACGTATTCGTGCAAATTATCCATGGAAAGAACGATTGCGGGAGCCGGGAAGTGAATGCTTACCTAACGTTGATGCAAAACGATTGGAAACATCGAATGGCACGTATTCGTGCAAATTATCGATGGAAAGAACGATTGCGGGAGCTGGGAAGTGAATCCTTACCTACCGTCGATGCAAAACGATTGCAAACATCGAATAGCACGTATTCGTGCAAATTATCCATAGAAAGAACGATTGCGGGAGCTGGGAAGTGAATACTTACCTACCGTTGATGCAAAACGATTGGAAACATCGAATAGCACGTATTCGTGCAAATTATCCATGGAAAGAACGATTGCGGGAGCCGGGAAGTGAATGCTTACCTAACGTTGATGCAAAACGATTGGAAACATCGAATGGCACGTATTCGTGCAAATTATCGATGGAAAGAACGATTGCGGGAGCTGGGAAGTGAATCCTTACCTACCGTCGATGCAAAACGATTGCAAACATCGAATAGCACGTATTCGTGCAAATTATCCATAGAAAGAACGATTGCGGGAGCTGGGAAGTGAATACTTACCTACCGTTGATGCAAAACGATTGGAAACATCGAATAGCACGTATTCGTGCAAATTATCCATGGAAAGAACGATTGCGGGAGCCGGGAAGTGAATGCTTACCTAACGTTGATGCAGAACGATTGGAAACATCGAACACCACGTATTCGTGCAAATTATCGATGGAAAGAACGATTGCGGGAGCCGGGAAGTGAATCCTTACCTACCGTCGATGCAAAACGATTGGATAATTGGCACGAATACGTGATGTTCGATGTTTCCAATCGTTTTGCATCAACGGTAGGTAAGGATTCACTTCCCGGCTCCCGCAATCGTTCTTTCCATCGATAATTTGGACGAATACGTGCCATTCGATGTTTCCAATCGTTTTGCATCAACATTAGGTAAGCATTCACTTCCCGGCTCCCGCAATCGTTCTTTCCATGGATAATTTGCACGAATACGTGCTATTCGATGTTTCCAATCGTTTTGCATCAACGGTAGGTAAGTATTCACTTCCCAGCTCCCGCAATCGTTCTTTCTATGGATAATTTGCACGAATACGTGCTATTCGATGTTTGCAATCGTTTTGCATCGACGGTAGGTAAGGATTCACTTCCCAGCTCCCGCAATCGTTCTTTCCATCGATAATTTGCACGAATACGTGATGTTCGATGTTTCCAATCGTTTTGCATCAACGGTAGGTAAGGATTCACTTCCCGGCTCCCGCAATCGTTCTTTCCATCGATAATTTGCACGAATACGTGCTATTCGATGTTTCCAATCGTTTTGCATCGACGGTAGGTAAGGATTCACTTCCCAGCTCCCGCAATCGTTCTTTCCATCGATAATTTGCACGAATACGTGCCATTCGATGTTTCCAATCGTTTTGCATCGACGGTAGGTAAGGATTCACTTCCCAGCTCCCGCAATCGTTCTTTCTATCGATAATTTGCACGAATACGTGCTATTCGATGTTTCCAATCGTTTTGCATCGACGGTAGGTAAGGATTCACTTCCCAGCTCCCGCAATCGTTCTTTCCATCGATAATTTGCACAAATACGTGGTGTTCGATGTTTCCAATCGTTTTACATCAACGTTAGGTAAGTATTCACTTCCCAGCTCCCGCAATCGTTCTTTCTATGGATAATTTGCACGAATACGTGCTATTCGATGTTTGCAATCGTTTTGCATCGACGGTAGGTAAGGATTCACTTCCCAGCTCCCGCAATCGTTCTTTCTATCGATAATTTGGAAAGAACGATTGCCGGAGCTGGGAAGTGAATGCTTACCGACCGTCGATGCAACACGATTGGAAACATCGAATAGCACGTATTCGTGCAAATTATCGATGGAAAGAACGATTGCGGGAGCCGGGAAGTGAATCCTTACCTATCGTTGATGCAAAACGATTGGAAACATTGAACATCACGTATTCGTGCAAATTATCCATGGAAAGAACGATTGCGGGAGCCGGGAAGTGAATGCTTACCTAACGTTGATGCAAAACGATTGGAAACATCGAATAGCACGTATTCGTGCAAATTATCGATGGAAAGAACGATTGCGGGAGCCGGGAAGTGAATCCTTACCTATCGTTGATGCAAAACGATTGGAAACATTGAACATCACGTATTCGTGCAAATTATCCATGGAAAGAACGATTGCGGGAGCCGGGAAGTGAATGCTTACCTAACGTTGATGCAAAACGATTGGAAACATCGAATAGCACGTATTCGTGCAAATTATCCATAGAAAGAACGATTGCGGGAGCTGGGAAGTGAATACTTACCTAACGTTGATGCAGAACGATTGGAAACATCGAACACCACGTATTCGTGCAAATTATCGATGGAAGGAACGATTGCGGGAGCCGGGAAGTGAATGCTTACCTAACGTTGATGCAAACCGATTGGAAACATCGAACATAACGTATTCGTGCAAATTATCAATAGAAAGAACGATTGCGGGAGCTGGGAAGTGAATCCGTACCTACCGTCGATGCAAAACGATTGCAAACATCGAATAGCACGTGTTCGTGCAAATTATCCATAGAAAGAACGATTGCGGGAGCTGGGAAGTGAATACTTACCTACCGTTGATGCAAAACGATTGGAAACATCGAATTGCACGTATTCGTGCAAATTATCCATGGAAAGAACGATTGCGGGAGCCGGGAAGTGAATGCTTACCTAACGTTGATGCAAAACGATTGGAAACATCGAATGGCACGTATTCGTGCAAATTATCGATGGAAAGAACGATTGCGGGAGCTGGGAAGTGAATCCTTACCTACCGTCGATGCAAAACGATTGCAAACATCGAATAGCACGTATTCGTGCAAATTATCCATAGAAAGAACGATTGCGGGAGCTGGGAAGTGAATACTTACCTACCGTTGATGCAAAACGATTGGAAACATCGAATAGCACGTATTCGTGCAAATTATCCATGGAAAGAACGATTGCGGGAGCCGGGAAGTGAATGCTTACCTAACGTTGATGCAGAACGATTGGAAACATCGAACACCACGTATTCGTGCAAATTATCGATGGAAAGAACGATTGCGGGAGCCGGGAAGTGAATCCTTACCTACCGTCGATGCAAAACGATTGGATAATTGGCACGAATACGTGATGTTCGATGTTTCCAATCGTTTTGCATCAACGGTAGGTAAGGATTCACTTCCCGGCTCCCGCAATCGTTCTTTCCTTCGATAATTTGCACGAATACGTGCCATTCGATGTTTCCAATCGTTTTGCATCAACGTTAGGTAAGCATTCACTTCCCGGCTCCCGCAATCGTTCTTTCCATGGATAATTTGCACGAATACGTGCTATTCGATGTTTCCAATCGTTTTGCATCAACGGTAGGTAAGTATTCACTTCCCAGCTCCCGCAATCGTTCTTTCTATGGATAATTTGCACGAATACGTGCTATTCGATGTTTGCAATCGTTTTGCATCGACGGTAGGTAAGGATTCACTTCCCAGCTCCCGCAATCGTTCTTTCCATCGATAATTTGCACGAATACGTGATGTTCGATGTTTCCAATCGTTTTGCATCAACGGTAGGTAAGGATTCACTTCCCGGCTCCCGCAATCGTTCTTTCCATCGATAATTTGCACGAATACGTGCTATTCGATGTTTCCAATCGTTTTGCATCGACGGTAGGTAAGGATTCACTTCCCAGCTCCCGCAATCGTGCTTTCCATCGATAATTTGCACGAATACGTGCCATTCGATGTTTCCAATCGTTTTGCATCGACGGTAGGTAAGGATTCACTTCCCAGCTCCCGCAATCGTTCTTTCTATCGATAATTTGCACGAATACGTGCTATTCGATGTTTCCAATCGTTTTGCATCGACGGTAGGTAAGGATTCACTTCCCAGCTCCCGCAATCGTTCTTTCCATCGATAATTTGCACAAATACGTGGTGTTCGATGTTTCCAATCGTTTTACATCAACGTTAGGTAAGTATTCACTTCCCAGCTCCCGCAATCGTTCTTTCTATGGATAATTTGCACGAATACGTGCTATTCGATGTTTGCAATCGTTTTGCATCGACGGTAGGTAAGGATTCACTTCCCAGCTCCCGCAATCGTTCTTTCTATCGATAATTTGGAAAGAACGATTGCCGGAGCTGGGAAGTGAATGCTTACCGACCGTCGATGCAACACGATTGGAAACATCGAATAGCACGTATTCGTGCAAATTATCGATGAAAGAACGATTGCGGGAGCCGGGAAGTGAATCCTTACCTATCGTTGATGCAAAACGATTGGAAACATTGAACATCACGTATTCGTGCAAATTATCCATGGAAAGAACGATTGCGGGAGCCGGGAAGTGAATGCTTACCTAACGTTGATGCAAAACGATTGGAAACATCGAATAGCACGTATTCGTGCAAATTATCGATGGAAAGAACGATTGCGGGAGCCGGGAAGTGAATCCTTACCTATCGTTGATGCAAAACGATTGGAAACATTGAACATCACGTATTCGTGCAAATTATCCATGGAAAGAACGATTGCGGGAGCCGGGAAGTGAATGCTTACCTAACGTTGATGCAAAACGATTGGAAACATCGAATAGCACGTATTCGTGCAAATTATCCATAGAAAGAACGATTGCGGGAGCTGGGAAGTGAATACTTACCTAACGTTGATGCAGAACGATTGGAAACATCGAACACCACGTATTCGTGCAAATTATCGATGGAAGGAACGATTGCGGGAGCCGGGAAGTGAATGCTTACCTAACGTTGATGCAAACCGATCGGAAACATCGAACATAACGTATTCGTGCAAATTATCAATAGAAAGAACGATTGCGGGAGCTGGGAAGTGAATCCGTACCTACCGTCGATGCAAAACGATTGCAAACATCGAATAGCACGTGTTCGTGCAAATTATCCATAGAAAGAACGATTGCGGGAGCTGGGAAGTGAATACTTACCTACCGTTGATGCAAAACGATTGGAAACATCGAATTGCACGTATTCGTGCAAATTATCCATGGAAAGAACGATTGCGGGAGCCGGGAAGTGAATGCTTACCTAACGTTGATGCAAAACGATTGGAAACATCGAATGGCACGTATTCGTGCAAATTATCGATGGAAAGAACGATTGCGGGAGCTGGGAAGTGAATCCTTACCTACCGTCGATGCAAAACGATTGCAAACATCGAATAGCACGTATTCGTGCAAATTATCCATAGAAAGAACGATTGCGGGAGCTGGGAAGTGAATACTTACCTACCGTTGATGCAAAACGATTGGAAACATCGAATAGCACGTATTCGTGCAAATTATCCATGGAAAGAACGATTGCGGGAGCCGGGAAGTGAATGCTTACCTAACGTTGATGCAGAACGATTGGAAACATCGAACACCACGTATTCGTGCAAATTATCGATGGAAAGAACGATTGCGGGAGCCGGGAAGTGAATCCTTACCTACCGTCGATGCAAAACGATTGGATAATTGGCACGAATACGTGATATTCGATGTTTCCAATCGTTTTGCATCGACGGTAGGTAAGGATTCACTTCCCAGCCCTCGCAATCGTTCTTTCTATCGATAATTTGCACGAATACGTGATGTTCGATGTTTCCAATCGTTTTGCATCAACGGTAGGTAAGGATTCACTTCCCGGCTCCCGCAATCGTTCTTTCCATGGATAATTTGCACGAATACGTGATGTTCAATGTTTCCAATCGTTTTGCATCAACGATAGGTAAGGATTCACTTCCCGGCTCCCGCAATCGTTCTTTCCATCGATAATTTGCACGAATACGTGCTATTCGATGTTTCCAATCGTGTTGCATCGACGGTCGGTAAGCATTCACTTCCCAGCTCCGGCAATCGTTCTTTCCAAATTATCGATAGAAAGAACGATTGCGGGAGCTGGGAAGTGAATACTTACCTAACGTTGATGCAAAACGATTGGAAACATCGAACACCACGTATTTGTGCAAATTATCGATGGAAAGAACGATTGCGGGAGCTGGGAAGTGAATCCTTACCTACCGTCGATGCAAAACGATTGCAAACATCGAATAGCACGTATTCGTGCAAATTATCGATGGAAAGAACGATTGCGGGAGCCGGGAAGTGAATCCTTGCCTATCGTTGATGCAAAACGATTGGAAACATTGAACATCACGTATTCGTGCAAATTATCCATGGAAAGAACGATTGCGGGAGCCGGGAAGTGAATGCTTACCTAACGTTGATGCAAAACGATTGGAAACATCGAATGGCACGTATTCGTGCAAATTATCGATGGAAAGAACGATTGCGGGAGCTGGGAAGTGAATCCTTACCTACCGTCGATGCAAAACGATTGGAAACATCGAATAGCACGTATTCGTGCAAATTATCGATAGAAAGAACGATTGCGGGAGCTGGGAAGTGAATCCTTACCTACCGTCGATGCAAAACGATTGGAAACATCGAATGGCACGTATTCGTGCAAATTATCGATGTAAAAAACGATTGCGGGAGCTGGGAAGTGAATCCTTACCTACCGTCGATGCAAAACGATTGCAAACATCGAATAGCACGTATTCGTGCATATTATCGATGGAAAGAACGATTGCGGGAGCCGGGAAGTGAATCCTTACCTATCGTTGATGCAAAACGATTGGAAACATTGAACATCACGTATTCGTGCAAATTATCGATAGAAAGAACGATTGCGAGAGCTGGGAAGTGAATCCTTACCTACCGTCGATGCAAAACGATTGGAAACATCGAATAGCACGTATTCGTGCAAATTATCCATAGAAAGAACGATTGCGGGAGCTGGGAAGTGAATACTTACCTACCGTTGATGCAAAACGATTGGAAACATCGAATAGCACGTATTCGTGCAAATTATCCATGGAAAGAACGATTGCGGGAGCCGGGAAGTGAATGCTTACCTAACGTTGATGCAAAACGATTGGAAACATCGAATGGCACGTATTCGTGCAAATTATCGATGGAAAGAACGATTGCGGGAGCTGGGAAGTGAATCCTTACCTACCGTCGATGCAAAACGATTGCAAACATCGAATAGCATGTATTCGTGCAAATTATCCATAGAAAGAACGATTGCGGGAGCTGGGAAGTGAATACTTACCTACCGTTGATGCAAAACGATCGGAAACATCGAATAGCACGTATTCGTGCAAATTATCCATGGAAAGAACGATTGCGGGAGCCGGGAAGTGAATGCTTACCTAACGTTGATGCAAAACGATTGGAAACATCGAATGGCACGTATTCGTGCAAATTATCGATGGAAAGAACGATTGCGGGAGCTGGGAAGTGAATCCTTACCTACCGTCGATGCAAAACGATTGCAAACATCGAATAGCACGTATTCGTGCAAATTATCCATAGAAAGAACGATTGCGGGAGCTGGGAAGTGAATACTTACCTACCGTTGATGCAAAACGATTGGAAACATCGAATAGCACGTATTCGTGCAAATTATCCATGGAAAGAACGATTGCGGGAGCCGGGAAGTGAATGCTTACCTAACGTTGATGCAAAACGATTGGAAACATCGAATGGCACGTATTCGTGCAAATTATCGATGGAAAGAACGATTGCGGGAGCTGGGAAGTGAATCCTTACCTACCGTCGATGCAAAACGATTGCAAACATCGAATAGCATGTATTCGTGCAAATTATCGATGGAAAGAACGATTGCGGGAGCTGGGAAGTGAATCCTTACCTACCGTCGATGCAAAACGATTGCAAACATCGAATAGCACGTATTCGTGCAAATTATCCATAGAAAGAACGATTGCGGGAGCTGGGAAGTGAATACTTACCTACCGTTGATGCAAAACGATCGGAAACATCGAATAGCACGTATTCGTGCAAATTATCCATGGAAAGAACGATTGCGGGAGCCGGGAAGTGAATCCTTACCTACCGTCGATGCAAAACGATTGGATAATTGGCACGAATACGTGATATTCGATGTTTCCAATCGTTTTGCATCGACGGTAGGTAAGGATTCACTTCCCAGCCCTCGCAATCGTTCTTTCTATCGATAATTTGCACGAATACGTGATGTTCGATGTTTCCAATCGTTTTGCATCAACGGTAGGTAAGGATTCACTTCCCGGCTCCCGCAATCGTTCTTTCCATGGATAATTTGCACGAATACGTGATGTTCAATGTTTCCAATCGTTTTGCATCAACGATAGGTAAGGATTCACTTCCCGGCTCCCGCAATCGTTCTTTCCATCGATAATTTGCACGAATACGTGCTATTCGATGTTTCCAATCGTGTTGCATCGACGGTCGGTAAGCATTCACTTCCCAGCTCCGGCAATCGTTCTTTCCAAATTATCGATAGAAAGAACGATTGCGGGAGCTGGGAAGTGAATACTTACCTAACGTTGATGCAAAACGATTGGAAACATCGAACACCACGTATTTGTGCAAATTATCGATGGAAAGAACGATTGCGGGAGCTGGGAAGTGAATCCTTACCTACCGTCGATGCAAAACGATTGCAAACATCGAATAGCACGTATTCGTGCAAATTATCGATGGAAAGAACGATTGCGGGAGCCGGGAAGTGAATCCTTGCCTATCGTTGATGCAAAACGATTGGAAACATTGAACATCACGTATTCGTGCAAATTATCCATGGAAAGAACGATTGCGGGAGCCGGGAAGTGAATGCTTACCTAACGTTGATGCAAAACGATTGGAAACATCGAATGGCACGTATTCGTGCAAATTATCGATGGAAAGAACGATTGCGGGAGCTGGGAAGTGAATCCTTACCTACCGTCGATGCAAAACGATTGGAAACATCGAATAGCACGTATTCGTGCAAATTATCGATAGAAAGAACGATTGCGGGAGCTGGGAAGTGAATCCTTACCTACCGTCGATGCAAAACGATTGGAAACATCGAATGGCACGTATTCGTGCAAATTATCGATGTAAAAAACGATTGCGGGAGCTGGGAAGTGAATCCTTACCTACCGTCGATGCAAAACGATTGCAAACATCGAATAGCACGTATTCGTGCATATTATCGATGGAAAGAACGATTGCGGGAGCCGGGAAGTGAATCCTTACCTATCGTTGATGCAAAACGATTGGAAACATTGAACATCACGTATTCGTGCAAATTATCGATAGAAAGAACGATTGCGAGAGCTGGGAAGTGAATCCTTACCTACCGTCGATGCAAAACGATTGGAAACATCGAATAGCACGTATTCGTGCAAATTATCCATAGAAAGAACGATTGCGGGAGCTGGGAAGTGAATACTTACCTACCGTTGATGCAAAACGATTGGAAACATCGAATAGCACGTATTCGTGCAAATTATCCATGGAAAGAACGATTGCGGGAGCCGGGAAGTGAATGCTTACCTAACGTTGATGCAAAACGATTGGAAACATCGAATGGCACGTATTCGTGCAAATTATCGATGGAAAGAACGATTGCGGGAGCTGGGAAGTGAATCCTTACCTACCGTCGATGCAAAACGATTGCAAACATCGAATAGCATGTATTCGTGCAAATTATCCATAGAAAGAACGATTGCGGGAGCTGGGAAGTGAATACTTACCTACCGTTGATGCAAAACGATCGGAAACATCGAATAGCACGTATTCGTGCAAATTATCCATGGAAAGAACGATTGCGGGAGCCGGGAAGTGAATGCTTACCTAACGTTGATGCAAAACGATTGGAAACATCGAATGGCACGTATTCGTGCAAATTATCGATGGAAAGAACGATTGCGGGAGCTGGGAAGTGAATCCTTACCTACCGTCGATGCAAAACGATTGCAAACATCGAATAGCACGTATTCGTGCAAATTATCCATAGAAAGAACGATTGCGGGAGCTGGGAAGTGAATACTTACCTACCGTTGATGCAAAACGATTGGAAACATCGAATAGCACGTATTCGTGCAAATTATCCATGGAAAGAACGATTGCGGGAGCCGGGAAGTGAATGCTTACCTAACGTTGATGCAAAACGATTGGAAACATCGAATGGCACGTATTCGTGCAAATTATCGATGGAAAGAACGATTGCGGGAGCTGGGAAGTGAATCCTTACCTACCGTCGATGCAAAACGATTGCAAACATCGAATAGCATGTATTCGTGCAAATTATCGATGGAAAGAACGATTGCGGGAGCTGGGAAGTGAATCCTTACCTACCGTCGATGCAAAACGATTGCAAACATCGAATAGCACGTATTCGTGCAAATTATCCATAGAAAGAACGATTGCGGGAGCTGGGAAGTGAATACTTACCTACCGTTGATGCAAAACGATCGGAAACATCGAATAGCACGTATTCGTGCAAATTATCCATGGAAAGAACGATTGCGGGAGCCGGGAAGTGAATGCTTACCTAACGTTGATGCAAAACGATTGGAAACATCGAATGGCACGTATTCGTGCAAATTATCGATGGAAAGAACGATTGCGGGAGCTGGGAAGTGAATCCTTACCTACCGTCGATGCAAAACGATTGCAAACATCGAATAGCACGTATTCGTGCAAATTATCCATAGAAAGAACGATTGCGGGAGCTGGGAAGTGAATACTTACCTACCGTTGATGCAAAACGATTGGAAACATCGAATAGCACGTATTCGTGCAAATTATCCATGGAAAGAACGATTGCGGGAGCCGGGAAGTGAATGCTTACCTAACGTTGATGCAAAACGATTGGAAACATCGAATGGCACGTATTCGTGCAAATTATCGATGGAAAGAACGATTGCGGGAGCTGGGAAGTGAATCCTTACCTACCGTCGATGCAAAACGATTGCAAACATCGAATAGCACGTATTCGTGCAAATTATCCATAGAAAGAACGATTGCGGGAGCTGGGAAGTGAATACTTACCTACCGTTGATGCAAAACGATTGGAAACATCGAATAGCACGTATTCGTGCAAATTATCCATGGAAAGAACGATTGCGGGAGCCGGGAAGTGAATGCTTACCTAACGTTGATGCAGAACGATTGGAAACATCGAACACCACGTATTCGAGCAAATTATCGATGGAAAGAACGATTGCGGGAGCCGGGAAGTGAATCCTTACCTACCGTCGATGCAAAACGATTGGATAATTGGCACGAATACGTGATGTTCGATGTTTCCAATCGTTTTGCATCAACGGTAGGTAAGGATTCACTTCCCGGCTCCCGCAATCGTTCTTTCCATCGATAATTTGCACGAATACGTGCCATTCGATGTTTCCAATCGTTTTGCATCAACGTTAGGTAAGCATTCACTTCCCGGCTCCCGCAATCGTTCTTTCCATGGATAATTTGCACGAATACGTGCTATTCGATGTTTCCAATCGTTTTGCATCAACGGTAGGTAAGTATTCACTTCCCAGCTCCCGCAATCGTTCTTTCTATGGATAATTTGCACGAATACGTGCTATTCGATGTTTGCAATCGTTTTGCATCGACGGTAGGTAAGGATTCACTTCCCAGCTCCCGCAATCGTTCTTTCCATCGATAATTTGCACGAATACGTGATGTTCGATGTTTCCAATCGTTTCGCATCAACGGTAGGTAAGGATTCACTTCCCGGCTCCCGCAATCGTTCTTTCCATCGATAATTTGCACGAATACGTGCTATTCGATGTTTCCAATCGTTTTGCATCGACGGTAGGTAAGGATTCACTTCCCAGCTCCCGCAATCGTTCTTTCCATCGATAATTTGCACGAATACGTGCCATTCGATGTTTCCAATCGTTTTGCATCGACGGTAGGTAAGGATTCACTTCCCAGCTCCCGCAATCGTTCTTTCTATCGATAATTTGCACGAATACGTGCTATTCGATGTTTCCAATCGTTTTGCATCGACGGTAGGTAAGGATTCACTTCCCAGCTCCCGCAATCGTTCTTTCCATCGATAATTTGCACAAATACGTGGTGTTCGATGTTTCCAATCGTTTTACATCAACGTTAGGTAAGTATTCACTTCCCAGCTCCCGCAATCGTTCTTTCTATGGATAATTTGCACGAATACGTGCTATTCGATGTTTGCAATCGTTTTGCATCGACGGTAGGTAAGGATTCACTTCCCAGCTCCCGCAATCGTTCTTTCTATCGATAATTTGGAAAGAACGATTGCCGGAGCTGGGAAGTGAATGCTTACCGACCGTCGATGCAAGACGATTGGAAACATCGAATAGCACGTATTCGTGCAAATTATCGATGGAAAGAACGATTGCGGGAGCCGGGAAGTGAATCCTTACCTATCGTTGATGCAAAACGATTGGAAACATTGAACATCACGTATTCGTGCAAATTATCCATGGAAAGAACGATTGCGGGAGCCGGGAAGTGAATGCTTACCTAACGTTGATGCAAAACGATTGGAAACATCGAATAGCACGTATTCGTGCAAATTATCGATGGAAAGAACGATTGCGGGAGCCGGGAAGTGAATCCTTACCTATCGTTGATGCAAAACGATTGGAAACATTGAACATCACGTATTCGTGCAAATTATCCATGGAAAGAACGATTGCGGGAGCCGGGAAGTGAATGCTTACCTAACGTTGATGCAAAACGATTGGAAACATCGAATAGCACGTATTCGTGCAAATTATCCATAGAAAGAACGATTGCGGGAGCTGGGAAGTGAATACTTACCTAACGTTGATGCAGAACGATTGGAAACATCGAACACCACGTATTCGTGCAAATTATCGATGGAAGGAACGATTGCGGGAGCCGGGAAGTGAATGCTTACCTAACGTTGATGCAAACCGATTGGAAACATCGAACATAACGTATTCGTGCAAATTATCAATAGAAAGAACGATTGCGGGAGCTGGGAAGTGAATCCGTACCTACCGTCGATGCAAAACGATTGCAAACATCGAATAGCACGTGTTCGTGCAAATTATCCATAGAAAGAACGATTGCGGGAGCTGGGAAGTGAATACTTACCTAACGTTGATGCTAAACGATTGGAAACATCGAACACCACGTATTCGTGCAAATTATCGATGGAAAGAACGATTGCGGGAGCCGGGAAGTGAATCCTTACCTACCGTTGATGCAAAACGATTGGAAACATCGAACATCACGTATTCGTGCAAATTATTGATAGAAAGAACGATTGCGGGAGCTGGGAAGTGAATCCTTACCTACCGTCGATGCAAAACGATTGGAAACATCGAATAGCACGTATTCGTGCAAATTATCGATGGAAAGAACGATTGCGGGAGCCGGGAAGTGAATCCTTACCTACCGTTGATGCAAAACGATTGGAAACATCGAACATCACGTATTCGTGCAAATTATCGATAGAAAGAACGATTGCGGGAGCTGGGAAGTGAATCCTTACCTACCGTCGATGCAAAACGATTGGAAACATCGAATATCACGTATTCGTGCCAATTATCCAATCGTTTTGCATCGACGGTAGGTAAGGATTCACTTCCCGGCTCCCGCAATCGTTCTTTCCATCGATAATTTGCACGAATACGTGGTGTTCGATGTTTCCAATCGTTCTGCATCAACGTTAGGTAAGTATTCACTTCCCAGCTCCCGCAATCGTTCTTTCTATGGATAATTTGCACGAATACGTGCTATTCGATGTTTGCAATCGTTTTGCATCGACGGTAGGTACGGATTCACTTCCCAGCTCCCGCAATCGTTCTTTCCATCGATAATTTGCACGAATACGTGCCATTCGCTGTTTCCAATCGTTTTGCATCAACGTTAGGTAAGCATTCAGTTCCCGGCTCCCGCAATCGTTCTTTCCATGGATAATTTGCACGAATACGTGCTATTCGATGTTTCCAATCGTTTTGCATCAACGATAGGCAAGGATTCACTTCCCGGCTCCCGCAATCGTTCTTTCCATCGATAATTTGCACGAATACGTGCTATTCGATGTTTGCAATCGTTTTGCATCGACGGTAGGTAAGGATTCACTACCCAGCTCCCGCAATCGTTCTTTCCATCGATAATTTGCACGAATACGTGCCATTCGATGTTTCCAATCGTTTTGCATCGACGGTAGGTAAGGATTCACTTCCCAGCTCCCGCAATCGTTCTTTCTATCGATAATTTGCACGAATACGTGCTATTCGATGTTTCCAATCGTTTTGCATCGACGGTAGGTAAGGATTCACTTCCCAGCTCCCGCAATCGTTCTTTCCATCGATAATTTGCACAAATACGTGGTGTTCGATGTTTCCAATCGTTTTGCATCAACGTTAGGTAAGTATTCACTTCCCAGCTCCCGCAATCGTTCTTTCTATGGATAATTTGCACGAATACGTGCTATTCGATGTTTGCAATCGTTTTGCATCGACGGTAGGTAAGGATTCACTTCCCAGCTCCCGCAATCGTTCTTTCTATCGATAATTTGGAAAGAACGATTGCCGGAGCTGGGAAGTGAATGCTTACCGACCGTCGATGCAACACGATTGGAAACATCGAATAGCACGTATTCGTGCAAATTATCGATGGAAAGAACGATTGCGGGAGCCGGGAAATGAATCCTTACCTAACGTTGATGCAAAACGATTGGAACCATCGAACAACACGTATTCGTGCAAATTATCGATAGAAAGAACGATTGCGGGAGCTGGGAAGTGAATCCTTACCTACCGTCGATGCAAAACGATTGGAAACATCGAATAGCACGTATTCGTGCAAATTATCGATAGAAAGAACGATTGCGGGAGCTGGGAAGTGAATCCTTACCTACCGTCGATGCAAAACGATTGGAAACATCGAATGGCACGTATTCGTGCAAATTATCGATGGAAAGAACGATTGCGGGAGCTGGGAAGTGAATCCTTACCTACCGTCGATGCAAAACGATTGCAAACATCGAATAGCACGTATTCGTGCAAATTATCCATAGAAAGAACGATTGCGGGAGCTGGGAAGTGAATACTTACCTACCGTTGATGCAAAACGATTGGAAACATCGAATAGCACGTATTCGTGCAAATTATCCATAGAAAGAACGATTGCGGGAGCTGGGAAGTGAATACTTACCTAACGTTGATGCAGAACGATTGGAAACATCGAACACCACGTATTCGTGCAAATTATCGATGGAAAGAACGATTGCGGGAGCCGGGAAGTGAATCCTTACCTATCGTTGATGCAAAACGATTGGAAACATTGAACATCACGTATTCGTGCAAATTATCGATAGAAAGAACGATTGCGGGAGCTGGGAAGTGAATCCTTACCTACCGTCGATGCAAAACGATTGGAAACATCGAATAGCACGTATTCGTGCAAATTATCGATGGAAAGAACGATTGCGGGAGCTGGGATGTGAATCCTTACCTACCGTCGATGCAAAACGATTGGAAACATCGAATAGCACGTATTCGTGCAAATTATCGATGGAAAGAACGATTGCGGGAGCCGGGAAGTGAATGCTTACCTAACGTTTATGCAAAACGATTGGAAACATCGAACATAACGTATTCGTGCATATTATCGATAGAAAGAACGATTGCGGGAGCTGGGAAGTGAATCCTTACCTACCGTCGATGCAAAACGATTGGAAACATCGAATAGCACGTATTCGTGCAAATTATCGATGGAAAGAACGATTGCGGGAGCCGGGAAGTGAATCCTTACCTACCGTCGATGCAAAACGATTGGAAACATCGAACATCACGTATTCGTGCCAATTATCCAATCGTTTTGAATCGACGGTAGGTAAGGATTCACTTCCCGGCTCCCGCAATCGTTCTTTCCATCGATAATTTGCACGAATACGTGGTGTTCGATGTTTCCAATCGTTCTGCATCAACGTTAGGTAAGTATTCACTTCCCAGCTCCCGCAATCGTTCTTTCTATGGATAATTTGCACGAATACGTGCTATTCGATGTTTGCAATCGTTTTGCATCGACGGTAGGTACGGATTCACTTCCCAGCTCCCGCAATCGTTCTTTCCATCGATAATTTGCACGAATACGTGCCATTCGATGTTTCCAATCGTTTTGCATCAACGTTAGGTAAGCATTCACTTCCCGGCTCCCGCAATCGTTCTTTCCATGGATAATTTGCACGAATACGTGCTATTCGATGTTTCCAATCGTTTTGCATCAACGGTAGGTAAGTATTCACTTCCCAGCTCCCGCAATCGTTCTTTCTATGGATAATTTGCACGAATACGTGCTATTCGATGTTTGCAATCGTTTTGCATCGACGGTAGGTAAGGATTCACTTCCCAGCTCCCGCAATCGTTCTTTCCATCGATAATTTGCACGAATACGTGCCATTCGATGTTTCCAATCGTTTTGCATCGACGGTAGGTAAGGATTCACTTCCCAGCTCCCGCAATCGTTCTTTCTATCGATAATTTGCACGAATACGTGCTATTCGATGTTTCCAATCGTTTTGCATCGACGGTAGGTAAGGATTCACTTCCCAGCTCCCGCAATCGTTCTTTCCATCGATAATTTGCACGAATACGTGCCATTCGATGTTTGCAATCGTTTTGCATCGACGGTAGGTAAGGATTCACTTCCCAGCTTTCGCAATCGTTCTTTCTATCGATAATTTGCACGAATACGTGATGTTCAATGTTTCCAATCGTTTTGCATCAACGATAGGTAAGGATTCACTTCCCGGCTCCCGCAATCGTTCTTTCCATCGATAATATGCACGAATACGTGCTATTCGATGTTTGCAATCGTTTTGCATCGACGGTAGGTAAGGATTCACTTCCCAGCTCCCGCAATCGTTCTTTCTATCGATAATTTGCACGAATACGTGCTATTCGATGTTTCCAATCGTTTTGCATCGACGGTAGGTAAGGATTCACTTCCCAGCTCCCGCAATCGTTCTTTCCATCGATAATTTGCACGAATACGTGCCATTCGATGTTTGCAATCGTTTTGCATCGACGGTAGGTAAGGATTCACTTCCCAGCTCCCGCAATCGTTCTTTCTATCGATAATTTGCACGAATACGTGCTATTCGATGTTTCCAATCGTTTTGCATCGACGGTAGGTAAGGATTCACTTCCCAGCTCCCGCAATCGTTCTTTCCATCGATAATTTGCACAAATACGTGGTGTTCGATGTTTCCAATCGTTTTGCATCAACGTTAGGTAAGTATTCACTTCCCAGCTCCCGCAATCGTTCTTTCTATGGATAATTTGCACGAATACGTGCTATTCGATGTTTGCAATCGTTTTGCATCGACGGTAGGTAAAGGATTCACTTCCCAGCTCCCGCAATCGTTCTTTCTATCGATAATTTGGAAAGAACGATTGCCGGAGCTGGGAAGTGAATGCTTACCGACCGTCGATGCAACACGATTGGAAACATCGAATAGCACGTATTCATGCAAATTATCGATGGAAAGAACGATTGCGGGAGCCGGGAAGTGAATGCTTACCTAACGTTTATGCAAAACGATTGGAAACATCGAACATAACGTATTCGTGCAAATTATGGATAGAAAGAACGATTGCGGGAGCTGGGAAGTGAATCCTTACCTACCGTCGATGCAAAACGATTGCAAACATCGAATAGCACGTATTCGTGCAAATTATCCATAGAAAGAACGATTGCGGGAGCTGGGAAGTGAATACTTACCTACCGTTGATGCAAAACGATTGGAAACATCGAACATCACGTATTCGTGCAAATTATGGATAGAAAGAACGATTGCGGGAGCTGGGAAGTGAATCCTTACCTACCGTCGATGCAAAACGATTGCAAACATCGAATAGCACGTATTCGTGCAAATTATCCATAGAAAGAACGATTGCGGGAGCTGGGAAGTGAATACTTACCTACCGTTGATGCAAAACGATTGGAAACATCGAACATCACGTATTCGTGCAAATTATCGATGGAAAGAACGATTGCGGGAGCCGGGAAGTGAATGCTTACCTAACGTTGATGCAAAACGATTGGAAACATCGAACATAACGTATTCGTGCTAATTATCGATAGAAAGAACGATTGCGGGAGTTGGGAAGTGAATCCGTACCTACCGTCGATGCAAAACGATTGCAAACATCGAATAGCACGTATTCGTGCAAATTATCCATAGAAAGAACGATTGCGGGAGCTGGGAACTGAATACTTACCTAACGTTGATGCAAAACGATTGGAAACATCGAACACCACGTATTCGTGCAAATTATCGATGGAAAGAACGATTGCGGGAGCCGGGAAGTGAATCCTTACCTACCGTTGATGCAAAACGATTGGAAACATCGAACATCACGTATTCGTGAAAATTATCGATAGAAAGAACGATTGCGGGAGCTGGGAAGTGAATCCTTACCTACCGTCGATGCAAAACGATTGGAAACATCGAATAGCACGTATTCGTGCAAATTATCGATGGAAAGAACGATTGCGGGAGCCGGGGAGTGAATCCTTACCTACCGTTGATGCAAAACGATTGGAAACATCGAACATCACGTATTCGTGCAAATTATCGATAGAAAAAACGATTGCGGGAGCTGGGAAGTGAATCCTTACCTACCGTCGATGCAAAACGATTGGAAACATCGAATATCACGTATTCGTGCCAATTATCCAATCGTTTTGCATCGACGGTAGGTAAGGATTCAGTTCCCAGCTCCCGCAATCGTTCTTTCCATCGATAATTTGCACGAATACGTGCCATTCGATGTTTCCAATCGTTTTGCATCGACGGTAGGTAAGGATTCACTTCCCAGCTCCCGCAATCGTTCTTTCTATCGATAATTTGCACGAATACGTGATGTTCGATGTTTTCAATCGTTTTGCATCAACGGTAGGCAAGGAATCACTTCCCGGCTCCCGCAATCGTTCTTTCCATCGATAATTTGCACGAATACGTGCTATTCGATGTTTCCAATCGTTTTGCATCAACGTTAGGTAAGGATTCACTTCCCGGCTCCCGCAATCGTTCTTTCCATCGATAATTTGCACGAATACGTGGTGTTCGATGTTTCCAATCGTTCTGCATCAACGTTAGGTAAGTATTCACTTCCCAGCTCCCGCAATCGTTCTTTCTATGGATATTTGCACGAATACGTGCTATTCGATATTTGCAATCGTTTTGCATCGACGGTAGGTACGGATTCACTTCCCAGCTCCCGCAATCGTTCTTCCCATCGATAATTTGCACGAATACGTGCCATTCGATGTTTCCAATCGTTTTGCATCAACGTTAGGTAAGCATGCACTTCCCGGCTCCCGCAATCGTTCTTTCCATGGATAATTTGCACGAATACGTGCTATTCGATGTTTCCAATCGTTTTGCATCAACGGTAGGTAAGTATTCACTTCCCAGCTCCCGCAATCGTTCTTTCTATCGATAATTTGCACGAATACGTGATGTTCAATGTTTCCAATCGTTTTGCATCAACGATAGGTAAGGATTCACTTCCCAGCTCCCGCAATCGTTCTTTCCATCGATAATTTGCACGAATACGTGCCATTCGATGTTTGCAATCGTTTTGCATCGACGGTAGGTAAGGATTCACTTCCCAGCTCCCGCAATCGTTCTTTCTATCGATAATTTGCACGAATACGTGTTGTTCGATGTTTCCAATCGTTTTGCATCAACGTTAGGTAAGGATTCATTTCCCGGCTCCCGCAATCGTTCTTTCCATCGATAATTTGCACGAATACGTGCTATTCGATGTTTCCAATCGTGTTGCATCGACGGTCGGTAAGCATTCACTTCCCAGCTCCGGCAATCGTTCTTTCCAAATTATCGATAAAAAGAACGATTGCGGGAGCTGGGAAGTGAATCCTTACCTACCGTCGATGCAAAACGATTGCAAACATCGAATAGCACGTATTCGTGCAAATTATCGATGGAAAGAACGATTGCGGGAGCCGGGAAGTGAATCCTTACCTATCGTTGATGCAAAACGATTGGAAACATTGAACATCACGTTCTTTCTATCGATAATTTGCACGAATACGTGATGTTCGATGTTTTCAATCGTTTTGCATCAACGGTAGGTAAGGAATCACTTCCCGGCTCCCGCAATCGTTCTTTCCATCGATAATTTGCACGAATACGTGCTATTCGATGTTTCCAATCGTTTTGCATCAACGTTAGGTAAGGATTCACTTCCCGGCTCCCGCAATCGTTCTTTCCATCGATAATTTGCACGAATACGTGGTGTTCGATGTTTCCAATCGTTCTGCATCAACGTTAGGTAAGTATTCACTTCCCAGCTCCCGCAATCGTTCTTTCTATGGATAATTTGCACGAATACGTGCTATTCGATATTTGCAATCTTTTTGCATCGACGGTAGGACGGATTCACTTCCCGGCTCCCGCAATCGTTCTTTCCATCGATAATTTGCACGAATACGTGCTATTCGATGTTTGCAATCGTTTTGCATCGACGGTAGGTAAGGATTCACTTCCCAGCTCCCGCAATCGTTCTTTCCATCGATAATTTGCACGAATACGTGCCATTCGATGTTTGCAATCGTTTTGCATCGACGGTAGGTAAGGATTCACTTCCCAGCTCCCGCAATCGTTCTTTCCATCGATAATTTGCACGAATACGTGCTATTCGATGTTTCCAATCGTGTTGCATCGACGGTCGGTAAGCATTCACTTCCCAGCTCCGGCAATCGTTCTTTCCAAATTATCGATAAAAAGAACGATTGCGGGAGCTGGGAAGTGAATCCTTACCTACCGTCGATGCAAAACGATTGCAAACATCGAATAGCACGTATTCGTGCAAATTATCGATGGAAAGAACGATTGCGGGAGCTGGGAAGTGAATCCTTACCTACCGTCGATGCAAAACGATTGGAAACATCGAATAGCACGTATTCGTGCAAATTATCGATGGAAAGGACGATTGCGGGAGCTGGGATGTGAATCCTTACCTACCGTCGATGCAAAACGATTGGAAACATCGAATAGCACGTATTCGTGCAAATTATCGATGGAAAGAATGATTGCGGGAGCCGGGAAGTGAATGCTTACCTAACGTTTATGCAAAACGATTGGAAACATCGAACATAACGTATTCGTGCAAATTATCGATAGAAAGAACGATTGCGGGAGCTGGGAAGTGAATCCTTACCTACCGTCGGTGCAAAACGATTGCGTACATCGAATAGCACGTATTCGTGCAAATTATCCATAGAAAGAACGATTGCGGGAGCTGGGAAGTGAATACTTACCTACCGTTGATGCAAAACGATTGGAAACATCGAGTAGCACGGTATTCGTGCAAATTATCGATGGAAAGAACGATTGCGGGAGCCGGGAAGTGAATCCTTACCTATCGTTGATGCAAAACGATTGGAAACATTGAACATCACGTATTCGTGCAAATTATCGATAGAAAGAACGATTGCGGGAGCTGGGAAGTGAATTCTTACCTACCGTCGATGCAAAACGATTGGAAACATCGAATAGCACGTATTCGTGCAAATTATCGATGGGAAGAACGATTGCGGGAGCCGGGAAGTGAATGCTTACCTAACGTTTATGCAAAACGATTGGAAACATCGAACATAACGTATTCGTGCAAATTATCGATAGAAAGAACGATTGCGGGAGCTGGGAAGTGAATCCTTACCTACCGTCGATGCAAAACGATTGCGTACATCGAATAGCACGTATTCGTGCAAATTATCCATAGAAAGAACGATTGCGGGAGCTGGGAAGTGAATACTTACCTACCGTTGATGCAAAACGATTGGAAACATCGAGTAGCACGGTATTCGTGCAAATTATCGATGGAAAGAACGATTGCGGGAGCCGGGAAGTGAATCCTTACCTATCGTTGATGCAAAACGATTGGAAACATTGAATAGCACGTATTCGTGCAAATTATCGATGGAAAGAACGATTGCGGGAGCTGGGATGTGAATCCTTACCTACCGTCGATGCAAAACGATTGCAAACATCGAATAGCACGTATTCGTGCAAAGTATCCATAGAAAGCACGATTGCGGGAGCTGGGAAGTGAATACTTACCTACCGTTGATGCAAAACGATTGGAAACATCGAATAGCACGTATTCGTGCAAATTATCGATGGAAAGAACGATTGCGGGAGCCGGGAAGTGAATGCTTACCTAACGTTGATGCAAAACGATTGGAAACATCGAACATAACGTATTCGTGCAAATTATCAATAGAAAGGACGATTGCGGGAGCTGGGAAGTGAATCCGTACCTACCGTCGATGCAAAACGATTGCAAACATCGAATAGCATTTATTCGTGCAAATTATCCATAGAAAGAACGATTGCGGGAGCTGGGAAGTGAATACTTACCTAACGTTGATGCAAAACGATTGGAAACATCGAACACCACGTATTCGTGCAAATTATCGATGGAAAGAACGATTGCGGGAGCCGGGAAGTGAATCCTTACCTACCGTTGATGCAAAACGATTGGAAACATCGAACATCACGTATTCGTGCAAATTATCGATAGAAAGAACGATTGCGGGAGCTGGGAAGTGAATCCTTACCTACCGTCGATGCAAAACGATTGGAAACATCGAATATCACGTATTCGTGCCAATTATCCAATCGTTTTGCATCGACGGTAGGTAAGGATTCACTTCCCGGCTCCCGCAATCGTTCTTTCCATCGATAATTTGCACGAATACGTGGTGTTCGATGTTTCCAATCGTTCTGCATCAACGTTAGGTAAGTATTCACTTCCCAGCTCCCGCAATCGTTCTTTCTATGGATAATTTGCACGAATACGTGCTATTCGATGTTTGCAATCGTTTTGCATCGACGGTAGGTACGGATTCACTTCCCAGCTCCCGCAATCGTTCTTTCCATCGATAATTTGCACGAATACGTGCCATTCGATGTTTCCAATCGTTTTGCATCAACGTTAGGTAAGCATTCACTTCCCGGCTCCCGCAATCGTTCTTTCCATGGATAATTTGCACGAATACGTGCTATTCGATGTTTCCAATCGTTTTGCATCAACGGTAGGTAAGTATTCACTTCCCAGCTCCCGCAATCGTTCTTTCTATGGATAATTTGCACGAATACGTGCTATTCGATGTTTGCAATCGTTTTGCATCGACGGTAGGTAAGGATTCACTTCCCAGCTCCCGCAATCGTTCTTTCCATCGATAATTTGCACGAATACGTGCCATTCGATGTTTCCAATCGTTTTGCATCAACGTTAGGTAAGCATTCACTTCCCGGCTCCCGCAATCGTTCTTTCCATGGATAATTTGCACGAATACGTGCTATTCGATGTTTCCAATCGTTTTGCATCAACGGTAGGTAAGTATTCACTTCCCAGCTCCCGCAATCATTCTTTCTATGGATAATTTCACGAATACGTGCTATTCGATGTCTGCAATCGTTTTGCATCGACGGTAGGTAAGGATTCACTTCCCAGCTCCCGCAATCGTTCTTTCCATCGATAATTTGCACGAATACGTGCCATTCGATGTTTCCAATCGTTTTGCATCGACGGTAGGTAAGGATTCACTTCCCAGCTCTCGCAATCGTTCTTTCTATCGATAATTTGCACGAATACGTGATGTTCAATGTTTCCAATCGTTTTGCATCAACGATAGGTAAGGATTCACTTCCCGGCTCCCGCAATCGTTCTTTCCATCGATAATATGCACGAATACGTGCTATTCGATGTTTGCAATCGTTTTGCATCGACGGTAGGTAAGGATTCACTTCCCAGCTCCCGCAATCGTTCTTTCCATCGATAATTTGCACGAATACGTGCCATTCGATGTTTCCAATCGTTTTGCATCAACGTTAGGTAAGCATTCACTTCCCGGCTCCCGCAATCGTTCTTTCCATGGATAATTTGCACGAATACGTGATGTTCAATGTTTCCAATCGTTTTGCATCAACGATAGGCAAGGATTCACTTCCCGGCTCCAGCAATCGTTCTTTCCATCGATAATTTGCACGAATACGTGCTATTCGATGTTTGCAATCGTTTTGCATCGACGGTAGGTAAGGATTCACTTCCCAGCTCCCGCAATCGTTCTTTCCATCGATAATTTGCACGAATACGTGCCATTCGATGTTTCCAATCGTTTTGCATCGACGGTAGGTAAGGATTCACTTCCCAGCTCCCGCAATCGTTCTTTCTATCGATAATTTGCACGAATACGTGCTATACGATTTTTCCAATCGTTTTGCATCGACGGTAGGTAAGGATTCACTTCCCAGCTCCCGCAATCGTTCTTTCCATCGATAATTTGCACAAATACGTGGTGTTCGATGTTTCCAATCGTTGTGCATCAACGTTAGGTAAGTATTCACTTCCCAGCTCCCGCAATCGTTCTTTCTATGGATAATTTGCACGAATACGTGCTATTCGATGTTTGCAATCGTTTGGCATCGACGGTAGGTAAGGATTCACTTCCCAGCTCCCGCAATCGTTCTTTCTATCGATAATTTGGAAAGAACGATTGCCGGAGCTGGGAAGTGAATGCTTACCGACCGTCGATGCAACACGATTGGAAACATCGAATAGCACGTATTCGTGCAAATTATCGATGGAAAGAACGATTGCGGGAGCCGGGAAATGAATCCTTACCTAACGTTGATGCAAAACGATTGGAAACATCGAACAACACGTATTCGTGCAAATTATCGATAGAAAGAACGATTGCGGGAGCTGGGAAGTGAATCCTTACCTACCGTCGATGCAAAACGATTGGAAACATCGAATAGCACGTATTCGTGCAAATTATCCATAGAAAGAACGATTGCGGGAGCTGGGAAGTGAATACTTACCTACCGTCGATGCAAAACGATTGGAAACATCGAATAGCACGTATTCGTGCAAATTATCGATGGAAAGAACGATTGCGGGAGCTGGGATGTGAATCCTTACCTACCGTCGATGCAAAACGATTGGAAACATCGAATAGCACGTATTCGTGCAAATTATCCATAGAAAGAACGATTGCGGGAGCTGGGAAGTGAATACTTACCTACCGTTGATGCAAAACGATTGGAAACATCGAATAGCACGTATTCGTGCAAATTATCCATAGAAAGAACGATTGCGGGAGCTGGGAAGTGAATACTTACCTAACGTTGATGCAGAACGATTGGAAACATCGAACACCACGTATTCGTGCAAATTATCGATGGAAAGAACGATTGCGGGAGCCGGGAAGTGAATCCTTACCTATCGTTGATGCAAAACGATTGGAAACATTGAACATCACGTATTCGTGCAAATTATCGATAGAAAGAACGATTGCGGGAGCTGGGAAGTGAATCCTTACCTACCGTCGATGCAAAACGATTGGAAACATCGAATAGCACGTATTCGTGCAAATTATCGATGGAAAGAACGATTGCGGGAGCTGGGATGTGAATCCTTACCTACCGTCGATGCAAAACGATTGGAAACATCGAATAGCACGTATTCGTGCAAATTATCGATGGAAAGAATGATTGCGGGAGCCGGGAAGTGAATGCTTACCTAACGTTTATGCAAAACGATTGGAAACATCGAACATAACGTATTCGTGCAAATTATCGATAGAAAGAACGATTGCGGGAGCTGGGAAGTGAATCCTTATCTACCGTCGATGCAAAACGATTGCGTACATCGAATAGCACGTATTCGTGCAAATTATCCATGGAAAGAACGATTGCGGGAGCCGGGAAGTGAATACTTACCTACCGTTGATGCAAAACGATTGGAAACATCGAGTAGCACGGTATTCGTGCAAATTATCGATGGAAAGAACGATTGCGGGAGCCGGGAAGTGAATCCTTACCTATCGTTGATGCAAAACGATTGGAAACATTGAACATCACGTATTCGTGCAAATTATCGATAGAAAGAACGATTGCGGGAGCTGGGAAGTGAATCCTTACCTACCGTCGATGCAAAACGATTGGAAACATCGAATAGCACGTATTCGTGCAAATTATCGATGGAAAGAACGATTGCGGGAGCTGGGATGTGAATCCTTACCTACCGGCGATGCAAAACGATTGCAAACATCGAATAGCACGTATTCGTGCAAAGTATCCATAGAAAGCACGATTGCGGGAGCTGGGAAGTGAATACTTACCTACCGTTGATGCAAAACGATTGGAAACATCGAATAGCACGTATTCGTGCAAATTATCGATGGAAAGAACGATTGCGGGAGCCGGGAAGTGAATCCTTACCTACCGTTGATGCAAAACGATTGGAAACATCGAACATCACGTATTCGTGCAAATTATCGATAGAAAGAACGATTGCGGGAGCTGGGAAGTGAATCCTTACCTACCGTCGATGCAAAACGATTGGAAACATCGAATATCACGTATTCGTGCCAATTATCCAATCGTTTTGCATCGACGGTAGGTAAGGATTCACTTCCCGGCTCCCGCAATCGTTCTTTCCATGGATAATTTGCACGAATACGTGCTATTCGATGTTTCCAATCGTTTTGCATCAACGGTAGGTAAGTATTCACTTCCCAGCTCCCGCAATCGTTCTTTCTATCGATAATTTGCACGAATACGTTATGTTCGATGTTTCCAATCGTTTTGCATAAACGTTAGGTAAGCATTCACTTCCCGGCTCCCGCAATCGTTCTTTCCATCGATAATTTGCACGAATACGTGCTATTCGATGTTTCCAATCGTTTTGCATCGACGGTAGGTAAGGATTCACATCCCAGCTCCCGCAATCGTTCTTTCCATCGATAATTTGCACGAATACGTGCTATTCGATGTTTCCAATCGTTTTGCATCGACGGTAGGTAAGGATTCACTTCCCAGCTCCCGCAATCGTTCTTTCTATCGATAATTTGCACGAATACGTGATGTTCAATGTTTCCAATCGTTTTGCATCAACGATAGGTAAGGATTCACTTCCCGGCTCCCGCAATCGTTCTTTCCATCGATAATTTGCACGAATACGTGGTGTTCGATGTTTCCAATCGTTCTGCATCAACGTTAGGTAAGTATTCACTTCCCAGCTCCCGCAATCGTTCTTTCTATGGATAATTTGCACGAATACGTGCTTTTCGATGTTTCCAATCGTTTTGCATCAACGGTAGGTAAGTATTCACTTCCCAGCTCCCGCAATCGTTCTTTCTATGGATAATTTGCTCGAATACGTGCTATTCGATGTTTGCAATCGTTTTGCATCGACGGTAGGTAAGGATTCACTTCCCAGCTCCCGCAATCGTTCTTTCCATCGATAATTTGCACGAATACGTGCCATTCGATGTTTCCAATCGTTTTGTATCAACGTTAGGTAAGCATTCACTTCCCGGCTCCCGCAATCGTTCTTTCTATCGATAATTTGCACGAATACGTGTTGTTCGATGTTTCCAATCGTTTTGCATCAACGTTAGGTAAGGATTCATTTCCCGGCTCCCGCAATCGTTCTTTCCATCGATAATTTGCACGAATACGTGCTATTCGATGTTTCCAATCGTGTTGCATCGACGGTCGGTAAGCATTCACTTCCCAGCTCCGGCAATCGTTCTTTCCAAATTATCGATAGAAAGAACGATTGCGGGAGCTGGGAAGTGAATCCTTACCTACCGTCGATGCAAAACGATTGCAAACATCGAATAGCACGTATTCGTGCAAATTATCCATAGAAAGAACGATTGCGGGAGCTGGGAAGTGAATACTTACCTACCGTTGATGCAAAACGATTGGAAACATCGAATAGCACGTATTCGTGCAAATTATCGCTGGAAAGAACGATTGCGGGAGCTGGGAAGTGAATCCATACCTACCGTTGATGCAAAACGATTGGAAACATCGAATAGCACGTATTCCTGCAAATTATCGATGGAAAGAACGATTGCGGGAGCCGGGAAGTGAATCCTTACCTACCGTTGATGCAAAACGATTGGAAACATCGAACATCACGTATTCGTGCAAATTATCGATAGAAAGAACGATTGCGGGAGCTGGGAAGTGAATCCTTACCTACCGTCGATGCAAAACGATTGGAAACATCGAATTGCACGTATTCGTGCAAATTATCGATAGAAAAGACAATTGCGGGAGCAGGGAAGTGAATCCTTACCTACAAATTATCGATAGAAAGAACGATTGCGGGAGCTGGGAAGTGAATGCTTACCTACCGTCGATGCAAAACGATTGGAAACATCGAATATCACGTAATCGTGCAAATTATCCATAGAAAGAACGATTGCGGGAGCTGGGAAGTGAATGCTTACCTAACGTCGATGCAAAACGATTGGAAACATCGAATGGCACGTATTCGTGCAAATTATCGATGGAAAGAACGATTGCGGGAGCTGGGAAGTGAATCCTTACCTACCGTCGATGCAAAACGATTGCAAACATCGAATAGCACGTATTCGTGCAAAGTATCCATAGAAAGCACGATTGCGGGAGCTGGGAAGTGAATACTTACCTACCGTTGATGCAAAACGATTGGAAACATCGAATAGCACGTATTCGTGCAAATTATCGATGGAAAGAACGATTGCGGGAGCCGGGAAGTGAATGCTTACCTAACGTTGATGCAAAACGATTGGAAACATCGAACATAACGTATTCGTGCAAATTATCAATAGAAAGAACGATTGCGGGAGCTGGGAAGTGAATCCGTACCTACCGTCGATGCAAAACGATTGCAAACATCGAATAGCATGTATTCGTGCAAATTATCCATAGAAAGAACGATCGCGGGAGCTGGGAAGTGAATACTTACCTAACGTTGATGCAAAACGATTGGAAACATCGAACACCACGTATTCGTGCAAATTATCGATGGAAAGAACGATTGCGGGAGCCGGGAAGTGAATCCTTAACTACCGTTGATGCAAAACGATTGGAAACATCGAATAGCACGTATTCGTGCAAATTATCGATGGAAAGAACGATTGCGGGAGCCGGGAAGTGAATCCTTACCTACCGTTGATGCAAAACGATTGGAAACATCGAACATCACGTATTCGTGCAAATTATCGATAGAAAGAACGATTGCGGGAGCTGGGAAGTGAATCCTTACCTACCGTCGATGCAAAACGATTGGAAACATCGAATATCACGTATTCGTGCCAATTATCCAATCGTTTTGCATCGACGGTAGGTAAGGATTCACTTCCCGGCTCCCGCAATCGTTCTTTCCATCGATAATTTCCACGAATACGTGGTGTTCGATGTTTCCAATCGTTCTGCATCAACGTTAGGTAAGTATTCACTTCCCAGCTCCCGCAATCGTTCTTTCTATGGATAATTTGCACGAATACGTGCTATTCGATGTTTGCAATCGTTTTGCATCGACGGTAGGTACGGATTCACTTCCCAGCTCCCGCAATCGTTCTTTCCATCGATAATTTGCACGAATACGTGCCATTCGATGTTTCCAATCGTTTTGCATCAACGTTAGGTAAGCATTCACTTCCCGGCTCCCGCAATCGTTCTTTCCATGGATAATTTGCACGAATACGTGCCATTCGATGTTTCCAATCGTTTTGCATCGACGGTAGGTAAGGATTCACTTCCCAGCTCTCGCAATCGTTCTTTCTATCGATAATTTGCACGAATACGTGATGTTCAATGTTTCCAATCGTTTTGCATCAACGATAGGTAAGGATTCACTTCCCGGCTCCCGCAATCGTTCTTTCCATCGATAATATGCACGAATACGTGCTATTCGATGTTTGCAATCGTTTTGCATCGACGGTAGGTAAGGATTCACTTCCCAGCTCCCGCAATCGTTTTTTCCATCGATAATTTGCACGAATACGTGCCATTCGATGTTTCCAATCGTTTTGCATCGACGGTAGGTAAGGATTCACTTCCCAGCTCCCGCAATCGTTCTTTCTATCGATAATTTGCACGAATACGTGCTATTCGATGTTTCCAATCGTTTTGCATCGACGGTAGGTAAGGATTCACTTCCCAGCTCCCGCAATCGTTCTTTCTATCGATAATTTGCACGAATACGTGATGTTCAATGTTTCCAATCGTTTTGCATCAACGATAGGTAAGGATTCACTTCCCGGCTCCCGCAATCGTTCTTTCCATCGATAATTTGCACGAATACGTGGTGTTCGATGTTTCCAATCGTTCTGCATCAACGTTAGGTAAGTATTCACTTCCCAGCTCCCGCAATCGTTCTTTCTATGGATAATTTGCACGAATACGTGCTTTTCGATGTTTCCAATCGTTTTGCATCAACGGTAGGTAAGTATTCACTTCCCAGCTCCCGCAATCGTTCTTTCTATGGATAATTTGCTCGAATACGTGCTATTCGATGTTTGCAATCGTTTTGCATCGACGGTAGGTAAGGATTCACTTCCCAGCTCCCGCAATCGTTCTTTCCATCGATAATTTGCACGAATACGTGCCATTCGATGTTTCCAATCGTTTTGTATCAACGTTAGGTAAGCATTCACTTCCCGGCTCCCGCAATCGTTCTTTCTATCGATAATTTGCACGAATACGTGTTGTTCGATGTTTCCAATCGTTTTGCATCAACGTTAGGTAAGGATTCATTTCCCGGCTCCCGCAATCGTTCTTTCCATCGATAATTTGCACGAATACGTGCTATTCGATGTTTCCAATCGTGTTGCATCGACGGTCGGTAAGCATTCACTTCCCAGCTCCGGCAATCGTTCTTTCCAAATTATCGATAGAAAGAACGATTGCGGGAGCTGGGAAGTGAATCCTTACCTACCGTCGATGCAAAACGATTGCAAACATCGAATAGCACGTATTCGTGCAAATTATCCATAGAAAGAACGATTGCGGGAGCTGGGAAGTGAATACTTACCTACCGTTGATGCAAAACGATTGGAAACATCGAATAGCACGTATTCGTGCAAATTATCGATAGAAAGAACGATTGCGGGAGCTGGGAAGTGAATCCTTACCTACCGTCGATGCAAAACGATTGGAAACATCGAATTGCACGTATTCGTGCAAATTATCGATAGAAAGGACAATTGCGGGAGCAGGGAAGTGAATCCTTACCTACAAATTATCGATAGAAAGAACGATTGCGGGAGCTGGGAAGTGAATGCTTACCTACCGTCGATGCCAAACGATTGGAAACATCGAATGGCACGTATTCGTGCAAATTATCGATGGAAAGAACGATTGCGGGAGCTGGGAAGTGAATCCTTACCTACCGTCGATGCAAAACGATTGCAAACATCGAATAGCACGTATTCGTGCAAAGTATCCATAGAAAGCACGATTGCGGGAGCTGGGAAGTGAATACTTACCTACCGTTGATGCAAAACGATTGGAAACATCGAATAGCACGTATTCGTGCAAATTATCGATGGAAAGAACGATTGCGGGAGCCGGGAAGTGAATGCTTACCTAACGTTGATGCAAAACGATTGGAAACATCGAACATAACGTATTCGTGCAAATTATCAATAGAAAGAACGATTGCGGGAGCTGGGAAGTGAATCCGTACCTACCGTCGATGCAAAACGATTGCAAACATCGAATAGCATGTATTCGTGCAAATTATCCATAGAAAGAACGATCGCGGGAGCTGGGAAGTGAATACTTACCTAACGTTGATGCAAAACGATTGGAAACATCGAACACCACGTATTCGTGCAAATTATCGATGGAAAGAACGATTGCGGGAGCCGGGAAGTGAATCCTTACCTACCGTTGATGCAAAACGATTGGAAACATCGAACATCACGTATTCGTGCAAATTATTGATAGAAAGAACGATTGCGGGAGCTGGGAAGTGAATCCTTACCTACCGTCGATGCAAAACGATTGGAAACATCGAATAGCACGTATTCGTGCAAATTATCGATGGAAAGAACGATTGCGGGAGCCGGGAAGTGAATCCTTACCTACCGTTGATGCAAAACGATTGGAAACATCGAACATCACGTATTCGTGCAAATTATCGATAGAAAGAACGATTGCGGGAGCTGGGAAGTGAATCCTTACCTACCGTCGATGCAAAACGATTGGAAACATCGAATATCACGTATTCGTGCCAATTATCCAATCGTTTTGCATCGACGGTAGGTAAGGATTCACTTCCCGGCTCCCGCAATCGTTCTTTCCATCGATAATTTGCACGAATACGTGGTGTTCGATGTTTCCAATCGTTCTGCATCAACGTTAGGTAAGGATTCACTTCCCGGCTCCCGCAATCGTTCTTTCCATCGATAATTTGCACGAATACGTGCTATTCGATGTTTGCAATCGTTTTGCATCGACGGTAGGTACGGATTCACTTCCCAGCTCCCGCAATCGTTCTTTCCATCGATAATTTGCACGAATACGTGCCATTCGATGTTTCCAATCGTTTTGCATCAACGTTAGGTAAGCATTCACTTCCCGGCTCCCGCAATCGTTCTTTCCATGGATAATTTGCACGAATACGTGCTATTCGATGTTTCCAATCGTTTTGCATCAACGGTAGGTAAGTATTCACTTCCCAGCTCCCGCAATCGTTCTTTCTATGGATAATTTGCACGAATACGTGCTATTCGATGTTTGCAATCGTTTTGCATCGACGGTAGGTAAGGATTCACTTCCCAGTTCCCGCAATCGTTCTTTCCATCGATAATTTGCACGAATACGTGCCATTCGATGTTTCCAATCGTTTTGCATCGACGGTAGGTAAGGATTCACTTCCCAGCTCTCGCAATCGTTCTTTCTATCGATAATTTGCACGAATACGTGATGTTCAATGTTTCCAATCGTTTTGCATCAACGATAGGTAAGGATTCACTTCCCGGCTCCCGCAATCGTTCTTTCCATCGATAATATGCACGAATACGTGCTATTCGATGTTTGCAATCGTTTTGCATCGACGGTAGGTAAGGATTCACTTCCCAGCTCCCGCAATCGTTTTTTCCATCGATAATTTGCACGAATACGTGCCATTCGATGTTTCCAATCGTTTTGCATCGACGGTAGGTAAGGATTCACTTCCCAGCTCCCGCAATCGTTCTTTCTATCGATAATTTGCACGAATACGTGCTATTCGATGTTTCCAATCGTTTTGCATCGACGGTAGGTAAGGATTCACTTCCCAGCTCCCGCAATCGTTCTTTCCATCGATAATTTGCACGAATACGTGCCATTCGATGTTTCCAATCGTTTTGCATCAACGTTAGGTAAGCATTCACTTCCCGGCTCCCGCAATCGTTCTTTCCATGGATAATTTGCACGAATACGTGATGTTCAATGTTTCCAATCGTTTTGCATCAACGATAGGCAAGGATTCACTTCCCGGCTCCCGCAATCGTTCTTTCCATCGATAATTTGCACGAATACGTGCTATTCGATGTTTGCAATCGTTTTGCATCGACGGTAGGTAAGGATTCACTTCCCAGCTCCCGCAATCGTTCTTTCCATCGATAATTTGCACGAATACGTGCCATTCGATGTTTCCAATCGTTTTGCATCGACGGTTGGTAAGGATTCACTTCCCAGCTCCCGCAATCGTTCTTTCTATCGATAATTTGCACGAATACGTGCTATTCGATGTTTCCAATCGTTTTGCATCGACGGTAGGTAAGGATTCACTTCCCAGCTCCCGCAATCGTTCTTTCCATCGATAATTTGCACAAATACGTGGTGTTCGATGTTTCCAATCGTTTTGCATCAACGTTAGGTAAGTATTCACTTCCCAGCTCCCGCAATCGTTCTTTCTATGGATAATTTGCACGAATACGTGCTATTCGATGTTTGCAATCGTTTTGCATCGACGGTAGGTAAGGATTCACTTCCCAGCTCCCGCAATCGTTCTTTCTATCGATAATTTGGAAAGAACGATTGCCGGAGCTGGGAAGTGAATGCTTACCGACCGTCGATGCAACACGATTGGAAACATCGAATAGCACGTATTCGTGCAAATTATCGATGGAAAGAACGATTGCGGGAGCCGGGAAATGAATCCTTACCTAACGTTGATGCAAAACGATTGGAAACATCGAACAACACGTATTCGTGCAAATTATCGATAGAAAGAACGATTGCGGGAGCTGGGAAGTGAATCCTTACCTACCGTCGATGCAAAACGATTGGAAACATCGAATAGCACGTATTCGTGCAAATTATCGATAGAAAGAACGATTGCGGGAGCTGGGAAGTGAATCCTTACCTACCGTCGATGCAAAACGATTGGAAACATCGAATGGCACGTATTCGTGCAAATTATCGATGGAAAGAACGATTGCGGGAGCTGGGAAGTGAATCCTTACCTACCGTCGATGCAAAACGATTGCAAACATCGAATAGCACGTATTCGTGCAAATTATCGATGGAAAGAACGATTGCGGGAGCCGGGAAGTGAATCCTTACCTATCGTTGATGCAAAACGATTGGAAACATTGAACATCACGTATTCGTGCAAATTATCCATGGAAAGAACGATTGCGGGAGCCGGGAAGTGAATGCTTACCTAACGTTGATGCAAAACGATTGGAAACATCGAATGGCACGTATTCGTGCAAATTATCGATGGAAAGAACGATTGCGGGAGCTGGGAAGTGAATCCTTACCTACCGTCGATGCAAAACGATTGCAAACATCGAATAGCACGTATTCGTGCAAATTATCCATAGAAAGAACGATTGCGGGAGCTGGGAAGTGAATACTTACCTACCGTTGATGCAAAACGATTGGAAACATCGAATAGCACGTATTCGTGCAAATTATCCATAGAAAGAACGATTGCGGGAGCTGGGAAGTGAATACTTACCTAACGTTGATGCAGAACGATTGGAAACATCGAACACCACGTATTCGTGCAAATTATCGATGGAAAGAACGATTGCGGGAGCCGGGAAGTGAATCCTTACCTATCGTTGATGCAAAACGATTGGAAACATTGAACATCACGTATTCGTGCAAATTATCGATAGAAAGAACGATTGCGGGAGCTGGGAAGTGAATCCTTACCTACCGTCGATGCAAAACGATTGGAAACATCGAATAGCACGTATTCGTGCAAATTATCGATGGAAAGAACGATTGCGGGAGCTGGGATGTGAATCCTTACCTACCGTCGATGCAAAACGATTGGAAACATCGAATAGCACGTATTCGTGCAAATTATCGATGGAAAGAACGATTGCGGGAGCCGGGAAGTGAATGCTTACCTAACGTTTATGCAAAACGATTGGAAACATCGAACATAACGTATTCGTGCATATTATCGATAGAAAGAACGATTGCGGGAGCTGGGAAGTGAATCCTTACCTACCGTCGATGCAAAACGATTGGAAACATCGAATAGCACGTATTCGTGCAAATTATCGATGGAAAGAACGATTGCGGGAGCCGGGAAGTGAATCCTTACCTACCGTCGATGCAAAACGATTGGAAACATCGAACATCACGTATTCGTGCCAATTATCCAATCGTTTTGAATCGACGGTAGGTAAGGATTCACTTCCCGGCTCCCGCAATCGTTCTTTCCATCGATAATTTGCACGAATACGTGCTATTCGATGTTTCCAATCGTTTTGCATCGACGGTAGGTAAGGATTCACTTCCCACCTCCCGCAATCGTTCTTTCTATCGATAATTTGCACGAATACGTGATGTTCGATGTCTCCAATCGTTTTGCATCAACGGTAGGTAAGGATTCACTTCCCGGCTCCCGCAATCGTTCTTTCTATCGATAATTTGCACGAATACGTGCTATTCGATGTTTCCAATCGTTTTGCATCGACGGTAGGTAAGGATTCACTTCCCAGCTCCCGCAATCGTTCTTTCTATCGATAATTTGGAAAGAACGATTGCCGGAGCTGGGAAGTGAATGCTTACCGACCGTCGATGCAACACGATTGGAAACATCGAATAGCACGTATTCGTGCAAATTATCGATGGAAAGAACGATTGCGGGAGCCGGGAAATGAATCCTTACCTAACGTTGATGCAAAACGATTGGAAACATCGAACAACACGTATTCGTGCAAATTATCGATAGAAAGAACGATTGCGGGAGCTGGGAAGTGAATCCTTACCTACCGTCGATGCAAAACGATTGGAAACATCGAATAGCACGTATTCGTGCAAATTATCGATAGAAAGAACGATTGCGGGAGCTGGGAAGTCAATCCTTACCTACCGTCGATGCAAAACGATTGGAAACATCGAATGGCACGTATTCGTGCAAATTATCGATGGAAAGAACGATTGCGGGAGCTGGGAAGTGAATCCTTACCTACCGTCGATGCAAAACGATTGCAAACATCGAATAGCACGTATTCGTGCAAATTATCGATGGAAAGAACGATTGCGGGAGCCGGGAAGTGAATCCTTACCTATCGTTGATGCAAAACGATTGGAAACATTGAACATCACGTATTCGTGCAAATTATCCATGGAAAGAACGATTGCGGGAGCCGGGAAGTGAATGCTTACCTAACGTTGATGCAAAACGATTGGAAACATCGAATGGCACGTATTCGTGCAAATTATCGATGGAAAGAACGATTGCGGGAGCTGGGAAGTGAATCCTTACCTACCGTCGATGCAAAACGATTGCAAACATCGAATAGCACGTATTCGTGCAAATTATCCATAGAAAGAACGATTGCGGGAGCTGGGAAGTGAATACTTACCTACCGTTGATGCAAAACGATTGGAAACATCGAATAGCACGTATTCGTGCAAATTATCCATAGAAAGAACGATTGCGGGAGCTGGGAAGTGAATACTTACCTAACGTTGATGCAGAACGATTGGAAACATCGAACACCACGTATTCGTGCAAATTATCGATGGAAAGAACGATTGCGGGAGCCGGGAAGTGAATCCTTACCTATCGTTGATGCAAAACGATTGGAAACATTGAACATCACGTATTCGTGCAAATTATCGATAGAAAGAACGATTGCGGGAGCTGGGAAGTGAATCCTTACCTACCGTCGATGCAAAACGATTGGAAACATCGAATAGCACGCATTCGTGCAAATTATCGATGGAAAGAACGATTGCGGGAGCTGGGATGTGAATCCTTACCTACCGTCGATGCAAAACGATTGGAAACATCGAATAGCACGTATTCGTGCAAATTATCGATGGAAAGAACGATTGCGGGAGCCGGGAAGTGAATGCTTACCTAACGTTTATGCAAAACGATTGGAAACATCGAACATAACGTATTCGTGCATATTATCGATAGAAAGAACGATTGCGGGAGCTGGGAAGTGAATCCTTACCTACCGTCGATGCAAAACGATTGGAAACATCGAATAGCACGTATTCGTGCAAATTATCGATGGAAAGAACGATTGCGGGAGCCGGGAAGTGAATCCTTACCTACCGTCGATGCAAAACGATTGGAAACATCGAACATCACGTATTCGTGCCAATTATCCAATCGTTTTGAATCGACGGTAGGTAAGGATTCACTTCCCGGCTCCCGCAATCGTTCTTTCCATCGATAATTTGCACGAATACGTGGTGTTCGATGTTTCCAATCGTTCTGCATCAACGTTAGGTAAGTATTCACTTCCCAGCTCCCGCAATCGTTCTTTCTATGGATAATTTGCACGAATACGTGCTATTCGATGTTTGCAATCGTTTTGCATCGACGGTAGGTACGGATTCACTTCCCAGCTCCCGCAATCGTTCTTTCCATCGATAATTTGCACGAATACGTGCCATTCGATGTTTCCAATCGTTTTGCATCAACGTTAGGTAAGCATTCACTTCCCGGCTCCCGCAATCGTTCTTTCCATGGATAATTTGCACGAATACGTGCTATTCGATGTTTCCAATCGTTTTGCATCAACGGTAGGTAAGTATTCACTTCCCAGCTCCCGCAATCGTTCTTTCTATGGATAATTTGCACGAATACGTGCTATTCGATGTTTGCAATCGTTTTGCATCGACGGTAGGTAAGGATTCACTTCCCAGCTCCCGCAATCGTTCTTTCCATCGATAATTTGCACGAATACGTGCCATTCGATGTTTCCAATCGTTTTGCATCGACGGTAGGTAAGGATTCACTTCCCAGCTTTCGCAATCGTTCTTTCTATCGATAATTTGCACGAATACGTGATGTTCAATGTTTCCAATCGTTTTGCATCAACGATAGGTAAGGATTCACTTCCCGGCTCCCGCAATCGTTCTTTCCATCGATAATATGCACGAATACGTGCTATTCGATGTTTGCAATCGTTTTGCATCGACGGTAGGTAAGGATTCACTTCCCAGCTCCCGCAATCGTTTTTTCCATCGATAATTTGCACGAATACGTGCCATTCGATGTTTCCAATCGTTTTGCATCGACGGTAGGTAAGGATTCACTTCCCAGCTCCCGCAATCGTTCTTTCTATCGATAATTTGCACGAATACGTGCTATTCGATGTTTCCAATCGTTTTGCATCGACGGTAGGTAAGGATTCACTTCCCAGCTCCCGCAATCGTTCTTTCCATCGATAATTTGCACGAATACGTGCCATTCGATGTTTGCAATCGTTTTGCATCGACGGTAGGTAAGGATTCACTTCCCAGCTCCCGCAATCGTTCTTTCTATCGATAATTTGCACGAATACGTGCTATTCGATGTTTCCAATCGTTTTGCATCGACGGTAGGTAAGGATTCACTTCCCAGCTCCCGCAATCGTTCTTTCCATCGATAATTTGCACAAATACGTGGTGTTCGATGTTTCCAATCGTTTTGCATCAACGTTAGGTAAGTATTCACTTCCCAGCTCCCGCAATCGTTCTTTCTATGGATAATTTGCACGAATACGTGCTATTCGATGTTTGCAATCGTTTTGCATCGACGGTAGGTAAAGGATTCACTTCCCAGCTCCCGCAATCGTTCTTTCTATCGATAATTTGGAAAGAACGATTGCCGGAGCTGGGAAGTGAATGCTTACCGACCGTCGATGCAACACGATTGGAAACATCGAATAGCACGTATTCATGCAAATTATCGATGGAAAGAACGATTGCGGGAGCCGGGAAGTGAATGCTTACCTAACGTTTATGCAAAACGATTGGAAACATCGAACATAACGTATTCGTTCAAATTATGGATAGAAAGAACGATTGCGGGAGCTGGGAAGTGAATCCTTACCTACCGTCGATGCAAAACGATTGCAAACATCGAATAGCACGTATTCGTGCAAATTATCCATAGAAAGAACGATTGCGGGAGCTGGGAAGTGAATACTTACCTACCGTTGATGCAAAACGATTGGAAACATCGAACATCACGTATTCGTGCAAATTATGGATAGAAAGAACGATTGCGGGAGCTGGGAAGTGAATCCTTACCTACCGTCGATGCAAAACGATTGCAAACATCGAATAGCACGTATTCGTGCAAATTATCCATAGAAAGAACGATTGCGGGAGCTGGGAAGTGAATACTTACCTACCGTTGATGCAAAACGATTGGAAACATCGAACATCACGTATTCGTGCAAATTATCGATGGAAAGAACGATTGCGGGAGCCGGGAAGTGAATGCTTACCTAACGTTGATGCAAAACGATTGGAAACATCGAACATAACGTATTCGTGCTAATTATCGATAGAAAGAACGATTGCGGGAGTTGGGAAGTGAATCCGTACCTACCGTCGATGCAAAACGATTGCAAACATCGAATAGCACGTATTCGTGCAAATTATCCATAGAAAGAACGATTGCGGGAGCTGGGAACTGAATACTTACCTAACGTTGATGCAAAACGATTGGAAACATCGAACACCACGTATTCGTGCAAATTATCGATGGAAAGAACGATTGCGGGAGCCGGGAAGTGAATCCTTACCTACCGTTGATGCAAAACGATTGGAAACATCGAACATCACGTATTCGTGAAAATTATCGATAGAAAGAACGATTGCGGGAGCTGGGAAGTGAATCCTTACCTACCGTCGATGCAAAACGATTGGAAACATCGAATAGCACGTATTCGTGCAAATTATCGATGGAAAGAACGATTGCGGGAGCCGGGGAGTGAATCCTTACCTACCGTTGATGCAAAACGATTGGAAACATCGAACATCACGTATTCGTGCAAATTATCGATAGAAAAAACGATTGCGGGAGCTGGGAAGTGAATCCTTACCTACCGTCGATGCAAAACGATTGGAAACATCGAATATCACGTATTCGTGCCAATTATCCAATCGTTTTGCATCGACGGTAGGTAAGGATTCACTTCCCAGCTCCCGCAATCGTTCTTTCCATCGATAATTTGCACGAATACGTGCCATTCGATGTTTCCAATCGTTTTGCATCGACGGTAGGTAAGGATTCACTTCCCAGCTCCCGCAATCGTTCTTTCTATCGATAATTTGCACGAATACGTGATGTTCGATGTTTTCAATCGTTTTGCATCAACGGTAGGTAAGGAATCACTTCCCGGCTCCCGCAATCGTTCTTTCCATCGATAATTTGCACGAATACGTGCTATTCGATGTTTCCAATCGTTTTGCATCAACGTTAGGTAAGGATTCACTTCCCGGCTCCCGCAATTGTTCTTTCCATCGATAATTTGCACGAATACGTGGTGTTCGATGTTTCCAATCGTTCTGCATCAACGTTAGGTAAGTATTCACTTCCCAGCTCCCGCAATCGTTCTTTCTATGGATAATTTGCACGAATACGTGCTATTCGATATTTGCAATCGTTTTGCATCGACGGTAGGTACGGATTCACTTCCCAGCTCCCGCAATCGTTCTTTCCATCGATAATTTGCACGAATACGTGCCATTCGATGTTTCCAATCGTTTTGCATCAACGTTAGGTAAGCATGCACTTCCCGGCTCCCGCAATCGTTCTTTCCATGGATAATTTGCACGAATACGTGCTATTCGATGTTTCCAATCGTTTTGCATCAACGGTAGGTAAGTATTCACTTCCCAGCTCCCGCAATCGTTCTTTCTATCGATAATTTGCACGAATACGTGATGTTCAATGTTTCCAATCGTTTTGCATCAACGATAGGTAAGGATTCACTTCCCAGCTCCCGCAATCGTTCTTTCCATCGATAATTTGCACGAATACGTGCCATTCGATGTTTGCAATCGTTTTGCATCGACGGTAGGTAAGGATTCACTTCCCAGCTCCCGCAATCGTTCTTTCTATCGATAATTTGCACGAATACGTGTTGTTCGATGTTTCCAATCGTTTTGCATCAACGTTAGGTAAGGATTCATTTCCCGGCTCCCGCAATCGTTCTTTCCATCGATAATTTGCACGAATACGTGCTATTCGATGTTTCCAATCGTGTTGCATCGACGGTCGGTAAGCATTCACTTCCCAGCTCCGGCAATCGTTCTTTCCAAATTATCGATAAAAAGAACGATTGCGGGAGCTGGGAAGTGAATCCTTACCTACCGTCGATGCAAAACGATTGCAAACATCGAATAGCACGTATTCGTGCAAATTATCGATGGAAAGAACGATTGCGGGAGCCGGGAAGTGAATCCTTACCTACCGTTGATGCAAAACGATTGGAAACATCGAACATCACGTATTCGTGCAAATTATCGATAGAAAGAACGATTGCGGGAGCTGGGAAGTGAATCCTTACCTACCGTCGATGCAAAACGATTGGAAACATCGAATATCACGTATTCGTGCCAATTATCCAATCGTTTTGCATCGACGGTAGGTAAGGATTCACTTCCCGGCTCCCGCAATCGTTCTTTCCATCGATAATTTGCACGAATACGTGGTGTTCGATGTTTCCAATCGTTCTGCATCAACGTTAGGTAAGTATTCACTTCCCAGCTCCCGCAATCGTTCTTTCTATGGATAATTTGCACGAATACGTGCTATTCGATGTTTGCAATCGTTTTGCATCGACGGTAGGTACGGATTCACTTCCCAGCTCCCGCAATCGTTCTTTCCATCGATAATTTGCACGAATACGTGCCATTCGATGTTTCCAATCGTTTTGCATCAACGTTAGGTAAGCATTCACTTCCCGGCTCCCGCAATCGTTCTTTCCATGGATAATTTGCACGAATACGTGCTATTCGATGTTTCCAATCGTTTTGCATCAACGGTAGGTAAGTATTCACTTCCCAGCTCCCGCAATCGTTCTTTCTATGGATAATTTGCACGAATACGTGCTATTCGATGTTTGCAATCGTTTTGCATCGACGGTAGGTAAGGATTCACTTCCCAGCTCCCGCAATCGTTCTTTCCATCGATAATTTGCACGAATACGTGCCATTCGATGTTTCCAATCGTTTTGCATCGACGGTAGGTAAGGATTCACTTCCCAGCTCTCGCAATCGTTCTTTCTATCGATAATTTGCACGAATACGTGATGTTCAATGTTTCCAATCGTTTTGCATCAACGATAGGTAAGGATTCACTTCCCGGCTCCCGCAATCGTTCTTTCCATCGATAATATGCACGAATACGTGCTATTCGATGTTTGCAATCGTTTTGCATCGACGGTAGGTAAGGATTCACTTCCCAGCTCCCGCAATCGTTTTTTCCATCGATAATTTGCACGAATACGTGCCATTCGATGTTTCCAATCGTTTTGCATCGACGGTAGGTAAGGATTCACTTCCCAGCTCCCGCAATCGTTCTTTCTATCGATAATTTGCACGAATACGTGCTATTCGATGTTTCCAATCGTTTTGCATCGACGGTAGGTAAGGATTCACTTCCCAGCTCCCGCAATCGTTCTTTCCATCGATAATTTGCACGAATACGTGCCATTCGATGTTTGCAATCGTTTTGCATCGACGGTAGGTAAGGATTCACTTCCCAGCTCCCGCAATCGTTCTTTCTATCGATAATTTGCACGAATACGTGCTATTCGATGTTTCCAATCGTTTTGCATCGACGGTAGGTAAGGATTCACTTCCCAGCTCCCGCAATCGTTCTTTCCATCGATAATTTGCACAAATACGTGGTGTTCGATGTTTCCAATCGTTTTGCATCAACGTTAGGTAAGTATTCACTTCCCAGCTCCCGCAATCGTTCTTTCTATGGATAATTTGCACGAATACGTGCTATTCGATGTTTGCAATCGTTTTGCATCGACGGTAGGTAAAGGATTCACTTCCCAGCTCCCGCAATCGTTCTTTCTATCGATAATTTGGAAAGAACGATTGCCGGAGCTGGGAAGTGAATGCTTACCGACCGTCGATGCAACACGATTGGAAACATCGAATAGCACGTATTCATGCAAATTATCGATGGAAAGAACGATTGCGGGAGCCGGGAAGTGAATGCTTACCTAACGTTTATGCAAAACGATTGGAAACATCGAACATAACGTATTCGTTCAAATTATGGATAGAAAGAACGATTGCGGGAGCTGGGAAGTGAATCCTTACCTACCGTCGATGCAAAACGATTGCAAACATCGAATAGCACGTATTCGTGCAAATTATCCATAGAAAGAACGATTGCGGGAGCTGGGAAGTGAATACTTACCTACCGTTGATGCAAAACGATTGGAAACATCGAACATCACGTATTCGTGCAAATTATGGATAGAAAGAACGATTGCGGGAGCTGGGAAGTGAATCCTTACCTACCGTCGATGCAAAACGATTGCAAACATCGAATAGCACGTATTCGTGCAAATTATCCATAGAAAGAACGATTGCGGGAGCTGGGAAGTGAATACTTACCTACCGTTGATGCAAAACGATTGGAAACATCGAACATCACGTATTCGTGCAAATTATCGATGGAAAGAACGATTGCGGGAGCCGGGAAGTGAATGCTTACCTAACGTTGATGCAAAACGATTGGAAACATCGAACATAACGTATTCGTGCTAATTATCGATAGAAAGAACGATTGCGGGAGTTGGGAAGTGAATCCGTACCTACCGTCGATGCAAAACGATTGCAAACATCGAATAGCACGTATTCGTGCAAATTATCCATAGAAAGAACGATTGCGGGAGCTGGGAACTGAATACTTACCTAACGTTGATGCAAAACGATTGGAAACATCGAACACCACGTATTCGTGCAAATTATCGATGGAAAGAACGATTGCGGGAGCCGGGAAGTGAATCCTTACCTACCGTTGATGCAAAACGATTGGAAACATCGAACATCACGTATTCGTGAAAATTATCGATAGAAAGAACGATTGCGGGAGCTGGGAAGTGAATCCTTACCTACCGTCGATGCAAAACGATTGGAAACATCGAATAGCACGTATTCGTGCAAATTATCGATGGAAAGAACGATTGCGGGAGCCGGGGAGTGAATCCTTACCTACCGTTGATGCAAAACGATTGGAAACATCGAACATCACGTATTCGTGCAAATTATCGATAGAAAAAACGATTGCGGGAGCTGGGAAGTGAATCCTTACCTACCGTCGATGCAAAACGATTGGAAACATCGAATATCACGTATTCGTGCCAATTATCCAATCGTTTTGCATCGACGGTAGGTAAGGATTCACTTCCCAGCTCCCGCAATCGTTCTTTCCATCGATAATTTGCACGAATACGTGCCATTCGATGTTTCCAATCGTTTTGCATCGACGGTAGGTAAGGATTCACTTCCCAGCTCCCGCAATCGTTCTTTCTATCGATAATTTGCACGAATACGTGATGTTCGATGTTTTCAATCGTTTTGCATCAACGGTAGGTAAGGAATCACTTCCCGGCTCCCGCAATCGTTCTTTCCATCGATAATTTGCACGAATACGTGCTATTCGATGTTTCCAATCGTTTTGCATCAACGTTAGGTAAGGATTCACTTCCCGGCTCCCGCAATTGTTCTTTCCATCGATAATTTGCACGAATACGTGGTGTTCGATGTTTCCAATCGTTCTGCATCAACGTTAGGTAAGTATTCACTTCCCAGCTCCCGCAATCGTTCTTTCTATGGATAATTTGCACGAATACGTGCTATTCGATATTTGCAATCGTTTTGCATCGACGGTAGGTACGGATTCACTTCCCAGCTCCCGCAATCGTTCTTTCCATCGATAATTTGCACGAATACGTGCCATTCGATGTTTCCAATCGTTTTGCATCAACGTTAGGTAAGCATGCACTTCCCGGCTCCCGCAATCGTTCTTTCCATGGATAATTTGCACGAATACGTGCTATTCGATGTTTCCAATCGTTTTGCATCAACGGTAGGTAAGTATTCACTTCCCAGCTCCCGCAATCGTTCTTTCTATCGATAATTTGCACGAATACGTGATGTTCAATGTTTCCAATCGTTTTGCATCAACGATAGGTAAGGATTCACTTCCCAGCTCCCGCAATCGTTCTTTCCATCGATAATTTGCACGAATACGTGCCATTCGATGTTTGCAATCGTTTTGCATCGACGGTAGGTAAGGATTCACTTCCCAGCTCCCGCAATCGTTCTTTCTATCGATAATTTGCACGAATACGTGTTGTTCGATGTTTCCAATCGTTTTGCATCAACGTTAGGTAAGGATTCATTTCCCGGCTCCCGCAATCGTTCTTTCCATCGATAATTTGCACGAATACGTGCTATTCGATGTTTCCAATCGTGTTGCATCGACGGTCGGTAAGCATTCACTTCCCAGCTCCGGCAATCGTTCTTTCCAAATTATCGATAAAAAGAACGATTGCGGGAGCTGGGAAGTGAATCCTTACCTACCGTCGATGCAAAACGATTGCAAACATCGAATAGCACGTATTCGTGCAAATTATCGATGGAAAGAACGATTGCGGGAGCCGGGAAGTGAATCCTTACCTACCGTTGATGCAAAACGATTGGAAACATCGAACATCACGTATTCGTGCAAATTATCGATAGAAAGAACGATTGCGGGAGCTGGGAAGTGAATCCTTACCTACCGTCGATGCAAAACGATTGGAAACATCGAATATCACGTATTCGTGCCAATTATCCAATCGTTTTGCATCGACGGTAGGTAAGGATTCACTTCCCGGCTCCCGCAATCGTTCTTTCCATCGATAATTTGCACGAATACGTGGTGTTCGATGTTTCCAATCGTTCTGCATCAACGTTAGGTAAGTATTCACTTCCCAGCTCCCGCAATCGTTCTTTCTATGGATAATTTGCACGAATACGTGCTATTCGATGTTTGCAATCGTTTTGCATCGACGGTAGGTACGGATTCACTTCCCAGCTCCCGCAATCGTTCTTTCCATCGATAATTTGCACGAATACGTGCCATTCGATGTTTCCAATCGTTTTGCATCAACGTTAGGTAAGCATTCACTTCCCGGCTCCCGCAATCGTTCTTTCCATGGATAATTTGCACGAATACGTGCTATTCGATGTTTCCAATCGTTTTGCATCAACGGTAGGTAAGTATTCACTTCCCAGCTCCCGCAATCGTTCTTTCTATGGATAATTTGCACGAATACGTGCTATTCGATGTTTGCAATCGTTTTGCATCGACGGTAGGTAAGGATTCACTTCCCAGCTCCCGCAATCGTTCTTTCCATCGATAATTTGCACGAATACGTGCCATTCGATGTTTCCAATCGTTTTGCATCGACGGTAGGTAAGGATTCACTTCCCAGCTCTCGCAATCGTTCTTTCTATCGATAATTTGCACGAATACGTGATGTTCAATGTTTCCAATCGTTTTGCATCAACGATAGGTAAGGATTCACTTCCCGGCTCCCGCAATCGTTCTTTCCATCGATAATATGCACGAATACGTGCTATTCGATGTTTGCAATCGTTTTGCATCGACGGTAGGTAAGGATTCACTTCCCAGCTCCCGCAATCGTTTTTTCCATCGATAATTTGCACGAATACGTGCCATTCGATGTTTCCAATCGTTTTGCATCGACGGTAGGTAAGGATTCACTTCCCAGCTCCCGCAATCGTTCTTTCTATCGATAATTTGCACGAATACGTGCTATTCGATGTTTCCAATCGTTTTGCATCGACGGTAGGTAAGGATTCACTTCCCAGCTCCCGCAATCGTTCTTTCCATCGATAATTTGCACGAATACGTGCCATTCGATGTTTGCAATCGTTTTGCATCGACGGTAGGTAAGGATTCACTTCCCAGCTCCCGCAATCGTTCTTTCTATCGATAATTTGCACGAATACGTGCTATTCGATGTTTCCAATCGTTTTGCATCGACGGTAGGTAAGGATTCACTTCCCAGCTCCCGCAATCGTTCTTTCCATCGATAATTTGCACAAATACGTGGTGTTCGATGTTTCCAATCGTTTTGCATCAACGTTAGGTAAGTATTCACTTCCCAGCTCCCGCAATCGTTCTTTCTATGGATAATTTGCACGAATACGTGCTATTCGATGTTTGCAATCGTTTTGCATCGACGGTAGGTAAAGGATTCACTTCCCAGCTCCCGCAATCGTTCTTTCTATCGATAATTTGGAAAGAACGATTGCCGGAGCTGGGAAGTGAATGCTTACCGACCGTCGATGCAACACGATTGGAAACATCGAATAGCACGTATTCATGCAAATTATCGATGGAAAGAACGATTGCGGGAGCCGGGAAGTGAATGCTTACCTAACGTTTATGCAAAACGATTGGAAACATCGAACATAACGTATTCGTTCAAATTATGGATAGAAAGAACGATTGCGGGAGCTGGGAAGTGAATCCTTACCTACCGTCGATGCAAAACGATTGCAAACATCGAATAGCACGTATTCGTGCAAATTATCCATAGAAAGAACGATTGCGGGAGCTGGGAAGTGAATACTTACCTACCGTTGATGCAAAACGATTGGAAACATCGAACATCACGTATTCGTGCAAATTATGGATAGAAAGAACGATTGCGGGAGCTGGGAAGTGAATCCTTACCTACCGTCGATGCAAAACGATTGCAAACATCGAATAGCACGTATTCGTGCAAATTATCCATAGAAAGAACGATTGCGGGAGCTGGGAAGTGAATACTTACCTACCGTTGATGCAAAACGATTGGAAACATCGAACATCACGTATTCGTGCAAATTATCGATGGAAAGAACGATTGCGGGAGCCGGGAAGTGAATGCTTACCTAACGTTGATGCAAAACGATTGGAAACATCGAACATAACGTATTCGTGCTAATTATCGATAGAAAGAACGATTGCGGGAGTTGGGAAGTGAATCCGTACCTACCGTCGATGCAAAACGATTGCAAACATCGAATAGCACGTATTCGTGCAAATTATCCATAGAAAGAACGATTGCGGGAGCTGGGAACTGAATACTTACCTAACGTTGATGCAAAACGATTGGAAACATCGAACACCACGTATTCGTGCAAATTATCGATGGAAAGAACGATTGCGGGAGCCGGGAAGTGAATCCTTACCTACCGTTGATGCAAAACGATTGGAAACATCGAACATCACGTATTCGTGAAAATTATCGATAGAAAGAACGATTGCGGGAGCTGGGAAGTGAATCCTTACCTACCGTCGATGCAAAACGATTGGAAACATCGAATAGCACGTATTCGTGCAAATTATCGATGGAAAGAACGATTGCGGGAGCCGGGGAGTGAATCCTTACCTACCGTTGATGCAAAACGATTGGAAACATCGAACATCACGTATTCGTGCAAATTATCGATAGAAAAAACGATTGCGGGAGCTGGGAAGTGAATCCTTACCTACCGTCGATGCAAAACGATTGGAAACATCGAATATCACGTATTCGTGCCAATTATCCAATCGTTTTGCATCGACGGTAGGTAAGGATTCACTTCCCAGCTCCCGCAATCGTTCTTTCCATCGATAATTTGCACGAATACGTGCCATTCGATGTTTCCAATCGTTTTGCATCGACGGTAGGTAAGGATTCACTTCCCAGCTCCCGCAATCGTTCTTTCGATCGATAATTTGCACGAATACGTGATGTTCGATGTTTTCAATCGTTTTGCATCAACGGTAGGTAAGGAATCACTTCCCGGCTCCCGCAATCGTTCTTTCCATCGATAATTTGCACGAATACGTGCTATTCGATGTTTCCAATCGTTTTGCATCAACGTTAGGTAAGGATTCACTTCCCGGCTCCCGCAATTGTTCTTTCCATCGATAATTTGCACGAATACGTGGTGTTCGATGTTTCCAATCGTTCTGCATCAACGTTAGGTAAGTATTCACTTCCCAGCTCCCGCAATCGTTCTTTCTATGGATAATTTGCACGAATACGTGCTATTCGATATTTGCAATCGTTTTGCATCGACGGTAGGTACGGATTCACTTCCCAGCTCCCGCAATCGTTCTTTCCATCGATAATTTGCACGAATACGTGCCATTCGATGTTTCCAATCGTTTTGCATCAACGTTAGGTAAGCATGCACTTCCCGGCTCCCGCAATCGTTCTTTCCATGGATAATTTGCACGAATACGTGCTATTCGATGTTTCCAATCGTTTTGCATCAACGGTAGGTAAGTATTCACTTCCCAGCTCCCGCAATCGTTCTTTCTATCGATAATTTGCACGAATACGTGATGTTCAATGTTTCCAATCGTTTTGCATCAACGATAGGTAAGGATTCACTTCCCAGCTCCCGCAATCGTTCTTTCCATCGATAATTTGCACGAATACGTGCCATTCGATGTTTGCAATCGTTTTGCATCGACGGTAGGTAAGGATTCACTTCCCAGCTCCCGCAATCGTTCTTTCTATCGATAATTTGCACGAATACGTGTTGTTCGATGTTTCCAATCGTTTTGCATCAACGTTAGGTAAGGATTCATTTCCCGGCTCCCGCAATCGTTCTTTCCATCGATAATTTGCACGAATACGTGCTATTCGATGTTTCCAATCGTGTTGCATCGACGGTCGGTAAGCATTCACTTCCCAGCTCCGGCAATCGTTCTTTCCAAATTATCGATAAAAAGAACGATTGCGGGAGCTGGGAAGTGAATCCTTACCTACCGTCGATGCAAAACGATTGCAAACATCGAATAGCACGTATTCGTGCAAATTATCGATGGAAAGAACGATTGCGGGAGCCGGGAAGTGAATCCTTACCTACCGTTGATGCAAAACGATTGGAAACATCGAACATCACGTATTCGTGCAAATTATCGATAGAAAGAACGATTGCGGGAGCTGGGAAGTGAATCCTTACCTACCGTCGATGCAAAACGATTGGAAACATCGAATATCACGTATTCGTGCCAATTATCCAATCGTTTTGCATCGACGGTAGGTAAGGATTCACTTCCCGGCTCCCGCAATCGTTCTTTCCATCGATAATTTGCACGAATACGTGGTGTTCGATGTTTCCAATCGTTCTGCATCAACGTTAGGTAAGTATTCACTTCCCAGCTCCCGCAATCGTTCTTTCTATGGATAATTTGCACGAATACGTGCTATTCGATGTTTGCAATCGTTTTGCATCGACGGTAGGTACGGATTCACTTCCCAGCTCCCGCAATCGTTCTTTCCATCGATAATTTGCACGAATACGTGCCATTCGATGTTTCCAATCGTTTTGCATCAACGTTAGGTAAGCATTCACTTCCCGGCTCCCGCAATCGTTCTTTCCATGGATAATTTGCACGAATACGTGCTATTCGATGTTTCCAATCGTTTTGCATCAACGGTAGGTAAGTATTCACTTCCCAGCTCCCGCAATCGTTCTTTCTATGGATAATTTGCACGAATACGTGCTATTCGATGTTTGCAATCGTTTTGCATCGACGGTAGGTAAGGATTCACTTCCCAGTTCCCGCAATCGTTCTTTCCATCGATAATTTGCACGAATACGTGCCATTCGATGTTTCCAATCGTTTTGCATCGACGGTAGGTAAGGATTCACTTCCCAGCTCTCGCAATCGTTCTTTCTATCGATAATTTGCACGAATACGTGATGTTCAATGTTTCCAATCGTTTTGCATCAACGATAGGTAAGGATTCACTTCCCGGCTCCCGCAATCGTTCTTTCCATCGATAATATGCACGAATACGTGCTATTCGATGTTTGCAATCGTTTTGCATCGACGGTAGGTAAGGATTCACTTCCCAGCTCCCGCAATCGTTTTTTCCATCGATAATTTGCACGAATACGTGCCATTCGATGTTTCCAATCGTTTTGCATCGACGGTAGGTAAGGATTCACTTCCCAGCTCCCGCAATCGTTCTTTCTATCGATAATTTGCACGAATACGTGCTATTCGATGTTTCCAATCGTTTTGCATCGACGGTAGGTAAGGATTCACTTCCCAGCTCCCGCAATCGTTCTTTCTATCGATAATTTGCACGAATACGTGATGTTCAATGTTTCCAATCGTTTTGCATCAACGATAGGTAAGGATTCACTTCCCGGCTCCCGCAATCGTTCTTTCCATCGATAATTTGCACGAATACGTGGTGTTCGATGTTTCCAATCGTTCTGCATCAACGTTAGGTAAGTATTCACTTCCCAGCTCCCGCAATCGTTCTTTCTATGGATAATTTGCACGAATACGTGCTTTTCGATGTTTCCAATCGTTTTGCATCAACGGTAGGTAAGTATTCACTTCCCAGCTCCCGCAATCGTTCTTTCTATGGATAATTTGCTCGAATACGTGCTATTCGATGTTTGCAATCGTTTTGCATCGACGGTAGGTAAGGATTCACTTCCCAGCTCCCGCAATCGTTCTTTCCATCGATAATTTGCACGAATACGTGCCATTCGATGTTTCCAATCGTTTTGTATCAACGTTAGGTAAGCATTCACTTCCCGGCTCCCGCAATCGTTCTTTCTATCGATAATTTGCACGAATACGTGTTGTTCGATGTTTCCAATCGTTTTGCATCAACGTTAGGTAAGGATTCATTTCCCGGCTCCCGCAATCGTTCTTTCCATCGATAATTTGCACGAATACGTGCTATTCGATGTTTCCAATCGTGTTGCATCGACGGTCGGTAAGCATTCACTTCCCAGCTCCGGCAATCGTTCTTTCCAAATTATCGATAGAAAGAACGATTGCGGGAGCTGGGAAGTGAATCCTTACCTACCGTCGATGCAAAACGATTGCAAACATCGAATAGCACGTATTCGTGCAAATTATCCATAGAAAGAACGATTGCGGGAGCTGGGAAGTGAATACTTACCTACCGTTGATGCAAAACGATTGGAAACATCGAATAGCACGTATTCGTGCAAATTATCGATAGAAAGAACGATTGCGGGAGCTGGGAAGTGAATCCTTACCTACCGTCGATGCAAAACGATTGGAAACATCGAATTGCACGTATTCGTGCAAATTATCGATAGAAAGGACAATTGCGGGAGCAGGGAAGTGAATCCTTACCTACAAATTATCGATAGAAAGAACGATTGCGGGAGCTGGGAAGTGAATGCTTACCTACCGTCGATGCCAAACGATTGGAAACATCGAATATCACGTAATCGTGCAAATTATCCATAGAAAGAACGATTGCGGGAGCTGGGAAGTGAATGCTTACCTAACGTCGATGCAAAACGATTGGAAACATCGAATGGCACGTATTCGTGCAAATTATCGATGGAAAGAACGATTGCGGGAGCTGGGAAGTGAATCCTTACCTACCGTCGATGCAAAACGATTGCAAACATCGAATAGCACGTATTCGTGCAAAGTATCCATAGAAAGCACGATTGCGGGAGCTGGGAAGTGAATACTTACCTACCGTTGATGCAAAACGATTGGAAACATCGAATAGCACGTATTCGTGCAAATTATCGATGGAAAGAACGATTGCGGGAGCCGGGAAGTGAATGCTTACCTAACGTTGATGCAAAACGATTGGAAACATCGAACATAACGTATTCGTGCAAATTATCAATAGAAAGAACGATTGCGGGAGCTGGGAAGTGAATCCGTACCTACCGTCGATGCAAAACGATTGCAAACATCGAATAGCATGTATTCGTGCAAATTATCCATAGAAAGAACGATCGCGGGAGCTGGGAAGTGAATACTTACCTAACGTTGATGCAAAACGATTGGAAACATCGAACACCACGTATTCGTGCAAATTATCGATGGAAAGAACGATTGCGGGAGCCGGGAAGTGAATCCTTACCTACCGTTGATGCAAAACGATTGGAAACATCGAACATCACGTATTCGTGCAAATTATTGATAGAAAGAACGATTGCGGGAGCTGGGAAGTGAATCCTTACCTACCGTCGATGCAAAACGATTGGAAACATCGAATAGCACGTATTCGTGCAAATTATCGATGGAAAGAACGATTGCGGGAGCCGGGAAGTGAATCCTTACCTACCGTTGATGCAAAACGATTGGAAACATCGAACACCACGTATTCGTGCAAATTATCGATGGAAAGAACGATTGCGGGAGCCGGGAAGTGAATCCTTACCTACCGTTGATGCAAAACGATTGGAAACATCGAACATCACGTATTCGTGCAAATTATTGATAGAAAGAACGATTGCGGGAGCTGGGAAGTGAATCCTTACCTACCGTCGATGCAAAACGATTGGAAACATCGAATAGCACGTATTCGTGCAAATTATCGATGGAAAGAACGATTGCGGGAGCCGGGAAGTGAATCCTTACCTACCGTTGATGCAAAACGATTGGAAACATCGAACATCACGTATTCGTGCAAATTATCGATAGAAAGAACGATTGCGGGAGCTGGGAAGTGAATCCTTACCTACCGTCGATGCAAAACGATTGGAAACATCGAATATCACGTATTCGTGCCAATTATCCAATCGTTTTGCATCGACGGTAGGTAAGGATTCACTTCCCGGCTCCCGCAATCGTTCTTTCCATCGATAATTTGCACGAATACGTGGTGTTCGATGTTTCCAATCGTTCTGCATCAACGTTAGGTAAGTATTCACTTCCCAGCTCCCGCAATCGTTCTTTCTATGGATAATTTGCACGAATACGTGCTATTCGATGTTTGCAATCGTTTTGCATCGACGGTAGGTACGGATTCACTTCCCAGCTCCCGCAATCGTTCTTTCCATCGATAATTTGCACGAATACGTGCCATTCGATGTTTCCAATCGTTTTGCATCAACGTTAGGTAAGCATTCACTTCCCGGCTCCCGCAATCGTTCTTTCCATGGATAATTTGCACGAATACGTGCTATTCGATGTTTCCAATCGTTTTGCATCAACGGTAGGTAAGTATTCACTTCCCAGCTCCCGCAATCGTTCTTTCTATGGATAATTTGCACGAATACGTGCTATTCGATGTTTGCAATCGTTTTGCATCGACGGTAGGTAAGGATTCACTTCCCAGTTCCCGCAATCGTTCTTTCCATCGATAATTTGCACGAATACGTGCCATTCGATGTTTCCAATCGTTTTGCATCGACGGTAGGTAAGGATTCACTTCCCAGCTCTCGCAATCGTTCTTTCTATCGATAATTTGCACGAATACGTGATGTTCAATGTTTCCAATCGTTTTGCATCAACGATAGGTAAGGATTCACTTCCCGGCTCCCGCAATCGTTCTTTCCATCGATAATATGCACGAATACGTGCTATTCGATGTTTGCAATCGTTTTGCATCGACGGTAGGTAAGGATTCACTTCCCAGCTCCCGCAATCGTTTTTTCCATCGATAATTTGCACGAATACGTGCCATTCGATGTTTCCAATCGTTTTGCATCGACGGTAGGTAAGGATTCACTTCCCAGCTCCCGCAATCGTTCTTTCTATCGATAATTTGCACGAATACGTGCTATTCGATGTTTCCAATCGTTTTGCATCGACGGTAGGTAAGGATTCACTTCCCAGCTCCCGCAATCGTTCTTTCCATCGATAATTTGCACGAATACGTGCCATTCGATGTTTCCAATCGTTTTGCATCAACGTTAGGTAAGCATTCACTTCCCGGCTCCCGCAATCGTTCTTTCCATGGATAATTTGCACGAATACGTGATGTTCAATGTTTCCAATCGTTTTGCATCAACGATAGGCAAGGATTCACTTCCCGGCTCCCGCAATCGTTCTTTCCATCGATAATTTGCACGAATACGTGCTATTCGATGTTTGCAATCGTTTTGCATCGACGGTAGGTAAGGATTCACTTCCCAGCTCCCGCAATCGTTCTTTCCATCGATAATTTGCACGAATACGTGCCATTCGATGTTTCCAATCGTTTTGCATCGACGGTTGGTAAGGATTCACTTCCCAGCTCCCGCAATCGTTCTTTCTATCGATAATTTGCACGAATACGTGCTATTCGATGTTTCCAATCGTTTTGCATCGACGGTAGGTAAGGATTCACTTCCCAGCTCCCGCAATCGTTCTTTCCATCGATAATTTGCACAAATACGTGGTGTTCGATGTTTCCAATCGTTTTGCATCAACGTTAGGTAAGTATTCACTTCCCAGCTCCCGCAATCGTTCTTTCTATGGATAATTTGCACGAATACGTGCTATTCGATGTTTGCAATCGTTTTGCATCGACGGTAGGTAAGGATTCACTTCCCAGCTCCCGCAATCGTTCTTTCTATCGATAATTTGGAAAGAACGATTGCCGGAGCTGGGAAGTGAATGCTTACCGACCGTCGATGCAACACGATTGGAAACATCGAATAGCACGTATTCGTGCAAATTATCGATGGAAAGAACGATTGCGGGAGCCGGGAAATGAATCCTTACCTAACGTTGATGCAAAACGATTGGAAACATCGAACAACACGTATTCGTGCAAATTATCGATAGAAAGAACGATTGCGGGAGCTGGGAAGTGAATCCTTACCTACCGTCGATGCAAAACGATTGGAAACATCGAATAGCACGTATTCGTGCAAATTATCGATAGAAAGAACGATTGCGGGAGCTGGGAAGTGAATCCTTACCTACCGTCGATGCAAAACGATTGGAAACATCGAATGGCACGTATTCGTGCAAATTATCGATGGAAAGAACGATTGCGGGAGCTGGGAAGTGAATCCTTACCTACCGTCGATGCAAAACGATTGCAAACATCGAATAGCACGTATTCGTGCAAATTATCGATGGAAAGAACGATTGCGGGAGCCGGGAAGTGAATCCTTACCTATCGTTGATGCAAAACGATTGGAAACATTGAACATCACGTATTCGTGCAAATTATCCATGGAAAGAACGATTGCGGGAGCCGGGAAGTGAATGCTTACCTAACGTTGATGCAAAACGATTGGAAACATCGAATGGCACGTATTCGTGCAAATTATCGATGGAAAGAACGATTGCGGGAGCTGGGAAGTGAATCCTTACCTACCGTCGATGCAAAACGATTGCAAACATCGAATAGCACGTATTCGTGCAAATTATCCATAGAAAGAACGATTGCGGGAGCTGGGAAGTGAATACTTACCTACCGTTGATGCAAAACGATTGGAAACATCGAATAGCACGTATTCGTGCAAATTATCCATAGAAAGAACGATTGCGGGAGCTGGGAAGTGAATACTTACCTAACGTTGATGCAGAACGATTGGAAACATCGAACACCACGTATTCGTGCAAATTATCGATGGAAAGAACGATTGCGGGAGCTGGGGTGTGAATCCTTACCTACCGTCGATGCAAAACGATTGGAAACATCGAATAGCACGTATTCGTGCAAATTATCGATGGAAAGAACGATTGCGGGAGCCGGGAAGTGAATGCTTACCTAACGTTTATGCAAAACGATTGGAAACATCGAACATAACGTATTCGTGCATATTATCGATAGAAAGAACGATTGCGGGAGCTGGGAAGTGAATCCTTACCTACCGTCGATGCAAAACGATTGGAAACATCGAATAGCACGTATTCGTGCAAATTATCGATGGAAAGAACGATTGCGGGAGCCGGGAAGTGAATCCTTACCTACCGTCGATGCAAAACGATTGGAAACATCGAACATCACGTATTCGTGCCAATTATCCAATCGTTTTGAATCGACGGTAGGTAAGGATTCACTTCCCGGCTCCCGCAATCGTTCTTTCCATCGATAATTTGCACGAATACGTGCTATTCGATGTTTCCAATCGTTTTGCATCGACGGTAGGTAAGGATTCACTTCCCACCTCCCGCAATCGTTCTTTCTATCGATAATTTGCACGAATACGTGATGTTCGATGTCTCCAATCGTTTTGCATCAACGGTAGGTAAGGATTCACTTCCCGGCTCCCGCAATCGTTCTTTCTATCGATAATTTGCACGAATACGTGCTATTCGATGTTTCCAATCGTTTTGCATCGACGGTAGGTAAGGATTCACTTCCCAGCTCCCGCAATCGTTCTTTCTATCGATAATTTGGAAAGAACGATTGCCGGAGCTGGGAAGTGAATGCTTACCGACCGTCGATGCAACACGATTGGAAACATCGAATAGCACGTATTCGTGCAAATTATCGATGGAAAGAACGATTGCGGGAGCCGGGAAATGAATCCTTACCTAACGTTGATGCAAAACGATTGGAAACATCGAACAACACGTATTCGTGCAAATTATCGATAGAAAGAACGATTGCGGGAGCTGGGAAGTGAATCCTTACCTACCGTCGATGCAAAACGATTGGAAACATCGAATAGCACGTATTCGTGCAAATTATCGATAGAAAGAACGATTGCGGGAGCTGGGAAGTGAATCCTTACCTACCGTCGATGCAAAACGATTGGAAACATCGAATGGCACGTATTCGTGCAAATTATCGATGGAAAGAACGATTGCGGGAGCTGGGAAGTGAATCCTTACCTACCGTCGATGCAAAACGATTGCAAACATCGAATAGCACGTATTCGTGCAAATTATCGATGGAAAGAACGATTGCGGGAGCCGGGAAGTGAATCCTTACCTATCGTTGATGCAAAACGATTGGAAACATTGAACATCACGTATTCGTGCAAATTATCCATGGAAAGAACGATTGCGGGAGCCGGGAAGTGAATGCTTACCTAACGTTGATGCAAAACGATTGGAAACATCGAATGGCACGTATTCGTGCAAATTATCGATGGAAAGAACGATTGCGGGAGCTGGGAAGTGAATCCTTACCTACCGTCGATGCAAAACGATTGCAAACATCGAATAGCACGTATTCGTGCAAATTATCCATAGAAAGAACGATTGCGGGAGCTGGGAAGTGAATACTTACCTACCGTTGATGCAAAACGATTGGAAACATCGAATAGCACGTATTCGTGCAAATTATCCATAGAAAGAACGATTGCGGGAGCTGGGAAGTGAATACTTACCTAACGTTGATGCAGAACGATTGGAAACATCGAACACCACGTATTCGTGCAAATTATCGATGGAAAGAACGATTGCGGGAGCCGGGAAGTGAATCCTTACCTATCGTTGATGCAAAACGATTGGAAACATTGAACATCACGTATTCGTGCAAATTATCGATAGAAAGAACGATTGCGGGAGCTGGGAAGTGAATCCTTACCTACCGTCGATGCAAAACGATTGGAAACATCGAATAGCACGCATTCGTGCAAATTATCGATGGAAAGAACGATTGCGGGAGCTGGGATGTGAATCCTTACCTACCGTCGATGCAAAACGATTGGAAACATCGAATAGCACGTATTCGTGCAAATTATCGATGGAAAGAACGATTGCGGGAGCCGGGAAGTGAATGCTTACCTAACGTTTATGCAAAACGATTGGAAACATCGAACATAACGTATTCGTGCATATTATCGATAGAAAGAACGATTGCGGGAGCTGGGAAGTGAATCCTTACCTACCGTCGATGCAAAACGATTGGAAACATCGAATAGCACGTATTCGTGCAAATTATCGATGGAAAGAACGATTGCGGGAGCCGGGAAGTGAATCCTTACCTACCGTCGATGCAAAACGATTGGAAACATCGAACATCACGTATTCGTGCCAATTATCCAATCGTTTTGAATCGACGGTAGGTAAGGATTCACTTCCCGGCTCCCGCAATCGTTCTTTCCATCGATAATTTGCACGAATACGTGGTGTTCGATGTTTCCAATCGTTCTGCATCAACGTTAGGTAAGTATTCACTTCCCAGCTCCCGCAATCGTTCTTTCTATGGATAATTTGCACGAATACGTGCTATTCGATGTTTGCAATCGTTTTGCATCGACGGTAGGTACGGATTCACTTCCCAGCTCCCGCAATCGTTCTTTCCATCGATAATTTGCACGAATACGTGCCATTCGATGTTTCCAATCGTTTTGCATCAACGTTAGGTAAGCATTCACTTCCCGGCTCCCGCAATCGTTCTTTCCATGGATAATTTGCACGAATACGTGCTATTCGATGTTTCCAATCGTTTTGCATCAACGGTAGGTAAGTATTCACTTCCCAGCTCCCGCAATCGTTCTTTCTATGGATAATTTGCACGAATACGTGCTATTCGATGTTTGCAATCGTTTTGCATCGACGGTAGGTAAGGATTCACTTCCCAGCTCCCGCAATCGTTCTTTCCATCGATAATTTGCACGAATACGTGCCATTCGATGTTTCCAATCGTTTTGCATCGACGGTAGGTAAGGATTCACTTCCCAGCTTTCGCAATCGTTCTTTCTATCGATAATTTGCACGAATACGTGATGTTCAATGTTTCCAATCGTTTTGCATCAACGATAGGTAAGGATTCACTTCCCAGCTCCCGCAATCGTTCTTTCCATCGATAATTTGCACGAATACGTGCCATTCGATGTTTCCAATCGTTTTGCATCGACGGTAGGTAAGGATTCACTTCCCAGCTTTCGCAATCGTTCTTTCTATCGATAATTTGCATGAATACGTGCTATTCGATGTTTGCAATCGTTTTGCATCGACGGTAGGTAAAGGATTCACTTCCCAGCTCCCGCAATCGTTCTTTCTATCGATAATTTGGAAAGAACGATTGCCGGAGCTGGGAAGTGAATGCTTACCGACCGTCGATGCAACACGATTGGAAACATCGAATAGCACGTATTCATGCAAATTATCGATGGAAAGAACGATTGCGGGAGCCGGGAAGTGAATGCTTACCTAACGTTTATGCAAAACGATTGGAAACATCGAACATAACGTATTCGTTCAAATTATGGATAGAAAGAACGATTGCGGGAGCTGGGAAGTGAATCCTTACCTACCGTCGATGCAAAACGATTGCAAACATCGAATAGCACGTATTCGTGCAAATTATCCATAGAAAGAACGATTGCGGGAGCTGGGAAGTGAATACTTACCTACCGTTGATGCAAAACGATTGGAAACATCGAACATCACGTATTCGTGCAAATTATGGATAGAAAGAACGATTGCGGGAGCTGGGAAGTGAATCCTTACCTACCGTCGATGCAAAACGATTGCAAACATCGAATAGCACGTATTCGTGCAAATTATCCATAGAAAGAACGATTGCGGGAGCTGGGAAGTGAATACTTACCTACCGTTGATGCAAAACGATTGGAAACATCGAACATCACGTATTCGTGCAAATTATCGATGGAAAGAACGATTGCGGGAGCCGGGAAGTGAATGCTTACCTAACGTTGATGCAAAACGATTGGAAACATCGAACATAACGTATTCGTGCTAATTATCGATAGAAAGAACGATTGCGGGAGTTGGGAAGTGAATCCGTACCTACCGTCGATGCAAAACGATTGCAAACATCGAATAGCACGTATTCGTGCAAATTATCCATAGAAAGAACGATTGCGGGAGCTGGGAACTGAATACTTACCTAACGTTGATGCAAAACGATTGGAAACATCGAACACCACGTATTCGTGCAAATTATCGATGGAAAGAACGATTGCGGGAGCCGGGAAGTGAATCCTTACCTACCGTTGATGCAAAACGATTGGAAACATCGAACATCACGTATTCGTGAAAATTATCGATAGAAAGAACGATTGCGGGAGCTGGGAAGTGAATCCTTACCTACCGTCGATGCAAAACGATTGGAAACATCGAATAGCACGTATTCGTGCAAATTATCGATGGAAAGAACGATTGCGGGAGCCGGGGAGTGAATCCTTACCTACCGTTGATGCAAAACGATTGGAAACATCGAACATCACGTATTCGTGCAAATTATCGATAGAAAAAACGATTGCGGGAGCTGGGAAGTGAATCCTTACCTACCGTCGATGCAAAACGATTGGAAACATCGAATATCACGTATTCGTGCCAATTATCCAATCGTTTTGCATCGACGGTAGGTAAGGATTCACTTCCCAGCTCCCGCAATCGTTCTTTCCATCGATAATTTGCACGAATACGTGCCATTCGATGTTTCCAATCGTTTTGCATCGACGGTAGGTAAGGATTCACTTCCCAGCTCCCGCAATCGTTCTTTCTATCGATAATTTGCACGAATACGTGATGTTCGATGTTTTCAATCGTTTTGCATCAACGGTAGGTAAGGAATCACTTCCCGGCTCCCGCAATCGTTCTTTCCATCGATAATTTGCACGAATACGTGCTATTCGATGTTTCCAATCGTTTTGCATCAACGTTAGGTAAGGATTCACTTCCCGGCTCCCGCAATCGTTCTTTCCATCGATAATTTGCACGAATACGTGGTGTTCGATGTTTCCAATCGTTCTGCATCAACGTTAGGTAAGTATTCACTTCCCAGCTCCCGCAATCGTTCTTTCTATGGATAATTTGCACGAATACGTGCTATTCGATATTTGCAATCGTTTTGCATCGACGGTAGGTACGGATTCACTTCCCAGCTCCCGCAATCGTTCTTTCCATCGATAATTTGCACGAATACGTGCCATTCGATGTTTCCAATCGTTTTGCATCAACGTTAGGTAAGCATGCACTTCCCGGCTCCCGCAATCGTTCTTTCCATGGATAATTTGCACGAATACGTGCTATTCGATGTTTCCAATCGTTTTGCATCAACGGTAGGTAAGTATTCACTTCCCAGCTCCCGCAATCGTTCTTTCTATCGATAATTTGCACGAATACGTGATGTTCAATGTTTCCAATCGTTTTGCATCAACGGTAGGTAAGGATTCACTTCCCAGCTCCCGCAATCGTTCTTTCCATCGATAATTTGCACGAATACGTGCCATTCGATGTTTGCAATCGTTTTGCATCGACGGTAGGTAAGGATTCACTTCCCAGCTCCCGCAATCGTTCTTTCTATCGATAATTTGCACGAATACGTGTTGTTCGATGTTTCCAATCGTTTTGCATCAACGTTAGGTAAGGATTCATTTCCCGGCTCCCGCAATCGTTCTTTCCATCGATAATTTGCACGAATACGTGCTATTCGATGTTTCCAATCGTGTTGCATCGACGGTCGGTAAGCATTCACTTCCCAGCTCCGGCAATCGTTCTTTCCAAATTATCGATAAAAAGAACGATTGCGGGAGCTGGGAAGTGAATCCTTACCTACCGTCGATGCAAAACGATTGCAAACATCGAATAGCACGTATTCGTGCAAATTATCGATGGAAAGAACGATTGCGGGAGCCGGGAAGTGAATCCTTACCTATCGTTGATGCAAAACGATTGGAAACATTGAACATCACGTTCTTTCTATCGATAATTTGCACGAATACGTGATGTTCGATGTTTTCAATCGTTTTGCATCAACGGTAGGTAAGGAATCACTTCCCGGCTCCCGCAATCGTTCTTTCCATCGATAATTTGCACGAATACGTGCTATTCGATGTTTCCAATCGTTTTGCATCAACGTTAGGTAAGGATTCACTTCCCGGCTCCCGCAATCGTTCTTTCCATCGATAATTTGCACGAATACGTGGTGTTCGATGTTTCCAATCGTTCTGCATCAACGTTAGGTAAGTATTCACTTCCCAGCTCCCGCAATCGTTCTTTCTATGGATAATTTGCACGAATACGTGCTATTCGATATTTGCAATCGTTTTGCATCGACGGTAGGACGGATTCACTTCCCGGCTCCCGCAATCGTTCTTTCCATCGATAATTTGCACGAATACGTGCTATTCGATGTTTGCAATCGTTTTGCATCGACGGTAGGTAAGGATTCACTTCCCAGCTCCCGCAATCGTTCTTTCCATCGATAATTTGCACGAATACGTGCCATTCGATGTTTGCAATCGTTTTGCATCGACGGTAGGTAAGGATTCACTTCCCAGCTCCCGCAATCGTTCTTTCTATCGATAATTTGCACGAATACGTGTTGTTCGATGTTTCCAATCGTTTTGCATCAACGTTAGGTAAGGATTCATTTCCCGGCTCCCGCAATCGTTCTTTCCATCGATAATTTGCACGAATACGTGCTATTCGATGTTTCCAATCGTGTTGCATCGACGGTCGGTAAGCATTCACTTCCCAGCTCCGGCAATCGTTCTTTCCAAATTATCGATAAAAAGAACGATTGCGGGAGCTGGGAAGTGAATCCTTACCTACCGTCGATGCAAAACGATTGCAAACATCGAATAGCACGTATTCGTGCAAATTATCGATGGAAAGAACGATTGCGGGAGCCGGGAAATGAATCCTTACCTAACGTTGATGCAAAACGATTGGAAACATCGAACAACACGTATTCGTGCAAATTATCGATAGAAAGAACGATTGCGGGAGCTGGGAAGTGAATCCTTACCTACCGTCGATGCAAAACGATTGGAAACATCGAATAGCACGTATTCGTGCAAATTATCGATAGAAAGAACGATTGCGGGAGCTGGGAAGTGAATCCTTACCTACCGTCGATGCAAAACGATTGGAAACATCGAATGGCACGTATTCGTGCAAATTATCGATGGAAAGAACGATTGCGGGAGCTGGGAAGTGAATCCTTACCTACCGTCGATGCAAAACGATTGCAAACATCGAATAGCACGTATTCGTGCAAATTATCGATGGAAAGAACGATTGCGGGAGCCGGGAAGTGAATCCTTACCTATCGTTGATGCAAAACGATTGGAAACATTGAACATCACGTATTCGTGCAAATTATCCATGGAAAGAACGATTGCGGGAGCCGGGAAGTGAATGCTTACCTAACGTTGATGCAAAACGATTGGAAACATCGAATGGCACGTATTCGTGCAAATTATCGATGGAAAGAACGATTGCGGGAGCTGGGAAGTGAATCCTTACCTACCGTCGATGCAAAACGATTGCAAACATCGAATAGCTCGTATTCGTGCAAATTATCCATAGAAAGAACGATTGCGGGAGCTGGGAAGTGAATACTTACCTACCGTTGATGCAAAACGATTGGAAACATCGAATAGCACGTATTCGTGCAAATTATCCATAGAAAGAACGATTGCGGGAGCTGGGAAGTGAATACTTACCTAACGTTGATGCAGAACGATTGGAAACATCGAACACCACGTATTCGTGCAAATTATCGATGGAAAGAACGATTGCGGGAGCCGGGAAGTGAATCCTTACCTATCGTTGATGCAAAACGATTGGAAACATTGAACATCACGTATTCGTGCAAATTATCGATAGAAAGAACGATTGCGGGAGCTGGGAAGTGAATCCTTACCTACCGTCGATGCAAAACGATTGGAAACATCGAATAGCACGTATTCGTGCAAATTATCGATGGAAAGAACGATTGCGGGAGCTGGGATGTGAATCCTTACCTACCGTCGATGCAAAACGATTGGAAACATCGAATAGCACGTATTCGTGCAAATTATCGATGGAAAGAACGATTGCGGGAGCCGGGAAGTGAATGCTTACCTAACGTTTATGCAAAACGATTGGAAACATCGAACATAACGTATTCGTGCATATTATCGATAGAAAGAACGATTGCGGGAGCTGGGAAGTGAATCCTTACCTACCGTCGATGCAAAACGATTGGAAACATCGAATAGCACGTATTCGTGCAAATTATCGATGGAAAGAACGATTGCGGGAGCCGGGAAGTGAATCCTTACCTACCGTCGATGCAAAACGATTGGAAACATCGAACATCACGTATTCGTGCCAATTATCCAATCGTTTTGAATCGACGGTAGGTAAGGATTCACTTCCCGGCTCCCGCAATCGTTCTTTCCATCGATAATTTGCACGAATACGTGCTATTCGATGTTTCCAATCGTTTTGCATCGACGGTAGGTAAGGATTCACTTCCCACCTCCCGCAATCGTTCTTTCTATCGATAATTTGCACGAATACGTGATGTTCGATGTCTCCAATCGTTTTGCATCAACGGTAGGTAAGGATTCACTTCCCGGCTCCCGCAATCGTTCTTTCTATCGATAATTTGCACGAATACGTGCTATTCGATGTTTCCAATCGTTTTGCATCGACGGTAGGTAAGGATTCACTTCCCAGCTCCCGCAATCGTTCTTTCTATCGATAATTTGGAAAGAACGATTGCCGGAGCTGGGAAGTGAATGCTTACCGACCGTCGATGCAACACGATTGGAAACATCGAATAGCACGTATTCGTGCAAATTATCGATGGAAAGAACGATTGCGGGAGCCGGGAAATGAATCCTTACCTAACGTTGATGCAAAACGATTGGAAACATCGAACAACACGTATTCGTGCAAATTATCGATAGAAAGAACGATTGCGGGAGCTGGGAAGTGAATCCTTACCTACCGTCGATGCAAAACGATTGGAAACATCGAATAGCACGTATTCGTGCAAATTATCGATAGAAAGAACGATTGCGGGAGCTGGGAAGTGAATCCTTACCTACCGTCGATGCAAAACGATTGGAAACATCGAATGGCACGTATTCGTGCAAATTATCGATGGAAAGAACGATTGCGGGAGCTGGGAAGTGAATCCTTACCTACCGTCGATGCAAAACGATTGCAAACATCGAATAGCACGTATTCGTGCAAATTATCGATGGAAAGAACGATTGCGGGAGCCGGGAAGTGAATCCTTACCTATCGTTGATGCAAAACGATTGGAAACATTGAACATCACGTATTCGTGCAAATTATCCATGGAAAGAACGATTGCGGGAGCCGGGAAGTGAATGCTTACCTAACGTTGATGCAAAACGATTGGAAACATCGAATGGCACGTATTCGTGCAAATTATCGATGGAAAGAACGATTGCGGGAGCTGGGAAGTGAATCCTTACCTACCGTCGATGCAAAACGATTGCAAACATCGAATAGCTCGTATTCGTGCAAATTATCGATGGAAAGAACGATTGCGGGAGCCGGGAAGTGAATCCTTACCTATCGTTGATGCAAAACGATTGGAAACATTGAACATCACGTATTCGTGCAAATTATCGATAGAAAGAACGATTGCGGGAGCTGGGAAGTGAATCCTTACCTACCGTCGATGCAAAACGATTGGAAACATCGAATAGCACGTATTCGTGCAAATTATCGATGGAAAGAACGATTGCGGGAGCTGGGATGTGAATCCTTACCTACCGTCGATGCAAAACGATTGGAAACATCGAATAGCACGTATTCGTGCAAATTATCGATGGAAAGAACGATTGCGGGAGCCGGGAAGTGAATGCTTACCTAACGTTTATGCAAAACGATTGGAAACATCGAACATAACGTATTCGTGCATATTATCGATAGAAAGAACGATTGCGGGAGCTGGGAAGTGAATCCTTACCTACCGTCGATGCAAAACGATTGGAAACATCGAATAGCACGTATTCGTGCAAATTATCGATGGAAAGAACGATTGCGGGAGCCGGGAAGTGAATCCTTACCTACCGTCGATGCAAAACGATTGGAAACATCGAACATCACGTATTCGTGCCAATTATCCAATCGTTTTGAATCGACGGTAGGTAAGGATTCACTTCCCGGCTCCCGCAATCGTTCTTTCCATCGATAATTTGCACGAATACGTGCTATTCGATGTTTCCAATCGTTTTGCATCGACGGTAGGTAAGGATTCACTTCCCACCTCCCGCAATCGTTCTTTCTATCGATAATTTGCACGAATACGTGATGTTCGATGTCTCCAATCGTTTTGCATCAACGGTAGGTAAGGATTCACTTCCCGGCTCCCGCAATCGTTCTTTCTATCGATAATTTGCACGAATACGTGCTATTCGATGTTTCCAATCGTTTTGCATCGACGGTAGGTAAGGATTCACTTCCCAGCTCCCGCAATCGTTCTTTCTATCGATAATTTGGAAAGAACGATTGCCGGAGCTGGGAAGTGAATGCTTACCGACCGTCGATGCAACACGATTGGAAACATCGAATAGCACGTATTCGTGCAAATTATCGATGGAAAGAACGATTGCGGGAGCCGGGAAATGAATCCTTACCTAACGTTGATGCAAAACGATTGGAAACATCGAACAACACGTATTCGTGCAAATTATCGATAGAAAGAACGATTGCGGGAGCTGGGAAGTGAATCCTTACCTACCGTCGATGCAAAACGATTGGAAACATCGAATAGCACGTATTCGTGCAAATTATCGATAGAAAGAACGATTGCGGGAGCTGGGAAGTGAATCCTTACCTACCGTCGATGCAAAACGATTGGAAACATCGAATGGCACGTATTCGTGCAAATTATCGATGGAAAGAACGATTGCGGGAGCTGGGAAGTGAATCCTTACCTACCGTCGATGCAAAACGATTGCAAACATCGAATAGCACGTATTCGTGCAAATTATCGATGGAAAGAACGATTGCGGGAGCCGGGAAGTGAATCCTTACCTATCGTTGATGCAAAACGATTGGAAACATTGAACATCACGTATTCGTGCAAATTATCCATGGAAAGAACGATTGCGGGAGCCGGGAAGTGAATGCTTACCTAACGTTGATGCAAAACGATTGGAAACATCGAATGGCACGTATTCGTGCAAATTATCGATGGAAAGAACGATTGCGGGAGCTGGGAAGTGAATCCTTACCTACCGTCGATGCAAAACGATTGCAAACATCGAATAGCTCGTATTCGTGCAAATTATCCATAGAAAGAACGATTGCGGGAGCTGGGAAGTGAATACTTACCTACCGTTGATGCAAAACGATTGGAAACATCGAATAGCACGTATTCGTGCAAATTATCCATAGAAAGAACGATTGCGGGAGCTGGGAAGTGAATACTTACCTAACGTTGATGCAGAACGATTGGAAACATCGAACACCACGTATTCGTGCAAATTATCGATGGAAAGAACGATTGCGGGAGCCGGGAAGTGAATCCTTACCTATCGTTGATGCAAAACGATTGGAAACATTGAACATCACGTATTCGTGCAAATTATCGATAGAAAGAACGATTGCGGGAGCTGGGAAGTGAATCCTTACCTACCGTCGATGCAAAACGATTGGAAACATCGAATAGCACGTATTCGTGCAAATTATCGATGGAAAGAACGATTGCGGGAGCTGGGATGTGAATCCTTACCTACCGTCGATGCAAAACGATTGGAAACATCGAATAGCACGTATTCGTGCAAATTATCGATGGAAAGAACGATTGCGGGAGCCGGGAAGTGAATGCTTACCTAACGTTTATGCAAAACGATTGGAAACATCGAACATAACGTATTCGTGCATATTATCGATAGAAAGAACGATTGCGGGAGCTGGGAAGTGAATCGTTACCTACCGTCGATGCAAAACGATTGGAAACATCGAATAGCACGTATTCGTGCAAATTATCGATGGAAAGAACGATTGCGCGAGCCGGGAAGTGAATCCTTACCTACCGTCGATGCAAAACGATTGGAAACATCGAACATCACGTATTCGTGCCAATTATCCAATCGTTTTGAATCGACGGTAGGTAAGGATTCACTTCCCGGCTCCCGCAATCGTTCTTTCCATCGATAATTTGCACGAATACGTGCTATTCGATGTTTCCAATCGTTTTGCATCGACGGTAGGTAAGGATTCACTTCCCACCTCCCGCAATCGTTCTTTCTATCGATAATTTGCACGAATACGTGATGTTCGATGTCTCCAATCGTTTTGCATCAACGGTAGGTAAGGATTCACTTCCCGGCTCCCGCAATCGTTCTTTCTATCGATAATTTGCACGAATACGTGCTATTCGATGTTTCCAATCGTTTTGCATCGACGGTAGGTAAGGATTCACTTCCCAGCTCCCGCAATCGTTCTTTCTATCGATAATTTGGAAAGAACGATTGCCGGAGCTGGGAAGTGAATGCTTACCGACCGTCGATGCAACACGATTGGAAACATCGAATAGCACGTATTCGTGCAAATTATCGATGGAAAGAACGATTGCGGGAGCCGGGAAATGAATCCTTACCTAACGTTGATGCAAAACGATTGGAAACATCGAACAACACGTATTCGTGCAAATTATCGATAGAAAGAACGATTGCGGGAGCTGGGAAGTGAATCCTTACCTACCGTCGATGCAAAACGATTGGAAACATCGAATAGCACGTATTCGTGCAAATTATCGATAGAAAGAACGATTGCGGGAGCTGGGAAGTGAATCCTTACCTACCGTCGATGCAAAACGATTGGAAACATCGAATGGCACGTATTCGTGCAAATTATCGATGGAAAGAACGATTGCGGGAGCTGGGAAGTGAATCCTTACCTACCGTCGATGCAAAACGATTGCAAACATCGAATAGCACGTATTCGTGCAAATTATCGATGGAAAGAACGATTGCGGGAGCCGGGAAGTGAATCCTTACCTATCGTTGATGCAAAACGATTGGAAACATTGAACATCACGTATTCGTGCAAATTATCCATGGAAAGAACGATTGCGGGAGCCGGGAAGTGAATGCTTACCTAACGTTGATGCAAAACGATTGGAAACATCGAATGGCACGTATTCGTGCAAATTATCGATGGAAAGAACGATTGCGGGAGCTGGGAAGTGAATCCTTACCTACCGTCGATGCAAAACGATTGCAAACATCGAATAGCACGTATTCGTGCAAATTATCCATAGAAAGAACGATTGCGGGAGCTGGGAAGTGAATACTTACCTACCGTTGATGCAAAACGATTGGAAACATCGAATAGCACGTATTCGTGCAAATTATCCATAGAAAGAACGATTGCGGGAGCTGGGAAGTGAATACTTACCTAACGTTGATGCAGAACGATTGGAAACATCGAACACCACGTATTCGTGCAAATTATCGTTGGAAAGAACGATTGCGGGAGCCGGGAAGTGAATCCTTACCTATCGTTGATGCAAAACGATTGGAAACATTGAACATCACGTATTCGTGCAAATTATCGATAGAAAGAACGATTGCGGGAGCTGGGAAGTGAATCCTTACCTACCGTCGATGCAAAACGATTGGAAACATCGAATAGCACGTATTCGTGCAAATTATCGATGGAAAGAACGATTGCGGGAGCTGGGATGTGAATCCTTACCTACCGTCGATGCAAAACGATTGGAAACATCGAATAGCACGTATTCGTGCAAATTATCGATGGAAAGAACGATTGCGGGAGCCGGGAAGTGAATGCTTACCTAACGTTTATGCAAAACGATTGGAAACATCGAACATAACGTATTCGTGCATATTATCGATAGAAAGAACGATTGCGGGAGCTGGGAAGTGAATCCTTACCTACCGTCGATGCAAAACGATTGGAAACATCGAATAGCACGTATTCGTGCAAATTATCGATGGAAAGAACGATTGCGGGAGCCGGGAAGTGAATCCTTACCTACCGTCGATGCAAAACGATTGGAAACATCGAACATCACGTATTCGTGCCAATTATCCAATCGTTTTGAATCGACGGTAGGTAAGGATTCACTTCCCGGCTCCCGCAATCGTTCTTTCCATCGATAATTTGCACGAATACGTGGTGTTCGATGTTTCCAATCGTTCTGCATCAACGTTAGGTAAGTATTCACTTCCCAGCTCCCGCAATCGTTCTTTCTACGGATAATTTGCACGAATACGTGCTATTCGATGTTTGCAATCGTTTTGCATCGACGGTAGGTACGGATTCACTTCCCAGCTCCCGCAATCGTTCTTTCCATCGATAATTTGCACGAATACGTGCCATTCGATGTTTCCAATCGTTTTGCATCAACGTTAGGTAAGCATTCACTTCCCGGCTCCCGCAATCGTTCTTTCCATGGATAATTTGCACGAATACGTGCTATTCGATGTTTCCAATCGTTTTGCATCAACGGTAGGTAAGTATTCACTTCCCAGCTCCCGCAATCGTTCTTTCTATGGATAATTTGCACGAATACGTGCTATTCGATGTTTGCAATCGTTTTGCATCGACGGTAGGTAAGGATTCACTTCCCAGCTCCCGCAATCGTTCTTTCCATCGATAATTTGCACGAATACGTGCCATTCGATGTTTCCAATCGTTTTGCATCGACGGTAGGTAAGGATTCACTTCCCAGCTTTCGCAATCGTTCTTTCTATCGATAATTTGCACGAATACGTGATGTTCAATGTTTCCAATCGTTTTGCATCAACGATAGGTAAGGATTCACTTCCCGGCTCCCGCAATCGTTCTTTCCATCGATAATATGCACGAATACGTGCTATTCGATGTTTGCAATCGTTTTGCATCGACGGTAGGTAAGGATTCACTTCCCAGCTCCCGCAATCGTTTTTTCCATCGATAATTTGCACGAATACGTGCCATTCGATGTTTCCAATCGTTTTGCATCGACGGTAGGTAAGGATTCACTTCCCAGCTCCCGCAATCGTTCTTTCTATCGATAATTTGCACGAATACGTGCTATTCGATGTTTCCAATCGTTTTGCATCGACGGTAGGTAAGGATTCACTTCCCAGCTCCCGCAATCGTTCTTTCCATCGATAATTTGCACGAATACGTGCCATTCGATGTTTGCAATCGTTTTGCATCGACGGTAGGTAAGGATTCACTTCCCAGCTCCCGCAATCGTTCTTTCTATCGATAATTTGCACGAATACGTGCTATTCGATGTTTCCAATCGTTTTGCATCGACGGTAGGTAAGGATTCACTTCCCAGCTCCCGCAATCGTTCTTTCCATCGATAATTTGCACAAATACGTGGTGTTCGATGTTTCCAATCGTTTTGCATCAACGTTAGGTAAGTATTCACTTCCCAGCTCCCGCAATCGTTCTTTCTATGGATAATTTGCACGAATACGTGCTATTCGATGTTTGCAATCGTTTTGCATCGACGGTAGGTAAAGGATTCACTTCCCAGCTCCCGCAATCGTTCTTTCTATCGATAATTTGGAAAGAACGATTGCCGGAGCTGGGAAGTGAATGCTTACCGACCGTCGATGCAACACGATTGGAAACATCGAATAGCACGTATTCATGCAAATTATCGATGGAAAGAACGATTGCGGGAGCCGGGAAGTGAATGCTTACCTAACGTTTATGCAAAACGATTGGAAACATCGAACATAACGTATTCGTGCAAATTATGGATAGAAAGAACGATTGCGGGAGCTGGGAAGTGAATCCTTACCTACCGTCGATGCAAAACGATTGCAAACATCGAATAGCACGTATTCGTGCAAATTATCCATAGAAAGAACGATTGCGGGAGCTGGGAAGTGAATACTTACCTACCGTTGATGCAAAACGATTGGAAACATCGAACATCACGTATTCGTGCAAATTATGGATAGAAAGAACGATTGCGGGAGCTGGGAAGTGAATCCTTACCTACCGTCGATGCAAAACGATTGCAAACATCGAATAGCACGTATTCGTGCAAATTATCCATAGAAAGAACGATTGCGGGAGCTGGGAAGTGAATACTTACCTACCGTTGATGCAAAACGATTGGAAACATCGAACATCACGTATTCGTGCAAATTATCGATGGAAAGAACGATTGCGGGAGCCGGGAAGTGAATGCTTACCTAACGTTGATGCAAAACGATTGGAAACATCGAACATAACGTATTCGTGCTAATTATCGATAGAAAGAACGATTGCGGGAGTTGGGAAGTGAATCCGTACCTACCGTCGATGCAAAACGATTGCAAACATCGAATAGCACGTATTCGTGCAAATTAACCATAGAAAGAACGATTGCGGGAGCTGGGAACTGAATACTTACCTAACGTTGATGCAAAACGATTGGAAACATCGAACACCACGTATTCGTGCAAATTATCGATGGAAAGAACGATTGCGGGAGCCGGGAAGTGAATCCTTACCTACCGTCGATGCAAAACGATTGGAAACATCGAATATCACGTATTCGTGCCAATTATCCAATCGTTTTGCATCGACGGTAGGTAAGGATTCACTTCCCGGCTCCCGCAATCGTTCTTTCCATCGATAATTTGCACGAATACGTGGTGTTCGATGTTTCCAATCGTTCTGCATCAACGTTAGGTAAGTATTCACTTCCCAGCTCCCGCAATCGTTCTTTCTATGGATAATTTGCACGAATACGTGCTATTCGATGTTTGCAATCGTTTTGCATCGACGGTAGGTACGGATTCACTTCCCAGCTCCCGCAATCGTTCTTTCCATCGATAATTTGCACGAATACGTGCCATTCGATGTTTCCAATCGTTTTGCATCAACGTTAGGTAAGCATTCACTTCCCGGCTCCCGCAATCGTTCTTTCCATGGATAATTTGCACGAATACGTGCTATTCGATGTTTCCAATCGTTTTGCATCAACGGTAGGTAAGTATTCACTTCCCAGCTCCCGCAATCGTTCTTTCTATGGATAATTTGCACGAATACGTGCTATTCGATGTTTGCAATCGTTTTGCATCGACGGTAGGTAAGGATTCACTTCCCAGCTCCCGCAATCGTTCTTTCCATCGATAATTTGCACGAATACGTGCCATTCGATGTTTCCAATCGTTTTGCATCAACGTTAGGTAAGCATTCACTTCCCGGCTCCCGCAATCGTTCTTTCCATGGATAATTTGCACGAATACGTGCTATTCGATGTTTCCAATCGTTTTGCATCAACGGTAGGTAAGTATTCACTTCCCAGCTCCCGCAATCATTCTTTCTATGGATAATTTGCACGAATACGTGCTATTCGATGTTTGCAATCGTTTTGCATCGACGGTAGGTAAGGATTCACTTCCCAGCTCCCGCAATCGTTCTTTCCATCGATAATTTGCACGAATACGTGCCATTCGATGTTTCCAATCGTTTTGCATCAACGTTAGGTAAGCATTCACTTCCCGGCTCCCGCAATCGTTCTTTCCATGGATAATTTGCACGAATACGTGCTATTCGATGTTTCCAATCGTTTTGCATCAACGGTAGGTAAGTATTCACTTCCCAGCTCCCGCAATCATTCTTTCTATGGATAATTTGCACGAATACGTGCTATTCGATGTCTGCAATCGTTTTGCATCGACGGTAGGTAAGCATTCACTTCCCGGCTCCCGCAATCGTTCTTTCCATGGATAATTTGCACGAATACGTGATGTTCAATGTTTCCAATCGTTTTGCATCAACGATAGGCAAGGATTCACTTCCCGGCTCCCGCAATCGTTCTTTCCATCGATAATTTGCACGAATACGTGCTATTCGATGTTTGCAATCGTTTTGCATCGACGGTAGGTAAGGATTCACTTCCCAGCTCCCGCAATCGTTCTTTCCATCGATAATTTGCACGAATACGTGCCATTCGATGTTTCCAATCGTTTTGCATCGACGGTAGGTAAGGATTCACTTCCCAGCTCCCGCAATCGTTCTTTCTATCGATAATTTGCACGAATACGTGCTATACGATGTTTCCAATCGTTTTGCATCGACGGTAGGTAAGCATTCACTTCCCAGCTCCCGCAATCGTTCTTTCTATGGATAATTTGCACGAATACGTGCTATTCGATGTTTGCAATCGTTTGGCATCGACGGTAGGTAAGGATTCACTTCCCAGCTCCCGCAATCGTTCTTTCTATCGATAATTTGGAAAGAACGATTGCCGGAGCTGGGAAGTGAATGCTTACCGACCGTCGATGCAACACGATTGGAAACATCGAATAGCACGTATTCGTGCAAATTATCGATGGAAAGAACGATTGCGGGAGCCGGGAAATGAATCCTTACCTAACGTTGATGCAAAACGATTGGAAACATCGAACAACACGTATTCGTGCAAATTATCGATAGAAAGAACGATTGCGGGAGCTGGGAAGTGAATCCTTACCTACCGTCGATGCAAAACGATTGGAAACATCGAATAGCACGTATTCGTGCAAATTATCCATAGAAAGAACGATTGCGGGAGCTGGGAAGTGAATACTTACCTACCGTCGATGCAAAACGATTGGAAACATCGAATAGCACGTATTCGTGCAAATTATCGATGGAAAGAACGATTGCGGGAGCTGGGATGTGAATCCTTACCTACCGTCGATGCAAAACGATTGGAAACATCGAATAGCACGTATTCGTGCAAATTATCCATAGAAAGAACGATTGCGGGAGCTGGGAAGTGAATACTTACCTACCGTTGATGCAAAACGATTGGAAACATCGAACATCACGTATTCGTGCAAATTATGGATAGAAAGAACGATTGCGGGAGCTGGGAAGTGAATCCTTACCTACCGTCGATGCAAAACGATTGCAAACATCGAATAGCACGTATTCGTGCAAATTATCCATAGAAAGAACGATTGCGGGAGCTGGGAAGTGAATACTTACCTACCGTTGATGCAAAACGATTGGAAACATCGAACATCACGTATTCGTGCAAATTATCGATGGAAAGAACGATTGCGGGAGCCGGGAAGTGAATGCTTACCTAACGTTGATGCAAAACGATTGGAAACATCGAACATAACGTATTCGTGCAAATTATCGATAGAAAGAACGATTGCGGGAGTTGGGAAGTGAATCCGTACCTACCGTCGATGCAAAACGATTGCAAACATCGAATAGCACGTATTCGTGCAAATTATCCATAGAAAGAACGATTGCGGGAGCTGGGAACTGAATACTTACCTAACGTTGATGCAAAACGATTGGAAACATCGAACACCACGTATTCGTGCAAATTATCGATGGAAAGAACGATTGCGGGAGCCGGGAAGTGAATCCTTACCTACCGTTGATGCAAAACGATTGGAAACATCGAACATCACGTAGTCGTGAAAATTATCGATAGAAAGAACGATTGCGGGAGCTGGGAAGTGAATCCTTACCTACCGTCGATGCAAAACGATTGGAAACATCGAATAGCACGTATTCGTGCAAATTATCAATGGAAAGAACGATTGCGGGAGCCGGGGAGTGAATCCTTACCTACCGTTGATGCAAAACGATTGGAAACATCGAACATCACGTATTCGTGCAAATTATCGATAGAAAGAACGATTGCGGGAGTTGGGAAGTGAATCCGTACCTACCGTCGATGCAAAACGATTGCAAACATCGAATAGCACGTATTCGTGCAAATTATCCATAGAAAGAACGATTGCGGGAGCTGGGAACTGAATACTTACCTAACGTTGATGCAAAACGATTGGAAACATCGAACACCACGTATTCGTGCAAATTATCGATGGAAAGAACGATTGCGGGAGCCGGGAAGTGAATCCTTACCTACCGTTGATGCAAAACGATTGGAAACATCGAACATCACGTAGTCGTGAAAATTATCGATAGAAAGAACGATTGCGGGAGCTGGGAAGTGAATCCTTACCTACCGTCGATGCAAAACGATTGGAAACATCGAATAGCACGTATTCGTGCAAATTATCAATGGAAAGAACGATTGCGGGAGCCGGGGAGTGAATCCTTACCTACCGTTGATGCAAAACGATTGGAAACATCGAACATCACGTATTCGTGCAAATTATCGATAGAAAAAACGATTGCGGGAGCTGGGAAGTGAATCCTTACCTACCGTCGATGCAAAACGATTGGAAACATCGAATATCACGTATTCGTGCCAATTATCCAATCGTTTTGCATCGACGGTAGGTAAGGATTCACTTCCCAGCTCCCGCAATCGTTCTTTCCATCGATAATTTGCACGAATACGTGCCATTCGATGTTTCCAATCGTTTTGCATCGACGGTAGGTAAGGATTCACTTCCCAGCTCCCGCAATCGTTCTTTCTATCGATAATTTGCACGAATACGTGATGTTCGATGTTTTCAATCGTTTTGCATCAACGGTAGGTAAGGAATCACTTCCCGGCTCCCGCAATCGTTCTTTCCATCGATAATTTGCACGAATACGTGGTGTTCGAGGTTTCCAATCGTTCTGCATCAACGTTAGGTAAGTATTCACTTCCCAGCTCCCGCAATCGTTCTTTCTATGGATAATTAGCACGAATACGTGCTATTCGATATTTGCAATCGTTTTGCATCGACGGTAGGTACGGATTCACTTCCCAGCTCCCGCAATCGTTCTTTCCATCGATAATTTGCACGAATACGTGCCATTCGATGTTTCCAATCGTTTTGCATCAACGTTAGGTAAGCATGCACTTCCCGGCTCCCGCAATCGTTCTTTCCATGGATAATTTGCACGAATACGTGCTATTCGATGTTTCCAATCGTTTTGCATCAACGGTAGGTAAGTATTCACTTCCCAGCTCCCGCAATCGTTCTTTCTATCGATAATTTGCACGAATACGTGATGTTCAATGTTTCCAATCGTTTTGCATCAACGATAGGTAAGGATTCACTTCCCAGCTCCCGCAATCGTTCTTTCCATCGATAATTTGCACGAATACGTGCCATTCGATGTTTGCAATCGTTTTGCATCGACGGTAGGTAAGGATTCACTTCCCAGCTCCCGCAATCGTTCTTTCTATCGATAATTTGCACGAATACGTGTTGTTCGATGTTTCCAATCGTTTTGCATCAACGTTAGGTAAGGATTCATTTCCCGGCTCCCGCAATCGTTCTTTCCATCGATAATTTGCACGAATACGTGCTATTCGATGTTTCCAATCGTGTTGCATCGACGGTCGGTAAGCATTCACTTCCCAGCTCCGGCAATCGTTCTTTCCAAATTATCGATAAAAAGAACGATTGCGGGAGCTGGGAAGTGAATCCTTACCTACCGTCGATGCAAAACGATTGCAAACATCGAATAGCACGTATTCGTGCAAATTATCGATGGAAAGAACGATTGCGGGAGCCGGGAAGTGAATCCTTACCTATCGTTGATGCAAAACGATTGGAAACATTGAACATCACGTTCTTTCTATCGATAATTTGCACGAATACGTGATGTTCGATGTTTTCAATCGTTTTGCATCAACGGTAGGTAAGGAATCACTTCCCGGCTCCCGCAATCGTTCTTTCCATCGATAATTTGCACGAATACGTGCTATTCGATGTTTCCAATCGTTTTGCATCAACGTTAGGTAAGGATTCACTTCCCGGCGCCCGCAATCGTTCTTTCCATCGATCATTTGCACGAATACGTGGTGTTCGATGTTTCCAATCGTTCTGCATCAACGTTAGGTAAGTATTCACTTCCCAGCTCCCGCAATCGTTCTTTCTATGGATAATTTGCACGAATACGTGCTATTCGATATTTGCAATCGTTTTGCATCGACGGTAGGACGGATTCACTTCCCGGCTCCCGCAATCGTTCTTTCGATCGATAATTTGCACGAATACGTGCTATTCGATGTTTGCAATCGTTTTGCATCGACGGTAGGTAAGGATTCACTTCCCAGCTCCCGCAATCGTTCTTTCCATCGATAATTTGCACGAATACGTGCCATTCGATGTTTGCAATCGTTTTGCATCGACGGTAGGTAAGGATTCACTTCCCAGCTCCCGCAATCGTTCTTTCTATCGATAATTTGCACGAATACGTGTTGTTCGATGTTTCCAATCGTTTTGCATCAACGTTAGGTAAGGATTCATTTCCCGGCTCCCGCAATCGTTCTTTCCATCGATAATTTGCACGAATACGTGCTATTCGATGTTTCCAATCGTGTTGCATCGACAGTCGGTAAGCATTCACTTCCCAGCTCCGGCAATCGTTCTTTCCAAATTATCGATAAAAAGAACGATTGCGGGAGCTGGGAAGTGAATCCTTACCTACCGTCGATGCAAAACGATTGCAAACATCGAATAGCACGTATTCGTGCAAATTATCGATGGAAAGAACGATTGCGGGAGCCGGGAAGTGAATCCTTACCTAACGTTGATTCAAAACGATTGGAAACATCGAATGGCACGTATTCGTGCAAATTATCGATGGAAAGAACGATTGCGGGAGCTGGGAAGTGAATCCTTACCTACCGTCGATGCAAAACGATTGGAAACATCGAATAGCACGTATTCGTGCAAATTATCGATGGAAAGGACGATTGCGGGAGCTGGGATGTGAATCCTTACCTACCGTCGATGCAAAACGATTGGAAACATCGAATAGCACGTATTCGTGCAAATTATCGATGGAAAGAATGATTGCGGGAGCCGGGAAGTGAATGCTTACCTAACGTTTATGCAAAACGATTGGAAACATCGAACATAACGTATTCGTGCAAATTATCGATAGAAAGAACGATTGCGGGAGCTGGGAAGTGAATCCTTACCTACCGTCGATGCAAAACGATTGCGTACATCGAATAGCACGTATTCGTGCAAATTATCCATAGAAAGAACGATTGCGGGAGCTGGGAAGTGAATACTTACCTACCGTTGATGCAAAACGATTGGAAACATCGAGTAGCACGGTATTCGTGCAAATTATCGATGGAAAGAACGATTGCGGGAGCCGGGAAATGAATCCTTACCTAACGTTGATGCAAAACGAATGGAAACATCGAACAACACGTATTCGTGCAAATTATCGATAGAAAGAACGATTGCGGGAGCTGGGAAGTGAATCCTTACCTACCGTCGATGCAAAACGATTGGAAACATCGAATAGCACGTATTCGTGCAAATTATCGATGGAAAGAACGATTGCGGGAGCTGGGATGTGAATCCTTACCTACCGTCGATGCAAAACGATTGGAAACATCGAATAGCACGTATTCGTGCAAATTATCGATGGAAAGAACGATTGCGGGAGCCGGGAAGTGAATGCTTACCTAACGTTTATGCAAAACGATTGGAAACATCGAACATAACGTATTCGTGCATATTATCGATAGAAAGAACGATTGCGGGAGCTGGGAAGTGAATCCTTACCTACCGTCGATGCAAAACGATTGGAAACATCGAATAGCACGTATTCGTGCAAATTATCGATAGAAAGAACGATTGCGGGAGCTGGGAAGTGAATCCTTACCTACCGTCGATGCAAAACGATTGGAAACATCGAATGGCACGTATTCGTGCAAATTATCGATGGAAAGAACGATTGCGGGAGCTGGGAAGTGAATCCTTACCTACCGTCGATGCAAAACGATTGCAAACATCGAATAGCACGTATTCGTGCAAATTATCGATGGAAAGAACGATTGCGGGAGCCGGGAAGTGAATCCTTACCTATCGTTGATGCAAAACGATTGGAAACATTGAACATCACGTATTCGTGCAAATTATCCATGGAAAGAACGATTGCGGGAGCCGGGAAGTGAATGCTTACCTAACGTTGATGCAAAACGATTGGAAACATCGAATGGCACGTATTCGTGCAAATTATCGATGGAAAGAACGATTGCGGGAGCTGGGAAGTGAATCCTTACCTACCGTCGATGCAAAACGATTGCAAACATCGAATAGCTCGTATTCGTGCAAATTATCCATAGAAAGAACGATTGCGGGAGCTGGGAAGTGAATACTTACCTACCGTTGATGCAAAACGATTGGAAACATCGAATAGCACGTATTCGTGCAAATTATCCATAGAAAGAACGATTGCGGGAGCTGGGAAGTGAATACTTACCTAACGTTGATGCAGAACGATTGGAAACATCGAACACCACGTATTCGTGCAAATTATCGATGGAAAGAACGATTGCGGGAGCCGGGAAGTGAATCCTTACCTATCGTTGATGCAAAACGATTGGAAACATTGAACATCACGTATTCGTGCAAATTATCGATAGAAAGAACGATTGCGGGAGCTGGGAAGTGAATCCTTACCTACCGTCGATGCAAAACGATTGGAAACATCGAATAGCACGTATTCGTGCAAATTATCGATGGAAAGAACGATTGCGGGAGCTGGGATGTGAATCCTTACCTACCGTCGATGCAAAACGATTGGAAACATCGAATAGCACGTATTCGTGCAAATTATCGATGGAAAGAACGATTGCGGGAGCCGGGAAGTGAATGCTTACCTAACGTTTATGCAAAACGATTGGAAACATCGAACATAACGTATTCGTGCATATTATCGATAGAAAGAACGATTGCGGGAGCTGGGAAGTGAATCGTTACCTACCGTCGATGCAAAACGATTGGAAACATCGAATAGCACGTATTCGTGCAAATTATCGATGGAAAGAACGATTGCGCGAGCCGGGAAGTGAATCCTTACCTACCGTCGATGCAAAACGATTGGAAACATCGAACATCACGTATTCGTGCCAATTATCCAATCGTTTTGAATCGACGGTAGGTAAGGATTCACTTCCCGGCTCCCGCAATCGTTCTTTCCATCGATAATTTGCACGAATACGTGCTATTCGATGTTTCCAATCGTTTTGCATCGACGGTAGGTAAGGATTCACTTCCCACCTCCCGCAATCGTTCTTTCTATCGATAATTTGCACGAATACGTGATGTTCGATGTCTCCAATCGTTTTGCATCAACGGTAGGTAAGGATTCACTTCCCGGCTCCCGCAATCGTTCTTTCTATCGATAATTTGCACGAATACGTGCTATTCGATGTTTCCAATCGTTTTGCATCGACGGTAGGTAAGGATTCACTTCCCAGCTCCCGCAATCGTTCTTTCTATCGATAATTTGGAAAGAACGATTGCCGGAGCTGGGAAGTGAATGCTTACCGACCGTCGATGCAACACGATTGGAAACATCGAATAGCACGTATTCGTGCAAATTATCGATGGAAAGAACGATTGCGGGAGCCGGGAAATGAATCCTTACCTAACGTTGATGCAAAACGATTGGAAACATCGAACAACACGTATTCGTGCAAATTATCGATAGAAAGAACGATTGCGGGAGCTGGGAAGTGAATCCTTACCTACCGTCGATGCAAAACGATTGGAAACATCGAATAGCACGTATTCGTGCAAATTATCGATAGAAAGAACGATTGCGGGAGCTGGGAAGTGAATCCTTACCTACCGTCGATGCAAAACGATTGGAAACATCGAATGGCACGTATTCGTGCAAATTATCGATGGAAAGAACGATTGCGGGAGCTGGGAAGTGAATCCTTACCTACCGTCGATGCAAAACGATTGCAAACATCGAATAGCACGTATTCGTGCAAATTATCGATGGAAAGAACGATTGCGGGAGCCGGGAAGTGAATCCTTACCTATCGTTGATGCAAAACGATTGGAAACATTGAACATCACGTATTCGTGCAAATTATCCATGGAAAGAACGATTGCGGGAGCCGGGAAGTGAATGCTTACCTAACGTTGATGCAAAACGATTGGAAACATCGAATGGCACGTATTCGTGCAAATTATCGATGGAAAGAACGATTGCGGGAGCTGGGAAGTGAATCCTTACCTACCGTCGATGCAAAACGATTGCAAACATCGAATAGCACGTATTCGTGCAAATTATCCATAGAAAGAACGATTGCGGGAGCTGGGAAGTGAATACTTACCTACCGTTGATGCAAAACGATTGGAAACATCGAATAGCACGTATTCGTGCAAATTATCCATAGAAAGAACGATTGCGGGAGCTGGGAAGTGAATACTTACCTAACGTTGATGCAGAACGATTGGAAACATCGAACACCACGTATTCGTGCAAATTATCGTTGGAAAGAACGATTGCGGGAGCCGGGAAGTGAATCCTTACCTATCGTTGATGCAAAACGATTGGAAACATTGAACATCACGTATTCGTGCAAATTATCGATAGAAAGAACGATTGCGGGAGCTGGGAAGTGAATCCTTACCTACCGTCGATGCAAAACGATTGGAAACATCGAATAGCACGTATTCGTGCAAATTATCGATGGAAAGAACGATTGCGGGAGCTGGGATGTGAATCCTTACCTACCGTCGATGCAAAACGATTGGAAACATCGAATAGCACGTATTCGTGCAAATTATCGATGGAAAGAACGATTGCGGGAGCCGGGAAGTGAATGCTTACCTAACGTTTATGCAAAACGATTGGAAACATCGAACATAACGTATTCGTGCATATTATCGATAGAAAGAACGATTGCGGGAGCTGGGAAGTGAATCCTTACCTACCGTCGATGCAAAACGATTGGAAACATCGAATAGCACGTATTCGTGCAAATTATCGATGGAAAGAACGATTGCGGGAGCCGGGAAGTGAATCCTTACCTACCGTCGATGCAAAACGATTGGAAACATCGAACATCACGTATTCGTGCCAATTATCCAATCGTTTTGAATCGACGGTAGGTAAGGATTCACTTCCCGGCTCCCGCAATCGTTCTTTCCATCGATAATTTGCACGAATACGTGGTGTTCGATGTTTCCAATCGTTCTGCATCAACGTTAGGTAAGTATTCACTTCCCAGCTCCCGCAATCGTTCTTTCTATGGATAATTTGCACGAATACGTGCTATTCGATGTTTGCAATCGTTTTGCATCGACGGTAGGTACGGATTCACTTCCCAGCTCCCGCAATCGTTCTTTCCATCGATAATTTGCACGAATACGTGCCATTCGATGTTTCCAATCGTTTTGCATCAACGTTAGGTAAGCATTCACTTCCCGGCTCCCGCAATCGTTCTTTCCATGGATAATTTGCACGAATACGTGCTATTCGATGTTTCCAATCGTTTTGCATCAACGGTAGGTAAGTATTCACTTCCCAGCTCCCGCAATCGTTCTTTCTATGGATAATTTGCACGAATACGTGCTATTCGATGTTTGCAATCGTTTTGCATCGACGGTAGGTAAGGATTCACTTCCCAGCTCCCGCAATCGTTCTTTCCATCGATAATTTGCACGAATACGTGCCATTCGATGTTTCCAATCGTTTTGCATCGACGGTAGGTAAGGATTCACTTCCCAGCTTTCGCAATCGTTCTTTCTATCGATAATTTGCACGAATACGTGATGTTCAATGTTTCCAATCGTTTTGCATCAACGATAGGTAAGGATTCACTTCCCGGCTCCCGCAATCGTTCTTTCCATCGATAATATGCACGAATACGTGCTATTCGATGTTTGCAATCGTTTTGCATCGACGGTAGGTAAGGATTCACTTCCCAGCTCCCGCAATCGTTTTTTCCATCGATAATTTGCACGAATACGTGCCATTCGATGTTTCCAATCGTTTTGCATCGACGGTAGGTAAGGATTCACTTCCCAGCTCCCGCAATCGTTCTTTCTATCGATAATTTGCACGAATACGTGCTATTCGATGTTTCCAATCGTTTTGCATCGACGGTAGGTAAGGATTCACTTCCCAGCTCCCGCAATCGTTCTTTCCATCGATAATTTGCACGAATACGTGCCATTCGATGTTTGCAATCGTTTTGCATCGACGGTAGGTAAGGATTCACTTCCCAGCTCCCGCAATCGTTCTTTCTATCGATAATTTGCACGAATACGTGCTATTCGATGTTTCCAATCGTTTTGCATCGACGGTAGGTAAGGATTCACTTCCCAGCTCCCGCAATCGTTCTTTCCATCGATAATTTGCACAAATACGTGGTGTTCGATGTTTCCAATCGTTTTGCATCAACGTTAGGTAAGTATTCACTTCCCAGCTCCCGCAATCGTTCTTTCTATGGATAATTTGCACGAATACGTGCTATTCGATGTTTGCAATCGTTTTGCATCGACGGTAGGTAAAGGATTCACTTCCCAGCTCCCGCAATCGTTCTTTCTATCGATAATTTGGAAAGAACGATTGCCGGAGCTGGGAAGTGAATGCTTACCGACCGTCGATGCAACACGATTGGAAACATCGAATAGCACGTATTCATGCAAATTATCGATGGAAAGAACGATTGCGGGAGCCGGGAAGTGAATGCTTACCTAACGTTTATGCAAAACGATTGGAAACATCGAACATAACGTATTCGTGCAAATTATGGATAGAAAGAACGATTGCGGGAGCTGGGAAGTGAATCCTTACCTACCGTCGATGCAAAACGATTGCAAACATCGAATAGCACGTATTCGTGCAAATTATCCATAGAAAGAACGATTGCGGGAGCTGGGAAGTGAATACTTACCTACCGTTGATGCAAAACGATTGGAAACATCGAACATCACGTATTCGTGCAAATTATGGATAGAAAGAACGATTGCGGGAGCTGGGAAGTGAATCCTTACCTACCGTCGATGCAAAACGATTGCAAACATCGAATAGCACGTATTCGTGCAAATTATCCATAGAAAGAACGATTGCGGGAGCTGGGAAGTGAATACTTACCTACCGTTGATGCAAAACGATTGGAAACATCGAACATCACGTATTCGTGCAAATTATCGATGGAAAGAACGATTGCGGGAGCCGGGAAGTGAATGCTTACCTAACGTTGATGCAAAACGATTGGAAACATCGAACATAACGTATTCGTGCTAATTATCGATAGAAAGAACGATTGCGGGAGTTGGGAAGTGAATCCGTACCTACCGTCGATGCAAAACGATTGCAAACATCGAATAGCACGTATTCGTGCAAATTAACCATAGAAAGAACGATTGCGGGAGCTGGGAACTGAATACTTACCTAACGTTGATGCAAAACGATTGGAAACATCGAACACCACGTATTCGTGCAAATTATCGATGGAAAGAACGATTGCGGGAGCCGGGAAGTGAATCCTTACCTACCGTCGATGCAAAACGATTGGAAACATCGAATATCACGTATTCGTGCCAATTATCCAATCGTTTTGCATCGACGGTAGGTAAGGATTCACTTCCCGGCTCCCGCAATCGTTCTTTCCATCGATAATTTGCACGAATACGTGGTGTTCGATGTTTCCAATCGTTCTGCATCAACGTTAGGTAAGTATTCACTTCCCAGCTCCCGCAATCGTTCTTTCTATGGATAATTTGCACGAATACGTGCTATTCGATGTTTGCAATCGTTTTGCATCGACGGTAGGTACGGATTCACTTCCCAGCTCCCGCAATCGTTCTTTCCATCGATAATTTGCACGAATACGTGCCATTCGATGTTTCCAATCGTTTTGCATCAACGTTAGGTAAGCATTCACTTCCCGGCTCCCGCAATCGTTCTTTCCATGGATAATTTGCACGAATACGTGCTATTCGATGTTTCCAATCGTTTTGCATCAACGGTAGGTAAGTATTCACTTCCCAGCTCCCGCAATCGTTCTTTCTATGGATAATTTGCACGAATACGTGCTATTCGATGTTTGCAATCGTTTTGCATCGACGGTAGGTAAGGATTCACTTCCCAGCTCCCGCAATCGTTCTTTCCATCGATAATTTGCACGAATACGTGCCATTCGATGTTTCCAATCGTTTTGCATCAACGTTAGGTAAGCATTCACTTCCCGGCTCCCGCAATCGTTCTTTCCATGGATAATTTGCACGAATACGTGCTATTCGATGTTTCCAATCGTTTTGCATCAACGGTAGGTAAGTATTCACTTCCCAGCTCCCGCAATCATTCTTTCTATGGATAATTTGCACGAATACGTGCTATTCGATGTTTGCAATCGTTTTGCATCGACGGTAGGTAAGGATTCACTTCCCAGCTCCCGCAATCGTTCTTTCCATCGATAATTTGCACGAATACGTGCCATTCGATGTTTCCAATCGTTTTGCATCAACGTTAGGTAAGCATTCACTTCCCGGCTCCCGCAATCGTTCTTTCCATGGATAATTTGCACGAATACGTGCTATTCGATGTTTCCAATCGTTTTGCATCAACGGTAGGTAAGTATTCACTTCCCAGCTCCCGCAATCATTCTTTCTATGGATAATTTGCACGAATACGTGCTATTCGATGTCTGCAATCGTTTTGCATCGACGGTAGGTAAGCATTCACTTCCCGGCTCCCGCAATCGTTCTTTCCATGGATAATTTGCACGAATACGTGATGTTCAATGTTTCCAATCGTTTTGCATCAACGATAGGCAAGGATTCACTTCCCGGCTCCCGCAATCGTTCTTTCCATCGATAATTTGCACGAATACGTGCTATTCGATGTTTGCAATCGTTTTGCATCGACGGTAGGTAAGGATTCACTTCCCAGCTCCCGCAATCGTTCTTTCCATCGATAATTTGCACGAATACGTGCCATTCGATGTTTCCAATCGTTTTGCATCGACGGTAGGTAAGGATTCACTTCCCAGCTCCCGCAATCGTTCTTTCTATCGATAATTTGCACGAATACGTGCTATACGATGTTTCCAATCGTTTTGCATCGACGGTAGGTAAGCATTCACTTCCCAGCTCCCGCAATCGTTCTTTCTATGGATAATTTGCACGAATACGTGCTATTCGATGTTTGCAATCGTTTGGCATCGACGGTAGGTAAGGATTCACTTCCCAGCTCCCGCAATCGTTCTTTCTATCGATAATTTGGAAAGAACGATTGCCGGAGCTGGGAAGTGAATGCTTACCGACCGTCGATGCAACACGATTGGAAACATCGAATAGCACGTATTCGTGCAAATTATCGATGGAAAGAACGATTGCGGGAGCCGGGAAATGAATCCTTACCTAACGTTGATGCAAAACGATTGGAAACATCGAACAACACGTATTCGTGCAAATTATCGATAGAAAGAACGATTGCGGGAGCTGGGAAGTGAATCCTTACCTACCGTCGATGCAAAACGATTGGAAACATCGAATAGCACGTATTCGTGCAAATTATCCATAGAAAGAACGATTGCGGGAGCTGGGAAGTGAATACTTACCTACCGTCGATGCAAAACGATTGGAAACATCGAATAGCACGTATTCGTGCAAATTATCGATGGAAAGAACGATTGCGGGAGCTGGGATGTGAATCCTTACCTACCGTCGATGCAAAACGATTGGAAACATCGAATAGCACGTATTCGTGCAAATTATCCATAGAAAGAACGATTGCGGGAGCTGGGAAGTGAATACTTACCTACCGTTGATGCAAAACGATTGGAAACATCGAACATCACGTATTCGTGCAAATTATGGATAGAAAGAACGATTGCGGGAGCTGGGAAGTGAATCCTTACCTACCGTCGATGCAAAACGATTGCAAACATCGAATAGCACGTATTCGTGCAAATTATCCATAGAAAGAACGATTGCGGGAGCTGGGAAGTGAATACTTACCTACCGTTGATGCAAAACGATTGGAAACATCGAACATCACGTATTCGTGCAAATTATCGATGGAAAGAACGATTGCGGGAGCCGGGAAGTGAATGCTTACCTAACGTTGATGCAAAACGATTGGAAACATCGAACATAACGTATTCGTGCAAATTATCGATAGAAAGAACGATTGCGGGAGTTGGGAAGTGAATCCGTACCTACCGTCGATGCAAAACGATTGCAAACATCGAATAGCACGTATTCGTGCAAATTATCCATAGAAAGAACGATTGCGGGAGCTGGGAACTGAATACTTACCTAACGTTGATGCAAAACGATTGGAAACATCGAACACCACGTATTCGTGCAAATTATCGATGGAAAGAACGATTGCGGGAGCCGGGAAGTGAATCCTTACCTACCGTTGATGCAAAACGATTGGAAACATCGAACATCACGTAGTCGTGAAAATTATCGATAGAAAGAACGATTGCGGGAGCTGGGAAGTGAATCCTTACCTACCGTCGATGCAAAACGATTGGAAACATCGAATAGCACGTATTCGTGCAAATTATCAATGGAAAGAACGATTGCGGGAGCCGGGGAGTGAATCCTTACCTACCGTTGATGCAAAACGATTGGAAACATCGAACATCACGTATTCGTGCAAATTATCGATAGAAAGAACGATTGCGGGAGTTGGGAAGTGAATCCGTACCTACCGTCGATGCAAAACGATTGCAAACATCGAATAGCACGTATTCGTGCAAATTATCCATAGAAAGAACGATTGCGGGAGCTGGGAACTGAATACTTACCTAACGTTGATGCAAAACGATTGGAAACATCGAACACCACGTATTCGTGCAAATTATCGATGGAAAGAACGATTGCGGGAGCCGGGAAGTGAATCCTTACCTACCGTTGATGCAAAACGATTGGAAACATCGAACATCACGTAGTCGTGAAAATTATCGATAGAAAGAACGATTGCGGGAGCTGGGAAGTGAATCCTTACCTACCGTCGATGCAAAACGATTGGAAACATCGAATAGCACGTATTCGTGCAAATTATCAATGGAAAGAACGATTGCGGGAGCCGGGGAGTGAATCCTTACCTACCGTTGATGCAAAACGATTGGAAACATCGAACATCACGTATTCGTGCAAATTATCGATAGAAAAAACGATTGCGGGAGCTGGGAAGTGAATCCTTACCTACCGTCGATGCAAAACGATTGGAAACATCGAATATCACGTATTCGTGCCAATTATCCAATCGTTTTGCATCGACGGTAGGTAAGGATTCACTTCCCAGCTCCCGCAATCGTTCTTTCCATCGATAATTTGCACGAATACGTGCCATTCGATGTTTCCAATCGTTTTGCATCGACGGTAGGTAAGGATTCACTTCCCAGCTCCCGCAATCGTTCTTTCTATCGATAATTTGCACGAATACGTGATGTTCGATGTTTTCAATCGTTTTGCATCAACGGTAGGTAAGGAATCACTTCCCGGCTCCCGCAATCGTTCTTTCCATCGATAATTTGCACGAATACGTGGTGTTCGAGGTTTCCAATCGTTCTGCATCAACGTTAGGTAAGTATTCACTTCCCAGCTCCCGCAATCGTTCTTTCTATGGATAATTAGCACGAATACGTGCTATTCGATATTTGCAATCGTTTTGCATCGACGGTAGGTACGGATTCACTTCCCAGCTCCCGCAATCGTTCTTTCCATCGATAATTTGCACGAATACGTGCCATTCGATGTTTCCAATCGTTTTGCATCAACGTTAGGTAAGCATGCACTTCCCGGCTCCCGCAATCGTTCTTTCCATGGATAATTTGCACGAATACGTGCTATTCGATGTTTCCAATCGTTTTGCATCAACGGTAGGTAAGTATTCACTTCCCAGCTCCCGCAATCGTTCTTTCTATCGATAATTTGCACGAATACGTGATGTTCAATGTTTCCAATCGTTTTGCATCAACGATAGGTAAGGATTCACTTCCCAGCTCCCGCAATCGTTCTTTCCATCGATAATTTGCACGAATACGTGCCATTCGATGTTTGCAATCGTTTTGCATCGACGGTAGGTAAGGATTCACTTCCCAGCTCCCGCAATCGTTCTTTCTATCGATAATTTGCACGAATACGTGTTGTTCGATGTTTCCAATCGTTTTGCATCAACGTTAGGTAAGGATTCATTTCCCGGCTCCCGCAATCGTTCTTTCCATCGATAATTTGCACGAATACGTGCTATTCGATGTTTCCAATCGTGTTGCATCGACGGTCGGTAAGCATTCACTTCCCAGCTCCGGCAATCGTTCTTTCCAAATTATCGATAAAAAGAACGATTGCGGGAGCTGGGAAGTGAATCCTTACCTACCGTCGATGCAAAACGATTGCAAACATCGAATAGCACGTATTCGTGCAAATTATCGATGGAAAGAACGATTGCGGGAGCCGGGAAGTGAATCCTTACCTATCGTTGATGCAAAACGATTGGAAACATTGAACATCACGTTCTTTCTATCGATAATTTGCACGAATACGTGATGTTCGATGTTTTCAATCGTTTTGCATCAACGGTAGGTAAGGAATCACTTCCCGGCTCCCGCAATCGTTCTTTCCATCGATAATTTGCACGAATACGTGCTATTCGATGTTTCCAATCGTTTTGCATCAACGTTAGGTAAGGATTCACTTCCCGGCGCCCGCAATCGTTCTTTCCATCGATCATTTGCACGAATACGTGGTGTTCGATGTTTCCAATCGTTCTGCATCAACGTTAGGTAAGTATTCACTTCCCAGCTCCCGCAATCGTTCTTTCTATGGATAATTTGCACGAATACGTGCTATTCGATATTTGCAATCGTTTTGCATCGACGGTAGGACGGATTCACTTCCCGGCTCCCGCAATCGTTCTTTCGATCGATAATTTGCACGAATACGTGCTATTCGATGTTTGCAATCGTTTTGCATCGACGGTAGGTAAGGATTCACTTCCCAGCTCCCGCAATCGTTCTTTCCATCGATAATTTGCACGAATACGTGCCATTCGATGTTTGCAATCGTTTTGCATCGACGGTAGGTAAGGATTCACTTCCCAGCTCCCGCAATCGTTCTTTCTATCGATAATTTGCACGAATACGTGTTGTTCGATGTTTCCAATCGTTTTGCATCAACGTTAGGTAAGGATTCATTTCCCGGCTCCCGCAATCGTTCTTTCCATCGATAATTTGCACGAATACGTGCTATTCGATGTTTCCAATCGTGTTGCATCGACAGTCGGTAAGCATTCACTTCCCAGCTCCGGCAATCGTTCTTTCCAAATTATCGATAAAAAGAACGATTGCGGGAGCTGGGAAGTGAATCCTTACCTACCGTCGATGCAAAACGATTGCAAACATCGAATAGCACGTATTCGTGCAAATTATCGATGGAAAGAACGATTGCGGGAGCCGGGAAGTGAATCCTTACCTAACGTTGATTCAAAACGATTGGAAACATCGAATGGCACGTATTCGTGCAAATTATCGATGGAAAGAACGATTGCGGGAGCTGGGAAGTGAATCCTTACCTACCGTCGATGCAAAACGATTGGAAACATCGAATAGCACGTATTCGTGCAAATTATCGATGGAAAGGACGATTGCGGGAGCTGGGATGCGAATCCTTACCTACCGTCGATGCAAAACGATTGGAAACATCGAATAGCACGTATTCGTGCAAATTATCGATGGAAAGAATGATTGCGGGAGCCGGGAAGTGAATGCTTACCTAACGTTTATGCAAAACGATTGGAAACATCGAACATAACGTATTCGTGCAAATTATCGATAGAAAGAACGATTGCGGGAGCTGGGAAGTGAATCCTTACCTACCGTCGATGCAAAACGATTGCGTACATCGAATAGCACGTATTCGTGCAAATTATCCATAGAAAGAACGATTGCGGGAGCTGGGAAGTGAATACTTACCTACCGTTGATGCAAAACGATTGGAAACATCGAGTAGCACGGTATTCGTGCAAATTATCGATGGAAAGAACGATTGCGGGAGCCGGGAAATGAATCCTTACCTAACGTTGATGCAAAACGAATGGAAACATCGAACAACACGTATTCGTGCAAATTATCGATAGAAAGAACGATTGCGGGAGCTGGGAAGTGAATCCTTACCTACCGTCGATGCAAAACGATTGGAAACATCGAATAGCACGTATTCGTGCAAATTATCCATAGAAAGAACGATTGCGGGAGCTGGGAAGTGAATACTTACCTACCGTCGATGCAAAACGATTGGAAACATCGAATAGCACGTATTCGTGCAAATTATCGATGGAAAGAACGATTGCGGGAGCTGGGATGTGAATCCTTACCTACCGTCGATGCAAAACGATTGGAAACATCGAATAGCACGTATTCGTGCAAATTATCCATAGAAAGAACGATTGCGGGAGCTGGGAAGTGAATACTTACCTACCGTTGATGCAAAACGATTGGAAACATCGAATAGCACGTATTCGTGCAAATTATCCATAGAAAGAACGATTGCGGGAGCTGGGAAGTGAATCCTTACCTACCGTCGATGCAAAACGATTGGAAACATCGAATAGCACGTATTCGTGCAAATTATCGATGGAAAGGACGATTGCGGGAGCTGGGATGTGAATCCTTACCTACCGTCGATGCAAAACGATTGGAAACATCGAATAGCACGTATTCGTGCAAATTATCGATGGAAAGAATGATTGCGGGAGCCGGGAAGTGAATGCTTACCTAACGTTTATGCAAAACGATTGGAAACATCGAACATAACGTATTCGTGCAAATTATCGATAGAAAGAACGATTGCGGGAGCTGGGAAGTGAATCCTTACCTACCGTCGATGCAAAACGATTGCGTACATCGAATAGCACGTATTCGTGCAAATTATCCATAGAAAGAACGATTGCGGGAGCTGGGAAGTGAATACTTACCTACCGTTGATGCAAAACGATTGGAAACATCGAGTAGCACGGTATTCGTGCAAATTATCGATGGAAAGAACGATTGCGGGAGCCGGGAAGTGAATCCTTACCTATCGTTGATGCAAAACGATTGGAAACATTGAACATCACGTATTCGTGCAAATTATCGATAGAAAGAACGATTGCGGGAGCTGGGAAGTGAATCCTTACCTACCGTCGATGCAAAACGATTGGAAACATCGAATAGCACGTATTCGTGCAAATTATCGATGGGAAGAACGATTGCGGGAGCCGGGAAGTGAATGCTTACCTAACGTTTATGCAAAACGATTGGAAACATCGAACATAACGTATTCGTGCAAATTATCGATAGAAAGAACGATTGCGGGAGCTGGGAAGTGAATCCTTACCTACCGTCGATGCAAAACGATTGCGTACATCGAATAGCACGTATTCGTGCAAATTATCCATAGAAAGAACGATTGCGGGAGCTGGGAAGTGAATACTTACCTACCGTTGATGCAAAACGATTGGAAACATCGAGTAGCACGGTATTCGTGCAAATTATCGATGGAAAGAACGATTGCGGGAGCCGGGAAGTGAATCCTTACCTATCGTTGATGCAAAACGATTGGAAACATTGAATAGCACGTATTCGTGCAAATTATCGATGGAAAGAACGATTGCGGGAGCTGGGATGTGAATCCTTACCTACCGTCGATGCAAAACGATTGCAAACATCGAATAGCACGTATTCGTGCAAATTATCGATGGAAAGAACGATTGCGGGAGCCGGGAAGTGAATGCTTACCTAACGTTGATGCAAAACGATTGGAAACATCGAACATAACGTATTCGTGCAAATTATCAATAGAAAGAACGATTGCGGGAGCTGGGAAGTGAATCCGTACCTACCGTCGATGCAAAACGATTGCAAACATCGAATAGCATGTATTCGTGCAAATTATCCATAGAAAGAACGATTGCGGGAGCTGGGAAGTGAATACTTACCTAACGTTGATGCAAAACGATTGGAAACATCGAACACCACGTATTCGTGCAAATTATCGATGGAAAGAACGATTGCGGGAGCCGGGAAGTGAATCCTTACCTACCGTTGATGCAAAACGATTGGAAACATCGAACATCACGTATTCGTGCAAATTATTGATAGAAAGAACGATTGCGGGAGCTGGGAAGTGAATCCTTACCTACCGTCGATGCAAAACGATTGGAAACATCGAATAGCACGTATTCGTGCAAATTATCGATGGAAAGAACGATTGCGGGAGCCGGGAAGTGAATCCTTACCTACCGTTGATGCAAAACGATTGGAAACATCGAACATCACGTATTCGTGCAAATTATCGATAGAAAGAACGATTGCGGGAGCTGGGAAGTGAATCCTTACCTACCGTCGATGCAAAACGATTGGAAACATCGAATATCACGTATTCGTGCCAATTATCCAATCGTTTTGCATCGACGGTAGGTAAGGATTCACTTCCCGGCTCCCGCAATCGTTCTTTCCATCGATAATTTGCACGAATACGTGCTATTCGATGTTTCCAATCGTTTTGCATCAACGGTAGGTAAGTATTCACTTCCCAGCTCCCGCAATCATTCTTTCTATGGATAATTTGCACGAATACGTGCTATTCGATGTCTGCAATCGTTTTGCATCGACGGTAGGTAAGGATTCACTTCCCAGCTCCCGCAATCGTTCTTTCCATCGATAATTTGCACGAATACGTGCCATTCGATGTTTCCAATCGTTTTGCATCGACGGTAGGTAAGGATTCACTTCCCAGCTCTCGCAATCGTTCTTTCTATCGATAATTTGCACGAATACGTGATGTTCAATGTTTCCAATCGTTTTGCATCAACGATAGGTAAGGATTCACTTCCCGGCTCCCGCAATCGTTCTTTCCATCGATAATTTGCACGAATACGTGCTATTCGATGTTTGCAATCGTTTTGCATCGACGGTAGGTAAGGATTCACTTCCCAGCTCCCGCAATCGTTCTTTCCATCGATAATTTGCACGAATACGTGCCATTCGATGTTTCCAATCGTTTTGCATCAACGTTAGGTAAGCATTCACTTCCCGGCTCCCGCAATCGTTCTTTCCATGGATAATTTGCACGAATACGTGATGTTCAATGTTTCCAATCGTTTTGCATCAACGATAGGCAAGGATTCACTTCCCGGCTCCCGCAATCGTTCTTTCCATCGATAATTTGCACGAATACGTGCTATTCGATGTTTGCAATCGTTTTGCATCGACGGTAGGTAAGGATTCACTTCCCAGCTCCCGCAATCGTTCTTTCCATCGATAATTTGCACGAATACGTGCCATTCGATGTTTCCAATCGTTTTGCATCGACGGTAGGTAAGGATTCACTTCCCAGCTCCCGCAATCGTTCTTTCTATCGATAATTTGCACGAATACGTGCTATACGATGTTTCCAATCGTTTTGCATCGACGGTAGGTAAGGATTCACTTCCCAGCTCCCGCAATCGTTCTTTCCATTGATAATTTGCACAAATACGTGGTGTTCGATGTTTCCAATCGTTTTGCATCAACGTTAGGTAAGTATTCACTTCCCAGCTCCCGCAATCGTTCTTTCTATGGATAATTTGCACGAATACGTGCTATTCGATGTTTGCAATCGTTTGGCATCGACGGTAGGTAAGGATTCACTTCCCAGCTCCCGCAATCGTTCTTTCTATCGATAATTTGGAAAGAACGATTGCCGGAGCTGGGAAGTGAATGCTTACCGACCGTCGATGCAACACGATTGGAAACATCGAATAGCACGTATTCGTGCAAATTATCGATGGAAAGAACGATTGCGGGAGCCGGGAAATGAATCCTTACCTAACGTTGATGCAAAACGATTGGAAACATCGAACAACACGTATTCGTGCAAATTATCGATAGAAAGAACGATTGCGGGAGCTGGGAAGTGAATCCTTACCTACCGTCGATGCAAAACGATTGGAAACATCGAATAGCACGTATTCGTGCAAATTATCCATAGAAAGAACGATTGCGGGAGCTGGGAAGTGAATACTTACCTACCGTCGATGCAAAACGATTGGAAACATCGAATAGCACGTATTCGTGCAAATTATCGATGGAAAGAACGATTGCGGGAGCTGGGATGTGAATCCTTACCTACCGTCGATGCAAAACGATTGGAAACATCGAATAGCACGTATTCGTGCAAATTATCCATAGAAAGAACGATTGCGGGAGCTGGGAAGTGAATACTTACCTACCGTTGATGCAAAACGATTGGAAACATCGAATAGCACGTATTCGTGCAAATTATCCATAGAAAGAACGATTGCGGGAGCTGGGAAGTGAATCCTTACCTACCGTCGATGCAAAACGATTGGAAACATCGAATAGCACGTATTCGTGCAAATTATCGATGGAAAGGACGATTGCGGGAGCTGGGATGTGAATCCTTACCTACCGTCGATGCAAAACGATTGGAAACATCGAATAGCACGTATTCGTGCAAATTATCGATGGAAAGAATGATTGCGGGAGCCGGGAAGTGAATGCTTACCTAACGTTTATGCAAAACGATTGGAAACATCGAACATAACGTATTCGTGCAAATTATCGATAGAAAGAACGATTGCGGGAGCTGGGAAGTGAATCCTTACCTACCGTCGATGCAAAACGATTGCGTACATCGAATAGCACGTATTCGTGCAAATTATCCATAGAAAGAACGATTGCGGGAGCTGGGAAGTGAATACTTACCTACCGTTGATGCAAAACGATTGGAAACATCGATTAGCACGGTATTCGTGCAAATTATCGATGGAAAGAACGATTGCGGTAGCCGGGAAGTGAATCCTTACCTATCGTTGATGCAAAACGATTGGAAACATCGAACATAACGTATTCGTGCAAATTATCGATAGAAAGAACGATTGCGGGAGCTGGGAAGTGAATCCTTACCTACCGTCGATGCAAAACGATTGCGTACATCGAATAGCACGTATTCGTGCAAATTATCCATAGAAAGAACGATTGCGGGAGCTAGGAAGTGAATACTTACCTACCGTTGATGCAAAACGATTGGAAACATCGAATAGCACGTATTCGTGCAAATTATCGATGGAAAGAACGATTGCGGGAGCTGGGATGTGAATCCTTACCTACCGTCGATGCAAAACGATTGCAAACATCGAATAGCACGTATTCGTGCAAAGTATCCATAGAAAGCACGATTGCGGGAGCTAGGAAGTGAATACTTACCTACCGTTGATGCAAAACGATTGGAAACATCGAATAGCACGTATTCGTGCAAATTATCGATGGAAAGAACGATTGCGGGAGTCGGGAAGTGAATGCTTACCTAACGTTGATGCAAAACGATTGGAAACATCGAACATAACGTATTCGTGCAAATTATCAATAGAAAGAACGATTGCGGGAGCTGGGAAGTGAATCCTTACCTACCGTCGATGCAAAACGATTGGAAACATCGAATATCACGTATTCGTGCCAATTATCCAATCGTTTTGCATCGACGGTAGGTAATGATTCACTTCCCGGCTCCCGCAATCGTTCTTTCCATCGATAATTTGCACGAATACGTGGTGTTCGATGTTTCCAATCGTTCTGCATCAACGTTAGGTAAGTATTCACTTCCCAGCTCCCGCAATCGTTCTTTCTATGGATAATTTGCACGAATACGTGCTATTCGATGTTTGCAATCGTTTTGCATCGACGGTAGGTACGGATTCACTTCCCAGCTCCCGCAATCGTTCTTTCCATCGATAATTTGCACGAATACGTGCCATTCGATGTTTCCAATCGTTTTGCATCAACGTTAGGTAAGCATTCACTTCCCGGCTCCCGCAATCGTTCTTTCCATGGATAATTTGCACGAATACGTGCTATTCGATGTTTCCAATCGTTTTGCATCAACGGTAGGTAAGTATTCACTTCCCAGCTCCCGCAATCGTTCTTTCTATGGATAATTTGCACGAATACGTGCTATTCGATGTTTGCAATCGTTTTGCATCGACGGTAGGTAAGGATTCACTTCCCAGCTCCCGCAATCGTTCTTTCCATCGATAATTTGCACGAATACGTGCCATTCGATGTTTCCAATCGTTTTGCATCAACGTTAGGTAAGCATTCACTTCCCGGCTCCCGCAATCGTTCTTTCCATGGATAATTTGCACGAATACGTGCTATTCGATGTTTCCAATCGTTTTGCATCAACGGTAGGTAAGTATTCACTTCCCAGCTCCCGCAATCATTCTTTCTATGGATAATTTGCACGAATACGTGCTATTCGATGTCTGCAATCGTTTTGCATCGACGGTAGGTAAGGATTCACTTCCCAGCTCCCGCAATCGTTCTTTCCATCGATAATTTGCACGAATACGTGCCATTCGATGTTTCCAATCGTTTTGCATCGACGGTAGGTAAGGATTCACTTCCCAGCTCTCGCAATCGTTCTTTCTATCGATAATTTGCACGAATACGTGATGTTCAATGTTTCCAATCGTTTTGCATCAACGATAGGTAAGGATTCACTTCCCGGCTCCCGCAATCGTTCTTTCCATCGATAATATGCACGAATACGTGCTATTCGATGTTTGCAATCGTTTTGCATCGACGGTAGGTAAGGATTCACTTCCCAGCTCCCGCAATCGTTCTTTCCATCGATAATTTGCACGAATACGTGCCATTCGATGTTTCCAATCGTTTTGCATCAACGTTAGGTAAGCATTCACTTCCCGGCTCCCGCAATCGTTCTTTCCATGGATAATTTGCACGAATACGTGATGTTCAATGTTTCCAATCGTTTTGCATCAACGATAGGCAAGGATTCACTTCCCGGCTCCCGCAATCGTTCTTTCCATCGATAATTTGCACGAAAACGTGCTATTCGATGTTTGCAATCGTTTTGCATCGACGGTAGGTAAGGATTCACTTCCCAGCTCCCGCAATCGTTCTTTCCATCGATAATTTGCACGAATACGTGCCATTCGATGTTTCCAATCGTTTTGCATCGACGGTAGGTAAGGATTCACTTCCCAGCTCCCGCAATCGTTCTTTCTATCGATAATTTGCACGAATACGTGCTATACGATGTTTCCAATCGTTTTGCATCGACGGTGGGTAAGGATTCACTTCCCAGCTCCCGCAATCGTTCTTTCCATCGATAATTTGCACAAATACGTGGTGTTCGATGTTTCCAATCGTTTTGCATCAACGTTAGGTAAGTATTCACTTCCCAGCTCCCGCAATCGTTCTTTCTATGGATAATTTGCACGAATACGTGCTATTCGATGTTTGCAATCGTTTGGCATCGACGGTAGGTAAGGATTCACTTCCCAGCTCCCGCAATCGTTCTTTCTATCGATAATTTGGAAAGAACGATTGCCGGAGCTGGGAAGTGAATGCTTACCGACCGTCGATGCAAAACGATTGGAAACATCGAATAGCACGTATTCGTGCAAATTATCCATAGAAAGAACGATTGCGGGAGCTGGGAAGTGAATACTTACCTACCGTCGATGCAAAACGATTGGAAACATCGAATAGCACGTATTCGTGCAAATTATCGATGGAAAGAACGATTGCGGGAGCTGGGATGTGAATCCTTACCTACCGTCGATGCAAAACGATTGGAAACATCGAATAGCACGTATTCGTGCAAATTATCCATAGAAAGAACGATTGCGGGAGCTGGGAAGTGAATACTTACCTACCGTCGATGCAAAACGATTGGAAACATCGAATAGCACGTATTCGTGCAAATTATCGATGGAAAGAACGATTGCGGGAGCTGGGATGTGAATCCTTACCTACCGTCGATGCAAAACGATTGGAAACATCGAATAGCACGTATTCGTGCAAATTATCCATAGAAAGAACGATTGCGGGAGCTGGGAAGTGAATACTTACCTACCGTTGATGCAAAACGATTGGAAACATCGAATAGCACGTATTCGTGCAAATTATCCATAGAAAGAACGATTGCGGGAGCTGGGAAGTGAATACTTACCTAACGTTGATGCAGAACGATTGGAAACATCGAACACCACGTATTCGTGCAAATTATCGATGGAAAGAACGATTGCGGGAGCCGGGAAGTGAATCCTTACCTATCGTTGATGCAAAACGATTGGAAACATTGAACATCACGTATTCGTGCAAATTATCGATAGAAAGAACGATTGCGGGAGCTGGGAAGTGAATCCTTACCTACCGTCGATGCAAAACGATTGGAAACATCGAATAGCACGTATTCGTGCAAATTACCGATGGAAAGAACGATTGCGGGAGCTGGGATGTGAATCCTTACCTACCGTCGATGCAAAACGATTGGAAACATCGAATAGCACGTATTCGTGCAAATTATCGATGGAAAGAATGATTGCGGGAGCCGGAAAGTGAATGCTTACCTAACGTTTATGCAAAACTATTGGAAACATCGAACATAACGTATTCGTGCAAATTATCGATAGAAAGAACGATTGCGGGAGCTGGGAAGTGAATCCTTATCTACCGTCGATGCAAAACGATTGCGTACATCGAATAGCACGTATTCGTGCAAATTATCCATGGAAAGAACGATTGCGGGAGCCGGGAAGTGAATACTTACCTACCGTTGATGCAAAACGATTGGAAACATCGAGTAGCACGGTATTCGTGCAAATTATCGATGGAAAGAACGATTGCGGGAGCCGGGAAGTGAATCCTTACCTATCGTTGATGCAAAACGATTGGAAACATTGAACATCACGTATTCGTGCAAATTATCGATAGAAAGAACGATTGCGGGAGCTGGGAAGTGAATCCTTACCTACCGTCGATGCAAAACGTTTGGAAACATCGAATAGCACGTATTCGTGCAAATTATCGATGGAAAGAACGATTGCGGGAGCTGGGATGTGAATCCTTACCTACCGGCGATGCAAAACGATTGCAAACATCGAATAGCACGTATTCGTGCAAAGTATCCATAGAAAGCACGATTGCGGGAGCTGGGAAGTGAATACTTACCTACCGTTGATGCAAAACGATTGGAAACATCGAATAGCACGTATTCGTGCAAATTATCGATGGAAAGAACGATTGCGGGAGTCGGGAAGTGAATGCTTACCTAACGTTGATGCAAAACGATTGGAAACATCGAACATAACGTATTCGTGCAAATTATCAATAGAAAGAACGATTGCGGGAGCTGGGAAGTGAATCCTTACCTACCGTCGATGCAAAACGATTGGAAACATCGAATATCACGTATTCGTGCCAATTATCCAATCGTTTTGCATCGACGGTAGGTAATGATTCACTTCCCGGCTCCCGCAATCGTTCTTTCCATCGATAATTTGCACGAATACGTGGTGTTCGATGTTTCCAATCGTTCTGCATCAACGTTAGGTAAGTATTCACTTCCCAGCTCCCGCAATCGTTCTTTCTATGGATAATTTGCACGAATACGTGCTATTCGATGTTTGCAATCGTTTTGCATCGACGGTAGGTACGGATTCACTTCCCAGCTCCCGCAATCGTTCTTTCCATCGATAATTTGCACGAATACGTGCCATTCGATGTTTCCAATCGTTTTGCATCAACGTTAGGTAAGCATTCACTTCCCGGCTCCCGCAATCGTTCTTTCCATGGATAATTTGCACGAATACGTGCTATTCGATGTTTCCAATCGTTTTGCATCAACGGTAGGTAAGTATTCACTTCCCAGCTCCCGCAATCGTTCTTTCTATGGATAATTTGCACGAATACGTGCTATTCGATGTTTGCAATCGTTTTGCATCGACGGTAGGTAAGGATTCACTTCCCAGCTCCCGCAATCGTTCTTTCCATCGATAATTTGCACGAATACGTGCCATTCGATGTTTCCAATCGTTTTGCATCAACGTTAGGTAAGCATTCACTTCCCGGCTCCCGCAATCGTTCTTTCCATGGATAATTTGCACGAATACGTGCTATTCGATGTTTCCAATCGTTTTGCATCAACGGTAGGTAAGTATTCACTTCCCAGCTCCCGCAATCATTCTTTCTATGGATAATTTGCACGAATACGTGCTATTCGATGTCTGCAATCGTTTTGCATCGACGGTAGGTAAGGATTCACTTCCCAGCTCCCGCAATCGTTCTTTCCATCGATAATTTGCACGAATACGTGCCATTCGATGTTTCCAATCGTTTTGCATCGACGGTAGATAAGGATTCACTTCCCAGCTCTCGCAATCGTTCTTTCTATCGATAATTTGCACGAATACGTGATGTTCAATGTTTCCAATCGTTTTGCATCAACGATAGGTAAGGATTCACTTCCCGGCTCCCGCAATCGTTCTTTCCATCGATAATATGCACGAATACGTGCTATTCGATGTTTGCAATCGTTTTGCATCGACGGTAGGTAAGGATTCACTTCCCAGCTCCCGCAATCGTTCTTTCCATCGATAATTTGCACGAATACGTGCCATTCGATGTTTCCAATCGTTTTGCATCAACGTTAGGTAAGCATTCACTTCCCGGCTCCCGCAATCGTTCTTTCCATGGATAATTTGCACGAATACGTGATGTTCAATGTTTCCAATCGTTTTGCATCAACGATAGGCAAGGATTCACTTCCCGGCTCCCGCAATCGTTCTTTCCATCGATAATTTGCACGAAAACGTGCTATTCGATGTTTGCAATCGTTTTGCATCGACGGTAGGTAAGGATTCACTTCCCAGCTCCCGCAATCGTTCTTTCCATCGATAATTTGCACGAATACGTGCCATTCGATGTTTCCAATCGTTTTGCATCGACGGTAGGTAAGGATTCACTTCCCAGCTCCCGCAATCGTTCTTTCTATCGATAATTTGCACGAATACGTGCTATACGATGTTTCCAATCGTTTTGCATCGACGGTGGGTAAGGATTCACTTCCCAGCTCCCGCAATCGTTCTTTCCATCGATAATTTGCACAAATACGTGGTGTTCGATGTTTCCAATCGTTTTGCATCAACGTTAGGTAAGTATTCACTTCCCAGCTCCCGCAATCGTTCTTTCTATGGATAATTTGCACGAATACGTGCTATTCGATGTTTGCAATCGTTTGGCATCGACGGTAGGTAAGGATTCACTTCCCAGCTCCCGCAATCGTTCTTTCTATCGATAATTTGGAAAGAACGATTGCCGGAGCTGGGAAGTGAATGCTTACCGACCGTCGATGCAACACGATTGGAAACATCGAATAGCACGTATTCGTGCAAATTATCGATGGAAAGAACGATTGCGGGAGCCGGGAAATGAATCCTTACCTAACGTTGATGCAAAACGATTGGAAACATCGAACAACACGTATTCGTGCAAATTATCGATAGAAAGAACGATTGCGGGAGCTGGGAAGTGAATCCTTACCTACCGTCGATGCAAAACGATTGGAAACATCGAATAGCACGTATTCGTGCAAATTATCCATAGAAAGAACGATTGCGGGAGCTGGGAAGTGAATACTTACCTACCGTCGATGCAAAACGATTGGAAACATCGAATAGCACGTATTCGTGCAAATTATCGATGGAAAGAACGATTGCGGGAGCTGGGATGTGAATCCTTACCTACCGTCGATGCAAAACGATTGGAAACATCGAATAGCACGTATTCGTGCAAATTATCCATAGAAAGAACGATTGCGGGAGCTGGGAAGTGAATACTTACCTACCGTTGATGCAAAACGATTGGAAACATCGAATAGCACGTATTCGTGCAAATTATCCATAGAAAGAACGATTGCGGGAGCTGGGAAGTGAATACTTACCTAACGTTGATGCAGAACGATTGGAAACATCGAACACCACGTATTCGTGCAAATTATCGATGGAAAGAACGATTGCGGGAGCCGGGAAGTGAATCCTTACCTATCGTTGATGCAAAACGATTGGAAACATTGAACATCACGTATTCGTGCAAATTATCGATAGAAAGAACGATTGCGGGAGCTGGGAAGTGAATCCTTACCTACCGTCGATGCAAAACGATTGGAAACATCGAATAGCACGTATTCGTGCAAATTACCGATGGAAAGAACGATTGCGGGAGCTGGGATGTGAATCCTTACCTACCGTCGATGCAAAACGATTGGAAACATCGAATAGCACGTATTCGTGCAAATTATCGATGGAAAGAATGATTGCGGGAGCCGGAAAGTGAATGCTTACCTAACGTTTATGCAAAACGATTGGAAACATCGAACATAACGTATTCGTGCAAATTATCGATAGAAAGAACGATTGCGGGAGCTGGGAAGTGAATCCTTATCTACCGTCGATGCAAAACGATTGCGTACATCGAATAGCACGTATTCGTGCAAATTATCCATGGAAAGAACGATTGCGGGAGCCGGGAAGTGAATACTTACCTACCGTTGATGCAAAACGATTGGAAACATCGAGTAGCACTGTATTCGTGCAAATTATCGATGGAAAGAACGATTGCGGGAGCCGGGAAGTGAATCCTTACCTATCGTTGATGCAAAACGATTGGAAACATTGAACATCACGTATTCGTGCAAATTATCGATAGAAAGAACGATTGCGGGAGCTGGGAAGTGAATCCTTACCTACCGTCGATGCAAAACGATTGGAAACATCGAATAGCACGTATTCGTGCAAATTATCGATGGAAAGAACGATTGCGGGAGCTGGGATGTGAATCCTTACCTACCGGCGATGCAAAACGATTGCAAACATCGAATAGCACGTATTCGTGCAAAGTATCCATAGAAAGCACGATTGCGGGAGCTGGGAAGTGAATACTTACCTACCGTTGATGCAAAACGATTGGAAACATCGAATAGCACGTATTCGTGCAAATTATCGATGGAAAGAACGATTGCGGGAGCCGGGAAGTGAATCCTTACCTACCGTTGATGCAAAACGATTGGAAACATCGAACATAACGTATTCGTGCAAATTATCAATAGAAAGAACGATTGCGGGAGCTGGGAAGTGAATCCGTAACTACCGTCGATGCAAAACGATTGCAAACATCGAATAGCATGTATTCGTGCAAATTATCCATAGAAAGAACGATTGCGGGAGCTGGGAAGTGAATACTTACCTAACGTTGATGCAAAACGATTGGAAACATCGAACACCACGTATTCGTGCAAATTATCGATGGAAAGAACGATTGCGGGAGCCGGGAAGTGAATCCTTACCTACCGTTGATGCAAAACGATTGGAAACATCGAACATCACGTATTCGTGCAAATTATTGATAGAAAGAACGATTGCGGGAGCTGGGAAGTGAATCCTTACCTACCGTCGATGCAAAACGATTGGAAACATCGAATAGCACGTATTCGTGCCAATTATCCAATCGTTTTGCATCGACGGTAGGTAAGGATTCACTTCCCGGCTCCCGCAATCGTTCTTTCCATCGATAATTTGCACGAATACGTGCTATTCGATGTTTCCAATCGTTTTGCATCAACGGTAGGTAAGTATTCACTTCCCAGCTCCCGCAATCATTCTTTCTATGGATAATTTGCACGAATACGTGCTATTCGATGTCTGCAATCGTTTTGCATCGACGGTAGGTAAGGATTCACTTCCCAGCTCCCGCAATCGTTCTTTCCATCGATAATTTGCACGAATACGTGCCATTCGATGTTTCCAATCGTTTTGCATCGACGGTAGGTAAGGATTCACTTCCCAGCTCTCGCAATCGTTCTTTCTATCGATAATTTGCACGAATACGTGATGTTCAATGTTTCCAATCGTTTTGCATCAACGATAGGTAAGGATTCACTTCCCGGCTCCCGCAATCGTTCTTTCCATCGATAATATGCACGAATACTGGCTATTCGATGTTTGCAATCGTTTTGCATCGACGGTAGGTAAGGATTCACTTCCCAGCTCCCGCAATCGTTCTTTCCATCGATAATTTGCACGAATACGTGCCATTCGATGTTTCCAATCGTTTTGCATCAACGTTAGGTAAGCATTCACTTCCCGGCTCCCGCAATCGTTCTTTCCATGGATAATTTGCACGAATACGTGATGTTCAATGTTTCCAATCGTTTTGCATCAACGATAGGCAAGGATTCACTTCCCGGCTCCCGCAATCGTTCTTTCCATCGATAATTTGCACGAATACGTGCTATTCGATGTTTGCAATCGTTTTGCATCGACGGTAGGTAAGGATTCACTTCCCAGCTCCCGCAATCGTTCTTTCCATCGATAATTTGCACGAATACGTGCCATTCGATGTTTCCAATCGTTTTGCATCGACGGTAGGTAAGGATTCACTTCCCAGCTCCCGCAATCGTTCTTTCTATCGATAATTTGCACGAATACGTGCTATACGATGTTTCCAATCGTTTTGCATCGACGGTAGGTAAGGATTCACTTCCCAGCTCCCGCAATCGTTCTTTCCATCGATAATTTGCACAAATACGTGGTGTTCGATGTTTCCAATCGTTTTGCATCAACGTTAGGTAAGTATTCACTTCCCAGCTCCCGCAATCGTTCTTTCTATGGATAATTTGCACGAATACGTGCTATTCGATGTTTGCAATCGTTTGGCATCGACGGTAGGTAAGGATTCACTTCCCAGCTCCCGCAATCGTTCTTTCTATCGATAATTTGGAAAGAACGATTGCCGGAGCTGGGAAGTGAATGCTTACCGACCGTCGATGCAACACGATTGGAAACATCGAATAGCACGTATTCGTGCAAATTATCGATGGAAAGAACGATTGCGGGAGCCGGGAAATGAATCCTTACCTAACGTTGATGCAAAACGATTGGAAACATCGAACAACACGTATTCGTGCAAATTATCGATAGAAAGAACGATTGCGGGAGCTGGGAAGTGAATCCTTACCTACCGTCGATGCAAAACGATTGGAAACATCGAATAGCACGTATTCGTGCAAATTATCCATAGAAAGAACGATTGCGGGAGCTGGGAAGTGAATACTTACCTACCGTCGATGCAAAACGATTGGAAACATCGAATAGCACGTATTCGTGCAAATTATCGATGGAAAGAACGATTGCGGGAGCTGGGATGTGAATCCTTACCTACCGTCGATGCAAAACGATTGGAAACATCGAATAGCACGTATTCGTGCAAATTATCCATAGAAAGAACGATTGCGGGAGCTGGGAAGTGAATACTTATCTACCGTTGATGCAAAACGATTGGAAACATCGAATAGCACGTATTCGTGCAAATTATCCATAGAAAGAACGATTGCGGGAGCTGGGAAGTGAATCCTTACCTACCGTCGATGCAAAACGATTGGAAACATCGAATAGCACGTATTCGTGCAAATTATCGATGGAAAGGACGATTGCGGGAGCTGGGATGTGAATCCTTACCTACCGTCGATGCAAAACGATTGGAAACATCGAATAGCACGTATTCGTGCAAATTATCGATGGAAAGAATGATTGCGGGAGCCGGGAAGTGAATGCTTACCTAACGTTTATGCAAAACGATTGGAAACATCGAACATAACGTATTCGTGCAAATTATCGATAGAAAGAACGATTGCGGGAGCTGGGAAGTGAATCCTTACCTACCGTCGATGCAAAACGATTGCGTACATCGAATAGCACGTATTCGTGCAAATTATCCATAGAAAGAACGATTGCGGGAGCTGGGAAGTGAATACTTACCTACCGTTGATGCAAAACGATTGGAAACATCGAGTAGCACGGTATTCGTGCAAATTATCGATGGAAAGAACGATTGCGGTAGCCGGGAAGTGAATCCTTACCTATCGTTGATGCAAAACGATTGGAAACATCGAACATAACGTATTCGTGCAAATTATCGATAGAAAGAACGATTGCGGGAGCTGGGAAGTGAATCCTTACCTACCGTCGATGCAAAACGATTGCGTACATCGAATAGCACGTATTCGTGCAAATTATCCATAGAAAGAACGATTGCGGGAGCTGGGAAGTGAATACTTACCTACCGTTGATGCAAAACGATTGGAAACATCGAGTAGCACGGTATTCGTGCAAATTATTGATGGAAAGAACGATTGCGGGAGCCGGGAAGTGAATCCTTACCTATCGTTGATGCAAAACGATTGGAAACATTGAATAGCACGTATTCGTGCAAATTATCGATGGAAAGAACGATTGCGGGAGCTGGGATGTGAATCCTTACCTACCGTCGATGCAAAACGATTGGAAACATCGAATATCACGTATTCGTGCCAATTATCCAATCGTTTTGCATCGACGGTAGGTAAGGATTCACTTCCCGGCTCCCGCAATCGTTCTTTCCATCGATAATTTGCACGAATACGTGGTGTTCGATGTTTCCAATCGTTCTGCATCAACGTTAGGTAAGTATTCACTTCCCAGCTCCCGCAATCGTTCTTTCTATGGATAATTTGCACGAATACGTGCTATTCGATGTTTGCAATCGTTTTGCATCGACGGTAGGTACGGATTCACTTCCCAGCTCCCGCAATCGTTCTTTCCATCGATAATTTGCACGAATACGTGCCATTCGATGTTTCCAATCGTTTTGCATCAACGTTAGGTAAGCATTCACTTCCCGGCTCCCGCAATCGTTCTTTCCATGGATAATTTGCACGAATACGTGCTATTCGATGTTTCCAATCGTTTTGCATCAACGGTAGGTAAGTATTCACTTCCCAGCTCCCGCAATCGTTCTTTCTATGGATAATTTGCACGAATACGTGCTATTCGATGTCTGCAATCGTTTTGCATCGACGGTAGGTAAGGATTCACTTCCCAGCTCCCGCAATCGTTCTTTCCATCGATAATTTGCACGAATACGTGCCATTCGATGTTTCCAATCGTTTTGCATCGACGGTAGGTAAGGATTCACTTCCCAGCTCTCGCAATCGTTCTTTCTATCGATAATTTGCACGAATACGTGATGTTCAATGTTTCCAATCGTTTTGCATCAACGATAGGTAAGGATTCACTTCCCGGCTCCCGCAATCGTTCTTTCCATCGATAATATGCACGAATACTGGCTATTCGATGTTTGCAATCGTTTTGCATCGACGGTAGGTAAGGATTCACTTCCCAGCTCCCGCAATCGTTCTTTCCATCGATAATTTGCACGAATACGTGCCATTCGATGTTTCCAATCGTTTTGCATCAACGTTAGGTAAGCATTCACTTCCCGGCTCCCGCAATCGTTCTTTCCATGGATAATTTGCACGAATACGTGATGTTCAATGTTTCCAATCGTTTTGCATCAACGATAGGCAAGGATTCACTTCCCGGCTCCCGCAATCGTTCTTTCCATCGATAATTTGCACGAATACGTGCTATTCGATGTTTGCAATCGTTTTGCATCGACGGTAGGTAAGGATTCACTTCCCAGCTCCCGCAATCGTTCTTTCCATCGATAATTTGCACGAATACGTGCCATTCGATGTTTCCAATCGTTTTGCATCGACGGTAGGTAAGGATTCACTTCCCAGCTCCCGCAATCGTTCTTTCTATCGATAATTTGCACGAATACGTGCTATACGATGTTTCCAATCGTTTTGCATCGACGGTAGGTAAGGATTCACTTCCCAGCTCCCGCAATCGTTCTTTCCATCGATAATTTGCACAAATACGTGGTGTTCGATGTTTCCAATCGTTTTGCATCAACGTTAGGTAAGTATTCACTTCCCAGCTCCCGCAATCGTTCTTTCTATGGATAATTTGCACGAATACGTGCTATTCGATGTTTGCAATCGTTTGGCATCGACGGTAGGTAAGGATTCACTTCCCAGCTCCCGCAATCGTTCTTTCTATCGATAATTTGGAAAGAACGATTGCCGGAGCTGGGAAGTGAATGCTTACCGACCGTCGATGCAACACGATTGGAAACATCGAATAGCACGTATTCGTGCAAATTATCGATGGAAAGAACGATTGCGGGAGCCGGGAAATGAATCCTTACCTAACGTTGATGCAAAACGATTGGAAACATCGAACAACACGTATTCGTGCAAATTATCGATAGAAAGAACGATTGCGGGAGCTGGGAAGTGAATCCTTACCTACCGTCGATGCAAAACGATTGGAAACATCGAATAGCACGTATTCGTGCAAATTATCCATAGAAAGAACGATTGCGGGAGCTGGGAAGTGAATACTTACCTACCGTCGATGCAAAACGATTGGAAACATCGAATAGCACGTATTCGTGCAAATTATCGATGGAAAGAACGATTGCGGGAGCTGGGATGTGAATCCTTACCTACCGTCGATGCAAAACGATTGGAAACATCGAATAGCACGTATTCGTGCAAATTATCCATAGAAAGAACGATTGCGGGAGCTGGGAAGTGAATACTTATCTACCGTTGATGCAAAACGATTGGAAACATCGAATAGCACGTATTCGTGCAAATTATCCATAGAAAGAACGATTGCGGGAGCTGGGAAGTGAATCCTTACCTACCGTCGATGCAAAACGATTGGAAACATCGAATAGCACGTATTCGTGCAAATTATCGATGGAAAGGACGATTGCGGGAGCTGGGATGTGAATCCTTACCTACCGTCGATGCAAAACGATTGGAAACATCGAATAGCACGTATTCGTGCAAATTATCGATGGAAAGAATGATTGCGGGAGCCGGGAAGTGAATGCTTACCTAACGTTTATGCAAAACGATTGGAAACATCGAACATAACGTATTCGTGCAAATTATCGATAGAAAGAACGATTGCGGGAGCTGGGAAGTGAATCCTTACCTACCGTCGATGCAAAACGATTGCGTACATCGAATAGCACGTATTCGTGCAAATTATCCATAGAAAGAACGATTGCGGGAGCTGGGAAGTGAATACTTACCTACCGTTGATGCAAAACGATTGGAAACATCGAGTAGCACGGTATTCGTGCAAATTATCGATGGAAAGAACGATTGCGGTAGCCGGGAAGTGAATCCTTACCTATCGTTGATGCAAAACGATTGGAAACATCGAACATAACGTATTCGTGCAAATTATCGATAGAAAGAACGATTGCGGGAGCTGGGAAGTGAATCCTTACCTACCGTCGATGCAAAACGATTGCGTACATCGAATAGCACGTATTCGTGCAAATTATCCATAGAAAGAACGATTGCGGGAGCTGGGAAGTGAATACTTACCTACCGTTGATGCAAAACGATTGGAAACATCGAGTAGCACGGTATTCGTGCAAATTATTGATGGAAAGAACGATTGCGGGAGCCGGGAAGTGAATCCTTACCTATCGTTGATGCAAAACGATTGGAAACATTGAATAGCACGTATTCGTGCAAATTATCGATGGAAAGAACGATTGCGGGAGCTGGGATGTGAATCCTTACCTACCGTCGATGCAAAACGATTGGAAACATCGAATATCACGTATTCGTGCCAATTATCCAATCGTTTTGCATCGACGGTAGGTAAGGATTCACTTCCCGGCTCCCGCAATCGTTCTTTCCATCGATAATTTGCACGAATACGTGGTGTTCGATGTTTCCAATCGTTCTGCATCAACGTTAGGTAAGTATTCACTTCCCAGCTCCCGCAATCGTTCTTTCTATGGATAATTTGCACGAATACGTGCTATTCGATGTTTGCAATCGTTTTGCATCGACGGTAGGTACGGATTCACTTCCCAGCTCCCGCAATCGTTCTTTCCATCGATAATTTGCACGAATACGTGCCATTCGATGTTTCCAATCGTTTTGCATCAACGTTAGGTAAGCATTCACTTCCCGGCTCCCGCAATCGTTCTTTCCATGGATAATTTGCACGAATACGTGCTATTCGATGTTTCCAATCGTTTTGCATCAACGGTAGGTAAGTATTCACTTCCCAGCTCCCGCAATCGTTCTTTCTATGGATAATTTGCACGAATACGTGCTATTCGATGTTTGCAATCGTTTTGCATCGACGGTAGGTAAGGATTCACTTCCCAGCTCCCGCAATCGTTCTTTCCATCGATAATTTGCACGAATACGTGCCATTCGATGTTTCCAATCGTTTTGCATCAACGTTAGGTAAGCATTCACTTCCCGGCTCCCGCAATCGTTCTTTCCATGGATAATTTGCACGAATACGTGCTATTCGATGTTTCCAATCGTTTTGCATCAACGGTAGGTAAGTATTCACTTCCCAGCTCCCGCAATCATTCTTTCTATGGATAATTTGCACGAATACGTGCTATTCGATGTTTGCAATCGTTTTGCATCGACGGTAGGTAAGGATTCACTTCCCAGCTCCCGCAATCGTTCTTTCCATCGATAATTTGCACGAATACGTGCCATTCGATGTTTCCAATCGTTTTGCATCAACGTTAGGTAAGCATTCACTTCCCGGCTCCCGCAATCGTTCTTTCCATGGATAATTTGCACGAATACGTGCTATTCGATGTTTCCAATCGTTTTGCATCAACGGTAGGTAAGTATTCACTTCCCAGCTCCCGCAATCATTCTTTCTATGGATAATTTGCACGAATACGTGCTATTCGATGTCTGCAATCGTTTTGCATCGACGGTAGGTAAGCATTCACTTCCCGGCTCCCGCAATCGTTCTTTCCATGGATAATTTGCACGAATACGTGATGTTCAATGTTTCCAATCGTTTTGCATCAACGATAGGCAAGGATTCACTTCCCGGCTCCCGCAATCGTTCTTTCCATCGATAATTTGCACGAATACGTGCTATTCGATGTTTGCAATCGTTTTGCATCGACGGTAGGTAAGGATTCACTTCCCAGCTCCCGCAATCGTTCTTTCCATCGATAATTTGCACGAATACGTGCCATTCGATGTTTCCAATCGTTTTGCATCGACGGTAGGTAAGGATTCACTTCCCAGCTCCCGCAATCGTTCTTTCTATCGATAATTTGCACGAATACGTGCTATACGATGTTTCCAATCGTTTTGCATCGACGGTAGGTAAGCATTCACTTCCCAGCTCCCGCAATCGTTCTTTCCATCGATAATTTGCACAAATACGTGGTGTTCGATGTTTCCAATCGTTTTGCATCAACGTTAGGTAAGTATTCACTTCCCAGCTCCCGCAATCGTTCTTTCTATGGATAATTTGCACGAATACGTGCTATTCGATGTTTGCAATCGTTTGGCATCGACGGTAGGTAAGGATTCACTTCCCAGCTCCCGCAATCGTTCTTTCTATCGATAATTTGGAAAGAACGATTGCCGGAGCTGGGAAGTGAATGCTTACCGACCGTCGATGCAACACGATTGGAAACATCGAATAGCACGTATTCGTGCAAATTATCGATGGAAAGAACGATTGCGGGAGCCGGGAAATGAATCCTTACCTAACGTTGATGCAAAACGATTGGAAACATCGAACAACACGTATTCGTGCAAATTATCGATAGAAAGAACGATTGCGGGAGCTGGGAAGTGAATCCTTACCTACCGTCGATGCAAAACGATTGGAAACATCGAATAGCACGTATTCGTGCAAATTATCCATAGAAAGAACGATTGCGGGAGCTGGGAAGTGAATACTTACCTACCGTCGATGCAAAACGATTGGAAACATCGAATAGCACGTATTCGTGCAAATTATCGATGGAAAGAACGATTGCGGGAGCTGGGAAGTGAATACTTACCTACCGTTGATGCAAAACGATTGGAAACATCGAACATCACGTATTCGTGCAAATTATGGATAGAAAGAACGATTGCGGGAGCTGGGAAGTGAATCCTTACCTACCGTCGATGCAAAACGATTGCAAACATCGAATAGCACGTATTCGTGCAAATTATCCATAGAAAGAACGATTGCGGGAGCTGGGAAGTGAATACTTACCTACCGTTGATGCAAAACGATTGGAAACATCGAACATCACGTATTCGTGCAAATTATCGATGGAAAGAACGATTGCGGGAGCCGGGAAGTGAATACTTACCTAACGTTGATGCAAAACGATTGGAAACATCGAACATAACGTATTCGTGCAAATTATCGATAGAAAGAACGATTGCGGGAGTTGGGAAGTGAATCCGTACCTACCGTCGATGCAAAACGATTGCAAACATCGAATAGCACGTATTCGTGCAAATTATCCATAGAAAGAACGATTGCGGGAGCTGGGAACTGAATACTTACCTAACGTTGATGCAAAACGATTGGAAACATCGAATAGCACGTATTCGTGCAAATTATCGATGGAAAGAACGATTGCGGGAGCCGGGGAGTGAATCCTTACCTACCGTTGATGCAAAACGATTGGAAACATCGAACATCACGTATTCGTGCAAATTATCGATAGAAAAAACGATTGCGGGAGCTGGGAAGTGAATCCTTACCTACCGTCGATGCAAAACGATTGGAAACATCGAATATCACGTATTCGTGCCAATTATCCAATCGTTTTGCATCGACGGTAGGTAAGGATTCACTTCCCAGCTCCCGCAATCGTTCTTTCCATCGATAATTTGCACGAATACGTGCCATTCGATGTTTCCAATCGTTTTGCATCGACGGTAGGTAAGGATTCACTTCCCAGCTCCCGCAATCGTTCTTTCTATCGATAATTTGCACGAATACGTGATGTTCGATGTTTTCAATCGTTTTGCATCAACGGTAGGTAAGGAATCACTTCCCGGCTCCCGCAATCGTTCTTTCCATCGATAATTTGCACGAATACGTGCTATTCGATGTTTCCAATCGTTTTGCATCAACGTTAGGTAAGGATTCACTTCCCGGCTCCCGCAATCGTTCTTTCCATCGATAATTTGCACGAATACGTGGTGTTCGATGTTTCCAATCGTTCTGCATCAACGTTAGGTAAGTATTCACTTCCCAGCTCCCGCAATCGTTCTTTCTATGGATAATTTGCACGAATACGTGCTATTCGATATTTGCAATCGTTTTGCATCGACGGTAGGTACGGATTCACTTCCCAGCTCCCGCAATCGTTCTTTCCATCGATAATTTGCACGAATACGTGCCATTCGATGTTTCCAATCGTTTTGCATCAACGTTAGGTAAGCATGCACTTCCCGGCTCCCGCAATCGTTCTTTCCATGGATAATTTGCACGAATACGTGCTATTCGATGTTTCCAATCGTTTTGCATCAACGGTAGGTAAGTATTCACTTCCCAGCTCCCGCAATCGTTCTTTCTATCGATAATTTGCACGAATACGTGATGTTCAATGTTTCCAATCGTTTTGCATCAACGATAGGTAAGGATTCACTTCCCAGCTCCCGCAATCGTTCTTTCCATCGATAATTTGCACGAATACGTGCCATTCGATGTTTGCAATCGTTTTGCATCGACGGTAGGTAAGGATTCACTTCCCAGCTCCCGCAATCGTTCTTTCTATCGATAATTTGCACGAATACGTGTTGTTCGATGTTTCCAATCGTTTTGCATCAACGTTAGGTAAGGATTCATTTCCCGGCTCCCGCAATCGTTCTTTCCATCGATAATTTGCACGAATACGTGCTATTCGATGTTTCCAATCGTGTTGCATCGACGGTCGGTAAGCATTCACTTCCCAGCTCCGGCAATCGTTCTTTCCAAATTATCGATAAAAAGAACGATTGCGGGAGCTGGGAAGTGAATCCTTACCTACCGTCGATGCAAAACGATTGCAAACATCGAATAGCACGTATTCGTGCAAATTATCGATGGAAAGAACGATTGCGGGAGCCGGGAAGTGAATCCTTACCTATCGTTGATGCAAAACGATTGGAAACATTGAACATCACGTTCTTTCTATCGATAATTTGCACGAATACGTGATGTTCGATGTTTTCAATCGTTTTGCATCAACGGTAGGTAAGGAATCACTTCCCGGCTCCCGCAATCGTTCTTTCCATCGATAATTTGCACGAATACGTGCTATTCGATGTTTCCAATCGTTTTGCATCAACGTTAGGTAAGGATTCACTTCCCGGCGCCCGCAATCGTTCTTTCCATCGATAATTTGCACGAATACGTGGTGTTCGATGTTTCCAATCGTTCTGCATCAACGTTAGGTAAGTATTCACTTCCCAGCTCCCGCAATCGTTCTTTCTATGGATAATTTGCACGAATACGTGCTATTCGATATTTGCAATCGTTTTGCATCGACGGTAGGACGGATTCACTTCCCGGCTCCCGCAATCGTTCTTTCGATCGATAATTTGCACGAATACGTGCTATTCGATGTTTGCAATCGTTTTGCATCGACGGTAGGTAAGGATTCACTTCCCAGCTCCCGCAATCGTTCTTTCCATCGATAATTTGCACGAATACGTGCCATTCGATGTTTGCAATCGTTTTGCATCGACGGTAGGTAAGGATTCACTTCCCAGCTCCCGCAATCGTTCTTTCTATCGATAATTTGTGTGACGTGCCGTCCTGTTTCCCGCGCGACGGCTCACATTTTTTCCTTTTACCATTTACTCAAATCCGCTATGATGTGAGCGCTGGGCTGCCCCTGTGGCTATGTTATGTCCAGCACGAACTGAGCACCCCTTCCACTCCTTCCAAACCCCTTTCACTCCTTCCACACCCCTTCCACTCTTTCGAAACCCCTTTCATTTTTTTCAAACCCATTCACTCTTTCGAAACCCCTTTCATTTTTTCCAAACCCATTCACTCTTTCGAAACCCCTTTCATTTTTTTCAAACCCATTCACTCTTTCGAAACCCCTTTCATTTTTTCCAAACCCATTCACTCTTTCGAAACCCCTTTCATTTTTTCCAAACCCATTCGCTCTTTTCACTCTTTCGAAACCCATTCGCTCCTCCTATGCCCCATTCGGCGGTGCCTGTGAACAATTAAAACATCCTACAAATTATAAAAGACACGTATAGTTACAATCCCAATTCAACAATACCTGTGAACAACTAAAGCATCCAATCAATTATAAAAAACTTACAGTTGCAATCCCCGCAACTCCACTGCCAGAATGCCTGCGAACAAATAAGAACACCTATATAATATCAACCCATCACTACACACACACGACACTTACCTTATGATAACAACTTACACCAGTACTCGAGACGAAGAATATCCCTCACTCCACGAGGAAGAAACCCCCCTTCGCGCCCCAAGAGTAGCCCTCACTCCACGAGGAAGAAACCCCCTTTCGCGCCCCAAGAGTAGCCCTCACTCCACGAGGAAGAAAGCCCCTTTCGCGACCCAAGAGTAGCCCTCACTCCACGAGGAAGAAACCCCCTTTCGCGCCCCAAGAGTAGCCCTCACTCCACGAGGAAGAAACCCCCTTTCGCGCCCCAAGAGTAGCCCTCACTCCACGAGGAAGAAGCCCCTTTCGCGTCCCAAGGATATCTCGACATTACTCGTTCTCGCGTCCTCTCGAGTACCTCTCTACACGATGATAATGTTCAACAAAATACAAATATTAACGTTTAAACTCACGTAGCTTTGCAAGAACACCGACCCGTAATAAAATAACGAAAGATACTATAATTCTTAATTAATTGAAGGTTCATTAAAGAAACAATAGAGAACCACTGGCAGTTGAGAACCACGCATACCAGGCATTCCACAGCAGTCAACACCAGCAGAAGCCATCATACACGCATACCAGGCATTCCGCGCATACCACGCATACCAGAAATTCCTGGGCCTAGTATAAATAGACCGGGACCACCAGTCATTCAGTCAGTCTTCAAGCAGCAGCAAACGTCGACACATCGTTCACTCGCGATTTATTTCAATTTATTCCATAAGGAACTTAGAATATTTCTGATTTATTTCAATTTAATACTATAAGGAACATAGAATATTTCTCGATTTATTTCAATTTATTCCTTAACGGACTTAGAATATTTCTGATTTATTCCAATTAATGCTATAAGGAACATAGAATATTTCCGCTTTATTTCAATCAATTGCATAAGGAACTTAGAATACTTCCCGATTTATTTCAATTTATTCCTTAACGGACTTAGAATATTTCTGATTTATTCCAATTAATGCTATAAGGAACATAGAATATTTCCGCTTTATTTCAATCAATTGCATAAGGAACTTAGAATACTTCCCGATTTATTTCAATTTATACTATAAGGAACTTAGAATATTTCTGATTTATTTCAATTTATTCCATAACGAACTTAGAATTATCCCGCGATTTATTTCAATTTATACTATAAGGAACTTAGAATATTTCCGATTTATCTCAATTTATTCCATAACGAACTTAGAATTATCCCGCGATTTATTTCATTTTATTCCATAAGGAACTTAGAATATTTCTCGATTTATTTCAATTAATACTTAGAATAAATCCGTGATTTATTTCAATAAATACCATAACGGACTTAGAATAATTCCGTGATCTATTTCAATAATTAGTCTAACAGACTTAGGATATTTTCGTATACCATATGCGTTATCGAGTCATAATAGTTATATTCACGCAACATGTTCGCAATGATGACTCTGAGAGCTTGACCACTGAAGCAGTCCTGAGAGAACATAGTGAATACATTTAAAATCACGAATACAATTATGTTAAAGAATTAGTTGAGAACATAGTGAATATATTCAAAATCACGAATACAATTACGCTAAGGAATTAGTTGAGAAAATAGTGAATATATTTAAAATCACGAATACAATTACGCTAAGGAATTAGTTGAGAACATAGTGAATACATTTAAATTCACGAATACAATTCCGTTAAAGAATTAGTTAAGAACATAGTGAATACATTTAAAATCACGAATACAATTACGCTAAGGAATTAGTTGAGAACATAGTGAATACATTTAAAATCACGAATACAATTACGCTAAGGAATTAGTTGAGAACATAGTGAATACATTTAAAATCATGAATACAATTATGTTAAAGAATTAGTTGAGAACATAGTGAATATATTCAAAATCACGAATACAATTACGCTAAGGAATTAGTTGAGAAAATAGTGAATACATTTAAAATCACGAATACAATTACGTTAAAGAATTAGTTAAGAACATAGTGAATATAATAACATTGCGAATATTTTATAGAGGAGTACTTCAATTTGTCCACCGAACAGTTGCGGAACGTTCAGGCTGGATCTATCAAGGAAGTCATTACTCGTTGGTGAACCATTGGCTGACCACTGCGAAACACAACGGACGAGGCACCGTCACCTTTTCCCCAATTATCCTTTCCTCAATTTCTTAACTTATTCTCATCCCCCTGGGAGCGGGAGCGGACTAGATCCGAATCCGCCTGGGTTATCCTTTCCTCAGTTCCCCCACTTCATTCTCATCCCCCTGGGAGTGGGAGCGGACTAGATCCGAATCCGCCCGGGTTATCTTTTCTTCGTTTCCTACTTTATTCTCATCCCCCTGGGAGTGGGAGCGGACTGGATCCGAATCCGCCTAGGTTATCCTTCCCTCCATGCTCATCCCCCTGGGAGTGGGAGCGGACTAGATCCGAATCCGCCTGGGTTATCCTTTCCTCGCTTCCCCAATTTATTCTCTTCACCCTCGGTAGTGCAAGCTGGACGCACCCTCGACGTGGCCCACACAGTGGCTGACCGGAATACGCCTCAGCGAGCCGTGGTGCTTTCATTCACCTAAGAATCCACGCATAATTACTATTTCATATCGGTCACAACATAAAGGAGTAAGTTACTCGTGCGAGACGAAACATCGCGATTTGCTATACACGTAAGGTCGTTATCCCTAACCCTACAGTAATTTTCTCCGTAGAATCCCTTTCCATAATTATAACTGTCCTTTCCTTTCCTCCTCGGCGTGCGCGAATCTAGCATTCGACCCCGAGGCTCCCTTTCCCCTTGTAGTTATTTTTCCATTCCCCCTCGGCGTGCGCGAATCTAGCATTCGACCCCGAGGCTCCCTTTCCCCTTGTAGTTATTTTTCCATTCCCCCTCGGCGTGCGCGAATCTAGCATTCGACCCCGAGGCTTCCTTTCCCTTTGTAGTAATTCATTCCTTCCCCCTCGGCGCGCGCGAATCTAGCATTCGACCCCGAGGAACCCTGTTCCACTCGAAATTCTCCTCCCCTGCACAAAAGCGAATCTTTTGGTTGCCTACAAATTACCTCGACTGAGAATCCGAAAGAGGAATATTTAACGCGTAGCTCGCACGAGGACCCTCTTAATAATCATCTAACACTCAATTGAACTACTGCAAATCATTACCGATCTCGCGTATATCGTATTAGTTCTTGGCGCGACCGCTCCGCGTCTTTGAACTGCGTGTCCCTTCCGGGCGCAACCTGGAACGTGACATTTGCACGAATACGTGTTGTTCGATGTTTCCAATCGTTTTGCATCAACGTTAGGTAAGGATTCATTTCCCGGCTCCCGCAATCGTTCTTTCCATCGATAATTTGCACGAATACGTGCTATTCGATGTTTCCAATCGTGTTGCATCGACAGTCGGTAAGCATTCACTTCCCAGCTCCGGCAATCGTTCTTTCCAAATTATCGATAAAAAGAACGATTGCGGGAGCTGGGAAGTGAATCCTTACCTACCGTCGATGCAAAACGATTGCAAACATCGAATAGCACGTATTCGTGCAAATTATCGATGGAAAGAACGATTGCGGGAGCCGGGAAGTGAATCCTTACCTAACGTTGATTCAAAACGATTGGAAACATCGAATGGCACGTATTCGTGCAAATTATCGATGGAAAGAACGATTGCGGGAGCTGGGAAGTGAATCCTTACCTACCGTCGATGCAAAACGATTGGAAACATCGAATAGCACGTATTCGTGCAAATTATCGATGGAAAGGACGATTGCGGGAGCTGGGATGTGAATCCTTACCTACCGTCGATGCAAAACGATTGGAAACATCGAATAGCACGTATTCGTGCAAATTATCGATGGAAAGAATGATTGCGGGAGCCGGGAAGTGAATGCTTACCTAACGTTTATGCAAAACGATTGGAAACATCGAACATAACGTATTCGTGCAAATTATCGATAGAAAGAACGATTGCGGGAGCTGGGAAGTGAATCCTTACCTACCGTCGATGCAAAACGATTGCGTACATCGAATAGCACGTATTCGTGCAAATTATCCATAGAAAGAACGATTGCGGGAGCTGGGAAGTGAATACTTACCTACCGTTGATGCAAAACGATTGGAAACATCGAGTAGCACGGTATTCGTGCAAATTATCGATGGAAAGAACGATTGCGGGAGCCGGGAAATGAATCCTTACCTAACGTTGATGCAAAACGATTGGAAACATCGAACAACACGTATTCGTGCAAATTATCGATAGAAAGAACGATTGCGGGAGCTGGGAAGTGAATCCTTACCTACCGTCGATGCAAAACGATTGGAAACATCGAATAGCACGTATTCGTGCAAATTATCCATAGAAAGAACGATTGCGGGAGCTGGGAAGTGAATACTTACCTACCGTCGATGCAAAACGATTGGAAACATCGAATAGCACGTATTCGTGCAAATTATCGATGGAAAGAACGATTGCGGGAGCTGGGATGTGAATCCTTACCTACCGTCGATGCAAAACGATTGGAAACATCGAATAGCACGTATTCGTGCAAATTATCCATAGAAAGAACGATTGCGGGAGCTGGGAAGTGAATACTTACCTACCGTTGATGCAAAACGATTGGAAACATCGAATAGCACGTATTCGTGCAAATTATCCATAGAAAGAACGATTGCGGGAGCTGGGAAGTGAATCCTTACCTACCGTCGATGCAAAACGATTGGAAACATCGAATAGCACGTATTCGTGCAAATTATCGATGGAAAGGACGATTGCGGGAGCTGGGATGTGAATCCTTACCTACCGTCGATGCAAAACGATTGGAAACATCGAATAGCACGTATTCGTGCAAATTATCGATGGAAAGAATGATTGCGGGAGCCGGGAAGTGAATGCTTACCTAACGTTTATGCAAAACGATTGGAAACATCGAACATAACGTATTCGTGCAAATTATCGATAGAAAGAACGATTGCGGGAGCTGGGAAGTGAATCCTTACCTACCGTCGATGCAAAACGATTGCGTACATCGAATAGCACGTATTCGTGCAAATTATCCATAGAAAGAACGATTGCGGGAGCTGGGAAGTGAATACATACCTACCGTTGATGCAAAACGATTGGAAACATCGAGTAGCACGGTATTCGTGCAAATTATCGATGGAAAGAACGATTGCGGGAGCCGGGAAGTGAATCCTTACCTATCGTTGATGCAAAACGATTGGAAACATTGAACATCACGTATTCGTGCAAATTATCGATAGAAAGAACGATTGCGGGAGCTGGGAAGTGAATCCTTACCTACCGTCGATGCAAAACGATTGGAAACATCGAATAGCACGTATTCGTGCAAATTATCGATGGGAAGAACGATTGCGGGAGCCGGGAAGTGAATGCTTACCTAACGTTTATGCAAAACGATTGGAAACATCGAACATAACGTATTCGTGCAAATTATCGATAGAAAGAACGATTGCGGGAGCTGGGAAGTGAATCCTTACCTACCGTCGATGCAAAACGATTGCGTACATCGAATAGCACGTATTCGTGCAAATTATCCATAGAAAGAACGATTGCGGGAGCTGGGAAGTGAATACTTACCTACCGTTGATGCAAAACGATTGGAAACATCGAATAGCACGGTATTCGTGCAAATTATCGATGGAAAGAACGATTGCGGGAGCTGGGATGTGAATCCTTACCTACCGTCGATGCAAAACGATTGCAAACATCGAATAGCACGTATTCGTGCAAAGTATCCATAGAAAGCACGATTGCGGGAGCTGGGAAGTGAATACTTACCTACCGTTGATGCAAAACGATTGGAAACATCGAATAGCACGTATTCGTGCAAATTATCGATGGAAAGAACGATTGCGGGAGCCGGGAAGTGAATGCTTACCTAACGTTGATGCAAAACGATTGGAAACATCGAACATAACGTATTCGTGCAAATTATCAATAGAAAGAACGATTGCGGGAGCTGGGAAGTGAATCCGTACCTACCGTCGATGCAAAACGATTGCAAACATCGAATAGCATGTATTCGTGCAAATTATCCATAGAAAGAACGATTGCGGGAGCTGGGAAGTGAATACTTACCTAACGTTGATGCAAAACGATTGGAAACATCGAACACCACGTATTCGTGCAAATTATCGATGGAAAGAACGATTGCGGGAGCCGGGAAGTGAATCCTTACCTACCGTTGATGCAAAACGATTGGAAACATCGAAGATCACGTATTCGTGCAAATTATTGATAGAAAGAACGATTGCGGGAGCTGGGAAGTGAATCCTTACCTACCGTCGATGCAAAACGATTGGAAACATCGAATAGCACGTATTCGTGCAAATTATCGATGGAAAGAACGATTGCGGGAGCCGGGAAGTGAATCCTTACCTACCGTTGATGCAAAACGATTGGAAACATCGAACATCACGTATTCGTGCAAATTATCGATAGAAAGAACGATTGCGGGAGCTGGGAAGTGAATCCTTACCTACCGTCGATGCAAAACGATTGGAAACATCGAATATCACGTATTCGTGCCAATTATCCAATCGTTTTGCATCGACGGTAGGTAAGGATTCACTTCCCGGCTCCCGCAATCGTTCTTTCCATCGATAATTTGCACGAATACGTGCTATTCGATGTTTCCAATCGTTTTGCATCAACGGTAGGTAAGTATTCACTTCCCAGCTCCCGCAATCATTCTTTCTATGGATAATTTGCACGAATACGTGCTATTCGATGTCTGCAATCGTTTTGCATCGACGGTAGGTAAGGATTCACATCCCAGCTCCCGCAATCGTTCTTTCCATCGATAATTTGCACGAATACGTGCTATTCGATGTTTCCAATCGTTTTGCATCGACGGTAGGTAAGGATTCACTTCCCAGCTCCCGCAATCGTTCTTTCTATCGATAATTTGCACGAATACGTGATGTTCAATGTTTCCAATCGTTTTGCATCAACGATAGGTAAGGATTCACTTCCCGGCTCCCGCAATCGTTCTTTCCATCGATAATTTGCACGAATACGTGGTGTTCGATGTTTCCAATCGTTCTGCATCAACGTTAGGTAAGTATTCACTTCCCAGCTCCCGCAATCGTTCTTTCTATGGATAATTTGCACGAATACGTGCTATTCGATGTTTCCAATCGTTTTGCATCAACGGTAGGTAAGTATTCACTTCCCAGCTCCCGCAATCGTTCTTTCTATGGATAATTTGCACGAATACGTGCTATTCGATGTTTCCAATCGTTTTGCATCGACGGTAGGTAAGGATTCACATCCCAGCTCCCGCAATCGTTCTTTCCATCGATAATTTGCACGAATACGTGCTATTCGATGTTTCCAATCGTTTTGCATCGACGGTAGGTAAGTATTCACTTCCCAGCTCCCGCAATCGTTCTTTCTATGGATAATTTGCACGAATACGTGCTATTCGATGTTTCCAATCGTTTTGCATCGACGGTAGGTAAGGATTCACTTCCCAGCTCCCGCAATCGTTCTTTCTATCGATAATTTGCACGAATACGTGTTGTTCGATGTTTCCAATCGTTTTGCATCAACGTTAGGTAAGGATTCATTTCCCGGCTCCCGCAATCGTTCTTTCCATCGATAATTTGCACGAATACGTGCTATTCGATGTTTCCAATCGTGTTGCATCGACGGTCGGTAAGCATTCACTTCCCAGCTCCGGCAATCGTTCTTTCCAAATTATCGATAGAAAGAACGATTGCGGGAGCTGGGAAGTGAATCCTTACCTACCGTCGATGCCAAACGATTGCAAACATCGAATAGCACGTATTCGTGCAAATTATCCATAGAAAGAACGATTGCGGGAGCTGGGAAGTGAATACTTACCTAACGTTGATGCAAAACGATTGGAAACATCGAACACCACGTATTTGTGCAAATTATCGATGGAAAGAACGATTGCGGGAGCTGGGAAGTGAATCCTTACCTACCGTCGATGCAAAACGATTGGAAACATCGTATAGCACGTATTCGTGCAAATTATCGATAGAAAGAACGATTGCGGGAGCTGGGAAGTGAATCCTTACCTACCGTCGATGCAAAACGATTGAAAACATCGAATGGCACGTATTCGTGCAAATTATCGATGGAAAGAACGATTGCGGGAGCTGGGAAGTGAATCCTTACCTACCGTCGATGCAAAACGATTGCAAACATCGAATAGCACGTATTCGTGCAAATTATCGATGGAAAGAACGATTGCGGGAGCCGGGAAGTGAATCCTTGCCTATCGTTGATGCAAAACGATTGGAAACATTGAACATCACGTATTCGTGCAAATTATCCATGGAAAGAACGATTGCGGGAGCCGGGAAGTGAATGCTTACCTAACGTTGATGCAAAACGATTGGAAACATCGAATGGCACGTATTCGTGCAAATTATCGATGGAAAGAACGATTGCGGGAGCTGGGAAGTGAATCCTTACCTACCGTCGATGCAAAACGATTGCAAACATCGAATAGCACGTATTCGTGCATATTATCGATGGAAAGAACGATTGCGGGAGCCGGGAAGTGAATCCTTACCTATCGTTGATGCAAAACGATTGGAAACATTGAACATCACGTATTCGTGCAAATTATCGATAGAAAGAACGATTGCGAGAGCTGGGAAGTGAATCCTTACCTACCGTCGATGCAAAACGATTGGAAACATCGAATGGCACGTATTCGTGCAAATTATCGATGGAAAGAACGATTGCGGGAGCTGGGAAGTGAATCCTTACCTACCGTCGATGCAAAACGATTGCAGACATCGAATAGCACGTATTCGTGCAAATTATCCATAGAAAGAATGATTGCGGGAGCTGGGAAGTGAATACTTACCTACCGTTGATGCAAAACGATTGGAAACATCGAATAGCACGTATTCGTGCAAATTATCCATGGAAAGAACGATTGCGGGAGCCGGGAAGTGAATGCTTACCTAACGTTGATGCAAAACGATTGGAAACATCGAATGGCACGTATTCGTGCAAATTATCGATGGAAAGAACGATTGCGGGAGCTGGGAAGTGAATCCTTACCTACCGTCGATGCAAAACGATTGCAAACATCGAATAGCACGTATTCGTGCAAATTATCCATAGAAAGAACGATTGCGGGAGCTGGGAAGTGAATACTTACCTACCGTTGATGCAAAACGATTGGAAACATCGAATAGCACGTATTCGTGCAAATTATCCATGGAAAGAACGATTGCGGGAGCCGGGAAGTGAATGCTTACCTAACGTTGATGCAAAACGATTGGAAACATCGAATGGCACGTATTCGTGCAAATTATCGATGGAAAGAACGATTGCGGGAGCTGGGAAGTGAATCCGTACCTACCGTCGATGCAAAACGATTGCAAACATCGAATAGCACGTATTCGTGCAAATTATCCATAGAAAGAACGATTGCGGGAGCTGGGAAGTGAATACTTACCTAACGTTGATGCAGAACGATTGGAAACATCGAACACCACGTATTCGTGCAAATTATCGATGGAAAGAACGATTGCGGGAGCCGGGAAGTGAATCCTTACCTACCGTCGATGCAAAACGATTGGATAATTGGCACGAATACGTGATATTCGATGTTTCCAATCGTTTTGCATCGACGGTAGGTAAGGATTCACTTCCCAGCTCCCGCAATCGTTCTTTCTATTGATAATTTGCACGAATACGTTATGTTCGATGTTTCCAATCGTTTTGCATCAACGTTAGGTAAGCATTCACTTCCCGACTCCCGCAATCGTTCTTTCCATCGATAATTTGCACGAATACGTGCTATTCGATGTTTCCAATCGTTTTGCATCAACGGTAGGTAAGGATTCACTTCCCGGCTCCCGCAATCGTTCTTTCCATCAGTAATTTGCACGAATACCGTGCTACTCGATGTTTCCAATCGTTTTGCATCAACGGTAGGTAAGTATTCACTTCCCAGCTCCCGCAATCGTTCTTTCTATGGATAATTTGCACGAATACGTGCTATTCGATGTACGCAATCGTTTTGCATCGACGGTAGGTAAGGATTCACTTCCCAGCTCCCGCAATCGTTCTTTCTATCGATAATTTGCACGAATACGTTATGTTCGATGTTTCCAATCGTTTTGCATCAACGATAGGTAAGGATTCACTTCCCGGCTACCGCAATCGTTCTTTCCATCGATAATTTGCACGAATACCGTGCTACTCGATGTTTCCAATCGTTTTGCATCAACGGTAGGTAAGTATTCACTTCCCAGCTCCCGCAATCGTTCTTTCTATGGATAATTTGCACGAATACGTGCTATTCGATGTACGCAATCGTTTTGCATCGACGGTAGGTAAGGATTCACTTCCCAGCTCCCGCAATCGTTCTTTCTATCGATAATTTGCACGAATACGTTATGTTCGATGTTTCCAATCGTTTTGCATAAACGTTAGGTAAGCATTCACTTCCCGGCTCCCGCAATCATTCTTTCCATCGATAATTTGCACGAATACGTGCTATTCGATGTTTCCAATCGTTTTGCATCGACGGTAGGTAAGGATTCACATCCCAGCTCCCGCAATCGTCCTTTCCATCGATAATTTGCACGAATACGTGCTATTCGATGTTTCCAATCGTTTTGCATCGACGGTAGGTAAGGATTCACTTCCCAGCTCCCGCAATCGTTCTTTCTATGGATAATTTGCACGAATACGTGCTATTCGATGTTTCCAATCGTTTTGCATCAACGGTAGGTAAGTATTCACTTCCCAGCTCCCGCAATCGTTCTTTCTATGGATAATTTGCACGAATACGTGCTATTCGATGTTTCCAATCGTTTTGCATCGACGGTAGGTAAGGATTCACATCCCAGCTCCCGCAATCGTTCTTTCCATCGATAATTTGCACGAATACGTGCTATTCGATGTTTCCAATCGTTTTGCATCGACGGTAGGTAAGTATTCACTTCCCAGCTCCCGCAATCGTTCTTTCTATGGATAATTTGCACGAATACGTGCTATTCGATGTTTCCAATCGTTTTGCATCGACGGTAGGTAAGGATTCACTTCCCAGCTCCCGCAATCGTTCTTTCTATCGATAATTTGCACGAATACGTGTTGTTCGATGTTTCCAATCGTTTTGCATCAACGTTAGGTAAGGATTCATTTCCCGGCTCCCGCAATCGTTCTTTCCATCGATAATTTGCACGAATACGTGCTATTCGATGTTTCCAATCGTGTTGCATCGACGGTCGGTAAGCATTCACTTCCCAGCTCCGGCAATCGTTCTTTCCAAATTATCGATAGAAAGAACGATTGCGGGAGCTGGGAAGTGAATCCTTACCTACCGTCGATGCCAAACGATTGCAAACATCGAATAGCACGTATTCGTGCAAATTATCCATAGAAAGAACGATTGCGGGAGCTGGGAAGTGAATACTTACCTAACGTTGATGCAAAACGATTGGAAACATCGAACACCACGTATTTGTGCAAATTATCGATGGAAAGAACGATTGCGGGAGCTGGGAAGTGAATCCTTACCTACCGTCGATGCAAAACGATTGGAAACATCGTATAGCACGTATTCGTGCAAATTATCGATAGAAAGAACGATTGCGGGAGCTGGGAAGTGAATCCTTACCTACCGTCGATGCAAAACGATTGGAAACATCGAATGGCACGTATTCGTGCAAATTATCGATGGAAAGAACGATTGCGGGAGCTGGGAAGTGAATCCTTACCTACCGTCGATGCAAAACGATTGCAAACATCGAATAGCACGTATTCGTGCAAATTATCGATGGAAAGAACGATTGCGGGAGCCGGGAAGTGAATCCTTGCCTATCGTTGATGCAAAACGATTGGAAACATTGAACATCACGTATTCGTGCAAATTATCCATGGAAAGAACGATTGCGGGAGCCGGGAAGTGAATGCTTACCTAACGTTGATGCAAAACGATTGGAAACATCGAATGGCACGTATTCGTGCAAATTATCGATGGAAAGAACGATTGCGGGAGCTGGGAAGTGAATCCTTACCTACCGTCGATGCAAAACGATTGCAAACATCGAATAGCACGTATTCGTGCAAATTATCGATGGAAAGAACGATTGCGGGAGCCGGGAAGTGAATCCTTACCTATCGTTGATGCAAAACGATTGGAAACATTGAACATCACGTATTCGTGCAAATTATCGATAGAAAGAACGATTGCGAGAGCTGGGAAGTGAATCCTTACCTACCGTCGATGCAAAACGATTGGAAACATCGAATGGCACGTATTCGTGCAAATTATCGATGGAAAGAACGATTGCGGGAGCTGGGAAGTGAATCCTTACCTACCGTCGATGCAAAACGATTGCAGACATCGAATAGCACGTATTCGTGCAAATTATCCATAGAAAGAATGATTGCGGGAGCTGGGAAGTGAATACTTACCTACCGTTGATGCAAAACGATTGGAAACATCGAATAGCACGTATTCGTGCAAATTATCGATGGAAAGAACGATTGCGGGAGCCGGGAAGTGAATCCTTACCTACCGTCGATGCAAAACGATTGGATAATTGGCACGAATACGTGATATTCGATGTTTCCAATCGTTTTGCATCGACGGTAGGTAAGGATTCACTTCCCAGCTCCCGCAATCGTTCTTTCTATCGATAATTTGCACGAATACGTGATGTTCGATGTTTCCAATCGTTTTGCATCAACGGTAGGTAAGGATTCACTTCCCGGCTCCCGCAATCGTTCTTTCCATCGATAATTTGCACGAATACGTGCTATTCGATGTTTCCAATCGTTTTGCATCGACGGTAGGTAAGGATTCACTTCCCAGCTCCCGCAATCGTTCTTTCTATCAATAATTTGCACGAATACGTGATCTTCGATGTTTCCAATCGTTTTGCATCAACGGTAGGTAAGGATTCACTTCCCGGCTCCCGCAATCGTTCTTTCCATCGATAATTTGCACGAATACGTGGTGTTCGATGTTTCCAATCGTTTTGCATCAACGTTAGGTAAGTATTCACTTCCCAGCTCCCGCAATCGTTCTTTCTATGGATAATTTGCACGAATACATGCTATTCGATGTTTGCAATCGTTTTGCATCGACGGTAGGTACGGATTCACTTCCCAGCTCCCGCAATCGTTCTTTCTATTGATAATTTGCACGAATACGTTATGTTCGATGTTTCCAATCGTTTTGCATCAACGTTAGGTAAGCATTCACTTCCCGGCTCCCGCAATCGTTCTTTCCATCGATAATTTGCACGAATACGTGCTATTCGATGTTTCCAATCGTTTTGCATCAACGGTAGGTAAGTATTCACTTCCCAGCTCCCGCAATCGTGCTTTCTATGGATACTTTGCACGAATACGTGCTATTCGATGTTTGCAATCGTTTTGCATCGACGGTAGGTAAGGATTCACATCCCAGCTCCCGCAATCGTTCTTTCCATCGATAATTTGCACGAATACCGTGCTACTCGATGTTTCCAATCGTTTTGCATCAACGGTAGGTAAGTATTCACTTCCCAGCTCCCGCAATCGTTCTTTCTATGGATAATTTGCACGAATACGTGCTATTCGATGTACGCAATCGTTTTGCATCGACGGTAGGTAAGGATTCACTTCCCAGCTCCCGCAATCGTTCTTTCTATCGATAATTTGCACGAATACGTTATGTTCGATGTTTCCAATCGTTTTGCATAAACGTTAGGTAAGCATTCACTTCCCGGCTCCCGCAATCGTTCTTCCCATCGATAATTTGCACGAATACGTGCTATTCGATGTTTCCAATCGTTTTGCATCGACGGTAGGTAAGGATTCACTTCCCAGCTCCCGCAATCGTTCTTTCTATCGATAATTTGCACGAATACGTGATGTTCAATGTTTCCAATCGTTTTGCATCAACGATAGGTAAGGATTCACTTCCCGGCTCCCGCAATCGTTCTTTCCATCGATAATTTGCACGAATACCGTGCTACTCGATGTTTCCAATCGTTTTGCATCAACGGTAGGTAAGTATTCACTTCCCAGCTCCCGCAATCGTTCTTTCTATGGATAATTTGCACGAATACGTGCTATTCGATGTACGCAATCGTTTTGCATCGACGGTAGGTAAGGATTCACTTCCCAGCTCCCGCAATCGTTCTTTCTATCGATAATTTGCACGAATACGTTATGTTCGATGTTTCCAATCGTTTTGCATAAACGTTAGGTAAGCATTCACTTCCCGGCTCCCGCAATCATTCTTTCCATCGATAATTTGCACGAATACGTGCTATTCGATGTTTCCAATCGTTTTGCATCGACGGTAGGTAAGGATTCACATCCCAGCTCCCGCAATCGTCCTTTCCATCGATAATTTGCACGAATACGTGCTATTCGATGTTTCCAATCGTTTTGCATCGACGGTAGGTAAGGATTCACTTCCCAGCTCCCGCAATCGTTCTTTCTATGGATAATTTGCACGAATACGTGCTATTCGATGTTTCCAATCGTTTTGCATCAACGGTAGGTAAGTATTCACTTCCCAGCTCCCGCAATCGTTCTTTCTATGGATAATTTGCACGAATACGTGCTATTCGATGTTTCCAATCGTTTTGCATCGACGGTAGGTAAGGATTCACATCCCAGCTCCCGCAATCGTTCTTTCCATCGATAATTTGCACGAATACGTGCTATTCGATGTTTCCAATCGTTTTGCATCGACGGTAGGTAAGTATTCACTTCCCAGCTCCCGCAATCGTTCTTTCTATGGATAATTTGCACGAATACGTGCTATTCGATGTTTCCAATCGTTTTGCATCGACGGTAGGTAAGGATTCACTTCCCAGCTCCCGCAATCGTTCTTTCTATCGATAATTTGCACGAATACGTGTTGTTCGATGTTTCCAATCGTTTTGCATCAACGTTAGGTAAGGATTCATTTCCCGGCTCCCGCAATCGTTCTTTCCATCGATAATTTGCACGAATACCGTGCTACTCGATGTTTCCAATCGTTTTGCATCAACGGTAGGTAAGTATTCACTTCCCAGCTCCCGCAATCGTTCTTTCTATGGATAATTTGCACGAATACGTGCTATTCGATGTACGCAATCGTTTTGCATCGACGGTAGGTAAGGATTCACTTCCCAGCTCCCGCAATCGTTCTTTCTATCGATAATTTGCACGAATACGTTATGTTCGATGTTTCCAATCGTTTTGCATAAACGTTAGGTAAGCATTCACTTCCCGGCTCCCGCAATCATTCTTTCCATCGATAATTTGCACGAATACGTGCTATTCGATGTTTCCAATCGTTTTGCATCGACGGTAGGTAAGGATTCACATCCCAGCTCCCGCAATCGTCCTTTCCATCGATAATTTGCACGAATACGTGCTATTCGATGTTTCCAATCGTTTTGCATCGACGGTAGGTAAGGATTCACTTCCCAGCTCCCGCAATCGTTCTTTCCATCGATAATTTGCACGAATACGTGCCATTCGATGTTTCCAATCGTTTTGAATCAACGTTAGGTAAGGATTCACTTCCCGGCTCCCGCAATCGTTCTTTCTATCGATAATTTGCACGAATACGTTATGTTCGATGTTTCCAATCGTTTTGCATCAACGATAGGTAAGGATTCACTTCCCGGCTACCGCAATCGTTCTTTCCATCGATAATTTGCACGAATACCGTGCTACTCGATGTTTCCAATCGTTTTGCATCAACGGTAGGTAAGTATTCACTTCCCAGCTCCCGCAATCGTTCTTTCTATGGATAATTTGCACGAATACGTGCTATTCGATGTACGCAATCGTTTTGCATCGACGGTAGGTAAGGATTCACTTCCCAGCTCCCGCAATCGTTCTTTCTATCGATAATTTGCACGAATACGTTATGTTCGATGTTTCCAATCGTTTTGCATCAACGATAGGTAAGGATTCACTTCCCGGCTACCGCAATCGTTCTTTCCATCGATAATTTGCACGAATACCGTGCTACTCGATGTTTCCAATCGTTTTGCATCAACGGTAGGTAAGTATTCACTTCCCAGCTCCCGCAATCGTTCTTTCTATGGATAATTTGCACGAATACGTGCTATTCGATGTACGCAATCGTTTTGCATCGACGGTAGGTAAGGATTCACTTCCCAGCTCCCGCAATCGTTCTTTCTATCGATAATTTGCACGAATACGTTATGTTCGATGTTTCCAATCGTTTTGCATAAACGTTAGGTAAGCATTCACTTCCCGGCTCCCGCAATCATTCTTTCCATCGATAATTTGCACGAATACGTGCTATTCGATGTTTCCAATCGTTTTGCATCGACGGTAGGTAAGGATTCACATCCCAGCTCCCGCAATCGTCCTTTCCATCGATAATTTGCACGAATACGTGCTATTCGATGTTTCCAATCGTTTTGCATCGACGGTAGGTAAGGATTCACTTCCCAGCTCCCGCAATCGTTCTTTCTATGGATAATTTGCACGAATACGTGCTATTCGATGTTTCCAATCGTTTTGCATCAACGGTAGGTAAGTATTCACTTCCCAGCTCCCGCAATCGTTCTTTCTATGGATAATTTGCACGAATACGTGCTATTCGATGTTTCCAATCGTTTTGCATCGACGGTAGGTAAGGATTCACATCCCAGCTCCCGCAATCGTTCTTTCCATCGATAATTTGCACGAATACGTGCTATTCGATGTTTCCAATCGTTTTGCATCGACGGTAGGTAAGTATTCACTTCCCAGCTCCCGCAATCGTTCTTTCTATGGATAATTTGCACGAATACGTGCTATTCGATGTTTCCAATCGTTTTGCATCGACGGTAGGTAAGGTTAGGTTAGGTTAGGTTTTGCATCGACGGTAGGTAAGGATTCACTTCCCAGCTCCCGCAATCGTTCTTTCTATCGATAATTTGCACGAATACGTGTTGTTCGATGTTTCCAATCGTTTTGCATCAACGTTAGGTAAGGATTCATTTCCCGGCTCCCGCAATCGTTCTTTCCATCGATAATTTGCACGAATACGTGCTATTCGATGTTTCCAATCGTGTTGCATCGACGGTCGGTAAGCATTCACTTCCCAGCTCCGGCAATCGTTCTTTCCAAATTATCGATAGAAAGAACGATTGCGGGAGCTGGGAAGTGAATCCTTACCTACCGTCGATGCCAAACGATTGCAAACATCGAATAGCACGTATTCGTGCAAATTATCCATAGAAAGAACGATTGCGGGAGCTGGGAAGTGAATACTTACCTAACGTTGATGCAAAACGATTGGAAACATCGAACACCACGTATTTGTGCAAATTATCGATGGAAAGAACGATTGCGGGAGCTGGGAAGTGAATCCTTACCTACCGTCGATGCAAAACGATTGGAATCATCGTATAGCACGTATTCGTGCAAATTATCGATAGAAAGAACGATTGCGGGAGCTGGGAAGTGAATCCTTACCTACCGTCGATGCAAAACGATTGGAAACATCGAATGGCACGTATTCGTGCAAATTATCGATGGAAAGAACGATTGCGGGAGCTGGGAAGTGAATCCTTACCTACCGTCGATGCAAAACGATTGCAAACATCGAATAGCACGTATTCGTGCAAATTATCGATGGAAAGAACGATTGCGGGAGCCGGGAAGTGAATCCTTGCCTATCGTTGATGCAAAACGATTGGAAACATTGAACATCACGTATTCGTGCAAATTATCCATGGAAAGAACGATTGCGGGAGCCGGGAAGTGAATGCTTACCTAACGTTGATGCAAAACGATTGGAAACATCGAATGGCACGTATTCGTGCAAATTATCGATGGAAAGAACGATTGCGGGAGCTGGGAAGTGAATCCTTACCTACCGTCGATGCAAAACGATTGCAAACATCGAATAGCACGTATTCGTGCAAATTATCGATGGAAAGAACGATTGCGGGAGCCGGGAAGTGAATCCTTACCTATCGTTGATGCAAAACGATTGGAAACATTGAACATCACGTATTCGTGCAAATTATCGATAGAAAGAACGATTGCGAGAGCTGGGAAGTGAATCCTTACCTACCGTCGATGCAAAACGATTGGAAACATCGAATGGCACGTATTCGTGCAAATTATCGATGGAAAGAACGATTGCGGGAGCTGGGAAGTGAATCCTTACCTACCGTCGATGCAAAACGATTGCAGACATCGAATAGCACGTATTCGTGCAAATTATCCATAGAAAGAATGATTGCGGGAGCTGGGAAGTGAATACTTACCTACCGTTGATGCAAAACGATTGGAAACATCGAATAGCACGTATTCGTGCAAATTATCGATGGAAAGAACGATTGCGGGAGCCGGGAAGTGAATCCTTACCTACCGTCGATGCAAAACGATTGGATAATTGGCACGAATACGTGATATTCGATGTTTCCAATCGTTTTGCATCGACGGTAGGTAAGGATTCACTTCCCAGCTCCCGCAATCGTTCTTTCTATCGATAATTTGCACGAATACGTGATGTTCGATGTTTCCAATCGTTTTGCATCAACGGTAGGTAAGGATTCACTTCCCGGCTCCCGCAATCGTTCTTTCCATCGATAATTTGCACGAATACGTGCTATTCGATGTTTCCAATCGTTTTGCATCGACGGTAGGTAAGGATTCACTTCCCAGCTCCCGCAATCGTTCTTTCTATCAATAATTTGCACGAATACGTGATCTTCGATGTTTCCAATCGTTTTGCATCAACGGTAGGTAAGGATTCACTTCCCGGCTCCCGCAATCGTTCTTTCCATCGATAATTTGCACGAATACGTGGTGTTCGATGTTTCCAATCGTTTTGCATCAACGTTAGGTAAGTATTCACTTCCCAGCTCCCGCAATCGTTCTTTCTATGGATAATTTGCACGAATACATGCTATTCGATGTTTGCAATCGTTTTGCATCGACGGTAGGTACGGATTCACTTCCCAGCTCCCGCAATCGTTCTTTCTATTGATAATTTGCACGAATACGTTATGTTCGATGTTTCCAATCGTTTTGCATCAACGTTAGGTAAGCATTCACTTCCCGGCTCCCGCAATCGTTCTTTCCATCGATAATTTGCACGAATACGTGCTATTCGATGTTTCCAATCGTTTTGCATCAACGGTAGGTAAGTATTCACTTCCCAGCTCCCGCAATCGTGCTTTCTATGGATACTTTGCACGAATACGTGCTATTCGATGTTTGCAATCGTTTTGCATCGACGGTAGGTAAGGATTCACATCCCAGCTCCCGCAATCGTTCTTTCCATCGATAATTTGCACGAATACCGTGCTACTCGATGTTTCCAATCGTTTTGCATCAACGGTAGGTAAGTATTCACTTCCCAGCTCCCGCAATCGTTCTTTCTATGGATAATTTGCACGAATACGTGCTATTCGATGTACGCAATCGTTTTGCATCGACGGTAGGTAAGGATTCACTTCCCAGCTCCCGCAATCGTTCTTTCTATCGATAATTTGCACGAATACGTTATGTTCGATGTTTCCAATCGTTTTGCATAAACGTTAGGTAAGCATTCACTTCCCGGCTCCCGCAATCGTTCTTCCCATCGATAATTTGCACGAATACGTGCTATTCGATGTTTCCAATCGTTTTGCATCGACGGTAGGTAAGGATTCACTTCCCAGCTCCCGCAATCGTTCTTTCTATCGATAATTTGCACGAATACGTGATGTTCAATGTTTCCAATCGTTTTGCATCAACGATAGGTAAGGATTCACTTCCCGGCTCCCGCAATCGTTCTTTCCATCGATAATTTGCACGAATACCGTGCTACTCGATGTTTCCAATCGTTTTGCATCAACGGTAGGTAAGTATTCACTTCCCAGCTCCCGCAATCGTTCTTTCTATGGATAATTTGCACGAATACGTGCTATTCGATGTACGCAATCGTTTTGCATCGACGGTAGGTAAGGATTCACTTCCCAGCTCCCGCAATCGTTCTTTCTATCGATAATTTGCACGAATACGTTATGTTCGATGTTTCCAATCGTTTTGCATAAACGTTAGGTAAGCATTCACTTCCCGGCTCCCGCAATCATTCTTTCCATCGATAATTTGCACGAATACGTGCTATTCGATGTTTCCAATCGTTTTGCATCGACGGTAGGTAAGGATTCACATCCCAGCTCCCGCAATCGTCCTTTCCATCGATAATTTGCACGAATACGTGCTATTCGATGTTTCCAATCGTTTTGCATCGACGGTAGGTAAGGATTCACTTCCCAGCTCCCGCAATCGTTCTTTCTATGGATAATTTGCACGAATACGTGCTATTCGATGTTTCCAATCGTTTTGCATCAACGGTAGGTAAGTATTCACTTCCCAGCTCCCGCAATCGTTCTTTCTATGGATAATTTGCACGAATACGTGCTATTCGATGTTTCCAATCGTTTTGCATCGACGGTAGGTAAGGATTCACATCCCAGCTCCCGCAATCGTTCTTTCCATCGATAATTTGCACGAATACGTGCTATTCGATGTTTCCAATCGTTTTGCATCGACGGTAGGTAAGTATTCACTTCCCAGCTCCCGCAATCGTTCTTTCTATGGATAATTTGCACGAATACGTGCTATTCGATGTTTCCAATCGTTTTGCATCGACGGTAGGTAAGGATTCACTTCCCAGCTCCCGCAATCGTTCTTTCTATGGATAATTTGCACGAATACGTGCTATTCGATGTACGCAATCGTTTTGCATCGACGGTAGGTAAGGATTCACTTCCCAGCTCCCGCAATCGTTCTTTCTATCGATAATTTGCACGAATACGTTATGTTCGATGTTTCCAATCGTTTTGCATCAACGATAGGTAAGGATTCACTTCCCGGCTACCGCAATCGTTCTTTCTATCGATAATTTGCACGAATACGTTATGTTCGATGTTTCCAATCGTTTTGCATAAACGTTAGGTAAGCATTCACTTCCCGGCTCCCGCAATCATTCTTTCCATCGATAATTTGCACGAATACGTGCTATACGATGTTTCCAATCGTTTTGCATCGACGGTAGGTAAGCATTCACTTCCCAGCTCCCGCAATCGTTCTTTCCATCGATAATTTGCACAAATACGTGGTGTTCGATGTTTCCAATCGTTTTGCATCAACGTTAGGTAAGTATTCACTTCCCAGCTCCCGCAATCGTTCTTTCTATGGATAATTTGCACGAATACGTGCTATTCGATGTTTGCAATCGTTTGGCATCGACGGTAGGTAAGGATTCACTTCCCAGCTCCCGCAATCGTTCTTTCTATCGATAATTTGGAAAGAACGATTGCCGGAGCTGGGAAGTGAATGCTTACCGACCGTCGATGCAACACGATTGGAAACATCGAATAGCACGTATTCGTGCAAATTATCGATGGAAAGAACGATTGCGGGAGCCGGGAAATGAATCCTTACCTAACGTTGATGCAAAACGATTGGAAACATCGAACAACACGTATTCGTGCAAATTATCGATAGAAAGAACGATTGCGGGAGCTGGGAAGTGAATCCTTACCTACCGTCGATGCAAAACGATTGGAAACATCGAATAGCACGTATTCGTGCAAATTATCCATAGAAAGAACGATTGCGGGAGCTGGGAAGTGAATACTTACCTACCGTCGATGCAAAACGATTGGAAACATCGAATAGCACGTATTCGTGCAAATTATCGATGGAAAGAACGATTGCGGGAGCTGGGATGTGAATCCTTACCTACCGTCGATGCAAAACGATTGGAAACATCGAATAGCACGTATTCGTGCAAATTATCCATAGAAAGAACGATTGCGGGAGCTGGGAAGTGAATACTTACCTACCGTTGATGCAAAACGATTGGAAACATCGAACATCACGTATTCGTGCAAATTATGGATAGAAAGAACGATTGCGGGAGCTGGGAAGTGAATCCTTACCTACCGTCGATGCAAAACGATTGCAAACATCGAATAGCACGTATTCGTGCAAATTATCCATAGAAAGAACGATTGCGGGAGCTGGGAAGTGAATACTTACCTACCGTTGATGCAAAACGATTGGAAACATCGAACATCACGTATTCGTGCAAATTATCGATGGAAAGAACGATTGCGGGAGCCGGGAAGTGAATGCTTACCTAACGTTGATGCAAAACGATTGGAAACATCGAACATAACGTATTCGTGCAAATTATCGATAGAAAGAACGATTGCGGGAGTTGGGAAGTGAATCCGTACCTACCGTCGATGCAAAACGATTGCAAACATCGAATAGCACGTATTCGTGCAAATTATCCATAGAAAGAACGATTGCGGGAGCTGGGAACTGAATACTTACCTAACGTTGATGCAAAACGATTGGAAACATCGAATAGCACGTATTCGTGCAAATTATCGATGGAAAGAACGATTGCGGGAGCCGGGGAGTGAATCCTTACCTACCGTTGATGCAAAACGATTGGAAACATCGAACATCACGTATTCGTGCAAATTGTCGATAGAAAAAACGATTGCGGGAGCTGGGAAGTGAATCCTTACCTACCGTCGATGCAAAACGATTGGAAACATCGAATATCACGTATTCGTGCCAATTATCCAATCGTTTTGCATCGACGGTAGGTAAGGATTCACTTCCCAGCTCCCGCAATCGTTCTTTCCATCGATAATTTGCACGAATACGTGCCATTCGATGTTTCCAATCGTTTTGCATCGACGGTAGGTAAGGATTCACTTCCCAGCTCCCGCAATCGTTCTTTCTATCGATAATTTGCACGAATACGTGATGTTCGATGTTTTCAATCGTTTTGCATCAACGGTAGGTAAGGAATCATTTCCCGGCTCCCGCAATCGTTCTTTCCATCGATAATTTGCACGAATACGTGCTATTCGATGTTTCCAATCGTTTTGCATCAACGTTAGGTAAGGATTCACTTCCCGGCTCCCGCAATCGTTCTTTCCATCGATAATTTGCACGAATACGTGGTGTTCGATGTTTCCAATCGTTCTGCATCAACGTTAGGTAAGTATTCACTTCCCAGCTCCCGCAATCGTTCTTTCTATGGATAATTTGCACGAATACGTGCTATTCGATATTTGCAATCGTTTTGCATCGACGGTAGGTACGGATTCACTTCCCAGCTCCCGCAATCGTTCTTTCCATCGATAATTTGCACGAATACGTGCCATTCGATGTTTCCAATCGTTTTGCATCAACGTTAGGTAAGCATGCACTTCCCGGCTCCCGCAATCGTTCTTTCCATGGATAATTTGCACGAATACGTGCTATTCGATGTTTCCAATCGTTTTGCATCAACGGTAGGTAAGTATTCACTTCCCAGCTCCCGCAATCGTTCTTTCTATCGATAATTTGCACGAATACGTGATGTTCAATGTTTCCAATCGTTTTGCATCAACGATAGGTAAGGATTCACTTCCCAGCTCCCGCAATCGTTCTTTCCATCGATAATTTGCACGAATACGTGCCATTCGATGTTTGCAATCGTTTTGCATCGACGGTAGGTAAGGATTCACTTCCCAGCTCCCGCAATCGTTCTTTCTATCGATAATTTGCACGAATACGTGTTGTTCGATGTTTCCAATCGTTTTGCATCAACGTTAGGTAAGGATTCATTTCCCGGCTCCCGCAATCGTTCTTTCCATCGATAATTTGCACGAATACGTGCTATTCGATGTTTCCAATCGTGTTGCATCGACGGTCGGTAAGCATTCACTTCCCAGCTCCGGCAATCGTTCTTTCCAAATTATCGATAAAAAGAACGATTGCGGGAGCTGGGAAGTGAATCCTTACCTACCGTCGATGCAAAACGATTGCAAACATCGAATAGCACGTATTCGTGCAAATTATCGATGGAAAGAACGATTGCGGGAGCCGGGAAGTGAATCCTTACCTATCGTTGATGCAAAACGATTGGAAACATTGAACATCACGTTCTTTCTATCGATAATTTGCACGAATACGTGATGTTCGATGTTTTCAATCGTTTTGCATCAACGGTAGGTAAGGAATCACTTCCCGGCTCCCGCAATCGTTCTTTCCATCGATAATTTGCACGAATACGTGCTATTCGATGTTTCCAATCGTTTTGCATCAACGTTAGGTAAGGATTCACTTCCCGGCGCCCGCAATCGTTCTTTCCATCGATAATTTGCACGAATACGTGGTGTTCGATGTTTCCAATCGTTCTGCATCAACGTTAGGTAAGTATTCACTTCCCAGCTCCCGCAATCGTTCTTTCTATGGATAATTTGCACGAATACGTGCTATTCGATATTTGCAATCGTTTTGCATCGACGGTAGGACGGATTCACTTCCCGGCTCCCGCAATCGTTCTTTCGATCGATAATTTGCACGAATACGTGCTATTCGATGTTTGCAATCGTTTTGCATCGACGGTAGGTAAGGATTCACTTCCCAGCTCCCGCAATCGTTCTTTCCATCGATAATTTGCACGAATACGTGCCATTCGATGTTTGCAATCGTTTTGCATCGACGGTAGGTAAGGATTCACTTCCCAGCTCCCGCAATCGTTCTTTCTATCGATAATTTGTGTGACGTGCCGTCCTGTTTCCCGCGCGACGGCTCACATTTTTTCCTTTTACCATTTACTCAAATCCGCTATGATGTGAGCGCTGGGCTGCCCCTGTGGCTATGTTATGTCCAGCACGAACTGAGCACCCCTTCCACTCCTTCCAAACCCCTTTCACTCCTTCCACACCCCTTCCACTCTTTCGAAACCCCTTTCATTTTTTTCAAACCCATTCACTCTTTCGAAACCCCTTTCATTTTTTCCAAACCCATTCACTCTTTCGAAACCCCTTTCATTTTTTTCAAACCCATTCACTCTTTCGAAACCCCTTTCATTTTTTCCAAACCCATTCACTCTTTCGAAACCCCTTTCATTTTTTCCAAACCCATTCGCTCTTTTCACTCTTTCGAAACCCATTCGCTCCTCCTATGCCCCATTCGGCGGTGCCTGTGAACAATTAAAACATCCTACAAATTATAAAAGACACGTATAGTTACAATCCCAATTCAACAATACCTGTGAACAACTAAAGCATCCAATCAATTATAAAAAACTTACAGTTGCAATCCCCGCAACTCCACTGCCAGAATGCCTGCGAACAAATAAGAACACCTATATAATATCAACCCATCACTACACACACACGACACTTACCTTATGATAACAACTTACACCAGTACTCGAGACGAAGAATATCCCTCACTCCACGAGGAAGAAACCCCCCTTCGCGCCCCAAGAGTAGCCCTCACTCCACGAGGAAGAAACCCCCTTTCGCGCCCCAAGAGTAGCCCTCACTCCACGAGGAAGAAAGCCCCTTTCGCGACCCAAGAGTAGCCCTCACTCCACGAGGAAGAAACCCCCTTTCGCGCCCCAAGAGTAGCCCTCACTCCACGAGGAAGAAACCCCCTTTCGCGCCCCAAGAGTAGCCCTCACTCCACGAGGAAGAAGCCCCTTTCGCGTCCCAAGGATATCTCGACATTACTCGTTCTCGCGTCCTCTCGAGTACCTCTCTACACGATGATAATGTTCAACAAAATACAAATATTAACGTTTAAACTCACGTAGCTTTGCAAGAACACCGACCCGTAATAAAATAACGAAAGATACTATAATTCTTAATTAATTGAAGGTTCATTAAAGAAACAATAGAGAACCACTGGCAGTTGAGAACCACGCATACCAGGCATTCCACAGCAGTCAACACCAGCAGAAGCCATCATACACGCATACCAGGCATTCCGCGCATACCACGCATACCAGAAATTCCTGGGCCTAGTATAAATAGACCGGGACCACCAGTCATTCAGTCAGTCTTCAAGCAGCAGCAAACGTCGACACATCGTTCACTCGCGATTTATTTCAATTTATTCCATAAGGAACTTAGAATATTTCTGATTTATTTCAATTTAATACTATAAGGAACATAGAATATTTCTCGATTTATTTCAATTTATTCCTTAACGGACTTAGAATATTTCTGATTTATTCCAATTAATGCTATAAGGAACATAGAATATTTCCGCTTTATTTCAATCAATTGCATAAGGAACTTAGAATACTTCCCGATTTATTTCAATTTATTCCTTAACGGACTTAGAATATTTCTGATTTATTCCAATTAATGCTATAAGGAACATAGAATATTTCCGCTTTATTTCAATCAATTGCATAAGGAACTTAGAATACTTCCCGATTTATTTCAATTTATACTATAAGGAACTTAGAATATTTCTGATTTATTTCAATTTATTCCATAACGAACTTAGAATTATCCCGCGATTTATTTCAATTTATACTATAAGGAACTTAGAATATTTCCGATTTATCTCAATTTATTCCATAACGAACTTAGAATTATCCCGCGATTTATTTCATTTTATTCCATAAGGAACTTAGAATATTTCTCGATTTATTTCAATTAATACTTAGAATAAATCCGTGATTTATTTCAATAAATACCATAACGGACTTAGAATAATTCCGTGATCTATTTCAATAATTAGTCTAACAGACTTAGGATATTTTCGTATACCATATGCGTTATCGAGTCATAATAGTTATATTCACGCAACATGTTCGCAATGATGACTCTGAGAGCTTGACCACTGAAGCAGTCCTGAGAGAACATAGTGAATACATTTAAAATCACGAATACAATTATGTTAAAGAATTAGTTGAGAACATAGTGAATATATTCAAAATCACGAATACAATTACGCTAAGGAATTAGTTGAGAAAATAGTGAATATATTTAAAATCACGAATACAATTACGCTAAGGAATTAGTTGAGAACATAGTGAATACATTTAAATTCACGAATACAATTCCGTTAAAGAATTAGTTAAGAACATAGTGAATACATTTAAAATCACGAATACAATTACGCTAAGGAATTAGTTGAGAACATAGTGAATACATTTAAAATCACGAATACAATTACGCTAAGGAATTAGTTGAGAACATAGTGAATACATTTAAAATCATGAATACAATTATGTTAAAGAATTAGTTGAGAACATAGTGAATATATTCAAAATCACGAATACAATTACGCTAAGGAATTAGTTGAGAAAATAGTGAATACATTTAAAATCACGAATACAATTACGTTAAAGAATTAGTTAAGAACATAGTGAATATAATAACATTGCGAATATTTTATAGAGGAGTACTTCAATTTGTCCACCGAACAGTTGCGGAACGTTCAGGCTGGATCTATCAAGGAAGTCATTACTCGTTGGTGAACCATTGGCTGACCACTGCGAAACACAACGGACGAGGCACCGTCACCTTTTCCCCAATTATCCTTTCCTCAATTTCTTAACTTATTCTCATCCCCCTGGGAGCGGGAGCGGACTAGATCCGAATCCGCCTGGGTTATCCTTTCCTCAGTTCCCCCACTTCATTCTCATCCCCCTGGGAGTGGGAGCGGACTAGATCCGAATCCGCCCGGGTTATCTTTTCTTCGTTTCCTACTTTATTCTCATCCCCCTGGGAGTGGGAGCGGACTGGATCCGAATCCGCCTAGGTTATCCTTCCCTCCATGCTCATCCCCCTGGGAGTGGGAGCGGACTAGATCCGAATCCGCCTGGGTTATCCTTTCCTCGCTTCCCCAATTTATTCTCTTCACCCTCGGTAGTGCAAGCTGGACGCACCCTCGACGTGGCCCACACAGTGGCTGACCGGAATACGCCTCAGCGAGCCGTGGTGCTTTCATTCACCTAAGAATCCACGCATAATTACTATTTCATATCGGTCACAACATAAAGGAGTAAGTTACTCGTGCGAGACGAAACATCGCGATTTGCTATACACGTAAGGTCGTTATCCCTAACCCTACAGTAATTTTCTCCGTAGAATCCCTTTCCATAATTATAACTGTCCTTTCCTTTCCTCCTCGGCGTGCGCGAATCTAGCATTCGACCCCGAGGCTCCCTTTCCCCTTGTAGTTATTTTTCCATTCCCCCTCGGCGTGCGCGAATCTAGCATTCGACCCCGAGGCTCCCTTTCCCCTTGTAGTTATTTTTCCATTCCCCCTCGGCGTGCGCGAATCTAGCATTCGACCCCGAGGCTTCCTTTCCCTTTGTAGTAATTCATTCCTTCCCCCTCGGCGCGCGCGAATCTAGCATTCGACCCCGAGGAACCCTGTTCCACTCGAAATTCTCCTCCCCTGCACAAAAGCGAATCTTTTGGTTGCCTACAAATTACCTCGACTGAGAATCCGAAAGAGGAATATTTAACGCGTAGCTCGCACGAGGACCCTCTTAATAATCATCTAACACTCAATTGAACTACTGCAAATCATTACCGATCTCGCGTATATCGTATTAGTTCTTGGCGCGACAGCTCCGCGTCTTTGAACTGCGTGTCCCTTCCGGGCGCAACCTGGAACGTGACATTTGCACGAATACGTGTTGTTCGATGTTTCCAATCGTTTTGCATCAACGTTAGGTAAGGATTCATTTCCCGGCTCCCGCAATCGTTCTTTCCATCGATAATTTGCACGAATACGTGCTATTCGATGTTTCCAATCGTGTTGCATCGACAGTCGGTAAGCATTCACTTCCCAGCTCCGGCAATCGTTCTTTCCAAATTATCGATAAAAAGAACGATTGCGGGAGCTGGGAAGTGAATCCTTACCTACCGTCGATGCAAAACGATTGCAAACATCGAATAGCACGTATTCGTGCAAATTATCGATGGAAAGAACGATTGCGGGAGCCGGGAAGTGAATCCTTACCTAACGTTGATTCAAAACGATTGGAAACATCGAATGGCACGTATTCGTGCAAATTATCGATGGAAAGAACGATTGCGGGAGCTGGGAAGTGAATCCTTACCTACCGTCGATGCAAAACGATTGGAAACATCGAATAGCACGTATTCGTGCAAATTATCGATGGAAAGGACGATTGCGGGAGCTGGGATGTGAATCCTTACCTACCGTCGATGCAAAACGATTGGAAACATCGAATAGCACGTATTCGTGCAAATTATCGATGGAAAGAATGATTGCGGGAGCCGGGAAGTGAATGCTTACCTAACGTTTATGCAAAACGATTGGAAACATCGAACATAACGTATTCGTGCAAATTATCGATAGAAAGAACGATTGCGGGAGCTGGGAAGTGAATCCTTACCTACCGTCGATGCAAAACGATTGCGTACATCGAATAGCACGTATTCGTGCAAATTATCCATAGAAAGAACGATTGCGGGAGCTGGGAAGTGAATACTTACCTACCGTTGATGCAAAACGATTGGAAACATCGAGTAGCACGGTATTCGTGCAAATTATCGATGGAAAGAACGATTGCGGGAGCCGGGAAATGAATCCTTACCTAACGTTGATGCAAAACGATTGGAAACATCGAACAACACGTATTCGTGCAAATTATCGATAGAAAGAACGATTGCGGGAGCTGGGAAGTGAATCCTTACCTACCGTCGATGCAAAACGATTGGAAACATCGAATAGCACGTATTCGTGCAAATTATCCATAGAAAGAACGATTGCGGGAGCTGGGAAGTGAATACTTACCTACCGTCGATGCAAAACGATTGGAAACATCGAATAGCACGTATTCGTGCAAATTATCGATGGAAAGAACGATTGCGGGAGCTGGGATGTGAATCCTTACCTACCGTCGATGCAAAACGATTGGAAACATCGAATAGCACGTATTCGTGCAAATTATCCATAGAAAGAACGATTGCGGGAGCTGGGAAGGGAATACTTACCTACCGTTGATGCAAAACGATTGGAAACATCGAATAGCACGTATTCGTGCAAATTATCCATAGAAAGAACGATTGCGGGAGCTGGGAAGTGAATCCTTACCTACCGTCGATGCAAAACGATTGGAAACATCGAATAGCACGTATTCGTGCAAATTATCGATGGAAAGGACGATTGCGGGAGCTGGGATGTGAATCCTTACCTACCGTCGATGCAAAACGATTGGAAACATCGAATAGCACGTATTCGTGCAAATTATCGATGGAAAGAATGATTGCGGGAGCCGGGAAGTGAATGCTTACCTAACGTTTATGCAAAACGATTGGAAACATCGAACATAACGTATTCGTGCAAATTATCGATAGAAAGAACGATTGCGGGAGCTGGGAAGTGAATCCTTACCTACCGTCGATGCAAAACGATTGCGTACATCGAATAGCACGTATTCGTGCAAATTATCCATAGAAAGAACGATTGCGGGAGCTGGGAAGTGAATACTTACCTACCGTTGATGCAAAACGATTGGAAACATCGAGTAGCACGGTATTCGTGCAAATTATCGATGGAAAGAACGATTGCGGGAGCCGGGAAGTGAATCCTTACCTATCGTTGATGCAAAACGATTGGAAACATTGAACATCACGTATTCGTGCAAATTATCGATAGAAAGAACGATTGCGGGAGCTGGGAAGTGAATCCTTACCTACCGTCGATGCAAAACGATTGGAAACATCGAATAGCACGTATTCGTGCAAATTATCGATGGGAAGAACGATTGCGGGAGCCGGGAAGTGAATGCTTACCTAACGTTTATGCAAAACGATTGGAAACATCGAACATAACGTATTCGTGCAAATTATCGATAGAAAGAACGATTGCGGGAGCTGGGAAGTGAATCCTTACCTACCGTCGATGCAAAACGATTGCGTACATCGAATAGCACGTATTCGTGCAAATTATCCATAGAAAGAACGATTGCGGGAGCTGGGAAGTGAATACTTACCTACCGTTGATGCAAAACGATTGGAAACATCGAGTAGCACGGTATTCGTGCAAATTATCGATGGAAAGAACGATTGCGGGAGCTGGGATGTGAATCCTTACCTACCGTCGATGCAAAACGATTGCAAACATCGAATAGCACGTATTCGTGCAAAGTATCCATAGAAAGCACGATTGCGGGAGCTGGGAAGTGAATACTTACCTACCGTTGATGCAAAACGATTGGAAACATCGAATAGCACGTATTCGTGCAAATTATCGATGGAAAGAACGATTGCGGGAGCCGGGAAGTGAATGCTTACCTAACGTTGATGCAAAACGATTGGAAACATCGAACATAACGTATTCGTGCAAATTATCAATAGAAAGAACGATTGCGGGAGCTGGGAAGTGAATCCGTACCTACCGTCGATGCAAAACGATTGCAAACATCGAATAGCATGTATTCGTGCAAATTATCCATAGAAAGAACGATTGCGGGAGCTGGGAAGTGAATACTTACCTAACGTTGATGCAAAACGATTGGAAACATCGAACACCACGTATTCGTGCAAATTATCGATGGAAAGAACGATTGCGGGAGCCGGGAAGTGAATCCTTACCTACCGTTGATGCAAAACGATTGGAAACATCGAAGATCACGTATTCGTGCAAATTATTGATAGAAAGAACGATTGCGGGAGCTGGGAAGTGAATCCTTACCTACCGTCGATGCAAAACGATTGGAAACATCGAATAGCACGTATTCGTGCAAATTATCGATGGAAAGAACGATTGCGGGAGCCGGGAAGTGAATCCTTACCTACCGTTGATGCAAAACGATTGGAAACATCGAACATCACGTATTCGTGCAAATTATCGATAGAAAGAACGATTGCGGGAGCTGGGAAGTGAATCCTTACCTACCGTCGATGCAAAACGATTGGAAACATCGAATATCACGTATTCGTGCCAATTATCCAATCGTTTTGCATCGACGGTAGGTAAGGATTCACTTCCCGGCTCCCGCAATCGTTCTTTCCATCGATAATTTGCACGAATACGTGCTATTCGATGTTTCCAATCGTTTTGCATCAACGGTAGGTAAGTATTCACTTCCCAGCTCCCGCAATCATTCTTTCTATGGATAATTTGCACGAATACGTGCTATTCGATGTCTGCAATCGTTTTGCATCGACGGTAGGTAAGGATTCACTTCCCAGCTCCCGCAATCGTTCTTTCCATCGATAATTTGCACGAATACGTGCCATTCGATGTTTCCAATCGTTTTGCATCGACGGTAGGTAAGGATTCACTTCCCAGCTCTCGCAATCGTTCTTTCTATCGATAATTTGCACGAATACGTGATGTTCAATGTTTCCAATCGTTTTGCATCAACGATAGGTAAGGATTCACTTCCCGGCTCCCGCAATCGTTCTTTCCATCGATAATTTGCACGAATACGTGCTATTCGATGTTTGCAATCGTTTTGCATCGACGGTAGGTAAGGATTCACTTCCCAGCTCCCGCAATCGTTCTTTCCATCGATAATTTGCACGAATACGTGCCATTCGATGTTTCCAATCGTTTTGCATCAACGTTAGGTAAGCATTCACTTCCCGGCTCCCGCAATCGTTCTTTCCATGGATAATTTGCACGAATACGTGATGTTCAATGTTTCCAATCGTTTTGCATCAACGATAGGCAAGGATTCACTTCCCGGCTCCCGCAATCGTTCTTTCCATCGATAATTTGCACGAATACGTGCTATTCGATGTTTGCAATCGTTTTGCATCGACGGTAGGTAAGGATTCACTTCCCAGCTCCCGCAATCGTTCTTTCCATCGATAATTTGCACGAATACGTGCCATTCGATGTTTCCAATCGTTTTGCATCGACGGTAGGTAAGGATTCACTTCCCAGCTCCCGCAATCGTTCTTTCTATCGATAATTTGCACGAATACGTGCTATACGATGTTTCCAATCGTTTTGCATCGACGGTAGGTAAGGATTCACTTCCCAGCTCCCGCAATCGTTCTTTCCATCGATAATTTGCACAAATACGTGGTGTTCGATGTTTCCAATCGTTTTGCATCAACGTTAGGTAAGTATTCACTTCCCAGCTCCCGCAATCGTTCTTTCTATGGATAATTTGCACGAATACGTGCTATTCGATGTTTGCAATCGTTTGGCATCGACGGTAGGTAAGGATTCACTTCCCAGCTCCCGCAATCGTTCTTTCTATCGATAATTTGGAAAGAACGATTGCCGGAGCTGGGAAGTGAATGCTTACCGACCGTCGATGCAACACGATTGGAAACATCGAATAGCACGTATTCGTGCAAATTATCGATGGAAAGAACGATTGCGGGAGCCGGGAAATGAATCCTTACCTAACGTTGATGCAAAACGATTGGAAACATCGAACAACACGTATTCGTGCAAATTATCGATAGAAAGAACGATTGCGGGAGCTGGGAAGTGAATCCTTACCTACCGTCGATGCAAAACGATTGGAAACATCGAATAGCACGTATTCGTGCAAATTATCCATAGAAAGAACGATTGCGGGAGCTGGGAAGTGAATACTTACCTACCGTCGATGCAAAACGATTGGAAACATCGAATAGCACGTATTCGTGCAAATTATCGATGGAAAGAACGATTCCGGGAGCTGGGATGTGAATCCTTACCTACCGTCGATGCAAAACGATTGGAAACATCGAATAGCACGTATTCGTGCAAATTATCCATAGAAAGAACGATTGCGGGAGCTGGGAAGTGAATACTTACCTACCGTTGATGCAAAACGATTGGAAACATCGAATAGCACGTATTCGTGCAAATTATCCATAGAAAGAACGATTGCGGGAGCTGGGAAGTGAATCCTTACCTACCGTCGATGCAAAACGATTGGAAACATCGAATAGCACGTATTCGTGCAAATTATCGATGGAAAGGACGATTGCGGGAGCTGGGATGTGAATCCTTACCTACCGTCGATGCAAAACGATTGGAAACATCGAATAGCACGTATTCGTGCAAATTATCGATGGAAAGAATGATTGCGGGAGCCGGGAAGTGAATGCTTACCTAACGTTTATGCAAAACGATTGGAAACATCGAACATAACGTATTCGTGCAAATTATCGATAGAAAGAACGATTGCGGGAGCTGGGAAGTGAATCCTTACCTACCGTCGATGCAAAACGATTGCGTACATCGAATAGCACGTATTCGTGCAAATTATCCATAGAAAGAACGATTGCGGGAGCTGGGAAGTGAATACTTACCTACCGTTGATGCAAAACGATTGGAAACATCGAGTAGCACGGTATTCGTGCAAATTATCGATGGAAAGAACGATTGCGGTAGCCGGGAAGTGAATCCTTACCTATCGTTGATGCAAAACGATTGGAAACATCGAACATAACGTATTCGTGCAAATTATCGATAGAAAGAACGATTGCGGGAGCTGGGAAGTGAATCCTTACCTACCGTCGATGCAAAACGATTGCGTACATCGAATAGCACGTATTCGTGCAAATTATCCATAGAAAGAACGATTGCGGGAGCTGGGAAGTGAATACTTACCTACCGTTGATGCAAAACGATTGGAAACATCGAGTAGCACGGTATTCGTGCAAATTATTGATGGAAAGAACGATTGCGGGAGCCGGGAAGTGAATCCTTACCTATCGTTGATGCAAAACGATTGGAAACATGGAATAGCACGTATTCGTGCAAATTATCGATGGAAAGAACGATTGCGGGAGCTGGGATGTGAATCCTTACCTACCGTCGATGCAAAACGATTGCAAACATCGAATAGCACGTATTCGTGCAAAGTATCCATAGAAAGCACGATTGCGGGAGCTGGGAAGTGAATACTTACCTACCGTTGATGCAAAACGATTGGAAACATCGAATAGCACGTATTCGTGCAAATTATCGATGGAAAGAACGATTGCGGGAGTCGGGAAGTGAATGCTTACCTAACGTTGATGCAAAACGATTGGAAACATCGAACATAACGTATTCGTGCAAATTATCAATAGAAAGAACGATTGCGGGAGCTGGGAAGTGAATCCTTACCTACCGTCGATGCAAAACGATTGGAAACATCGAATATCACGTATTCGTGCCAATTATCCAATCGTTTTGCATCGACGGTAGGTAAGGATTCACTTCCCAGCTCCCGCAATCGTTCTTTCTATGGATAATTTGCACGAATACGTGCTATTCGATGTTTGCAATCGTTTTGCATCGACGGTAGGTACGGATTCACTTCCCAGCTCCCGCAATCGTTCTTTCCATCGATAATTTGCACGAATACGTGCCATTCGATGTTTCCAATCGTTTTGCATCAACGTTAGGTAAGCATTCACTTCCCGGCTCCCGCAATCGTTCTTTCCATGGATAATTTGCACGAATACGTGCTATTCGATGTTTCCAATCGTTTTGCATCAACGGTAGGTAAGTATTCACTTCCCAGCTCCCGCAATCGTTCTTTCTATGGATAATTTGCACGAATACGTGCTATTCGATGTTTGCAATCGTTTTGCATCGACGGTAGGTAAGGATTCACTTCCCAGCTCCCGCAATCGTTCTTTCCATCGATAATTTGCACGAATACGTGCCATTCGATGTTTCCAATCGTTTTGCATCAACGTTAGGTAAGCATTCACTTCCCGGCTCCCGCAATCGTTCTTTCCATGGATAATTTGCACGAATACGTGCTATTCGATGTTTCCAATCGTTTTGCATCAACGGTAGGTAAGTATTCACTTCCCAGCTCCCGCAATCATTCTTTCTATGGATAATTTGCACGAATACGTGCTATTCGATGTCTGCAATCGTTTTGCATCGACGGTAGGTAAGGATTCACTTCCCAGCTCCCGCAATCGTTCTTTCCATCGATAATTTGCACGAATACGTGCCATTCGATGTTTCCAATCGTTTTGCATCGACGGTAGGTAAGGATTCACTTCCCAGCTCTCGCAATCGTTCTTTCTATCGATAATTTGCACGAATACGTGATGTTCAATGTTTCCAATCGTTTTGCATCAACGATAGGTAAGGATTCACTTCCCGGCTCCCGCAATCGTTCTTTCCATCGATAATATGCACGAATACGTGCTATTCGATGTTTGCAATCGTTTTGCATCGACGGTAGGTAAGGATTCACTTCCCAGCTCCCGCAATCGTTCTTTCCATCGATAATTTGCACGAATACGTGCCATTCGATGTTTCCAATCGTTTTGCATCAACGTTAGGTAAGCATTCACTTCCCGGCTCCCGCAATCGTTCTTTCCATGGATAATTTGCACGAATACGTGATGTTCAATGTTTCCAATCGTTTTGCATCAACGATAGGCAAGGATTCACTTCCCGGCTCCCGCAATCGTTCTTTCCATCGATAATTTGCACGAATACGTGCTATTCGATGTTTGCAATCGTTTTGCATCGACGGTAGGTAAGGATTCACTTCCCAGCTCCCGCAATCGTTCTTTCCATCGATAATTTGCACGAATACGTGCCATTCGATGTTTTCAATCGTTTTGCATCGACGGTAGGTAAGGATTCACTTCCCAGCTCCCGCAATCGTTCTTTCTATCGATAATTTGCACGAATACGTGCTATACGATGTTTCCAATCGTTTTGCATCGACGGTAGGTAAGGATTCACTTCCCAGCTCCCGCAATCGTTCTTTCCATCGATAATTTGCACAAATGCGTGGTGTTCGATGTTTCCAATCGTTTTGCATCAACGTTAGGTAAGTATTCACTTCCCAGCTCCCGCAATCGTTCTTTCTATGGATAATTTGCACGAATACGTGCTATTCGATGTTTGCAATCGTTTGGCATCGACGGTAGGTAAGGATTCACTTCCCAGCTCCCGCAATCGTTCTTTCTATCGATAATTTGGAAAGAACGATTGCCGGAGCTGGGAAGTGAATGCTTACCGACCGTCGATGCAACACGATTGGAAACATCGAATAGCACGTATTCGTGCAAATTATCGATGGAAAGAACGATTGCGGGAGCCGGGAAATGAATCCTTACCTAACGTTGATGCAAAACGATTGGAAACATCGAACAACACGTATTCGTGCAAATTATCGATAGAAAGAACGATTGCGGGAGCTGGGAAGTGAATCCTTACCTACCGTCGATGCAAAACGATTGGAAACATCGAATAGCACGTATTCGTGCAAATTATCCATAGAAAGAACGATTGCGGGAGCTGGGAAGTGAATACTTACCTACCGTCGATGCAAAACGATTGGAAACATCGAATAGCACGTATTCGTGCAAATTATCGATGGAAAGAACGATTGCGGGAGCTGGGATGTGAATCCTTACCTACCGTCGATGCAAAACGATTGGAAACATCGAATAGCACGTATTCGTGCAAATTATCCATAGAAAGAACGATTGCGGGAGCTGGGAAGTGAATACTTACCTACCGTTGATGCAAAACGATTGGAAACATCGAATAGCACGTATTCGTGCAAATTATCCATAGAAAGAACGATTGCGGGAGCTGGGAAGTGAATACTTACCTAACGTTGATGCAGAACGATTGGAAACATCGAACACCACGTATTCGTGCAAATTATCGATGGAAAGAACGATTGCGGGAGCCGGGAAGTGAATCCTTACCTATCGTTGATGCAAAACGATTGGAAACATTGAACATCACGTATTCGTGCAAATTATCGATAGAAAGAACGATTGCGGGAGCTGGGAAGTGAATCCTTACCTACCGTCGATGCAAAACGATTGGAAACATCGAATAGCACGTATTCGTGCAAATTATCGATGGAAAGAACGATTGCGGGAGCTGGGATGTGAATCCTTACCTACCGTCGATGCAAAACGATTGGAAACATCGAATAGCACGTATTCGTGCCAATTATCGATGGAAAGAATGATTGCGGGAGCCGGAAAGTGAATGCTTACCTAACGTTTATGCAAAACGATTGGAAACATCGAACATAACGTATTCGTGCAAATTATCGATAGAAAGAACGATTGCGGGAGCTGGGAAGTGAATCCTTATCTACCGTCGATGCAAAACGATTGCGTACATCGAATAGCACGTATTCGTGCAAATTATCCATGGAAAGAACGATTGCGGGAGCCGGGAAGTGAATACTTACCTACCGTTGATGCAAAACGATTGGAAACATCGAGTAGCACGGTATTCGTGCAAATTATCGATGGAAAGAACGATTGCGGGAGCCGGGAAGTGAATCCTTACCTATCGTTGATGCAAAACGATTGGAAACATTGAACATCACGTATTCGTGCAAATTATCGATAGAAAGAACGATTGCGGGAGCTGGGAAGTGAATCCTTACCTACCGTCGATGCAAAACGATTGGAAACATCGAATATCACGTATTCGTGCCAATTATCCAATCGTTTTGCATCGACGGTAGGTAAGGATTCACTTCCCGGCTCCCGCAATCGTTCTTTCCATCGATAATTTGCACGAATACGTGCTATTCGATGTTTCCAATCGTTTTGCATCAACGGTAGGTAAGTATTCACTTCCCAGCTCCCGCAATCATTCTTTCTATGGATAATTTGCACGAATACGTGCTATTCGATGTCTGCAATCGTTTTGCATCGACGGTAGGTAAGGATTCACTTCCCAGCTCCCGCAATCGTTCTTTCCATCGATAATTTGCACGAATACGTGCCATTCGATGTTTCCAATCGTTTTGCATCGACGGTAGGTAAGGATTCACTTCCCAGCTCTCGCAATCGTTCTTTCTATCGATAATTTGCACGAATACGTGATGTTCAATGTTTCCAATCGTTTTGCATCAACGATAGGTAAGGATTCACTTCCCGGCTCCCGCAATCGTTCTTTCCATCGATAATTTGCACGAATACGTGCTATTCGATGTTTGCAATCGTTTTGCATCGACGGTAGGTAAGGATTCACTTCCCAGCTCCCGCAATCGTTCTTTCCATCGATAATTTGCACGAATACGTGCCATTCGATGTTTCCAATCGTTTTGCATCAACGTTAGGTAAGCATTCACTTCCCGGCTCCCGCAATCGTTCTTTCCATGGATAATTTGCACGAATACGTGATGTTCAATGTTTCCAATCGTTTTGCATCAACGATAGGCAAGGATTCACTTCCCGGCTCCCGCAATCGTTCTTTCCATCGATAATTTGCACGAATACGTGCTATTCGATGTTTGCAATCGTTTTGCATCGACGGTAGGTAAGGATTCACTTCCCAGCTCCCGCAATCGTTCCTTCCATCGATAATTTGCACGAATACGTGCCATTCGATGTTTCCAATCGTTTTGCATCGACGGTAGGTAAGGATTCACTTCCCAGCTCCCGCAATCGTTCTTTCTATCGATAATTTGCACGAATACGTGCTATACGATGTTTCCAATCGTTTTGCATCAACGTTAGGTAAGTATTCACTTCCCAGCTCCCGCAATCGTTCTTTCTATGGATAATTTGCACGAATACGTGCTATTCGATGTTTGCAATCGTTTGGCACCGACGGTAGGTAAGGATTCACTTCCCAGCTCCCGCAATCGTTCTTTCTATCGATAATTTGGAAAGAACGATTGCCGGAGCTGGGAAGTGAATGCTTACCGACCGTCGATGCAACACGATTGGAAACATCGAATAGCACGTATTCGTGCAAATTATCGATGGAAAGAACGATTGCGGGAGCCGGGAAATGAATCCTTACCTAACGTTGATGCAAAACGATTGGAAACATCGAACAACACGTATTCGTGCAAATTATCGATAGAAAGAACGATTGCGGGAGCTGGGAAGTGAATCCTTACCTACCGTCGATGCAAAACGATTGGAAACATCGAATAGCACGTATTCGTGCAAATTATCCATAGGAAGAACGATTGCGGGAGCTGGGAAGTGAATACTTACCTACCGTCGATGCAAAACGATTGGAAACATCGAATAGCACGTATTCGTGCAAATTATCGATGGAAAGAACGATTGCGGGAGCTGGGATGTGAATCCTTACCTACCGTCGATGCAAAACGATTGGAAACATCGAATAGCACGTATTCGTGCAAATTATCCATAGAAAGAACGATTGCGGGAGCTGGGAAGTGAATACTTACCTACCGTTGATGCAAAACGATTGGAAACATCGAATAGCACGTATTCGTGCAAATTATCCATAGAAAGAACGATTGCGGGAGCTGGGAAGTGAATCCTTACCTACCGTCGATGCAAAACGATTGGAAACATCGAATAGCACGTATTCGTGCAAATTATCGATGGAAAGGACGATTGCGGGAGCTGGGATGTGAATCCTTACCTACCGTCGATGCAAAACGATTGGAAACATCGAATAGCACGTATTCGTGCAAATTATCGATGGAAAGAATGATTGCGGGAGCCGGGAAGTGAATGCTTACCTAACGTTTATGCAAAACGATTGGAAACATCGAACATAACGTATTCGTGCAAATTATCGATAGAAAGAACGATTGCGGGAGCTGGGAAGTGAATCCTTACCTACCGTCGATGCAAAACGATTGCGTACATCGAATAGCACGTATTCGTGCAAATTATCCATAGAAAGAACGATTGCGGGAGCTGGGAAGTGAATACTTACCTACCGTTGATGCAAAACGATTGGAAACATCGAGTAGCACGGTATTCGTGCAAATTATCGATGGAAAGAACGATTGCGGTAGCCGGGAAGTGAATCCTTACCTATCGTTGATGCAAAACGATTGGAAACATCGAACATAACGTATTCGTGCAAATTATCGATAGAAAGAACGATTGCGGGAGCTGGGAAGTGAATCCTTACCTACCGTCGATGCAAAACGATTGCGTACATCGAATAGCACGTATTCGTGCAAATTATCCATAGAAAGAACGATTGCGGGAGCTGGGAAGTGAATACTTACCTACCGTTGATGCAAAACGATTGGAAACATCGAATAGCACGTATTCGTGCAAATTATCGATGGAAAGAACGATTGCGGGAGTCGGGAAGTGAATGCTTACCTAACGTTGATGCAAAACGATTGGAAACATCGAACATAACGTATTCGTGCAAATTATCAATAGAAAGAACGATTGCGGGAGCTGGGAAGTGAATCCTTACCTACCGTCGATGCAAAACGATTGGAAACATCGAATATCACGTATTCGTGCCAATTATCCAATCGTTTTGCATCGACGGTAGGTAAGGATTCACTTCCCGGCTCCCGCAATCGTTCTTTCCATCGATAATTTGCACGAATACGTGGTGTTCGATGTTTCCAATCGTTCTGCATCAACGTTAGGTAAGTATTCACTTCCCAGCTCCCGCAATCGTTCTTTCTATGGATAATTTGCACGAATACGTGCTATTCGATGTTTGCAATCGTTTTGCATCGACGGTAGGTACGGATTCACTTCCCAGCTCCCGCAATCGTTCTTTCCATCGATAATTTGCACGAATACGTGCCATTCGATGTTTCCAATCGTTTTGCATCAACGTTAGGTAAGCATTCACTTCCCGGCTCCCGCAATCGTTCTTTCCATGGATAATTTGCACGAATACGTGCTATTCGATGTTTCCAATCGTTTTGCATCAACGGTAGGTAAGTATTCACTTCCCAGCTCCCGCAATCGTTCTTTCTATGGATAATTTGCACGAATACGTGCTATTCGATGTTTGCAATCGTTTTGCATCGACGGTAGGTAAGGATTCACTTCCCAGCTCCCGCAATCGTTCTTTCCATCGATAATTTGCACGAATACGTGCCATTCGATGTTTCCAATCGTTTTGCATCAACGTTAGGTAAGCATTCACTTCCCGGCTCCCGCAATCGTTCTTTCCATGGATAATTTGCACGAATACGTGCTATTCGATGTTTCCAATCGTTTTGCATCAACGGTAGGTAAGTATTCACTTCCCAGCTCCCGCAATCATTCTTTCTATGGATAATTTGCACGAATACGTGCTATTCGATGTCTGCAATCGTTTTGCATCGACGGTAGGTAAGGATTCACTTCCCAGCTCCCGCAATCGTTCTTTCCATCGATAATTTGCACGAATACGTGCCATTCGATGTTTCCAATCGTTTTGCATCGACGGTAGGTAAGGATTCACTTCCCAGCTCTCGCAATCGTTCTTTCTATCGATAATTTGCACGAATACGTGATGTTCAATGTTTCCAATCGTTTTGCATCAACGATAGGTAAGGATTCACTTCCCGGCTCCCGCAATCGTTCTTTCCATCGATAATATGCACGAATACGTGCTATTCGATGTTTGCAATCGTTTTGCATCGACGGTAGGTAAGGATTCACTTCCCAGCTCCCGCAATCGTTCTTTCCATCGATAATTTGCACGAATACGTGCCATTCGATGTTTCCAATCGTTTTGCATCAACGTTAGGTAAGCATTCACTTCCCGGCTCCCGCAATCGTTCTTTCCATGGATAATTTGCACGAATACGTGATGTTCAATGTTTCCAATCGTTTTGCATCAACGATAGGCAAGGATTCACTTCCCGGCTCCCGCAATCGTTCTTTCCATCGATAATTTGCACGAATACGTGCTATTCGATGTTTGCAATCGTTTTGCATCGACGGTAGGTAAGGATTCACTTCCCAGCTCCCGCAATCGTTCTTTCCATCGATAATTTGCACGAATACGTGCCATTCGATGTTTTCAATTGTTTTGCATCGACGGTAGGTAAGGATTCACTTCCCAGCTCCCGCAATCGTTCTTTCTATCGATAATTTGCACGAATACGTGCTATACGATGTTTCCAATCGTTTTGCATCGACGGTAGGTAAGGATTCACTTCCCAGCTCCCGCAATCGTTCTTTCCATCGATAATTTGCACAAATACGTGGTGTTCGATGTTTCCAATCGTTTTGCATCAACGTTAGGTAAGTATTCACTTCCCAGCTCCCGCAATCGTTCTTTCTATGGATAATTTGCACGAATACGTGCTATTCGATGTTTGCAATCGTTTGGCATCGACGGTAGGTAAGGATTCACTTCCCAGCTCCCGCAATCGTTCTTTCTATCGATAATTTGGAAAGAACGATTGCCGGAGCTGGGAAGTGAATGCTTACCGACCGTCGATGCAACACGATTGGAAACATCGAATAGCACGTATTCGTGCAAATTATCGATGGAAAGAACGATTGCGGGAGCCGGGAAATGAATCCTTACCTAACGTTGATGCAAAACGATTGGAAACATCGAACAACACGTATTCGTGCAAATTATCGATAGAAAGAACGATTGCGGGAGCTGGGAAGTGAATCCTTACCTACCGTCGATGCAAAACGATTGGAAACATCGAATAGCACGTATTCGTGCAAATTATCCATAGAAAGAACGATTGCGGGAGCTGGGAAGTGAATACTTACCTACCGTCGATGCAAAACGATTGGAAACATCGAATAGCACGTATTCGTGCAAATTATCGATGGAAAGAACGATTGCGGGAGCTGGGATGTGAATCCTTACCTACCGTCGATGCAAAACGATTGGAAACATCGAATAGCACGTATTCGTGCAAATTATCCATAGAAAGAACGATTGCGGGAGCTGGGAAGTGAATACTTACCTACCGTTGATGCAAAACGATTGGAAACATCGAATAGCACGTATTCGTGCAAATTATCCATAGAAAGAACGATTACGGGAGCTGGGAAGTGAATACTTACCTAACGTTGATGCAGAACGATTGGAAACATCGAACACCACGTATTCGTGCAAATTATCGATGGAAAGAACGATTGCGGGAGCCGGGAAGTGAATCCTTACCTATCGTTGATGCAAAACGATTGGAAACATTGAACATCACGTATTCGTGCAAATTATCGATAGAAAGAACGATTGCGGGAGCTGGGAAGTGAATCCTTACCTACCGTCGATGCAAAACGATTGAAAACATCGAATAGCACGTATTCGTGCAAATTATCGATGGAAAGAACGATTGCGGGAGCTGGGATGTGAATCCTTACCTACCGTCGATGCAAAACGATTGGAAACATCGAATAGCACGTATTCGTGCCAATTATCGATGGAAAGAATGATTGCGGGAGCCGGAAAGTGAATGCTTACCTAACGTTTATGCAAAACGATTGGAAACATCGAACATAACGTATTCGTGCAAATTATCGATAGAAAGAACGATTGCGGGAGCTGGGAAGTGAATCCTTATCTACCGTCGATGCAAAACGATTGCGTACATCGAATAGCACGTATTCGTGCAAATTATCCATGGAAAGAACGATTGCGGGAGCCGGGAAGTGAATACTTACCTACCGTTGATGCAAAACGATTGGAAACATCGAGTAGCACGGTATTCGTGCAAATTATCGATGGAAAGAACGATTGCGGGAGCCGGGAAGTGAATCCTTACCTATCGTTGATGCAAAACGATTGGAAACATTGAACATCACGTATTCGTGCAAATTATCGATAGAAAGAACGATTGCGGGAGCTGGGAAGTGAATCCTTACCTACCGTCGATGCAAAACGATTGGAAACATCGAATAGCACGTATTCGTGCAAATTATCGATGGAAAGAACGATTGCGGGAGCTGGGATGTGAATCCTTACCTACCGGCGATGCAAAACGATTGCAAACATCGAATAGCACGTATTCGTGCAAAGTATCCATAGAAAGCACGATTGCGGGAGCTGGGAAGTGAATACTTACCTACCGTTGATGCAAAACGATTGGAAACATCGAATAGCACGTATTCGTGCAAATTATCGATGGAAAGAACGATTGCGGGAGCCGGGAAGTGAATCCTTACCTACCGTTGATGCAAAACGATTGGAAACATCGAACATCACGTATTCGTGCAAATTATTGATAGAAAGAACGATTGCGGGAGCTGGGAAGTGAATCCTTACCTACCGTCGATGCAAAACGATTGGAAACATCGAATAGCACGTATTCGTGCAAATTATCGATTATTATCGATAATTATCGATCGAATTATCGTCAAAGAACGATTGCGGGAGCCGGGAAGTGAATCCTTACCTACCGTTGATGCAAAACGATTGGAAACATCGAACATCACGTATTCGTGCAAATTATCGATAGAAAGAACGATTGCGGGAGCTGGGAAGTGAATCCTTACCTACCGTCGATGCAAAACGATTGGAAACATCGAATATCACGTATTCGTGCCAATTATCCAATCGTTTTGCATCGACGGTAGGTAAGGATTCACTTCCCGGCTCCCGCAATCGTTCTTTCTATCGATAATTTGCACGAATACGTGCTATACGATGTTTCCAATCGTTTTGCATCGACGGTAGGTAAGGATTCACTTCCCAGCTCCCGCAATCGTTCTTTCCATCGATAATTTGCACAAATACGTGGTGTTCGATGTTTCCAATCGTTTTGCATCAACGTTAGGTAAGTATTCACTTCCCAGCTCCCGCAATCGTTCTTTCTATGGATAATTTGCACGAATACGTGCTATTCGATGTTTGCAATCGTTTGGCATCGACGGTAGGTAAGGATTCACTTCCCAGCTCCCGCAATCGTTCTTTCTATCGATAATTTGGAAAGAACGATTGCCGGAGCTGGGAAGTGAATGCTTACCGACCGTCGATGCAACACGATTGGAAACATCGAATAGCACGTATTCGTGCAAATTATCGATGGAAAGAACGATTGCGGGAGCCGGGAAATGAATCCTTACCTAACGTTGATGCAAAACGATTGGAAACATCGAACAACACGTATTCGTGCAAATTATCGATAGAAAGAACGATTGCGGGAGCTGGGAAGTGAATCCTTACCTACCGTCGATGCAAAACGATTGGAAACATCGAATAGCACGTATTCGTGCAAATTATCCATAGAAAGAACGATTGCGGGAGCTGGGAAGTGAATACTTACCTACCGTCGATGCAAAACGATTGGAAACATCGAATAGCACGTATTCGTGCAAATTATCGATGGAAAGAACGATTGCGGGAGCTGGGATGTGAATCCTTACCTACCGTCGATGCAAAACGATTGGAAACATCGAATAGCACGTATTCGTGCAAATTATCGATGGAAAGAATGATTGCGGGAGCCGGAAAGTGAATGCTTACCTAACGTTTATGCAAAACGATTGGAAACATCGAACATAACGTATTCGTGCAAATTATCGATAGAAAGAACGATTGCGGGAGCTGGGAAGTGAATCCTTATCTACCGTCGATGCAAAACGATTGCGTACATCGAATAGCACGTATTCGTGCAAATTATCCATGGAAAGAACGATTGCGGGAGCCGGGAAGTGAATACTTACCTACCGTTGATGCAAAACGATTGGAAACAACGAGTAGCACGGTATTCGTGCAAATTATCGATGGAAAGAACGATTGCGGGAGCCGGGAAGTGAATCCTTACCTATCGTTGATGCAAAACGATTGGAAACATTGAACATCACGTATTCGTGCAAATTATCGATAGAAAGAACGATTGCGGGAGCTGGGAAGTGAATCCTTACCTACCGTCGATGCAAAACGATTGGAAACATCGAATAGCACGTATTCGTGCAAATTATCGATGGAAAGAACGATTGCGGGAGCTGGGATGTGAATCCTTACCTACCGGCGATGCAAAACGATTGCAAACATCGAATAGCACGTATTCGTGCAAAGTATCCATAGAAAGCACGATTGCGGGAGCTGGGAAGTGAATACTTACCTACCGTTGATGCAAAACGATTGGAAACATCGAATAGCACGTATTCGTGCAAATTATCGATGGAAAGAACGATTGCGGGAGCCGGGAAGTGAATCCTTACCTACCGTTGATGCAAAACGATTGGAAACATCGAACATCACGTATTCGTGCAAATTATTGATAGAAAGAACGATTGCGGGAGCTGGGAAGTGAATCCTTACCTACCGTCGATGCAAAACGATTGGAAACATCGAATAGCACGTATTCGTGCAAATTATCGATTATTATCGATAATTATCGATCGAATTATCGTCAAAGAACGATTGCGGGAGCCGGGAAGTGAATCCTTACCTACCGTTGATGCAAAACGATTGGAAACATCGAACATCACGTATTCGTGCAAATTATCGATAGAAAGAACGATTGCGGGAGCTGGGAAGTGAATCCTTACCTACCGTCGATGCAAAACGATTGGAAACATCGAATATCACGTATTCGTGCCAATTATCCAATCGTTTTGCATCGACGGTAGGTAAGGATTCACTTCCCGGCTCCCGCAATCGTTCTTTCTATCGATAATTTGCACGAATACGTGCTATACGATGTTTCCAATCGTTTTGCATCGACGGTAGGTAAGGATTCACTTCCCAGCTCCCGCAATCGTTCTTTCCATCGATAATTTGCACAAATACGTGGTGTTCGATGTTTCCAATCGTTTTGCATCAACGTTAGGTAAGTATTCACTTCCCAGCTCCCGCAATCGTTCTTTCTATGGATAATTTGCACGAATACGTGCTATTCGATGTTTGCAATCGTTTGGCATCGACGGTAGGTAAGGATTCACTTCCCAGCTCCCGCAATCGTTCTTTCTATCGATAATTTGGAAAGAACGATTGCCGGAGCTGGGAAGTGAATGCTTACCGACCGTCGATGCAACACGATTGGAAACATCGAATAGCACGTATTCGTGCAAATTATCGATGGAAAGAACGATTGCGGGAGCCGGGAAATGAATCCTTACCTAACGTTGATGCAAACGATTGGAAACATCGAACAACACGTATTCGTGCAAATTATCGATAGAAAGAACGATTGCGGGAGCTGGGAAGTGAATCCTTACCTACCGTCGATGCAAAACGATTGGAAACATCGAATAGCACGTATTCGTGCAAATTATCCATAGAAAGAACGATTGCGGGAGCTGGGAAGTGAATACTTACCTACCGTCGATGCAAAACGATTGGAAACATCGAATAGCACGTATTCGTGCAAATTATCGATGGAAAGAACGATTGCGGGAGCTGGGATGTGAATCCTTACCTACCGTCGATGCAAAACGATTGGAAACATCGAATAGCACGTATTCGTGCAAATTATCCATAGAAAGAACGATTGCGGGAGCTGGGAAGTGAATACTTACCTACCGTTGATGCAAAACGATTGGAAACATCGAATAGCACGTATTCGTGCAAATTATCCATAGAAAGAACGATTGCGGGAGCTGGGAAGTGAATACTTACCTAACGTTGATGCAGAACGATTGGAAACATCGAACACCACGTATTCGTGCAAATTATCGATGGAAAGAACGATTGCGGGAGCCGGGAAGTGAATCCTTACCTATCGTTGATGCAAAACGATTGGAAACATTGAACATCACGTATTCGTGCAAATTATCGATAGAAAGAACGATTGCGGGAGCTGGGAAGTGAATCCTTACCTACCGTCGATGCAAAACGATTGGAAACATCGAATAGCACGTATTCGTGCAAATTATCGATGGAAAGAACGATTGCGGGAGCTGGGATGTGAATCCTTACCTACCGTCGATGCAAAACGATTGGAAACATCGAATAGCACGTATTCGTGCAAATTATCGATGGAAAGAATGATTGCGGGAGCCGGGAAGTGAATGCTTACCTAACGTTTATGCAAAACGATTGGAAACATCGAACATAACGTATTCGTGCAAATTATCGATAGAAAGAACGATTGCGGGAGCTGGGAAGTGAATCCTTATCTACCGTCGATGCAAAACGATTGCGTACATCGAATAGCACGTATTCGTGCAAATTATCCATGGAAAGAACGATTGCGGGAGCCGGGAAGTGAATACTTACCTACCGTTGATGCAAAACGATTGGAAACATCGAGTAGCACGGTATTCGTGCAAATTATCGATGGAAAGAACGATTGCGGGAGCCGGGAAGTGAATCCTTACCTATCGTTGATGCAAAACGATTGGAAACATTGAACATCACGTATTCGTGCAAATTATCGATAGAAAGAACGATTGCGGGAGCTGGGAAGTGAATCCTTACCTACCGTCGATGCAAAACGATTGGAAACATCGAATAGCACGTATTCGTGCAAATTATCGATGGAAAGAACGATTGCGGGAGCTGGGATGTGAATCCTTACCTACCGGCGATGCAAAACGATTGCAAACATCGAATAGCACGTATTCGTGCAAAGTATCCATAGAAAGCACGATTGCGGGAGCTGGGAAGTGAATACTTACCTACCGTTGATGCAAAACGATTGGAAACATCGAATAGCACGTATTCGTGCAAATTATCGATGGAAAGAACGATTGCGGGAGCCGGGAAGTGAATCCTTACCTACCGTTGATGCAAAACGATTGGAAACATCGAACATCACGTATTCGTGCAAATTATTGATAGAAAGAACGATTGCGGGAGCTGGGAAGTGAATCCTTACCTACCGTCGATGCAAAACGATTGGAAACATCGAATAGCACGTATTCGTGCAAATTATCGATTATTATCGATAATTATCGATCGAATTATCGTCAAAGAACGATTGCGGGAGCCGGGAAGTGAATCCTTACCTACCGTTGATGCAAAACGATTGGAAACATCGAACATCACGTATTCGTGCAAATTATCGATAGAAAGAACGATTGCGGGAGCTGGGAAGTGAATCCTTACCTACCGTCGATGCAAAACGATTGGAAACATCGAATATCACGTATTCGTGCCAATTATCCAATCGTTTTGCATCGACGGTAGGTAAGGATTCACTTCCCGGCTCCCGCAATCGTTCTTTCCATGGATAATTTGCACGAATACGTGCTATTCGATGTTTCCAATCGTTTTGCATCAACGGTAGGTAAGTATTCACTTCCCAGCTCCCGCAATCGTTCTTTCTATCGATAATTTGCACGAATACGTTATGTTCGATGTTTCCAATCGTTTTGCATAAACGTTAGGTAAGCATTCACTTCCCGGCTCCCGCAATCGTTCTTTCCATCGATAATTTGCACGAATACGTGCTATTCGATGTTTCCAATCGTTTTGCATCGACGGTAGGTAAGGATTCACATCCCAGCTCCCGCAATCGTTCTTTCCATCGATAATTTGCACGAATACGTGCTATTCGATGTTTCCAATCGTTTTGCATCGACGGTAGGTAAGGATTCACTTCCCAGCTCCCGCAATCGTTCTTTCTATCGATAATTTGCACGAATACGTGATGTTCAATGTTTCCAATCGTTTTGCATCAACGATAGGTAAGGATTCACTTCCCGGCTCCCGCAATCGTTCTTTCCATCGATAATTTGCACGAATACGTGGTGTTCGATGTTTCCAATCGTTCTGCATCAACGTTAGGTAAGTATTCACTTCCCAGCTCCCGCAATCGTTCTTTCTATGGATAATTTGCACGAATACGTGCTTTTCGATGTTTCCAATCGTTTTGCATCAACGGTAGGTAAGTATTCACTTCCCAGCTCCCGCAATCGTTCTTTCTATGGATAATTTGCTCGAATACGTGCTATTCGATGTTTGCAATCGTTTTGCATCGACGGTAGGTAAGGATTCACTTCCCAGCTCCCGCAATCGTTCTTTCCATCGATAATTTGCACGAATACGTGCCATTCGATGTTTCCAATCGTTTTGTATCAACGTTAGGTAAGCATTCACTTCCCGGCTCCCGCAATCGTTCTTTCTATCGATAATTTGCACGAATACGTGTTGTTCGATGTTTCCAATCGTTTTGCATCAACGTTAGGTAAGGATTCATTTCCCGGCTCCCGCAATCGTTCTTTCCATCGATAATTTGCACGAATACGTGCTATTCGATGTTTCCAATCGTGTTGCATCGACGGTCGGTAAGCATTCACTTCCCAGATCCGGCAATCGTTCTTTCCAAATTATCGATAGAAAGAACGATTGCGGGAGCTGGGAAGTGAATCCTTACCTACCGTCGATGCAAAACGATTGCAAACATCGAATAGCACGTATTCGTGCAAATTATCCATAGAAAGAACGATCGCGGGAGCTGGGAAGTGAATACTTACCTAACGTTGATGCAAAACGATTGGAAACATCGAACACCACGTATTCGTGCAAATTATCGATGGAAAGAACGATTGCGGGAGCCGGGAAGTGAATCCTTACCTACCGTTGATGCAAAACGATTGGAAACATCGAACATCACGTATTCGTGCAAATTATTGATAGAAAGAACGATTGCGGGAGCTGGGAAGTGAATCCTTACCTACCGTCGATGCAAAACGATTGGAAACATCGAATAGCACGTATTCGTGCAAATTATCGATGGAAAGAACGATTGCGGGAGCCGGGAAGTGAATCCTTACCTACCGTTGATGCAAAACGATTGGAAACATCGAACATCACGTATTCGTGCAAATTATCGATAGAAAGAACGATTGCGGGAGCTGGGAAGTGAATCCTTACCTACCGTCGATGCAAAACGATTGGAAACATCGAATATCACGTATTCGTGCCAATTATCCAATCGTTTTGCATCGACGGTAGGTAAGGATTCACTTCCCGGCTCCCGCAATCGTTCTTTCCATCGATAATTTGCACGAATACGTGGTGTTCGATGTTTCCAATCGTTCTGCATCAACGTTAGGTAAGTATTCACTTCCCAGCTCCCGCAATCGTTCTTTCTATCGATAATTTGCACGAATACGTGCTATACGATGTTTCCAATCGTTTTGCATCGACGGTAGGTAAGGATTCACTTCCCAGCTCCCGCAATCGTTCTTTCCATCGATAATTTGCACAAATACGTGGTGTTCGATGTTTCCAATCGTTTTGCATCAACGTTAGGTAAGTATTCACTTCCCAGCTCCCGCAATCGTTCTTTCTATGGATAATTTGCTCGAATACGTGCTATTCGATGTTTGCAATCGTTTTGCATCGACGGTAGGTAAGGATTCACTTCCCAGCTCCCGCAATCGTTCTTTCTATCGATAATTTGCACGAATACGTGATGTTCAATGTTTCCAATCGTTTTGCATCAACGATAGGTAAGGATTCACTTCCCGGCTCCCGCAATCGTTCTTTCCATCGATAATTTGCACGAATACGTGGTGTTCGATGTTTCCAATCGTTCTGCATCAACGTTAGGTAAGTATTCACTTCCCAGCTCCCGCAATCGTTCTTTCTATGGATAATTTGCACGAATACGTGCTTTTCGATGTTTCCAATCGTTTTGCATCAACGGTAGGTAAGTATTCACTTCCCAGCTCCCGCAATCGTTCTTTCTATGGATAATTTGCTCGAATACGTGCTATTCGATGTTTGCAATCGTTTTGCATCGACGGTAGGTAAGGATTCACTTCCCAGCTCCCGCAATCGTTCTTTCCATCGATAATTTGCACGAATACGTGCCATTCGATGTTTCCAATCGTTTTGTATCAACGTTAGGTAAGCATTCACTTCCCGGCTCCCGCAATCGTTCTTTCTATCGATAATTTGCACGAATACGTGTTGTTCGATGTTTCCAATCGTTTTGCATCAACGTTAGGTAAGGATTCATTTCCCGGCTCCCGCAATCGTTCTTTCCATCGATAATTTGCACGAATACGTGCTATTCGATGTTTCCAATCGTGTTGCATCGACGGTCGGTAAGCATTCACTTCCCAGATCCGGCAATCGTTCTTTCCAAATTATCGATAGAAAGAACGATTGCGGGAGCTGGGAAGTGAATCCTTACCTACCGTCGATGCAAAACGATTGCAAACATCGAATAGCACGTATTCGTGCAAATTATCCATAGAAAGAACGATCGCGGGAGCTGGGAAGTGAATACTTACCTAACGTTGATGCAAAACGATTGGAAACATCGAACACCACGTATTCGTGCAAATTATCGATGGAAAGAACGATTGCGGGAGCCGGGAAGTGAATCCTTACCTACCGTTGATGCAAAACGATTGGAAACATCGAACATCACGTATTCGTGCAAATTATTGATAGAAAGAACGATTGCGGGAGCTGGGAAGTGAATCCTTACCTACCGTCGATGCAAAACGATTGGAAACATCGAATAGCACGTATTCGTGCAAATTATCGATGGAAAGAACGATTGCGGGAGCCGGGAAGTGAATCCTTACCTACCGTTGATGCAAAACGATTGGAAACATCGAACATCACGTATTCGTGCAAATTATCGATAGAAAGAACGATTGCGGGAGCTGGGAAGTGAATCCTTACCTACCGTCGATGCAAAACGATTGGAAACATCGAATATCACGTATTCGTGCCAATTATCCAATCGTTTTGCATCGACGGTAGGTAAGGATTCACTTCCCGGCTCCCGCAATCGTTCTTTCCATCGATAATTTGCACGAATACGTGGTGTTCGATGTTTCCAATCGTTCTGCATCAACGTTAGGTAAGTATTCACTTCCCAGCTCCCGCAATCGTTCTTTCTATCGATAATTTGCACGAATACGTGCTATACGATGTTTCCAATCGTTTTGCATCGACGGTAGGTAAGGATTCACTTCCCAGCTCCCGCAATCGTTCTTTCCATCGATAATTTGCACAAATACGTGGTGTTCGATGTTTCCAATCGTTTTGCATCAACGTTAGGTAAGTATTCACTTCCCAGCTCCCGCAATCGTTCTTTCTATGGATAATTTGCACGAATACGTGCTATTCGATGTTTGCAATCGTTTGGCATCGACGGTAGGTAAGGATTCACTTCCCAGCTCCCGCAATCGTTCTTTCTATCGATAATTTGGAAAGAACGATTGCCGGAGCTGGGAAGTGAATGCTTACCGACCGTCGATGCAACACGATTGGAAACATCGAATAGCACGTATTCGTGCAAATTATCGATAGAAAGAACGATTGCGGGAGCTGGGAAGTGAATCCTTACCTACCGTCGATGCAAAACGATTGGAAACATCGAATAGCACGTATTCGTGCAAATTATCGATGGAAAGAACGATTGCGGGAGCTGGGATGTGAATCCTTACCTACCGTCGATGCAAAACGATTGGAAACATCGAATAGCACGTATTCGTGCAAATTATCGATGGAAAGAATGATTGCGGGAGCCGGGAAGTGAATGCTTACCTAACGTTTATGCAAAACGATTGGAAACATCGAACATAACGTATTCGTGCAAATTATCGATAGAAAGAACGATTGCGGGAGCTGGGAAGTGAATCCTTATCTACCGTCGATGCAAAACGATTGCGTACATCGAATAGCACGTATTCGTGCAAATTATCCATGGAAAGAACGATTGCGGGAGCCGGGAAGTGAATACTTACCTACCGTTGATGCAAAACGATTGGAAACATCGAGTAGCACGGTATTCGTGCAAATTATCGATGGAAAGAACGATTGCGGGAGCCGGGAAGTGAATCCTTACCTATCGTTGATGCAAAACGATTGGAAACATTGAACATCACGTATTCGTGCAAATTATCGATAGAAAGAACGATTGCGGGAGCTGGGAAGTGAATCCTTACCTACCGTCGATGCAAAACGATTGGAAACATCGAATAGCACGTATTCGTGCAAATTATCGATGGAAAGAACGATTGCGGGAGCTGGGATGTGAATCCTTACCTACCGGCGATGCAAAACGATTGCAAACATCGAATAGCACGTATTCGTGCAAAGTATCCATAGAAAGCACGATTGCGGGAGCTGGGAAGTGAATACTTACCTACCGTTGATGCAAAACGATTGGAAACATCGAATAGCACGTATTCGTGCAAATTATCGATGGAAAGAACGATTGCGGGAGCCGGGAAGTGAATCCTTACCTACCGTTGATGCAAAACGATTGGAAACATCGAACATCACGTATTCGTGCAAATTATTGATAGAAAGAACGATTGCGGGAGCTGGGAAGTGAATCCTTACCTACCGTCGATGCAAAACGATTGGAAACATCGAATAGCACGTATTCGTGCAAATTATCGATTATTATCGATAATTATCGATCGAATTATCGTCAAAGAACGATTGCGGGAGCCGGGAAGTGAATCCTTACCTACCGTTGATGCAAAACGATTGGAAACATCGAACATCACGTATTCGTGCAAATTATCGATAGAAAGAACGATTGCGGGAGCTGGGAAGTGAATCCTTACCTACCGTCGATGCAAAACGATTGGAAACATCGAATATCACGTATTCGTGCCAATTATCCAATCGTTTTGCATCGACGGTAGGTAAGGATTCACTTCCCGGCTCCCGCAATCGTTCTTTCCATGGATAATTTGCACGAATACGTGCTATTCGATGTTTCCAATCGTTTTGCATCAACGGTAGGTAAGTATTCACTTCCCAGCTCCCGCAATCGTTCTTTCTATCGATAATTTGCACGAATACGTTATGTTCGATGTTTCCAATCGTTTTGCATAAACGTTAGGTAAGCATTCACTTCCCGGCTCCCGCAATCGTTCTTTCCATCGATAATTTGCACGAATACGTGCTATTCGATGTTTCCAATCGTTTTGCATCGACGGTAGGTAAGGATTCACATCCCAGCTCCCGCAATCGTTCTTTCCATCGATAATTTGCACGAATACGTGCTATTCGATGTTTCCAATCGTTTTGCATCGACGGTAGGTAAGGATTCACTTCCCAGCTCCCGCAATCGTTCTTTCTATCGATAATTTGCACGAATACGTGATGTTCAATGTTTCCAATCGTTTTGCATCAACGATAGGTAAGGATTCACTTCCCGGCTCCCGCAATCGTTCTTTCCATCGATAATTTGCACGAATACGTGGTGTTCGATGTTTCCAATCGTTCTGCATCAACGTTAGGTAAGTATTCACTTCCCAGCTCCCGCAATCGTTCTTTCTATGGATAATTTGCACGAATACGTGCTTTTCGATGTTTCCAATCGTTTTGCATCAACGGTAGGTAAGTATTCACTTCCCAGCTCCCGCAATCGTTCTTTCTATGGATAATTTGCTCGAATACGTGCTATTCGATGTTTGCAATCGTTTTGCATCGACGGTAGGTAAGGATTCACTTCCCAGCTCCCGCAATCGTTCTTTCCATCGATAATTTGCACGAATACGTGCCATTCGATGTTTCCAATCGTTTTGTATCAACGTTAGGTAAGCATTCACTTCCCGGCTCCCGCAATCGTTCTTTCTATCGATAATTTGCACGAATACGTGTTGTTCGATGTTTCCAATCGTTTTGCATCAACGTTAGGTAAGGATTCATTTCCCGGCTCCCGCAATCGTTCTTTCCATCGATAATTTGCACGAATACGTGCTATTCGATGTTTCCAATCGTGTTGCATCGACGGTCGGTAAGCATTCACTTCCCAGATCCGGCAATCGTTCTTTCCAAATTATCGATAGAAAGAACGATTGCGGGAGCTGGGAAGTGAATCCTTACCTACCGTCGATGCAAAACGATTGCAAACATCGAATAGCACGTATTCGTGCAAATTATCCATAGAAAGAACGATCGCGGGAGCTGGGAAGTGAATACTTACCTAACGTTGATGCAAAACGATTGGAAACATCGAACACCACGTATTCGTGCAAATTATCGATGGAAAGAACGATTGCGGGAGCCGGGAAGTGAATCCTTACCTACCGTTGATGCAAAACGATTGGAAACATCGAACATCACGTATTCGTGCAAATTATTGATAGAAAGAACGATTGCGGGAGCTGGGAAGTGAATCCTTACCTACCGTCGATGCAAAACGATTGGAAACATCGAATAGCACGTATTCGTGCAAATTATCGATGGAAAGAACGATTGCGGGAGCCGGGAAGTGAATCCTTACCTACCGTTGATGCAAAACGATTGGAAACATCGAACATCACGTATTCGTGCAAATTATCGATAGAAAGAACGATTGCGGGAGCTGGGAAGTGAATCCTTACCTACCGTCGATGCAAAACGATTGGAAACATCGAATATCACGTATTCGTGCCAATTATCCAATCGTTTTGCATCGACGGTAGGTAAGGATTCACTTCCCGGCTCCCGCAATCGTTCTTTCCATCGATAATTTGCACGAATACGTGGTGTTCGATGTTTCCAATCGTTCTGCATCAACGTTAGGTAAGTATTCACTTCCCAGCTCCCGCAATCGTTCTTTCTATCGATAATTTGCACGAATACGTGCTATACGATGTTTCCAATCGTTTTGCATCGACGGTAGGTAAGGATTCACTTCCCAGCTCCCGCAATCGTTCTTTCCATCGATAATTTGCACAAATACGTGGTGTTCGATGTTTCCAATCGTTTTGCATCAACGTTAGGTAAGTATTCACTTCCCAGCTCCCGCAATCGTTCTTTCTATGGATAATTTGCTCGAATACGTGCTATTCGATGTTTGCAATCGTTTTGCATCGACGGTAGGTAAGGATTCACTTCCCAGCTCCCGCAATCGTTCTTTCTATCGATAATTTGCACGAATACGTGATGTTCAATGTTTCCAATCGTTTTGCATCAACGATAGGTAAGGATTCACTTCCCGGCTCCCGCAATCGTTCTTTCCATCGATAATTTGCACGAATACGTGGTGTTCGATGTTTCCAATCGTTCTGCATCAACGTTAGGTAAGTATTCACTTCCCAGCTCCCGCAATCGTTCTTTCTATGGATAATTTGCACGAATACGTGCTTTTCGATGTTTCCAATCGTTTTGCATCAACGGTAGGTAAGTATTCACTTCCCAGCTCCCGCAATCGTTCTTTCTATGGATAATTTGCTCGAATACGTGCTATTCGATGTTTGCAATCGTTTTGCATCGACGGTAGGTAAGGATTCACTTCCCAGCTCCCGCAATCGTTCTTTCCATCGATAATTTGCACGAATACGTGCCATTCGATGTTTCCAATCGTTTTGTATCAACGTTAGGTAAGCATTCACTTCCCGGCTCCCGCAATCGTTCTTTCTATCGATAATTTGCACGAATACGTGTTGTTCGATGTTTCCAATCGTTTTGCATCAACGTTAGGTAAGGATTCATTTCCCGGCTCCCGCAATCGTTCTTTCCATCGATAATTTGCACGAATACGTGCTATTCGATGTTTCCAATCGTGTTGCATCGACGGTCGGTAAGCATTCACTTCCCAGATCCGGCAATCGTTCTTTCCAAATTATCGATAGAAAGAACGATTGCGGGAGCTGGGAAGTGAATCCTTACCTACCGTCGATGCAAAACGATTGCAAACATCGAATAGCACGTATTCGTGCAAATTATCCATAGAAAGAACGATCGCGGGAGCTGGGAAGTGAATACTTACCTAACGTTGATGCAAAACGATTGGAAACATCGAACACCACGTATTCGTGCAAATTATCGATGGAAAGAACGATTGCGGGAGCCGGGAAGTGAATCCTTACCTACCGTTGATGCAAAACGATTGGAAACATCGAACATCACGTATTCGTGCAAATTATTGATAGAAAGAACGATTGCGGGAGCTGGGAAGTGAATCCTTACCTACCGTCGATGCAAAACGATTGGAAACATCGAATAGCACGTATTCGTGCAAATTATCGATGGAAAGAACGATTGCGGGAGCCGGGAAGTGAATCCTTACCTACCGTTGATGCAAAACGATTGGAAACATCGAACATCACGTATTCGTGCAAATTATCGATAGAAAGAACGATTGCGGGAGCTGGGAAGTGAATCCTTACCTACCGTCGATGCAAAACGATTGGAAACATCGAATATCACGTATTCGTGCCAATTATCCAATCGTTTTGCATCGACGGTAGGTAAGGATTCACTTCCCGGCTCCCGCAATCGTTCTTTCCATCGATAATTTGCACGAATACGTGGTGTTCGATGTTTCCAATCGTTCTGCATCAACGTTAGGTAAGTATTCACTTCCCAGCTCCCGCAATCGTTCTTTCTATCGATAATTTGCACGAATACGTGCTATACGATGTTTCCAATCGTTTTGCATCGACGGTAGGTAAGGATTCACTTCCCAGCTCCCGCAATCGTTCTTTCCATCGATAATTTGCACAAATACGTGGTGTTCGATGTTTCCAATCGTTTTGCATCAACGTTAGGTAAGTATTCACTTCCCAGCTCCCGCAATCGTTCTTTCTATGGATAATTTGCACGAATACGTGCTATTCGATGTTTGCAATCGTTTGGCATCGACGGTAGGTAAGGATTCACTTCCCAGCTCCCGCAATCGTTCTTTCTATCGATAATTTGGAAAGAACGATTGCCGGAGCTGGGAAGTGAATGCTTACCGACCGTCGATGCAACACGATTGGAAACATCGAATAGCACGTATTCGTGCAAATTATCGATGGAAAGAACGATTGCGGGAGCTGGGATGTGAATCCTTACCTACCGTCGATGCAAAACGATTGGAAACATCGAATAGCACGTATTCGTGCAAATTATCCATAGAAAGAACGATTGCGGGAGCTGGGAAGTGAATACTTACCTACCGTTGATGCAAAACGATTGGAAACATCGAATAGCACGTATTCGTGCAAATTATCCATAGAAAGAACGATTGCGGGAGCTGGGAAGTGAATACTTACCTAACGTTGATGCAGAACGATTGGAAACATCGAACACCACGTATTCGTGCAAATTATCGATGGAAAGAACGATTGCGGGAGCCGGGAAGTGAATCCTTACCTATCGTTGATGCAAAACGATTGGAAACATTGAACATCACGTATTCGTGCAAATTATCGATAGAAAGAACGATTGCGGGAGCTGGGAAGTGAATCCTTACCTACCGTCGATGCAAAACGATTGGAAACATCGAATAGCACGTATTCGTGCAAATTATCGATGGAAAGAACGATTGCGGGAGCTGGGATGTGAATCCTTACCTACCGGCGATGCAAAACGATTGCAAACATCGAATAGCACGTATTCGTGCAAAGTATCCATAGAAAGCACGATTGCGGGAGCTGGGAAGTGAATACTTACCTACCGTTGATGCAAAACGATTGGAAACATCGAATAGCACGTATTCGTGCAAATTATCGATGGAAAGAACGATTGCGGGAGCCGGGAAGTGAATCCTTACCTACCGTTGATGCAAAACGATTGGAAACATCGAACATCACGTATTCGTGCAAATTATTGATAGCAAGAACGATTGCGGGAGCTGGGAAGTGAATCCTTACCTACCGTCGATGCAAAACGATTGGAAACATCGAATAGCACGTATTCGTGCAAATTATCGATTATTATCGATAATTATCGATCGAATTATCGTCAAAGAACGATTGCGGGAGCCGGGAAGTGAATCCTTACCTACCGTTGATGCAAAACGATTGGAAACATCGAACATCACGTATTCGTGCAAATTATCGATAGAAAGAACGATTGCGGGAGCTGGGAAGTGAATCCTTACCTACCGTCGATGCAAAACGATTGGAAACATCGAATATCACGTATTCGTGCTAATTATCCAATCGTTTTGCATCGACGGTAGGTAAGGATTCACTTCCCGGCTCCCGCAATCGTTCTTTCTATCGATAATTTGCACGAATACGTGCTATACGATGTTTCCAATCGTTTTGCATCGACGGTAGGTAAGGATTCACTTCCCAGCTCCCGCAATCGTTCTTTCCATCGATAATTTGCACAAATACGTGGTGTTCGATGTTTCCAATCGTTTTGCATCAACGTTAGGTAAGTATTCACTTCCCAGCTCCCGCAATCGTTCTTTCTATGGATAATTTGCACGAATACGTGCTATTCGATGTTTGCAATCGTTTGGCATCGACGGTAGGTAAGGATTCACTTCCCAGCTCCCGCAATCGTTCTTTCTATCGATAATTTGGAAAGAACGATTGCCGGAGCTGGGAAGTGAATGCTTACCGACCGTCGATGCAACACGATTGGAAACATCGAATAGCACGTATTCGTGCAAATTATCGATGGAAAGAACGATTGCGGGAGCCGGGAAATGAATCCTTACCTAACGTCGATGCAAAACGATTGGAAACATCGAATAGCACGTATTCGTGCAAATTATCGATGGAAAGAACGATTGCGGGAGCTGGGATGTGAATCCTTACCTACCGTCGATGCAAAACGATTGGAAACATCGAATAGCACGTATTCGTGCAAATTATCGATGGAAAGAATGATTGCGGGAGCCGGAAAGTGAATGCTTACCTAACGTTTATGCAAAACGATTGGAAACATCGAACATAACGTATTCGTGCAAATTATCGATAGAAAGAACGATTGCGGGAGCTGGGAAGTGAATCCTTATCTACCGTCGATGCAAAACGATTGCGTACATCGAATAGCACGTATTCGTGCAAATTATCCATGGAAAGAACGATTGCGGGAGCCGGGAAGTGAATACTTACCTACCGTTGATGCAAAACGATTGGAAACATCGAGTAGCACGGTATTCGTGCAAATTATCGATGGAAAGAACGATTGCGGGAGCCGGGAAGTGAATCCTTACCTATCGTTGATGCAAAACGATTGGAAACATTGAACATCACGTATTCGTGCAAATTATCGATAGAAAGAACGATTGCGGGAGCTGGGAAGTGAATCCTTACCTACCGTCGATGCAAAACGATTGGAAACATCGAATAGCACGTATTCGTGCAAATTATCGATGGAAAGAACGATTGCGGGAGCTGGGATGTGAATCCTTACCTACCGGCGATGCAAAACGATTGCAAACATCGAATAGCACGTATTCGTGCAAAGTATCCATAGAAAGCACGATTGCGGGAGCTGGGAAGTGAATACTTACCTACCGTTGATGCAAAACGATTGGAAACATCGAATAGCACGTATTCGTGCAAATTATCGATGGAAAGAACGATTGCGGGAGCCGGGAAGTGAATCCTTACCTACCGTTGATGCAAAACGATTGGAAACATCGAACATCACGTATTCGTGCAAATTATTGATAGAAAGAACGATTGCGGGAGCTGGGAAGTGAATCCTTACCTACCGTCGATGCAAAACGATTGGAAACATCGAATAGCACGTATTCGTGCAAATTATCGATTATTATCGATAATTATCGATCGAATTATCGTCAAAGAACGATTGCGGGAGCCGGGAAGTGAATCCTTACCTACCGTTGATGCAAAACGATTGGAAACATCGAACATCACGTATTCGTGCAAATTATCGATAGAAAGAACGATTGCGGGAGCTGGGAAGTGAATCCTTACCTACCGTCGATGCAAAACGATTGGAAACATCGAATATCACGTATTCGTGCTAATTATCCAATCGTTTTGCATCGACGGTAGGTAAGGATTCACTTCCCGGCTCCCGCAATCGTTCTTTCTATCGATAATTTGCACGAATACGTGCTATACGATGTTTCCAATCGTTTTGCATCGACGGTAGGTAAGGATTCACTTCCCAGCTCCCGCAATCGTTCTTTCCATCGATAATTTGCACAAATACGTGGTGTTCGATGTTTCCAATCGTTTTGCATCAACGTTAGGTAAGTATTCACTTCCCAGCTCCCGCAATCGTTCTTTCTATGGATAATTTGCACGAATACGTGCTATTCGATGTTTGCAATCGTTTGGCATCGACGGTAGGTAAGGATTCACTTCCCAGCTCCCGCAATCGTTCTTTCTATCGATAATTTGGAAAGAACGATTGCCGGAGCTGGGAAGTGAATGCTTACCGACCGTCGATGCAACACGATTGGAAACATCGAATAGCACGTATTCGTGCAAATTATCGATGGAAAGAACGATTGCGGGAGCCGGGAAATGAATCCTTACCTAACGTTGGTGCAAAACGATTGGAAACATCGAACAACACGTATTCGTGCAAATTATCGATAGAAAGAACGATTGCGGGAGCTGGGAAGTGAATCCTTACCTACCGTCGATGCAAAACGATTGGAAACATCGAATAGCACGTATTCGTGCAAATTATCCATAGAAAGAACGATTGCGGGAGCTGGGAAGTGAATACTTACCTACCGTCGATGCAAAACGATTGGAAACATCGAATAGCACGTATTCGTGCAAATTATCGATGGAAAGAACGATTGCGGGAGCTGGGATGTGAATCCTTACCTACCGTCGATGCAAAACGATTGGAAACATCGAATAGCACGTATTCGTGCAAATTATCCATAGAAAGAACGATTGCGGGAGCTGGGAAGTGAATACTTACCTACCGTTGATGCAAAACGATTGGAAACATCGAATAGCACGTATTCGTGCAAATTATCCATAGAAAGAACGATTGCGGGAGCTGGGAAGTGAATACTTACCTAACGTTGATGCAGAACGATTGGAAACATCGAACACCACGTATTCGTGCAAATTATCGATGGAAAGAACGATTGCGGGAGCCGGGAAGTGAATCCTTACCTATCGTTGATGCAAAACGATTGGAAACATTGAACATCACGTATTCGTGCAAATTATCGATAGAAAGAACGATTGCGGGAGCTGGGAAGTGAATCCTTACCTACCGTCGATGCAAAACGATTGGAAACATCGAATAGCACGTATTCGTGCAAATTATCGATGGAAAGAACGATTGCGGGAGCTGGGATGTGAATCCTTACCTACCGTCGATGCAAAACGATTGGAAACATCGAATAGCACGTATTCGTGCAAATTATCGATGGAAAGAATGATTGCGGGAGCCGGGAAGTGAATGCTTACCTAACGTTTATGCAAAACGATTGGAAACATCGAACATAACGTATTCGTGCAAATTATCGATAGAAAGAACGATTGCGGGAGCTGGGAAGTGAATCCTTATCTACCGTCGATGCAAAACGATTGCGTACATCGAATAGCACGTATTCGTGCAAATTATCCATGGAAAGAACGATTGCGGGAGCCGGGAAGTGAATACTTACCTACCGTTGATGCAAAACGATTGGAAACATCGAGTAGCACGGTATTCGTGCAAATTATCGATGGAAAGAACGATTGCGGGAGCCGGGAAGTGAATCCTTACCTATCGTTGATGCAAAACGATTGGAAACATTGAACATCACGTATTCGTGCAAATTATCGATAGAAAGAACGATTGCGGGAGCTGGGAAGTGAATCCTTACCTACCGTCGATGCAAAACGATTGGAAACATCGAATAGCACGTATTCGTGCAAATTATCGATGGAAAGAACGATTGCGGGAGCTGGGATGTGAATCCTTACCTACCGGCGATGCAAAACGATTGCAAACATCGAATAGCACGTATTCGTGCAAAGTATCCATAGAAAGCACGATTGCGGGAGCTGGGAAGTGAATACTTACCTACCGTTGATGCAAAACGATTGGAAACATCGAATAGCACGTATTCGTGCAAATTATCGATGGAAAGAACGATTGCGGGAGCCGGGAAGTGAATCCTTACCTACCGTTGATGCAAAACGATTGGAAACATCGAACATCACGTATTCGTGCAAATTATTGATAGAAAGAACGATTGCGGGAGCTGGGAAGTGAATCCTTACCTACCGTCGATGCAAAACGATTGGAAACATCGAATAGCACGTATTCGTGCAAATTATCGATTATTATCGATAATTATCGATCGAATTATCGTCAAAGAACGATTGCGGGAGCCGGGAAGTGAATCCTTACCTACCGTTGATGCAAAACGATTGGAAACATCGAACATCACGTATTCGTGCAAATTATCGATAGAAAGAACGATTGCGGGAGCTGGGAAGTGAATCCTTACCTACCGTCGATGCAAAACGATTGGAAACATCGAATATCACGTATTCGTGCCAATTATCCAATCGTTTTGCATCGACGGTAGGTAAGGATTCACTTCCCGGCTCCCGCAATCGTTCTTTCCATGGATAATTTGCACGAATACGTGCTATTCGATGTTTCCAATCGTTTTGCATCAACGGTAGGTAAGTATTCACTTCCCAGCTCCCGCAATCGTTCTTTCTATCGATAATTTGCACGAATACGTTATGTTCGATGTTTCCAATCGTTTTGCATAAACGTTAGGTAAGCATTCACTTCCCGGCTCCCGCAATCGTTCTTTCCATCGATAATTTGCACGAATACGTGCTATTCGATGTTTCCAATCGTTTTGCATCGACGGTAGGTAAGGATTCACATCCCAGCTCCCGCAATCGTTCTTTCCATCGATAATTTGCACGAATACGTGCTATTCGATGTTTCCAATCGTTTTGCATCGACGGTAGGTAAGGATTCACTTCCCAGCTCCCGCAATCGTTCTTTCTATCGATAATTTGCACGAATACGTGATGTTCAATGTTTCCAATCGTTTTGCATCAACGATAGGTAAGGATTCACTTCCCGGCTCCCGCAATCGTTCTTTCCATCGATAATTTGCACGAATACGTGGTGTTCGATGTTTCCAATCGTTCTGCATCAACGTTAGGTAAGTATTCACTTCCCAGCTCCCGCAATCGTTCTTTCTATGGATAATTTGCACGAATACGTGCTTTTCGATGTTTCCAATCGTTTTGCATCAACGGTAGGTAAGTATTCACTTCCCAGCTCCCGCAATCGTTCTTTCTATGGATAATTTGCTCGAATACGTGCTATTCGATGTTTGCAATCGTTTTGCATCGACGGTAGGTAAGGATTCACTTCCCAGCTCCCGCAATCGTTCTTTCCATCGATAATTTGCACGAATACGTGCCATTCGATGTTTCCAATCGTTTTGTATCAACGTTAGGTAAGCATTCACTTCCCGGCTCCCGCAATCGTTCTTTCTATCGATAATTTGCACGAATACGTGTTGTTCGATGTTTCCAATCGTTTTGCATCAACGTTAGGTAAGGATTCATTTCCCGGCTCCCGCAATCGTTCTTTCCATCGATAATTTGCACGAATACGTGCTATTCGATGTTTCCAATCGTGTTGCATCGACGGTCGGTAAGCATTCACTTCCCAGCTCCGGCAATCGTTCTTTCCAAATTATCGATAGAAAGAACGATTGCGGGAGCTGGGAAGTGAATCCTTACCTACCGTCGATGCAAAACGATTGCAAACATCGAATAGCACGTATTCGTGCAAATTATCCATAGAAAGAACGATTGCGGGAGCTGGGAAGTGAATACTTACCTACCGTTGATGCAAAACGATTGGAAACATCGAATAGCACGTATTCGTGCAAATTATCGCTGGAAAGAACGATTGCGGGAGCTGGGAAGTGAATCCATACCTACCGTCGATGCAAAACGATTGGAAACATCGAATAGCACGTATTCGTGCAAATTATCCATAGAAAGAACGATTGCGGGAGCTGGGAAGTGAATACTTACCTACCGTTGATGCAAAACGATTGGAAACATCGAATAGCACGTATTCCTGCAAATTATCGATGGAAAGAACGATTGCGGGAGCCGGGAAGTGAATCCTTACCTACCGTTGATGCAAAAAGATTGGAAACATCGAACATCACGTATTCGTGCAAATTATCGATAGAAAGAACGATTGCGGGAGCTGGGAAGTGAATCCTTACCTACCGTCGATGCAAAACGATTGGAAACATCGAATAGCACGTATTCGTGCAAATTATCGATGGAAAGAACGATTGCGGGAGCTGGGATGTGAATCCTTACCTACCGGCGATGCAAAACGATTGCAAACATCGAATAGCACGTATTCGTGCAAAGTATCCATAGAAAGCACGATTGCGGGAGCTGGGAAGTGAATACTTACCTACCGTTGATGCAAAACGATTGGAAACATCGAATAGCACGTATTCGTGCAAATTATCGATGGAAAGAACGATTGCGGGAGCCGGGAAGTGAATCCTTACCTACCGTTGATGCAAAACGATTGGAAACATCGAACATCACGTATTCGTGCAAATTATTGATAGAAAGAACGATTGCGGGAGCTGGGAAGTGAATCCTTACCTACCGTCGATGCAAAACGATTGGAAACATCGAATAGCACGTATTCGTGCAAATTATCGATTATTATCGATAATTATCGATCGAATTATCGTCAAAGAACGATTGCGGGAGCCGGGAAGTGAATCCTTACCTACCGTTGATGCAAAACGATTGGAAACATCGAACATCACGTATTCGTGCAAATTATCGATAGAAAGAACGATTGCGGGAGCTGGGAAGTGAATCCTTACCTACCGTCGATGCAAAACGATTGGAAACATCGAATATCACGTATTCGTGCTAATTATCCAATCGTTTTGCATCGACGGTAGGTAAGGATTCACTTCCCGGCTCCCGCAATCGTTCTTTCTATCGATAATTTGCACGAATACGTGCTATACGATGTTTCCAATCGTTTTGCATCGACGGTAGGTAAGGATTCACTTCCCAGCTCCCGCAATCGTTCTTTCCATCGATAATTTGCACAAATACGTGGTGTTCGATGTTTCCAATCGTTTTGCATCAACGTTAGGTAAGTATTCACTTCCCAGCTCCCGCAATCGTTCTTTCTATGGATAATTTGCACGAATACGTGCTATTCGATGTTTGCAATCGTTTGGCATCGACGGTAGGTAAGGATTCACTTCCCAGCTCCCGCAATCGTTCTTTCTATCGATAATTTGGAAAGAACGATTGCCGGAGCTGGGAAGTGAATGCTTACCGACCGTCGATGCAACACGATTGGAAACATCGAATAGCACGTATTCGTGCAAATTATCGATGGAAAGAACGATTGCGGGAGCCGGGAAATGAATCCTTACCTAACGTTGGTGCAAAACGATTGGAAACATCGAACAACACGTATTCGTGCAAATTATCGATAGAAAGAACGATTGCGGGAGCTGGGAAGTGAATCCTTACCTACCGTCGATGCAAAACGATTGGAAACATCGAATAGCACGTATTCGTGCAAATTATCCATAGAAAGAACGATTGCGGGAGCTGGGAAGTGAATACTTACCTACCGTCGATGCAAAACGATTGGAAACATCGAATAGCACGTATTCGTGCAAATTATCGATGGAAAGAACGATTGCGGGAGCTGGGATGTGAATCCTTACCTACCGTCGATGCAAAACGATTGGAAACATCGAATAGCACGTATTCGTGCAAATTATCCATAGAAAGAACGATTGCGGGAGCTGGGAAGTGAATACTTACCTACCGTTGATGCAAAACGATTGGAAACATCGAATAGCACGTATTCGTGCAAATTATCCATAGAAAGAACGATTGCGGGAGCTGGGAAGTGAATACTTACCTAACGTTGATGCAGAACGATTGGAAACATCGAACACCACGTATTCGTGCAAATTATCGATGGAAAGAACGATTGCGGGAGCCGGGAAGTGAATCCTTACCTATCGTTGATGCAAAACGATTGGAAACATTGAACATCACGTATTCGTGCAAATTATCGATAGAAAGAACGATTGCGGGAGCTGGGAAGTGAATCCTTACCTACCGTCGATGCAAAACGATTGGAAACATCGAATAGCACGTATTCGTGCAAATTATCGATGGAAAGAACGATTGCGGGAGCTGGGATGTGAATCCTTACCTACCGTCGATGCAAAACGATTGGAAACATCGAATAGCACGTATTCGTGCAAATTATCGATGGAAAGAATGATTGCGGGAGCCGGGAAGTGAATGCTTACCTAACGTTTATGCAAAACGATTGGAAACATCGAACATAACGTATTCGTGCAAATTATCGATAGAAAGAACGATTGCGGGAGCTGGGAAGTGAATCCTTATCTACCGTCGATGCAAAACGATTGCGTACATCGAATAGCACGTATTCGTGCAAATTATCCATGGAAAGAACGATTGCGGGAGCCGGGAAGTGAATACTTACCTACCGTTGATGCAAAACGATTGGAAACATCGAGTAGCACGGTATTCGTGCAAATTATCGATGGAAAGAACGATTGCGGGAGCCGGGAAGTGAATCCTTACCTATCGTTGATGCAAAACGATTGGAAACATTGAACATCACGTATTCGTGCAAATTATCGATAGAAAGAACGATTGCGGGAGCTGGGAAGTGAATCCTTACCTACCGTCGATGCAAAACGATTGGAAACATCGAATAGCACGTATTCGTGCAAATTATCGATGGAAAGAACGATTGCGGGAGCTGGGATGTGAATCCTTACCTACCGGCGATGCAAAACGATTGCAAACATCGAATAGCACGTATTCGTGCAAAGTATCCATAGAAAGCACGATTGCGGGAGCTGGGAAGTGAATACTTACCTACCGTTGATGCAAAACGATTGGAAACATCGAATAGCACGTATTCGTGCAAATTATCGATGGAAAGAACGATTGCGGGAGCCGGGAAGTGAATCCTTACCTACCGTTGATGCAAAACGATTGGAAACATCGAACATCACGTATTCGTGCAAATTATTGATAGAAAGAACGATTGCGGGAGCTGGGAAGTGAATCCTTACCTACCGTCGATGCAAAACGATTGGAAACATCGAATAGCACGTATTCGTGCAAATTATCGATTATTATCGATAATTATCGATCGAATTATCGTCAAAGAACGATTGCGGGAGCCGGGAAGTGAATCCTTACCTACCGTTGATGCAAAACGATTGGAAACATCGAACATCACGTATTCGTGCAAATTATCGATAGAAAGAACGATTGCGGGAGCTGGGAAGTGAATCCTTACCTACCGTCGATGCAAAACGATTGGAAACATCGAATATCACGTATTCGTGCCAATTATCCAATCGTTTTGCATCGACGGTAGGTAAGGATTCACTTCCCGGCTCCCGCAATCGTTCTTTCCATGGATAATTTGCACGAATACGTGCTATTCGATGTTTCCAATCGTTTTGCATCAACGGTAGGTAAGTATTCACTTCCCAGCTCCCGCAATCGTTCTTTCTATCGATAATTTGCACGAATACGTTATGTTCGATGTTTCCAATCGTTTTGCATAAACGTTAGGTAAGCATTCACTTCCCGGCTCCCGCAATCGTTCTTTCCATCGATAATTTGCACGAATACGTGCTATTCGATGTTTCCAATCGTTTTGCATCGACGGTAGGTAAGGATTCACATCCCAGCTCCCGCAATCGTTCTTTCCATCGATAATTTGCACGAATACGTGCTATTCGATGTTTCCAATCGTTTTGCATCGACGGTAGGTAAGGATTCACTTCCCAGCTCCCGCAATCGTTCTTTCTATCGATAATTTGCACGAATACGTGATGTTCAATGTTTCCAATCGTTTTGCATCAACGATAGGTAAGGATTCACTTCCCGGCTCCCGCAATCGTTCTTTCCATCGATAATTTGCACGAATACGTGGTGTTCGATGTTTCCAATCGTTCTGCATCAACGTTAGGTAAGTATTCACTTCCCAGCTCCCGCAATCGTTCTTTCTATGGATAATTTGCACGAATACGTGCTTTTCGATGTTTCCAATCGTTTTGCATCAACGGTAGGTAAGTATTCACTTCCCAGCTCCCGCAATCGTTCTTTCTATGGATAATTTGCTCGAATACGTGCTATTCGATGTTTGCAATCGTTTTGCATCGACGGTAGGTAAGGATTCACTTCCCAGCTCCCGCAATCGTTCTTTCCATCGATAATTTGCACGAATACGTGCCATTCGATGTTTCCAATCGTTTTGTATCAACGTTAGGTAAGCATTCACTTCCCGGCTCCCGCAATCGTTCTTTCTATCGATAATTTGCACGAATACGTGTTGTTCGATGTTTCCAATCGTTTTGCATCAACGTTAGGTAAGGATTCATTTCCCGGCTCCCGCAATCGTTCTTTCCATCGATAATTTGCACGAATACGTGCTATTCGATGTTTCCAATCGTGTTGCATCGACGGTCGGTAAGCATTCACTTCCCAGCTCCGGCAATCGTTCTTTCCAAATTATCGATAGAAAGAACGATTGCGGGAGCTGGGAAGTGAATCCTTACCTACCGTCGATGCAAAACGATTGCAAACATCGAATAGCACGTATTCGTGCAAATTATCCATAGAAAGAACGATTGCGGGAGCTGGGAAGTGAATACTTACCTACCGTTGATGCAAAACGATTGGAAACATCGAATAGCACGTATTCGTGCAAATTATCGCTGGAAAGAACGATTGCGGGAGCTGGGAAGTGAATCCATACCTACCGTCGATGCAAAACGATTGGAAACATCGAATAGCACGTATTCGTGCAAATTATCCATAGAAAGAACGATTGCGGGAGCTGGGAAGTGAATACTTACCTACCGTTGATGCAAAACGATTGGAAACATCGAATAGCACGTATTCCTGCAAATTATCGATGGAAAGAACGATTGCGGGAGCCGGGAAGTGAATCCTTACCTACCGTTGATGCAAAAAGATTGGAAACATCGAACATCACGTATTCGTGCAAATTATCGATAGAAAGAACGATTGCGGGAGCTGGGAAGTGAATCCTTACCTACCGTCGATGCAAAACGATTGGAAACATCGAATTGCACGTATTCGTGCAAATTATCGATAGAAAGGACAATTGCGGGAGCAGGGAAGTGAATCCTTACCTACAAATTATCGATAGAAAGAACGATTGCGGGAGCTGGGAAGTGAATGCTTACCTACCGTCGATGCAAAACGATTGGAAACATCGAATATCACGTAATCGTGCAAATTATCCATAGAAAGAACGATTGCGGGAGCTGGGAAGTGAATGCTTACCTAACGTCGATGCAAAACGATTGGAAACATCGAATGGCACGTATTCGTGCAAATTATCGATGGAAAGAACGATTGCGGGAGCTGGGAAGTGAATCCTTACCTACCGTCGATGCAAAACGATTGCAAACATCGAATAGCACGTATTCGTGCAAAGTATCCATAGAAAGCACGATTGCGGGAGCTGGGAAGTGAATACTTACCTACCGTTGATGCAAAACGATTGGAAACATCGAATAGCACGTATTCGTGCAAATTATCGATGGAAAGAACGATTGCGGGAGCCGGGAAGTGAATGCTTACCTAACTTTGATGCAAAACGATTGGAAACATCGAACATAACGTATTCGTGCAAATTATCAATAGAAAGAACGATTGCGGGAGCTGGGAAGTGAATCCGTACCTACCGTCGATGCAAAACGATTGCAAACATCGAATAGCATGTATTCGTGCAAATTATCCATAGAAAGAACGATCGCGGGAGCTGGGAAGTGAATACTTACCTAACGTTGATGCAAAACGATTGGAAACATCGAACACCACGTATTCGTGCAAATTATCGATGGAAAGAACGATTGCGGGAGCCGGGAAGTGAATCCTTACCTACCGTTGATGCAAAACGATTGGAAACATCGAACATCACGTATTCGTGCAAATTATTGATAGAAAGAACGATTGCGGGAGCTGGGAAGTGAATCCTTACCTACCGTCGATGCAAAACGATTGGAAACATCGAATAGCACGTATTCGTGCAAATTATCGATGGAAAGAACGATTGCGGGAGCCGGGAAGTGAATCCTTACCTACCGTTGATGCAAAACGATTGGAAACATCGAACATCACGTATTCGTGCAAATTATCGATAGAAAGAACGATTGCGGGAGCTGGGAAGTGAATCCTTACCTACCGTCGATGCAAAACGATTGGAAACATCGAATATCACGTATTCGTGCCAATTATCCAATCGTTTTGCATCGACGGTAGGTAAGGATTCACTTCCCGGCTCCCGCAATCGTTCTTTCCATCGATAATTTGCACGAATACGTGGTGTTCGATGTTTCCAATCGTTCTGCATCAACGTTAGGTAAGTATTCACTTCCCAGCTCCCGCAATCGTTCTTTCTATCGATAATTTGCACGAATACGTGCTATACGATGTTTCCAATCGTTTTGCATCGACGGTAGGTAAGGATTCACTTCCCAGCTCCCGCAATCGTTCTTTCCATCGATAATTTGCACAAATACGTGGTGTTCGATGTTTCCAATCGTTTTGCATCAACGTTAGGTAAGTATTCACTTCCCAGCTCCCGCAATCGTTCTTTCTATGGATAATTTGCACGAATACGTGCTATTCGATGTTTGCAATCGTTTGGCATCGACGGTAGGTAAGGATTCACTTCCCAGCTCCCGCAATCGTTCTTTCTATCGATAATTTGGAAAGAACGATTGCCGGAGCTGGGAAGTGAATGCTTACCGACCGTCGATGCAACACGATTGGAAACATCGAATAGCACGTATTCGTGCAAATTATCGATGGAAAGAACGATTGCGGGAGCCGGGAAATGAATCCTTACCTAACGTTGATGCAAAACGATTGGAAACATCGAACAACACGTATTCGTGCAAATTATCGATAGAAAGAACGATTGCGGGAGCCGGGAAGTGAATGCTTACCTAACGTTGATACAAAACGATTGGAAACATCGAATGGCACGTATTCGTGCAAATTATCGATGGAAAGAACGATTGCGGGAGCTGGGAAGTGAATCCTTACCTACCGTCGATGCAAAACGATTGCAAACATCGAATAGCACGTATTCGAGCAAATTATCCATAGAAAGAACGATTGCGGGAGCTGGGAAGTGAATACGTACCTACCGTTGATGCAGAACGATTGGAAACATCGAACACCACGTATTCGTGCAAATTATCGATGGAAAGAACGATTGCGGGAGCCGGGAAGTGAATGCTTACCTAACGTTGATGCAAAACGATTGGAAACATCGAATGGCACGTATTCGTGCAAATTATCGATGGAAAGAACGATTGCGGGAGCTGGGAAGTGAATACTTACCTAACGTTGATGCAGAACGATTGGAAACATCGAACACCACGTATTCGTGCAAATTATCGATGGAAAGAACGATTGCGGGAGCCGCGAAGTGAATCCTTACCTATCGTTGATGCAAAACGATTGGAAACATTGAACATCACGTATTCGTGCAAATTATCGATAGAAAGAACGATTGCGGGAGCTGGGAAGTGAATCCGTACCTACCGTCGATGCAAAACGATTGGAAACATCGAATAGCACGTATTCGTGCAAATTATCGATGGAGAGAACGATTGCGGGAGCCGGGAAGTGAATCCTTACCTACCGTTGATGCAAAACGATTGGAAACATCGAACATCACGTATTCGTGCAAATTATCGATAGAAAGAACGATTGCGGGAGCTGGGAAGTGAATCCTTACCTACCGTCGATGCAAAACGATTGGAAACATCGAATATCACGTATTCGTGCCAATTATCCAATCGTTTTGCATCGACGGTAGGTAAGGATTCACTTCCCGGCTCCCGCAATCGTTCTTTCCATGGATAATTTGCACGAATACGTGCTATTCGATGTTTCCAATCGTTTTGCATCAACGGTAGGTAAGTATTCACTTCCCAGCTCCCGCAATCGTTCTTTCTATGGATAATTTGCACGAATACGTGCTATTCGATGTTTGCAATCGTTTTGCATCGACGGTAGGTACGGATTCACTTCCCAGCTCCCGCAATCGTTCTTTCCATCGATAATTTGCACGAATACGTGCCATTCGATGTTTCCAATCGTTTTGCATCAACGTTAGGTAAGCATTCACTTCCCGGCTCCCGCAATCGTTCTTTCCATGGATAATTTGCACGAATACGTGCTATTCGATGTTTCCAATCGTTTTGCATCAACGGTAGGTAAGTATTCACTTCCCAGCTCCCGCAATCGTTCTTTCTATGGATAATTTGCACGAATACGTGCTATTCGATGTTTGCAATCGTTTTGCATCGACGGTAGGTAAGGATTCACTTCCCAGCTCCCGCAATCGTTCTTTCCATCGATAATTTGCACGAATACGTGCCATTCGATGTTTCCAATCGTTTTGCATCAACGTTAGGTAAGCATTCACTTCCCGGCTCCCGCAATCGTTCTTTCCATGGATAATTTGCACGAATACGTGCTATTCGATGTTTCCAATCGTTTTGCATCAACGGTAGGTAAGTATTCACTTCCCAGCTCCCGCAATCGTTCTTTCTATGGATAATTTGCACGAATACGTGCTATTCGATGTTTGCAATCGTTTTGCATCGACGGTAGGTAAGGATTCACTTCCCAGCTCCCGCAATCGTTCTTTCTATCGATAATTTGGACAGAACGATTGCCGGAGCTGGGAAGTGAATGCTTACCGACCGTCGATGCAACACGATTGGAAACATCGAATAGCACGTATTCGTGCAAATTATCGATGGAAAGAACGATTGCGGGAGCCGGGAAATGAATCCTTACCTAACGTTGATGCAAAACGATTGGAAACATCGAACAACACGTATTCGTGCAAATTATCGATAGAAAGAACGATTGCGGGAGCTGGGAAGTGAATCCTTACCTACCGTCGATGCAAAACGATTGGAAACATCGAATAGCACGTATTCGTGCAAATTATCCATAGAAAGAACGATTGCGGGAGCTGGGAAGTGAATACTTACCTACCGTCGATGCAAAACGATTGGAAACATCGAATAGCACGTATTCGTGCAAATTATCGATGGAAAGAACGATTGCGGGAGCTGGGATGTGAATCCTTACCTACCGTCGATGCAAAACGATTGGAAACATCGAATAGCACGTATTCGTGCAAATTATCCATAGAAAGAACGATTGCGGGAGCTGGGAAGTGAATACTTACCTACCGTTGATGCAAAACGATTGGAAACATCGAATAGCACGTATTCGTGCAAATTATCCATAGAAAGAACGATTGCGGGAGCTGGGAAGTGAATACTTACCTAACGTTGATGCAGAACGATTGGAAACATCGAACACCACGTATTCGTGCAAATTATCGATGGAAAGAACGATTGCGGGAGCCGGGAAGTGAATCCTTACCTATCGTTGATGCAAAACGATTGGAAACATTGAACATCACGTATTCGTGCAAATTATCGATAGAAAGAACGATTGCGGGAGCTGGGAAGTGAATCCTTACCTACCGTCGATGCAAAACGATTGGAAACATCGAATAGCACGTATTCGTGCAAATTATCGATGGAAAGAACGATTGCGGGAGCTGGGATGTGAATCCTTACCTACCGTCGATGCAAAACGATTGGAAACATCGAATAGCACGTATTCGTGCAAATTATCGATGGAAAGAATGATTGCGGGAGCCGGGAAGTGAATGCTTACCTAACGTTTATGCAAAACGATTGGAAACATCGAACATAACGTATTCGTGCAAATTATCGATAGAAAGAACGATTGCGGGAGCTGGGAAGTGAATCCTTATCTACCGTCGATGCAAAACGATTGCGTACATCGAATAGCACGTATTCGTGCAAATTATCCATGGAAAGAACGATTGCGGGAGCCGGGAAGTGAATACTTACCTACCGTTGATGCAAAACGATTGGAAACATCGAGTAGCACGGTATTCGTGCAAATTATCGATGGAAAGAACGATTGCGGGAGCCGGGAAGTGAATCCTTACCTATCGTTGATGCAAAACGATTGGAAACATTGAACATCACGTATTCGTGCAAATTATCGATAGAAAGAACGATTGCGGGAGCTGGGAAGTGAATCCTTACCTACCGTCGATGCAAAACGATTGGAAACATCGAATAGCACGTATTCGTGCAAATTATCGATGGAAAGAACGATTGCGGGAGCTGGGATGTGAATCCTTACCTACCGGCGATGCAAAACGATTGCAAACATCGAATAGCACGTATTCGTGCAAAGTATCCATAGAAAGCACGATTGCGGGAGCTGGGAAGTGAATACTTACCTACCGTTGATGCAAAACGATTGGAAACATCGAATAGCACGTATTCGTGCAAATTATCGATGGAAAGAACGATTGCGGGAGCCGGGAAGTGAATCCTTACCTACCGTTGATGCAAAACGATTGGAAACATCGAACATCACGTATTCGTGCAAATTATTGATAGAAAGAACGATTGCGGGAGCTGGGAAGTGAATCCTTACCTACCGTCGATGCAAAACGATTGGAAACATCGAATAGCACGTATTCGTGCAAATTATCGATTATTATCGATAATTATCGATCGAATTATCGTCAAAGAACGATTGCGGGAGCCGGGAAGTGAATCCTTACCTACCGTTGATGCAAAACGATTGGAAACATCGAACATCACGTATTCGTGCAAATTATCGATAGAAAGAACGATTGCGGGAGCTGGGAAGTGAATCCTTACCTACCGTCGATGCAAAACGATTGGAAACATCGAATATCACGTATTCGTGCCAATTATCCAATCGTTTTGCATCGACGGTAGGTAAGGATTCACTTCCCGGCTCCCGCAATCGTTCTTTCCATGGATAATTTGCACGAATACGTGCTATTCGATGTTTCCAATCGTTTTGCATCAACGGTAGGTAAGTATTCACTTCCCAGCTCCCGCAATCGTTCTTTCTATCGATAATTTGCACGAATACGTTATGTTCGATGTTTCCAATCGTTTTGCATAAACGTTAGGTAAGCATTCACTTCCCGGCTCCCGCAATCGTTCTTTCCATCGATAATTTGCACGAATACGTGCTATTCGATGTTTCCAATCGTTTTGCATCGACGGTAGGTAAGGATTCACATCCCAGCTCCCGCAATCGTTCTTTCCATCGATAATTTGCACGAATACGTGCTATTCGATGTTTCCAATCGTTTTGCATCGACGGTAGGTAAGGATTCACTTCCCAGCTCCCGCAATCGTTCTTTCTATCGATAATTTGCACGAATACGTGATGTTCAATGTTTCCAATCGTTTTGCATCAACGATAGGTAAGGATTCACTTCCCGGCTCCCGCAATCGTTCTTTCCATCGATAATTTGCACGAATACGTGGTGTTCGATGTTTCCAATCGTTCTGCATCAACGTTAGGTAAGTATTCACTTCCCAGCTCCCGCAATCGTTCTTTCTATGGATAATTTGCACGAATACGTGCTTTTCGATGTTTCCAATCGTTTTGCATCAACGGTAGGTAAGTATTCACTTCCCAGCTCCCGCAATCGTTCTTTCTATGGATAATTTGCTCGAATACGTGCTATTCGATGTTTGCAATCGTTTTGCATCGACGGTAGGTAAGGATTCACTTCCCAGCTCCCGCAATCGTTCTTTCCATCGATAATTTGCACGAATACGTGCTATTCGATGTTTCCAATCGTTTTGCATCGACGGTAGGTAAGGATTCACATCCCAGCTCCCGCAATCGTTCTTTCCATCGATAATTTGCACGAATACGTGCCATTCGATGTTTCCAATCGTTTTGTATCAACGTTAGGTAAGCATTCACTTCCCGGCTCCCGCAATCGTTCTTTCTATCGATAATTTGCACGAATACGTGTTGTTCGATGTTTCCAATCGTTTTGCATCAACGTTAGGTAAGGATTCATTTCCCGGCTCCCGCAATCGTTCTTTCCATCGATAATTTGCACGAATACGTGCTATTCGATGTTTCCAATCGTGTTGCATCGACGGTCGGTAAGCATTCACTTCCCAGCTCCGGCAATCGTTCTTTCCAAATTATCGATAGAAAGAACGATTGCGGGAGCTGGGAAGTGAATCCTTACCTACCGTCGATGCAAAACGATTGCAAACATCGAATAGCACGTATTCGTGCAAATTATCCATAGAAAGAACGATTGCGGGAGCTGGGAAGTGAATACTTACCTACCGTTGATGCAAAACGATTGGAAACATCGAATAGCACGTATTCGTGCAAATTATCGCTGGAAAGAACGATTGCGGGAGCTGGGAAGTGAATCCATACCTACCGTCGATGCAAAACGATTGGAAACATCGAATAGCACGTATTCGTGCAAATTATCCATAGAAAGAACGATTGCGGGAGCTGGGAAGTGAATACTTACCTACCGTTGATGCAAAACGATTGGAAACATCGAATAGCACGTATTCCTGCAAATTATCGATGGAAAGAACGATTGCGGGAGCCGGGAAGTGAATCCTTACCTACCGTTGATGCAAAACGATTGGAAACATCGAACATCACGTATTCGTGCAAATTATCGATAGAAAGAACGATTGCGGGAGCTGGGAAGTGAATCCTTACCTACCGTCGATGCAAAACGATTGGAAACATCGAATTGCACGTATTCGTGCAAATTATCGATAGAAAGGACAATTGCGGGAGCAGGGAAGTGAATCCTTACCTACAAATTATCGATAGAAAGAACGATTGCGGGAGCTGGGAAGTGAATGCTTACCTACCGTCGATGCAAAACGATTGGAAACATCGAATATCACGTAATCGTGCAAATTATCCATAGAAAGAACGATTGCGGGAGCTGGGAAGTGAATGCTTACCTAACGTCGATGCAAAACGATTGGAAACATCGAATGGCACGTATTCGTGCAAATTATCGATGGAAAGAACGATTGCGGGAGCTGGGAAGTGAATCCTTACCTACCGTCGATGCAAAACGATTGCAAACATCGAATAGCACGTATTCGTGCAAAGTATCCATAGAAAGCACGATTGCGGGAGCTGGGAAGTGAATACTTACCTACCGTTGATGCAAAACGATTGGAAACATCGAATAGCACGTATTCGTGCAAATTATCGATGGAAAGAACGATTGCGGGAGCCGGGAAGTGAATGCTTACCTAACTTTGATGCAAAACGATTGGAAACATCGAACATAACGTATTCGTGCAAATTATCAATAGAAAGAACGATTGCGGGAGCTGGGAAGTGAATCCGTACCTACCGTCGATGCAAAACGATTGCAAACATCGAATAGCATGTATTCGTGCAAATTATCCATAGAAAGAACGATCGCGGGAGCTGGGAAGTGAATACTTACCTAACGTTGATGCAAAACGATTGGAAACATCGAACACCACGTATTCGTGCAAATTATCGATGGAAAGAACGATTGCGGGAGCCGGGAAGTGAATCCTTACCTACCGTTGATGCAAAACGATTGGAAACATCGAACATCACGTATTCGTGCAAATTATTGATAGAAAGAACGATTGCGGGAGCTGGGAAGTGAATCCTTACCTACCGTCGATGCAAAACGATTGGAAACATCGAATAGCACGTATTCGTGCAAATTATCGATGGAAAGAACGATTGCGGGAGCCGGGAAGTGAATCCTTACCTACCGTTGATGCAAAACGATTGGAAACATCGAACATCACGTATTCGTGCAAATTATCGATAGAAAGAACGATTGCGGGAGCTGGGAAGTGAATCCTTACCTACCGTCGATGCAAAACGATTGGAAACATCGAATATCACGTATTCGTGCCAATTATCCAATCGTTTTGCATCGACGGTAGGTAAGGATTCACTTCCCGGCTCCCGCAATCGTTCTTTCCATCGATAATTTGCACGAATACGTGTCACGTTCCAGGTTACTTCCGGAAGAGACATACTGTACGCACGCAGGATGAGGAACGGAAATTGAATGGGGAAGGTGAACGTAGGTTCTCGGGGTCGAATTCAAGATTCGCGCACGCCGAGAGGAAAGGTAAGTAGAGAAAAGGAAGAATCTCGGGGTCGAATGCAAGATTCGCGCACGCCGAGAGGAAAGGTAAGTAAAGGAAAAGGAAGAATCTCGGGGTCGAATACAAAATTCGCGCACGCCGAGAGGAAAGGTAAGTAGATAAAATTAAGAATCTCGGGGTCGAATGCAAGATTCGCGCACGCCGAGAGGAAAGGTAAGTAAAGGAAAAGGAAGAATCTCGGGGTCGAATACAAAATTCGCGCACGCCGAGAGGAAAGGTAAGTAGATAAAATTAAGAATCTCGGGGTCGAATGCAAGATTCGCGCACGCCGAGAGGAAAGGTAAGTAAAGAAAGGAAAGGAAATACCTCGGGGTCGAATGCAAGATTCGCGCACGCCGAGAGGAAAGGTAAGTAAAGAAAGGAAAGGAAATACCTCGGGGTCGAATGCAAGATTCGCGCACGCCGAGAGGAAAGGTAAGTAAAGAAAAAGGAAGAATCTCGGGGTCGAATGCAAGATTCGCGCACGCCGAGAGGAAAGGTAAGTAAAGAAAGGAAAGGAAATACCTCGGGGTCGAATGCAAGATTCGCGCACGCCGAGAGGAAAGGTAAGTAAAGAAAGGAAAGGAAATACCTCGGGGTCGAATGCAAGATTCGCGCACGCCGAGAGGAAAGGTAAGTAAAGAAAGGAAAGGAAATACCTCGGGGTCGAATGCAAGATTCGCGCACGCCGAGAGGAAAGGTAAGTAAAGAAAGGAAAGGAAATACCTCGGGGTCGAATGCAAGATTCGCGCACGCCGAGAGGAAAGGTAAGTAAAGAAAGGAAAGGAAATACCTCGGGGTCGAATGCAAGATTCGCGCACGCCGAGAGGAAAGGTAAGTAGATAAAATTAAGAATCTCGGGGTCGAATGCAAGATTCGCGCACGCCGAGAGGAAAGGTAAGTAAAGGAAAAGGAAGAATCTCGGGGTCGAATACAAAATTCGCGCACGCCGAGAGGAAAGGTAAGTAGATAAAATTAAGAATCTCGGGGTCGAATGCAAGATTCGCGCACGCCGAGAGGAAAGGTAAGTAAAGAAAGGAAAGGAAATACCTCGGGGTCGAATGCAAGATTCGCGCACGCCGAGAGGAAAGGTAAGTAGATAAAATTAAGAATCTCGGGGTCGAATGCAAAATTCGCGCACGCCGAGAGGAAAGGTAAGTAAAGAAAGGAAAGGAAATACCTCGGGGTCGAATGCAAGATTCGCGCACGCCGAGAGGAAAGGTAAGTAAAGAAAGGAAGGGAAAGGAAGTTAGGAGTGCCGTACTATTACTGCGGAAGGATTGATCTGCAGCAATACCAATTCCTCGGATTCCAAACAATATTGAGAAATGTGAACGAAACCTCGTAAGGAACGAAATAATAAAACGACTCACCGAGCTGCAATGTCGGGTTTGCGATCCTCGGGTAGACACGTATAATTTTTACCATCGGGTGAGCACCTCGAGTACTTGTCCCGATTGTACTTGCCACAGCTCTTCCGCTGTTATTTCGAAGTACTGTTCTGTGCACTCTGCGCACTGAGATGCTGGGCGGATGGAGGAGATTTCGTTGTTGCAGTGTGCACAAATGGAAATGCGTTGGGCTTCTTCGGCAGTGCTCATGTCATGCCAACCTCCTGATTGATATGCTTGTCCTTGTATGGGGGTCAACTGATTGTAACAGTTGATGCAAATTCGGCCCCAGTCGCTTATGTATATTCCTACTGTGGCGATAGTGGAACACCAAATGTCTAGCAGGGGTTTATAAATCTCTGGATAATCAGAGGGAAGGACGCCGTCCCAGGGACCCTGAAATTCCTGGTCCTCCTCTTCTTCGGCTTCTTCCCAAATATTGTAAGGGAGCTGCATTCGATAAATAATGCTGTGGTGCTGCGCGAAAGTTTCTTGAGGTTCACTGGCTTATTGTATTTATTAGAATAAGTCAAGAATACTTCGAAGTTCGTTGAGGTATTTATTGAAATAAGTCGTGAAATAATTCTATGTTCCTTAAGGTATTTATTGAAATAAATCGTGAAATTATTCTAAGTTCCTTAAGGTATGTATCGAAATAAGTCGTGAAATAATTCTATGTTCATTAAGGTATTTATTGAAATAAATCGTGGAATTAATTCTATGTTCCTTAAGGTATTTATTGAAATAAATCGTGAAATTATTCTAAATTCTTTAAGATATTTATCGAAATAAATCGCGGAATTATTCTATGTTCCTTAAGGTATTTATTGAAATAAATCGTGAAATTATTCTAAGTTCTTTAAGATATTTATCGAAATAAATCGTGGAATTATTCTATGTTCTTTAAGATATTTATCGAAATAAGTCGTGAAAGAATTCTATGTTCCTTAAGGTATTTATCGAAATAATTCACTGTATGATTCTAAAATCAAGACCGGTATATCAACGTTCACTGTCACTTGTAGATTGATTCACTGATGTGTAGGCGCTTGCTGACGATTGACTACTGAAGATTGACTGCTGATGATTGACTACTGAAGATTGACTGCTGATGATTGACTACTGACTATTCAGGTGGTGCCGGCTTATTTATACCCATCCCTGGAATCTCTGGTATGCGAGGAATGTCTGGTATGCGTGGTATGTCTGGTATGCGTGGTATGCGTGGTATGTTGACTGCTACTGGAGTCGATTGCTCTGGAATGCCAGTGATCCTCAACCGGCAGGGGTTCTCCATTGTACCGAGATTGGTTAAAATAAATTATATTAGTTAATTACAATATTGTTATATGGTGAATTCGGATAGGTTGTTTGATGATATCGTTTTGTAATAAAATATTGTAATAAATTGTATTGGTTAATTATGCGTCTTTTGTATTGTAGGTTCGGGTGTGTTATTTGATTTGATCATATTGTAGCGATATACTCGAGAGGATTCGAAAGGGGTTTTCTTCCTCGTGGAGTGAGGGCTTCTCTTGGGACGCGAAAGGGGTTTCTTCCTCGTGGAGTGAGGGCTTCTCTTGGGACGCAAAAGGGGTTTCTTCCTCGTGGAGTGAGGGCTTCTCTTGGGACGCAAAAGGGGTTTCTTCCTCGTGGAGTGAGGGCTTCTCTCGAGTGTCGTTGTTCTTCGTTTAAGGTAATGGTGTTTTGTGTAGCGATGAGTTGGAATATTTAGAGATTTTATTTGTTTGCAGGTAGTCGGTGATGAGAAGAGAAATATAAGGTGAGTATCTTATGAGAGGAATTTATTTGTTCGAAAGCAGTCGATGATGAGAAATGTAATGTAAGGTAAGTATCTCGTTTGACTAGCGATGGGTAGGAGTAATAAGAGAGTTTATTTGTTCACAGGTAATCGATGATGAGAAGCGCAACATAAGGTAAGTACCTCGTTTGACTAGCGATGGGTTGGAGTAATAAGAGAGTTTGTTTGTTCACAGGCAGTGGATATAGTAAATAAAGGAAGAAAAATGTGAGCCGACATGCGGCAAAAAAATGACGGCACGTCACACCTCCCCCCTTATTTTAAGAAATGCCTGCATTTCTTTAGCGGGAGACGTGGCTTGAACGAAAAATAACCTTTTCCCTTAATCCTGTATTAGTAGCAGGTAAAGGATATTCAATGAAATTGTTTTCCCTTATGTGAAGTGAAATTTATGTATGTTTAAATAAAATAAAAGCTTGTTTCCGTTTATTGCTTTTGCGTTGTGATTTCATAAAATAATTATAACCTTGCCTGATAACTAAAAATATATATTTTTTTTTTTTTTTATTATTGTATCAGAGTAAAACAAATCAGTGTAAAATTAAGTTATGTCTCCTTAATTAGACGGATTAAAATTGAGGGTGGAGTATTTCGGAACGAACCGTCTTTGTTTTCTCTCGTTGTTAGTAGGAGATATATTGATTAAACTATAATTATTTTCATTAGTTGAACGAAATGAACTTAGTAATTATTTTGAAAAGAATAAAAGTTTAACATGTTAGAATGGTTAATAAGAAGGTAAGTATTGCATGATAAAAATAAAATAAAATGGATATATTTGTGGGCTCAGTAAATGGTGGACGTCGCATTGCCGCAGGGGCAGTCCAGCGATTACATCACAGCTCCCTAGTAATTAAATTATTTGTTTTCTTTTTGTGTTTTTGAATTTTTTTTGTTATAGTAGGTTAGCTTAGGCTTAGCAAAAATTGAATTTAGGAATAAGTAATAGTGTTAATAATTAAGTAGGGTAGATATAAGGAAGATTAATATAGTATGAATTAAACGTAGGATTAATTAATAAGGTTAAATAATTAAGGTAAATCGTTAAAGTCGAGCAGGATGTCGAGCCACTCGAGCTGCGCCGATTCCTGCTCGACTGGAGGAGCATTTGGGGTATGCGCGGGGGTGAAGTGTATGTCGCACACTTCTAATAATACCGATTCCTCTAAAGCGCCGTGCTCTACTCGGAAGGCGGTGGAGGTGTCCAACACTTCAATGACTGGCGGGGGTGGCGGAATCGTCGCCTGTAAGGCAAATTGAACCATTGCCGCCGGTTCCTGCGGGTGATGAACAGGTGGCATACTCACCTCTAGATGTGCCAGGGAACGTTTAAAATGCTCGTCGACGGCGGTGGCTGCGTCGCCTTCGTGGTAAGTGATAATTGTGCAAGTGTCACTTACAACTTCCACGCGAGTCTCGGTTTTCGCCTGTTCCGTGGTCGGTACGGTGGCGGTTCTCGTGGGCGATTCCATTATCGGGGCTTCCGCGTTGACCGGGGACCGTACAAACGAAATTTTTCTTCTGGCCGGCAAAATTTCGTCCACTAAAATTTTAGGGAGCGCCTTACGGCGTGTTAATGGTGGAATTTTCTTCCTGGCTGCGCGGCAATAAGTGCCGGCAGCCTTGCAGCGTTTTCGGTTGCGGTTGTTTCCGGGCATGGTTGTACTCGAATGGTGAAACACGTGGCGCGGACTCGCACTTATAGGAGAGTTGGAATGCGAAGAATGTTAGTATGCTAGGAATGCTAAGAATGTTGGTATGCCAGGAATGCTAAGAATGTTGGTATGCCAGGAATGCTAAGAATGTTGGTATGCCAGGAATGTCGCGTATTTCTGCAGTGGTTCTCAACCTATTGTGACTTTTATCGAAATATTATTAATGTGGCGGGTTGGCTAAGGTTTAACACAACTATATATGTATATACATTCGTTTCACTTCGTAATCCTAAGTTATATTTACATGACTGATATATACATATACGCCTATATCTGTATCTTATTATTGGTGTTTTTGTATTAATTTTAATGTAAATTAAATAAGATATCAATTTTTATGTAAGTGTAATTTTTTAGAGTATATAGTGTATAGGTATAAGGGGAGGAGCGATATCCGAAGGGATATCGACGCGTGTTGATAGTTTGTATTAAATTTTTGCAAGTGCGAGACTGTGATGAAGGGCGATAAGGGGGAGGGGCGATATCCAAGGGGATATCGACGTGCGGTGTTAATTCAGATTTGATCCTGAGAATTATTTTGGAGAAAATTAGAAATACCGTCTGAAAGAAATGAAAATTAAAAGGGGGGGAGAAAAAGGGGGAGCGATATCCAAGAGGATATCGACACGTAGAATTTAATTGGTGTTTCAAGATTTGTCGTGGGTAAATTTAGTGCTACTGGCGGTATGTAAAAAGGGGGAAAGGGGGGAGCGATATCCAAGAGGATATCGATACGTGTTGATTTTTAGTGGGTGATTTTCCGCGCTTTGTTCGCATGAATAACCTTGTAGCTGTTATTCCACGAAATCTTTAGGTTGTGCTGAGGAAGTACTTCAATGACCTTGTGCGGGCCAGTGTAATGATCCGCGAATTTACCCTTGCGGCTATTTTTTATTACAAACACCTCGTCTCCGGCTTGGAAGGTTTCCTCGTTTATACGACGATCGTAATACATTTTGTACCTTTCTTTAGCGCGTTTTAATCTATCCGCGGCGAGATTTTGTAATTCATTAATGCACTCCGTTAATCGCGAGAGGTAACCCCCGTAGGTTTCGTCGTCTGGGGGTTCGACCGGCCGCTGTTGGGCGGGGACCCGTGCTATTTTTCCGAAGACTAATTCATGTGGAGTATAGCCCGTACCTTCATGGAAACTTGTATTGTAGGAGAATGCCGCGAGATCGGTCCAGCTATCCCAATCGTCGTTTTGACTCACGTACATTTTCAAAAATTCTACTAACACTATATGAGATCTTTCTAAGGATCCATTTGATTGGGGATGGAACGCGGTGGTCTTACATTGTGCGATCCTGAATTTACGGGCAATGGTTTTCATAAACGCGCTGATGAAGTTCGATCCTTGGTCGGTGAGAACGGCTTTTGGTGCGCCGAATCGGCATATTAAATTCTTTATGAAGGCGTCGGCAACTTCCAGGGAGGTGGTGCCCTTCAGTGGTGCGCATACAAAGTATTTTGTGAGCAGATCTTGCATCGTTAATATGTATGTATTCCCGGATGGTGATATAGGGAGAGGACCTACTATGTCCATACCGATCTTGTCGAATGCTGCCCCAGGGGTGTCGGTTAAAATCATTGGTTGTCGAGTTTTGACCCGTACTAATTTCTTTTTCTGGCACAGCATGCAACTTTTTATGTATATCCTCACTTGTTGCTTCAATCCTTGCCAGTAATAATTTTGGCGGATTCTTTTTATCGTTTTTGTTACTCCTCTGTGTCCTCCTACGGCTGAAGAGTGGTTGTCTTGAATAATGGGTAACCTTAGAATTGCGTCGGGTATTTGCACCGTTTGCGTGCAAATTGTTAGTTGTAAGTTTTCCTCTATTAGTTTAGAGCGTATTTCGTATATTATTTCTTCCCAGGTGAGGGTTCCAATTTGCGGAGTTTTTGCGATGCTTGCTGATGACAATCGCAATTCTCGTACGACGTCCTTCAATGAATCGGTAGCACTATGGAAGATTCCTGGATCCACTGGGAAGTTGGCTTTCTCCTTGACGACTAGGCCAATGACCGTTTTTCCTCTGTGTTTCAGTACGCGTGCTCGCCCGAGCGTGAGGTCTCTTCTAATAGGGAGATCTGCGTGCCTTCTTAGATTCTCTCCTCCATTGTCACAGGGGTTGCCATCTGCGGCCAAAAAGATTATTACGGGCCCGTGTTGGACGACCAAGGGGTCCGGACTGACGCGAATGGTGCCGCTGTAGTTCGGGTTTTGCGGAGTGGTTTCCGGTTGGTCGCTATCCGTGAGGCCATCGTCCGATTCTCCTGTAGAGTCGTCGTCTATACTGACGGGGAGATTAGGAGGCGTATCAGTTCCTTCTTCTGGATGCATTTCGGTTCGGCTGATAGGCTGAAATTCTGGTTCAGCTCTGCTGGTGGATGGCGTATTGCGGACTGATTGTAGCGGTGGCGTCGGTTCCATGTCCGAGATATCTTTGTGTTGGAGTCTCCTCGGAGGGTTGGGGTGACTAAAAATAGGTTCGTCCGAGTCTGTAGAGCTTTCTCGTCCTGTTTCCCAATGCAAATGTACGGGTCCATGATATCTGGGCCGTTTTCTGTTTTCAGGTCCGAGGAATAGTTCTGCGTCTGAGTCGGAACTCGATCGTGGGCGGATAGGACAGGTAACTGCTGTCGTTTTTTCGGGGGGATTACGGGAGAGCGCGTCGGCTACCTTATTAGATTTCCCCGGTTGGTATTGTATTTCATAATCGAATTCGGCTAGTTTTAGCCGCCATCGAACGAGTCGGGACGTTGGGTCCTTGACTCTATGGAGCCAGACCAACGGCTGGTGATCCGTGTATAGGATGAATTTTTTTCCGTATAGGTATGGTCGGAAATGGCTGGTGCAGTATACTATTGCAAGGAGTTCCTTCTCGATGGTGGAGTAATTCACTTCAGCTTGGCACAGCAGTCTGGATGCATATGCAAGGGGGAGTTCCTTATCCGCGTAAGTTTGAGAAATTACGCCTCCCACAGCATAATCGGACGCGTCCGTCGTGAGGTGGAATTCCTTTTCGAAGTCGGGAAATTGCAAAATAGGTTCACTGACCAACTTGTCCTTGAGATACTCGAAGGATTTTTGTTGCTGCACATCCCAAACGAAGGTTGTCCCCTTTCTAAGGAGTGTCGTGAGGGGTCGCGCTTCCTTCGAGAAGTCTGGGATAAATCGCCTATAATACCCGGTCAATCCTAGGAATTGTTTAATACCTTTTGATGTGCGGGGTGCAGGATAATTCGTGACGGAGATTATCTTCTGAGGATCGGGTCTTACGCCGTCCTGCGTGAGGACGTGGCCCAGATACGCCACTTCCTTTCGTAAAAATTGGCATTTACAGGGTTGTAATTTTAGGTTAGCTTCGCGCAGCCTATTGGCGAGCCTTCGAAATTTGATTTCGTGTTCACTAATTGAACTGCAATAGATAACAATATCATCTAAGTAGACGAACATTTCGGACCCTTGCAGCCCTGAAAGGACGTGATCCATAAGTCGCTGGAACGTCGCGGGTGCGTTGCGTAATCCGAAGGGCATTCTTGAGAATTCGTAATGCCCGTGTGGGGCCGAGAACGCAGTTTTCTGCGCGTGTTCTGGTTTCATAGGGATTTGGTGAAAACCAGAAACAAGATCGAACACTGAAAAATACTTGGCGCTGCCGAGCTGATCGAGTATATCTATAATATTTGGGAGCGGGTACGCGTCTGGAACTGTTTTTTGATTAAGGTGGCGATAGTCAATCACCATTCTCCATTTTCGTTTCCCGTCGGCTCCTGGCTTTTTTGGAACTATCCAGAGAGGCGAACTGTACGGGGAGACGGATGGTTTGATAATTTCCTTCTTCAGCAGTTCCTCCATTTGTGTACGGATTTCTTCCTTGTGAATAGGAGGGAAGCGGTATTGTTTAGTAAACACCGGAATCGAGTCTGTGGTTTCTATGGAGTGGCTAATGGCGTGCGTATGGCCTAGGGGTTCGCTGGGCAAGTGGAATACGTCTTCATATTTGCTGACGAGTTGTCGGACGTGATCCTCTTCTTCCCGATTGAGGTCCTTCGGGGATATGAGGTCGAGTATCTCTGCGACTCGTGTTTGTTGGGTGAGCTCGTCCCTGTAAGGGGTTTCGGCGGGTGTGGACCCTTGTAATCCTTCTGTGGGGTTAATTTGATATGCTACCTTCTGATCCGCAATTTGGCATACGAGGGGTGTGGACCTTTGTCCGTTTCGCTGGGTTCTTCCTTCTATGAGGGTTTCGCTAAGGGGGATGGGCCGGTTGCCCTTTTGAGAGTGGGGGTTCATCGTGTCTTCGGTTTGCTTCGGAGTCACGGCTTCCTCGGTATGCTTCACTTGGGGGTACGTTATGGGAGCTTCTTCAAATTTCTCCAGCTGGACTGGGGGTATCCGGATAATCGCCGGTTGCTCGTTGGTGTTAATGATTCGTATATTTGCCTTGCCATCCTGGTTTCGCACTAGGGCTTGTCCTGCGTATAGCCCTTCTCCTATGTCTATGCGTGGAATATATCCTTCCTCGATTTCAGGGTTAGTAACTGTCGCTTGTGCGACCACGCTGGTTCTCGGGGGTACTGTTACTTCGTCGATTTTGTTGAAAGGGACGAAATTGCCATTAAACGCTAGCCATCTATTTTTGAAATCCACCGTTACTCCACTTTCGGTTAGGAATCCCGAACCCAATAACCCTTGATAGCGTAGGGGTATAGTGTCTTCAACGACGTGAAATTGTACGGGGTAGTTGAATAAATTTGCTGTGAGGGTGCCTAGGGTGGGCACCATGTTTTCGGTGATTCCGATTAAATCGATTACGTTGTCCCTGTCGATCTCGCAGGGCGTCGTGATGCACGATTGTTTTATTAAGTTTACCTCTGCTCCCGTGTCGATCATCAAGTCCGTGGGAAAGTTTAATTGCGGGCTGCGGACGTTGATGGAGGGAACATTGTTGTAGGGGGAGAGGTGCACCTTGGCGATTCTGGGCGGAGTTGGTTCGTAGGCCGGAATGTATTTATCGGATGCGCATTTGTCCTGCCCGTTCCACGAGGCGCCTCCCTGTAATCTCGTGGGGGCTGGTCGTTTCCCGACATGTTTTGATCGCGCATTTTCTTACGGCATTCCGCGGCCAAGTGCCCTATTCTCCCGCAGTAGTTGCAGGTTCGCGTCTCAGGTCGACGTGGCGTATTATGATCCGTCGTTGGGTGTAGACGGTCGAAACCTCTTTCGTTATATCGTTCCGGGACCCGCGCAAGGGGCGGATGATTATTAGTCGGGTAGGTCCTGCACGATCGCGCGTCGTGTCCTTCCCGATTGCATAGTTGGCATAGAGTGCGGTGTGTCCTTTCTCCCATAAACCGGCGGCGATCGCGCTCGATCAATTTCGCTACTCGGACCGCTCTGTCGGATGCTTCATCCAAGGACGTCAATGTCGTGGGGTCCATCTGAGTGCGCATTGAAAGGGGAAGTCCGTCTAAAAATGATCTTAACGCTAGCTGATCGACATCGTATAACGCCGTCCTTGAGTTTCGATAATAATCAGCGTCTTCGTCGGTGATGGCGAATTTCAAGTCTTTTACTCTTGAAATATAATCCAAAATGTGTTCATTTCTTCCAATTATGTTGTTAGCTAGTTCGCCGCGGTAGTGATCGGAAGTTTTAGCGGGGGCGAACACCGTTTTTAGTCTGCCGATGAATGCGTTAACCGTATCAAAGCAGTAATCCTCCACGACCAAGTACGCGTGGTTTTGTAAACGGTTCCTTAATAAGCGCGCTAACTGAGGTTCGGACGCGGGAGGGATCATTTCTCGAGCTCGTCTGCACGCTCTCGCAAATTGCAGGATCGACATGTTATGTCCATCGAAGCGCGGTACCGTCTCGACGGCATCCTTCAGAGTGACCTGAAGTTTTCCGTACATTGTCGGTTCGATAAACGCGTCGTTACGCGGGTTTCCTTCGCGGTAACCGGAGGCAGGGGTTTCAAAATGTGTTTTAATGCGCTGTTTTCTTGTTAGCGCGTCCACTGCGTCCTGCAGACAGGCTATTTGTTTTGCGAGGTTTTCCAACCCGGAGGCGGTTTGGTGTGTTTGTTCTTCCTGCACCAAATCGTCGGCTGGACTAACAGGTCGCATTTGCTTGTTCATGAATAATTCGTAATGCTCTTCGATTTGAGCTTGTTTTTCGCGCAGGAGATTCAATTTATCTTGCAACGCGGCGGTCGACGCGTCGATGGCTCTGTTAGCATCCTCGACGGGGGTAGCGAGGGGGTTGGATCCGTCGGCGTCACCGTACAGCGACATGGTATTTTATGTATGTGTTTGAGCGAGGTGAACTAATGTATATACATATATTTTGTTTTATATATATGCGCGAGGGGGTTGTGATATGGCGGTTATCTAGTCGTAGGTGATTAATGTTCAGAACACGTATCAAAATTTTGATATTAAAGCGTTTCAAGCTTTAATTGTCGTTTTGAAGGCAATTGTGGGATTGAATTTTCGAATATCCCACCGCTTCAATCTTCGTTTATCGTTTTAAAGGCAATTGTGGGATTGAATTTTCGAATATCCCACCGCTTCAATCTTCGTTTATCGTTTTAAAGGCAATTGTGGGATTGAATTTTCGAATATCCCACCGCTGTCACCAGTTTAATATGTCACGTTCCAGGTTACTTCCGGAAGAGACATACTGTACGCACGCAGGATGAGGAACGGAAATTGAATGGGGAAGGTGAACGTAGGTTCTCGGGGTCGAATTCAAGATTCGCGCACGCCGAGAGGAAAGGTAAGTAGAGAAAAGGAAGAATCTCGGGGTCGAATGCAAGATTCGCGCACGCCGAGAGGAAAGGTAAGTAAAGGAAAAGGAAGAATCTCGGGGTCGAATACAAAATTCGCGCACGCCGAGAGGAAAGGTAAGTAGATAAAATTAAGAATCTCGGGGTCGAATGCAAGATTCGCGCACGCCGAGAGGAAAGGTAAGTAAAGGAAAAGGAAGAATCTCGGGGTCGAATACAAAATTCGCGCACGCCGAGAGGAAAGGTAAGTAGATAAAATTAAGAATCTCGGGGTCGAATGCAAGATTCGCGCACGCCGAGAGGAAAGGTAAGTAAAGAAAGGAAAGGAAATACCTCGGGGTCGAATGCAAGATTCGCGCACGCCGAGAGGAAAGGTAAGTAAAGAAAGGAAAGGAAATACCTCGGGGTCGAATGCAAGATTCGCGCACGCCGAGAGGAAAGGTAAGTAAAGAAAAAGGAAGAATCTCGGGGTCGAATGCAAGATTCGCGCACGCCGAGAGGAAAGGTAAGTAAAGAAAGGAAAGGAAATACCTCGGGGTCGAATGCAAGATTCGCGCACGCCGAGAGGAAAGGTAAGTAAAGAAAGGAAAGGAAATACCTCGGGGTCGAATGCAAGATTCGCGCACGCCGAGAGGAAAGGTAAGTAAAGAAAGGAAAGGAAATACCTCGGGGTCGAATGCAAGATTCGCGCACGCCGAGAGGAAAGGTAAGTAAAGAAAGGAAAGGAAATACCTCGGGGTCGAATGCAAGATTCGCGCACGCCGAGAGGAAAGGTAAGTAAAGAAAGGAAAGGAAATACCTCGGGGTCGAATGCAAGATTCGCGCACGCCGAGAGGAAAGGTAAGTAGATAAAATTAAGAATCTCGGGGTCGAATGCAAGATTCGCGCACGCCGAGAGGAAAGGTAAGTAAAGGAAAAGGAAGAATCTCGGGGTCGAATACAAAATTCGCGCACGCCGAGAGGAAAGGTAAGTAGATAAAATTAAGAATCTCGGGGTCGAATGCAAGATTCGCGCACGCCGAGAGGAAAGGTAAGTAAAGAAAGGAAAGGAAATACCTCGGGGTCGAATGCAAGATTCGCGCACGCCGAGAGGAAAGGTAAGTAGATAAAATTAAGAATCTCGGGGTCGAATGCAAAATTCGCGCACGCCGAGAGGAAAGGTAAGTAAAGAAAGGAAAGGAAATACCTCGGGGTCGAATGCAAGATTCGCGCACGCCGAGAGGAAAGGTAAGTAAAGAAAGGAAGGGAAAGGAAGTTAGGAGTGCCGTACTATTACTGCGGAAGGATTGATCTGCAGCAATACCAATTCCTCGGATTCCAAACAATATTGAGAAATGTGAACGAAACCTCGTAAGGAACGAAATAATAAAACGACTCACCGAGCTGCAATGTCGGGTTTGCGATCCTCGGGTAGACACGTATAATTTTTACCATCGGGTGAGCACCTCGAGTACTTGTCCCGATTGTACTTGCCACAGCTCTTCCGCTGTTATTTCGAAGTACTGTTCTGTGCACTCTGCGCACTGAGATGCTGGGCGGATGGAGGAGATTTCGTTGTTGCAGTGTGCACAAATGGAAATGCGTTGGGCTTCTTCGGCAGTGCTCATGTCATGCCAACCTCCTGATTGATATGCTTGTCCTTGTATGGGGGTCAACTGATTGTAACAGTTGATGCAAATTCGGCCCCAGTCGCTTATGTATATTCCTACTGTGGCGATAGTGGAACACCAAATGTCTAGCAGGGGTTTATAAATCTCTGGATAATCAGAGGGAAGGACGCCGTCCCAGGGACCCTGAAATTCCTGGTCCTCCTCTTCTTCGGCTTCTTCCCAAATATTGTAAGGGAGCTGCATTCGATAAATAATGCTGTGGTGCTGCGCGAAAGTTTCTTGAGGTTCACTGGCTTATTGTATTTATTAGAATAAGTCAAGAATACTTCGAAGTTCGTTGAGGTATTTATTGAAATAAGTCGTGAAATAATTCTATGTTCCTTAAGGTATTTATTGAAATAAATCGTGAAATTATTCTAAGTTCCTTAAGGTATGTATCGAAATAAGTCGTGAAATAATTCTATGTTCATTAAGGTATTTATTGAAATAAATCGTGGAATTAATTCTATGTTCCTTAAGGTATTTATTGAAATAAATCGTGAAATTATTCTAAATTCTTTAAGATATTTATCGAAATAAATCGCGGAATTATTCTATGTTCCTTAAGGTATTTATTGAAATAAATCGTGAAATTATTCTAAGTTCTTTAAGATATTTATCGAAATAAATCGTGGAATTATTCTATGTTCTTTAAGATATTTATCGAAATAAGTCGTGAAAGAATTCTATGTTCCTTAAGGTATTTATCGAAATAATTCACTGTATGATTCTAAAATCAAGACCGGTATATCAACGTTCACTGTCACTTGTAGATTGATTCACTGATGTGTAGGCGCTTGCTGACGATTGACTACTGAAGATTGACTGCTGATGATTGACTACTGAAGATTGACTGCTGATGATTGACTACTGACTATTCAGGTGGTGCCGGCTTATTTATACCCATCCCTGGAATCTCTGGTATGCGAGGAATGTCTGGTATGCGTGGTATGTCTGGTATGCGTGGTATGCGTGGTATGTTGACTGCTACTGGAGTCGATTGCTCTGGAATGCCAGTGATCCTCAACCGGCAGGGGTTCTCCATTGTACCGAGATTGGTTAAAATAAATTATATTAGTTAATTACAATATTGTTATATGGTGAATTCGGATAGGTTGTTTGATGATATCGTTTTGTAATAAAATATTGTAATAAATTGTATTGGTTAATTATGCGTCTTTTGTATTGTAGGTTCGGGTGTGTTATTTGATTTGATCATATTGTAGCGATATACTCGAGAGGATTCGAAAGGGGTTTTCTTCCTCGTGGAGTGAGGGCTTCTCTTGGGACGCGAAAGGGGTTTCTTCCTCGTGGAGTGAGGGCTTCTCTTGGGACGCAAAAGGGGTTTCTTCCTCGTGGAGTGAGGGCTTCTCTTGGGACGCAAAAGGGGTTTCTTCCTCGTGGAGTGAGGGCTTCTCTCGAGTGTCGTTGTTCTTCGTTTAAGGTAATGGTGTTTTGTGTAGCGATGAGTTGGAATATTTAGAGATTTTATTTGTTTGCAGGTAGTCGGTGATGAGAAGAGAAATATAAGGTGAGTATCTTATGAGAGGAATTTATTTGTTCGAAAGCAGTCGATGATGAGAAATGTAATGTAAGGTAAGTATCTCGTTTGACTAGCGATGGGTAGGAGTAATAAGAGAGTTTATTTGTTCACAGGTAATCGATGATGAGAAGCGCAACATAAGGTAAGTACCTCGTTTGACTAGCGATGGGTTGGAGTAATAAGAGAGTTTGTTTGTTCACAGGCAGTGGATATAGTAAATAAAGGAAGAAAAATGTGAGCCGACATGCGGCAAAAAAATGACGGCACGTCACATACGTGGTGTTCGATGTTTCCAATCGTTCTGCATCAACGTTAGGTAAGTATTCACTTCCCAGCTCCCGCAATCGTTCTTTCTATCGATAATTTGCACGAATACGTGCTATACGATGTTTCCAATCGTTTTGCATCGACGGTAGGTAAGGATTCACTTCCCAGCTCCCGCAATCGTTCTTTCCATCGATAATTTGCACAAATACGTGGTGTTCGATGTTTCCAATCGTTTTGCATCAACGTTAGGTAAGTATTCACTTCCCAGCTCCCGCAATCGTTCTTTCTATGGATAATTTGCACGAATACGTGCTATTCGATGTTTGCAATCGTTTGGCATCGACGGTAGGTAAGGATTCACTTCCCAGCTCCCGCAATCGTTCTTTCTATCGATAATTTGGAAAGAACGATTGCCGGAGCTGGGAAGTGAATGCTTACCGACCGTCGATGCAACACGATTGGAAACATCGAATAGCACGTATTCGTGCAAATTATCGATGGAAAGAACGATTGCGGGAGCCGGGAAATGAATCCTTACCTAACGTTGATGCAAAACGATTGGAAACATCGAACAACACGTATTCGTGCAAATTATCGATAGAAAGAACGATTGCGGGAGCCGGGAAGTGAATGCTTACCTAACGTTGATACAAAACGATTGGAAACATCGAATGGCACGTATTCGTGCAAATTATCGATGGAAAGAACGATTGCGGGAGCTGGGAAGTGAATCCTTACCTACCGTCGATGCAAAACGATTGCAAACATCGAATAGCACGTATTCGAGCAAATTATCCATAGAAAGAACGATTGCGGGAGCTGGGAAGTGAATACTTACCTACCGTTGATGCAGAACGATTGGAAACATCGAACACCACGTATTCGTGCAAATTATCGATGGAAAGAACGATTGCGGGAGCCGGGAAGTGAATGCTTACCTAACGTTGATGCAAAACGATTGGAAACATCGAATGGCACGTATTCGTGCAAATTATCGATGGAAAGAACGATTGCGGGAGCTGGGAAGTGAATACTTACCTAACGTTGATGCAGAACGATTGGAAACATCGAACACCACGTATTCGTGCAAATTATCGATGGAAAGAACGATTGCGGGAGCCGCGAAGTGAATCCTTACCTATCGTTGATGCAAAACGATTGGAAACATTGAACATCACGTATTCGTGCAAATTATCGATAGAAAGAACGATTGCGGGAGCTGGGAAGTGAATACTTACCTAACGTTGATGCAGAACGATTGGAAACATCGAACACCACGTATTCGTGCAAATTATCGATGGAAAGAACGATTGCGGGAGCCGCGAAGTGAATCCTTACCTATCGTTGATGCAAAACGATTGGAAACATCGAATAGCACGTATTCGTGCAAATTATCGATGGAAAGAACGATTGCGGGAGCCGGGAAGTGAATCCTTACCTACCGTTGATGCAAAACGATTGGAAACATCGAACATCACGTATTCGTGCAAATTATCGATAGAAAGAACGATTGCGGGAGCTGGGAAGTGAATCCTTACCTACCGTCGATGCAAAACGATTGGAAACATCGAATATCACGTATTCGTGCCAATTATCCAATCGTTTTGCATCGACGGTAGGTAAGGATTCACTTCCCGGCTCCCGCAATCGTTCTTTCCATGGATAATTTGCACGAATACGTGCTATTCGATGTTTCCAATCGTTTTGCATCAACGGTAGGTAAGTATTCACTTCCCAGCTCCCGCAATCGTTCTTTCTATGGATAATTTGCACGAATACGTGCTATTCGATGTTTGCAATCGTTTTGCATCGACGGTAGGTACGGATTCACTTCCCAGCTCCCGCAATCGTTCTTTCCATCGATAATTTGCACGAATACGTGCCATTCGATGTTTCCAATCGTTTTGCATCAACGTTAGGTAAGCATTCACTTCCCAGCTCCCGCAATCGTTCTTTCCATCGATAATTTGCACAAATACGTGGTGTTCGATGTTTCCAATCGTTTTGCATCAACGTTAGGTAAGTATTCACTTCCCAGCTCCCGCAATCGTTCTTTCTATGGATAATTTGCACGAATACGTGCTATTCGATGTTTGCAATCGTTTGGCATCGACGGTAGGTAAGGATTCACTTCCCAGCTCCCGCAATCGTTCTTTCTATCGATAATTTGGAAAGAACGATTGCCGGAGCTGGGAAGTGAATGCTTACCGACCGTCGATGCAACACGATTGGAAACATCGAATAGCACGTATTCGTGCAAATTATCGATGGAAAGAACGATTGCGGGAGCCGGGAAATGAATCCTTACCTAACGTTGATGCAAAACGATTGGAAACATCGAACAACACGTATTCGTGCAAATTATCGATAGAAAGAACGATTGCGGGAGCCGGGAAGTGAATGCTTACCTAACGTTGATACAAAACGATTGGAAACATCGAATGGCACGTATTCGTGCAAATTATCGATGGAAAGAACGATTGCGGGAGCTGGGAAGTGAATCCTTACCTACCGTCGATGCAAAACGATTGCAAACATCGAATAGCACGTATTCGAGCAAATTATCCATAGAAAGAACGATTGCGGGAGCTGGGAAGTGAATACTTACCTACCGTTGATGCAGAACGATTGGAAACATCGAACACCACGTATTCGTGCAAATTATCGATGGAAAGAACGATTGCGGGAGCCGGGAAGTGAATGCTTACCTAACGTTGATGCAAAACGATTGGAAACATCGAATGGCACGTATTCGTGCAAATTATCGATGGAAAGAACGATTGCGGGAGCTGGGAAGTGAATACTTACCTAACGTTGATGCAGAACGATTGGAAACATCGAACACCACGTATTCGTGCAAATTATCGATGGAAAGAACGATTGCGGGAGCCGCGAAGTGAATCCTTACCTATCGTTGATGCAAAACGATTGGAAACATTGAACATCACGTATTCGTGCAAATTATCGATAGAAAGAACGATTGCGGGAGCTGGGAAGTGAATCCGTACCTACCGTCGATGCAAAACGATTGGAAACATCGAATAGCACGTATTCGTGCAAATTATCGATGGAAAGAACGATTGCGGGAGCCGGGAAGTGAATCCTTACCTACCGTTGATGCAAAACGATTGGAAACATCGAACATCACGTATTCGTGCAAATTATCGATAGAAAGAACGATTGCGGGAGCTGGGAAGTGAATCCTTACCTACCGTCGATGCAAAACGATTGGAAACATCGAATATCACGTATTCGTGCCAATTATCCAATCGTTTTGCATCGACGGTAGGTAAGGATTCACTTCCCGGCTCCCGCAATCGTTCTTTCCATGGATAATTTGCACGAATACGTGCTATTCGATGTTTCCAATCGTTTTGCATCAACGGTAGGTAAGTATTCACTTCCCAGCTCCCGCAATCGTTCTTTCTATGGATAATTTGCACGAATACGTGCTATTCGATGTTTGCAATCGTTTTGCATCGACGGTAGGTACGGATTCACTTCCCAGCTCCCGCAATCGTTCTTTCCATCGATAATTTGCACGAATACGTGCCATTCGATGTTTCCAATCGTTTTGCATCAACGTTAGGTAAGCATTCACTTCCCGGCTCCCGCAATCGTTCTTTCCATGGATAATTTGCACGAATACGTGCTATTCGATGTTTCCAATCGTTTTGCATCAACGGTAGGTAAGTATTCACTTCCCAGCTCCCGCAATCGTTCTTTCTATGGATAATTTGCACGAATACGTGCTATTCGATGTTTGCAATCGTTTTGCATCGACGGTAGGTAAGGATTCACTTCCCAGCTCCTGCAATCGTTCTTTCCATCGATAATTTGCACGAATACGTGCCATTCGATGTTTCCAATCGTTTTGCATCAACGTTAGGTAAGCATTCACTTCCCGGCTCCCGCAATCGTTCTTTCCATGGATAATTTGCACGAATACGTGCTATTCGATGTTTCCAATCGTTTTGCATCAACGGTAGGTAAGTATTCACTTCCCAGCTCCCGCAATCGTTCTTTCTATGGATAATTTGCACGAATACGTGCTATTCGATGTTTGCAATCGTTTTGCATCGACGGTAGGTAAGGATTCACTTCCCAGCTCCCGCAATCGTTCTTTCCATCGATAATTTGCAGGAATACGTGCCATTCGATGTTTCCAATCGTTTTGCATCGACGGTAGGTAAGGATTCACTTCCCAGCTCTCGCAATCGTTCTTTCTATCGATAATTTGCACGAATACGTGATGTTCAATGTTTCCAATCGTTTTGCATCAACGATAGGTAAGGATTCACTTCCCGGCTCCCGCAATCGTTCTTTCCATCGATAATATGCACGAATACGTGCTATTCGATGTTTGCAATCGTTTTGCATCGACGGTAGGTAAGGATTCACTTCCCAGCTCCCGCAATCGTTTTTTCCATCGATAATTTGCACGAATACGTGCCATTCGATGTTTCCAATCGTTTTGCATCGACGGTAGGTAAGGATTCACTTCCCAGCTCCCGCAATCGTTCTTTCTATCGATAATTTGCACGAATACGTGATGTTCAATGTTTCCAATCGTTTTGCATCAACGATAGGCAAGGATTCACTTCCCGGCTCCCGCAATCGTTCTTTCCATCGATAATTTGCACGAATACGTGCTATTCGATGTTTGCAATCGTTTTGCATCGATGGTAGGTAAGGATTCACTTCCCAGCTCCCGCAATCGTTCTTTCTATCGATAATTTGCACGAATACGTGCTATTCGATGTTTCCAATCGTTTTGCATCGACGGTAGGTAAGGATTCACTTCCCAGCTCCCGCAATCGTTCTTTCCATCGATAATTTGCACAAATACGTGCTATTCGATGTTTCCAATCGTTTTGCATCAACGGTAGGTAAGTATTCACTTCCCAGCTCCCGCAATCGTTCTTTCTATGGATAATTTGCACGAATACGTGCTATTCGATGTTTGCAATCGTTTTGCATCGACGGTAGGTAAGGATTCACTTCCCAGCTCCCGCAATCGTTCTTTCCATCGATAATTTGCACGAATACGTGCCATTCGATGTTTCCAATCGTTTTGCATCGACGGTAGGTAAGGATTCACTTCCCAGCTCTCGCAATCGTTCTTTCTATCGATAATTTGCACGAATACGTAATGTTCACTGTTTCCAATCGTTTTGCATCAACGATAGGTAAGGATTCACTTCCCGGCTCCCGCAATCGTTCTTTCCATCGATAATATGCACGAATACGTGCTATTCGATGTTTGCAATCGTTTTGCTTCGACGGTAGGTAAGGATTCACTTCCCAGCTCCCGCAATCGTTTTTTCCATCGATAATTTGCACGAATACGTGCCATTCGATGTTTCCAATCGTTTTGCATCGACGGTAGGTAAGGATTCACTTCCCAGCTCCCGCAATCGTTCTTTCCATCGATAATTTGCACAAATACGTGGTGTTCGATGTTTCCAATCGTTTTGCATCAACGGTAGGTAAGTATTCACTTCCCAGCTCCCGCAATCGTTCTTTCTATGGATAATTTGCACGAATACGTGATATTCGATGTTTCCAATCGTTTTGCATCGACGGTAGGTAAGCATTCACTTCCCAGCTCCCGCAATCGTTCTTTCTATCGATAATTTGTAGGTAAGGATTCACTTCCCTGCTCCCGCAATTGTCCTTTCTATCGATAATTTGCACGATTACGTGCAATTCGATGTTTCCAATCGTTTTGCATCGACGGTAGGTAAGGATTCACTTCCCAGCTCCCGCAATCGTTCTTTCTATCGATAATTTGCACGAATACGTGATGTTCGATGTTTCCAATCGTTTTGCATCAACGGTAGGTAAGGATTCACTTCCCGGCTCCCGCAATCGTTCTTTCCATCGATAATTTGCAGGAATACGTGCTATTCGATGTTTCCAATCGTTTTGCATCAACGGTAGGTAAGTATTCACTTCCCAGCTCCCGCAATCGTTCTTTCTATGGATAATTTGCACGAATACGTGCTATTCGATGTTTCCAATCGTTTTGCATCGACGGTAGGTATGGATTCACTTCCCAGCTCCCGCAATCGTTCTTTCCAGCGATAATTTGCACGAATACGTGCTATTCGATGTTTCCAATCGTTTTGCATCAACGGTAGGTAAGTATTCACTTCCCAGCTCCCGCAATCGTTCTTTCTATGGATAATTTGCACGAATACGTGCTATTCGATGTTTGCAATCGTTTTGCATCGACGGTAGGTGAGGATTCACTTCCCAGCTCCCGCAATCGTTCTGTCTATCGATAATTTGGAAAGAACGATTGCCGGAGCTGGGAAGTGAATGCTTACCGACCGTCGATGCAACACGATTGGAAACATCGAATAGCACGTATTCGTGCAAATTATCGATGGAAAGAACGATTGCGGGAGCCGGGAAATGAATCCTTACCTAACGTTGATGCAAAACGATTGGAAACATCGAACAACACGTATTCGTGCAAATTATCGATAGAAAGAACGATTGCGGGAGCCAGGAAGTGAATGCTTACCTAACGTTGATGCAAAACGATTGGAAACATCGAATGGCACGTATTCGTGCAAATTATCGATGGAAAGAACGATTGCGGGAGCTGGGAAGTGAATCCTTACCTACCGTCGATGCAAAACGATTGCAAACATCGAATAGCACGTATTCGTGCAAATTATCCATAGAAAGAACGATTGCGGGAGCTGGGAAGTGAATACTTACCTAACGTTGATGCAGAACGATTGGAAACATCGAACACCACGTATTCGTGCAAATTATCGATGGAAAGAACGATTGCGGGAGCCGGGAAGTGAATCCTTACCTATCGTTGATGCAAAACGATTGGAAACATTGAACATCACGTATTCGTGCAAATTATCGATAGAAAGAACGATTGCGGGAGCTGGGACGTGAATCCTTACCTACCGTCGATGCAAAACGATTGGAAACATCGAATAGCACGTATTCGTGCAAATTATCGATGGAAAGAACGATTGCGGGAGCTGGGATGTGAATCCTTACCTACCGTCGATGCAAAACGATTGGAAACATCGAATAGCACGTATTCGTGCAAATTATCGATGGAAAGAACGATTGCGGGAGCCGGGAAGTGAATGCTTACCTAACGTTTATGCAAAACGATTGGAAACATCGAACATAACGTATTCGTGCAAATTATCGATAGAAAGAACGATTGCGGGAGCTGGGAAGTGAATACTTACCTACCGTTGATGCAAAACGATTGGAAACATCGAATAGCACGTATTCGTGCAAATTATCCATAGAAAGAACGATTGCGGGAGCCGGGAAGTGAATCCTTACCTACCGTCGATGCAAAACGATTGGATAATTGGCACGAATACGTGATATTCGATGTTTCCAATCGTTTTGCATCGACGGTAGGTAAGGATTCACTTCCCAGCTCCCGCAATCGTTCTTTCTATCGATAATTTGCACGAATACGTGATGTTCGATGTTTCCAATCGTTTTGCATCAACGGTAGGTAAGGATTCACTTCCCGGCTCCCGCAATCGTTCTTTCCATCGATAATTTGCACGAATACGTGGTGTTCGATGTTTCCAATCGTTTTGCATCAACGTTAGGTAAGTATTCACTTCCCAGCTCCCGCAATCGTTCTTTCTATTGATAATTTGCACGAATACGTTATGTTCGATGTTTCCAATCGTTTTGCATCACCGTTAGGTAAGCATTCACTTCCCAGCTCCCGCAATCGTGCTTTCTATGGATACTTTGCACGAATACGTGCTATTCGATGTTTGCCATCGTTTTGCATCGACGGTAGGTAAGGATTCACATCCCAGCTCCCGCAATCGTTCTTTCCATCGATAATTTGCACGAATACGTGCTATTCGATGTTTCCAATCGTTTTGCATCGACGGTAGGTAAGGATTCACTTCCCAGCTCCCGCAATCGTTCTTTCTATCGATAATTTGCACGAATACGTGATGTTCAATGTTTCCAATCGTTTTGCATCAACGATAGGTAAGGATTCACTTCCCGGCTCCCGCAATCGTTCTTTCCATCGATAATTTGCACGAATACCGTGCTACTCGATGTTTCCAATCGTTTTGCATCAACGGTAGGTAAGTATTCACTTCCCGGCTCCCGCAATCGTTCTTTCCATGGATAATTTGCACGAATACGTGCTATTCGATGTACGCAATCGTTTTGCATCGACGGTAGGTAAGGATTCACTTCCCAGCTCCCGCAATCGTTCTTTCTATCGATAATTTGCACGAATACGTTATGTTCGATGTTTCCAATCGTTTTGCATAAACGTTAGGTAAGCATTCACTTCCCGGCTCCCGCAATCATTCTTTCCATCGATAATTTGCACGAATACGTGCTATTCGATGTTTCCAATCGTTTTGCATCGACGGTAGGTAAGGATTCACATCCCAGCTCCCGCAATCGTTCTTTCCATCGATAATTTGCACGAATACGTGCTATTCGATGTTTCCAATCGTTTTGCATCGACGGTAGGTAAGGATTCACTTCCCAGCTCCCGCAATCGTTCTTTCTATCGATAATTTGCACGAATACGTGATGTTCAATGTTTCCAATCGTTTTGCATCAACGATAGGTAAGGATTCACTTCCCGGCTCCCGCAATCGTTCTTTCCATCGATAATTTGCACGAATACGTGGTGTTCGATGTTTCCAATCGTTCTGCATCAACGTCAGGTAAGTATTCACTTCCCAGCTCCGGCAATCGTTCTTTCCAAATTATCGATAGAAAGAACGATTGCGGGAGCTGGGAAGTGAATCCTTACCTACCGTCGATGCAAAACGATTGCAAACATCGAATAGCACGTATTCGTGCAAATTATCCATAGAAAGAACGATTGCGGGAGCTGGGAAGTGAATACTTACCTACCGTTGATGCAAAACGATTGGAAACATCGAATAGCACGTATTCGTGCAAATTATCGCTGGAAAGAACGATTGCGGGAGCTGGGAAGTGAATCCATACCTACCGTCGATGCAAAACGATTGGAAACATCGAATAGCACGTATTCGTGCAAATTATCCATAGAAAGAACGATTGCGGGAGCTGGGAAGTGAATACTTACCTACCGTTGATGCAAAACGATTGGAAACATCGAATAGCACGTATTCCTGCAAATTATCGATGGAAAGAACGATTGCGGGAGCCGGGAAGTGAATCCTTACCTACCGTTGATGCAAAACGATTGGAAACATCGAACATCACGTATTCGTGCAAATTATCCATAGAAAGAACGATTGCGGGAGCTGGGAAGTGAATGCTTACCTAACGTCGATGCAAAACGATTGGAAACATCGAATGGCACGTATTCGTGCAAATTATCGATGGAAAGAACGATTGCGGGAGCTGGGAAGTGAATGCTTACCTAACTTTGATGCAAAACGATTGGAAACATCGAACATAACGTATTCGTGCAAATTATCAATAGAAAGAACGATTGCGGGAGCTGGGAAGTGAATCCGTACCTACCGTCGATGCAAAACGATTGCAAACATCGAATAGCATGTATTCGTGCAAATTATCGATAGAAAGAACGATTGCGGGAGCTGGGAAGTGAATCCTTACCTACCGTCGATGCAAAACGATTGGAAACATCGAATTGCACGTATTCGTGCAAATTATCGATAGAAAGGACAATTGCGGGAGCAGGGAAGTGAATCCTTACCTACAAATTATCGATAGAAAGAACGATTGCGGGAGCTGGGAAGTGAATGCTTACCTACCGTCGATGCAAAACGATTGGAAACATCGAATAGCATGTATTCGTGCAAATTATCGATAGAAAGAACGATTGCGGGAGCTGGGAAGTGAATCCTTACCTACCGTCGATGCAAAACGATTGGAAACATCGAATAGCACGTATTCGTGCAAATTATCGATGGAAAGAACGATTGCGGGAGCTGGGATGTGAATCCTTACCTACCGGCGATGCAAAACGATTGCAAACATCGAATAGCACGTATTCGTGCAAAGTATCCATAGAAAGCACGATTGCGGGAGCTGGGAAGTGAATACTTACCTACCGTTGATGCAAAACGATTGGAAACATCGAATAGCACGTATTCGTGCAAATTATCGATGGAAAGAACGATTGCGGGAGCCGGGAAGTGAATCCTTACCTACCGTTGATGCAAAACGATTGGAAACATCGAACATCACGTATTCGTGCAAATTATTGATAGAAAGAACGATTGCGGGAGCTGGGAAGTGAATCCTTACCTACCGTCGATGCAAAACGATTGGAAACATCGAATAGCACGTATTCGTGCAAATTATCGATTATTATCGATAATTATCGATCGAATTATCGTCAAAGAACGATTGCGGGAGCCGGGAAGTGAATCCTTACCTACCGTTGATGCAAAACGATTGGAAACATCGAACATCACGTATTCGTGCAAATTATCGATAGAAAGAACGATTGCGGGAGCTGGGAAGTGAATCCTTACCTACCGTCGATGCAAAACGATTGGAAACATCGAATATCACGTATTCGTGCCAATTATCCAATCGTTTTGCATCGACGGTAGGTAAGGATTCACTTCCCGGCTCCCGCAATCGTTCTTTCCATGGATAATTTGCACGAATACGTGCTATTCGATGTTTCCAATCGTTTTGCATCAACGGTAGGTAAGTATTCACTTCCCAGCTCCCGCAATCGTTCTTTCTATCGATAATTTGCACGAATACGTTATGTTCGATGTTTCCAATCGTTTTGCATAAACGTTAGGTAAGCATTCACTTCCCGGCTCCCGCAATCGTTCTTTCCATCGATAATTTGCACGAATACGTGCTATTCGATGTTTCCAATCGTTTTGCATCGACGGTAGGTAAGGATTCACATCCCAGCTCCCGCAATCGTTCTTTCCATCGATAATTTGCACGAATACGTGCTATTCGATGTTTCCAATCGTTTTGCATCGACGGTAGGTAAGGATTCACTTCCCAGCTCCCGCAATCGTTCTTTCTATCGATAATTTGCACGAATACGTGATGTTCAATGTTTCCAATCGTTTTGCATCAACGATAGGTAAGGATTCACTTCCCGGCTCCCGCAATCGTTCTTTCCATCGATAATTTGCACGAATACGTGGTGTTCGATGTTTCCAATCGTTCTGCATCAACGTTAGGTAAGTATTCACTTCCCAGCTCCCGCAATCGTTCTTTCTATGGATAATTTGCACGAATACGTGCTTTTCGATGTTTCCAATCGTTTTGCATCAACGGTAGGTAAGTATTCACTTCCCAGCTCCCGCAATCGTTCTTTCTATGGATAATTTGCTCGAATACGTGCTATTCGATGTTTGCAATCGTTTTGCATCGACGGTAGGTAAGGATTCACTTCCCAGCTCCCGCAATCGTTCTTTCCATCGATAATTTGCACGAATACGTGCCATTCGATGTTTCCAATCGTTTTGTATCAACGTTAGGTAAGCATTCACTTCCCGGCTCCCGCAATCGTTCTTTCTATCGATAATTTGCACGAATACGTGTTGTTCGATGTTTCCAATCGTTTTGCATCAACGTTAGGTAAGGATTCATTTCCCGGCTCCCGCAATCGTTCTTTCCATCGATAATTTGCACGAATACGTGCTATTCGATGTTTCCAATCGTGTTGCATCGACGGTCGGTAAGCATTCACTTCCCAGCTCCGGCAATCGTTCTTTCCAAATTATCGATAGAAAGAACGATTGCGGGAGCTGGGAAGTGAATCCTTACCTACCGTCGATGCAAAACGATTGCAAACATCGAATAGCACGTATTCGTGCAAATTATCCATAGAAAGAACGATTGCGGGAGCTGGGAAGTGAATACTTACCTACCGTTGATGCAAAACGATTGGAAACATCGAATAGCACGTATTCGTGCAAATTATCGCTGGAAAGAACGATTGCGGGAGCTGGGAAGTGAATCCATACCTACCGTCGATGCAAAACGATTGGAAACATCGAATAGCACGTATTCGTGCAAATTATCCATAGAAAGAACGATTGCGGGAGCTGGGAAGTGAATACTTACCTACCGTTGATGCAAAACGATTGGAAACATCGAATAGCACGTATTCCTGCAAATTATCGATGGAAAGAACGATTGCGGGAGCCGGGAAGTGAATCCTTACCTACCGTTGATGCAAAACGATTGGAAACATCGAACATCACGTATTCGTGCAAATTATCGATAGAAAGAACGATTGCGGGAGCTGGGAAGTGAATCCTTACCTACCGTCGATGCAAAACGATTGGAAACATCGAATTGCACGTATTCGTGCAAATTATCGATAGAAAGGACAATTGCGGGAGCAGGGAAGTGAATCCTTACCTACAAATTATCGATAGAAAGAACGATTGCGGGAGCTGGGAAGTGAATGCTTACCTACCGTCGATGCAAAACGATTGGAAACATCGAATATCACGTAATCGTGCAAATTATCCATAGAAAGAACGATTGCGGGAGCTGGGAAGTGAATGCTTACCTAACGTCGATGCAAAACGATTGGAAACATCGAATGGCACGTATTCGTGCAAATTATCGATGGAAAGAACGATTGCGGGAGCTGGGAAGTGAATCCTTACCTACCGTCGATGCAAAACGATTGCAAACATCGAATAGCACGTATTCGTGCAAAGTATCCATAGAAAGCACGATTGCGGGAGCTGGGAAGTGAATACTTACCTACCGTTGATGCAAAACGATTGGAAACATCGAATAGCACGTATTCGTGCAAATTATCGATGGAAAGAACGATTGCGGGAGCCGGGAAGTGAATGCTTACCTAACTTTGATGCAAAACGATTGGAAACATCGAACATAACGTATTCGTGCAAATTATCAATAGAAAGAACGATTGCGGGAGCTGGGAAGTGAATCCGTACCTACCGTCGATGCAAAACGATTGCAAACATCGAATAGCATGTATTCGTGCAAATTATCCATAGAAAGAACGATCGCGGGAGCTGGGAAGTGAATACTTACCTAACGTTGATGCAAAACGATTGGAAACATCGAACACCACGTATTCGTGCAAATTATCGATGGAAAGAACGATTGCGGGAGCCGGGAAGTGAATCCTTACCTACCGTTGATGCAAAACGATTGGAAACATCGAACATCACGTATTCGTGCAAATTATTGATAGAAAGAACGATTGCGGGAGCTGGGAAGTGAATCCTTACCTACCGTCGATGCAAAACGATTGGAAACATCGAATAGCACGTATTCGTGCAAATTATCGATGGAAAGAACGATTGCGGGAGCCGGGAAGTGAATCCTTACCTACCGTTGATGCAAAACGATTGGAAACATCGAACATCACGTATTCGTGCAAATTATCGATAGAAAGAACGATTGCGGGAGCTGGGAAGTGAATCCTTACCTACCGTCGATGCAAAACGATTGGAAACATCGAATATCACGTATTCGTGCCAATTATCCAATCGTTTTGCATCGACGGTAGGTAAGGATTCACTTCCCGGCTCCCGCAATCGTTCTTTCCATCGATAATTTGCACGAATACGTGGTGTTCGATGTTTCCAATCGTTCTGCATCAACGTTAGGTAAGTATTCACTTCCCAGCTCCCGCAATCGTTCTTTCTATCGATAATTTGCACGAATACGTGCTATACAATGTTTCCAATCGTTTTGCATCGACGGTAGGTAAGGATTCACTTCCCAGCTCCCGCAATCGTTCTTTCCATCGATAATTTGCACAAATACGTGGTGTTCGATGTTTCCAATCGTTTTGCATCAACGTTAGGTAAGTATTCACTTCCCAGCTCCCGCAATCGTTCTTTCTATGGATAATTTGCACGAATACGTGCTATTCGATGTTTGCAATCGTTTGGCATCGACGGTAGGTAAGGATTCACTTCCCAGCTCCCGCAATCGTTCTTTCTATCGATAATTTGGAAAGAACGATTGCCGGAGCTGGGAAGTGAATGCTTACCGACCGTCGATGCAACACGATTGGAAACATCGAATAGCACGTATTCGTGCAAATTATCGATGGAAAGAACGATTGCGGGAGCCGGGAAATGAATCCTTACCTAACGTTGATGCAAAACGATTGGAAACATCGAACAACACGTATTCGTGCAAATTATCGATAGAAAGAACGATTGCGGGAGCCGGGAAGTGAATGCTTACCTAACGTTGATACAAAACGATTGGAAACATCGAATGGCACGTATTCGTGCAAATTATCGATGGAAAGAACGATTGCGGGAGCTGGGAAGTGAATCCTTACCTACCGTCGATGCAAAACGATTGCAAACATCGAATAGCACGTATTCGAGCAAATTATCCATAGAAAGAACGATTGCGGGAGCTGGGAAGTGAATACTTACCTACCGTTGATGCAGAACGATTGGAAACATCGAACACCACGTATTCGTGCAAATTATCGATGGAAAGAACGATTGCGGGAGCCGGGAAGTGAATGCTTACCTAACGTTGATGCAAAACGATTGGAAACATCGAATGGCACGTATTCGTGCAAATTATCGATGGAAAGAACGATTGCGGGAGCTGGGAAGTGAATACTTACCTAACGTTGATGCAGAACGATTGGAAACATCGAACACCACGTATTCGTGCAAATTATCGATGGAAAGAACGATTGCGGGAGCCGCGAAGTGAATCCTTACCTATCGTTGATGCAAAACGATTGGAAACATTGAACATCACGTATTCGTGCAAATTATCGATAGAAAGAACGATTGCGGGAGCTGGGAAGTGAATCCGTACCTACCGTCGATGCAAAACGATTGGAAACATCGAATAGCACGTATTCGTGCAAATTATCGATGGAAAGAACGATTGCGGGAGCCGGGAAGTGAATCCTTACCTACCGTTGATGCAAAACGATTGGAAACATCGAACATCACGTATTCGTGCAAATTATCGATAGAAAGAACGATTGCGGGAGCTGGGAAGTGAATCCTTACCTACCGTCGATGCAAAACGATTGGAAACATCGAATATCACGTATTCGTGCCAATTATCCAATCGTTTTGCATCGACGGTAGGTAAGGATTCACTTCCCGGCTCCCGCAATCGTTCTTTCCATGGATAATTTGCACGAATACGTGCTATTCGATGTTTCCAATCGTTTTGCATCAACGGTAGGTAAGTATTCACTTCCCAGCTCCCGCAATCGTTCTTTCTATGGATAATTTGCACGAATACGTGCTATTCGATGTTTGCAATCGTTTTGCATCGACGGTAGGTACGGATTCACTTCCCAGCTCCCGCAATCGTTCTTTCCATCGATAATTTGCACGAATACGTGCCATTCGATGTTTCCAATCGTTTTGCATCAACGTTAGGTAAGCATTCACTTCCCAGCTCCCGCAATCGTTCTTTCCATCGATAATTTGCACAAATACGTGGTGTTCGATGTTTCCAATCGTTTTGCATCAACGTTAGGTAAGTATTCACTTCCCAGCTCCCGCAATCGTTCTTTCTATGGATAATTTGCACGAATACGTGCTATTCGATGTTTGCAATCGTTTGGCATCGACGGTAGGTAAGGATTCACTTCCCAGCTCCCGCAATCGTTCTTTCTATCGATAATTTGGAAAGAACGATTGCCGGAGCTGGGAAGTGAATGCTTACCGACCGTCGATGCAACACGATTGGAAACATCGAATAGCACGTATTCGTGCAAATTATCGATGGAAAGAACGATTGCGGGAGCCGGGAAATGAATCCTTACCTAACGTTGATGCAAAACGATTGGAAACATCGAACAACACGTATTCGTGAAAATTATCGATAGAAAGAACGATTGCGGGAGCCGGGAAGTGAATGCTTACCTAACGTTGATACAAAACGATTGGAAACATCGAATGGCACGTATTCGTGCAAATTATCCATGGAAAGAACGATTGCGGGAGCTGGGAAGTGAATCCTTACCTACCGTCGATGCAAAACGATTGCAAACATCGAATAGCACGTATTCGAGCAAATTATCCATAGAAAGAACGATTGCGGGAGCTGGGAAGTGAATACTTACCTACCGTTGATGCAGAACGATTGGAAACATCGAACACCACGTATTCGTGCAAATTATCGATGGAAAGAACGATTGCGGGAGCCGGGAAGTGAATGCTTACCTAACGTTGATGCAAAACGATTGGAAACATCGAATGGCACGTATTCGTGCAAATTATCGATGGAAAGAACGATTGCGGGAGCTGGGAAGTGAATACTTACCTAACGTTGATGCAGAACGATTGGAAACATCGAACACCACGTATTCGTGCAAATTATCGATGGAAAGAACGATTGCGGGAGCCGCGAAGTGAATCCTTACCTATCGTTGATGCAAAACGATTGGAAACATTGAACATCACGTATTCGTGCAAATTATCGATAGAAAGAACGATTGCGGGAGCTGGGAAGTGAATCCGTACCTACCGTCGATGCAAAACGATTGGAAACATCGAATAGCACGTATTCGTGCAAATTATCGATGGAAAGAACGATTGCGGGAGCTGGGAAGTGAATCCGTACCTACCGTCGATGCAAAACGATTGGAAACATCGAATAGCACGTATTCGTGCAAATTATCGATGGAAAGAACGATTGCGGGAGCTGGGAAGTGAATCCTTACCTACCGTCGATGCAAAACGATTGGAAACATCGAATATCACGTATTCGTGCCAATTATCCAATCGTTTTGCATCGACGGTAGGTAAGGATTCACTTCCCGGCTCCCGCAATCGTTCTTTCCATGGATAATTTGCACGAATACGTGCTATTCGATGTTTCCAATCGTTTTGCATCAACGGTAGGTAAGTATTCACTTCCCAGCTCCCGCAATCGTTCTTTCTATGGATAATTTGCACGAATACGTGCTATTCGATGTTTGCAATCGTTTTGCATCGACGGTAGGTACGGATTCACTTCCCAGCTCCCGCAATCGTTCTTTCCATCGATAATTTGCACGAATACGTGCCATTCGATGTTTCCAATCGTTTTGCATCAACGTTAGGTAAGCATTCACTTCCCGGCTCCCGCAATCGTTCTTTCCATGGATAATTTGCACGAATACGTGCTATTCGATGTTTCCAATCGTTTTGCATCAACGGTAGGTAAGTATTCACTTCCCAGCTCCCGCAATCGTTCTTTCTATGGATAATTTGCACGAATACGTGCTATTCGATGTTTGCAATCGTTTTGCATCGACGGTAGGTAAGGATTCACTTCCCAGCTCCCGCAATCGTTCTTTCCATCGATAATTTGCACGAATACGTGCCATTCGATGTTTCCAATCGTTTTGCATCAACGTTAGGTAAGCATTCACTTCCCGGCTCCCGCAATCGTTCTTTCCATCGATAATTTGCACGAATACGTGCTATTCGATGTTTGCAATCGTTTTGCATCGATGGTAGGTAAGGATTCACTTCCCAGCTCCCGCAATCGTTCTTTCTATGGATAATTTGCACGAATACGTGCTATTCGATGTTTGCAATCGTTTTGCATCGACGGTAGGTAAGGATTCACTTCCCAGCTCCCGCAATCGTTCTTTCCATCGATAATTTGCAGGAATACGTGCCATTCGATGTTTCCAATCGTTTTGCATCGACGGTAGGTAAGGATTCACTTCCCAGCTCTCGCAATCGTTCTTTCTATCGATAATTTGCACGAATACGTGATGTTCAATGTTTCCAATCGTTTTGCATCAACGATAGGTAAGGATTCACTTCCCGGCTCCCGCAATCGTTCTTTCCATCGATAATATGCACGAATACGTGCTATTCGATGTTTGCAATCGTTTTGCATCGACGGTAGGTAAGGATTCACTTCCCAGCTCCCGCAATCGTTTTTTCCATCGATAATTTGCACGAATACGTGCCATTCGATGTTTCCAATCGTTTTGCATCGACGGTAGGTAAGGATTCACTTCCCAGCTCCCGCAATCGTTCTTTCTATCGATAATTTGCACGAATACGTGATGTTCAATGTTTCCAATCGTTTTGCATCAACGATAGGCAAGGATTCACTTCCCGGCTCCCGCAATCGTTCTTTCCATCGATAATTTGCACGAATACGTGCTATTCGATGTTTGCAATCGTTTTGCATCGATGGTAGGTAAGGATTCACTTCCCAGCTCCCGCAATCGTTCTTTCTATCGATAATTTGCACGAATACGTGCTATTCGATGTTTCCAATCGTTTTGCATCGACGGTAGGTAAGGATTCACTTCCCAGCTCCCGCAATCGTTCTTTCCATCGATAATTTGCACAAATACGTGCTATTCGATGTTTCCAATCGTTTTGCATCAACGGTAGGTAAGTATTCACTTCCCAGCTCCCGCAATCGTTCTTTCTATGGATAATTTGCACGAATACGTGCTATTCGATGTTTGCAATCGTTTTGCATCGACGGTAGGTAAGGATTCACTTCCCAGCTCCCGCAATCGTTCTTTCCATCGATAATTTGCACGAATACGTGCCATTCGATGTTTCCAATCGTTTTGCATCGACGGTAGGTAAGGATTCACTTCCCAGCTCTCGCAATCGTTCTTTCTATCGATAATTTGCACGAATACGTAATGTTCACTGTTTCCAATCGTTTTGCATCAACGATAGGTAAGGATTCACTTCCCGGCTCCCGCAATCGTTCTTTCCATCGATAATATGCACGAATACGTGCTATTCGATGTTTGCAATCGTTTTGCTTCGACGGTAGGTAAGGATTCACTTCCCAGCTCCCGCAATCGTTTTTTCCATCGATAATTTGCACGAATACGTGCCATTCGATGTTTCCAATCGTTTTGCATCGACGGTAGGTAAGGATTCACTTCCCAGCTCCCGCAATCGTTCTTTCCATCGATAATTTGCACAAATACGTGGTGTTCGATGTTTCCAATCGTTTTGCATCAACGGTAGGTAAGTATTCACTTCCCAGCTCCCGCAATCGTTCTTTCTATGGATAATTTGCACGAATACGTGATATTCGATGTTTCCAATCGTTTTGCTTCGACGGTAGGTAAGCATTCACTTCCCAGCTCCCGCAATCGTTCTTTCTATCGATAATTTGTAGGTAAGGATTCACTTCCCTGCTCCCGCAATTGTCCTTTCTATCGATAATTTGCACGATTACGTGCAATTCGATGTTTCCAATCGTTTTGCATCGACGGTAGGTAAGGATTCACTTCCCAGCTCCCGCAATCGTTCTTTCTATCGATAATTTGCACGAATACGTGATGTTCGATGTTTCCAATCGTTTTGCATCAACGGTAGGTAAGGATTCACTTCCCGGCTCCCGCAATCGTTCTTTCCATCGATAATTTGCAGGAATACGTGCTATTCGATGTTTCCAATCGTTTTGCATCAACGGTAGGTAAGTATTCACTTCTGTCACGTTCCAGGTTACTTCCGGAAGAGACATACTGTACGCACGCAGGATGAGGAACGGAAATTGAATGGGGAAGGTGAACGTAGGTTCTCGGGGTCGAATTCAAGATTCGCGCACGCCGAGAGGAAAGGTAAGTAGAGAAAAGGAAGAATCTCGGGGTCGAATGCAAGATTCGCGCACGCCGAGAGGAAAGGTAAGTAAAGGAAAAGGAAGAATCTCGGGGTCGAATACAAAATTCGCGCACGCCGAGAGGAAAGGTAAGTAGATAAAATTAAGAATCTCGGGGTCGAATGCAAGATTCGCGCACGCCGAGAGGAAAGGTAAGTAAAGGAAAAGGAAGAATCTCGGGGTCGAATACAAAATTCGCGCACGCCGAGAGGAAAGGTAAGTAGATAAAATTAAGAATCTCGGGGTCGAATGCAAGATTCGCGCACGCCGAGAGGAAAGGTAAGTAAAGAAAGGAAAGGAAATACCTCGGGGTCGAATGCAAGATTCGCGCACGCCGAGAGGAAAGGTAAGTAAAGAAAGGAAAGGAAATACCTCGGGGTCGAATGCAAGATTCGCGCACGCCGAGAGGAAAGGTAAGTAAAGAAAAAGGAAGAATCTCGGGGTCGAATGCAAGATTCGCGCACGCCGAGAGGAAAGGTAAGTAAAGAAAGGAAAGGAAATACCTCGGGGTCGAATGCAAGATTCGCGCACGCCGAGAGGAAAGGTAAGTAAAGAAAGGAAAGGAAATACCTCGGGGTCGAATGCAAGATTCGCGCACGCCGAGAGGAAAGGTAAGTAAAGAAAGGAAAGGAAATACCTCGGGGTCGAATGCAAGATTCGCGCACGCCGAGAGGAAAGGTAAGTAAAGAAAAAGGAAGAATCTCGGGGTCGAATGCAAGATTCGCGCACGCCGAGAGGAAAGGTAAGTAAAGAAAGGAAAGGAAATACCTCGGGGTCGAATGCAAGATTCGCGCACGCCGAGAGGAAAGGTAAGTAAAGAAAGGAAAGGAAATACCTCGGGGTCGAATGCAAGATTCGCGCACGCCGAGAGGAAAGGTAAGTAAAGAAAGGAAAGGAAATACCTCGGGGTCGAATGCAAGATTCGCGCACGCCGAGAGGAAAGGTAAGTAAAGGAAAAGGAAGGGAAAGGAAGTTAGGAGTGCCGTACTATTACTGCGGAAGGATTGATCTGCAGCAATACCAATTCCTCGGATTCCAAACAATATTGAGAAATGTGAACGAAACCTCGTAAGGAACGAAATAATAAAACGACTCACCGAGCTGCAATGTCGGGTTTGCGATCCTCGGGTAGACACGTATAATTTTTACCATCGGGTGAGCACCTCGAGTACTTGTCCCGATTGTACTTGCCACAGCTCTTCGGCTGTTATTTCGAAGTACTGTTCTGTGCACTCTGCGCACTGAGATGCTGGGCGGATGGAGGAGATTTCGTTGTTGCAGTGTGCACAAATGGAAATGCGTTGGGCTTCTTCGGCAGTGCTCATGTCATGCCAACCTCCTGATTGATATGCTTGTCCTTGTATGGGGGTCAACTGATTGTAACAGTTGATGCAAATTCGGCCCCAGTCGCTTATGTATATTCCTACTGTGGCGATAGTGGAACACCAAATGTCTAGCAGGGGTTTATAAATCTCTGGATAATCAGAGGGAAGGACGCCGTCCCAGGGACCCTGAAATTCCTGGTCCTCCTCTTCTTCGGCTTCTTCCCAAATATTGTAAGGGAGCTGCATTCGATAAATAATGCTGTGGTGCTGCGCGAAAGTTTCTTGAGGTTCACTGGCTTATTGTATTTATTAGAATAAGTCAAGAATACTTCGAAGTTCGTTGAGGTATTTATTGAAATAAGTCGTGAAATAATTCTATGTTCCTTAAGGTATTTATTGAAATAAATCGTGAAATTATTCTAAGTTCCTTAAGGTATGTATCGAAATAAGTCGTGAAATAATTCTATGTTCATTAAGGTATTTATTGAAATAAATCGTGGAATTAATTCTATGTTCCTTAAGGTATTTATTGAAATAAATCGTGAAATTATTCTAAATTCTTTAAGATATTTATCGAAATAAATCGCGGAATTATTCTATGTTCCTTAAGGTATTTAAGGAAATAAATCGTGAAATTATTCTAAGTTCTTTAAGATATTTATCGAAATAAATCGTGGAATTATTCTATGTTCTTTAAGATATTTATCGAAATAAGTCGTGAAAGAATTCTATGTTCCTTAAGGTATTTATCGAAATAATTCACTGTATGATTCTAAAATCAAGACCGGTATATCAACGTTCACTGTCACTTGTAGATTGATTCACTGATGTGTAGGCGCTTGCTGACGATTGACTACTGAAGATTGACTGCTGGTGATTGACTACTGAAGATTGACTGCTGATGATTGACTACTGACTATTCAGGTGGTGCCGGCTTATTTATACCCATCCCTGGAATCTCTGGTATGCGAGGAATGTCTGGTATGCGTGGTATGTCTGGTATGCGTGGTATGCGTGGTATGTTGACTGCTACTGGAGTCGATTGCTCTGGAATGCCAGTGATCCTCAACCGGCAGGGGTTCTCCATTGTACCGAGATTGGTTAAAATAAATTATATTAGTTAATTACAATATTGTTATATGGTGAATTCGGATAGGTTGTTTGATGATATCGTTTTGTAATAAAATATTGTAATAAATTGTATTGGTTAATTATGCGTCTTTTGTATTGTAGGTTCGGGTGTGTTATTTGATTTGATCATATTGTAGCGATATACTCGAGAGGATTCGAAAGGGGTTTTCTTCCTCGTGGAGTGAGGGCTTCTCTTGGGACGCGAAAGGGGTTTCTTCCTCGTGGAGTGAGGGCTTCTCTTGGGACGCAAAAGGGGTTTCTTCCTCGTGGAGTGAGGGCTTCTCTTGGGACGCAAAAGGGGTTTCTTCCTCGTGGAGTGAGGGCTTCTCTCGAGTGTCGTTGTTCTTCGTTTAAGGTAATGGTGTTTTGTGTAGCGATGAGTTGGAATATTTAGAGATTTTATTTGTTTGCAGGTAGTCGGTGATGAGAAGAGAAATATAAGGTGAGTATCTTATGAGAGGAATTTATTTGTTCGAAAGCAGTCGATGATGAGAAATGTAATGTAAGGTAAGTATCTCGTTTGACTAGCGATGGGTAGGAGTAATAAGAGAGTTTATTTGTTCACAGGTAATCGATGATGAGAAGCGTAATGTAAGGTAAGTATCTCGTTTGACTAGCGATGGGTAGGAGTAATAAGAGAGTTTATTTGTTCACAGGTAATCGATGATGAGAAGCGCAACATAAGGTAAGTACCTCGTTTGACTAGCGATGGGTTGGAGTAATAAGAGAGTTTGTTTGTTCACAGGCAGTGGATATAGTAAATAAAGGAAGAAAAATGTGAGCCGACATGCGGCAAAAAAATGACGGCACGTCACACCTCCCCCCTTATTTTAAGAAATGCCTGCATTTCTTTAGCGGGAGACGTGGCTTGAACGAAAAATAACCTTTTCCCTTAATCCTGTATTAGTAGCAGGTAAAGGATATTCAATGAAATTGTTTTCCCTTATGTGAAGTGAAATTTATGTATGTTTAAATAAAATAAAAGCTTGTTTCCGTTTATTGCTTTTGCGTTGTGGTTTCATAAAATAATTATAACCTTGCCTGATAACTAAAAATATATATTTTTTTTTTTTTTTATTATTGTATCAGAGTAAAACAAATCAGTGTAAAATTAAGTTATGTCTCCTTAATTAGACGGATTAAAATTGAGGGTGGAGTATTTCGGAACGAACCGTCTTTGTTTTCTCTCGTTGTTAGTAGGAGATATATTGATTAAACTATAATTATTTTCATTAGTTGAACGAAATGAACTTAGTAATTATTTTGAAAAGAATAAAAGTTTAACATGTTAGAATGGTTAATAAGAAGGTAAGTATTGCATGATAAAAATAAAATAAAATGGATATATTTGTGGGCTCAGTAAATGGTGGACGTCGCATTGCCGCAGGGGCAGTCCAGCGATTACATCACAGCTCCCTAGTAATTAAATTATTTGTTTTCTTTTTGTGTTTTTGAATTTTTTTTGTTATAGTAGGTTAGCTTAGGCTTAGCAAAAATTGAATTTAGGAATAAGTAATAGTGTTAATAATTAAGTAGGGTAGATATAAGGAAGATTAATATAGTATGAATTAAACGTAGGATTAATTAATAAGGTTAAATAATTAAGGTAAATCGTTAAAGTCGAGCAGGATGTCGAGCCACTCGAGCTGCGCCGATTCCTGCTCGACTGGAGGAGCATTTGGGGTATGCGCGGGGGTGAAGTGTATGTCGCACACTTCTAATAATACCGATTCCTCTAAAGCGCCGTGCTCTACTCGGAAGGCGGTGGAGGTGTCCAACACTTCAATGACTGGCGGGGGTGGCGGAATCGTCGCCTGTAAGGCAAATTGAACCATTGCCGCCGGTTCCTGCGGGTGATGAACAGGTGGCATACTCACCTCTAGATGTGCCAGGGAACGTTTAAAATGCTCGTCGACGGCGGTGGCTGCGTCGCCTTCGTGGTAAGTGATAATTGTGTAAGTGTCACTTACAACTTCCACGCGAGTCTCGGTTTTCGCCTGTTCCGTGGTCGGTACGGTGGCGGTTCTCGTGGGCGATTCCATTATCGGGGCTTCCGCGTTGACCGGGGACCGTACAAACGAAATTTTTCTTCTGGCCGGCAAAATTTCGTCCACTAAAATTTTAGGGAGCGCCTTACGGCGTGTTAATGGTGGAATTTTCTTCCTGGCTGCGCGGCAATAAGTGCCGGCAGCCTTGCAGCGTTTTCGGTTGCGGTTGTTTCCGGGCATGGTTGTACTCGAATGGTGAAACACGTGGCGCGGACTCGCACTTATAGGAGAGTTGGAATGCGAAGAATGTTAGTATGCTAGGAATGCTAAGAATGTTGGTATGCCAGGAATGCTAAGAATGTTGGTATGCCAGGAATGCTAAGAATGTTGGTATGCCAGGAATGTCGCGTATTTCTGCAGTGGTTCTCAACCTATTGTGACTTTTATCGAAATATTATTAATGTGGCGGGTTGGCTAAGGTTTAACACAACTATATATGTATATACATTCGTTTCACTTCGTAATCCTAAGTTATATTTACATGACTGATATATACATATACGCCTATATCTGTATCTTATTATTGGTGTTTTTGTATTAATTTTAATGTAAATTAAATAAGATATCAATTTTTATGTAAGTGTAATTTTTTAGAGTATATAGTGTATAGGTATAAGGGGAGGAGCGATATCCGAAGGGATATCGACGCGTGTTGATAGTTTGTATTAAATTTTTGCAAGTGCGAGACTGTGATGAAGGGCGATAAGGGGGAGGGGCGATATCCAAGGGGATATCGACGTGCGGTGTTAATTCAGATTTGATCCTGAGAATTATTTTGGAGAAAATTAGAAATACCGTCTGAAAGAAATGAAAATTAAAAGGGGGGGAGAAAAAGGGGGAGCGATATCCAAGAGGATATCGACACGTAGAATTTAATTGGTGTTTCAAGATTTGTCGTGGGTAAATTTAGTGCTACTGGCGGTATGTAAAAAGGGGGAAAGGGGGGAGCGATATCCAAGAGGATATCGATACGTGTTGATTTTTAGTGGGTGATTTTCCGCGCTTTGTTCGCATGAATAACCTTGTAGCTGTTATTCCACGAAATCTTTAGGTTGTGCTGAGGAAGTACTTCAATGACCTTGTGCGGGCCAGTGTAATGATCCGCGAATTTACCCTTGCGGCTATTTTTTATTACAAACACCTCGTCTCCGGCTTGGAAGGTTTCCTCGTTTATACGACGATCGTAATACATTTTGTACCTTTCTTTAGCGCGTTTTAATCTATCCGCGGCGAGATTTTGTAATTCATTAATGCACTCCGTTAATCGCGAGAGGTAACCCCCGTAGGTTTCGTCGTCTGGGGGTTCGACCGGCCGCTGTTGGGCGGGGACCCGTGCTATTTTTCCGAAGACTAATTCATGTGGAGTATAGCCCGTACCTTCATGGAAACTTGTATTGTAGGAGAATGCCGCGAGATCGGTCCAGCTATCCCAATCGTCGTTTTGACTCACGTACATTTTCAAAAATTCTACTAACACTATATGAGATCTTTCTAAGGATCCATTTGATTGGGGATGGAACGCGGTGGTCTTACATTGTGCGATCCTGAATTTACGGGCAATGGTTTTCATAAACGCGCTGATGAAGTTCGATCCTTGGTCGGTGAGAACGGCTTTTGGTGCGCCGAATCGGCATATTAAATTCTTTATGAAGGCGTCGGCAACTTCCAGGGAGGTGGTGCCCTTCAGTGGTGCGCATACAAAGTATTTTGTGAGCAGATCTTGCATCGTTAATATGTATGTATTCCCGGATGGTGATATAGGGAGAGGACCTACTATGTCCATACCGATCTTGTCGAATGCTGCCCCAGGGGTGTCGGTTAAAATCATTGGTTGTCGAGTTTTGACCCGTACTAATTTCTTTTTCTGGCACAGCATGCAACTTTTTATGTATATCCTCACTTGTTGCTTCAATCCTTGCCAGTAATAATTTTGGCGGATTCTTTTTATCGTTTTTGTTACTCCTCTGTGTCCTCCTACGGCTGAAGAGTGGTTGTCTTGAATAATGGGTAACCTTAGAATTGCGTCGGGTATTTGCACCGTTTGCGTGCAAATTGTTAGTTGTAAGTTTTCCTCTATTAGTTTAGAGCGTATTTCGTATATTATTTCTTCCCAGGTGAGGGTTCCAATTTGCGGAGTTTTTGCGATGCTTGCTGATGACAATCGCAATTCTCGTACGACGTCCTTCAATGAATCGGTAGCACTATGGAAGATTCCTGGATCCACTGGGAAGTTGGCTTTCTCCTTGACGACTAGGCCAATGACCGTTTTTCCTCTGTGTTTCAGTACGCGTGCTCGCCCGAGCGTGAGGTCTCTTCTAATAGGGAGATCTGCGTGCCTTCTTAGATTCTCTCCTCCATTGTCACAGGGGTTGCCATCTGCGGCCAAAAAGATTATTACGGGCCCGTGTTGGACGACCAAGGGGTCCGGACTGACGCGAATGGTGCCGCTGTAGTTCGGGTTTTGCGGAGTGGTTTCCGGTTGGTCGCTATCCGTGAGGCCATCGTCCGATTCTCCTGTAGAGTCGTCGTCTATACTGACGGGGAGATTAGGAGGCGTATCAGTTCCTTCTTCTGGATGCATTTCGGTTCGGCTGATAGGCTGAAATTCTGGTTCAGCTCTGCTGGTGGATGGCGTATTGCGGACTGATTGTAGCGGTGGCGTCGGTTCCATGTCCGAGATATCTTTGTGTTGGAGTCTCCTCGGAGGGTTGGGGTGACTAAAAATAGGTTCGTCCGAGTCTGTAGAGCTTTCTCGTCCTGTTTCCCAATGCAAATGTACGGGTCCATGATATCTGGGCCGTTTTCTGTTTTCAGGTCCGAGGAATAGTTCTGCGTCTGAGTCGGAACTCGATCGTGGGCGGATAGGACAGGTAACTGCTGTCGTTTTTTCGGGGGGATTACGGGAGAGCGCGTCGGCTACCTTATTAGATTTCCCCGGTTGGTATTGTATTTCATAATCGAATTCGGCTAGTTTTAGCCGCCATCGAACGAGTCGGGACGTTGGGTCCTTGACTCTATGGAGCCAGACCAACGGCTGGTGATCCGTGTATAGGATGAATTTTTTTCCGTATAGGTATGGTCGGAAATGGCTGGTGCAGTATACTATTGCAAGGAGTTCCTTCTCGATGGTGGAGTAATTCACTTCAGCTTGGCACAGCAGTCTGGATGCATATGCAAGGGGGAGTTCCTTATCCGCGTAAGTTTGAGAAATTACGCCTCCCACAGCATAATCGGACGCGTCCGTCGTGAGGTGGAATTCCTTTTCGAAGTCGGGAAATTGCAAAATAGGTTCACTGACCAACTTGTCCTTGAGATACTCGAAGGATTTTTGTTGCTGCACATCCCAAACGAAGGTTGTCCCCTTTCTAAGGAGTGTCGTGAGGGGTCGCGCTTCCTTCGAGAAGTCTGGGATAAATCGCCTATAATACCCGGTCAATCCTAGGAATTGTTTAATACCTTTTGATGTGCGGGGTGCAGGATAATTCGTGACGGAGATTATCTTCTGAGGATCGGGTCTTACGCCGTCCTGCGTGAGGACGTGGCCCAGATACGCCACTTCCTTTCGTAAAAATTGGCATTTACAGGGTTGTAATTTTAGGTTAGCTTCGCGCAGCCTATTGGCGAGCCTTCGAAATTTGATTTCGTGTTCACTAATTGAACTGCAATAGATAACAATATCATCTAAGTAGACGAACATTTCGGACCCTTGCAGCCCTGAAAGGACGTGATCCATAAGTCGCTGGAACGTCGCGGGTGCGTTGCGTAATCCGAAGGGCATTCTTGAGAATTCGTAATGCCCGTGTGGGGCCGAGAACGCAGTTTTCTGCGCGTGTTCTGGTTTCATAGGGATTTGGTGAAAACCAGAAACAAGATCGAACACTGAAAAATACTTGGCGCTGCCGAGCTGATCGAGTATATCTATAATATTTGGGAGCGGGTACGCGTCTGGAACTGTTTTTTGATTAAGGTGGCGATAGTCAATCACCATTCTCCATTTTCGTTTCCCGTCGGCTCCTGGCTTTTTTGGAACTATCCAGAGAGGCGAACTGTACGGGGAGACGGATGGTTTGATAATTTCCTTCTTCAGCAGTTCCTCCATTTGTGTACGGATTTCTTCCTTGTGAATAGGAGGGAAGCGGTATTGTTTAGTAAACACCGGAATCGAGTCTGTGGTTTCTATGGAGTGGCTAATGGCGTGCGTATGGCCTAGGGGTTCGCTGGGCAAGTGGAATACGTCTTCATATTTGCTGACGAGTTGTCGGACGTGATCCTCTTCTTCCCGATTGAGGTCCTTCGGGGATATGAGGTCGAGTATCTCTGCGACTCGTGTTTGTTGGGTGAGCTCGTCCCTGTAAGGGGTTTCGGCGGGTGTGGACCCTTGTAATCCTTCTGTGGGGTTAATTTGATATGCTACCTTCTGATCCGCAATTTGGCATACGAGGGGTGTGGACCTTTGTCCGTTTCGCTGGGTTCTTCCTTCTATGAGGGTTTCGCTAAGGGGGATGGGCCGGTTGCCCTTTTGAGAGTGGGGGTTCATCGTGTCTTCGGTTTGCTTCGGAGTCACGGCTTCCTCGGTATGCTTCACTTGGGGGTACGTTATGGGAGCTTCTTCAAATTTCTCCAGCTGGACTGGGGGTATCCGGATAATCGCCGGTTGCTCGTTGGTGTTAATGATTCGTATATTTGCCTTGCCATCCTGGTTTCGCACTAGGGCTTGTCCTGCGTATAGCCCTTCTCCTATGTCTATGCGTGGAATATATCCTTCCTCGATTTCAGGGTTAGTAACTGTCGCTTGTGCGACCACGCTGGTTCTCGGGGGTACTGTTACTTCGTCGATTTTGTTGAAAGGGACGAAATTGCCATTAAACGCTAGCCATCTATTTTTGAAATCCACCGTTACTCCACTTTCGGTTAGGAATCCCGAACCCAATAACCCTTGATAGCGTAGGGGTATAGTGTCTTCAACGACGTGAAATTGTACGGGGTAGTTGAATAAATTTGCTGTGAGGGTGCCTAGGGTGGGCACCATGTTTTCGGTGATTCCGATTAAATCGATTACGTTGTCCCTGTCGATCTCGCAGGGCGTCGTGATGCACGATTGTTTTATTAAGTTTACCTCTGCTCCCGTGTCGATCATCAAGTCCGTGGGAAAGTTTAATTGCGGGCTGCGGACGTTGATGGAGGGAACATTGTTGTAGGGGGAGAGGTGCACCTTGGCGATTCTGGGCGGAGTTGGTTCGTAGGCCGGAATGTATTTATCGGATGCGCATTTGTCCTGCCCGTTCCACGAGGCGCCTCCCTGTAATCTCGTGGGGGCTGGTCGTTTCCCGACATGTTTTGATCGCGCATTTTCTTACGGCATTCCGCGGCCAAGTGCCCTATTCTCCCGCAGTAGTTGCAGGTTCGCGTCTCAGGTCGACGTGGCGTATTATGATCCGTCGTTGGGTGTAGACGGTCGAAACCTCTTTCGTTATATCGTTCCGGGACCCGCGCAAGGGGCGGATGATTATTAGTCGGGTAGGTCCTGCACGATCGCGCGTCGTGTCCTTCCCGATTGCATAGTTGGCATAGAGTGCGGTGTGTCCTTTCTCCCATAAACCGGCGGCGATCGCGCTCGATCAATTTCGCTACTCGGACCGCTCTGTCGGATGCTTCATCCAAGGACGTCAATGTCGTGGGGTCCATCTGAGTGCGCATTGAAAGGGGAAGTCCGTCTAAAAATGATCTTAACGCTAGCTGATCGACATCGTATAACGCCGTCCTTGAGTTTCGATAATAATCAGCGTCTTCGTCGGTGATGGCGAATTTCAAGTCTTTTACTCTTGAAATATAATCCAAAATGTGTTCATTTCTTCCAATTATGATGTTAGCTAGTTCGCCGCGGTAGTGATCGGAAGTTTTAGCGGGGGCGAACACCGTTTTTAGTCTGCCGATGAATGCGTTAACCGTATCAAAGCAGTAATCCTCCACGACCAAGTACGCGTGGTTTTGTAAACGGTTCCTTAATAAGCGCGCTAACTGAGGTTCGGACGCGGGAGGGATCATTTCTCGAGCTCGTCTGCACGCTCTCGCAAATTGCAGGATCGACATGTTATGTCCATCGAAGCGCGGTACCGTCTCGACGGCATCCTTCAGAGTGACCTGAAGTTTTCCGTACATTGTCGGTTCGATAAACGCGTCGTTACGCGGGTTTCCTTCGCGGTAACCGGAGGCAGGGGTTTCAAAATGTGTTTTAATGCGCTGTTTTCTTGTTAGCGCGTCCACTGCGTCCTGCAGACAGGCTATTTGTTTTGCGAGGTTTTCCAACCCGGAGGCGGTTTGGTGTGTTTGTTCTTCCTGCACCAAATCGTCGGCTGGACTAACAGGTCGCATTTGCTTGTTCATGAATAATTCGTAATGCTCTTCGATTTGAGCTTGTTTTTCGCGCAGGAGATTCAATTTATCTTGCAACGCGGCGGTCGACGCGTCGATGGCTCTGTTAGCATCCTCGACGGGGGTAGCGAGGGGGTTGGATCCGTCGGCGTCACCGTACAGCGACATGGTATTTTATGTATGTGTTTGAGCGAGGTGAACTAATGTATATACATATATTTTGTTTTATATATATGCGCGAGGGGGTTGTGATATGGCGGTTATCTAGTCGTAGGTGATTAATGTTCAGAACACGTATCAAAATTTTGATATTAAAGCGTTTCAAGCTTTAATTGTCGTTTTGAAGGCAATTGTGGGATTGAATTTTCGAATATCCCACCGCTTCAATCTTCGTTTATCGTTTTAAAGGCAATTGTGGGATTGAATTTTCGAATATCCCACCGCTTCAATCTTCGTTTATCGTTTTAAAGGCAATTGTGGGATTGAATTTTCGAATATCCCACCGCTGTCACCAGTTTAATATGTCACGTTCCAGGTTACTTCCGGAAGAGACATACTGTACGCACGCAGGATGAGGAACGGAAATTGAATGGGGAAGGTGAACGTAGGTTCTCGGGGTCGAATTCAAGATTCGCGCACGCCGAGAGGAAAGGTAAGTAGAGAAAAGGAAGAATCTCGGGGTCGAATGCAAGATTCGCGCACGCCGAGAGGAAAGGTAAGTAAAGGAAAAGGAAGAATCTCGGGGTCGAATACAAAATTCGCGCACGCCGAGAGGAAAGGTAAGTAGATAAAATTAAGAATCTCGGGGTCGAATGCAAGATTCGCGCACGCCGAGAGGAAAGGTAAGTAAAGGAAAAGGAAGAATCTCGGGGTCGAATACAAAATTCGCGCACGCCGAGAGGAAAGGTAAGTAGATAAAATTAAGAATCTCGGGGTCGAATGCAAGATTCGCGCACGCCGAGAGGAAAGGTAAGTAAAGAAAGGAAAGGAAATACCTCGGGGTCGAATGCAAGATTCGCGCACGCCGAGAGGAAAGGTAAGTAAAGAAAGGAAAGGAAATACCTCGGGGTCGAATGCAAGATTCGCGCACGCCGAGAGGAAAGGTAAGTAAAGAAAGGAAAGGAAATACCTCGGGGTCGAATGCAAGATTCGCGCACGCCGAGAGGAAAGGTAAGTAAAGAAAAAGGAAGAATCTCGGGGTCGAATGCAAGATTCGCGCACGCCGAGAGGAAAGGTAAGTAAAGAAAGGAAAGGAAATACCTCGGGGTCGAATGCAAGATTCGCGCACGCCGAGAGGAAAGGTAAGTAAAGAAAGGAAAGGAAATACCTCGGGGTCGAATGCAAGATTCGCGCACGCCGAGAGGAAAGGTAAGTAAAGGAAAAGGAAGGGAAAGGAAGTTAGGAGTGCCGTACTATTACTGCGGAAGGATTGATCTGCAGCAATACCAATTCCTCGGATTCCAAACAATATTGAGAAATGTGAACGAAACCTCGTAAGGAACGAAATAATAAAACGACTCACCGAGCTGCAATGTCGGGTTTGCGATCCTCGGGTAGACACGTATAATTTTTACCATCGGGTGAGCACCTCGAGTACTTGTCCCGATTGTACTTGCCACAGCTCTTCGGCTGTTATTTCGAAGTACTGTTCTGTGCACTCTGCGCACTGAGATGCTGGGCGGATGGAGGAGATTTCGTTGTTGCAGTGTGCACAAATGGAAATGCGTTGGGCTTCTTCGGCAGTGCTCATGTCATGCCAACCTCCTGATTGATATGCTTGTCCTTGTATGGGGGTCAACTGATTGTAACAGTTGATGCAAATTCGGCCCCAGTCGCTTATGTATATTCCTACTGTGGCGATAGTGGAACACCAAATGTCTAGCAGGGGTTTATAAATCTCTGGATAATCAGAGGGAAGGACGCCGTCCCAGGGACCCTGAAATTCCTGGTCCTCCTCTTCTTCGGCTTCTTCCCAAATATTGTAAGGGAGCTGCATTCGATAAATAATGCTGTGGTGCTGCGCGAAAGTTTCTTGAGGTTCACTGGCTTATTGTATTTATTAGAATAAGTCAAGAATACTTCGAAGTTCGTTGAGGTATTTATTGAAATAAGTCGTGAAATAATTCTATGTTCCTTAAGGTATTTATTGAAATAAATCGTGAAATTATTCTAAGTTCCTTAAGGTATGTATCGAAATAAGTCGTGAAATAATTCTATGTTCATTAAGGTATTTATTGAAATAAATCGTGGAATTAATTCTATGTTCCTTAAGGTATTTATTGAAATAAATCGTGAAATTATTCTAAATTCTTTAAGATATTTATCGAAATAAATCGCGGAATTATTCTATGTTCCTTAAGGTATTTATTGAAATAAATCGTGAAATTATTCTAAGTTCTTTAAGATATTTATCGAAATAAATCGTGGAATTATTCTATGTTCTTTAAGATATTTATCGAAATAAGTCGTGAAAGAATTCTATGTTCCTTAAGGTATTTATCGAAATAATTCACTGTATGATTCTAAAATCAAGACCGGTATATCAACGTTCACTGTCACTTGTAGATTGATTCACTGATGTGTAGGCGCTTGCTGACGATTGACTACTGAAGATTGACTGCTGGTGATTGACTACTGAAGATTGACTGCTGATGATTGACTACTGACTATTCAGGTGGTGCCGGCTTATTTATACCCATCCCTGGAATCTCTGGTATGCGAGGAATGTCTGGTATGCGTGGTATGTCTGGTATGCGTGGTATGCGTGGTATGTTGACTGCTACTGGAGTCGATTGCTCTGGAATGCCAGTGATCCTCAACCGGCAGGGGTTCTCCATTGTACCGAGATTGGTTAAAATAAATTATATTAGTTAATTACAATATTGTTATATGGTGAATTCGGATAGGTTGTTTGATGATATCGTTTTGTAATAAAATATTGTAATAAATTGTATTGGTTAATTATGCGTCTTTTGTATTGTAGGTTCGGGTGTGTTATTTGATTTGATCATATTGTAGCGATATACTCGAGAGGATTCGAAAGGGGTTTTCTTCCTCGTGGAGTGAGGGCTTCTCTTGGGACGCGAAAGGGGTTTCTTCCTCGTGGAGTGAGGGCTTCTCTTGGGACGCAAAAGGGGTTTCTTCCTCGTGGAGTGAGGGCTTCTCTTGGGACGCAAAAGGGGTTTCTTCCTCGTGGAGTGAGGGCTTCTCTCGAGTGTCGTTGTTCTTCGTTTAAGGTAATGGTGTTTTGTGTAGCGATGAGTTGGAATATTTAGAGATTTTATTTGTTTGCAGGTAGTCGGTGATGAGAAGAGAAATATAAGGTGAGTATCTTATGAGAGGAATTTATTTGTTCGAAAGCAGTCGATGATGAGAAATGTAATGTAAGGTAAGTATCTCGTTTGACTAGCGATGGGTAGGAGTAATAAGAGAGTTTATTTGTTCACAGGTAATCGATGATGAGAAGCGTAATGTAAGGTAAGTATCTCGTTTGACTAGCGATGGGTAGGAGTAATAAGAGAGTTTATTTGTTCACAGGTAATCGATGATGAGAAGCGCAACATAAGGTAAGTACCTCGTTTGACTAGCGATGGGTTGGAGTAATAAGAGAGTTTGTTTGTTCACAGGCAGTGGATATAGTAAATAAAGGAAGAAAAATGTGAGCCGACATGCGGCAAAAAAATGACGGCACGTCACACTTCCCAGCTCCCGCAATCGTTCTTTCTATGGATAATTTGCACGAATACGTGCTATTCGATGTTTCCAATCGTTTTGCATCGACGGTAGGTATGGATTCACTTCCCAGCTCCCGCAATCGTTCTTTCCAGCGATAATTTGCACGAATACGTGCTATTCGATGTTTCCAATCGTTTTGCATCAACGGTAGGTAAGTATTCACTTCCCAGCTCCCGCAATCGTTCTTTCTATGGATAATTTGCACGAATACGTGCTATTCGATGTTTGCAATCGTTTTGCATCGACGGTAGGTGAGGATTCACTTCCCAGCTCCCGCAATCGTTCTGTCTATCGATAATTTGGAAAGAACGATTGCCGGAGCTGGGAAGTGAATGCTTACCGACCGTCGATGCAACACGATTGGAAACATCGAATAGCACGTATTCGTGCAAATTATCGATGGAAAGAACGATTGCGGGAGCCGGGAAATGAATCCTTACCTAACGTTGATGCAAAACGATTGGAAACATCGAACAACACGTATTCGTGCAAATTATCGATAGAAAGAACGATTGCGGGAGCCAGGAAGTGAATGCTTACCTAACGTTGATGCAAAACGATTGGAAACATCGAATGGCACGTATTCGTGCAAATTATCGATGGAAAGAACGATTGCGGGAGCTGGGAAGTGAATCCTTACCTACCGTCGATGCAAAACGATTGCAAACATCGAATAGCACGTATTCGTGCAAATTATCCATAGAAAGAACGATTGCGGGAGCTGGGAAGTGAATACTTACCTAACGTTGATGCAGAACGATTGGAAACATCGAACACCACGTATTCGTGCAAATTATCGATGGAAAGAACGATTGCGGGAGCCGGGAAGTGAATCCTTACCTATCGTTGATGCAAAACGATTGGAAACATTGAACATCACGTATTCGTGCAAATTATCGATAGAAAGAACGATTGCGGGAGCTGGGACGTGAATCCTTACCTACCGTCGATGCAAAACGATTGGAAACATCGAATAGCACGTATTCGTGCAAATTATCGATGGAAAGAACGATTGCGGGAGCTGGGATGTGAATCCTTACCTACCGTCGATGCAAAACGATTGGAAACATCGAATAGCACGTATTCGTGCAAATTATCGATGGAAAGAACGATTGCGGGAGCCGGGAAGTGAATGCTTACCTAACGTTTATGCAAAACGATTGGAAACATCGAACATAACGTATTCGTGCAAATTATCGATAGAAAGAACGATTGCGGGAGCTGGGAAGTGAATACTTACCTACCGTTGATGCAAAACGATTGGAAACATCGAATAGCACGTATTCGTGCAAATTATCCATAGAAAGAACGATTGCGGGAGCCGGGAAGTGAATCCTTACCTACCGTCGATGCAAAACGATTGGATAATTGGCACGAATACGTGATATTCGATGTTTCCAATCGTTTTGCATCGACGGTAGGTAAGGATTCACTTCCCAGCTCCCGCAATCGTTCTTTCTATCGATAATTTGCACGAATACGTGATGTTCGATGTTTCCAATCGTTTTGCATCAACGGTAGGTAAGGATTCACTTCCCGGCTCCCGCAATCGTTCTTTCCATCGATAATTTGCACGAATACGTGGTGTTCGATGTTTCCAATCGTTTTGCATCAACGTTAGGTAAGTATTCACTTCCCAGCTCCCGCAATCGTTCTTTCTATTGATAATTTGCACGAATACGTTATGTTCGATGTTTCCAATCGTTTTGCATCACCGTTAGGTAAGCATTCACTTCCCAGCTCCCGCAATCGTGCTTTCTATGGATACTTTGCACGAATACGTGCTATTCGATGTTTGCCATCGTTTTGCATCGACGGTAGGTAAGGATTCACATCCCAGCTCCCGCAATCGTTCTTTCCATCGATAATTTGCACGAATACGTGCTATTCGATGTTTCCAATCGTTTTGCATCGACGGTAGGTAAGGATTCACTTCCCAGCTCCCGCAATCGTTCTTTCTATCGATAATTTGCACGAATACGTGATGTTCAATGTTTCCAATCGTTTTGCATCAACGATAGGTAAGGATTCACTTCCCGGCTCCCGCAATCGTTCTTTCCATCGATAATTTGCACGAATACCGTGCTACTCGATGTTTCCAATCGTTTTGCATCAACGGTAGGTAAGTATTCACTTCCCGGCTCCCGCAATCGTTCTTTCCATGGATAATTTGCACGAATACGTGCTATTCGATGTACGCAATCGTTTTGCATCGACGGTAGGTAAGGATTCACTTACCAGCTCCCGCAATCGTTCTTTCTATCGATAATTTGCACGAATACGTTATGTTCGATGTTTCCAATCGTTTTGCATAAACGTTAGGTAAGCATTCACTTCCCGGCTCCCGCAATCATTCTTTCCATCGATAATTTGCACGAATACGTGCTATTCGATGTTTCCAATCGTTTTGCATCGACGGTAGGTAAGGATTCACATCCCAGCTCCCGCAATCGTTCTTTCCATCGATAATTTGCACGAATACGTGCTATTCGATGTTTCCAATCGTTTTGCATCGACGGTAGGTAAGGATTCACTTCCCAGCTCCCGCAATCGTTCTTTCTATCGATAATTTGCACGAATACGTGATGTTCAATGTTTCCAATCGTTTTGCATCAACGATAGGTAAGGATTCACTTCCCGGCTCCCGCAATCGTTCTTTCCATCGATAATTTGCACGAATACGTGGTGTTCGATGTTTCCAATCGTTCTGCATCAACGTCAGGTAAGTATTCACTTCCCAGCTCCGGCAATCGTTCTTTCCAAATTATCGATAGAAAGAACGATTGCGGGAGCTGGGAAGTGAATCCTTACCTACCGTCGATGCAAAACGATTGCAAACATAGAATAGCACGTATTCGTGCAAATTATCCATAGAAAGAACGATTGCGGGAGCTGGGAAGTGAATACTTACCTACCGTTGATGCAAAACGATTGGAAACATCGAATAGCACGTATTCGTGCAAATTATCGCTGGAAAGAACGATTGCGGGAGCTGGGAAGTGAATCCATACCTACCGTCGATGCAAAACGATTGGAAACATCGAATAGCACGTATTCGTGCAAATTATCCATAGAAAGAACGATTGCGGGAGCTGGGAAGTGAATACTTACCTACCGTTGATGCAAAACGATTGGAAACATCGAATAGCACGTATTCCTGCAAATTATCGATGGAAAGAACGATTGCGGGAGCCGGGAAGTGAATCCTTACCTACCGTTGATGCAAAACGATTGGAAACATCGAACATCACGTATTCGTGCAAATTATCCATAGAAAGAACGATTGCGGGAGCTGGGAAGTGAATGCTTACCTAACGTCGATGCAAAACGATTGGAAACATCGAATGGCACGTATTCGTGCAAATTATCGATGGAAAGAACGATTGCGGGAGCTGGGAAGTGAATGCTTACCTAACTTTGATGCAAAACGATTGGAAACATCGAACATAACGTATTCGTGCAAATTATCAATAGAAAGAACGATTGCGGGAGCTGGGAAGTGAATCCGTACCTACCGTCGATGCAAAACGATTGCAAACATCGAATAGCATGTATTCGTGCAAATTATCGATAGAAAGAACGATTGCGGGAGCTGGGAAGTGAATCCTTACCTACCGTCGATGCAAAACGATTGGAAACATCGAATTGCACGTATTCGTGCAAATTATCGATAGAAAGGACAATTGCGGGAGCAGGGAAGTGAATCCTTACCTACAAATTATCGATAGAAAGAACGATTGCGGGAGCTGGGAAGTGAATGCTTACCTACCGTCGATGCAAAACGATTGGAAACATCGAATAGCATGTATTCGTGCAAATTATCGATAGAAAGAACGATTGCGGGAGCTGGGAAGTGAATCCTTACCTACCGTCGATGCAAAACGATTGGAAACATCGAATAGCACGTATTCGTGCAAATTATCGATGGAAAGAACGATTGCGGGAGCTGGGATGTGAATCCTTACCTACCGGCGATGCAAAACGATTGCAAACATCGAATAGCACGTATTCGTGCAAAGTATCCATAGAAAGCACGATTGCGGGAGCTGGGAAGTGAATACTTACCTACCGTTGATGCAAAACGATTGGAAACATCGAATAGCACGTATTCGTGCAAATTATCGATGGAAAGAACGATTGCGGGAGCCGGGAAGTGAATCCTTACCTACCGTTGATGCAAAACGATTGGAAACATCGAACATCACGTATTCGTGCAAATTATTGATAGAAAGAACGATTGCGGGAGCTGGGAAGTGAATCCTTACCTACCGTCGATGCAAAACGATTGGAAACATCGAATAGCACGTATTCGTGCAAATTATCGATTATTATCGATAATTATCGATCGAATTATCGTCAAAGAACGATTGCGGGAGCCGGGAAGTGAATCCTTACCTACCGTTGATGCAAAACGATTGGAAACATCGAACATCACGTATTCGTGCAAATTATCGATAGAAAGAACGATTGCGGGAGCTGGGAAGTGAATCCTTACCTACCGTCGATGCAAAACGATTGGAAACATCGAATATCACGTATTCGTGCCAATTATCCAATCGTTTTGCATCGACGGTAGGTAAGGATTCACTTCCCGGCTCCCGCAATCGTTCTTTCCATGGATAATTTGCACGAATACGTGCTATTCGATGTTTCCAATCGTTTTGCATCAACGGTAGGTAAGTATTCACTTCCCAGCTCCCGCAATCGTTCTTTCTATCGATAATTTGCACGAATACGTTATGTTCGATGTTTCCAATCGTTTTGCATAAACGTTAGGTAAGCATTCACTTCCCGGCTCCCGCAATCGTTCTTTCCATCGATAATTTGCACGAATACGTGCTATTCGATGTTTCCAATCGTTTTGCATCGACGGTAGGTAAGGATTCACATCCCAGCTCCCGCAATCGTTCTTTCCATCGATAATTTGCACGAATACGTGCTATTCGATGTTTCCAATCGTTTTGCATCGACGGTAGGTAAGGATTCACTTCCCGGCTCCCGCAATCGTTCTTTCCATCGATAATTTGCACGAATACGTGCTATTCGATGTTTCCAATCGTTTTGCATCAACGGTAGGTAAGGATTCACTTCCCGGCTCCCGCAATCGTTCTTTCCATCGATAATTTGCACGAATACGTGGTGTTCGATGTTTCCAATCGTTTTGCATCAACGTTAGGTAAGTATTCACTTCCCAGCTCCCGCAATCGTTCTTTCTATTGATAATTTGCACGAATACGTTATGTTCGATGTTTCCAATCGTTTTGCATCACCGTTAGGTAAGCATTCACTTCCCAGCTCCCGCAATCGTGCTTTCTATGGATACTTTGCACGAATACGTGCTATTCGATGTTTGCCATCGTTTTGCATCGACGGTAGGTAAGGATTCACATCCCAGCTCCCGCAATCGTTCTTTCCATCGATAATTTGCACGAATACGTGCTATTCGATGTTTCCAATCGTTTTGCATCGACGGTAGGTAAGGATTCACTTCCCAGCTCCCGCAATCGTTCTTTCTATCGATAATTTGCACGAATACGTGATGTTCAATGTTTCCAATCGTTTTGCATCAACGATAGGTAAGGATTCACTTCCCGGCTCCCGCAATCGTTCTTTCCATCGATAATTTGCACGAATACCGTGCTACTCGATGTTTCCAATCGTTTTGCATCAACGGTAGGTAAGTATTCACTTCCCGGCTCCCGCAATCGTTCTTTCCATGGATAATTTGCACGAATACGTGCTATTCGATGTACGCAATCGTTTTGCATCGACGGTAGGTAAGGATTCACTTCCCAGCTCCCGCAATCGTTCTTTCTATCGATAATTTGCACGAATACGTTATGTTCGATGTTTCCAATCGTTTTGCATAAACGTTAGGTAAGCATTCACTTCCCGGCTCCCGCAATCATTCTTTCCATCGATAATTTGCACGAATACGTGCTATTCGATGTTTCCAATCGTTTTGCATCGACGGTAGGTAAGGATTCACATCCCAGCTCCCGCAATCGTTCTTTCCATCGATAATTTGCACGAATACGTGCTATTCGATGTTTCCAATCGTTTTGCATCGACGGTAGGTAAGGATTCACTTCCCAGCTCCCGCAATCGTTCTTTCTATCGATAATTTGCACGAATACGTGATGTTCAATGTTTCCAATCGTTTTGCATCAACGATAGGTAAGGATTCACTTCCCGGCTCCCGCAATCGTTCTTTCCATCGATAATTTGCACGAATACGTGGTGTTCGATGTTTCCAATCGTTCTGCATCAACGTCAGGTAAGTATTCACTTCCCAGCTCCGGCAATCGTTCTTTCCAAATTATCGATAGAAAGAACGATTGCGGGAGCTGGGAAGTGAATCCTTACCTACCGTCGATGCAAAACGATTGCAAACATCGAATAGCACGTATTCGTGCAAATTATCCATAGAAAGAACGATTGCGGGAGCTGGGAAGTGAATACTTACCTACCGTTGATGCAAAACGATTGGAAACATCGAATAGCACGTATTCGTGCAAATTATCGCTGGAAAGAACGATTGCGGGAGCTGGGAAGTGAATCCATACCTACCGTCGATGCAAAACGATTGGAAACATCGAATAGCACGTATTCGTGCAAATTATCCATAGAAAGAACGATTGCGGGAGCTGGGAAGTGAATACTTACCTACCGTTGATGCAAAACGATTGGAAACATCGAATAGCACGTATTCCTGCAAATTATCGATGGAAAGAACGATTGCGGGAGCCGGGAAGTGAATCCTTACCTACCGTTGATGCAAAACGATTGGAAACATCGAACATCACGTATTCGTGCAAATTATCCATAGAAAGAACGATTGCGGGAGCTGGGAAGTGAATGCTTACCTAACGTCGATGCAAAACGATTGGAAACATCGAATGGCACGTATTCGTGCAAATTATCGATGGAAAGAACGATTGCGGGAGCTGGGAAGTGAATGCTTACCTAACTTTGATGCAAAACGATTGGAAACATCGAACATAACGTATTCGTGCAAATTATCAATAGAAAGAACGATTGCGGGAGCTGGGAAGTGAATCCGTACCTACCGTCGATGCAAAACGATTGCAAACATCGAATAGCATGTATTCGTGCAAATTATCGATAGAAAGAACGATTGCGGGAGCTGGGAAGTGAATCCTTACCTACCGTCGATGCAAAACGATTGGAAACATCGAATTGCACGTATTCGTGCAAATTATCGATAGAAAGGACAATTGCGGGAGCAGGGAAGTGAATCCTTACCTACAAATTATCGATAGAAAGAACGATTGCGGGAGCTGGGAAGTGAATGCTTACCTACCGTCGATGCAAAACGATTGGAAACATCGAATAGCATGTATTCGTGCAAATTATCGATAGAAAGAACGATTGCGGGAGCTGGGAAGTGAATCCTTACCTACCGTCGATGCAAAACGATTGGAAACATCGAATAGCACGTATTCGTGCAAATTATCGATGGAAAGAACGATTGCGGGAGCTGGGATGTGAATCCTTACCTACCGGCGATGCAAAACGATTGCAAACATCGAATAGCACGTATTCGTGCAAAGTATCCATAGAAAGCACGATTGCGGGAGCTGGGAAGTGAATACTTACCTACCGTTGATGCAAAACGATTGGAAACATCGAATAGCACGTATTCGTGCAAATTATCGATGGAAAGAACGATTGCGGGAGCCGGGAAGTGAATCCTTACCTACCGTTGATGCAAAACGATTGGAAACGTCGAACATCACGTATTCGTGCAAATTATTGATAGAAAGAACGATTGCGGGAGCTGGGAAGTGAATCCTTACCTACCGTCGATGCAAAACGATTGGAAACATCGAATAGCACGTATTCGTGCAAATTATCGATTATTATCGATAATTATCGATCGAATTATCGTCAAAGAACGATTGCGGGAGCCGGGAAGTGAATCCTTACCTACCGTTGATGCAAAACGATTGGAAACATCGAACATCACGTATTCGTGCAAATTATCGATAGAAAGAACGATTGCGGGAGCTGGGAAGTGAATCCTTACCTACCGTCGATGCAAAACGATTGGAAACATCGAATATCACGTATTCGTGCCAATTATCCAATCGTTTTGCATCGACGGTAGGTAAGGATTCACTTCCCGGCTCCCGCAATCGTTCTTTCCATGGATAATTTGCACGAATACGTGCTATTCGATGTTTCCAATCGTTTTGCATCAACGGTAGGTAAGTATTCACTTCCCAGCTCCCGCAATCGTTCTTTCTATCGATAATTTGCACGAATACGTTATGTTCGATGTTTCCAATCGTTTTGCATAAACGTTAGGTAAGCATTCACTTCCCGGCTCCCGCAATCGTTCTTTCCATCGATAATTTGCACGAATACGTGCTATTCGATGTTTCCAATCGTTTTGCATCGACGGTAGGTAAGGATTCACATCCCAGCTCCCGCAATCGTTCTTTCCATCGATAATTTGCACGAATACGTGCTATTCGATGTTTCCAATCGTTTTGCATCGACGGTAGGTAAGGATTCACTTCCCGGCTCCCGCAATCGTTCTTTCCATCGATAATTTGCACGAATACGTGCTATTCGATGTTTCCAATCGTTTTGCATCAACGGTAGGTAAGGATTCACTTCCCGGCTCCCGCAATCGTTCTTTCCATCGATAATTTGCACGAATACGTGGTGTTCGATGTTTCCAATCGTTTTGCATCAACGTTAGGTAAGTATTCACTTCCCAGCTCCCGCAATCGTTCTTTCTATTGATAATTTGCACGAATACGTTATGTTCGATGTTTCCAATCGTTTTGCATCACCGTTAGGTAAGCATTCACTTCCCAGCTCCCGCAATCGTGCTTTCTATGGATACTTTGCACGAATACGTGCTATTCGATGTTTGCCATCGTTTTGCATCGACGGTAGGTAAGGATTCACATCCCAGCTCCCGCAATCGTTCTTTCCATCGATAATTTGCACGAATACGTGCTATTCGATGTTTCCAATCGTTTTGCATCGACGGTAGGTAAGGATTCACTTCCCAGCTCCCGCAATCGTTCTTTCTATCGATAATTTGCACGAATACGTGATGTTCAATGTTTCCAATCGTTTTGCATCAACGATAGGTAAGGATTCACTTCCCGGCTCCCGCAATCGTTCTTTCCATCGATAATTTGCACGAATACCGTGCTACTCGATGTTTCCAATCGTTTTGCATCAACGGTAGGTAAGTATTCACTTCCCGGCTCCCGCAATCGTTCTTTCCATGGATAATTTGCACGAATACGTGCTATTCGATGTACGCAATCGTTTTGCATCGACGGTAGGTAAGGATTCACTTCCCAGCTCCCGCAATCGTTCTTTCTATCGATAATTTGCACGAATACGTTATGTTCGATGTTTCCAATCGTTTTGCATAAACGTTAGGTAAGCATTCACTTCCCGGCTCCCGCAATCATTCTTTCCATCGATAATTTGCACGAATACGTGCTATTCGATGTTTCCAATCGTTTTGCATCGACGGTAGGTAAGGATTCACATCCCAGCTCCCGCAATCGTTCTTTCCATCGATAATTTGCACGAATACGTGCTATTCGATGTTTCCAATCGTTTTGCATCGACGGTAGGTAAGGATTCACTTCCCAGCTCCCGCAATCGTTCTTTCTATCGATAATTTGCACGAATACGTGATGTTCAATGTTTCCAATCGTTTTGCATCAACGATAGGTAAGGATTCACTTCCCGGCTCCCGCAATCGTTCTTTCCATCGATAATTTGCACGAATACGTGGTGTTCGATGTTTCCAATCGTTCTGCATCAACGTCAGGTAAGTATTCACTTCCCAGCTCCGGCAATCGTTCTTTCCAAATTATCGATAGAAAGAACGATTGCGGGAGCTGGGAAGTGAATCCTTACCTACCGTCGATGCAAAACGATTGCAAACATCGAATAGCACGTATTCGTGCAAATTATCCATAGAAAGAACGATTGCGGGAGCTGGGAAGTGAATACTTACCTACCGTTGATGCAAAACGATTGGAAACATCGAATAGCACGTATTCGTGCAAATTATCGCTGGAAAGAACGATTGCGGGAGCTGGGAAGTGAATCCATACCTACCGTCGATGCAAAACGATTGGAAACATCGAATAGCACGTATTCGTGCAAATTATCCATAGAAAGAACGATTGCGGGAGCTGGGAAGTGAATACTTACCTACCGTTGATGCAAAACGATTGGAAACATCGAATAGCACGTATTCCTGCAAATTATCGATGGAAAGAACGATTGCGGGAGCCGGGAAGTGAATCCTTACCTACCGTTGATGCAAAACGATTGGAAACATCGAACATCACGTATTCGTGCAAATTATCCATAGAAAGAACGATTGCGGGAGCTGGGAAGTGAATGCTTACCTAACGTCGATGCAAAACGATTGGAAACATCGAATGGCACGTATTCGTGCAAATTATCGATGGAAAGAACGATTGCGGGAGCTGGGAAGTGAATGCTTACCTAACTTTGATGCAAAACGATTGGAAACATCGAACATAACGTATTCGTGCAAATTATCAATAGAAAGAACGATTGCGGGAGCTGGGAAGTGAATCCGTACCTACCGTCGATGCAAAACGATTGCAAACATCGAATAGCATGTATTCGTGCAAATTATCGATAGAAAGAACGATTGCGGGAGCTGGGAAGTGAATCCTTACCTACCGTCGATGCAAAACGATTGGAAACATCGAATTGCACGTATTCGTGCAAATTATCGATAGAAAGGACAATTGCGGGAGCAGGGAAGTGAATCCTTACCTACAAATTATCGATAGAAAGAACGATTGCGGGAGCTGGGAAGTGAATGCTTACCTACCGTCGATGCAAAACGATTGGAAACATCGAATAGCATGTATTCGTGCAAATTATCGATAGAAAGAACGATTGCGGGAGCTGGGAAGTGAATCCTTACCTACCGTCGATGCAAAACGATTGGAAACATCGAATAGCACGTATTCGTGCAAATTATCGATGGAAAGAACGATTGCGGGAGCTGGGATGTGAATCCTTACCTACCGGCGATGCAAAACGATTGCAAACATCGAATAGCACGTATTCGTGCAAAGTATCCATAGAAAGCACGATTGCGGGAGCTGGGAAGTGAATACTTACCTACCGTTGATGCAAAACGATTGGAAACATCGAATAGCACGTATTCGTGCAAATTATCGATGGAAAGAACGATTGCGGGAGCCGGGAAGTGAATCCTTACCTACCGTTGATGCAAAACGATTGGAAACATCGAACATCACGTATTCGTGCAAATTATTGATAGAAAGAACGATTGCGGGAGCTGGGAAGTGAATCCTTACCTACCGTCGATGCAAAACGATTGGAAACATCGAATAGCACGTATTCGTGCAAATTATCGATTATTATCGATAATTATCGATCGAATTATCGTCAAAGAACGATTGCGGGAGCCGGGAAGTGAATCCTTACCTACCGTTGATGCAAAACGATTGGAAACATCGAACATCACGTATTCGTGCAAATTATCGATAGAAAGAACGATTGCGGGAGCTGGGAAGTGAATCCTTACCTACCGTCGATGCAAAACGATTGGAAACATCGAATATCACGTATTCGTGCCAATTATCCAATCGTTTTGCATCGACGGTAGGTAAGGATTCACTTCCCGGCTCCCGCAATCGTTCTTTCCATGGATAATTTGCACGAATACGTGCTATTCGATGTTTCCAATCGTTTTGCATCAACGGTAGGTAAGTATTCACTTCCCAGCTCCCGCAATCGTTCTTTCTATCGATAATTTGCACGAATACGTTATGTTCGATGTTTCCAATCGTTTTGCATAAACGTTAGGTAAGCATTCACTTCCCGGCTCCCGCAATCGTTCTTTCCATCGATAATTTGCACGAATACGTGCTATTCGATGTTTCCAATCGTTTTGCATCGACGGTAGGTAAGGATTCACATCCCAGCTCCCGCAATCGTTCTTTCCATCGATAATTTGCACGAATACGTGCTATTCGATGTTTCCAATCGTTTTGCATCGACGGTAGGTAAGGATTCACTTCCCAGCTCCCGCAATCGTTCTTTCTATCGATAATTTGCACGAATACGTGATGTTCAATGTTTCCAATCGTTTTGCATCAACGATAGGTAAGGATTCACTTCCCGGCTCCCGCAATCGTTCTTTCCATCGATAATTTGCACGAATACGTGGTGTTCGATGTTTCCAATCGTTCTGCATCAACGTTAGGTAAGTATTCACTTCCCAGCTCCCGCAATCGTTCTTTCTATGGATAATTTGCACGAATACGTGCTTTTCGATGTTTCCAATCGTTTTGCATCAACGGTAGGTAAGTATTCACTTCCCAGCTCCCGCAATCGTTCTTTCTATGGATAATTTGCTCGAATACGTGCTATTCGATGTTTGCAATCGTTTTGCATCGACGGTAGGTAAGGATTCACTTCCCAGCTCCCGCAATCGTTCTTTCCATCGATAATTTGCACGAATACGTGCCATTCGATGTTTCCAATCGTTTTGTATCAACGTTAGGTAAGCATTCACTTCCCGGCTCCCGCAATCGTTCTTTCTATCGATAATTTGCACGAATACGTGTTGTTCGATGTTTCCAATCGTTTTGCATCAACGTTAGGTAAGGATTCATTTCCCGGCTCCCGCAATCGTTCTTTCCATCGATAATTTGCACGAATACGTGCTATTCGATGTTTCCAATCGTGTTGCATCGACGGTCGGTAAGCATTCACTTCCCAGCTCCGGCAATCGTTCTTTCCAAATTATCGATAGAAAGAACGATTGCGGGAGCTGGGAAGTGAATCCTTACCTACCGTCGATGCAAAACGATTGCAAACATCGAATAGCACGTATTCGTGCAAATTATCCATAGAAAGAACGATTGCGGGAGCTGGGAAGTGAATACTTACCTACCGTTGATGCAAAACGATTGGAAACATCGAATAGCACGTATTCGTGCAAATTATCGCTGGAAAGAACGATTGCGGGAGCTGGGAAGTGAATCCATACCTACCGTCGATGCAAAACGATTGGAAACATCGAATAGCACGTATTCGTGCAAATTATCCATAGAAAGAACGATTGCGGGAGCTGGGAAGTGAATACTTACCTACCGTTGATGCAAAACGATTGGAAACATCGAATAGCACGTATTCCTGCAAATTATCGATGGAAAGAACGATTGCGGGAGCCGGGAAGTGAATCCTTACCTACCGTTGATGCAAAACGATTGGAAACATCGAACATCACGTATTCGTGCAAATTATCGATAGAAAGAACGATTGCGGGAGCTGGGAAGTGAATCCTTACCTACCGTCGATGCAAAACGATTGGAAACATCGAATTGCACGTATTCGTGCAAATTATCGATAGAAAGGACAATTGCGGGAGCAGGGAAGTGAATCCTTACCTACAAATTATCGATAGAAAGAACGATTGCGGGAGCTGGGAAGTGAATGCTTACCTACCGTCGATGCAAAACGATTGGAAACATCGAATATCACGTAATCGTGCAAATTATCCATAGAAAGAACGATTGCGGGAGCTGGGAAGTGAATGCTTACCTAACGTCGATGCAAAACGATTGGAAACATCGAATGGCACGTATTCGTGCAAATTATCGATGGAAAGAACGATTGCGGGAGCTGGGAAGTGAATCCTTACCTACCGTCGATGCAAAACGATTGCAAACATCGAATAGCACGTATTCGTGCAAAGTATCCATAGAAAGCACGATTGCGGGAGCTGGGAAGTGAATACTTACCTACCGTTGATGCAAAACGATTGGAAACATCGAATAGCACGTATTCGTGCAAATTATCGATGGAAAGAACGATTGCGGGAGCCGGGAAGTGAATGCTTACCTAACTTTGATGCAAAACGATTGGAAACATCGAACATAACGTATTCGTGCAAATTATCAATAGAAAGAACGATTGCGGGAGCTGGGAAGTGAATCCGTACCTACCGTCGATGCAAAACGATTGCAAACATCGAATAGCATGTATTCGTGCAAATTATCCATAGAAAGAACGATCGCGGGAGCTGGGAAGTGAATACTTACCTAACGTTGATGCAAAACGATTGGAAACATCGAACACCACGTATTCGTGCAAATTATCGATGGAAAGAACGATTGCGGGAGCTGGGAAGTGAATCCTTACCTACCGTCGATGCAAAACGATTGGAAACATCGAATAGCACGTATTCGTGCAAATTATCGATGGAAAGAACGATTGCGGGAGCCGGGAAGTGAATCCTTACCTACCGTTGATGCAAAACGATTGGAAACATCGAACATCACGTATTCGTGCAAATTATCGATAGAAAGAACGATTGCGGGAGCTGGGAAGTGAATCCTTACCTACCGTCGATGCAAAACGATTGGAAACATCGAATATCACGTATTCGTGCCAATTATCCAATCGTTTTGCATCGACGGTAGGTAAGGATTCACTTCCCGGCTCCCGCAATCGTTCTTTCCATCGATAATTTGCACGAATACGTGGTGTTCGATGTTTCCAATCGTTCTGCATCAACGTTAGGTAAGTATTCACTTCCCAGCTCCCGCAATCGTTCTTTCTATCGATAATTTGCACGAATACGTGCTATACGATGTTTCCAATCGTTTTGCATCGACGGTAGGTAAGGATTCACTTCCCAGCTCCCGCAATCGTTCTTTCCATCGATAATTTGCACAAATACGTGGTGTTCGATGTTTCCAATCGTTTTGCATCAACGTTAGGTAAGTATTCACTTCCCAGCTCCCGCAATCGTTCTTTCTATGGATAATTTGCACGAATACGTGCTATTCGATGTTTGCAATCGTTTGGCATCGACGGTAGGTAAGGATTCACTTCCCAGCTCCCGCAATCGTTCTTTCTATCGATAATTTGGAAAGAACGATTGCCGGAGCTGGGAAGTGAATGCTTACCGACCGTCGATGCAACACGATTGGAAACATCGAATAGCACGTATTCGTGCAAATTATCGATGGAAAGAACGATTGCGGGAGCCGGGAAATGAATCCTTACCTAACGTTGATGCAAAACGATTGGAAACATCGAACAACACGTATTCGTGCAAATTATCGATAGAAAGAACGATTGCGGGAGCCGGGAAGTGAATGCTTACCTAACGTTGATACAAAACGATTGGAAACATCGAATGGCACGTATTCGTGCAAATTATCGATGGAAAGAACGATTGCGGGAGCTGGGAAGTGAATCCTTACCTACCGTCGATGCAAAACGATTGCAAACATCGAATAGCACGTATTCGAGCAAATTATCCATAGAAAGAACGATTGCGGGAGCTGGGAAGTGAATACTTACCTACCGTTGATGCAGAACGATTGGAAACATCGAACACCACGTATTCGTGCAAATTATCGATGGAAAGAACGATTGCGGGAGCCGGGAAGTGAATGCTTACCTAACGTTGATGCAAAACGATTGGAAACATCGAATGGCACGTATTCGTGCAAATTATCGATGGAAAGAACGATTGCGGGAGCTGGGAAGTGAATACTTACCTAACGTTGATGCAGAACGATTGGAAACATCGAACACCACGTATTCGTGCAAATTATCGATGGAAAGAACGATTGCGGGAGCCGCGAAGTGAATCCTTACCTATCGTTGATGCAAAACGATTGGAAACATTGAACATCACGTATTCGTGCAAATTATCGATAGAAAGAACGATTGCGGGAGCTGGGAAGTGAATCCGTACCTACCGTCGATGCAAAACGATTGGAAACATCGAATAGCACGTATTCGTGCAAATTATCGATGGAAAGAACGATTGCGGGAGCCGGGAAGTGAATCCTTACCTACCGTTGATGCAAAACGATTGGAAACATCGAACATCACGTATTCGTGCAAATTATCGATAGAAAGAACGATTGCGGGAGCTGGGAAGTGAATCCTTACCTACCGTCGATGCAAAACGATTGGAAACATCGAATATCACGTATTCGTGCCAATTATCCAATCGTTTTGCATCGACGGTAGGTAAGGATTCACTTCCCGGCTCCCGCAATCGTTCTTTCCATGGATAATTTGCACGAATACGTGCTATTCGATGTTTCCAATCGTTTTGCATCAACGGTAGGTAAGTATTCACTTCCCAGCTCCCGCAATCGTTCTTTCTATGGATAATTTGCACGAATACGTGCTATTCGATGTTTGCAATCGTTTTGCATCGACGGTAGGTACGGATTCACTTCCCAGCTCCCGCAATCGTTCTTTCCATCGATAATTTGCACGAATACGTGCCATTCGATGTTTCCAATCGTTTTGCATCAACGTTAGGTAAGCATTCACTTCCCGGCTCCCGCAATCGTTCTTTCCATGGATAATTTGCACGAATACGTGCTATTCGATGTTTCCAATCGTTTTGCATCAACGGTAGGTAAGTATTCACTTCCCAGCTCCCGCAATCGTTCTTTCTATGGATAATTTGCACGAATACGTGCTATTCGATGTTTGCAATCGTTTTGCATCGACGGTAGGTAAGGATTCACTTCCCAGCTCCCGCAATCGTTCTTTCCATCGATAATTTGCACGAATACGTGCCATTCGATGTTTCCAATCGTTTTGCATCAACGTTAGGTAAGCATTCACTTCCCGGCTCCCGCAATCGTTCTTTCCATGGATAATTTGCACGAATACGTGCTATTCGATGTTTCCAATCGTTTTGCATCAACGGTAGGTAAGTATTCACTTCCCAGCTCCCGCAATCGTTCTTTCTATGGATAATTTGCACGAATACGTGCTATTCGATGTTTGCAATCGTTTTGCATCGACGGTAGGTAAGGATTCACTTCCCAGCTCCCGCAATCGTTCTTTCCATCGATAATTTGCAGGAATACGTGCCATTCGATGTTTCCAATCGTTTTGCATCGACGGTAGGTAAGGATTCACTTCCCAGCTCTCGCAATCGTTCTTTCTATCGATAATTTGCACGAATACGTGATGTTCAATGTTTCCAATCGTTTTGCATCAACGATAGGTAAGGATTCACTTCCCGGCTCCCGCAATCGTTCTTTCTATCGATAATTTGCACGAATACGTGATGTTCAATGTTTCCAATCGTATTGCATCAACGATAGGCAAGGATTCACTTCCCGGCTCCCGCAATCGTTCTTTCCATCGATAATTTGCACGAATACGTGCTATTCGATGTTTGCAATCGTTTTGCATCGATGGTAGGTAAGGATTCACTTCCCAGCTCCCGCAATCGTTCTTTCTATCGATAATTTGCACGAATACGTGCTATTCGATGTTTCCAATCGTTTTGCATCGACGGTAGGTAAGGATTCACTTCCCAGCTCCCGCAATCGTTCTTTCCATCGATAATTTGCACAAATACGTGCTATTCGATGTTTCCAATCGTTTTGCATCAACGGTAGGTAAGTATTCACTTCCCAGCTCCCGCAATCGTTCTTTCTATGGATAATTTGCACGAATACGTGCTATTCGATGTTTGCAATCGTTTTGCATCGACGGTAGGTAAGGATTCACTTCCCAGCTCCCGCAATCGTTCTTTCCATCGATAATTTGCACGAATACGTGCCATTCGATGTTTCCAATCGTTTTGCATCGACGGTAGGTAAGGATTCACTTCCCAGCTCTCGCAATCGTTCTTTCTATCGATAATTTGCACGAATACGTAATGTTCACTGTTTCCAATCGTTTTGCATCAACGATAGGTAAGGATTCACTTCCCGGCTCCCGCAATCGTTCTTTCCATCGATAATATGCACGAATACGTGCTATTCGATGTTTGCAATCGTTTTGCTTCGACGGTAGGTAAGGATTCACTTCCCAGCTCCCGCAATCGTTTTTTCCATCGATAATTTGCACGAATACGTGCCATTCGATGTTTCCAATCGTTTTGCATCGACGGTAGGTAAGGATTCACTTCCCAGCTCCCGCAATCGTTCTTTCCATCGATAATTTGCACAAATACGTGGTGTTCGATGTTTCCAATCGTTTTGCATCAACGGTAGGTAAGTATTCACTTCCCAGCTCCCGCAATCGTTCTTTCTATGGATAATTTGCACGAATACGTGATATTCGATGTTTCCAATCGTTTTGCATCGACGGTAGGTAAGCATTCACTTCCCAGCTCCCGCAATCGTTCTTTCTATCGATAATTTGTAGGTAAGGATTCACTTCCCTGCTCCCGCAATTGTCCTTTCTATCGATAATTTGCACGATTACGTGCAATTCGATGTTTCCAATCGTTTTGCATCGACGGTAGGTAAGGATTCACTTCCCAGCTCCCGCAATCGTTCTTTCTATCGATAATTTGCACGAATACGTGATGTTCGATGTTTCCAATCGTTTTGCATCAACGGTAGGTAAGGATTCACTTCCCGGCTCCCGCAATCGTTCTTTCTATGGATAATTTGCACGAATACGTGCTATTCGATGTTTGCAATCGTTTGGCATCGACGGTAGGTAAGGATTCACTTCCCAGCTCCCGCAATCGTTCTTTCTATCGATAATTTGGAAAGAACGATTGCCGGAGCTGGGAAGTGAATGCTTACCGACCGTCGATGCAACACGATTGGAAACATCGAATAGCACGTATTCGTGCAAATTATCGATGGAAAGAACGATTGCGGGAGCCGGGAAATGAATCCTTACCTAACGTTGATGCAAAACGATTGGAAACATCGAACAACACGTATTCGTGCAAATTATCGATAGAAAGAACGATTGCGGGAGCCGGGAAGTGAATGCTTACCTAACGTTGATACAAAACGATTGGAAACATCGAATGGCACGTATTCGTGCAAATTATCGATGGAAAGAACGATTGCGGGAGCTGGGAAGTGAATCCTTACCTACCGTCGATGCAAAACGATTGCAAACATCGAATAGCACGTATTCGAGCAAATTATCCATAGAAAGAACGATTGCGGGAGCTGGGAAGTGAATACTTACCTACCGTTGATGCAGAACGATTGGAAACATCGAACACCACGTATTCGTGCAAATTATCGATGGAAAGAACGATTGCGGGAGCCGGGAAGTGAATGCTTACCTAACGTTGATGCAAAACGATTGGAAACATCGAATGGCACGTATTCGTGCAAATTATCGATGGAAAGAACGATTGCGGGAGCTGGGAAGTGAATACTTACCTAACGTTGATGCAGAACGATTGGAAACATCGAACACCACGTATTCGTGCAAATTATCGATGGAAAGAACGATTGCGGGAGCCGCGAAGTGAATCCTTACCTATCGTTGATGCAAAACGATTGGAAACATTGAACATCACGTATTCGTGCAAATTATCGATAGAAAGAACGATTGCGGGAGCTGGGAAGTGAATCCGTACCTACCGTCGATGCAAAACGATTGGAAACATCGAATAGCACGTATTCGTGCAAATTATCGATGGAAAGAACGATTGCGGGAGCCGGGAAGTGAATCCTTACCTACCGTTGATGCAAAACGATTGGAAACATCGAACATCACGTATTCGTGCAAATTATCGATAGAAAGAACGATTGCGGGAGCTGGGAAGTGAATCCTTACCTACCGTCGATGCAAAACGATTGGAAACATCGAATATCACGTATTCGTGCCAATTATCCAATCGTTTTGCATCGACGGTAGGTAAGGATTCACTTCCCGGCTCCCGCAATCGTTCTTTCCATGGATAATTTGCACGAATACGTGCTATTCGATGTTTCCAATCGTTTTGCATCAACGGTAGGTAAGTATTCACTTCCCAGCTCCCGCAATCGTTCTTTCTATGGATAATTTGCACGAATACGTGCTATTCGATGTTTGCAATCGTTTTGCATCGACGGTAGGTACGGATTCACTTCCCAGCTCCCGCAATCGTTCTTTCCATCGATAATTTGCACGAATACGTGCCATTCGATGTTTCCAATCGTTTTGCATCAACGTTAGGTAAGCATTCACTTCCCGGCTCCCGCAATCGTTCTTTCCATGGATAATTTGCACGAATACGTGCTATTCGATGTTTCCAATCGTTTTGCATCAACGGTAGGTAAGTATTCACTTCCCAGCTCCCGCAATCGTTCTTTCTATGGATAATTTGCACGAATACGTGCTATTCGATGTTTGCAATCGTTTTGCATCGACGGTAGGTAAGGATTCACTTCCCAGCTCCCGCAATCGTTCTTTCCATCGATAATTTGCACGAATACGTGCCATTCGATGTTTCCAATCGTTTTGCATCAACGTTAGGTAAGCATTCACTTCCCGGCTCCCGCAATCGTTCTTTCCATGGATAATTTGCACGAATACGTGCTATTCGATGTTTCCAATCGTTTTGCATCAACGGTAGGTAAGTATTCACTTCCCAGCTCCCGCAATCGTTCTTTCTATGGATAATTTGCACGAATACGTGCTATTCGATGTTTGCAATCGTTTTGCATCGACGGTAGGTAAGGATTCACTTCCCAGCTCCCGCAATCGTTCTTTCCATCGATAATTTGCAGGAATACGTGCCATTCGATGTTTCCAATCGTTTTGCATCGACGGTAGGTAAGGATTCACTTCCCAGCTCTCGCAATCGTTCTTTCTATCGATAATTTGCACGAATACGTGATGTTCAATGTTTCCAATCGTTTTGCATCAACGATAGGTAAGGATTCACTTCCCGGCTCCCGCAATCGTTCTTTCTATCGATAATTTGCACGAATACGTGATGTTCAATGTTTCCAATCGTATTGCATCAACGATAGGCAAGGATTCACTTCCCGGCTCCCGCAATCGTTCTTTCCATCGATAATTTGCACGAATACGTGCTATTCGATGTTTGCAATCGTTTTGCATCGATGGTAGGTAAGGATTCACTTCCCAGCTCCCGCAATCGTTCTTTCTATCGATAATTTGCACGAATACGTGCTATTCGATGTTTCCAATCGTTTTGCATCGACGGTAGGTAAGGATTCACTTCCCAGCTCCCGCAATCGTTCTTTCCATCGATAATTTGCACAAATACGTGCTATTCGATGTTTCCAATCGTTTTGCATCAACGGTAGGTAAGTATTCACTTCCCAGCTCCCGCAATCGTTCTTTCTATGGATAATTTGCACGAATACGTGCTATTCGATGTTTGCAATCGTTTTGCATCGACGGTAGGTAAGGATTCACTTCCCAGCTCCCGCAATCGTTCTTTCCATCGATAATTTGCACGAATACGTGCCATTCGATGTTTCCAATCGTTTTGCATCGACGGTAGGTAAGGATTCACTTCCCAGCTCTCGCAATCGTTCTTTCTATCGATAATTTGCACGAATACGTAATGTTCACTGTTTCCAATCGTTTTGCATCAACGATAGGTAAGGATTCACTTCCCGGCTCCCGCAATCGTTCTTTCCATCGATAATATGCACGAATACGTGCTATTCGATGTTTGCAATCGTTTTGCTTCGACGGTAGGTAAGGATTCACTTCCCAGCTCCCGCAATCGTTTTTTCCATCGATAATTTGCACGAATACGTGCCATTCGATGTTTCCAATCGTTTTGCATCGACGGTAGGTAAGGATTCACTTCCCAGCTCCCGCAATCGTTCTTTCCATCGATAATTTGCACAAATACGTGGTGTTCGATGTTTCCAATCGTTTTGCATCAACGGTAGGTAAGTATTCACTTCCCAGCTCCCGCAATCGTTCTTTCTATGGATAATTTGCACGAATACGTGATATTCGATGTTTCCAATCGTTTTGCATCGACGGTAGGTAAGCATTCACTTCCCAGCTCCCGCAATCGTTCTTTCTATCGATAATTTGTAGGTAAGGATTCACTTCCCTGCTCCCGCAATTGTCCTTTCTATCGATAATTTGCACGATTACGTGCAATTCGATGTTTCCAATCGTTTTGCATCGACGGTAGGTAAGGATTCACTTCCCAGCTCCCGCAATCGTTCTTTCTATCGATAATTTGCACGAATACGTGATGTTCGATGTTTCCAATCGTTTTGCATCAACGGTAGGTAAGGATTCACTTCCCGGCTCCCGCAATCGTTCTTTCCATCGATAATTTGCAGGAATACGTGCTATTCGATGTTTCCAATCGTTTTGCATCAACGGTAGGTAAGTATTCACTTCCCAGCTCCCGCAATCGTTCTTTCTATGGATAATTTGCACGAATACGTGCTATTCGATGTTTCCAATCGTTTTGCATCGACGGTAGGTATGGATTCACTTCCCAGCTCCCGCAATCGTTCTTTCCAGCGATAATTTGCACGAATACGTGCTATTCGATGTTTCCAATCGTTTTGCATCAACGGTAGGTAAGTATTCACTTCCCAGCTCCCGCAATCGTTCTTTCTATGGATAATTTGCACGAATACGTGCTATTCGATGTTTGCAATCGTTTTGCATCGACGGTAGGTGAGGATTCACTTCCCAGCTCCCGCAATCGTTCTGTCTATCGATAATTTGGAAAGAACGATTGCCGGAGCTGGGAAGTGAATGCTTACCGACCGTCGATGCAACACGATTGGAAACATCGAATAGCACGTATTCGTGCAAATTATCGATGGAAAGAACGATTGCGGGAGCCGGGAAATGAATCCTTACCTAACGTTGATGCAAAACGATTGGAAACATCGAACAACACGTATTCGTGCAAATTATCGATAGAAAGAACGATTGCGGGAGCCAGGAAGTGAATGCTTACCTAACGTTGATGCAAAACGATTGGAAACATCGAATGGCACGTATTCGTGCAAATTATCGATGGAAAGAACGATTGCGGGAGCTGGGAAGTGAATCCTTACCTACCGTCGATGCAAAACGATTGCAAACATCGAATAGCACGTATTCGTGCAAATTATCCATAGAAAGAACGATTGCGGGAGCTGGGAAGTGAATACTTACCTAACGTTGATGCAGAACGATTGGAAACATCGAACACCACGTATTCGTGCAAATTATCGATGGAAAGAACGATTGCGGGAGCCGGGAAGTGAATCCTTACCTATCGTTGATGCAAAACGATTGGAAACATTGAACATCACGTATTCGTGCAAATTATCGATAGAAAGAACGATTGCGGGAGCTGGGACGTGAATCCTTACCTACCGTCGATGCAAAACGATTGGAAACATCGAATAGCACGTATTCGTGCAAATTATCGATGGAAAGAACGATTGCGGGAGCTGGGATGTGAATCCTTACCTACCGTCGATGCAAAACGATTGGAAACATCGAATAGCACGTATTCGTGCAAATTATCGATGGAAAGAACGATTGCGGGAGCCGGGAAGTGAATGCTTACCTAACGTTTATGCAAAACGATTGGAAACATCGAACATAACGTATTCGTGCAAATTATCGATAGAAAGAACGATTGCGGGAGCTGGGAAGTGAATACTTACCTACCGTTGATGCAAAACGATTGGAAACATCGAATAGCACGTATTCGTGCAAATTATCCATAGAAAGAACGATTGCGGGAGCCGGGAAGTGAATCCTTACCTACCGTCGATGCAAAACGATTGGATAATTGGCACGAATACGTGATATTCGATGTTTCCAATCGTTTTGCATCGACGGTAGGTAAGGATTCACTTCCCAGCTCCCGCAATCGTTCTTTCTATCGATAATTTGCACGAATACGTGATGTTCGATGTTTCCAATCGTTTTGCATCAACGGTAGGTAAGGATTCACTTCCCGGCTCCCGCAATCGTTCTTTCCATCGATAATTTGCACGAATACGTGGTGTTCGATGTTTCCAATCGTTTTGCATCAACGTTAGGTAAGTATTCACTTCCCAGCTCCCGCAATCGTTCTTTCTATTGATAATTTGCACGAATACGTTATGTTCGATGTTTCCAATCGTTTTGCATCACCGTTAGGTAAGCATTCACTTCCCAGCTCCCGCAATCGTGCTTTCTATGGATACTTTGCACGAATACGTGCTATTCGATGTTTGCCATCGTTTTGCATCGACGGTAGGTAAGGATTCACATCCCAGCTCCCGCAATCGTTCTTTCCATCGATAATTTGCACGAATACGTGCTATTCGATGTTTCCAATCGTTTTGCATCGACGGTAGGTAAGGATTCACTTCCCAGCTCCCGCAATCGTTCTTTCTATCGATAATTTGCACGAATACGTGATGTTCAATGTTTCCAATCGTTTTGCATCAACGATAGGTAAGGATTCACTTCCCGGCTCCCGCAATCGTTCTTTCCATCGATAATTTGCACGAATACGTGGTGTTCGATGTTTCCAATCGTTCTGCATCAACGTCAGGTAAGTATTCACTTCCCAGCTCCGGCAATCGTTCTTTCCAAATTATCGATAGAAAGAACGATTGCGGGAGCTGGGAAGTGAATCCTTACCTACCGTCGATGCAAAACGATTGCAAACATCGAATAGCACGTATTCGTGCAAATTATCCATAGAAAGAACGATTGCGGGAGCTGGGAAGTGAATACTTACCTACCGTTGATGCAAAACGATTGGAAACATCGAATAGCACGTATTCGTGCAAATTATCGCTGGAAAGAACGATTGCGGGAGCTGGGAAGTGAATCCATACCTACCGTCGATGCAAAACGATTGGAAACATCGAATAGCACGTATTCGTGCAAATTATCCATAGAAAGAACGATTGCGGGAGCTGGGAAGTGAATACTTACCTACCGTTGATGCAAAACGATTGGAAACATCGAATAGCACGTATTCCTGCAAATTATCGATGGAAAGAACGATTGCGGGAGCCGGGAAGTGAATCCTTACCTACCGTTGATGCAAAACGATTGGAAACATCGAACATCACGTATTCGTGCAAATTATCCATAGAAAGAACGATTGCGGGAGCTGGGAAGTGAATGCTTACCTAACGTCGATGCAAAACGATTGGAAACATCGAATGGCACGTATTCGTGCAAATTATCGATGGAAAGAACGATTGCGGGAGCTGGGAAGTGAATGCTTACCTAACTTTGATGCAAAACGATTGGAAACATCGAACATAACGTATTCGTGCAAATTATCAATAGAAAGAACGATTGCGGGAGCTGGGAAGTGAATCCGTACCTACCGTCGATGCAAAACGATTGCAAACATCGAATAGCATGTATTCGTGCAAATTATCGATAGAAAGAACGATTGCGGGAGCTGGGAAGTGAATCCTTACCTACCGTCGATGCAAAACGATTGGAAACATCGAATTGCACGTATTCGTGCAAATTATCGATAGAAAGGACAATTGCGGGAGCAGGGAAGTGAATCCTTACCTACAAATTATCGATAGAAAGAACGATTGCGGGAGCTGGGAAGTGAATGCTTACCTACCGTCGATGCAAAACGATTGGAAACATCGAATATCACGTAATCGTGCAAATTATCCATAGAAAGAACGATTGCGGGAGCTGGGAAGTGAATGCTTACCTAACGTCGATGCAAAACGATTGGAAACATCGAATGGCACGTATTCGTGCAAATTATCGATGGAAAGAACGATTGCGGGAGCTGGGAAGTGAATCCTTACCTACCGTCGATGCAAAACGATTGCAAACATCGAATAGCACGTATTCGTGCAAAGTATCCATAGAAAGCACGATTGCGGGAGCTGGGAAGTGAATACTTACCTACCGTTGATGCAAAACGATTGGAAACATCGAATAGCACGTATTCGTGCAAATTATCGATGGAAAGAACGATTGCGGGAGCCGGGAAGTGAATGCTTACCTAACTTTGATGCAAAACGATTGGAAACATCGAACATAACGTATTCGTGCAAATTATCAATAGAAAGAACGATTGCGGGAGCTGGGAAGTGAATCCGTACCTACCGTCGATGCAAAACGATTGCAAACATCGAATAGCATGTATTCGTGCAAATTATCCATAGAAAGAACGATCGCGGGAGCTGGGAAGTGAATACTTACCTAACGTTGATGCAAAACGATTGGAAACATCGAACACCACGTATTCGTGCAAATTATCGATGGAAAGAACGATTGCGGGAGCCGGGAAGTGAATCCTTACCTACCGTTGATGCAAAACGATTGGAAACATCGAACATCACGTATTCGTGCAAATTATTGATAGAAAGAACGATTGCGGGAGCTGGGAAGTGAATCCTTACCTACCGTCGATGCAAAACGATTGGAAACATCGAATAGCACGTATTCGTGCAAATTATCGATGGAAAGAACGATTGCGGGAGCCGGGAAGTGAATCCTTACCTACCGTTGATGCAAAACGATTGGAAACATCGAACATCACGTATTCGTGCAAATTATCGATAGAAAGAACGATTGCGGGAGCTGGGAAGTGAATCCTTACCTACCGTCGATGCAAAACGATTGGAAACATCGAATATCACGTATTCGTGCCAATTATCCAATCGTTTTGCATCGACGGTAGGTAAGGATTCACTTCCCGGCTCCCGCAATCGTTCTTTCCATCGATAATTTGCACGAATACGTGGTGTTCGATGTTTCCAATCGTTCTGCATCAACGTTAGGTAAGTATTCACTTCCCAGCTCCCGCAATCGTTCTTTCTATCGATAATTTGCACGAATACGTGCTATACGATGTTTCCAATCGTTTTGCATCGACGGTAGGTAAGGATTCACTTCCCAGCTCCCGCAATCGTTCTTTCCATCGATAATTTGCACAAATACGTGGTGTTCGATGTTTCCAATCGTTTTGCATCAACGTTAGGTAAGTATTCACTTCCCAGCTCCCGCAATCGTTCTTTCTATGGATAATTTGCACGAATACGTGCTATTCGATGTTTGCAATCGTTTGGCATCGACGGTAGGTAAGGATTCACTTCCCAGCTCCCGCAATCGTTCTTTCTATCGATAATTTGGAAAGAACGATTGCCGGAGCTGGGAAGTGAATGCTTACCGACCGTCGATGCAACACGATTGGAAACATCGAATAGCACGTATTCGTGCAAATTATCGATGGAAAGAACGATTGCGGGAGCCGGGAAATGAATCCTTACCTAACGTTGATGCAAAACGATTGGAAACATCGAACAACACGTATTCGTGCAAATTATCGATAGAAAGAACGATTGCGGGAGCCGGGAAGTGAATGCTTACCTAACGTTGATACAAAACGATTGGAAACATCGAATGGCACGTATTCGTGCAAATTATCGATGGAAAGAACGATTGCGGGAGCTGGGAAGTGAATCCTTACCTACCGTCGATGCAAAACGATTGCAAACATCGAATAGCACGTATTCGAGCAAATTATCCATAGAAAGAACGATTGCGGGAGCTGGGAAGTGAATACTTACCTACCGTTGATGCAGAACGATTGGAAACATCGAACACCACGTATTCGTGCAAATTATCGATGGAAAGAACGATTGCGGGAGCCGGGAAGTGAATGCTTACCTAACGTTGATGCAAAACGATTGGAAACATCGAATGGCACGTATTCGTGCAAATTATCGATGGAAAGAACGATTGCGGGAGCTGGGAAGTGAATACTTACCTAACGTTGATGCAGAACGATTGGAAACATCGAACACCACGTATTCGTGCAAATTATCGATGGAAAGAACGATTGCGGGAGCCGCGAAGTGAATCCTTACCTATCGTTGATGCAAAACGATTGGAAACATTGAACATCACGTATTCGTGCAAATTATCGATAGAAAGAACGATTGCGGGAGCTGGGAAGTGAATCCGTACCTACCGTCGATGCAAAACGATTGGAAACATCGAATAGCACGTATTCGTGCAAATTATCGATGGAAAGAACGATTGCGGGAGCCGGGAAGTGAATCCTTACCTACCGTTGATGCAAAACGATTGGAAACATCGAACATCACGTATTCGTGCAAATTATCGATAGAAAGAACGATTGCGGGAGCTGGGAAGTGAATCCTTACCTACCGTCGATGCAAAACGATTGGAAACATCGAATATCACGTATTCGTGCCAATTATCCAATCGTTTTGCATCGACGGTAGGTAAGGATTCACTTCCCGGCTCCCGCAATCGTTCTTTCCATGGATAATTTGCACGAATACGTGCTATTCGATGTTTCCAATCGTTTTGCATCAACGGTAGGTAAGTATTCACTTCCCAGCTCCCGCAATCGTTCTTTCTATGGATAATTTGCACGAATACGTGCTATTCGATGTTTGCAATCGTTTTGCATCGACGGTAGGTACGGATTCACTTCCCAGCTCCCGCAATCGTTCTTTCCATCGATAATTTGCACGAATACGTGCCATTCGATGTTTCCAATCGTTTTGCATCAACGTTAGGTAAGCATTCACTTCCCGGCTCCCGCAATCGTTCTTTCCATGGATAATTTGCACGAATACGTGCTATTCGATGTTTCCAATCGTTTTGCATCAACGGTAGGTAAGTATTCACTTCCCAGCTCCCGCAATCGTTCTTTCTATGGATAATTTGCACGAATACGTGCTATTCGATGTTTGCAATCGTTTTGCATCGACGGTAGGTAAGGATTCACTTCCCAGCTCCCGCAATCGTTCTTTCCATCGATAATTTGCACGAATACGTGCCATTCGATGTTTCCAATCGTTTTGCATCAACGTTAGGTAAGCATTCACTTCCCGGCTCCCGCAATCGTTCTTTCCATGGATAATTTGCACGAATACGTGCTATTCGATGTTTCCAATCGTTTTGCATCAACGGTAGGTAAGTATTCACTTCCCAGCTCCCGCAATCGTTCTTTCTATGGATAATTTGCACGAATACGTGCTATTCGATGTTTGCAATCGTTTTGCATCGACGGTAGGTACGGATTCACTTCCCAGCTCCCGCAATCGTTCTTTCCATCGATAATTTGCACGAATACGTGCCATTCGATGTTTCCAATCGTTTTGCATCAACGTTAGGTAAGCATTCACTTCCCGGCTCCCGCAATCGTTCTTTCCATGGATAATTTGCACGAATACGTGCTATTCGATGTTTCCAATCGTTTTGCATCAACGGTAGGTAAGTATTCACTTCCCAGCTCCCGCAATCGTTCTTTCTATGGATAATTTGCACGAATACGTGCTATTCGATGTTTGCAATCGTTTTGCATCGACGGTAGGTAAGGATTCACTTCCCAGCTCCCGCAATCGTTCTTTCCATCGATAATTTGCACGAATACGTGCCATTCGATGTTTCCAATCGTTTTGCATCAACGTTAGGTAAGCATTCACTTCCCGGCTCCCGCAATCGTTCTTTCCATGGATAATTTGCACGAATACGTGCTATTCGATGTTTCCAATCGTTTTGCATCAACGGTAGGTAAGTATTCACTTCCCAGCTCCCGCAATCGTTCTTTCTATGGATAATTTGCACGAATACGTGCTATTCGATGTTTGCAATCGTTTTGCATCGACGGTAGGTAAGGATTCACTTCCCAGCTCTCGCAATCGTTCTTTCTATCGATAATTTGCACGAATACGTGATGTTCAATGTTTCCAATCGTTTTGCATCAACGATAGGTAAGGATTCACTTCCCGGCTCCCGCAATCGTTCTTTCCATCGATAATATGCACGAATACGTGCTATTCGATGTTTGCAATCGTTTTGCATCGACGGTAGGTAAGGATTCACTTCCCAGCTCCCGCAATCGTTTTTTCCATCGATAATTTGCACGAATACGTGCCATTCGATGTTTCCAATCGTTTTGCATCGACGGTAGGTAAGGATTCACTTCCCAGCTCCCGCAATCGTTCTTTCTATCGATAATTTGCACGAATACGTGATGTTCAATGTTTCCAATCGTTTTGCATCAACGATAGGCAAGGATTCACTTCCCGGCTCCCGCAATCGTTCTTTCCATCGATAATTTGCACGAATACGTGCTATTCGATGTTTGCAATCGTTTTGCATCGATGGTAGGTAAGGATTCACTTCCCAGCTCCCGCAATCGTTCTTTCTATCGATAATTTGCACGAATACGTGCTATTCGATGTTTCCAATCGTTTTGCATCGACGGTAGGTAAGGATTCACTTCTGTCACGTTCCAGGTTACTTCCGGAAGAGACATACTGTACGCACGCAGGATGAGGAACGGAAATTGAATGGGGAAGGTGAACGTAGGTTCTCGGGGTCGAATTCAAGATTCGCGCACGCCGAGAGGAAAGGTAAGTAGAGAAAAGGAAGAATCTCGGGGTCGAATGCAAGATTCGCGCACGCCGAGAGGAAAGGTAAGTAAAGGAAAAGGAAGAATCTCGGGGTCGAATACAAAATTCGCGCACGCCGAGAGGAAAGGTAAGTAGATAAAATTAAGAATCTCGGGGTCGAATGCAAGATTCGCGCACGCCGAGAGGAAAGGTAAGTAAAGGAAAAGGAAGAATCTCGGGGTCGAATACAAAATTCGCGCACGCCGAGAGTGTCACGTTCCAGGTTACTTCCGGAAGAGACATACTGTACGCACGCAGGATGAGGAACGGAAATTGAATGGGGAAGGTGAACGTAGGTTCTCGGGGTCGAATTCAAGATTCGCGCACGCCGAGAGGAAAGGTAAGTAGAGAAAAGGAAGAATCTCGGGGTCGAATGCAAGATTCGCGCACGCCGAGAGGAAAGGTAAGTAAAGGAAAAGGAAGAATCTCGGGGTCGAATACAAAATTCGCGCACGCCGAGAGGAAAGGTAAGTAGATAAAATTAAGAATCTCGGGGTCGAATGCAAGATTCGCGCACGCCGAGAGGAAAGGTAAGTAAAGGAAAAGGAAGAATCTCGGGGTCGAATACAAAATTCGCGCACGCCGAGAGGAAAGGTAAGTAGATAAAATTAAGAATCTCGGGGTCGAATGCAAGATTCGCGCACGCCGAGAGGAAAGGTAAGTAAAGAAAGGAAAGGAAATACCTCGGGGTCGAATGCAAGATTCGCGCACGCCGAGAGGAAAGGTAAGTAAAGAAAGGAAAGGAAATACCTCGGGGTCGAATGCAAGATTCGCGCACGCCGAGAGGAAAGGTAAGTAAAGAAAGGAAAGGAAATACCTCGGGGTCGAATGCAAGATTCGCGCACGCCGAGAGGAAAGGTAAGTAAAGAAAGGAAGGGAAAGGAAGTTAGGAGTGCCGTACTATTACTGCGGAAGGATTGATCTGCAGCAATACCAATTCCTCGGATTCCAAACAATATTGAGAAATGTGAACGAAACCTCGTAAGGAACGAAATAATAAAACGACTCACCGAGCTGCAATGTCGGGTTTGCGATCCTCGGGTAGACACGTATAATTTTTACCATCGGGTGAGCACCTCGAGTACTTGTCCCGATTGTACTTGCCACAGCTCTTCCGCTGTTATTTCGAAGTACTGTTCTGTGCACTCTGCGCACTGAGATGCTGGCGGATGGAGGAGATTTCGTTGTTGCAGTGTGCACAAATGGAAATGCGTTGGGCTTCTTCGGCAGTGCTCATGTCATGCCAACCTCCTGATTGATATGCTTGTCCTTGTATGGGGGTCAACTGATTGTAACAGTTGATGCAAATTCGGCCCCAGTCGCTTATGTATATTCCTACTGTGGCGATAGTGGAACACCAAATGTCTAGCAGGGGTTTATAAATCTCTGGATAATCAGAGGGAAGGACGCCGTCCCAGGGACCCTGAAATTCCTGGTCCTCCTCTTCTTCGGCTTCTTCCCAAATATTGTAAGGGAGCTGCATTCGATAAATAATGCTGTGGTGCTGCGCGAAAGTTTCTTGAGGTTCACTGGCTTATTGTATTTATTAGAATAAGTCAAGAATACTTCGAAGTTCGTTGAGGTATTTATTGAAATAAGTCGTGAAATAATTCTATGTTCCTTAAGGTATTTATTGAAATAAATCGTGAAATTATTCTAAGTTCCTTAAGGTATGTATCGAAATAAGTCGTGAAATAATTCTATGTTCATTAAGGTATTTATTGAAATAAATCGTGGAATTAATTCTATGTTCCTTAAGGTATTTATTGAAATAAATCGTGAAATTATTCTAAATTCTTTAAGATATTTATCGAAATAAATCGCGGAATTATTCTATGTTCCTTAAGGTATTTATTGAAATAAATCGTGAAATTATTCTAAGTTCTTTAAGATATTTATCGAAATAAATCGTGGAATTATTCTATGTTCTTTAAGATATTTATCGAAATAAGTCGTGAAAGAATTCTATGTTCCTTAAGGTATTTATCGAAATAATTCACTGTATGATTCTAAAATCAAGACCGGTATATCAACGTTCACTGTCACTTGTAGATTGATTCACTGATGTGTAGGCGCTTGCTGACGATTGACTACTGAAGATTGACTGCTGATGATTGACTACTGAAGATTGACTGCTGATGATTGACTACTGACTATTCAGGTGGTGCCGGCTTATTTATACCCATCCCTGGAATCTCTGGTATGCGAGGAATGTCTGGTATGCGTGGTATGTCTGGTATGCGTGGTATGCGTGGTATGTTGACTGCTACTGGAGTCGATTGCTCTGGAATGCCAGTGATCCTCAACCGGCAGGGGTTCTCCATTGTACCGAGATTGGTTAAAATAAATTATATTAGTTAATTACAATATTGTTATATGGTGAATTCGGATAGGTTGTTTGATGATATCGTTTTGTAATAAAATATTGTAATAAATTGTATTGGTTAATTATGCGTCTTTTGTATTGTAGGTTCGGGTGTGTTATTTGATTTGATCATATTGTAGCGATATACTCGAGAGGATTCGAAAGGGGTTTTCTTCCTCGTGGAGTGAGGGCTTCTCTTGGGACGCGAAAGGGGTTTCTTCCTCGTGGAGTGAGGGCTTCTCTTGGGACGCAAAAGGGGTTTCTTCCTCGTGGAGTGAGGGCTTCTCTTGGGACGCAAAAGGGGTTTCTTCCTCGTGGAGTGAGGGCTTCTCTCGAGTGTCGTTGTTCTTCGTTTAAGGTAATGGTGTTTTGTGTAGCGATGAGTTGGAATATTTAGAGATTTTATTTGTTTGCAGGTAGTCGGTGATGAGAAGAGAAATATAAGGTGAGTATCTTATGAGAGGAATTTATTTGTTCGAAAGCAGTCGATGATGAGAAATGTAATGTAAGGTAAGTATCTCGTTTGACTAGCGATGGGTAGGAGTAATAAGAGAGTTTATTTGTTCACAGGTAATCGATGATGAGAAGCGTAATGTAAGGTAAGTATCTCGTTTGACTAGCGATGGGTAGGAGTAATAAGAGAGTTTATTTGTTCACAGGTAATCGATGATGAGAAGCGCAACATAAGGTAAGTACCTCGTTTGACTAGCGATGGGTTGGAGTAATAAGAGAGTTTGTTTGTTCACAGGCAGTGGATATAGTAAATAAAGGAAGAAAAATGTGAGCCGACATGCGGCAAAAAAATGACGGCACGTCACACCTCCCCCCTTATTTTAAGAAATGCCTGCATTTCTTTAGCGGGAGACGTGGCTTGAACGAAAAATAACCTTTTCCCTTAATCCTGTATTAGTAGCAGGTAAAGGATATTCAATGAAATTGTTTTCCCTTATGTGAAGTGAAATTTATGTATGTTTAAATAAAATAAAAGCTTGTTTCCGCTTATTGCTTTTGCGTTGTGATTTCATAAAATAATTATAACCTTGCCTGATAACTAAAAATATATATTTTTTTTTTTTATTATTGTATCAGAGTAAAACAAATCAGTGTAAAATTAAGTTATGTCTCCTTAATTAGACGGATTAAAATTGAGGGTGGAGTATTTCGGAACGAACCGTCTTTGTTTTCTCTCGTTGTTAGTAGGAGATATATTGATTAAACTATAATTATTTTCATTAGTTGAACGAAATGAACTTAGTAATTATTTTGAAAAGAATAAAAGTTTAACATGTTAGAATGGTTAATAAGAAGGTAAGTATTGCATGATAAAAATAAAATAAAATGGATATATTTGTGGGCTCAGTAAATGGTGGACGTCGCATTGCCGCAGGGGCAGTCCAGCGATTACATCACAGCTCCCTAGTAATTAAATTATTTGTTTTCTTTTTGTGTTTTTGAATTTTTTTGTTATAGTAGGTTAGCTTAGGCTTAGCAAAAATTGAATTTAGGAATAAGTAATAGTGTTAATAATTAAGTAGGGTAGATATAAGGAAGATTAATATAGTATGAATTAAACGTAGGATTAATTAATAAGGTTAAATAATTAAGGTAAATCGTTAAAGTCGAGCAGGATGTCGAGCCACTCGAGCTGCGCCGATTCCTGCTCGACTGGAGGAGCATTTGGGGTATGCGCGGGGGTGAAGTGTATGTCGCACACTTCTAATAATACCGATTCCTCTAAAGCGCCGTGCTCTACTCGGAAGGCGGTGGAGGTGTCCAACACTTCAATGACTGGCGGGGGTGGCGGAATCGTCGCCTGTAAGGCAAATTGAACCATTGCCGCCGGTTCCTGCGGGTGATGAACAGGTGGCATACTCACCTCTAGATGTGCCAGGGAACGTTTAAAATGCTCGTCGACGGCGGTGGCTGCGTCGCCTTCGTGGTAAGTGATAATTGTGCAAGTGTCACTTACAACTTCCACGCGAGTCTCGGTTTTCGCCTGTTCCGTGGTCGGTACGGTGGCGGTTCTCGTGGGCGATTCCATTATCGGGGCTTCCGCGTTGACCGGGGACCGTACAAACGAAATTTTTCTTCTGGCCGGCAAAATTTCGTCCACTAAAATTTTAGGGAGCGCCTTACGGCGTGTTAATGGTGGAATTTTCTTCCTGGCTGCGCGGCAATAAGTGCCGGCAGCCTTGCAGCGTTTTCGGTTGCGGTTGTTTCCGGGCATGGTTGTACTCGAATGGTGAAACACGTGGCGCGGACTCGCACTTATAGGAGAGTTGGAATGCGAAGAATGTTAGTATGCTAGGAATGCTAAGAATGTTGGTATGCCAGGAATGCTAAGAATGTTGGTATGCCAGGAATGCTAAGAATGTTGGTATGCCAGGAATGTCGCGTATTTCTGCAGTGGTTCTCAACCTATTGTGACTTTTATCGAAATATTATTAATGTGGCGGGTTGGCTAAGGTTTAACACAACTATATATGTATATACATTCGTTTCACTTCGTAATCCTAAGTTATATTTACATGACTGATATATACATATACGCCTATATCTGTATCTTATTATTGGTGTTTTTGTATTAATTTTAATGTAAATTAAATAAGATATCAATTTTTATGTAAGTGTAATTTTTTAGAGTATATAGTGTATAGGTATAAGGGGAGGAGCGATATCCGAAGGGATATCGACGCGTGTTGATAGTTTGTATTAAATTTTTGCAAGTGCGAGACTGTGATGAAGGGCGATAAGGGGGAGGGGCGATATCCAAGGGGATATCGACGTGCGGTGTTAATTCAGATTTGATCCTGAGAATTATTTTGGAGAAAATTAGAAATACCGTCTGAAAGAAATGAAAATTAAAAGGGGGGGAGAAAAAGGGGGAGCGATATCCAAGAGGATATCGACACGTAGAATTTAATTGGTGTTTCAAGATTTGTCGTGGGTAAATTTAGTGCTACTGGCGGTATGTAAAAAGGGGGAAAGGGGGGAGCGATATCCAAGAGGATATCGATACGTGTTGATTTTTAGTGGGTGATTTTCCGCGCTTTGTTCGCATGAATAACCTTGTAGCTGTTATTCCACGAAATCTTTAGGTTGTGCTGAGGAAGTACTTCAATGACCTTGTGCGGGCCAGTGTAATGATCCGCGAATTTACCCTTGCGGCTATTTTTTATTACAAACACCTCGTCTCCGGCTTGGAAGGTTTCCTCGTTTATACGACGATCGTAATACATTTTGTACCTTTCTTTAGCGCGTTTTAATCTATCCGCGGCGAGATTTTGTAATTCATTAATGCACTCCGTTAATCGCGAGAGGTAACCCCCGTAGGTTTCGTCGTCTGGGGGTTCGACCGGCCGCTGTTGGGCGGGGACCCGTGCTATTTTTCCGAAGACTAATTCATGTGGAGTATAGCCCGTACCTTCATGGAAACTTGTATTGTAGGAGAATGCCGCGAGATCGGTCCAGCTATCCCAATCGTCGTTTTGACTCACGTACATTTTCAAAAATTCTACTAACACTATATGAGATCTTTCTAAGGATCCATTTGATTGGGGATGGAACGCGGTGGTCTTACATTGTGCGATCCTGAATTTACGGGCAATGGTTTTCATAAACGCGCTGATGAAGTTCGATCCTTGGTCGGTGAGAACGGCTTTTGGTGCGCCGAATCGGCATATTAAATTCTTTATGAAGGCGTCGGCAACTTCCAGGGAGGTGGTGCCCTTCAGTGGTGCGCATACAAAGTATTTTGTGAGCAGATCTTGCATCGTTAATATGTATGTATTCCCGGATGGTGATATAGGGAGAGGACCTACTATGTCCATACCGATCTTGTCGAATGCTGCCCCAGGGGTGTCGGTTAAAATCATTGGTTGTCGAGTTTTGACCCGTACTAATTTCTTTTTCTGGCACAGCATGCAACTTTTTATGTATATCCTCACTTGTTGCTTCAATCCTTGCCAGTAATAATTTTGGCGGATTCTTTTTATCGTTTTTGTTACTCCTCTGTGTCCTCCTACGGCTGAAGAGTGGTTGTCTTGAATAATGGGTAACCTTAGAATTGCGTCGGGTATTTGCACCGTTTGCGTGCAAATTGTTAGTTGTAAGTTTTCCTCTATTAGTTTAGAGCGTATTTCGTATATTATTTCTTCCCAGGTGAGGGTTCCAATTTGCGGAGTTTTTGCGATGCTTGCTGATGACAATCGCAATTCTCGTACGACGTCCTTCAATGAATCGGTAGCACTATGGAAGATTCCTGGATCCACTGGGAAGTTGGCTTTCTCCTTGACGACTAGGCCAATGACCGTTTTTCCTCTGTGTTTCAGTACGCGTGCTCGCCCGAGCGTGAGGTCTCTTCTAATAGGGAGATCTGCGTGCCTTCTTAGATTCTCTCCTCCATTGTCACAGGGGTTGCCATCTGCGGCCAAAAAGATTATTACGGGCCCGTGTTGGACGACCAAGGGGTCCGGACTGACGCGAATGGTGCCGCTGTAGTTCGGGTTTTGCGGAGTGGTTTCCGGTTGGTCGCTATCCGTGAGGCCATCGTCCGATTCTCCTGTAGAGTCGTCGTCTATACTGACGGGGAGATTAGGAGGCGTATCAGTTCCTTCTTCTGGATGCATTTCGGTTCGGCTGATAGGCTGAAATTCTGGTTCAGCTCTGCTGGTGGATGGCGTATTGCGGACTGATTGTAGCGGTGGCGTCGGTTCCATGTCCGAGATATCTTTGTGTTGGAGTCTCCTCGGAGGGTTGGGGTGACTAAAAATAGGTTCGTCCGAGTCTGTAGAGCTTTCTCGTCCTGTTTCCCAATGCAAATGTACGGGTCCATGATATCTGGGCCGTTTTCTGTTTTCAGGTCCGAGGAATAGTTCTGCGTCTGAGTCGGAACTCGATCGTGGGCGGATAGGACAGGTAACTGCTGTCGTTTTTTCGGGGGGATTACGGGAGAGCGCGTCGGCTACCTTATTAGATTTCCCCGGTTGGTATTGTATTTCATAATCGAATTCGGCTAGTTTTAGCCGCCATCGAACGAGTCGGGACGTTGGGTCCTTGACTCTATGGAGCCAGACCAACGGCTGGTGATCCGTGTATAGGATGAATTTTTTTCCGTATAGGTATGGTCGGAAATGGCTGGTGCAGTATACTATTGCAAGGAGTTCCTTCTCGATGGTGGAGTAATTCACTTCAGCTTGGCACAGCAGTCTGGATGCATATGCAAGGGGGAGTTCCTTATCCGCGTAAGTTTGAGAAATTACGCCTCCCACAGCATAATCGGACGCGTCCGTCGTGAGGTGGAATTCCTTTTCGAAGTCGGGAAATTGCAAAATAGGTTCACTGACCAACTTGTCCTTGAGATACTCGAAGGATTTTTGTTGCTGCACATCCCAAACGAAGGTTGTCCCCTTTCTAAGGAGTGTCGTGAGGGGTCGCGCTTCCTTCGAGAAGTCTGGGATAAATCGCCTATAATACCCGGTCAATCCTAGGAATTGTTTAATACCTTTTGATGTGCGGGGTGCAGGATAATTCGTGACGGAGATTATCTTCTGAGGATCGGGTCTTACGCCGTCCTGCGTGAGGACGTGGCCCAGATACGCCACTTCCTTTCGTAAAAATTGGCATTTACAGGGTTGTAATTTTAGGTTAGCTTCGCGCAGCCTATTGGCGAGCCTTCGAAATTTGATTTCGTGTTCACTAATTGAACTGCAATAGATAACAATATCATCTAAGTAGACGAACATTTCGGACCCTTGCAGCCCTGAAAGGACGTGATCCATAAGTCGCTGGAACGTCGCGGGTGCGTTGCGTAATCCGAAGGGCATTCTTGAGAATTCGTAATGCCCGTGTGGGGCCGAGAACGCAGTTTTCTGCGCGTGTTCTGGTTTCATAGGGATTTGGTGAAAACCAGAAACAAGATCGAACACTGAAAAATACTTGGCGCTGCCGAGCTGATCGAGTATATCTATAATATTTGGGAGCGGGTACGCGTCTGGAACTGTTTTTTGATTAAGGTGGCGATAGTCAATCACCATTCTCCATTTTCGTTTCCCGTCGGCTCCTGGCTTTTTTGGAACTATCCAGAGAGGCGAACTGTACGGGGAGACGGATGGTTTGATAATTTCCTTCTTCAGCAGTTCCTCCATTTGTGTACGGATTTCTTCCTTGTGAATAGGAGGGAAGCGGTATTGTTTAGTAAACACCGGAATCGAGTCTGTGGTTTCTATGGAGTGGCTAATGGCGTGCGTATGGCCTAGGGGTTCGCTGGGCAAGTGGAATACGTCTTCATATTTGCTGACGAGTTGTCGGACGTGATCCTCTTCTTCCCGATTGAGGTCCTTCGGGGATATGAGGTCGAGTATCTCTGCGACTCGTGTTTGTTGGGTGAGCTCGTCCCTGTAAGGGGTTTCGGCGGGTGTGGACCCTTGTAATCCTTCTGTGGGGTTAATTTGATATGCTACCTTCTGATCCGCAATTTGGCATACGAGGGGTGTGGACCTTTGTCCGTTTCGCTGGGTTCTTCCTTCTATGAGGGTTTCGCTAAGGGGGATGGGCCGGTTGCCCTTTTGAGAGTGGGGGTTCATCGTGTCTTCGGTTTGCTTCGGAGTCACGGCTTCCTCGGTATGCTTCACTTGGGGGTACGTTATGGGAGCTTCTTCAAATTTCTCCAGCTGGACTGGGGGTATCCGGATAATCGCCGGTTGCTCGTTGGTGTTAATGATTCGTATATTTGCCTTGCCATCCTGGTTTCGCACTAGGGCTTGTCCTGCGTATAGCCCTTCTCCTATGTCTATGCGTGGAATATATCCTTCCTCGATTTCAGGGTTAGTAACTGTCGCTTGTGCGACCACGCTGGTTCTCGGGGGTACTGTTACTTCGTCGATTTTGTTGAAAGGGACGAAATTGCCATTAAACGCTAGCCATCTATTTTTGAAATCCACCGTTACTCCACTTTCGGTTAGGAATCCCGAACCCAATAACCCTTGATAGCGTAGGGGTATAGTGTCTTCAACGACGTGAAATTGTACGGGGTAGTTGAATAAATTTGCTGTGAGGGTGCCTAGGGTGGGCACCATGTTTTCGGTGATTCCGATTAAATCGATTACGTTGTCCCTGTCGATCTCGCAGGGCGTCGTGATGCACGATTGTTTTATTAAGTTTACCTCTGCTCCCGTGTCGATCATCAAGTCCGTGGGAAAGTTTAATTGCGGGCTGCGGACGTTGATGGAGGGAACATTGTTGTAGGGGGAGAGGTGCACCTTGGCGATTCTGGGCGGAGTTGGTTCGTAGGCCGGAATGTATTTATCGGATGCGCATTTGTCCTGCCCGTTCCACGAGGCGCCTCCCTGTAATCTCGTGGGGGCTGGTCGTTTCCCGACATGTTTTGATCGCGCATTTTCTTACGGCATTCCGCGGCCAAGTGCCCTATTCTCCCGCAGTAGTTGCAGGTTCGCGTCTCAGGTCGACGTGGCGTATTATGATCCGTCGTTGGGTGTAGACGGTCGAAACCTCTTTCGTTATATCGTTCCGGGACCCGCGCAAGGGGCGGATGATTATTAGTCGGGTAGGTCCTGCACGATCGCGCGTCGTGTCCTTCCCGATTGCATAGTTGGCATAGAGTGCGGTGTGTCCTTTCTCCCATAAACCGGCGGCGATCGCGCTCGATCAATTTCGCTACTCGGACCGCTCTGTCGGATGCTTCATCCAAGGACGTCAATGTCGTGGGGTCCATCTGAGTGCGCATTGAAAGGGGAAGTCCGTCTAAAAATGATCTTAACGCTAGCTGATCGACATCGTATAACGCCGTCCTTGAGTTTCGATAATAATCAGCGTCTTCGTCGGTGATGGCGAATTTCAAGTCTTTTACTCTTGAAATATAATCCAAAATGTGTTCATTTCTTCCAATTATGATGTTAGCTAGTTCGCCGCGGTAGTGATCGGAAGTTTTAGCGGGGGCGAACACCGTTTTTAGTCTGCCGATGAATGCGTTAACCGTATCAAAGCAGTAATCCTCCACGACCAAGTACGCGTGGTTTTGTAAACGGTTCCTTAATAAGCGCGCTAACTGAGGTTCGGACGCGGGAGGGATCATTTCTCGAGCTCGTCTGCACGCTCTCGCAAATTGCAGGATCGACATGTTATGTCCATCGAAGCGCGGTACCGTCTCGACGGCATCCTTCAGAGTGACCTGAAGTTTTCCGTACATTGTCGGTTCGATAAACGCGTCGTTACGCGGGTTTCCTTCGCGGTAACCGGAGGCAGGGGTTTCAAAATGTGTTTTAATGCGCTGTTTTCTTGTTAGCGCGTCCACTGCGTCCTGCAGACAGGCTATTTGTTTTGCGAGGTTTTCCAACCCGGAGGCGGTTTGGTGTGTTTGTTCTTCCTGCACCAAATCGTCGGCTGGACTAACAGGTCGCATTTGCTTGTTCATGAATAATTCGTAATGCTCTTCGATTTGAGCTTGTTTTTCGCGCAGGAGATTCAATTTATCTTGCAACGCGGCGGTCGACGCGTCGATGGCTCTGTTAGCATCCTCGACGGGGGTAGCGAGGGGGTTGGATCCGTCGGCGTCACCGTACAGCGACATGGTATTTTATGTATGTGTTTGAGCGAGGTGAACTAATGTATATACATATATTTTGTTTTATATATATGCGCGAGGGGGTTGTGATATGGCGGTTATCTAGTCGTAGGTGATTAATGTTCAGAACACGTATCAAAATTTTGATATTAAAGCGTTTCAAGCTTTAATTGTCGTTTTGAAGGCAATTGTGGGATTGAATTTTCGAATATCCCACCGCTTCAATCTTCGTTTATCGTTTTAAAGGCAATTGTGGGATTGAATTTTCGAATATCCCACCGCTTCAATCTTCGTTTATCGTTTTAAAGGCAATTGTGGGATTGAATTTTCGAATATCCCACCGCTGTCACCAGTTTAATATGTCACGTTCCAGGTTACTTCCGGAAGAGACATACTGTACGCACGCAGGATGAGGAACGGAAATTGAATGGGGAAGGTGAACGTAGGTTCTCGGGGTCGAATTCAAGATTCGCGCACGCCGAGAGGAAAGGTAAGTAGAGAAAAGGAAGAATCTCGGGGTCGAATGCAAGATTCGCGCACGCCGAGAGGAAAGGTAAGTAAAGGAAAAGGAAGAATCTCGGGGTCGAATACAAAATTCGCGCACGCCGAGAGGAAAGGTAAGTAGATAAAATTAAGAATCTCGGGGTCGAATGCAAGATTCGCGCACGCCGAGAGGAAAGGTAAGTAAAGGAAAAGGAAGAATCTCGGGGTCGAATACAAAATTCGCGCACGCCGAGAGGAAAGGTAAGTAGATAAAATTAAGAATCTCGGGGTCGAATGCAAGATTCGCGCACGCCGAGAGGAAAGGTAAGTAAAGAAAGGAAAGGAAATACCTCGGGGTCGAATGCAAGATTCGCGCACGCCGAGAGGAAAGGTAAGTAAAGAAAGGAAAGGAAATACCTCGGGGTCGAATGCAAGATTCGCGCACGCCGAGAGGAAAGGTAAGTAAAGAAAGGAAAGGAAATACCTCGGGGTCGAATGCAAGATTCGCGCACGCCGAGAGGAAAGGTAAGTAAAGAAAGGAAAGGAAATACCTCGGGGTCGAATGCAAGATTCGCGCACGCCGAGAGGAAAGGTAAGTAAAGAAAGGAAGGGAAAGGAAGTTAGGAGTGCCGTACTATTACTGCGGAAGGATTGATCTGCAGCAATACCAATTCCTCGGATTCCAAACAATATTGAGAAATGTGAACGAAACCTCGTAAGGAACGAAATAATAAAACGACTCACCGAGCTGCAATGTCGGGTTTGCGATCCTCGGGTAGACACGTATAATTTTTACCATCGGGTGAGCACCTCGAGTACTTGTCCCGATTGTACTTGCCACAGCTCTTCCGCTGTTATTTCGAAGTACTGTTCTGTGCACTCTGCGCACTGAGATGCTGGCGGATGGAGGAGATTTCGTTGTTGCAGTGTGCACAAATGGAAATGCGTTGGGCTTCTTCGGCAGTGCTCATGTCATGCCAACCTCCTGATTGATATGCTTGTCCTTGTATGGGGGTCAACTGATTGTAACAGTTGATGCAAATTCGGCCCCAGTCGCTTATGTATATTCCTACTGTGGCGATAGTGGAACACCAAATGTCTAGCAGGGGTTTATAAATCTCTGGATAATCAGAGGGAAGGACGCCGTCCCAGGGACCCTGTAATTCCTGGTCCTCCTCTTCTTCGGCTTCTTCCCAAATATTGTAAGGGAGCTGCATTCGATAAATAATGCTGTGGTGCTGCGCGAAAGTTTCTTGAGGTTCACTGGCTTATTGTATTTATTAGAATAAGTCAAGAATACTTCGAAGTTCGTTGAGGTATTTATTGAAAGAAGTCGTGAAATAATTCTATGTTCCTTAAGGTATTTATTGAAATAAATCGTGAAATTATTCTAAGTTCCTTAAGGTATGTATCGAAATAAGTCGTGAAATAATTCTATGTTCATTAAGGTATTTATTGAAATAAATCGTGGAATTAATTCTATGTTCCTTAAGGTATTTATTGAAATAAATCGTGAAATTATTCTAAATTCTTTAAGATATTTATCGAAATAAATCGCGGAATTATTCTATGTTCCTTAAGGTATTTATTGAAATAAATCGTGAAATTATTCTAAGTTCTTTAAGATATTTATCGAAATAAATCGTGGAATTATTCTATGTTCTTTAAGATATTTATCGAAATAAGTCGTGAAAGAATTCTATGTTCCTTAAGGTATTTATCGAAATAATTCACTGTATGATTCTAAAATCAAGACCGGTATATCAACGTTCACTGTCACTTGTAGATTGATTCACTGATGTGTAGGCGCTTGCTGACGATTGACTACTGAAGATTGACTGCTGATGATTGACTACTGAAGATTGACTGCTGATGATTGACTACTGACTATTCAGGTGGTGCCGGCTTATTTATACCCATCCCTGGAATCTCTGGTATGCGAGGAATGTCTGGTATGCGTGGTATGTCTGGTATGCGTGGTATGCGTGGTATGTTGACTGCTACTGGAGTCGATTGCTCTGGAATGCCAGTGATCCTCAACCGGCAGGGGTTCTCCATTGTACCGAGATTGGTTAAAATAAATTATATTAGTTAATTACAATATTGTTATATGGTGAATTCGGATAGGTTGTTTGATGATATCGTTTTGTAATAAAATATTGTAATAAATTGTATTGGTTAATTATGCGTCTTTTGTATTGTAGGTTCGGGTGTGTTATTTGATTTGATCATATTGTAGCGATATACTCGAGAGGATTCGAAAGGGGTTTTCTTCCTCGTGGAGTGAGGGCTTCTCTTGGGACGCGAAAGGGGTTTCTTCCTCGTGGAGTGAGGGCTTCTCTTGGGACGCAAAAGGGGTTTCTTCCTCGTGGAGTGAGGGCTTCTCTTGGGACGCAAAAGGGGTTTCTTCCTCGTGGAGTGAGGGCTTCTCTCGAGTGTCGTTGTTCTTCGTTTAAGGTAATGGTGTTTTGTGTAGCGATGAGTTGGAATATTTAGAGATTTTATTTGTTTGCAGGTAGTCGGTGATGAGAAGAGAAATATAAGGTGAGTATCTTATGAGAGGAATTTATTTGTTCGAAAGCAGTCGATGATGAGAAATGTAATGTAAGGTAAGTATCTCGTTTGACTAGCGATGGGTAGGAGTAATAAGAGAGTTTATTTGTTCACAGGTAATCGATGATGAGAAGCGTAATGTAAGGTAAGTATCTCGTTTGACTAGCGATGGGTAGGAGTAATAAGAGAGTTTATTTGTTCACAGGTAATCGATGATGAGAAGCGCAACATAAGGTAAGTACCTCGTTTGACTAGCGATGGGTTGGAGTAATAAGAGAGTTTGTTTGTTCACAGGCAGTGGATATAGTAAATAAAGGAAGAAAAATGTGAGCCGACATGCGGCAAAAAAATGACGGCACGTCACAGAGGAAAGGTAAGTAGATAAAATTAAGAATCTCGGGGTCGAATGCAAGATTCGCGCACGCCGAGAGGAAAGGTAAGTAAAGAAAGGAAAGGAAATACCTCGGGGTCGAATGCAAGATTCGCGCACGCCGAGAGGAAAGGTAAGTAAAGAAAGGAAAGGAAATACCTCGGGGTCGAATGCAAGATTCGCGCACGCCGAGAGGAAAGGTAAGTAAAGAAAAAGGAAGAATCTCGGGGTCGAATGCAAGATTCGCGCACGCCGAGAGGAAAGGTAAGTAAAGAAAGGAAAGGAAATACCTCGGGGTCGAATGCAAGATTCGCGCACGCCGAGAGGAAAGGTAAGTAAAGAAAGGAAAGGAAATACCTCGGGGTCGAATGCAAGATTCGCGCACGCCGAGAGGAAAGGTAAGTAAAGAAAGGAAAGGAAATACCTCGGGGTCGAATGCAAGATTCGCGCACGCCGAGAGGAAAGGTAAGTAAAGAAAAAGGAAGAATCTCGGGGTCGAATGCAAGATTCGCGCACGCCGAGAGGAAAGGTAAGTAAAGAAAGGAAAGGAAATACCTCGGGGTCGAATGCAAGATTCGCGCACGCCGAGAGGAAAGGTAAGTAAAGAAAGGAAAGGAAATACCTCGGGGTCGAATGCAAGATTCGCGCACGCCGAGAGGAAAGGTAAGTAAAGAAAGGAAAGGAAATACCTCGGGGTCGAATGCAAGATTCGCGCACGCCGAGAGGAAAGGTAAGTAAAGGAAAAGGAAGGGAAAGGAAGTTAGGAGTGCCGTACTATTACTGCGGAAGGATTGATCTGCAGCAATACCAATTCCTCGGATTCCAAACAATATTGAGAAATGTGAACGAAACCTCGTAAGGAACGAAATAATAAAACGACTCACCGAGCTGCAATGTCGGGTTTGCGATCCTCGGGTAGACACGTATAATTTTTACCATCGGGTGAGCACCTCGAGTACTTGTCCCGATTGTACTTGCCACAGCTCTTCGGCTGTTATTTCGAAGTACTGTTCTGTGCACTCTGCGCACTGAGATGCTGGGCGGATGGAGGAGATTTCGTTGTTGCAGTGTGCACAAATGGAAATGCGTTGGGCTTCTTCGGCAGTGCTCATGTCATGCCAACCTCCTGATTGATATGCTTGTCCTTGTATGGGGGTCAACTGATTGTAACAGTTGATGCAAATTCGGCCCCAGTCGCTTATGTATATTCCTACTGTGGCGATAGTGGAACACCAAATGTCTAGCAGGGGTTTATAAATCTCTGGATAATCAGAGGGAAGGACGCCGTCCCAGGGACCCTGAAATTCCTGGTCCTCCTCTTCTTCGGCTTCTTCCCAAATATTGTAAGGGAGCTGCATTCGATAAATAATGCTGTGGTGCTGCGCGAAAGTTTCTTGAGGTTCACTGGCTTATTGTATTTATTAGAATAAGTCAAGAATACTTCGAAGTTCGTTGAGGTATTTATTGAAATAAGTCGTGAAATAATTCTATGTTCCTTAAGGTATTTATTGAAATAAATCGTGAAATTATTCTAAGTTCCTTAAGGTATGTATCGAAATAAGTCGTGAAATAATTCTATGTTCATTAAGGTATTTATTGAAATAAATCGTGGAATTAATTCTATGTTCCTTAAGGTATTTATTGAAATAAATCGTGAAATTATTCTAAATTCTTTAAGATATTTATCGAAATAAATCGCGGAATTATTCTATGTTCCTTAAGGTATTTATTGAAATAAATCGTGAAATTATTCTAAGTTCTTTAAGATATTTATCGAAATAAATCGTGGAATTATTCTATGTTCTTTAAGATATTTATCGAAATAAGTCGTGAAAGAATTCTATGTTCCTTAAGGTATTTATCGAAATAATTCACTGTATGATTCTAAAATCAAGACCGGTATATCAACGTTCACTGTCACTTGTAGATTGATTCACTGATGTGTAGGCGCTTGCTGACGATTGACTACTGAAGATTGACTGCTGGTGATTGACTACTGAAGATTGACTGCTGATGATTGACTACTGACTATTCAGGTGGTGCCGGCTTATTTATACCCATCCCTGGAATCTCTGGTATGCGAGGAATGTCTGGTATGCGTGGTATGTCTGGTATGCGTGGTATGCGTGGTATGTTGACTGCTACTGGAGTCGATTGCTCTGGAATGCCAGTGATCCTCAACCGGCAGGGGTTCTCCATTGTACCGAGATTGGTTAAAATAAATTATATTAGTTAATTACAATATTGTTATATGGTGAATTCGGATAGGTTGTTTGATGATATCGTTTTGTAATAAAATATTGTAATAAATTGTATTGGTTAATTATGCGTCTTTTGTATTGTAGGTTCGGGTGTGTTATTTGATTTGATCATATTGTAGCGATATACTCGAGAGGATTCGAAAGGGGTTTTCTTCCTCGTGGAGTGAGGGCTTCTCTTGGGACGCGAAAGGGGTTTCTTCCTCGTGGAGTGAGGGCTTCTCTTGGGACGCAAAAGGGGTTTCTTCCTCGTGGAGTGAGGGCTTCTCTTGGGACGCAAAAGGGGTTTCTTCCTCGTGGAGTGAGGGCTTCTCTCGAGTGTCGTTGTTCTTCGTTTAAGGTAATGGTGTTTTGTGTAGCGATGAGTTGGAATATTTAGAGATTTTATTTGTTTGCAGGTAGTCGGTGATGAGAAGAGAAATATAAGGTGAGTATCTTATGAGAGGAATTTATTTGTTCGAAAGCAGTCGATGATGAGAAATGTAATGTAAGGTAAGTATCTCGTTTGACTAGCGATGGGTAGGAGTAATAAGAGAGTTTATTTGTTCACAGGTAATCGATGATGAGAAGCGCAACATAAGGTAAGTACCTCGTTTGACTAGCGATGGGTTGGAGTAATAAGAGAGTTTGTTTGTTCACAGGCAGTGGATATAGTAAATAAAGGAAGAAAAATGTGAGCCGACATGCGGCAAAAAAATGACGGCACGTCACACCTCCCCCCTTATTTTAAGAAATGCCTGCATTTCTTTAGCGGGAGACGTGGCTTGAACGAAAAATAACCTTTTCCCTTAATCCTGTATTAGTAGCAGGTAAAGGATATTCAATGAAATTGTTTTCCCTTATGTGAAGTGAAATTTATGTATGTTTAAATAAAATAAAAGCTTGTTTCCGCTTATTGCTTTTGCGTTGTGATTTCATAAAATAATTATAACCTTGCCTGATAACTAAAAATATATATTTTTTTTTTTTATTATTGTATCAGAGTAAAACAAATCAGTGTAAAATTAAGTTATGTCTCCTTAATTAGACGGATTAAAATTGAGGGTGGAGTATTTCGGAACGAATCGTCTTTGTTTTCTCTCGTTGTTAGTAGGAGATATATTGATTAAACTATAATTATTTTCATTAGTTGAACGAAATGAACTTAGTAATTATTTTGAAAAGAATAAAAGTTTAACATGTTAGAATGGTTAATAAGAAGGTAAGTATTGCATGATAAAAATAAAATAAAATGGATATATTTGTGGGCTCAGTAAATGGTGGACGTCGCATTGCCGCAGGGGCAGTCCAGCGATTACATCACAGCTCCCTAGTAATTAAATTATTTGTTTTCTTTTTGTGTTTTTGAATTTTTTTTGTTATAGTAGGTTAGCTTAGGCTTAGCAAAAATTGAATTTAGGAATAAGTAATAGTGTTAATAATTAAGTAGGGTAGATATAAGGAAGATTAATATAGTATGAATTAAACGTAGGATTAATTAATAAGGTTAAATAATTAAGGTAAATCGTTAAAGTCGAGCAGGATGTCGAGCCACTCGAGCTGCGCCGATTCCTGCTCGACTGGAGGAGCATTTGGGGTATGCGCGGGGGTGAAGTGTATGTCGCACACTTCTAATAATACCGATTCCTCTAAAGCGCCGTGCTCTACTCGGAAGGCGGTGGAGGTGTCCAACACTTCAATGACTGGCGGGGGTGGCGGAATCGTCGCCTGTAAGGCAAATTGAACCATTGCCGCCGGTTCCTGCGGGTGATGAACAGGTGGCATACTCACCTCTAGATGTGCCAGGGAACGTTTAAAATGCTCGTCGACGGCGGTGGCTGCGTCGCCTTCGTGGTAAGTGATAATTGTGCAAGTGTCACTTACAACTTCCACGCGAGTCTCGGTTTTCGCCTGTTCCGTGGTCGGTACGGTGGCGGTTCTCGTGGGCGATTCCATTATCGGGGCTTCCGCGTTGACCGGGGACCGTACAAACGAAATTTTTCTTCTGGCCGGCAAAATTTCGTCCACTAAAATTTTAGGGAGCGCCTTACGGCGTGTTAATGGTGGAATTTTCTTCCTGGCTGCGCGGCAATAAGTGCCGGCAGCCTTGCAGCGTTTTCGGTTGCGGTTGTTTCCGGGCATGGTTGTACTCGAATGGTGAAACACGTGGCGCGGACTCGCACTTATAGGAGAGTTGGAATGCGAAGAATGTTAGTATGCTAGGAATGCTAAGAATGTTGGTATGCCAGGAATGCTAAGAATGTTGGTATGCCAGGAATGCTAAGAATGTTGGTATGCCAGGAATGTCGCGTATTTCTGCAGTGGTTCTCAACCTATTGTGACTTTTATCGAAATATTATTAATGTGGCGGGTTGGCTAAGGTTTAACACAACTATATATGTATATACATCCGTTTCACTTCGTAATCCTAAGTTATATTTACATGACTGATATATACATATACGCCTATATCTGTATCTTATTATTGGTGTTTTTGTATTAATTTTAATGTAAATTAAATAAGATATCAATTTTTATGTAAGTGTAATTTTTTAGAGTATATAGTGTATAGGTATAAGGGGAGGAGCGATATCCGAAGGGATATCGACGCGTGTTGATAGTTTGTATTAAATTTTTGCAAGTGCGAGACTGTGATGAAGGGCGATAAGGGGGAGGGGCGATATCCAAGGGGATATCGACGTGCGGTGTTAATTCAGATTTGATCCTGAGAATTATTTTGGAGAAAATTAGAAATACCGTCTGAAAGAAATGAAAATTAAAAGGGGGGGAGAAAAAGGGGGAGCGATATCCAAGAGGATATCGACACGTAGAATTTAATTGGTGTTTCAAGATTTGTCGTGGGTAAATTTAGTGCTACTGGCGGTATGTAAAAAGGGGGAAAGGGGGGAGCGATATCCAAGAGGATATCGATACGTGTTGATTTTTAGTGGGTGATTTTCCGCGCTTTGTTCGCATGAATAACCTTGTAGCTGTTATTCCACGAAATCTTTAGGTTGTGCTGAGGAAGTACTTCAATGACCTTGTGCGGGCCAGTGTAATGATCCGCGAATTTACCCTTGCGGCTATTTTTTATTACAAACACCTCGTCTCCGGCTTGGAAGGTTTCCTCGTTTATACGACGATCGTAATACATTTTGTACCTTTCTTTAGCGCGTTTTAATCTATCCGCGGCGAGATTTTGTAATTCATTAATGCACTCCGTTAATCGCGAGAGGTAACCCCCGTAGGTTTCGTCGTCTGGGGGTTCGACCGGCCGCTGTTGGGCGGGGACCCGTGCTATTTTTCCGAAGACTAATTCATGTGGAGTATAGCCCGTACCTTCATGGAAACTTGTATTGTAGGAGAATGCCGCGAGATCGGTCCAGCTATCCCAATCGTCGTTTTGACTCACGTACATTTTCAAAAATTCTACTAACACTATATGAGATCTTTCTAAGGATCCATTTGATTGGGGATGGAACGCGGTGGTCTTACATTGTGCGATCCTGAATTTACGGGCAATGGTTTTCATAAACGCGCTGATGAAGTTCGATCCTTGGTCGGTGAGAACGGCTTTTGGTGCGCCGAATCGGCATATTAAATTCTTTATGAAGGCGTCGGCAACTTCCAGGGAGGTGATGCCCTTCAGTGGTGCGCATACAAAGTATTTTGTGAGCAGATCTTGCATCGTTAATATGTATGTATTCCCGGATGGTGATATAGGGAGAGGACCTACTATGTCCATACCGATCTTGTCGAATGCTGCCCCAGGGGTGTCGGTTAAAATCATTGGTTGTCGAGTTTTGACCCGTACTAATTTCTTTTTCTGGCACAGCATGCAACTTTTTATGTATATCCTCACTTGTTGCTTCAATCCTTGCCAGTAATAATTTTGGCGGATTCTTTTTATCGTTTTTGTTACTCCTCTGTGTCCTCCTACGGCTGAAGAGTGGTTGTCTTGAATAATGGGTAACCTTAGAATTGCGTCGGGTATTTGCACCGTTTGCGTGCAAATTGTTAGTTGTAAGTTTTCCTCTATTAGTTTAGAGCGTATTTCGTATATTATTTCTTCCCAGGTGAGGGTTCCAATTTGCGGAGTTTTTGCGATGCTTGCTGATGACAATCGCAATTCTCGTACGACGTCCTTCAATGAATCGGTAGCACTATGGAAGATTCCTGGATCCACTGGGAAGTTGGCTTTCTCCTTGACGACTAGGCCAATGACCGTTTTTCCTCTGTGTTTCAGTACGCGTGCTCGCCCGAGCGTGAGGTCTCTTCTAATAGGGAGATCTGCGTACCTTCTTAGATTCTCTCCTCCATTGTCACAGGGGTTGCCATCTGCGGCCAAAAAGATTATTACGGGCCCGTGTTGGACGACCAAGGGGTCCGGACTGACGCGAATGGTGCCGCTGTAGTTCGGGTTTTGCGGAGTGGTTTCCGGTTGGTCGCTATCCGTGAGGCCATCGTCCGATTCTCCTGTAGAGTCGTCGTCTATACTGACGGGGAGATTAGGAGGCGTATCAGTTCCTTCTTCTGGATGCATTTCGGTTCGGCTGATAGGCTGAAATTCTGGTTCAGCTCTGCTGGTGGATGGCGTATTGCGGACTGATTGTAGCGGTGGCGTCGGTTCCATGTCCGAGATATCTTTGTGTTGGAGTCTCCTCGGAGGGTTGGGGTGACTAAAAATAGGTTCGTCCGAGTCTGTAGAGCTTTCTCGTCCTGTTTCCCAATGCAAATGTACGGGTCCATGATATCTGGGCCGTTTTCTGTTTTCAGGTCCGAGGAATAGTTCTGCGTCTGAGTCGGAACTCGATCGTGGGCGGATAGGACAGGTAACTGCTGTCGTTTTTTCGGGGGGATTACGGGAGAGCGCGTCGGCTACCTTATTAGATTTCCCCGGTTGGTATTGTATTTCATAATCGAATTCGGCTAGTTTTAGCCGCCATCGAACGAGTCGGGACGTTGGGTCCTTGACTCTATGGAGCCAGACCAACGGCTGGTGATCCGTGTATAGGATGAATTTTTTTCCGTATAGGTATGGTCGGAAATGGCTGGTGCAGTATACTATTGCAAGGAGTTCCTTCTCGATGGTGGAGTAATTCACTTCAGCTTGGCACAGCAGTCTGGATGCATATGCAAGGGGGAGTTCCTTATCCGCGTAAGTTTGAGAAATTACGCCTCCCACAGCATAATCGGACGCGTCCGTCGTGAGGTGGAATTCCTTTTCGAAGTCGGGAAATTGCAAAATAGGTTCACTGACCAACTTGTCCTTGAGATACTCGAAGGATTTTTGTTGCTGCACATCCCAAACGAAGGTTGTCCCCTTTCTAAGGAGTGTCGTGAGGGGTCGCGCTTCCTTCGAGAAGTCTGGGATAAATCGCCTATAATACCCGGTCAATCCTAGGAATTGTTTAATACCTTTTGATGTGCGGGGTGCAGGATAATTCGTGACGGAGATTATCTTCTGAGGATCGGGTCTTACGCCGTCCTGCGTGAGGACGTGGCCCAGATACGCCACTTCCTTTCGTAAAAATTGGCATTTACAGGGTTGTAATTTTAGGTTAGCTTCGCGCAGCCTATTGGCGAGCCTTCGAAATTTGATTTCGTGTTCACTAATTGAACTGCAATAGATAACAATATCATCTAAGTAGACGAACATTTCGGACCCTTGCAGCCCTGAAAGGACGTGATCCATAAGTCGCTGGAACGTCGCGGGTGCGTTGCGTAATCCGAAGGGCATTCTTGAGAATTCGTAATGCCCGTGTGGGGCCGAGAACGCAGTTTTCTGCGCGTGTTCTGGTTTCATAGGGATTTGGTGAAAACCAGAAACAAGATCGAACACTGAAAAATACTTGGCGCTGCCGAGCTGATCGAGTATATCTATAATATTTGGGAGCGGGTACGCGTCTGGAACTGTTTTTTGATTAAGGTGGCGATAGTCAATCACCATTCTCCATTTTCGTTTCCCGTCGGCTCCTGGCTTTTTTGGAACTATCCAGAGAGGCGAACTGTACGGGGAGACGGATGGTTTGATAATTTCCTTCTTCAGCAGTTCCTCCATTTGTGTACGGATTTCTTCCTTGTGAATAGGAGGGAAGCGGTATTGTTTAGTAAACACCGGAATCGAGTCTGTGGTTTCTATGGAGTGGCTAATGGCGTGCGTATGGCCTAGGGGTTCGCTGGGCAAGTGGAATACGTCTTCATATTTGCTGACGAGTTGTCGGACGTGATCCTCTTCTTCCCGATTGAGGTCCTTCGGGGATATGAGGTCGAGTATCTCTGCGACTCGTGTTTGTTGGGTGAGCTCGTCCCTGTAAGGGGTTTCGGCGGGTGTGGACCCTTGTAATCCTTCTGTGGGGTTAATTTGATATGCTACCTTCTGATCCGCAATTTGGCATACGAGGGGTGTGGACCTTTGTCCGTTTCGCTGGGTTCTTCCTTCTATGAGGGTTTCGCTAAGGGGGATGGGCCGGTTGCCCTTTTGAGAGTGGGGGTTCATCGTGTCTTCGGTTTGCTTCGGAGTCACGGCTTCCTCGGTATGCTTCACTTGGGGGTACGTTATGGGAGCTTCTTCAAATTTCTCCAGCTGGACTGGGGGTATCCGGATAATCGCCGGTTGCTCGTTGGTGTTAATGATTCGTATATTTGCCTTGCCATCCTGGTTTCGCACTAGGGCTTGTCCTGCGTATAGCCCTTCTCCTATGTCTATGCGTGGAATATATCCTTCCTCGATTTCAGGGTTAGTAACTGTCGCTTGTGCGACCACGCTGGTTCTCGGGGGTACTGTTACTTCGTCGATTTTGTTGAAAGGGACGAAATTGCCATTAAACGCTAGCCATCTATTTTTGAAATCCACCGTTACTCCACTTTCGGTTAGGAATCCCGAACCCAATAACCCTTGATAGCGTAGGGGTATAGTGTCTTCAACGACGTGAAATTGTACGGGGTAGTTGAATAAATTTGCTGTGAGGGTGCCTAGGGTGGGCACCATGTTTTCGGTGATTCCGATTAAATCGATTACGTTGTCCCTGTCGATCTCGCAGGGCGTCGTGATGCACGATTGTTTTATTAAGTTTACCTCTGCTCCCGTGTCGATCATCAAGTCCGTGGGAAAGTTTAATTGCGGGCTGCGGACGTTGATGGAGGGAACATTGTTGTAGGGGGAGAGGTGCACCTTGGCGATTCTGGGCGGAGTTGGTTCGTAGGCCGGAATGTATTTATCGGGTGCGCATTTGTCCTGCCCGTTCCACGAGGCGCCTCCCTGTAATCTCGTGGGGGCTGGTCGTTTCCCGACATGTTTTGATCGCGCATTTTCTTACGGCATTCCGCGGCCAAGTGCCCTATTCTCCCGCAGTAGTTGCAGGTTCGCGTCTCAGGTCGACGTGGCGTATTATGATCCGTCGTTGGGTGTAGACGGTCGAAACCTCTTTCGTTATATCGTTCCGGGACCCGCGCAAGGGGCGGATGATTATTAGTCGGGTAGGTCCTGCACGATCGCGCGTCGTGTCCTTCCCGATTGCATAGTTGGCATAGAGTGCGGTGTGTCCTTTCTCCCATAAACCGGCGGCGATCGCGCTCGATCAATTTCGCTACTCGGACCGCTCTGTCGGATGCTTCATCCAAGGACGTCAATGTCGTGGGGTCCATCTGAGTGCGCATTGAAAGGGGAAGTCCGTCTAAAAATGATCTTAACGCTAGCTGATCGACATCGTATAACGCCGTCCTTGAGTTTCGATAATAATCAGCGTCTTCGTCGGTGATGGCGAATTTCAAGTCTTTTACTCTTGAAATATAATCCAAAATGTGTTCATTTCTTCCAATTATGATGTTAGCTAGTTCGCCGCGGTAGTGATCGGAAGTTTTAGCGGGGGCGAACACCGTTTTTAGTCTGCCGATGAATGCGTTAACCGTATCAAAGCAGTAATCCTCCACGACCAAGTACGCGTGGTTTTGTAAACGGTTCCTTAATAAGCGCGCTAACTGAGGTTCGGACGCGGGAGGGATCATTTCTCGAGCTCGTCTGCACGCTCTCGCAAATTGCAGGATCGACATGTTATGTCCATCGAAGCGCGGTACCGTCTCGACGGCATACTTCAGAGTGACCTGAAGTTTTCCGTACATTGTCGGTTCGATAAACGCGTCGTTACGCGGGTTTCCTTCGCGGTAACCGGAGGCAGGGGTTTCAAAATGTGTTTTAATGCGCTGTTTTCTTGTTAGCGCGTCCACTGCGTCCTGCAGACAGGCTATTTGTTTTGCGAGGTTTTCCAACCCGGAGGCGGTTTGGTGTGTTTGTTCTTCCTGCACCAAATCGTCGGCTGGACTAACAGGTCGCATTTGCTTGTTCATGAATAATTCGTAATGCTCTTCGATTTGAGCTTGTTTTTCGCGCAGGAGATTCAATTTATCTTGCAACGCGGCGGTCGACGCGTCGATGGCTCTGTTAGCATCCTCGACGGGGGTAGCGAGGGGGTTGGATCCGTCGGCGTCACCGTACAGCGACATGGTATTTTATGTATGTGTTTGAGCGAGGTGAACTAATGTATATACATATATTTTGTTTTATATATATGCGCGAGGGGGTTGTGATATGGCGGTTATCTAGTCGTAGGTGATTAATGTTCAGAACACGTATCAAAATTTTGATATTAAAGCGTTTCAAGCTTTAATTGTCGTTTTGAAGGCAATTGTGGGATTGAATTTTCGAATATCCCACCGCTTCAATCTTCGTTTATCGTTTTAAAGGCAATTGTGGGATTGAATTTTCGAATATCCCACCGCTGTCACCAGTTTAATATGTCACGTTCCAGGTTACTTCCGGAAGAGACATACTGTACGCACGCAGGATGAGGAACGGAAATTGAATGGGGAAGGTGAACGTAGGTTCTCGGGGTCGAATTCAAGATTCGCGCACGCCGAGAGGAAAGGTAAGTAGAGAAAAGGAAGAATCTCGGGGTCGAATGCAAGATTCGCGCACGCCGAGAGGAAAGGTAAGTAAAGGAAAAGGAAGAATCTCGGGGTCGAATACAAAATTCGCGCACGCCGAGAGGAAAGGTAAGTAGATAAAATTAAGAATCTCGGGGTCGAATGCAAGATTCGCGCACGCCGAGAGGAAAGGTAAGTAAAGGAAAAGGAAGAATCTCGGGGTCGAATACAAAATTCGCGCACGCCGAGAGGAAAGGTAAGTAGATAAAATTAAGAATCTCGGGGTCGAATGCAAGATTCGCGCACGCCGAGAGGAAAGGTAAGTAAAGAAAGGAAAGGAAATACCTCGGGGTCGAATGCAAGATTCGCGCACGCCGAGAGGAAAGGTAAGTAAAGAAAGGAAAGGAAATACCTCGGGGTCGAATGCAAGATTCGCGCACGCCGAGAGGAAAGGTAAGTAAAGAAAAAGGAAGAATCTCGGGGTCGAATGCAAGATTCGCGCACGCCGAGAGGAAAGGTAAGTAAAGAAAGGAAAGGAAATACCTCGGGGTCGAATGCAAGATTCGCGCACGCCGAGAGGAAAGGTAAGTAAAGAAAGGAAAGGAAATACCTCGGGGTCGAATGCAAGATTCGCGCACGCCGAGAGGAAAGGTAAGTAAAGAAAGGAAAGGAAATACCTCGGGGTCGAATGCAAGATTCGCGCACGCCGAGAGGAAAGGTAAGTAAAGAAAAAGGAAGAATCTCGGGGTCGAATGCAAGATTCGCGCACGCCGAGAGGAAAGGTAAGTAAAGAAAGGAAAGGAAATACCTCGGGGTCGAATGCAAGATTCGCGCACGCCGAGAGGAAAGGTAAGTAAAGAAAGGAAAGGAAATACCTCGGGGTCGAATGCAAGATTCGCGCACGCCGAGAGGAAAGGTAAGTAAAGAAAGGAAAGGAAATACCTCGGGGTCGAATGCAAGATTCGCGCACGCCGAGAGGAAAGGTAAGTAAAGGAAAAGGAAGGGAAAGGAAGTTAGGAGTGCCGTACTATTACTGCGGAAGGATTGATCTGCAGCAATACCAATTCCTCGGATTCCAAACAATATTGAGAAATGTGAACGAAACCTCGTAAGGAACGAAATAATAAAACGACTCACCGAGCTGCAATGTCGGGTTTGCGATCCTCGGGTAGACACGTATAATTTTTACCATCGGGTGAGCACCTCGAGTACTTGTCCCGATTGTACTTGCCACAGCTCTTCGGCTGTTATTTCGAAGTACTGTTCTGTGCACTCTGCGCACTGAGATGCTGGGCGGATGGAGGAGATTTCGTTGTTGCAGTGTGCACAAATGGAAATGCGTTGGGCTTCTTCGGCAGTGCTCATGTCATGCCAACCTCCTGATTGATATGCTTGTCCTTGTATGGGGGTCAACTGATTGTAACAGTTGATGCAAATTCGGCCCCAGTCGCTTATGTATATTCCTACTGTGGCGATAGTGGAACACCAAATGTCTAGCAGGGGTTTATAAATCTCTGGATAATCAGAGGGAAGGACGCCGTCCCAGGGACCCTGAAATTCCTGGTCCTCCTCTTCTTCGGCTTCTTCCCAAATATTGTAAGGGAGCTGCATTCGATAAATAATGCTGTGGTGCTGCGCGAAAGTTTCTTGAGGTTCACTGGCTTATTGTATTTATTAGAATAAGTCAAGAATACTTCGAAGTTCGTTGAGGTATTTATTGAAATAAGTCGTGAAATAATTCTATGTTCCTTAAGGTATTTATTGAAATAAATCGTGAAATTATTCTAAGTTCCTTAAGGTATGTATCGAAATAAGTCGTGAAATAATTCTATGTTCATTAAGGTATTTATTGAAATAAATCGTGGAATTAATTCTATGTTCCTTAAGGTATTTATTGAAATAAATCGTGAAATTATTCTAAATTCTTTAAGATATTTATCGAAATAAATCGCGGAATTATTCTATGTTCCTTAAGGTATTTATTGAAATAAATCGTGAAATTATTCTAAGTTCTTTAAGATATTTATCGAAATAAATCGTGGAATTATTCTATGTTCTTTAAGATATTTATCGAAATAAGTCGTGAAAGAATTCTATGTTCCTTAAGGTATTTATCGAAATAATTCACTGTATGATTCTAAAATCAAGACCGGTATATCAACGTTCACTGTCACTTGTAGATTGATTCACTGATGTGTAGGCGCTTGCTGACGATTGACTACTGAAGATTGACTGCTGGTGATTGACTACTGAAGATTGACTGCTGATGATTGACTACTGACTATTCAGGTGGTGCCGGCTTATTTATACCCATCCCTGGAATCTCTGGTATGCGAGGAATGTCTGGTATGCGTGGTATGTCTGGTATGCGTGGTATGCGTGGTATGTTGACTGCTACTGGAGTCGATTGCTCTGGAATGCCAGTGATCCTCAACCGGCAGGGGTTCTCCATTGTACCGAGATTGGTTAAAATAAATTATATTAGTTAATTACAATATTGTTATATGGTGAATTCGGATAGGTTGTTTGATGATATCGTTTTGTAATAAAATATTGTAATAAATTGTATTGGTTAATTATGCGTCTTTTGTATTGTAGGTTCGGGTGTGTTATTTGATTTGATCATATTGTAGCGATATACTCGAGAGGATTCGAAAGGGGTTTTCTTCCTCGTGGAGTGAGGGCTTCTCTTGGGACGCGAAAGGGGTTTCTTCCTCGTGGAGTGAGGGCTTCTCTTGGGACGCAAAAGGGGTTTCTTCCTCGTGGAGTGAGGGCTTCTCTTGGGACGCAAAAGGGGTTTCTTCCTCGTGGAGTGAGGGCTTCTCTCGAGTGTCGTTGTTCTTCGTTTAAGGTAATGGTGTTTTGTGTAGCGATGAGTTGGAATATTTAGAGATTTTATTTGTTTGCAGGTAGTCGGTGATGAGAAGAGAAATATAAGGTGAGTATCTTATGAGAGGAATTTATTTGTTCGAAAGCAGTCGATGATGAGAAATGTAATGTAAGGTAAGTATCTCGTTTGACTAGCGATGGGTAGGAGTAATAAGAGAGTTTATTTGTTCACAGGTAATCGATGATGAGAAGCGCAACATAAGGTAAGTACCTCGTTTGACTAGCGATGGGTTGGAGTAATAAGAGAGTTTGTTTGTTCACAGGCAGTGGATATAGTAAATAAAGGAAGAAAAATGTGAGCCGACATGCGGCAAAAAAATGACGGCACGTCACACTTCCCAGCTCCCGCAATCGTTCTTTCCATCGATAATTTGCACAAATACGTGCTATTCGATGTTTCCAATCGTTTTGCATCAACGGTAGGTAAGTATTCACTGTCACGTTCCAGGTTACTTCCGGAAGAGACATACTGTACGCACGCAGGATGAGGAACGGAAATTGAATGGGGAAGGTGAACGTAGGTTCTCGGGGTCGAATTCAAGATTCGCGCACGCCGAGAGGAAAGGTAAGTAGAGAAAAGGAAGAATCTCGGGGTCGAATGCAAGATTCGCGCACGCCGAGAGGAAAGGTAAGTAAAGGAAAAGGAAGAATCTCGGGGTCGAATACAAAATTCGCGCACGCCGAGAGGAAAGGTAAGTAGATAAAATTAAGAATCTCGGGGTCGAATGCAAGATTCGCGCACGCCGAGAGGAAAGGTAAGTAAAGGAAAAGGAAGAATCTCGGGGTCGAATACAAAATTCGCGCACGCCGAGAGGAAAGGTAAGTAGATAAAATTAAGAATCTCGGGGTCGAATGCAAGATTCGCGCACGCCGAGAGGAAAGGTAAGTAAAGGAAAAGGAAGAATCTCGGGGTCGAATACAAAATTCGCGCACGCCGAGAGGAAAGGTAAGTAGATAAAATTAAGAATCTCGGGGTCGAATGCAAGATTCGCGCACGCCGAGAGGAAAGGTAAGTAAAGAAAGGAAAGGAAATACCTCGGGGTCGAATGCAAGATTCGCGCACGCCGAGAGGAAAGGTAAGTAAAGAAAGGAAAGGAAATACCTCGGGGTCGAATGCAAGATTCGCGCACGCCGAGAGGAAAGGTAAGTAAAGAAAAAGGAAGAATCTCGGGGTCGAATGCAAGATTCGCGCACGCCGAGAGGAAAGGTAAGTAAAGAAAGGAAAGGAAATACCTCGGGGTCGAATGCAAGATTCGCGCACGCCGAGAGGAAAGGTAAGTAAAGAAAGGAAAGGAAATACCTCGGGGTCGAATGCAAGATTCGCGCACGCCGAGAGGAAAGGTAAGTAAAGAAAGGAAAGGAAATACCTCGGGGTCGAATGCAAGATTCGCGCACGCCGAGAGGAAAGGTAAGTAAAGAAAAAGGAAGAATCTCGGGGTCGAATGCAAGATTCGCGCACGCCGAGAGGAAAGGTAAGTAAAGAAAGGAAAGGAAATACCTCGGGGTCGAATGCAAGATTCGCGCACGCCGAGAGGAAAGGTAAGTAAAGAAAGGAAAGGAAATACCTCGGGGTCGAATGCAAGATTCGCGCACGCCGAGAGGAAAGGTAAGTAAAGAAAGGAAAGGAAATACCTCGGGGTCGAATGCAAGATTCGCGCACGCCGAGAGGAAAGGTAAGTAAAGGAAAAGGAAGGGAAAGGAAGTTAGGAGTGCCGTACTATTACTGCGGAAGGATTGATCTGCAGCAATACCAATTCCTCGGATTCCAAACAATATTGAGAAATGTGAACGAAACCTCGTAAGGAACGAAATAATAAAACGACTCACCGAGCTGCAATGTCGGGTTTGCGATCCTCGGGTAGACACGTATAATTTTTACCATCGGGTGAGCACCTCGAGTACTTGTCCCGATTGTACTTGCCACAGCTCTTCGGCTGTTATTTCGAAGTACTGTTCTGTGCACTCTGCGCACTGAGATGCTGGGCGGATGGAGGAGATTTCGTTGTTGCAGTGTGCACAAATGGAAATGCGTTGGGCTTCTTCGGCAGTGCTCATGTCATGCCAACCTCCTGATTGATATGCTTGTCCTTGTATGGGGGTCAACTGATTGTAACAGTTGATGCAAATTCGGCCCCAGTCGCTTATGTATATTCCTACTGTGGCGATAGTGGAACACCAAATGTCTAGCAGGGGTTTATAAATCTCTGGATAATCAGAGGGAAGGACGCCGTCCCAGGGACCCTGAAATTCCTGGTCCTCCTCTTCTTCGGCTTCTTCCCAAATATTGTAAGGGAGCTGCATTCGATAAATAATGCTGTGGTGCTGCGCGAAAGTTTCTTGAGGTTCACTGGCTTATTGTATTTATTAGAATAAGTCAAGAATACTTCGAAGTTCGTTGAGGTATTTATTGAAATAAGTCGTGAAATAATTCTATGTTCCTTAAGGTATTTATTGAAATAAATCGTGAAATTATTCTAAGTTCCTTAAGGTATGTATCGAAATAAGTCGTGAAATAATTCTATGTTCATTAAGGTATTTATTGAAATAAATCGTGGAATTAATTCTATGTTCCTTAAGGTATTTATTGAAATAAATCGTGAAATTATTCTAAATTCTTTAAGATATTTATCGAAATAAATCGCGGAATTATTCTATGTTCCTTAAGGTATTTATTGAAATAAATCGTGAAATTATTCTAAGTTCTTTAAGATATTTATCGAAATAAATCGTGGAATTATTCTATGTTCTTTAAGATATTTATCGAAATAAGTCGTCAAAGAATTCTATGTTCCTTAAGGTATTTATCGAAATAATTCACTGTATGATTCTAAAATCAAGACCGGTATATCAACGTTCACTGTCACTTGTAGATTGATTCACTGATGTGTAGGCGCTTGCTGACGATTGACTACTGAAGATTGACTGCTGGTGATTGACTACTGAAGATTGACTGCTGATGATTGACTACTGACTATTCAGGTGGTGCCGGCTTATTTATACCCATCCCTGGAATCTCTGGTATGCGAGGAATGTCTGGTATGCGTGGTATGTCTGGTATGCGTGGTATGCGTGGTATGTTGACTGCTACTGGAGTCGATTGCTCTGGAATGCCAGTGATCCTCAACCGGCAGGGGTTCTCCATTGTACCGAGATTGGTTAAAATAAATTATATTAGTTAATTACAATATTGTTATATGGTGAATTCGGATAGGTTGTTTGATGATATCGTTTTGTAATAAAATATTGTAATAAATTGTATTGGTTAATTATGCGTCTTTTGTATTGTAGGTTCGGGTGTGTTATTTGATTTGATCATATTGTAGCGATATACTCGAGAGGATTCGAAAGGGGTTTTCTTCCTCGTGGAGTGAGGGCTTCTCTTGGGACGCGAAAGGGGTTTCTTCCTCGTGGAGTGAGGGCTTCTCTTGGGACGCAAAAGGGGTTTCTTCCTCGTGGAGTGAGGGCTTCTCTTGGGACGCAAAAGGGGTTTCTTCCTCGTGGAGTGAGGGCTTCTCTCGAGTGTCGTTGTTCTTCGTTTAAGGTAATGGTGTTTTGTGTAGCGATGAGTTGGAATATTTAGAGATTTTATTTGTTTGCAGGTAGTCGGTGATGAGAAGAGAAATATAAGGTGAGTATCTTATGAGAGGAATTTATTTGTTCGAAAGCAGTCGATGATGAGAAATGTAATGTAAGGTAAGTATCTCGTTTGACTAGCGATGGGTAGGAGTAATAAGAGAGTTTATTTGTTCACAGGTAATCGATGATGAGAAGCGCAACATAAGGTAAGTACCTCGTTTGACTAGCGATGGGTTGGAGTAATAAGAGAGTTTGTTTGTTCACAGGCAGTGGATATAGTAAATAAAGGAAGAAAAATGTGAGCCGACATGCGGCAAAAAAATGACGGCACGTCACACTTCCCAGCTCCCGCAATCGTTCTTTCCATCGATAATTTGCACAAATACGTGCTATTCGATGTTTCCAATCGTTTTGCATCAACGGTAGGTAAGTATTCACTGTCACGTTCCAGGTTACTTCCGGAAGAGACATACTGTACGCACGCAGGATGAGGAACGGAAATTGAATGGGGAAGGTGAACGTAGGTTCTCGGGGTCGAATTCAAGATTCGCGCACGCCGAGAGGAAAGGTAAGTAGAGAAAAGGAAGAATCTCGGGGTCGAATGCAAGATTCGCGCACGCCGAGAGGAAAGGTAAGTAAAGGAAAAGGAAGAATCTCGGGGTCGAATACAAAATTCGCGCACGCCGAGAGGAAAGGTAAGTAGATAAAATTAAGAATCTCGGGGTCGAATGCAAGATTCGCGCACGCCGAGAGGAAAGGTAAGTAAAGGAAAAGGAAGAATCTCGGGGTCGAATACAAAATTCGCGCACGCCGAGAGGAAAGGTAAGTAGATAAAATTAAGAATCTCGGGGTCGAATGCAAGATTCGCGCACGCCGAGAGGAAAGGTAAGTAAAGGAAAAGGAAGAATCTCGGGGTCGAATACAAAATTCGCGCACGCCGAGAGGAAAGGTAAGTAGATAAAATTAAGAATCTCGGGGTCGAATGCAAGATTCGCGCACGCCGAGAGGAAAGGTAAGTAAAGAAAGGAAAGGAAATACCTCGGGGTCGAATGCAAGATTCGCGCACGCCGAGAGGAAAGGTAAGTAAAGAAAGGAAAGGAAATACCTCGGGGTCGAATGCAAGATTCGCGCACGCCGAGAGGAAAGGTAAGTAAAGAAAAAGGAAGAATCTCGGGGTCGAATGCAAGATTCGCGCACGCCGAGAGGAAAGGTAAGTAAAGAAAGGAAAGGAAATACCTCGGGTGTGTTATTTGATTTGATCATATTGTAGCGATATACTCGAGAGGATTCGAAAGGGGTTTTCTTCCTCGTGGAGTGAGGGCTTCTCTTGGGACGCGAAAGGGGTTTCTTCCTCGTGGAGTGAGGGCTTCTCTTGGGACGCAAAAGGGGTTTCTTCCTCGTGGAGTGAGGGCTTCTCTTGGGACGCAAAAGGGGTTTCTTCCTCGTGGAGTGAGGGCTTCTCTCGAGTGTCGTTGTTCTTCGTTTAAGGTAATGGTGTTTTGTGTAGCGATGAGTTGGAATATTTAGAGATTTTATTTGTTTGCAGGTAGTCGGTGATGAGAAGAGAAATATAAGGTGAGTATCTTATGAGAGGAATTTATTTGTTCGAAAGCAGTCGATGATGAGAAATGTAATGTAAGGTAAGTATCTCGTTTGACTAGCGATGGGTAGGAGTAATAAGAGAGTTTATTTGTTCACAGGTAATCGATGATGAGAAGCGCAACATAAGGTAAGTACCTCGTTTGACTAGCGATGGGTTGGAGTAATAAGAGAGTTTGTTTGTTCACAGGCAGTGGATATAGTAAATAAAGGAAGAAAAATGTGAGCCGACATGCGGCAAAAAAATGACGGCACGTCACACCTCCCCCCTTATTTTAAGAAATGCCTGCATTTCTTTAGCGGGAGACGTGGCTTGAACGAAAAATAACCTTTTCCCTTAATCCTGTATTAGTAGCAGGTAAAGGATATTCAATGAAATTGTTTTCCCTTATGTGAAGTGAAATTTATGTATGTTTAAATAAAATAAAAGCTTGTTTCCGTTTATTGCTTTTGCGTTGTGATTTCATAAAATAATTATAACCTTGCCTGATAACTAAAAATATATATTTTTTTTTTTTATTATTGTATCAGAGTAAAACAAATCAGTGTAAAATTAAGTTATGTCTCCTTAATTAGACGGATTAAAATTGAGGGTGGAGTATTTCGGAACGAACCGTCTTTGTTTTCTCTCGTTGTTAGTAGGAGATATATTGATTAAACTATAATTATTTTCATTAGTTGAACGAAATGAACTTAGTAATTATTTTGAAAAGAATAAAAGTTTAACATGTTAGAATGGTTAATAAGAAGGTAAGTATTGCATGATAAAAATAAAATAAAATGGATATATTTGTGGGCTCAGTAAATGGTGGACGTCGCATTGCCGCAGGGGCAGTCCAGCGATTACATCACAGCTCCCTAGTAATTAAATTATTTGTTTTCTTTTTGTGTTTTTGAATTTTTTTTGTTATAGTAGGTTAGCTTAGGCTTAGCAAAAATTGAATTTAGGAATAAGTAATAGTGTTAATAATTAAGTAGGGTAGATATAAGGAAGATTAATATAGTATGAATTAAACGTAGGATTAATTAATAAGGTTAAATAATTAAGGTAAATCGTTAAAGTCGAGCAGGATGTCGAGCCACTCGAGCTGCGCCGATTCCTGCTCGACTGGAGGAGCATTTGGGGTATGCGCGGGGGTGAAGTGTATGTCGCACACTTCTAATAATACCGATTCCTCTAAAGCGCCGTGCTCTACTCGGAAGGCGGTGGAGGTGTCCAACACTTCAATGACTGGCGGGGGTGGCGGAATCGTCGCCTGTAAGGCAAATTGAACCATTGCCGCCGGTTCCTGCGGGTGATGAACAGGTGGCATACTCACCTCTAGATGTGCCAGGGAACGTTTAAAATGCTCGTCGACGGCGGTGGCTGCGTCGCCTTCGTGGTAAGTGATAATTGTGCAAGTGTCACTTACAACTTCCACGCGAGTCTCGGTTTTCGCCTGTTCCGTGGTCGGTACGGTGGCGGTTCTCGTGGGCGATTCCATTATCGGGGCTTCCGCGTTGACCGGGGACCGTACAAACGAAATTTTTCTTCTGGCCGGCAAAATTTCGTCCACTAAAATTTTAGGGAGCGCCTTACGGCGTGTTAATGGTGGAATTTTCTTCCTGGCTGCGCGGCAATAAGTGCCGGCAGCCTTGCAGCGTTTTCGGTTGCGGTTGTTTCCGGGCATGGTTGTACTCGAATGGTGAAACACGTGGCGCGGACTCGCACTTATAGGAGAGTTGGAATGCGAAGAATGTTAGTATGCTAGGAATGCTAAGAATGTTGGTATGCCAGGAATGCTAAGAATGTTGGTATGCCAGGAATGCTAAGAATGTTGGTATGCCAGGAATGTCGCGTATTTCTGCAGTGGTTCTCAACCTATTGTGACTTTTATCGAAATATTATTAATGTGGCGGGTTGGCTAAGGTTTAACACAACTATATATGTATATACATTCGTTTCACTTCGTAATCCTAAGTTATATTTACATGACTGATATATACATATACGCCTATATCTGTATCTTATTATTGGTGTTTTTGTATTAATTTTAATGTAAATTAAATAAGATATCAATTTTTATGTAAGTGTAATTTTTTAGAGTATATAGTGTATAGGTATAAGGGGAGGAGCGATATCCGAAGGGATATCGACGCGTGTTGATAGTTTGTATTAAATTTTTGCAAGTGCGAGACTGTGATGAAGGGCGATAAGGGGGAGGGGCGATATCCAAGGGGATATCGACGTGCGGTGTTAATTCAGATTTGATCCTGAGAATTATTTTGGAGAAAATTAGAAATACCGTCTGAAAGAAATGAAAATTAAAAGGGGGGAGAAAAAGGGGGAGCGATATCCAAGAGGATATCGACACGTAGAATTTAATTGGTGTTTCAAGATTTGTCGTGGGTAAATTTAGTGCTACTGGCGGTATGTAAAAAGGGGGAAAGGGGGGAGCGATATCCAAGAGGATATCGATACGTGTTGATTTTTAGTGGGTGATTTTCCGCGCTTTGTTCGCATGAATAACCTTGTAGCTGTTATTCCACGAAATCTTTAGGTTGTGCTGAGGAAGTACTTCAATGACCTTGTGCGGGCCAGTGTAATGATCCGCGAATTTACCCTTGCGGCTATTTTTTATTACAAACACCTCGTCTCCGGCTTGGAAGGTTTCCTCGTTTATACGACGATCGTAATACATTTTGTACCTTTCTTTAGCGCGTTTTAATCTATCCGCGGCGAGATTTTGTAATTCATTAATGCACTCCGTTAATCGCGAGAGGTAACCCCCGTAGGTTTCGTCGTCTGGGGGTTCGACCGGCCGCTGTTGGGCGGGGACCCGTGCTATTTTTCCGAAGACTAATTCATGTGGAGTATAGCCCGTACCTTCATGGAAACTTGTATTGTAGGAGAATGCCGCGAGATCGGTCCAGCTATCCCAATCGTCGTTTTGACTCACGTACATTTTCAAAAATTCTACTAACACTATATGAGATCTTTCTAAGGATCCATTTGATTGGGGATGGAACGCGGTGGTCTTACATTGTGCGATCCTGAATTTACGGGCAATGGTTTTCATAAACGCGCTGATGAAGTTCGATCCTTGGTCGGTGAGAACGGCTTTTGGTGCGCCGAATCGGCATATTAAATTCTTTATGAAGGCGTCGGCAACTTCCAGGGAGGTGGTGCCCTTCAGTGGTGCGCATACAAAGTATTTTGTGAGCAGATCTTGCATCGTTAATATGTATGTATTCCCGGATGGTGATATAGGGAGAGGACCTACTATGTCCATACCGATCTTGTCGAATGCTGCCCCAGGGGTGTCGGTTAAAATCATTGGTTGTCGAGTTTTGACCCGTACTAATTTCTTTTTCTGGCACAGCATGCAACTTTTTATGTATATCCTCACTTGTTGCTTCAATCCTTGCCAGTAATAATTTTGGCGGATTCTTTTTATCGTTTTTGTTACTCCTCTGTGTCCTCCTACGGCTGAAGAGTGGTTGTCTTGAATAATGGGTAACCTTAGAATTGCGTCGGGTATTTGCACCGTTTGCGTGCAAATTGTTAGTTGTAAGTTTTCCTCTATTAGTTTAGAGCGTATTTCGTATATTATTTCTTCCCAGGTGAGGGTTCCAATTTGCGGAGTTTTTGCGATGCTTGCTGATGACAATCGCAATTCTCGTACGACGTCCTTCAATGAATCGGTAGCACTATGGAAGATTCCTGGATCCACTGGGAAGTTGGCTTTCTCCTTGACGACTAGGCCAATGACCGTTTTTCCTCTGTGTTTCAGTACGCGTGCTCGCCCGAGCGTGAGGTCTCTTCTAATAGGGAGATCTGCGTGCCTTCTTAGATTCTCTCCTCCATTGTCACAGGGGTTGCCATCTGCGGCCAAAAAGATTATTACGGGCCCGTGTTGGACGACCAAGGGGTCCGGACTGACGCGAATGGTGCCGCTGTAGTTCGGGTTTTGCGGAGTGGTTTCCGGTTGGTCGCTATCCGTGAGGCCATCGTCCGATTCTCCTGTAGAGTCGTCGTCTATACTGACGGGGAGATTAGGAGGCGTATCAGTTCCTTCTTCTGGATGCATTTCGGTTCGGCTGATAGGCTGAAATTCTGGTTCAGCTCTGCTGGTGGATGGCGTATTGCGGACTGATTGTAGCGGTGGCGTCGGTTCCATGTCCGAGATATCTTTGTGTTGGAGTCTCCTCGGAGGGTTGGGGTGACTAAAAATAGGTTCGTCCGAGTCTGTAGAGCTTTCTCGTCCTGTTTCCCAATGCAAATGTACGGGTCCATGATATCTGGGCCGTTTTCTGTTTTCAGGTCCGAGGAATAGTTCTGCGTCTGAGTCGGAACTCGATCGTGGGCGGATAGGACAGGTAACTGCTGTCGTTTTTTCGGGGGGATTACGGGAGAGCGCGTCGGCTACCTTATTAGATTTCCCCGGTTGGTATTGTATTTCATAATCGAATTCGGCTAGTTTTAGCCGCCATCGAACGAGTCGGGACGTTGGGTCCTTGACTCTATGGAGCCAGACCAACGGCTGGTGATCCGTGTATAGGATGAATTTTTTTCCGTATAGGTATGGTCGGAAATGGCTGGTGCAGTATACTATTGCAAGGAGTTCCTTCTCGATGGTGGAGTAATTCACTTCAGCTTGGCACAGCAGTCTGGATGCATATGCAAGGGGGAGTTCCTTATCCGCGTAAGTTTGAGAAATTACGCCTCCCACAGCATAATCGGACGCGTCCGTCGTGAGGTGGAATTCCTTTTCGAAGTCGGGAAATTGCAAAATAGGTTCACTGACCAACTTGTCCTTGAGATACTCGAAGGATTTTTGTTGCTGCACATCCCAAACGAAGGTTGTCCCCTTTCTAAGGAGTGTCGTGAGGGGTCGCGCTTCCTTCGAGAAGTCTGGGATAAATCGCCTATAATACCCGGTCAATCCTAGGAATTGTTTAATACCTTTTGATGTGCGGGGTGCAGGATAATTCGTGACGGAGATTATCTTCTGAGGATCGGGTCTTACGCCGTCCTGCGTGAGGACGTGGCCCAGATACGCCACTTCCTTTCGTAAAAATTGGCATTTACAGGGTTGTAATTTTAGGTTAGCTTCGCGCAGCCTATTGGCGAGCCTTCGAAATTTGATTTCGTGTTCACTAATTGAACTGCAATAGATAACAATATCATCTAAGTAGACGAACATTTCGGACCCTTGCAGCCCTGAAAGGACGTGATCCATAAGTCGCTGGAACGTCGCGGGTGCGTTGCGTAATCCGAAGGGCATTCTTGAGAATTCGTAATGCCCGTGTGGGGCCGAGAACGCAGTTTTCTGCGCGTGTTCTGGTTTCATAGGGATTTGGTGAAAACCAGAAACAAGATCGAACACTGAAAAATACTTGGCGCTGCCGAGCTGATCGAGTATATCTATAATATTTGGGAGCGGGTACGCGTCTGGAACTGTTTTTTGATTAAGGTGGCGATAGTCAATCACCATTCTCCATTTTCGTTTCCCGTCGGCTCCTGGCTTTTTTGGAACTATCCAGAGAGGCGAACTGTACGGGGAGACGGATGGTTTGATAATTTCCTTCTTCAGCAGTTCCTCCATTTGTGTACGGATTTCTTCCTTGTGAATAGGAGGGAAGCGGTATTGTTTAGTAAACACCGGAATCGAGTCTGTGGTTTCTATGGAGTGGCTAATGGCGTGCGTATGGCCTAGGGGTTCGCTGGGCAAGTGGAATACGTCTTCATATTTGCTGACGAGTTGTCGGACGTGATCCTCTTCTTCCCGATTGAGGTCCTTCGGGGATATGAGGTCGAGTATCTCTGCGACTCGTGTTTGTTGGGTGAGCTCGTCCCTGTAAGGGGTTTCGGCGGGTGTGGACCCTTGTAATCCTTCTGTGGGGTTAATTTGATATGCTACCTTCTGATCCGCAATTTGGCATACGAGGGGTGTGGACCTTTGTCCGTTTCGCTGGGTTCTTCCTTCTATGAGGGTTTCGCTAAGGGGGATGGGCCGGTTGCCCTTTTGAGAGTGGGGGTTCATCGTGTCTTCGGTTTGCTTCGGAGTCACGGCTTCCTCGGTATGCTTCACTTGGGGGTACGTTATGGGAGCTTCTTCAAATTTCTCCAGCTGGACTGGGGGTATCCGGATAATCGCCGGTTGCTCGTTGGTGTTAATGATTCGTATATTTGCCTTGCCATCCTGGTTTCGCACTAGGGCTTGTCCTGCGTATAGCCCTTCTCCTATGTCTATGCGTGGAATATATCCTTCCTCGATTTCAGGGTTAGTAACTGTCGCTTGTGCGACCACGCTGGTTCTCGGGGGTACTGTTACTTCGTCGATTTTGTTGAAAGGGACGAAATTGCCATTAAACGCTAGCCATCTATTTTTGAAATCCACCGTTACTCCACTTTCGGTTAGGAATCCCGAACCCAATAACCCTTGATAGCGTAGGGGTATAGTGTCTTCAACGACGTGAAATTGTACGGGGTAGTTGAATAAATTTGCTGTGAGGGTGCCTAGGGTGGGCACCATGTTTTCGGTGATTCCGATTAAATCGATTACGTTGTCCCTGTCGATCTCGCAGGGCGTCGTGATGCACGATTGTTTTATTAAGTTTACCTCTGCTCCCGTGTCGATCATCAAGTCCGTGGGAAAGTTTAATTGCGGGCTGCGGACGTTGATGGAGGGAACATTGTTGTAGGGGGAGAGGTGCACCTTGGCGATTCTGGGCGGAGTTGGTTCGTAGGCCGGAATGTATTTATCGGATGCGCATTTGTCCTGCCCGTTCCACGAGGCGCCTCCCTGTAATCTCGTGGGGGCTGGTCGTTTCCCGACATGTTTTGATCGCGCATTTTCTTACGGCATTCCGCGGCCAAGTGCCCTATTCTCCCGCAGTAGTTGCAGGTTCGCGTCTCAGGTCGACGTGGCGTATTATGATCCGTCGTTGGGTGTAGACGGTCGAAACCTCTTTCGTTATATCGTTCCGGGACCCGCGCAAGGGGCGGATGATTATTAGTCGGGTAGGTCCTGCACGATCGCGCGTCGTGTCCTTCCCGATTGCATAGTTGGCATAGAGTGCGGTGTGTCCTTTCTCCCATAAACCGGCGGCGATCGCGCTCGATCAATTTCGCTACTCGGACCGCTCTGTCGGATGCTTCATCCAAGGACGTCAATGTCGTGGGGTCCATCTGAGTGCGCATTGAAAGGGGAAGTCCGTCTAAAAATGATCTTAACGCTAGCTGATCGACATCGTATAACGCCGTCCTTGAGTTTCGATAATAATCAGCGTCTTCGTCGGTGATGGCGAATTTCAAGTCTTTTACTCTTGAAATATAATCCAAAATGTGTTCATTTCTTCCAATTATGATGTTAGCTAGTTCGCCGCGGTAGTGATCGGAAGTTTTAGCGGGGGCGAACACCGTTTTTAGTCTGCCGATGAATGCGTTAACCGTATCAAAGCAGTAATCCTCCACGACCAAGTACGCGTGGTTTTGTAAACGGTTCCTTAATAAGCGCGCTAACTGAGGTTCGGACGCGGGAGGGATCATTTCTCGAGCTCGTCTGCACGCTCTCGCAAATTGCAGGATCGACATGTTATGTCCATCGAAGCGCGGTACCGTCTCGACGGCATCCTTCAGAGTGACCTGAAGTTTTCCGTACATTGTCGGTTCGATAAACGCGTCGTTACGCGGGTTTCCTTCGCGGTAACCGGAGGCAGGGGTTTCAAAATGTGTTTTAATGCGCTGTTTTCTTGTTAGCGCGTCCACTGCGTCCTGCAGACAGGCTATTTGTTTTGCGAGGTTTTCCAACCCGGAGGCGGTTTGGTGTGTTTGTTCTTCCTGCACCAAATCGTCGGCTGGACTAACAGGTCGCATTTGCTTGTTCATGAATAATTCGTAATGCTCTTCGATTTGAGCTTGTTTTTCGCGCAGGAGATTCAATTTATCTTGCAACGCGGCGGTCGACGCGTCGATGGCTCTGTTAGCATCCTCGACGGGGGTAGCGAGGGGGTTGGATCCGTCGGCGTCACCGTACAGCGACATGGTATTTTATGTATGTGTTTGAGCGAGGTGAACTAATGTATATACATATATTTTGTTTTATATATATGCGCGAGGGGGTTGTGATATGGCGGTTATCTAGTCGTAGGTGATTAATGTTCAGAACACGTATCAAAATTTTGATATTAAAGCGTTTCAAGCTTTAATTGTCGTTTTGAAGGCAATTGTGGGATTGAATTTTCGAATATCCCACCGCTTCAATCTTCGTTTATCGTTTTAAAGGCAATTGTGGGATTGAATTTTCGAATATCCCACCGCTTCAATCTTCGTTTATCGTTTTAAAGGCAATTGTGGGATTGAATTTTCGAATATCCCACCGCTGTCACCAGTTTAATATGTCACGTTCCAGGTTACTTCCGGAAGAGACATACTGTACGCACGCAGGATGAGGAACGGAAATTGAATGGGGAAGGTGAACGTAGGTTCTCGGGGTCGAATTCAAGATTCGCGCACGCCGAGAGGAAAGGTAAGTAGAGAAAAGGAAGAATCTCGGGGTCGAATGCAAGATTCGCGCACGCCGAGAGGAAAGGTAAGTAAAGGAAAAGGAAGAATCTCGGGGTCGAATACAAAATTCGCGCACGCCGAGAGGAAAGGTAAGTAGATAAAATTAAGAATCTCGGGGTCGAATGCAAGATTCGCGCACGCCGAGAGGAAAGGTAAGTAAAGGAAAAGGAAGAATCTCGGGGTCGAATACAAAATTCGCGCACGCCGAGAGGAAAGGTAAGTAGATAAAATTAAGAATCTCGGGGTCGAATGCAAGATTCGCGCACGCCGAGAGGAAAGGTAAGTAAAGGAAAAGGAAGAATCTCGGGGTCGAATACAAAATTCGCGCACGCCGAGAGGAAAGGTAAGTAGATAAAATTAAGAATCTCGGGGTCGAATGCAAGATTCGCGCACGCCGAGAGGAAAGGTAAGTAAAGAAAGGAAAGGAAATACCTCGGGGTCGAATGCAAGATTCGCGCACGCCGAGAGGAAAGGTAAGTAAAGAAAGGAAAGGAAATACCTCGGGGTCGAATGCAAGATTCGCGCACGCCGAGAGGAAAGGTAAGTAAAGAAAAAGGAAGAATCTCGGGGTCGAATGCAAGATTCGCGCACGCCGAGAGGAAAGGTAAGTAAAGAAAGGAAAGGAAATACCTCGGGTGTGTTATTTGATTTGATCATATTGTAGCGATATACTCGAGAGGATTCGAAAGGGGTTTTCTTCCTCGTGGAGTGAGGGCTTCTCTTGGGACGCGAAAGGGGTTTCTTCCTCGTGGAGTGAGGGCTTCTCTTGGGACGCAAAAGGGGTTTCTTCCTCGTGGAGTGAGGGCTTCTCTTGGGACGCAAAAGGGGTTTCTTCCTCGTGGAGTGAGGGCTTCTCTCGAGTGTCGTTGTTCTTCGTTTAAGGTAATGGTGTTTTGTGTAGCGATGAGTTGGAATATTTAGAGATTTTATTTGTTTGCAGGTAGTCGGTGATGAGAAGAGAAATATAAGGTGAGTATCTTATGAGAGGAATTTATTTGTTCGAAAGCAGTCGATGATGAGAAATGTAATGTAAGGTAAGTATCTCGTTTGACTAGCGATGGGTAGGAGTAATAAGAGAGTTTATTTGTTCACAGGTAATCGATGATGAGAAGCGCAACATAAGGTAAGTACCTCGTTTGACTAGCGATGGGTTGGAGTAATAAGAGAGTTTGTTTGTTCACAGGCAGTGGATATATTAAATAAAGGAAGAAAAATGTGAGCCGACATGCGGCAAAAAAATGACGGCACGTCACATCACTTCCCAGCTCCCGCAATCGTTCTTTCTATGGATAATTTGCACGAATACGTGCTATTCGATGTTTGCAATCGTTTTGCATCGACGGTAGGTAAGGATTCACTTCCCAGCTCCCGCAATCGTTCTTTCCATCGATAATTTGCACGAATACGTGCCATTCGATGTTTCCAATCGTTTTGCATCGACGGTAGGTAAGGATTCACTTCCCAGCTCTCGCAATCGTTCTTTCTATCGATAATTTGCACGAATACGTAATGTTCACTGTTTCCAATCGTTTTGCATCAACGATAGGTAAGGATTCACTTCCCGGCTCCCGCAATCGTTCTTTCCATCGATAATATGCACGAATACGTGCTATTCGATGTTTGCAATCGTTTTGCTTCGACGGTAGGTAAGGATTCACTTCCCAGCTCCCGCAATCGTTTTTTCCATCGATAATTTGCACGAATACGTGCCATTCGATGTTTCCAATCGTTTTGCATCGACGGTAGGTAAGGATTCACTTCCCAGCTCCCGCAATCGTTCTTTCCATCGATAATTTGCACAAATACGTGGTGTTCGATGTTTCCAATCGTTTTGCATCAACGGTAGGTAAGTATTCACTTCCCAGCTCCCGCAATCGTTCTTTCTATGGATAATTTGCACGAATACGTGATATTCGATGTTTCCAATCGTTTTGCATCGACGGTAGGTAAGCATTCACTTCCCAGCTCCCGCAATCGTTCTTTCTATCGATAATTTGTAGGTAAGGATTCACTTCCCTGCTCCCGCAATTGTCCTTTCTATCGATAATTTGCACGATTACGTGCAATTCGATGTTTCCAATCGTTTTGCATCGACGGTAGGTAAGGATTCACTTCCCAGCTCCCGCAATCGTTCTTTCTATCGATAATTTGCACGAATACGTGATGTTCGATGTTTCCAATCGTTTTGCATCAACGGTAGGTAAGGATTCACTTCCCGGCTCCCGCAATCGTTCTTTCCATCGATAATTTGCAGGAATACGTGCTATTCGATGTTTCCAATCGTTTTGCATCAACGGTAGGTAAGTATTCACTTCCCAGCTCCCGCAATCGTTCTTTCTATGGATAATTTGCACGAATACGTGCTATTCGATGTTTCCAATCGTTTTGCATCGACGGTAGGTATGGATTCACTTCCCAGCTCCCGCAATCGTTCTTTCCAGCGATAATTTGTACGAATACGTGCTATTCGATGTTTCCAATCGTTTTGCATCAACGGTAGGTAAGTATTCACTTCCCAGCTCCCGCAATCGTTCTTTCTATGGATAATTTGCACGAATACGTGCTATTCGATGTTTGCAATCGTTTTGCATCGACGGTAGGTGAGGATTCACTTCCCAGCTCCCGCAATCGTTCTGTCTATCGATAATTTGGAAAGAACGATTGCCGGAGCTGGGAAGTGAATGCTTACCGACCGTCGATGCAACACGATTGGAAACATCGAATAGCACGTATTCGTGCAAATTATCGATGGAAAGAACGATTGCGGGAGCCGGGAAATGAATCCTTACCTAACGTTGATGCAAAACGATTGGAAACATCGAACAACACGTATTCGTGCAAATTATCGATAGAAAGAACGATTGCGGGAGCCAGGAAGTGAATGCTTACCTAACGTTGATGCAAAACGATTGGAAACATCGAATGGCACGTATTCGTGCAAATTATCGATGGAAAGAACGATTGCGGGAGCTGGGAAGTGAATCCTTACCTACCGTCGATGCAAAACGATTGCAAACATCGAATAGCACGTATTCGTGCAAATTATCCATAGAAAGAACGATTGCGGGAGCTGGGAAGTGAATACTTACCTAACGTTGATGCAGAACGATTGGAAACATCGAACACCACGTATTCGTGCAAATTATCGATGGAAAGAACGATTGCGGGAGCCGGGAAGTGAATCCTTACCTACCGTTGATGCAAAACGATTGGAAACATCGAACATCACGTATTCGTGCAAATTATCGATAGAAAGAACGATTGCGGGAGCTGGGAAGTGAATCCTTACCTACCGTCGATGCAAAACGATTGGAAACATCGAATATCACGTATTCGTGCCAATTATCCAATCGTTTTGCATCGACGGTAGGTAAGGATTCACTTCCCGGCTCCCGCAATCGTTCTTTCTATGGATAATTTGCACGAATACGTGCTATTCGATGTTTCCAATCGTTTTGCATCAACGGTAGGTAAGGATTCACTTCCCAGCTCCCGCAATCGTTCTTTCTATCGATAATTTGCACGAATACGTGATGTTCGATGTTTCCAATCGTTTTGCATCAACGGTAGGTAAGGATTCACTTCCCGGCTCCCGCAATCGTTCTTTCCATCGATAATTTGCACGAATACGTGGTGTTCGATGTTTCCAATCGTTTTGCATCAACGTTAGGTAAGTATTCACTTCCCAGCTCCCGCAATCGTTCTTTCTATTGATAATTTGCACGAATACGTTATGTTCGATGTTTCCAATCGTTTTGCATCACCGTTAGGTAAGCATTCACTTCCCAGCTCCCGCAATCGTGCTTTCTATGGATACTTTGCACGAATACGTGCTATTCGATGTTTGCCATCGTTTTGCATCGACGGTAGGTAAGGATTCACATCCCAGCTCCCGCAATCGTTCTTTCCATCGATAATTTGCACGAATACGTGCTATTCGATGTTTCCAATCGTTTTGCATCGACGGTAGGTAAGGATTCACTTCCCAGCTCCCGCAATCGTTCTTTCTATCGATAATTTGCACGAATACGTGATGTTCAATGTTTCCAATCGTTTTGCATCAACGATAGGTAAGGATTCACTTCCCGGCTCCCGCAATCGTTCTTTCCATCGATAATTTGCACGAATACCGTGCTACTCGATGTTTCCAATCGTTTTGCATCAACGGTAGGTAAGTATTCACTTCCCGGCTCCCGCAATCGTTCTTTCCATGGATAATTTGCACGAATACGTGCTATTCGATGTACGCAATCGTTTTGCATCGACGGTAGGTAAGGATTCACTTCCCAGCTCCCGCAATCGTTCTTTCTATCGATAATTTGCACGAATACGTTATGTTCGATGTTTCCAATCGTTTTGCATAAACGTTAGGTAAGCATTCACTTCCCGGCTCCCGCAATCATTCTTTCCATCGATAATTTGCACGAATACGTGCTATTCGATGTTTCCAATCGTTTTGCATCGACGGTAGGTAAGGATTCACATCCCAGCTCCCGCAATCGTTCTTTCCATCGATAATTTGCACGAATACGTGCTATTCGATGTTTCCAATCGTTTTGCATCGACGGTAGGTAAGGATTCACTTCCCAGCTCCCGCAATCGTTCTTTCTATCGATAATTTGCACGAATACGTGATGTTCAATGTTTCCAATCGTTTTGCATCAACGATAGGTAAGGATTCACTTCCCGGCTCCCGCAATCGTTCTTTCCATCGATAATTTGCACGAATACGTGGTGTTCGATGTTTCCAATCGTTCTGCATCAACGTCAGGTAAGTATTCACTTCCCAGCTCCTGCAATCGTTCCTTCTATGGATAATTTGCACGAATACGTGCTATTCGATGTTTCCAATCGTTTTGCATCAACGGTAGGTAAGTATTCACTTCCCAGCTCCCGCAATCGTTCTTTCTATGGATAATTTGCACGAATACGTGCTATTCGATGTTTGCAATCGTTTTGCATCGACGGTAGGTAAGGATTCACTTCCCAGCTCCCGCAATCGTTCTTTCCATCGATAATTTGCACGAATACGTGCCATTCGATGTTTCCAATCGTTTTGCATCAACGTTAGGTAAGCATTCACTTCCCGGCTCCCGCAATCGTTCTTTCCATGGATAATTTGCACGAATACGTGATGTTCAATGTTTCCAATCGTTTTGCATCAACGATAGGTAAGGATTCACTTCCCGGCTCCCGCAATCGTTCTTGCCATCGATAATTTGCACGAATACGTGCTATTCGATGTTTCCAATCGTGTTGCATCGACGGTCGGTAAGCATTCACTTCCCAGCTCCGGCAATCGTTCTTTCCAAATTATCGATAGAAAGAACGATTGCGGGAGCTGGGAAGTGAATCCTTACCTACCGTCGATGCAAAACGATTGCAAACATCGAATAGCACGTATTCGTGCAAATTATCCATAGAAAGAACGATTGCGGGAGCTGGGAAGTGAATACTTACCTAACGTTGATGCAAAACGATTGGAAACATCGAACACCACGTATTTGTGCAAATTATCGATGGAAAGAACGATTGCGGGAGCTGGGAAGTGAATCCTTACCTACCGTCGATGCAAAACGATTGGAAACATCGAATAGCACGTATTCGTGCAAATTATAGATAGAAAGAACGATTGCGGGAGCTGGGAAGTGAATCCTTACCTACCGTCGATGCAAAACGATTGGAAACATCGAATGGCACGTATTCGTGCAAATTATCGATGGAAAGAACGATTGCGGGAGCTGGGAAGTGAATCCTTACCTACCGTCGATGCAAAACGATTGCAAACATCGAATAGCACGTATTCGTGCAAATTATCGATGGAAAGAACGATTGCGGGAGCCGGGAAGTGAATCCTTGCCTATCGTTGATGCAAAACGATTGGAAACATTGAACATCACGTATTCGTGCAAATTATCCATGGAAAGAACGATTGCGGGAGCCGGGAAGTGAATGCTTACCTAACGTTGATGCAAAACGATTGGAAACATCGAATGGCACGAATTCGTGCAAATTATCGATGGAAAGAACGATTGCGGGAGCTGGGAAGTGACTCCTTACCTACCGTCGATGCAAAACGATTGGAAACATCGAATGGCACGTATTCGTGCAAATTATCGATGGAAAGAACGATTGCGGGAGCTGGGAAGTGAATCCTTACCTACCGTCGATGCAAAACGATTGCAGACATCGAATAGCACGTATTCGTGCAAATTATCCATAGAAAGAATGATTGCGGGAGCTGTGAAGTGAATACTTACCTACCGTTGATGCAAAACGATTGGAAACATCGAATAGCACGTATTCGTGCAAATTATCCATGGAAAGAACGATTGCGGGAGCCGGGAAGTGAATGCTTACCTAACGTTGATGCAAAACGATTGGAAACATCGAATGGCACGTATTCGTGCAAATTATCGATGGAAAGAACGATTGCGGGAGCTGGGAAGTGAATCCTTACCTACCGTCGATGCAAAACGATTGCAAACATCGAATAGCACGTATTCGTGCAAATTATCCATAGAAAGAACGATTGCGGGAGCTGGGAAGTGAATACTTACCTACCGTTGATGCAAAACGATTGGAAACATCGAATAGCACGTATTCGTGCAAATTATCCATGGAAAAAACGATTGCGGGAGCCGGGAAGTGAATGCTTACCTAACGTTGATGCAAAACGATTGGAAACATCGAATGGCACGTATTCGTGCAAATTATCGATGGAAAGAACGATTGCGGGAGCTGGGAAGTGAATCCGTACCTACCGTCGATGCAAAACGATTGCAAACATCGAATAGCACGTATTCGTGCAAATTATCCATAGAAAGAACGATTGCGGGAGCTGGGAAGTGAATACTTACCTAACGTTGATGCAGAACGATTGGAAACATCGAACACCACGTATTCGTGCAAATTATCGATGGAAAGAACGATTGCGGGAGCCGGGAAGTGAATCCTTACCTACCGTCGATGCAAAACGATTGGATAATTGGCACGAATACGTGATATTCGATGTTTCCAATCGTTTTGCATCGACGGTAGGTAAGGATTCACTTCCCAACTCCCGCAATCGTTCTTTCTATCGATAATTTGCACGAATACGTGATGTTCGATGTTTCCAATCGTTTTGCATCAACGGTAGGTAAGGATTCACTTCCCGGCTCCCGCAATCGTTCTTTCTATCGATAATTTGCACGAATACGTGATGTTCGATGTTTCCAATCGTTTTGCATCAACGGTAGGTAAGGATTCACTTCCCGGCTCCCGCAATCGTTCTTTCCATCGATAATTTGCACGAATACGTGCTATTCGATGTTTCCAATCGTTTTGCATCGACGGTAGGTAAGGATTCACTTCCCAGCTCCCGCAATCGTTCTTTCTATCGATAATTTGCACGAATACGTTATGTTCGATGTTTCCAATCGTTTTGCATAAACGTTAGGTAAGCATTCACTTCCCGGCTCCCGCAATCGTTCTTTCCATCGATAATTTGCACGAATACGTGCTATTCGATGTTTCCAATCGTTTTGCATCGACGGTAGGTAAGGATTCACATCCCAGCTCCCGCAATCGTTCTTTCCATCGATAATTTGCACGAATACGTGCTATTCGATGTTTCCAATCGTTTTGCATCGACGGTAGGTAAGGATTCACTTCCCAGCTCCCGCAATCGTTCTTTCTATCGATAATTTGCACGAATACGTGATGTTCAATGTTTCCAATCGTTTTGCATCAACGATAGGTAAGGATTCACTTCCCGGCTCCCGCAATCGTTGTTTCCATCGATAATTTGCACGAATACGTGGTGTTCGATGTTTCCAATCGTTCTGCATCAACGTTAGGTAAGTATTCACTTCCCAGCTCCCGCAATCGTTCTTTCTATGGATAATTTGCACGAATACGTGCTATTCGATGTTTCCAATCGTTTTGCATCAACGGTAGGTAAGTATTCACTTCCCAGCTCCCGCAATCGTTCTTTCTATGGATAATTTGCACGAATACGTGCTATTCGATGTTTGCAATCGTTTTGCATCGACGGTAGGTAAGGATTCACTTCCCAGCTCCCGCAATCGTTCTTTCCATCGATAATTTGCACGAATACGTGCCATTCGATGTTTCCAATCGTTTTGCATCAACGTTAGGTAAGCATTCACTTCCCGGCTCCCGCAATCGTTCTTTCCATGGATAATTTGCACGAATACGTGATGTTCAATGTTTCCAATCGTTTTGCATCAACGATAGGTAAGGATTCACTTCCCGGCTCCCGCAATCGTTCTTTCCATCGATAATTTGCACGAATACGTGCTATTCGATGTTTGCAATCGTTTTGCATCGACGGTAGGTAAGGATTCACTTCCCAGCTCCCGCAATCGTTCTTTCCATCGATAATTTGCACGAATACGTGCCATTCGATGTTTCCAATCGTTTTGCATCGACGGTAGGTAAGGATTCACTTCCCAGCTCCCGCAATCGTTCTTTTTATCGATAATTTGCACGAATACGTTATGTTCGATGTTTCCAATCGTTTTGCATAAACGTTAGGTAAGCATTCACTTCCCGGCTCCCGCAATCGTTCTTTCCATCGATAATTTGCACGAATACGTGCTATTCGATGTTTCCAATCGTTTTGCATCGACGGTAGGTAAGGATTCACATCCCAGCTCCCGCAATCGTTCTTTCCATCGATAATTTGCACGAATACGTGCTATTCGATGTTTCCAATCGTTTTGCATCGACGGTAGGTAAGGATTCACTTCCCAGCTCCCGCAATCGTTCTTTCTATCGATAATTTGCACGAATACGTGATGTTCAATGTTTCCAATCGTTTTGCATCAACGATAGGTAAGGATTCACTTCCCGGCTCCCGCAATCGTTCTTTCCATCGATAATTTGCACGAATACGTGGTGTTCGATGTTTCCAATCGTTCTGCATCAACGTTAGGTAAGTATTCACTTCCCAGCTCCCGCAATCGTTCTTTCTATGGATAATTTGCACGAATACGTGCTATTCGATGTTTCCAATCGTTTTGCATCAACGGTAGGTAAGTATTCACTTCCCAGCTCCCGCAATCGTTCTTTCTATGGATAATTTGCACGAATACGTGCTATTCGATGTTTGCAATCGTTTTGCATCGACGGTAGGTAAGGATTCACTTCCCAGCTCCCGCAATCGTTCTTTCCATCGATAATTTGCACGAATACGTGCCATTCGATGTTTCCAATCGTTTTGCATCAACGTTAGGTAAGCATTCACTTCCCGGCTCCCGCAATCGTTCTTTCCATGGATAATTTGCACGAATACGTGATGTTCAATGTTTCCAATCGTTTTGCATCAACGATAGGTAAGGATTCACTTCCCGGCTCCCGCAATCGTTCTTTCCATCGATAATTTGCACGAATACGTGCCATTCGATGTTTCCAATCGTTTTGCCTCAACGTTAGGTAAGCATTCACTTCCCGGCTCCCGCAATCGTTCTTTCCATGGATAATTTGCACGAATACGTGATGTTCAATGTTTCCAATCGTTTTGCATCAACGATAGGTAAGGATTCACTTCCCGGCTCCCGCAATCGTTCTTTCCATCGATAATTTGCACGAATACGTGCTATTCGATGTTTGTAATCGTTTTGCATCGACGGTAGGTAAGGATTCACTTCCCAGCTCCCGCAATCGTTCTTTCCATCGATAATTTGCACGAATACGTGCCATTCGATGTTTCCAATCGTTTTGCATCGACGGTAGGTAAGGATTCACTTCCCAGCTCCCGCAATCGTTCTTTCTATCGATAATTTGCACGAATACGTGCTATTCGATGTTTCCAATCGTTTTGCATCGACGGTAGGTAAGGATTCACTTCCCAGCTCCCGCAATCGTTCTTTCTATCGATAATTTGCGCAAATACGTGTTGTTCGATGTTTCCAATCGTTTTGCATCAACGTTAGGTAAGGATTCATTTCCCGGCTCCCGCAATCGTTCTTTCCATCGATAATTTGCACGAATACGTGCTATTCGATGTTTCCAATCGTGTTGCATCGACGGTCGGTAAGCATTCACTTCCCAGCTCCGGCAATCGTTCTTTCCAAATTATCGATAGAAAGTACGATTGCGGGAGCTGGGAAGTGAATCCTTACCTACCGTCGATGCAAAACGATTGCAAACATCGAATAGCACGTATTCGTGCAAATTATCCATAGAAAGAACGATTGCGGGAGCTGGGAAGTGAATACTTACCTAACGTTGATGCAGAACGATTGGAAACATCGAACACCACGTATTCGTGCAAATTATCGATGGAAAGAACGATTGCGGGAGCTGGGAAGTGAATCCTTACCTACCGTCGATGCAAAACGATTGGAAACATCGAATAGCACGTATTCGTGCAAATTGTCGATAGAAAGAACGATTGCGGGAGCTGGGAAGTGAATCCTTACCTACCGTCGATGCAAAACGATTGGAAACATCGAATGGCACGTATTCGTGCAAATTATCGATGGAAAGAACGATTGCGGGAGCTGGGTAGTGAATCCTTACCTACCGTCGATGCAAAACGATTGCAAACATCGAATAGCACGTATTCGTGCAAATTATCGATGGAAAGAACGATTGCGGGAGCCGGGAAGTGAATCCTTGCCTATCGTTGATGCAAAACGATTGGAAACATCGAATAGCACGTATTCGTCCAAATTATCCATGGAAAGAACGATTGCGGGAGCCGGGAAGTGAATGCTTACCTAACGTTGATGCAAAACGATTGGAAACATCGAATGGCACGTATTCGTGCAAATTATCGATGGAAAGAACGATTGCGGGAGCTGGGAAGTGAATCCGTACCTACCGTCGATGCAAAACGATTGCAAACATCGAATAGTACGTATTCGTGCAAATTATCCATAGAAAGAACGATTGCGGGAGCTGGGAAGTGAATACTTACCTAACGTTGATGCAGAACGATTGGAAACATCGAACACCACGTATTCGTGCAAATTATCGATGGAAAGAACGATTGCGGGAGCCGGGAAGTGAATCCTTACCTACCGTCGATGCAAAACGATTGGATAATTGGCACGAATACGTGATATTCGATGTTTCCAATCGTTTTGCATCAACGGTAGGTAAGGATTCACTTCCCGGCTCCCGCAATCGTTCTTTCCATCGATAATTTGCACGAATACGTGGTGTTCGATGTTTCCAATCGTTTTGCATCAACGTTAGGTAAGTATTCACTTCCCGGCTCCCGCAATCGTTCTTTCCATCGATAATTTGCACGAATACGTGCTATTCGATGTTTCCAATCGTTTTGCATCGACGGTAGGTAAGGATTCACTTCCCAGCTCCCGCAATCGTTCTTTCTATCAATAATTTGCACGAATACGTGATGTTCGATGTTTCCAATCGTTTTGCATCAACGGTAGGTAAGGATTCACTTCCCGGCTCCCGCAATCGTTCTTTCCATCGATAATTTGCACGAATACGTGGTGTTCGATGTTTTCAATCGTTTTGCATCAACGTTAGGTAAGTATTCACTTCCCAGCTCCCGCAATCGTTCTTTCTATGGATAATTTGCACGAATACGTGCTATTCGATGTTTGCAATCGTTTTGCATCGACGGTAGGTACGGATTCACTTCCCAGCTCCCGCAATCGTTCTTTCTATTGATAATTTGCACGAATACGTTATGTTCGATGTTTCCAATCGTTTTGCATCAACGTTAGGTAAGCATTCACGTCCCGGCTCCCGCAATCGTTCTTTCCATCGATAATTTGCACGAATACGTGCTATTCGATGTTTCCAATCGTTTTGCATCAACGGTAGGTAACGATTCACATCCCAGCTCCCGCAATCGTTCTTTCCATCGATAATTTGCACGAATACGTGCTATTCGATGTTTCCAATCGTTTTGCATCGACGGTAGATAAGGATTCACTTCCCAGCTCCCGCAATCGTTCTTTCTATTGATAATTTGCACGAATACGTTATGTTCGATGTTTCCAATCGTTTTGCATCAACGTTAGGTAAGCATTCACTTCCCAGCTCCCGCAATCGTTCTTTCTATCGATAATTTGCACGAATACGTGATGTTCAATGTTTCCAATCGTTTTGCATCAACGATAGGTAAGGATTCACTTCCCGGCTCCCGCAATCGTTCTTTCCATCGATAATTTGCACGAATACGTGGTGTTCGATGTTTCCAATCGTTTTGCATCAACGGTAGGTAAGGATTCACTTCCCGGCTCCCGCAATCGTTCTTTCCATCGATAATTTGCACGAATACGTGGTGTTCGATGTTTCCAATCGTTTTGCATCAACGTTAGGTAAGTATTCACTTCCCGGCTCCCGCAATCGTTCTTTCCATCGATAATTTGCACGAATACGTGCTATTCGATGTTTCCAATCGTTTTGCATCGACGGTAGGTAAGGATTCACTTCCCAGCTCCCGCAATCGTTCTTTCTATCAATAATTTGCACGAATACGTGATGTTCGATGTTTCCAATCGTTTTGCATCAACGGTAGGTAAGGATTCACTTCCCGGCTCCCGCAATCGTTCTTTCCATCGATAATTTGCACGAATACGTGGTGTTCGATGTTTCCAATCGTTTTGCATCAACGTTAGGTAAGTATTCACTTCCCAGCTCCCGCAATCGTTCTTTCTATGGATAATTTGCACGAATACGTGCTATTCGATGTTTGCAATCGTTTTGCATCGACGGTAGGTACGGATTCACTTCCCAGCTCCCGCAATCGTTCTTTCTATTGATAATTTGCACGAATACGTTATGTTCGATGTTTCCAATCGTTTTGCATCAACGTTAGGTAAGCATTCACGTCCCGGCTCCCGCAATCGTTCTTTCCATCGATAATTTGCACGAATACGTGCTATTCGATGTTTCCAATCGTTTTGCATCAACGGTAGGTAACGATTCACATCCCAGCTCCCGCAATCGTTCTTTCCATCGATAATTTGCACGAATACGTGCTATTCGATGTTTCCAATCGTTTTGCATCGACGGTAGATAAGGATTCACTTCCCAGCTCCCGCAATCGTTCTTTCTATTGATAATTTGCACGAATACGTTATGTTCGATGTTTCCAATCGTTTTGCATCAACGTTAGGTAAGCATTCACTTCCCAGCTCCCGCAATCGTTCTTTCTATCGATAATTTGCACGAATACGTGATGTTCAATGTTTCCAATCGTTTTGCATCAACGATAGGTAAGGATTCACTTCCCGGCTCCCGCAATCGTTCTTTCCATCGATAATTTGCACGAATACGTGGTGTTCGATGTTTCCAATCGTTCTGCATCAACGTTAGGTAAGTATTCACTTCCCAGCTCCCGCAATCGTTCTTTCTATGGATAATTTGCACGAATACGTGCTATTCGATGTTTCCAATCGTTTTGCATCAACGGTAGGTAAGTATTCACTTCCCAGCTCCCGCAATCGTTCTTTCTATGGATAATTTGCACGAATACGTGCTATTCGATGTTTGCAATCGTTTTGCATCGACGGTAGGTAAGGATTCACTTCCCAGCTCCCGCAATCGTTCTTTCCATCGATAATTTGCACGAATACGTGCCATTCGATGTTTCCAATCGTTTTGCATCAACGTTAGGTAAGCATTCACTTCCCGGCTCCCGCAATCGTTCTTTCCATGGATAATTTAGACGAATACGTGATGTTCAATGTTTCCAATCGTTTTGCATCAACGATAGGTAAGGATTCACTTCCCGGCTCCCGCAATCGTTCTTTCCATCGATAATTTGCACGAATACGTGCTATTCGATGTTTCCAATCGTTTTGCATCAACGTTAGGTAAGCATTCACTTCCCGGCTCCCGCAATCGTTCTTTCCATGGATAATTTGCACGAATACGTGATGTTCAATGTTTCCAATCGTTTTGCATCAACGATAGGTAAGGATTCACTTCCCGGCTCCCGCAATCGTTCTTTCCATCGATAATATGCACGAATACGTGCTATTCGATGTTTGCAATCGTTTTGCATCGACGGTAGGTAAGGATTCACTTCCCAGCTCCCGCAATCGTTTTTTCCATCGATAATTTGCACGAATACGTGCCATTCGATGTTTCCAATCGTTTTGCATCGACGGTAGGTAAGGATTCACTTCCCAGCTCCCGCAATCGTTCTTTCCATCGATAATTTGCACGAATACGTGCCATTCGATGTTTCCAATCGTTTTGCATCAACGTTAGGTAAGCATTCACTTCCCGGCTCCCGCAATCGTTCTTTCCATGGATAATTTGCACGAATACGTGATGTTCAATGTTTCCAATCGTTTTGCATCAACGATAGGTAAGGATTCACTTCCCGGCTCCCGCAATCGTTCTTTCCATCGATAATTTGCACGAATACGTGCTATTCGATGTTTCCAATCGTTTTGCATCAACGTTAGGTAAGCATTCACTTCCCGGCTCCCGCAATCGTTCTTTCCATGGATAATTTGCACGAATACGTGATGTTCAATGTTTCCAATCGTTTTGCATCAACGATAGGTAAGGATTCACTTCCCGGCTCCCGCAATCGTTCTTTCCATCGATAATTTGCACGAATACGTGCTATTCGATGTTTCCAATCGTGTTGCATCGACGGTCGGTAAGGATTCACTTCCCAGCTCCCGCAATCGTTCTTTCTATCGATAATTTGGAAAGAACGATTGCCGGAGCTGGGAAGTGAATGCTTACCGACCGTCGATGCAACACGATTGGAAACATCGAATAGCACGTATTCGTGCAAATTATCGATGGAAAGAACGATTGCGGGAGCCGGGAAGTGAATCCTTACCTATCGTTGATGCAAAACGATTGGAAACATTGAACATCACGTATTCGTGCAAATTATCCATGGAAAGAACGATTGCGGGAGCCGGGAAGTGAATGCTTACCTAACGTTGATGCAAAACGATTGGAAACATCGAATAGCACGTATTCGTGCAAATTATCGATGGAAAGAACGATTGCGGGAGCCGGGAAGTGAATCCTTACCTATCGTTGATGCAAAACGATTGGAAACATTGAACATCACGTATTCGTGCAAATTATCCATGGAAAGAACGATTGCGGGAGCCGGGAAGTGAATGCTTACCTAACGTTGATGCAAAACGATTGGAAACATCGAGTAGCACGGTATTCGTGCAAATTATCGATGGAAAGAACGATTGCGGGAGCCGGGAAGTGAATCCTTACCTATCGTTGATGCAAAACGATTGGAAACATTGAACATCACGTATTCGTGCAAATTATCGATAGAAAGAACGATTGCGGGAGCTGGGAAGTGAATCCTTACCTACCGTCGATGCAAAACGATTGGAAACATCGAATAGCACGTATTCGTGCAAATTATCGATGGAAAGAACGATTGCGGGAGCTGGGATGTGAATCCTTACCTACCGTCGATGCAAAACGATTGCAAACATCGAATAGCACGTATTCGTGCAAAGTATCCATAGAAAGCACGATTGCGGGAGCTGGGATGTGAATCCTTACCTACCGTCGATGCAAAACGATTGGAAACATCGAATAGCACGTATTCGTGCAAATTATCGATGGAAAGAACGATTGCGGGAGCCGGGAAGTGAATGCTTACCTAACGTTTATGCAAAACGATTGGAAACATCGAACATAACGTATTCGTGCAAATTATCGATAGAAAGAACGATTGCGGGAGCTGGGAAGTGAATCCTTACCTACCGTCGATGCAAAACGATTGCGTACATCGAATAGCACGTATTCGTGCAAATTATCCATAGAAAGAACGATTGCGGGAGCTGGGAAGTGAATACTTACCTACCGTTGATGCAAAACGATTGGAAACATCGAGTAGCACGGTATTCGTGCAAATTATCGATGGAAAGAACGATTGCGGGAGCCGGGAAGTGAATCCTTACCTATCGTTGATGCAAAACGATTGGAAACATTGAACATCACGTATTCGTGCAAATTATCGATAGAAAGAACGATTGCGGGAGCTGGGAAGTGAATCCTTACCTACCGTCGATGCAAAACGATTGGAAACATCGAATAGCACGTATTCGTGCAAATTATCGATGGAAAGAACGATTGCGGGAGCCGGGAAGTGAATCCTTACCTATCGTTGATGCAAAACGATTGGAAACATTGAACATCACGTATTCGTGCAAATTATCCATGGAAAGAACGATTGCGGGAGCCGGGAAGTGAATGCTTACCTAACGTTGATGCAAAACGATTGGAAACATCGAATAGCACGTATTCGTGCAAATTATCGATGGAAAGAACGATTGCGGGAGCCGGGAAGTGAATCCTTACCTATCGTTGATGCAAAACGATTGGAAACATTGAACATCACGTATTCGTGCAAATTATCCATGGAAAGAACGATTGCGGGAGCCGGGAAGTGAATGCTTACCTAACGTTGATGCAAAACGATTGGAAACATCGAGTAGCACGGTATTCGTGCAAATTATCGATGGAAAGAACGATTGCGGGAGCCGGGAAGTGAATCCTTACCTATCGTTGATGCAAAACGATTGGAAACATTGAACATCACGTATTCGTGCAAATTATCGATAGAAAGAACGATTGCGGGAGCTGGGAAGTGAATCCTTACCTACCGTCGATGCAAAACGATTGGAAACATCGAATAGCACGTATTCGTGCAAATTATCGATGGAAAGAACGATTGCGGGAGCTGGGATGTGAATCCTTACCTACCGTCGATGCAAAACGATTGCAAACATCGAATAGCACGTATTCGTGCAAAGTATCCATAGAAAGCACGATTGCGGGAGCTGGGATGTGAATCCTTACCTACCGTCGATGCAAAACGATTGGAAACATCGAATAGCACGTATTCGTGCAAATTATCGATGGAAAGAACGATTGCGGGAGCCGGGAAGTGAATGCTTACCTAACGTTTATGCAAAACGATTGGAAACATCGAACATAACGTATTCGTGCAAATTATCGATAGAAAGAACGATTGCGGGAGCTGGGAAGTGAATCCTTACCTACCGTCGATGCAAAACGATTGCGTACATCGAATAGCACGTATTCGTGCAAATTATCCATAGAAAGAACGATTGCGGGAGCTGGGAAGTGAATACTTACCTACCGTTGATGCAAAACGATTGGAAACATCGAGTAGCACGGTATTCGTGCAAATTATCGATGGAAAGAACGATTGCGGGAGCCGGGAAGTGAATCCTTACCTATCGTTGATGCAAAACGATTGGAAACATTGAACATCACGTATTCGTGCAAATTATCGATAGAAAGAACGATTGCGGGAGCTGGGAAGTGAATCCTTACCTACCGTCGATGCAAAACGATTGGAAACATCGAGTAGCACGGTATTCGTGCAAATTATCGATGGAAAGAACGATTGCGGGAGCCGGGAAGTGAATGCTTACCTAACGTTTATGCAAAACGATTGGAAACATCGAACATAACGTATTCGTGCAAATTATCGATAGAAAGAACGATTGCGGGAGCTGGGAAGTGAATCCTTACCTACCGTCGATGCAAAACGATTGCGTACATCGAATAGCACGTATTCGTGCAAATTATCCATAGAAAGAACGATTGCGGGAGCTGGGAAGTGAATACTTACCTACCGTTGATGCAAAACGATTGGAAACATCGAGTAGCACGGTATTCGTGCAAATTATCGATGGAAAGAACGATTGCGGGAGCCGGGAAGTGAATCCTTACCTATCGTTGATGCAAAACGATTGGAAACATTGAACATCACGTATTCGTGCAAATTATCGATAGAAAGAACGATTGCGGGAGCTGGGAAGTGAATCCTTACCTCCCGTCGATGCAAAACGATTGGAAACATCGAATAGCACGTATTCGTGCAAATTATCGATGGAAAGAACGATTGCGGGAGCTGGGATGTGAATCCTTACCTACCGTCGATGCAAAACGATTGCAAACATCGAATAGCACGGATTCGTGCAAAGTATCCATAGAAAGCACGATTGCGGGAGCTGGGAAGTGAATACTTACCTACCGTTGATGCAAAACGATTGGAAACATCGAATAGCACGTATTCGTGCAAATTATCGATGGAAAGAACGATTGCGGGAGCCGGGAAGTGAATGCTTACCTAACGTTGATGCAAAACGATTGGAAACATCGAACATAACGTATTCGTGCAAATTATCGATAGAAAGAACGATTGCGGGAGCTGGGAAGTGAATCCTTACCTACCGTCGATGCAAAACGATTGGAAACATCGAGTAGCACGGTATTCGTGCAAATTATCGATGGAAAGAACGATTGCGGGAGCCGGGAAGTGAATGCTTACCTAACGTTTATGCAAAACGATTGGAAACATCGAACATAACGTATTCGTGCAAATTATCGATAGAAAGAACGATTGCGGGAGCTGGGAAGTGAATCCTTACCTACCGTCGATGCAAAACGATTGCGTACATCGAATAGCACGTATTCGTGCAAATTATCCATAGAAAGAACGATTGCGGGAGCTGGGAAGTGAATACTTACCTACCGTTGATGCAAAACGATTGGAAACATCGAGTAGCACGGTATTCGTGCAAATTATCGATGGAAAGAACGATTGCGGGAGCCGGGAAGTGAATGCTTACCTAACGTTGATGCAAAACGATTGGAAACATCGAACATAACGTATTCGTGCAAATTATCAATAGAAAGAACGATTGCGGGAGCTGGGAAGTGAATCCTTACCTACCGTCGATGCAAAACGATTGGAAACATCGAATAGCACGTATTCGTGCAAATTATCGATGGAAAGAACGATTGCGGGAGCTGGGATGTGAATCCTTACCTACCGTCGATGCAAAACGATTGCAAACATCGAATAGCACGTATTCGTGCAAAGTATCCATAGAAAGCACGATTGCGGGAGCTGGGAAGTGAATACTTACCTACCGTTGATGCAAAACGATTGGAAACATCGAATAGCACGTATTCGTGCAAATTATCGATGGAAAGAACGATTGCGGGAGCCGGGAAGTGAATGCTTACCTAACGTTGATGCAAAACGATTGGAAACATCGAACATAACGTATTCGTGCAAATTATCAATAGAAAGAACGATTGCGGGAGCTGGGAAGTGAATCCGTACCTACCGTCGATGCAAAACGATTGGAAACATCGAGTAGCACGGTATTCGTGCAAATTATCGATGGAAAGAACGATTGCGGGAGCCGGGAAGTGAATCCTTACCTATCGTTGATGCAAAACGATTGGAAACATTGAACATCACGTATTCGTGCAAATTATCGATAGAAAGAACGATTGCGGGAGCTGGGAAGTGAATCCTTACCTATCGTTGATGCAAAACGATTGGAAACATCGAATAGCACGTATTCGTGCAAATTATCGATGGAAAGAACGATTGCGGGAGCTGGGATGTGAATCCTTACCTACCGTCGATGCAAAACGATTGCAAACATCGAATAGCACGGATTCGTGCAAAGTATCCATAGAAAGCACGATTGCGGGAGCTGGGAAGTGAATACTTACCTACCGTTGATGCAAAACGATTGGAAACATCGAATAGCACGTATTCGTGCAAATTATCGATGGAAAGAACGATTGCGGGAGCCGGGAAGTGAATGCTTACCTAACGTTGATGCAAAACGATTGGAAACATCGAACATAACGTATTCGTGCAAATTATCGATAGAAAGAACGATTGCGGGAGCTGGGAAGTGAATCCTTACCTACCGTCGATGCAAAACGATTGGAAACATCGAGTAGCACGGTATTCGTGCAAATTATCGATGGAAAGAACGATTGCGGGAGCCGGGAAGTGAATGCTTACCTAACGTTTATGCAAAACGATTGGAAACATCGAACATAACGTATTCGTGCAAATTATCGATAGAAAGAACGATTGCGGGAGCTGGGAAGTGAATCCTTACCTACCGTCGATGCAAAACGATTGCGTACATCGAATAGCACGTATTCGTGCAAATTATCCATAGAAAGAACGATTGCGGGAGCTGGGAAGTGAATACTTACCTACCGTTGATGCAAAACGATTGGAAACATCGAGTAGCACGGTATTCGTGCAAATTATCGATGGAAAGAACGATTGCGGGAGCCGGGAAGTGAATGCTTACCTAACGTTGATGCAAAACGATTGGAAACATCGAACATAACGTATTCGTGCAAATTATCAATAGAAAGAACGATTGCGGGAGCTGGGAAGTGAATCCTTACCTACCGTCGATGCAAAACGATTGGAAACATCGAATAGCACGTATTCGTGCAAATTATCGATGGAAAGAACGATTGCGGGAGCTGGGATGTGAATCCTTACCTACCGTCGATGCAAAACGATTGCAAACATCGAATAGCACGTATTCGTGCAAAGTATCCATAGAAAGCACGATTGCGGGAGCTGGGAAGTGAATACTTACCTACCGTTGATGCAAAACGATTGGAAACATCGAATAGCACGTATTCGTGCAAATTATCGATGGAAAGAACGATTGCGGGAGCCGGGAAGTGAATGCTTACCTAACGTTGATGCAAAACGATTGGAAACATCGAACATAACGTATTCGTGCAAATTATCAATAGAAAGAACGATTGCGGGAGCTGGGAAGTGAATCCGTACCTACCGTCGATGCAAAACGATTGGAAACATCGAGTAGCACGGTATTCGTGCAAATTATCGATGGAAAGAACGATTGCGGGAGCCGGGAAGTGAATCCTTACCTATCGTTGATGCAAAACGATTGGAAACATTGAACATCACGTATTCGTGCAAATTATCGATAGAAAGAACGATTGCGGGAGCTGGGAAGTGAATCCTTACCTACCGTCGATGCAAAACGATTGCGTACATCGAATAGCACGTATTCGTGCAAATTATCCATAGAAAGAACGATTGCGGGAGCTGGGAAGTGAATACTTACCTACCGTTGATGCAAAACGATTGGAAACATCGAGTAGCACGGTATTCGTGCAAATTATCGATGGAAAGAACGATTGCGGGAGCCGGGAAGTGAATCCTTACCTATCGTTGATGCAAAACGATTGGAAACATTGAACATCACGTATTCGTGCAAATTATCGATAGAAAGAACGATTGCGGGAGCTGGGAAGTGAATCCTTACCTACCGTCGATGCAAAACGATTGGAAACATCGAATAGCACGTATTCGTGCAAATTATCGATGGAAAGAACGATTGCGGGAGCTGGGATGTGAATCCTTACCTACCGTCGATGCAAAACGATTGCAAACATCGAATAGCACGTATTCGTGCAAAGTATCCATAGAAAGCACGATTGCGGGAGCTGGGAAGTGAATACTTACCTACCGTTGATGCAAAACGATTGGAAACATCGAATAGCACGTATTCGTGCAAATTATCGATGGAAAGAACGATTGCGGGAGCCGGGAAGTGAATGCTTACCTAACGTTGATGCAAAACGATTGGAAACATCGAACATAACGTATTCGTGCAAATTATCAATAGAAAGAACGATTGCGGGAGCTGGGAAGTGAATCCGTACCTACCGTCGATGCAAAACGATTGCAAACATCGAATAGCACGTATTCGTGCAAATTATCCATAGAAAGAACGATTGCGGGAGCTGGGAAGTGAATCCTTACCTACCGTCGATGCAAAACGATTGGAAACATCGAATATCACGTATTCGTGCCAATTATCCAATCGTTTTGCATCGACGGTAGGTAAGGATTCACTTCCCGGCTCCCGCAATCGTTCTTTCCATCGATAATTTGCACGAATACGTGGTGTTCGATGTTTCCAATCGGTCTGCATCAACGTTAGGTAAGCATTCACTTCCCGGCTCCCGCAATCGTTCATTCCATGGATAATTTGCACGAATACGTGCTATTCGATGTTTCCAATCGTTTTGCATCAACGGTAGGTAAGTATTCACTTCCCAGCTCCCGCAATCGTTCTTTCTATGGATAATTTGCACGAATACGTGCTATTCGATGTTTGCAATCGTTTTGCATCGACGGTAGGTAAGGATTCACTTCCCAGCTCCCGCAATCGTTCTTTCCATCGATAATTTGCACGAATACGTGCCATTCGATGTTTCCAATCGTTTTGCATCAACGTTAGGTAAGCATTCACTTCCCGGCTCCCGCAATCGTTCTTTCCATGGATAATTTGCACGAATACGTGCTATTCGATGTTTCCAATCGTTTTGCATCAACGGTAGGTAAGTATTCACTTCCCAGCTCCCGCAATCGTTCTTTCTATGGATAATTTGCACGAATACGTGCTATTCGATGTTTGCAATCGTTTTGCATCGACGGTAGGTAAGGATTCACTTCCCAGCTCCCGCAATCGTTCTTTCCATCGATAATTTGCACGAATACGTGCCATTCGATGTTTCCAATCGTTTTGCATCAACGTTAGGTAAGCATTCACTTCCCGGCTCCCGCAATCGTTCTTTCCATGGATAATTTGCACGAATACGTGCTATTCGATGTTTCCAATCGTTTTGCATCAACGGTAGGTAAGTATTCACTTCCCAGCTCCCGCAATCGTTCTTTCTATGGATAATTTGCACGAATACGTGCTATTCGATGTTTCCAATCGTTTTGCATCGACGGTAGGTAAGGATTCACTTCCCAGCTCCCGCAATCGTTCTTTCCATCGATAATTTGCACGAATACGTGCCATTCGATGTTTCCAATCGTTTTGCATCAACGTTAGGTAAGCATTCACTTCCCGGCTCCCGCAATCGTTCTTTCCATGGATAATTTGCACGAATACGTGCTATTCGATGTTTCCAATCGTTTTGCATCAACGGTAGGTAGGTATTCACTTCCCAGCTCCCGCAATCGTTCTTTCTATGGATAATTTGCACGAATACGTGCTATTCGATGTTTGCAATCGTTTTGCATCGACGGTAGGTAAGGATTCACTTCCCAGCTCCCGCAATCGTTCTTTCCATCGATAATTTGCACGAATACGTGTGACGTGCCGTCATTTTTTTGCCGCATGTCGGCTCACATTTTTCTTCCTTTATTTACTATATCCACTGCCTGTGAACAAACAAACTCTCTTATTACTCCAACCCATCGCTAGTCAAACGAGGTACTTACCTTATGTTGCGCTTCTCATCATCGATTACCTGTGAACAAATAAACTCTCTTATTACTCCTACCCATCGCTAGTCAAACGAGATACTTACCTTTCCTCTCGGCGTGCGCGAATCTTGAATTCGACCCCGAGAACCTACGTTCACCTTCCCCATTCAATTTCCGTTCCTCATCCTGCGTGCGTACAGTATGTCTCTTCCGGAAGTAACCTGGAACGTGGCATATTAAACTGGTGACAGCGGTGGGATATTCGAAAATTCAATCCCACAATTGCCTTTAAAACGATAAACGAAGATTGAAGCGGTGGGATATTCGAAAATTCAATCCCACAATTGCCTTTAAAACGATAAACGAAGATTGAAGCGGTGGGATATTCGAAAATTCAATCCCACAATTGCCTTCAAAACGACAATTAAAGCTTGAAACGCTTTAATATCAAAATTTTGATACGTGTTCTGAACATTAATCACCTACGACTAGATAACCGCCATATCACAACCCCCTCGCGCATATATATAAAACAAAATATATGTATATACATTAGTTCACCTCGCTCAAACACATACATAAAATACCATGTCGCTGTACGGTGACGCCGACGGATCCAACCCCCTCGCTACCCCCGTCGAGGATGCTAACAGAGCCATCGACGCGTCGACCGCCGCGTTGCAAGATAAATTGAATCTCCTGCGCGAAAAACAAGCTCAAATCGAAGAGCATTACGAATTATTCATGAACAAGCAAATGCGACCTGTTAGTCCAGCCGACGATTTGGTGCAGGAAGAACAAACACACCAAACCGCCTCCGGGTTGGAAAACCTCGCAAAACAAATAGCCTGTCTGCAGGACGCAGTGGACGCGCTAACAAGAAAACAGCGCATTAAAACACATTTTGAAACCCCTGCCTCCGGTTACCGCGAAGGAAACCCGCGTAACGACGCGTTTATCGAACCGACAATGTACGGAAAACTTCAGGTCACTCTGAAGGATGCCGTCGAGACGGTACCGCGCTTCGATGGACATAACATGTCGATCCTGCAATTTGCGAGAGCGTGCAGACGAGCTCGAGAAATGATCCCCCCCGCGTCCGAACCTCAGTTAGCGCGCTTATTAAGGAACCGTTTACAAAACCACGCGTACTTGGTCGTGGAGGATTACTGCTTTGATACGGTTAACGCATTCATCGGCAGACTAAAAACGGTGTTCGCCCCCGCTAAAACTTCCGATCACTACCGCGGCGAACTAGCTAACATCATAATTGGAAGAAATGAACACATTTTGGATTATATTTCAAGAGTAAAAGACTTGAAATTCGCCATCACCGACGAAGACGCTGATTATTATCGAAACTCAAGGACGGCGTTATACGATGTCGATCAGCTAGCGTTAAGATCATTTTTAGACGGACTTCCCCTTTCAATGCGCACTCAGATGGACCCCACGACATTGACGTCCTTGGATGAAGCATCCGACAGAGCGGTCCGAGTAGCGAAATTGATCGAGCGCGATCGCCGCCGGTTTATGGGAGAAAGGACACACCGCACTCTATGCCAACTATGCAATCGGGAAGGACACGACGCGCGATCGTGCAGGACCTACCCGACTAATAATCATCCGCCCCTTGCGCGGGTCCCGGAACGATATAACGAAAGAGGTTTCGACCGTCTACACCCAACGACGGATCATAATACGCCACGTCGACCTGAGACGCGAACCTGCAACTACTGCGGGAGAATAGGGCACTTGGCCGCGGAATGCCGTAAGAAAATGCGCGATCAAAACATGTCGGGAAACGACCAGCCCCCACGAGATTACAGGGAGGCGCCTCGTGGAACGGGCAGGACAAATGCGCATCCGATAAATACATTCCGGCCTACGAACCAACTCCGCCCAGAATCGCCAAGGTGCACCTCTCCCCCTACAACAATGTTCCCTCCATCAACGTCCGCAGCCCGCAATTAAACTTTCCCACGGACTTGATGATCGACACGGGAGCAGAGGTAAACTTAATAAAACAATCGTGCATCACGACGCCCTGCGAGATCGACAGGGACAACGTAATCGATTTAATCGGAATCACCGAAAACATGGTGCCCACCCTAGGCACCCTCACAGCAAATTTATTCAACTACCCCGTACAATTTCACGTCGTTGAAGACACTATACCCCTACGCTATCAAGGGTTATTGGGTTCGGGATTCCTAACCGAAAGTGGAGTAACGGTGGATTTCAAAAATAGATGGCTAGCGTTTAATGGCAATTTCGTCCCTTTCAACAAAATCGACGAAGTAACAGTACCCCCGAGAACCAGCGTGGTCGCACAAGCGACAGTTACTAACCCTGAAATCGAGGAAGGATATATTCCACGCATAGACATAGGAGAAGGGCTATACGCAGGACAAGCCCTAGTGCGAAACCAGGATGGCAAGGCAAATATACGAATCATTAACACCAACGAGCAACCGGCGATTATCCGGATACCCCCAGTCCAGCTGGAGAAATTTGAAGAAGCTCCCATAACGTACCCCCAAGTGAAGCATACCGAGGAAGCCGTGACTCCGAAGCAAACCGAAGACACGATGAACCCCCACTCTCAAAAGGGCAACCGGCCCATCCCCCTTAGCGAAACCCTCATAGAAGGAAGAACCCAGCGAAACGGACAAAGGTCCACACCCCTCGTATGCCAAATTGCGGATCAGAAGGTAGCATATCAAATTAACCCCACAGAAGGATTACAAGGGTCCACACCCGCCGAAACCCCTTACAGGGACGAGCTCACCCAACAAACACGAGTCGCAGAGATACTCGACCTCATATCCCCGAAGGACCTCAATCGGGAAGAAGAGGATCACGTCCGACAACTCGTCAGCAAATATGAAGACGTATTCCACTTGCCCAGCGAACCCCTAGGCCATACGCACGCCATTAGCCACTCCATAGAAACCACAGACTCGATTCCGGTGTTTACTAAACAATACCGCTTCCCTCCTATTCACAAGGAAGAAATCCGTACACAAATGGAGGAACTGCTGAAGAAGGAAATTATCAAACCATCCGTCTCCCCGTACAGTTCGCCTCTCTGGATAGTTCCAAAAAAGCCAGGAGCCGACGGGAAACGAAAATGGAGAATGGTGATTGACTATCGCCACCTTAATCAAAAAACAGTTCCAGACGCGTACCCGCTCCCAAATATTATAGATATACTCGATCAGCTCGGCAGCGCCAAGTATTTTTCAGTGTTCGATCTTGTTTCTGGTTTTCACCAAATCCCTATGAAACCAGAACACGCGCAGAAAACTGCGTTCTCGGCCCCACACGGGCATTACGAATTCTCAAGAATGCCCTTCGGATTACGCAACGCACCCGCGACGTTCCAGCGACTTATGGATCACGTCCTTTCAGGGCTGCAAGGGTCCGAAATGTTCGTCTACTTAGATGATATTGTTATCTATTGCAGTTCAATTAGTGAACACGAAATCAAATTTCGAAGGCTCGCCAATAGGCTGCGCGAAGCTAACCTAAAATTACAACCCTGTAAATGCCAATTTTTACGAAAGGAAGTGGCGTATCTGGGCCACGTCCTCACGCAGGACGGCGTAAGACCCGATCCTCAGAAGATAATCTCCGTCACGAATTATCCTGCACCCCGCACATCAAAAGGTATTAAACAATTCCTAGGATTGACCGGGTATTATAGGCGATTTATCCCAGACTTCTCGAAGGAAGCGCGACCCCTCACGACACTCCTTAGAAAGGGGACAACCTTCGTTTGGGATGTGCAGCAACAAAAATCCTTCGAGTATCTCAAGGACAAGTTGGTCAGTGAACCTATTTTGCAATTTCCCGACTTCGAAAAGGAATTCCACCTCACGACGGACGCGTCCGATTATGCTGTGGGAGGCGTAATTTCTCAAACTTACGCGGATAAGGAACTCCCCCTTGCATATGCATCCAGACTGCTGTGCCAAGCTGAAGTGAATTACTCCACCATCGAGAAGGAACTCCTTGCAATAGTATACTGCACCAGCCATTTCCGACCATACCTATACGGAAAAAAATTCATCCTATACACGGATCACCAGCCGTTGGTCTGGCTCCATAGAGTCAAGGACCCAACGTCCCGACTCGTTCGATGGCGGCTAAAACTAGCCGAATTCGATTATGAAATACAATACCAACCGGGGAAATCTAATAAGGTAGCCGACGCGCTCTCCCGTAATCCCCCCGAAAAAACGACAGCAGTTACCTGTCCTATCCGCCCACGATCGAGTTCCGACTCAGACGCAGAACTATTCCTCGGACCTGAAAACAGAAAACGGCCCAGATATCATGGACCCGTACATTTGCATTGGGAAACAGGACGAGAAAGCTCTACAGACTCGGACGAACCTATTTTTAGTCACCCCAACCCTCCGAGGAGACTCCAACACAAAGATATCTCGGACATGGAACCGACGCCACCGCTACAATCAGTCCGCAATACGCCATCCACCAGCAGAGCTGAACCAGAATTTCAGCCTATCAGCCGAACCGAAATGCATCCAGAAGAAGGAACTGATACGCCTCCTAATCTCCCCGTCAGTATAGACGACGACTCTACAGGAGAATCGGACGATGGCCTCACGGATAGCGACCAACCGGAAACCACTCCGCAAAACCCGAACTACAGCGGCACCATTCGCGTCAGTCCGGACCCCTTGGTCGTCCAACACGGGCCCGTAATAATCTTTTTGGCCGCAGATGGCAACCCCTGTGACAATGGAGGAGAGAATCTAAGAAGGCACGCAGATCTCCCTATTAGAAGAGACCTCACGCTCGGGCGAGCACGCGTACTGAAACACAGAGGAAAAACGGTCATTGGCCTAGTCGTCAAGGAGAAAGCCAACTTCCCAGTGGATCCAGGAATCTTCCATAGTGCTACCGATTCATTGAAGGACGTCGTACGAGAATTGCGATTGTCATCAGCAAGCATCGCAAAAACTCCGCAAATTGGAACCCTCACCTGGGAAGAAATAATATACGAAATACGCTCTAAACTAATAGAGGAAAACTTACAACTAACAATTTGCACGCAAACGGTGCAAATACCCGACGCAATTCTAAGGTTACCCATTATTCAAGACAACCACTCTTCAGCCGTAGGAGGACACAGAGGAGTAACAAAAACGATAAAAAGAATCCGCCAAAATTATTACTGGCAAGGATTGAAGCAACAAGTGAGGATATACATAAAAAGTTGCATGCTGTGCCAGAAAAAGAAATTAGTACGGGTCAAAACTCGACAACCAATGATTTTAACCGACACCCCTGGGGCAGCATTCGACAAGATCGGTATGGACATAGTAGGTCCTCTCCCTATATCACCATCCGGGAATACATACATATTAACGATGCAAGATCTGCTCACAAAATACTTTGTATGCGCACCACTGAAGGGCACCACCTCCCTGGAAGTTGCCGACGCCTTCATAAAGAATTTAATATGCCGATTCGGCGCACCAAAAGCCGTTCTCACCGACCAAGGATCGAACTTCATCAGCGCGTTTATGAAAACCATTGCCCGTAAATTCAGGATCGCACAATGTAAGACCACCGCGTTCCATCCCCAATCAAATGGATCCTTAGAAAGATCTCATATAGTGTTAGTAGAATTTTTGAAAATGTACGTGAGTCAAAACGACGATTGGGATAGCTGGACCGATCTCGCGGCATTCTCCTACAATACAAGTTTCCATGAAGGTACGGGCTATACTCCACATGAATTAGTCTTCGGAAAAATAGCACGGGTCCCCGCCCAACAGCGGCCGGTCGAACCCCCAGACGACGAAACCTACGGGGGTTACCTCTCGCGATTAACGGAGTGCATTAATGAATTACAAAATCTCGCCGCGGATAGATTAAAACGCGCTAAAGAAAGGTACAAAATGTATTACGATCGTCGTATAAACGAGGAAACCTTCCAAGCCGGAGACGAGGTGTTTGTAATAAAAAATAGCCGCAAGGGTAAATTCGCGGATCATTACACTGGCCCGCACAAGGTCATTGAAGTACTTCCTCAGCACAACCTAAAGATTTCGTGGAATAACAGCTACAAGGTTATTCATGCGAACAAAGCGCGGAAAATCACCCACTAAAAATCAACACGTATCGATATCCTCTTGGATATCGCTCCCCCCTTTCCCCCTTTTTACATACCGCCAGTAGCACTAAATTTACCCACGACAAATCTTGAAACACCAATTAAATTCTACGTGTCGATATCCTCTTGGATATCGCTCCCCCTTTTTCTCCCCCCCTTTTAATTTTCATTTCTTTCAGACGGTATTTCTAATTTTCTCCAAAATAATTCTCAGGATCAAATCTGAATTAACACCGCACGTCGATATCCCCTTGGATATCGCCCCTCCCCCTTATCGCCCTTCATCACAGTCTCGCACTTGCAAAAATTTAATACAAACTATCAACACGCGTCGATATCCCTTCGGATATCGCTCCTCCCCTTATACCTATACACTATATACTCTAAAAAATTACACTTACATAAAAATTGATATCTTATTTAATTTACATTAAAATTAATACAAAAACACCAATAATAAGATACAGATATAGGCGTATATGTATATATCAGTCATGTAAATATAACTTAGGATTACGAAGTGAAACGAATGTATATACATATATAGTTGTGTTAAACCTTAGCCAACCCGCCACATTAATAATATTTCGATAAAAGTCACAATAGGTTGAGAACCACTGCAGAAATACGCGACATTCCTGGCATACCAACATTCTTAGCATTCCTGGCATACCAACATTCTTAGCATTCCTGGCATACCAACATTCTTAGCATTCCTAGCATACTAACATTCTTCGCATTCCAACTCTCCTATAAGTGCGAGTCCGCGCCACGTGTTTCACCATTCGAGTACAACCATGCCCGGAAACAACCGCAACCGAAAACGCTGCAAGGCTGCCGGCACTTATTGCCGCGCAGCCAGGAAGAAAATTCCACCATTAACACGCCGTAAGGCGCTCCCTAAAATTTTAGTGGACGAAATTTTGCCGACCAGAAGAAAAATTTCGTTTGTACGGTCCCCGGTCAACGCGGAAGCCCCGATAATGGAATCGCCCACGAGAACCGCCACCGTACCGACCACGGAACAGGCGAAAACCGAGACTCGCGTGGAAGTTGTAAGTGACACTTGCACAATTATCACTTACCACGAAGGCGACGCAGCCACCGCCGTCGACGAGCATTTTAAACGTTCCCTGGCACATCTAGAGGTGAGTATGCCACCTGTTCATCACCCGCAGGAACCGGCGGCAATGGTTCAATTTGCCTTACAGGCGACGATTCCGCCACCCCCGCCAGTCATTGAAGTGTTGGACACCTCCACCGCCTTCCGAGTAGAGCACGGCGCTTTAGAGGAATCGGTATTATTAGAAGTGTGCGACATACACTTCACCCCCGCGCATACCCCAAATGCTCCTCCAGTCGAGCAGGAATCGGCGCAGCTCGAGTGGCTCGACATCCTGCTCGACTTTAACGATTTACCTTAATTATTTAACCTTATTAATTAATCCTACGTTTAATTCATACTATATTAATCTTCCTTATATCTACCCTACTTAATTATTAACACTATTACTTATTCCTAAATTCAATTTTTGCTAAGCCTAAGCTAACCTACTATAACAAAAAAAATTCAAAAACACAAAAAGAAAACAAATAATTTAATTACTAGGGAGCTGTGATGTAATCGCTGGACTGCCCCTGCGGCAATGCGACGTCCACCATTTACTGAGCCCACAAATATATCCATTTTATTTTATTTTTATCATGCAATACTTACCTTCTTATTAACCATTCTAACATGTTAAACTTTTATTCTTTTCAAAATAATTACTAAGTTCATTTCGTTCAACTAATGAAAATAATTATAGTTTAATCAATATATCTCCTACTAACAACGAGAGAAAACAAAGACGGTTCGTTCCGAAATACTCCACCCTCAATTTTAATCCGTCTAATTAAGGAGACATAACTTAATTTTACACTGATTTGTTTTACTCTGATACAATAATAAAAAAAAAAAAAAATATATATTTTTAGTTATCAGGCAAGGTTATAATTATTTTATGAAATCACAACGCAAAAGCAATAAACGGAAACAAGCTTTTATTTTATTTAAACATACATAAATTTCACTTCACATAAGGGAAAACAATTTCATTGAATATCCTTTACCTGCTACTAATACAGGATTAAGGGAAAAGGTTATTTTTCGTTCAAGCCACGTCTCCCGCTAAAGAAATGCAGGCATTTCTTAAAATAAGGGGGGAGGTGTGACGTGCCGTCATTTTTTTGCCGCATGTCGGCTCACATTTTTCTTCCTTTATTTACTATATCCACTGCCTGTGAACAAACAAACTCTCTTATTACTCCAACCCATCGCTAGTCAAACGAGGTACTTACCTTATGTTGCGCTTCTCATCATCGATTACCTGTGAACAAATAAACTCTCTTATTACTCCTACCCATCGCTAGTCAAACGAGATACTTACCTTACATTACATTTCTCATCATCGACTGCTTTCGAACAAATAAATTCCTCTCATAAGATACTCACCTTATATTTCTCTTCTCATCACCGACTACCTGCAAACAAATAAAATCTCTAAATATTCCAACTCATCGCTACACAAAACACCATTACCTTAAACGAAGAACAACGACACTCGAGAGAAGCCCTCACTCCACGAGGAAGAAACCCCTTTTGCGTCCCAAGAGAAGCCCTCACTCCACGAGGAAGAAACCCCTTTTGCGTCCCAAGAGAAGCCCTCACTCCACGAGGAAGAAACCCCTTTCGCGTCCCAAGAGAAGCCCTCACTCCACGAGGAAGAAAACCCCTTTCGAATCCTCTCGAGTATATCGCTACAATATGATCAAATCAAATAACACACCCGAACCTACAATACAAAAGACGCATAATTAACCAATACAATTTATTACAATATTTTATTACAAAACGATATCATCAAACAACCTATCCGAATTCACCATATAACAATATTGTAATTAACTAATATAATTTATTTTAACCAATCTCGGTACAATGGAGAACCCCTGCCGGTTGAGGATCACTGGCATTCCAGAGCAATCGACTCCAGTAGCAGTCAACATACCACGCATACCACGCATACCAGACATACCACGCATACCAGACATTCCTCGCATACCAGAGATTCCAGGGATGGGTATAAATAAGCCGGCACCACCTGAATAGTCAGTAGTCAATCATCAGCAGTCAATCTTCAGTAGTCAATCATCAGCAGTCAATCTTCAGTAGTCAATCGTCAGCAAGCGCCTACACATCAGTGAATCAATCTACAAGTGACAGTGAACGTTGATATACCGGTCTTGATTTTAGAATCATACAGTGAATTATTTCGATAAATACCTTAAGGAACATAGAATTCTTTCACGACTTATTTCGATAAATATCTTAAAGAACATAGAATAATTCCACGATTTATTTCGATAAATATCTTAAAGAACTTAGAATAATTTCACGATTTATTTCAATAAATACCTTAAGGAACATAGAATAATTCCGCGATTTATTTCGATAAATATCTTAAAGAATTTAGAATAATTTCACGATTTATTTCAATAAATACCTTAAGGAACATAGAATTAATTCCACGATTTATTTCAATAAATACCTTAATGAACATAGAATTATTTCACGACTTATTTCGATACATACCTTAAGGAACTTAGAATAATTTCACGATTTATTTCAATAAATACCTTAAGGAACATAGAATTATTTCACGACTTATTTCAATAAATACCTCAACGAACTTCGAAGTATTCTTGACTTATTCCAATAAATACAATAAGCCAGTGAACCTCAAGAAACTTTCGCGCAGCACCACAGCATTATTTATCGAATGCAGCTCCCTTACAATATTTGGGAAGAAGCCGAAGAAGAGGAGGACCAGGAATTTCAGGGTCCCTGGGACGGCGTCCTTCCCTCTGATTATCCAGAGATTTATAAACCCCTGCTAGACATTTGGTGTTCCACTATCGCCACAGTAGGAATATACATAAGCGACTGGGGCCGAATTTGCATCAACTGTTACAATCAGTTGACCCCCATACAAGGACAAGCATATCAATCAGGAGGTTGGCATGACATGAGCACTGCCGAAGAAGCCCAACGCATTTCCATTTGTGCACACTGCAACAACGAAATCTCCTCCATCCGCCCAGCATCTCAGTGCGCAGAGTGCACAGAACAGTACTTCGAAATAACAGCGGAAGAGCTGTGGCAAGTACAATCGGGACAAGTACTCGAGGTGCTCACCCGATGGTAAAAATTATACGTGTCTACCCGAGGATCGCAAACCCGACATTGCAGCTCGGTGAGTCGTTTTATTATTTCGTTCCTTACGAGGTTTCGTTCACATTTCTCAATATTGTTTGGAATCCGAGGAATTGGTATTGCTGCAGATCAATCCTTCCGCAGTAATAGTACGGCACTCCTAACTTCCTTTCCCTTCCTTTCTTTACTTACCTTTCCTCTCGGCGTGCGCGAATCTTGCATTCGACCCCGAGGTATTTCCTTTCCTTTCTTTACTTACCTTTCCTCTCGGCGTGCGCGAATCTTGCATTCGACCCCGAGGTATTTCCTTTCCTTTCTTTACTTACCTTTCCTCTCGGCGTGCGCGAATCTTGCATTCGACCCCGAGGTATTTCCTTTCCTTTCTTTACTTACCTTTCCTCTCGGCGTGCGCGAATCTTGCATTCGACCCCGAGGTATTTCCTTTCCTTTCTTTACTTACCTTTCCTCTCGGCGTGCGCGAATCTTGCATTCGACCCCGAGATTCTTCCTTTTTCTTTACTTACCTTTCCTCTCGGCGTGCGCGAATCTTGCATTCGACCCCGAGGTATTTCCTTTCCTTTCTTTACTTACCTTTCCTCTCGGCGTGCGCGAATCTTGCATTCGACCCCGAGGTATTTCCTTTCCTTTCTTTACTTACCTTTCCTCTCGGCGTGCGCGAATCTTGCATTCGACCCCGAGATTCTTAATTTTATCTACTTACCTTTCCTCTCGGCGTGCGCGAATTTTGTATTCGACCCCGAGATTCTTCCTTTTCCTTTACTTACCTTTCCTCTCGGCGTGCGCGAATCTTGCATTCGACCCCGAGATTCTTAATTTTATCTACTTACCTTTCCTCTCGGCGTGCGCGAATTTTGTATTCGACCCCGAGATTCTTCCTTTTCCTTTACTTACCTTTCCTCTCGGCGTGCGCGAATCTTGCATTCGACCCCGAGATTCTTCCTTTTCTCTACTTACCTTTCCTCTCGGCGTGCGCGAATCTTGAATTCGACCCCGAGAACCTACGTTCACCTTCCCCATTCAATTTCCGTTCCTCATCCTGCGTGCGTACAGTATGTCTCTTCCGGAAGTAACCTGGAACGTGACATCAACGATAGGCAAGGATTCACTTCCCGGCTCCCGCAATCGTTCTTTCCATCGATAATTTGCACGACTACGTGCTATTCGATGTTTGCAATCGTTTTGCATCAACGTTAGGTAAGTATTCACTTCCCAGCTCCCGCAATCGTTCTTTCTATGGATATGTTGCACGAATACGTGCTATTCGATGTTTCCAATCGTTTTGCATCGACGGTAGGTAAGGATTCACTTCCCAGCTCCCGCAATCGTTCTTTCTATCGATAATTTGCACGAATACGTGCTATTCGATGTTTCCAATCGTTTTGCATCGACGGTAGGTAAGGATTCACTTCCCAGCTCCCGCAATCGTTCTTTCCATCGATAATTTGCACGAATACGTGCCATTCGATGTTTCCAATCGTTTTGCATCGACGGTAGGTAAGGATTCACTTCCCGGCTCCCGCAATCGTTCTTTCCATCGATAATTTGCACGAATACGTGGTGTTCGATGTTTCCAATCGTTCTGCATCAACGTTAGGTAAGTCTTCACTTCCCAGCTCCCGCAATCGTTCTTTCTATGGATATGTTGCACGAATACGTGCTATTCGATGTTTGCAATCGTTTTGCATCGACGGTAGGTACGGATTCACTTCCCAGCTCCCGCAATCGTTCTTTCCATCGATAATTTGCACGAATACGTGCCATTCGATGTTTCCAATCGTTTTGCATCAACGTTAGGTAAGCATTCACTTCCCGGCTCCCGCAATCGTTCTTTCCATGGATAATTTGCACGAATACGTGCTATTCGATGTTTCCAATCGTTTTGCATCAACGGTAGGTAAGGATTCACTTCCCAGCTCCCGCAATCGTTCTTTCCATCGATAATTTGCACGAATACGTGCCATTCGATGTTTCCAATCGTTTTGCATCAACGTTAGGTAAGCATTCACTTCCCGGCTCCCGCAATCGTTCTTCTTTCCATGGATAATTTGCACTATATATCAGTCATGTAAATATAACTTAGGATTACGAAGTGAAACGAATGTATATACATATATAGTTGTGTTAAACCTTAGCCAACCCGCCACATTAATAATATTTCGATAAAAGTCACAATAGGTTGAGAACCACTGCAGAAATACGCGACATTCCTGGCATACCAACATTCTTAGCATTCCTGGCATACCAACATTCTTAGCATTCCTGGCATACCAACATTCTTAGCATTCCTAGCATACTAACATTCTTCGCATTCCAACTCTCCTATAAGTGCGAGTCCGCGCCACGTGTTTCACCATTCGAGTACAACCATGCCCGGAAACAACCGCAACCGAAAACGCTGCAAGGCTGCCGGCACTTATTGCCGCGCAGCCAGGAAGAAAATTCCACCATTAACACGCCGTAAGGCGCTCCCTAAAATTTTAGTGGACGAAATTTTGCCGGCCAGAAGAAAAATTTCGTTTGTACGGTCCCCGGTCAACGCGGAAGCCCCGATAATGGAATCGCCCACGAGAACCGCCACCGTACCGACCACGGAACAGGCGAAAACCGAGACTCGCGTGGAAGTTGTAAGTGACACTTGCACAATTATCACTTACCACGAAGGCGACGCAGCCACCGCCGTCGACGAGCATTTTAAACGTTCCCTGGCACATCTAGAGGTGAGTATGCCACCTGTTCATCACCCGCAGGAACCGGCGGCAATGGTTCAATTTGCCTTACAGGCGACGATTCCGCCACCCCCGCCAGTCATTGAAGTGTTGGACACCTCCACCGCCTTCCGAGTAGAGCACGGCGCTTTAGAGGAATCGGTATTATTAGAAGTGTGCGACATACACTTCACCCCCGCGCATACCCCAAATGCTCCTCCAGTCGAGCAGGAATCGGCGCAGCTCGAGTGGCTCGACATCCTGCTCGACTTTAACGATTTACCTTAATTATTTAACCTTATTAATTAATCCTACGTTTAATTCATACTATATTAATCTTCCTTATATCTACCCTACTTAATTATTAACACTATTACTTATTCCTAAATTCAATTTTTGCTAAGCCTAAGCTAACCTACTATAACAAAAAAAATTCAAAAACACAAAAAGAAAACAAATAATTTAATTACTAGGGAGCTGTGATGTAATCGCTGGACTGCCCCTGCGGCAATGCGACGTCCACCATTTACTGAGCCCACAAATATATCCATTTTATTTTATTTTTATCATGCAATACTTACCTTCTTATTAACCATTCTAACATGTTAAACTTTTATTCTTTTCAAAATAATTACTAAGTTCATTTCGTTCAACTAATGAAAATAATTATAGTTTAATCAATATATCTCCTACTAACAACGAGAGAAAACAAAGACGGTTCGTTCCGAAATACTCCACCCTCAATTTTAATCCGTCTAATTAAGGAGACATAACTTAATTTTACACTGATTTGTTTTACTCTGATACAATAATAAAAAAAAAAAAAAATATATATTTTTAGTTATCAGGCAAGGTTATAATTATTTTATGAAATCACAACGCAAAAGCAATAAACGGAAACAAGCTTTTATTTTATTTAAACATACATAAATTTCACTTCACATAAGGGAAAACAATTTCATTGAATATCCTTTACCTGCTACTAATACAGGATTAAGGGAAAAGGTTATTTTTCGTTCAAGCCACGTCTCCCGCTAAAGAAATGCAGGCATTTCTTAAAATAAGGGGGGAGGTGTGACGTGCCGTCATTTTTTTGCCGCATGTCGGCTCACATTTTTCTTCCTTTATTTACTATATCCACTGCCTGTGAACAAACAAACTCTCTTATTACTCCAACCCATCGCTAGTCAAACGAGGTACTTACCTTATGTTGCGCTTCTCATCATCGATTACCTGTGAACAAATAAACTCTCTTATTACTCCTACCCATCGCTAGTCAAACGAGATACTTACCTTACATTACATTTCTCATCATCGACTGCTTTCGAACAAATAAATTCCTCTCATAAGATACTCACCTTATATTTCTCTTCTCATCACCGACTACCTGCAAACAAATAAAATCTCTAAATATTCCAACTCATCGCTACACAAAACACCATTACCTTAAACGAAGAACAACGACACTCGAGAGAAGCCCTCACTCCACGAGGAAGAAACCCCTTTTGCGTCCCAAGAGAAGCCCTCACTCCACGAGGAAGAAACCCCTTTTGCGTCCCAAGAGAAGCCCTCACTCCACGAGGAAGAAACCCCTTTCGCGTCCCAAGAGAAGCCCTCACTCCACGAGGAAGAAAACCCCTTTCGAATCCTCTCGAGTATATCGCTACAATATGATCAAATCAAATAACACACCCGAACCTACAATACAAAAGACGCATAATTAACCAATACAATTTATTACAATATTTTATTACAAAACGATATCATCAAACAACCTATCCGAATTCACCATATAACAATATTGTAATTAACTAATATAATTTATTTTAACCAATCTCGGTACAATGGAGAACCCCTGCCGGTTGAGGATCACTGGCATTCCAGAGCAATCGACTCCAGTAGCAGTCAACATACCACGCATACCACGCATACCAGACATACCACGCATACCAGACATTCCTCGCATACCAGAGATTCCAGGGATGGGTATAAATAAGCCGGCACCACCTGAATAGTCAGTAGTCAATCATCAGCAGTCAATCTTCAGTAGTCAATCATCAGCAGTCAATCTTCAGTAGTCAATCGTCAGCAAGCGCCTACACATCAGTGAATCAATCTACAAGTGACAGTGAACGTTGATATACCGGTCTTGATTTTAGAATCATACAGTGAATTATTTCGATAAATACCTTAAGGAACATAGAATTCTTTCACGACTTATTTCGATAAATATCTTAAAGAACATAGAATAATTCCACGATTTATTTCGATAAATATCTTAAAGAACTTAGAATAATTTCACGATTTATTTCAATAAATACCTTAAGGAACATAGAATAATTCCGCGATTTATTTCGATAAATATCTTAAAGAATTTAGAATAATTTCACGATTTATTTCAATAAATACCTTAAGGAACATAGAATTAATTCCACGATTTATTTCAATAAATACCTTAATGAACATAGAATTATTTCACGACTTATTTCGATACATACCTTAAGGAACTTAGAATAATTTCACGATTTATTTCAATAAATACCTTAAGGAACATAGAATTATTTCACGACTTATTTCAATAAATACCTCAACGAACTTCGAAGTATTCTTGACTTATTCTAATAAATACAATAAGCCAGTGAACCTCAAGAAACTTTCGCGCAGCACCACAGCATTATTTATCGAATGCAGCTCCCTTACAATATTTGGGAAGAAGCCGAAGAAGAGGAGGACCAGGAATTTCAGGGTCCCTGGGACGGCGTCCTTCCCTCTGATTATCCAGAGACTTATAAACCCCTGCTAGACATTTGGTGTTCCACTATCGCCACAGTAGGAATATACATAAGCGACTGGGGCCGAATTTGCATCAACTGTTACAATCAGTTGACCCCCATACAAGGACAAGCATATCAATCAGGAGGTTGGCATGACATGAGCACTGCCGAAGAAGCCCAACGCATTTCCATTTGTGCACACTGCAACAACGAAATCTCCTCCATCCGCCCAGCATCTCAGTGCGCAGAGTGCACAGAACAGTACTTCGAAATAACAGCGGAAGAGCTGTGGCAAGTACAATCGGGACAAGTACTCGAGGTGCTCACCCGATGGTAAAAATTATACGTGTCTACCCGAGGATCGCAAACCCGACATTGCAGCTCGGTGAGTCGTTTTATTATTTCGTTCCTTACGAGGTTTCGTTCACATTTCTCAATATTGTTTGGAATCCGAGGAATTGGTATTGCTGCAGATCAATCCTTCCGCAGTAATAGTACGGCACTCCTAACTTCCTTTCCCTTCCTTTCTTTACTTACCTTTCCTCTCGGCGTGCGCGAATCTTGCATTCGACCCCGAGGTATTTCCTTTCCTTTCTTTACTTACCTTTCCTCTCGGCGTGCGCGAATCTTGCATTCGACCCCGAGGTATTTCCTTTCCTTTCTTTACTTACCTTTCCTCTCGGCGTGCGCGAATCTTGCATTCGACCCCGAGGTATTTCCTTTCCTTTCTTTACTTACCTTTCCTCTCGGCGTGCGCGAATCTTGCATTCGACCCCGAGGTATTTCCTTTCCTTTCTTTACTTACCTTTCCTCTCGGCGTGCGCGAATCTTGCATTCGACCCCGAGGTTCTTCCTTTTTCTTTACTTACCTTTCCTCTCGGCGTGCGCGAATCTTGCATTCGACCCCGAGGTATTTCCTTTCCTTTCTTTACTTACCTTTCCTCTCGGCGTGCGCGAATCTTGCATTCGACCCCGAGGTATTTCCTTTCCTTTCTTTACTTACCTTTCCTCTCGGCGTGCGCGAATCTTGCATTCGACCCCGAGATTCTTAATTTTATCTACTTACCTTTCCTCTCGGCGTGCGCGAATTTTGTATTCGACCCCGAGATTCTTCCTTTTCCTTTACTTACCTTTCCTCTCGGCGTGCGCGAATCTTGCATTCGACCCCGAGATTCTTAATTTTATCTACTTACCTTTCCTCTCGGCGTGCGCGAATTTTGTATTCGACCCCGAGATTCTTCCTTTTCCTTTACTTACCTTTCCTCTCGGCGTGCGCGAATCTTGCATTCGACCCCGAGATTCTTCCTTTTCTCTACTTACCTTTCCTCTCGGCGTGCGCGAATCTTGAATTCGACCCCGAGAACCTACGTTCACCTTCCCCATTCAATTTCCGTTCCTCATCCTGCGTGCGTACAGTATGTCTCTTCCGGAAGTAACCTGGAACGTGACATCAACGATAGGCAAGGATTCACTTCCCGGCTCCCGCAATCGTTCTTTCCATCGATAATTTGCACGACTACGTGCTATTCGATGTTTGCAATCGTTTTGCATCAACGTTAGGTAAGTATTCACTTCCCAGCTCCCGCAATCGTTCTTTCTATGGATATGTTGCACGAATACGTGCTATTCGATGTTTCCAATCGTTTTGCATCGACGGTAGGTAAGGATTCACTTCCCAGCTCCCGCAATCGTTCTTTCTATCGATAATTTGCACGAATACGTGCTATTCGATGTTTCCAATCGTTTTGCATCGACGGTAGGTAAGGATTCACTTCCCAGCTCCCGCAATCGTTCTTTCCATCGATAATTTGCACGAATACGTGCCATTCGATGTTTCCAATCGTTTTGCATCGACGGTAGGTAAGGATTCACTTCCCGGCTCCCGCAATCGTTCTTTCCATCGATAATTTGCACGAATACGTGGTGTTCGATGTTTCCAATCGTTCTGCATCAACGTTAGGTAAGTCTTCACTTCCCAGCTCCCGCAATCGTTCTTTCTATGGATATGTTGCACGAATACGTGCTATTCGATGTTTGCAATCGTTTTGCATCGACGGTAGGTACGGATTCACTTCCCAGCTCCCGCAATCGTTCTTTCCATCGATAATTTGCACGAATACGTGCCATTCGATGTTTCCAATCGTTTTGCATCAACGTTAGGTAAGCATTCACTTCCCGGCTCCCGCAATCGTTCTTTCCATGGATAATTTGCACGAATACGTGCTATTCGATGTTTCCAATCGTTTTGCATCAACGGTAGGTAAGGATTCACTTCCCAGCTCCCGCAATCGTTCTTTCCATCGATAATTTGCACGAATACGTGCCATTCGATGTTTCCAATCGTTTTGCATCAACGTTAGGTAAGCATTCACTTCCCGGCTCCCGCAATCGTTCTTCTTTCCATGGATAATTTGCACGAATACGTGCTATTCGATGTCTGCAATCGTTTTGCATCGACGGTAGGTAAGGATTCACTTCCCAGCTCCCGCAATCGTTCTTTCCATCGATAATTTGCACGAATACGTGCCATTCGATGTTTCCAATCGTTTTGCATCGACGGTAGGTAAGGATTCACTTCCCAGCTCCCGCAATCGTTCTTTCTATCGATAATTTGCACGAATACGTGCTATTCGATGTTTCCAATCGTTTTGCATCGACGGTAGGTAAGGATTCACTTCCCAGCTCCCGCAATCGTTCTTTCCATCGATAATTTGCACGAATACGTGCCATTCGATGTTTCCAATCGTTTTGCATCAACGATAGGTAAGCATTCACTTCCCGGCTCCCGCAATCGTTCTTTCCATGGATAATTTGCACGAATACGTGATGTTCAATGTTTCCAATCGTTTTGCATCAACGATAGGCAAGGATTCACTTCCCGGCTCCCGCAATCGTTCTTTCCATCGATAATTTGCACGACTACGTGCTATTCGATGTTTGCAATCGTTTTGCATCGACGGTAGGTAAGGATTCACTTCCCAGCTCCCGCAATCGTTCTTTCCATCGATAATTTGCACGAATACGTGCCATTCGATGTTTCCAATCGTTTTGCATCGACGGTAGGTAAGGATTCACTTCCCGGCTCCCGCAATCGTTCTTTCCATCGATAATTTGCACGAATACGTGGTGTTCGATGTTTCCAATCGTTCTGCATCAACGTTAGGTAAGTATTCACTTCCCAGCTCCCGCAATCGTTCTTTCTATGGATATGTTGCACGAATACGTGCTATTCGATGTTTGCAATCGTTTTGCATCGACGGTAGGTACGGATTCACTTCCCAGCTCCCGCAATCGTTCTTTCCATCGATAATTTGCACGAATACGTGCCATTCGATGTTTCCAATCGTTTTGCATCAACGTTAGGTAAGCATTCACTTCCCGGCTCCCGCAATCGTTCTTTCCATGGATAATTTGCACGAATACGTGCTATTCGATGTTTCCAATCGTTTTGCATCAACGGTAGGTAAGGATTCACTTCCCAGCTCCCGCAATCGTTCTTTCCATCGATAATTTGCACGAATACGTGCCATTCGATGTTTCCAATCGTTTTGCATCAACGTTAGGTAAGCATTCACTTCCCGGCTCCCGCAATCGTTCTTCTTTCCATGGATAATTTGCACGAATACGTGCTATTCGATGTCTGCAATCGTTTTGCATCGACGGTAGGTAAGGATTCACTTCCCAGCTCCCGCAATCGTTCTTTCCATCGATAATTTGCACGAATACGTGCCATTCGATGTTTCCAATCGTTTTGCATCGACGGTAGGTAAGGATTCACTTCCCAGCTCTCGCAATCGTTCTTTCTATCGATAATTTGCACGAATACGTGATGTTCAATGTTTCCAATCGTTTTGCATCAACGATAGGTAAGGATTCACTTCCCGGCTCCCGCAATCGTTCTTTCCATCGATAATATGCACGAATACGTGCTATTCGATGTTTGCAATCGTTTTGCATCGACGGTAGGTAAGGATTCACTTCCCAGCTCCCGCAATCGTTTTTTCCATCGATAATTTGCACGAATACGTGCCATTCGATGTTTCCAATCGTTTTGCATCGACGGTAGGTAAGGATTCACTTCCCAGCTCCCGCAATCGTTCTTTCCATCGATAATTTGCACGAATACGTGCCATTCGATGTTTCCAATCGTTTTACATCAACGTTAGGTAAGCATTCACTTCCCGGCTCCCGCAATCGTTCTTTCCATGGATAATTTGCACGAATACGTGATGTTCAATGTTTCCAATCGTTTTGCATCAACGATAGGTAAGGATTCACTTCGCGGCTCCCGCAATCGTTCTTTCCATCGATAATTTGCACGAATACGTGCTATTCGATGTTTCCAATCGTTTTGCATCAACGTTAGGTAAGCATTCACTTCCCGGCTCCCGCAATCGTTCTTTCCATGGATAATTTGCACGAATACGTGCTGTTCAATGTTTCCAATCGTTTTGCATCAACGATAGGTAAGGATTCACTTCCCGGCTCCCGCAATCGTTCTTTCCATCGATAATTTGCACGAATACGTGCTATTCGATGTTTCCAATCGTTTTGCATCGACGGTAGGTAAGGATTCACTTCCCAGATCCCGCAATCGTTCTTTCTATCGATAATTTGGAAAGAACGATTGCCGGAGCTGGGAAGTGAATGCTTACCGACCGTCGATGCAACACGATTGGAAACATCGAATAGTGTTACGTCCTGGTTTGATTGTTCTCGTTAATTCCTTGATGAACCAATCGAGACGCAACTATATGATTTTATTCTTGTGTGCTTGTGTAGATATCGTTTGTAAATAGTAGGGTACGTTCGCATTTTTGATCGTGACTATTCCCAGGGTAGGGTTAAGTCAACCAGCATCGGGAACGTTGGGATAATGACGATTGTATATTGGTTATTTGTTACCGTATACGTGTAGACGTTGTTATTATTGCGGTGCCTTGTTACGTTCGTGATATGGTCCGTAACGAGGATCGTGAAGTGGAAGGCCATCCACGCATAGACGCTCCGAGGGTAGTTCGATGGTGTAGAGCTTCCAGGCGGGATGCGAACTCGTTCCGAGTTCTCCTTCCTTGTGGCTGTCGGAATGGGGTGTGACCACTCCCAAGAGATGTTGCTTCGTGAGTAGCGGTTTGTAATATGCCCGCACCAAACGACGTACTTGTTCTTTACGACCGGCACGGCGAGTTTTAGCCATCGAGCTTATTTAATTCAGATATGGTTTCTGATTAACAATAGCGACAACTGAATTGTACTGTGCAGGAAAGCCGTGCGTATAACTCGAGCAGATCGTCTTCTCAAAGAGAATACACCAGCGATGCCTGCGTGAACCATGAGCAGATGGTCTTCTCTATGGTTCGTAATAGAATTCAGAGTCCAGCCAGAAAATATTATTTAATGCGAAAAGCTCGATGTCTGGTTTAAGGTACACTCGTAAATGAATTAGAGAACACTGTGTCTAATGAACATGATAACAACTATATTATATCACTTGGTAGTTACACTGGGTTACAAGATTTAATTATAACTAACAACACGAAGTTACTTGGCTGACTCTCGGATCAGAACTGTTTGTGATGTTCTCGGCTGCCTAAGCAGAACTGACTGTGTGTACTCACTATGATTGACGTCGATTATCGATGTGTATGGTCCGACTGCCGTAGCAGAACTGACTTTCCAGTAGCTGCTCAGCTCCTTTTATTCTTATAAAGTGCTGATGCAGCTGGCGACTGTCTGTCGTCACTGGATACTTTGTACGTGGTAATGAATGCTGACGCGACAGTCTCATTGTGTGGTAACGAATGCTGACGCGACAGTCTCATCTCTCCGCGAACGGATGTTGTTGCGACAAGTCCGTCGCTGGGAAGATGCAATCTGATCTGTTCACAAAGTTTCTCGAGGCCAGAATGCAGACGTGCAGGATAATGGAATCGTGCTAATCTTACTCAGCACTTTTATGTTTAACGCTGAGTTGGCGTCTATACCTCTGTGCATGCACTTCCAGCATCGAGAGCTCAGTCTGTTGCGCGACTCTGAACGAGACGGTAGTGTTAGCGACATACATCAACGGTCGCGCTCCTTCTTATCCTATGTCACTTCGTTGTTCTTTGTGGTTGTTCAAAAGTCTTTTCCCCTTGATTTAAAAGTGATTTTAATTGAATAAATGTATTTGTATTGTAGCTTTTGAGCAATCATACGGAACATTAAAACCGCAGTGCAGCATAAGTGATTTTGTGATATCTGTGATTCCAGATGCCGAATTCTGAGATAGCCGCACCGCGTTTGTTTTGGTGAGTGACTTTTACTTATTTTAAGTGATACCATATAAACGAATCAGTATGTTCACAATTCAACGGCAATATTCCTATATTATATTGTGTTTCTTAATTGAATCCTAGTCAAGGCATAGCTTGGAGTACGTGTAGAACGTGCTGATTCGTTTGAGGTTTATAAATAGACATTGTTACGTTCCGGACAGTCCCGGGACGTGACACCTTCCCCCTTGGGAAGCAAATTTCTGTAAGAAATTTGCTGAGGTCGGCTTGAATTGTTTAAGTGTTGTTTTTGGTTTGTGTTTTCGCTGCTGATGTTCCTTGGTTGCAAGGTGTCTTCGTTGTGTGACGTTGCGTAACGTCTAGTTCCTTCACCTCTTCGGATTAAGAAATGCGCATGTCAACTCCGTGTGATGTTGATGGATTGGAATCCGTATGCGTAAATTGTATGGAGTCGGTACTCGTGAATAAATGTTTTGGCGGCTGCCTTTCAATATAGTATTTTTTCTTGATGGCAATATAGGCCCTTGATTTTGGAGAGTTTTATTTCCGCGACCTCCCTCAATGTTGCTGCTTGTTCCAGTAATTTTTAACTTGATGGCGATACCCGCCCTTGATTTTGGAGAGTTTTATTACTTTGACCTCACCCCTAATGTTACTATCAATGCAGTAATTGTTTAACTTGATGCTTGACGCGTATCCCTCTCCTATTTCGGGATTCGCTGTATTACGAACAATCGACGCGTATATGCGCGAAATTGATGCTGGCTCCGTGGTTGTTTTGAAAGTTGAGATCCTAAGATCCCTGTCCTCCTTGATCAGCGGCGAATCATCCACAACGCGAGAATGAACTTGATGGCCCGCAACCTTTATTGACACTTTCCCTAGGGTGGTCAGGTTCGAAGCCGATTTGCCACGTATTTTATCACATCTCGGTCGTTTTTACTCGCCGTTCTGTTCAGGACTGACTTCTTGATGAGATTTATCTTGAATCCGGAGTACAGCATAAAACTTGTTCCTCATTGCACAGCTGGGGTGCTATGTCCATAGCGATAATATATGTATATATAATTTTTATAGCGTTTACTCTCGTTGACATTGTTTCTTTGATGATTGGTTTCACGATTTGTATCTGTTTCTAAATTGCCCTTCTTTTGTTTCTTTCTTCCGAATTTTCCTTGATATTGAAACTGTTGATAAGCTTCTAATCGGAAACTCCCGTTTCCGTTGGTTCTTGATACTTCAGGGTGTTCCCTAATGTATGTAATTGCGAATCCCACGCCCTTCCGGACTGGTGTCGGTTCCTCCACCCTTTTCGCGATACTTTTCTTAACGCACGCGATCGTGTTCTGTCGCGGTCGCAAATAAATCTGTACGTAATCTTTCTCGCGATATTCATCCCAACGCATGCGTTCGTGTCCCTGTTCGGGCGCCAAAAATCATCTACTATATGTTACGTCCTGGTTTGATTGTTCTCGTTAATTCCTTGATGAACCAATCGAGACGCAACTATATGATTTTATTCTTGTGTGCTTGTGTAGATATCGTTTGTAAATAGTAGGGTACGTTCGCATTTTTGATCGTGACTATTCCCAGGGTAGGGTTAAGTCAACCAGCATCGGGAACGTTGGGATAATAACGATTGTATATTGGTTATTTGTTACCGTATACGTGTAGACGTTGTTATTATTGCGGTGCCTTGTTACGTTCGTGATATGGTCCGTAACGAGGATCGTGAAGTGGAAGGCCATCCACGCATAGACGCTCCGAGGGTAGTTCGATGGTGTAGAGCTTCCAGGCGGGATGCGAACTCGTTCCGAGTTCTCCTTCCTTGTGGCTGTCGGAATGGGGTGTGACCACTCCCAAGAGATGTTGCTTCGTGAGTAGCGGTTTGTAATATGCCCGCACCAAACGACGTACTTGTTCTTTACGACCGGCACGGCGAGTTTTAGCCATCGAGCTTATTTAATTCAGATATGGTTTCTGATTAACAATAGCGACAACTGAATTGTACTGTGCAGGAAAGCCGTGCGTATAACTCGAGCAGATCGTCTTCTCAAAGAGAATACACCAGCGATGCCTGCGTGAACCATGAGCAGATGGTCTTCTCTATGGTTCGTAATAGAATTCAGAGTCCAGCCAGAAAATATTATTTAATGCGAAAAGCTCGATGTCTGGTTTAAGGTACACTCGTAAATGAATTAGAGAACACTGTGTCTAATGAACATGATAACAACTATATTATATCACTTGGTAGTTACACTGGGTTACAAGATTTAATTATAACTAACAACACGAAGTTACTTGGCTGACTCTCGGATCAGAACTGTTTGTGATGTTCTCGGCTGCCTAAGCAGAACTGACTGTGTGTACTCACTATGATTGACGTCGATTATCGATGTGTATGGTCCGACTGCCGTAGCAGAACTGACTTTCCAGTAGCTGCTCAGCTCCTTTTATTCTTATAAAGTGCTGATGCAGCTGGCGACTGTCTGTCGTCACTGGATACTTTGTACGTGGTAATGAATGCTGACGCGACAGTCTCATTGTGTGGTAACGAATGCTGACGCGACAGTCTCATCTCTCCGCGAACGGATGTTGTTGCGACAAGTCCGTCGCTGGGAAGATGCAATCTGATCTGTTCACAAAGTTTCTCGAGGCCAGAATGCAGACGTGCAGGATAATGGAATCGTGCTAATCTTACTCAGCACTTTTATGTTTAACGCTGAGTTGGCGTCTATACCTCTGTGCATGCACTTCCAGCATCGAGAGCTCAGTCTGTTGCGCGACTCTGAACGAGACGGTAGTGTTAGCGACATACATCAACGGTCGCGCTCCTTCTTATCCTATGTCACTTCGTTGTTCTTTGTGGTTGTTCAAAAGTCTTTTCCCCTTGATTTAAAAGTGATTTTAATTGAATAAATGTATTTGTATTGTAGCTTTTGAGCAATCATACGGAACATTAAAACCGCAGTGCAGCATAAGTGATTTTGTGATATCTGTGATTCCAGATGCCGAATTCTGAGATAGCCGCACCGCGTTTGTTTTGGTGAGTGACTTTTACTTATTTTAAGTGATACCATATAAACGAATCAGTATGTTCACAATTCAACGGCAATATTCCTATATTATATTGTGTTTCTTAATTGAATCCTAGTCAAGGCATAGCTTGGAGTACGTGTAGAACGTGCTGATTCGTTTGAGGTTTATAAATAGACATTGTTACGTTCCGGACAGTCCCGGGACGTGACAATAGCACGTATTCGTGCAAATTATCGATGGAAAGAACGATTGCGGGAGCCGGGAAGTGAATCCTTACCTATCGTTGATGCAAAACGATTGGAAACATTGAACATCACGTATTCGTGCAAATTATCCATGGAAAGAACGATTGCGGGAGCCGGGAAGTGAATGCTTACCTATGTCACGTCCCGGGACTGTCCGGAACGTAACAATGTCTATTTATAAACCTCAAACGAATCAGCACGTTCTACACGTACTCCAAGCTATGCCTTGACTAGGATTCAATTAAGAAACACAATATAATATAGGAATATTGCCGTTGAATTGTGAACATACTGATTCGTTTATATGGTATCACTTAAAATAAGTAAAAGTCACTCACCAAAACAAACGCGGTGCGGCTATCTCAGAATTCGGCATCTGGAATCACAGATATCACAAAATCACTTATGCTGCACTGCGGTTTTAATGTTCCGTATGATTGCTCAAAAGCTACAATACAAATACATTTATTCAATTAAAATCACTTTTAAATCAAGGGGAAAAGACTTTTGAACAACCACAAAGAACAACGAAGTGACATAGGATAAGAAGGAGCGCGACCGTTGATGTATGTCGCTAACACTACCGTCTCGTTCAGAGTCGCGCAACAGACTGAGCTCTCGATGCTGGAAGTGCATGCACAGAGGTATAGACGCCAACTCAGCGTTAAACATAAAAGTGCTGAGTAAGATTAGCACGATTCCATTATCCTGCACGTCTGCATTCTGGCCTCGAGAAACTTTGTGAACAGATCAGATTGCATCTTCCCAGCGACGGACTTGTCGCAACAACAGCCGTTCGCGGAGAGATGAGACTGTCGCGTCAGCATTCGTTACCACACAATGAGACTGTCGCGTCAGCATTCATTACCACGTACAAAGTATCCAGTGACGACAGACAGTCGCCAGCTGCATCAGCACTTTATAAGAATAAAAGGAGCTGAGCAGCTACTGGAAAGTCAGTTCTGCTACGGCAGTCGGACCATACACATCGATAATCGACGTCAATCCTAGTGAGTACACACAGTCAGTTCTGCTACGGCAGTCGGACCATACACATCGATAATCGACGTCAATCATAGTGAGTACACACAGTCAGTTCTGCTTAGGCAGCCGAGAACATCACAAACAGTTCTGATCCGAGAGTCAGCCAAGTAACTTCGTGTTGTTAGTTATAATTAAATCTTGAAACCCAGTGTAACTACCAAGTGATAGAATATAGTTGTTATCATGTTCATTAGACACAGTGTTCTCTAATTCATTTACGAGTGTACCTTAAACCAGACATCGAGCTTTTCGCATTAAATAATATCTTCTGGCTGGACTCTGAATTCTATTACGAACCATAGAGAAGACGATCTGCTCATGGTTCACACAGGTATCGCTGGGATACTCTCCGATAAGAAGACCTGCTCGAGAGCCAAACCAGCCGGTTTCCTGCACGTGAAATTCAGTAGTTGCTTAACGAATTATTAATCATTCTGATCGAGCTCGATGGCTAAAACTCGCCGTGCCGGTCGTAAAGAACAAGTACGTCGTTTGGTGCGTGCATATTACAAACCGCTACTCACGAAGCAACATCTCTTGGGAGTGGCACACCCCATTCCGACAGCCACAAGGAAGGAGAACTCGGAACGAGTTCGCATCCCGCCTGGAAGCTCTACACCATCGAACTACCCTCGGAGCGTCTATGCGTGGATGGCCTGCCACCTCACGATCCTCGTTACGGACCATATCACGAACGTAACAAGGCACCGCAATAATAACAACGACTACACGTATACGGTAACAAATAACCAATATACAATCGTTATTATCCCAACGTTCCCGATGCTGGTTGACTTAACCCTACCCTGGGAATAGTCACGATCAAAAATGCGAACGTACCCTACTATTTACAAACGATATCTACACAAGCACACAAGAATAAAATCATATAGTTGCGTCTCGATTGGTTCATCAAGGAATTAACGAGAACAATCAAACCAGGACGTAACATATAGTAGATGATTTTTGGCGCCCGAACAGGGACACGATCGCATGCGTTGGGATGAATATCGCGAGAAAGATTACGTACAGATTTATTTGCGACCGCGACAGAACACGATCGCGTGCGTTAAGAAAAGTATCGCGAAAAGGGTGGAGGAACCGACACCAGTCCGGAAGGGCGTGGGATTCGCAATTACATACATTAGGGAACACCCTGAAGTATCAAGAACCAACGGAAACGGGAGTTTCCGATTAGAAGCTTATCAACAGTTTCAATATCAAGGAAAATTCGGAAGAAAGAAACAAAAGAAGGGCAATTTAGAAACAGATACAAATCGTGAAACCAATCATCAAAGAAACAATGTCAACGAGAGTAAACGCTATAAAAATTATATATACATATATTATCGCTATGGACATAGCACCCCAGCTGTGCAATGAGGAACAAGTTTTATGCTGTACTCCGGATTCAAGATAAATCTCATCAAGAAGTCAGTCCTGAACAGAACGGCGAGTAAAAACGACCGAGATGTGATAAAATACGTGGCAAATCGGCTTCGAACCTGACCACCCTAGGGAAAGTGTCAATAAAGGTTGCGGGCCATCAAGTTCATTCTCGCGTTGTGGATGATTCGCCGCTGATCAAGGAGGACAGGGATCTTAGGATCTCAACTTTCAAAACAACCACGGAGCCAGCATCAATTTCGCGCATATACGCGTCGATTGTTCGTAATACAGCGAATCCCGAAATAGGAGAGGGATACGCGTCAAGCATCAAGTTAAACAATTACTGCATTGATAGTAACATTAGGGGTGAGGTCAAAGTAATAAAACTCTCCAAAATCAAGGGCGGGTATCGCCATCAAGTTAAAAATTACTGGAACAAGCAGCAACATTGAGGGAGGTCGCGGAAATAAAACTCTCCAAAATCAAGGGCCTATATTGCCATCAAGAAAAAATACTATATTGAAAGGCAGCCGCCAAAACATTTATTCACGAGTACCGACTCCATACAATTTACGCATACGGATTCCAATCCATCAACATCACACGGAGTTGACATGCGCATTTCTTAATCCGAAGAGGTGAAGGAACTAGACGTTACGCAACGTCACACAACGAAGACACCTTGCAACCAAGGAACATCAGCAGCGAAAACACAAACCAAAAACAACACTTAAACAATTCAAGCCGACCTCAGCAAATTTCTTACAGAAATTTGCTTCCCAAGGGGGAAGGTGTCACGTCCCGGGACTGTCCGGAACGTAACAATGTCTATTTATAAACCTCAAACGAATCAGCACGTTCTACACGTACTCCAAGCTATGCCTTGACTAGGATTCAATTAAGAAACACAATATAATATAGGAATATTGCCGTTGAATTGTGAACATACTGATTCGTTTATATGGTATCACTTAAAATAAGTAAAAGTCACTCACCAAAACAAACGCGGTGCGGCTATCTCAGAATTCGGCATCTGGAATCACAGATATCACAAAATCACTTATGCTGCACTGCGGTTTTAATGTTCCGTATGATTGCTCAAAAGCTACAATACAAATACATTTATTCAATTAAAATCACTTTTAAATCAAGGGGAAAAGACTTTTGAACAACCACAAAGAACAACGAAGTGACATAGGATAAGAAGGAGCGCGACCGTTGATGTATGTCGCTAACACTACCGTCTCGTTCAGAGTCGCGCAACAGACTGAGCTCTCGATGCTGGAAGTGCATGCACAGAGGTATAGACGCCAACTCAGCGTTAAACATAAAAGTGCTGAGTAAGATTAGCACGATTCCATTATCCTGCACGTCTGCATTCTGGCCTCGAGAAACTTTGTGAACAGATCAGATTGCATCTTCCCAGCGACGGACTTGTCGCAACAACATCCGTTCGCGGAGAGATGAGACTGTCGCGTCAGCATTCGTTACCACACAATGAGACTGTCGCGTCAGCATTCATTACCACGTACAAAGTATCCAGTGACGACAGACAGTCGCCAGCTGCATCAGCACTTTATAAGAATAAAAGGAGCTGAGCAGCTACTGGAAAGTCAGTTCTGCTACGGCAGTCGGACCATACACATCGATAATCGACGTCAATCCTAGTGAGTACACACAGTCAGTTCTGCTACGGCAGTCGGACCATACACATCGATAATCGACGTCAATCATAGTGAGTACACACAGTCAGTTCTGCTTAGGCAGCCGAGAACATCACAAACAGTTCTGATCCGAGAGTCAGCCAAGTAACTTCGTGTTGTTAGTTATAATTAAATCTTGAAACCCAGTGTAACTACCAAGTGATAGAATATAGTTGTTATCATGTTCATTAGACACAGTGTTCTCTAATTCATTTACGAGTGTACCTTAAACCAGACATCGAGCTTTTCGCATTAAATAATATCTTCTGGCTGGACTCTGAATTCTATTACGAACCATAGAGAAGACGATCTGCTCATGGTTCACACAGGTATCGCTGGGATACTCTCCGATAAGAAGACCTGCTCGAGAGCCAAACCAGCCGGTTTCCTGCACGTGAAATTCAGTAGTTGCTTAACGAATTATTAATCATTCTGATCGAGCTCGATGGCTAAAACTCGCCGTGCCGGTCGTAAAGAACAAGTACGTCGTTTGGTGCGTGCATATTACAAACCGCTACTCACGAAGCAACATCTCTTGGGAGTGGCACACCCCATTCCGACAGCCACAAGGAAGGAGAACTCGGAACGAGTTCGCATCCCGCCTGGAAGCTCTACACCATCGAACTACCCTCGGAGCGTCTATGCGTGGATGGCCTGCCACCTCACGATCCTCGTTACGGACCATATCACGAACGTAACAAGGCACCGCAATAATAACAACGACTACACGTATACGGTAACAAATAACCAATATACAATCGTTATTATCCCAACGTTCCCGATGCTGGTTGACTTAACCCTACCCTGGGAATAGTCACGATCAAAAATGCGAACGTACCCTACTATTTACAAACGATATCTAGGAAGCACACAAGAATAAAATCATATAGTTGCGTCTCGATTGGTTCATCAAGGAATTAACGAGAACAATCAAACCAGGACGTAACACCTAACGTTGATGCAAAACGATTGGAAACATCGAATAGCACGTATTCGTGCAAATTATCGATGGAAAGAACGATTGCGGGAGCCGGGAAGTGAATCCTTACCTATCGTTGATGCAAAACGATTGGAAACATTGAACATCACGTATTCGTGCAAATTATCCATGGAAAGAACGATTGCGGGAGCCGGGAAGTGAATGCTTACCTAACGTTGATGCAAAACGATTGGAAACATCGAATGGCACGTATTCGTGCAAATTATCGATGGAAAGAACGATTGCGGGAGCTGGGAAGTGAATCCTTACCTACCGTCGATGCAAAACGATTGGAAACATCGAATAGCACGTATTCGTGCAAATTATCCATAGAAAGAACGATTGCGGGAGCTGGGAAGTGAATACTTACCTACCGTTGATGCAAAACGATTGGAAACATCGAGTAGCACGGTATTCGTGCAAATTATCGATGGAAAGAACGATTGCGGGAGCCGGGAAGTGAATCCTTACCTATCGTTGATGCAAAACGATTGGAAACATTGAACATCACGTATTCGTGCAAATTATCGATAGAAAGAACGATTGCGGGAGCTGGGAAGTGAATCCTTACCTACCGTCGATGCAAAACGATTGGAAACATCGAATAGCACGTATTCGTGCAAATTATCGATGGAAAGAACGATTGCGGGAGCTGGGATATGAATCCTTACCTACCGTCGATGCAAAACGATTGCAAACATCGAATAGCACGTATTCGTGCAAAGTATCCATAGAAAGCACGATTGCGGGAGCTGGGATGTGAATCCTTACCTACCGTCGATGCAAAACGATTGGAAACATCGAATAGCACGTATTCGTGCAAATTATCGATGGAAAGAACGATTGCGGGAGCCGGGAAGTGAATGCTTACCTAACGTTTATGCAAAACGATTGGAAACATCGAACATAACGTATTCGTGCAAATTATCGATAGAAAGAACGATTGCGGGAGCTGGGAAGTGAATCCTTACCTACCGTCGATGCAAAACGATTGCGTACATCGAATAGCACGTATTCGTGCAAATTATCCATAGAAAGAACGATTGCGGGAGCTGGGAAGTGAATACTTACCTACCGTTGATGCAAAACGATTGGAAACATCGAGTAGCACGGTATTCGTGCAAATTATCGATGGAAAGATCGATTGCGGGAGCCGGGAAGTGAATCCTTACCTATCGTTGATGCAAAACGATTGGAAACATTGAACATCACGTATTCGTGCAAATTATCGATAGAAAGAACGATTGCGGGAGCTGGGAAGTGAATCCTTACCTACCGTCGATGCAAAACGATTGGAAACATCGAATAGCACGTATTCGTGCAAATTATCGATGGAAAGAACGATTGCGGGAGCTGGGATGTGAATCCTTACCTACCGTCGATGTAAAACGATTGGAAACATCGAATAGCACGTATTCGTGCAAATTATCGATGGAAAGAACGATTGCGGGAGCCGGGAAGTGAATGCTTACCTAACGTTTATGCAAAACGATTGGAAACATCGAACATAACGTATTCGTGCAAATTATCGATAGAAAGAACGATTGCGGGAGCTGGGAAGTGAATCCTTACCTACCGTCGATGCAAAACGATTGCGTACATCGAATAGCACGTATTCGTGCAAATTATCCATAGAAAGAACGATTGCGGGAGCTGGGAAGTGAATACTTACCTACCGTTGATGCAAAACGATTGGAAACATCGAGTAGCACGGTATTCGTGCAAATTATCGATGGAAAGAACGATTGCGGGAGCCGGGAAGTGAATCCTTACCTATCGTTGATGCAAAACGATTGGAAACATTGAACATCACGTATTCGTGCAAATTATCGATAGAAAGAACGATTGCGGGAGCTGGGAAGTGAATCCTTACCTACCGTCGATGCAAAACGATTGGAAACATCGAATAGCACGTATTCGTGCAAATTATCGATGGAAAGAACGATTGCGGGAGCTGGGATGTGAATCCTTACCTACCGTCGATGCAAAACGATTGGAAACATCGAATAGCACGTATTCGTGCAAATTATCCATAGAAAGAACGATTGCGGGAGCTGGGAAGTGAATACTTACCTACCGTTGATGCAAAACGATTGGAAACATCGAGTAGCACGGTATTCGTGCAAATTATCGATGGAAAGAACGATTGCGGGAGCCGGGAAGTGAATCCTTACCTATCGTTGATGCAAAACGATTGGAAACATTGAACATCACGTATTCGTGCAAATTATCGATAGAAAGAACGATTGCGGGAGCTGGGAAGTGAATCCTTACCTACCGTCGATGCAAAACGATTGGAAACATCGAATAGCACGTATTCGTGCAAATTATCGATGGAAAGAACGATTGCGGGAGCTGGGATGTGAATCCTTACCTACCGTCGATGCAAAACGATTGCAAACATCGAATAGCACGTATTCGTGCAAAGTATCCATAGAAAGCACGATTGCGGGAGCTGGGATGTGAATCCTTACCTACCGTCGATGCAAAACGATTGGAAACATCGAATAGCACGTATTCGTGCAAATTATCGATGGAAAGAACGATTGCGGGAGCCGGGAAGTGAATGCTTACCTAACGTTTATGCAAAACGATTGGAAACATCGAACATAACGTATTCGTGCAAATTATCGATAGAAAGAACGATTGCGGGAGCTGGGAAGTGAATCCTTACCTACCGTCGATGCAAAACGATTGCGTACATCGAATAGCACGTATTCGTGCAAATTATCCATAGAAAGAACGATTGCGGGAGCTGGGAAGTGAATACTTACCTACCGTTGATGCAAAACGATTGGAAACATCGAGTAGCACGGTATTCGTGCAAATTATCGATGGAAAGAACGATTGCGGGAGCCGGGAAGTGAATCCTTACCTATCGTTGATGCAAAACGATTGGAAACATTGAACATCACGTATTCGTGCAAATTATCGATAGAAAGAACGATTGCGGGAGCTGGGAAGTGAATCCTTACCTACCGTCGATGCAAAACGATTGGAAACATCGAATAGCACGTATTCGTGCAAATTATCGATGGAAAGAACGATTGCGGGAGCTGGGATGTGAATCCTTACCTACCGTCGATGCAAAACGATTGGAAACATCGAATAGCACGTATTCGTGCAAATTATCGATGGAAAGAACGATTGCGGGAGCCGGGAAGTGAATGCTTACCTAACGTTTATGCAAAACGATTGGAAACATCGAACATAACGTATTCGTGCAAATTATCGATAGAAAGAACGATTGCGGGAGCTGGGAAGTGAATCCTTACCTACCGTCGATGCAAAACGATTGCGTACATCGAATAGCACGTATTCGTGCAAATTATCCATAGAAAGAACGATTGCGGGAGCTGGGAAGTGAATACTTACCTACCGTTGATGCTGTCACGTCCCGGGATCCTCCGAAACGTGACGATCCGTAGGTGCAGCGCGCATCCGAATCGGCACACGATATGGATACAGGGCAGTTCTCTACCACACATCGACGTACGGCCACACACACACACACACACACACACTGATAATTGTCCTGATGGTAGCATTAAGTCTAAGCAACTTCTTAAGTTAAGAAACCAGGGGTAAACGTGAGTATGCTGACTCACCTATGATAAGATAGATTATAAGAATACGTAGATTAAGAACCGTGACGAATCAGGGTGTGCGGACCAATCCGTGTTTGTCCTTTCAAGTTAAGGACAAGCACGGATAAGTGCTGACGACAATAGCGAAGGGATAGCGCTGTCTCGCACGTGGGCATTCCAGAGTCAAGGCCTGGGAAAGGATCGGGTAATAATCCGCTGAACAAGACGATATACCTCGATGCATCAGCATCCGTTCCCAGAGCGATAACAACTGTCGCTCAGGAATGCACACGTTGCAAAGATACGAAGCGCGAGAACCGTCGCGGAACAGTCGTTCCCAGGACGGTGGCCCCTGCTGCATCAGCATCTTCTGGCTGCGGCAGTAGGGGCTGCTGCGTCAGCACCTGGGAGGAATAAAAGACCGGAGCGAACGGTCGCAAGGCAGTTCAGTTCCAACCGAGAAGTTAGAAACATCAAGTTCTATACGACTGAAGTTCAATCCGGTAGTCTAACGGTGAAGTTCGACGAGTTCGTTGTAGTTGTGCCTGTAAGCGGCAAATCGTCAGCACGATCCACCATTTGTTACTTGTACTCTCAACTGTAGTCGACCGATAGGTAAAGGTGAGCATTAATAAACAGTAACACTTGACATTTCATCGGTCTTCCATTTTATACGAACAACTTACTACTCGCCGAATGTGTTCGGTAGATGCCCGCTGGAAATAGGCGAAGGCGTAGGAGAGGGGTCCAGTCGCGGCTCCGCCACAATATCAGGCGCCGGGAGCTGATCGCCGCCCGTCGCGTGCAATTGGCGCAAGAGACTGGGCCGTTGATCGACCTGACGTTAGATTCTCCACCGGCGCCAGTCGACCTGACGCTGGATTCTCCACGGGCGCCGGTCGACTCGACAACCGCTGGCGCCGTTCCGTCCATCATCGACTTGACAGTTGGGGGTTCGCCCGAGCCCTCGACTTCGCGGGGTCCCTCCGCCCAAATACCCGTGTTGCCTTCCTCGCCTCACGCATCGCCTTTGTCCATCTCATACTCCCCCATCTCCCACGCATCCGAACAAACTCCGCAGCCCTTCGCTAGACGACAACTAGTTTACTCGTCATCCCCGGCTCAGACAACTACATCCTCGGTAGATTCAAGGGCAACCACGCCCGAATACTACCGGCCCTATATCGACCCCCCGGTCAGTCCTCCATCCCCGCAACAGCAACTCGACCCTCCGGACAGCGACGAGGAGTGGCCACATCAACAGATTTATCCGAATTACCCGGGATATTATCCCGTATTTATTAGCGACCGGTTCCCTGGTCAACCAAACGTCCCCGAAGGCGAGCCGGTCCCGGAAGAGTATCATACGTTGTTATTTCAAACTATATTTCTCCGCGAGGAATAATGTAACAGCCTCCACTGTATTATATAAGAAAAAAAAAGAAAGTGGACGTAAATATAACTCATAAACAATCGATACCAATTGTTTTCCTGACCCCACCGCATCTTAACGTCCCGATCCCGGTTGACTGTCCTAAGAGACCAGTCACAGATCGAAATTGCGAGCGTATTCTGTTGAAGATTTGGCGCACGTTGCCGTTGGGCAACACGGATCCCGACGAGGACGTAACATATAAATTTTTTGGTGACAGCGGTGGGATACGATCGCATACGTTAAGAGGTGTGACGCGAAATGGCGGAAGAAACGACTCCAACCCCTCTAGACCTCGTGCTGCAACAGCTCTCCCTGTGGGAGGATAAATTCGACAATTTAAATTCAATGAACAGGAGACTAGAGAGAATAGAACAGGACATAAAAGCTAACAGAGCAAACGATACGGCGGGTACGTCCGGCGGGACAAACGCCGAAATGCCCGACGTGAAGCCCGTGACGGATCTCCCTTCGATTCGCATCAAAGATGCCATAGAAACGGTTCCCGTGTTCGACGGCCATAAGCCACCCGTGTTTCAATTCTTAAGAGCCTGCGAGCGAGCAAAATCGATGCTCCCCGCTCATATGGAACCCCATTTGGTTAAACTGTTGATGAACAAATTGAGGGGCCATGCGTTCCTCGCGGTGGAAGACGTGGTCGTTACCAATCTGGACTCGTTCTCCACGAAATTAAAGGACATGTTTGGTCCCGGTAAAACCATTAACGAATACAGGGGCGAACTCGGAACCATCTATCAGAAATCGGGCGAAGACGTACTCGACTACATTGACCGCGTGCGTAACCTGCGTCTAGCCATCATGGACGGAGAAAGGCAAGCTCGCGGTACCGTACCGTTGGCGTTGCAATTAGGTCTCGACACCGACTCCCAGGAAGCATTCGTCAACGGTTTACCGGCCGAGGTATTCACCAGAGTGAAGCTGGAGGGCTGCAGAGACCTCGACGAATCCTACCGTGCGGCGATAAAAGCCACTCGTGAGGTAAAGAGAGTCGCGGAAAGGCAGCGAAGCTATCAACCGCCGCCGCAACGCTTCAATAGGGAACGAAACAACTACCCTCCAAGGAATCAAGCGGAACCTCAACAAAGGGATCAAAGAAACCCCCAGAGATACAACAATTACGGAAACAACAAGACCTTTCCACCCCGGCCACCGGCCACCTTCCCACCCAAGAATCCCGGAATCACGTGCAATTATTGCAAGAAACCCGGACACGTGTTGAAGGATTGCTATCGCTTCAAAGCCAAAGTCGATTCCGGAGAAATCGTGCCGTACTCTCAACAGAACCAGGGAAACGGACGCGGTCACCCGGGAAGACCGGACGCAGCCCGGAGTGGAAAGCCCCAGGAGCGCCCGAAAGTAGCGAAAATAGAAGCTTCCACATCGAAGCAAAATCAAGAGCAACTGTCGGCAAGAAGCGCGCCGAAGCAAGAACGAAAAGCATGGGAAACCCCAAAAGACTCGAAGCAAAAGAAACGCGAGGAGGAAGAAGACCAGGAGGACGAGATAGAGTCGTTAGAAGAACTGTTTCAATAAGAATCAACGCCGTACAAAGGGTACCGACGGTGCGAATCGTGTCCCCCCATTTACACGGAATAACGAATCTAATGCTGGACTCGGGATCGGAAATAAATCTCATCAAGAAGTCGGTCCTGACCAGCACAGCGAGTATAGACGATCGAGAAGTACTAGACATACGTGGCATTACGGCTTCGAACCTGACCACCCTAGGGAAAGTGTCGATAGAGGTTGCGGGCCATCCGGTTAATTTCCACGTCGTCGACGACTCGCTGCTGATCAAAGAGGACGGGATCTTAGGATCCGAGTTCCTGATCGATCACGGGGCAACCATAGATTACGCGCACAAGCGGGTCGAATGGGGAACCTTTTGCATACCGTTCGCCACCTCGAAAGTATCGGTACCCAAGCGAAGCTCCACGTCGCTACAAGTGAATATAGCGAATCCAGAGATACGAGAGGGATACGTTCCCAGAATCGACATAGGCAAGGGAATCTACTTGGGCGAGGCCCTGGTAACCAACCGCAAAGGCCGCGCCTACATCAGGGTCGTTAATACGACGAGCAGGAAGGTAAAAATCACCGTACCCACGGTGACGCTGGAAGAATTCGAAGAAACGAATCATCGTACAGAATCAAGGGCGTGCAACGCCATCAAGACGGACCCTCGAAATCGATTCGAGGCCATCGTGGAATTATTGAGACTGGAGCATCTCAATACGGAGGAGAGGGCGAGCGTTGAGAAGCTGATAAGAAAAAATCAAGACAGGTTCCATTTACCTGGTGAAACGTTGGAAGGAACAGGAATCCTGGAGCACAGGATACATACCACGGATGACATTCCGGTAAACACGCGCCAGTACAGATACCCCCCGGTGCATAGATCGGAAATCAACAGACAAATTCAAGAATTGTTGGACACGGATGTCGTGGAAGAATCCGTGTCCCCGTATAACTCGCCGCTGTGGATCGTACCGAAGAAACCGGACTCCCACGGAAATAAGCGTTGGCGGTTGGTCATCGACTATAGGAAATTGAACGACAAAACCATAGGGGACGCATTCCCCTTGCCCAATATCACGGAAATACTGGACCAACTGGGCAGTGCCAAGTATTTCTCAACCTTCGACCTAGCGTCGGGGTTCCATCAAATAAAAATGGCGGAAGGAGACGCGCACAAAACGGCCTTCTCGACCCCATACGGACACTATCAATTTACGAGAATGCCGTTCGGACTCAAGAACGCTCCGGCCACCTTTCAGAGATTGATGAACAGCGTTTTGTCCGGCCTACAAGGGACGGAACTGTTCGTCTATTTGGACGACATCGTGATATACTCGAGCTCGTTGGCCGAGCACCAAATTAAATTTCAGAAACTGGCGGAAAGACTGCGAAACGCTAAATTACAGTTACAACCGGACAAGTGCGAATTTTTGAGACACGAGGTCAATTATCTGGGTCACATCATCAGCGAAGAAGGTGTCAGACCGGACCCTCAAAAGATCGAAGCTGTGCAACGATTCCCTAGACCCCGAACGCCGAAGGGAATAAAACAATTTCTAGGATTGGCGGGATACTATCGGAGATTCATCCCCGAATTCTCCAAAACCGCCAAACCCTTGACTCGATTGTTGAAGAAGGATACAAAATTCGCGTGGGACGCTGACCAGGAAAAGGCGTTCGAGACGTTGAGAAACGCGCTGATAACAGAACCCATATTGCAGTACCCGGATTTCAGTAAAACGTTCAACCTAACGACCGACGCGTCCGGATACGCGATCGGAGGAGTCTTGAGTCAAGGACCGATAGGGAAGGATTTGCCCGTCGCTTACGCCTCTCGATTACTAAACGCTGCTGAACAAAAGTACTCGACCATCGAGAAGGAGTGTTTGGCCATACTTTACTGCGTCACTCACTTCAGACCGTACCTGTACGGACGGAAATTCAACATAATCACCGACCACAAACCGTTGGTGTGGCTAAACTCCATCAAAGATCCGACGTCGCGGATATGGAAGTGGAAGCTAAAACTATCGGACTACGAGTTCGAGATACAGCACAAGTGTGGACGAGCGAACGCCAACGCGGACGCCTTGTCGAGAAACCCGCCGGAGGTTTGCCTCCCGATAAGAAAGCGTCAGGAGGAAGCTGACGAAGAAGCAGAAGAGCCGCGACCTAAGAGGAGATTTTTCCCCTCTTCGTCGTCGGACGACTCACTGATTTACGATCCGCGACCGAAGGAGAAGAAGCGTCCGGGATCGCCGTTGCAATCGCCGGAACGGAAAAGAATATCTCTGTTTCGAGACCCCGACACGTCGGTGGACTCGCCTCCCCACTCGAACACGCCCCCGGGAGACCGAGTCGTCGACACGCAAGAACTCCAACAGTCGATGCGACTCGAAGAACCAGCAGAGGAAGTCGTCGAAGTTCGACCCCGGAACTGGCTGGAAGAATTTCCCAATTCTGAGGGGGAAGGGGACGACCTAATCGTCGACGCTTCACCCACGATCGACACGACGGAAGACACCAACGTGTTTCCGTACACGCGCAGTCCGGCGTATGTTATCAGGGAAGTTCGAGACTCGTTACCAAAACTGAAGGACCACAAAGTCATATTCATCGACATGCAAGGGAGTCCGATCGACGAGGGGGCAAAGGAGATCGCACGATCGGGCCTCTTGACGTCCTACGTCGATTTAACAATCGAACGAGCCCGACTGAAGACCGAGCAAGGTAAATACCTCATTGCCCTGCCGGTGAAGGAAAACCAGAGGACGCGTATAGAACCCCAAAACGTACAGGGCTGTTTGTCCTCGTTGCTGGACGTGATCAGAGAAAAGGACCTACGATCGTTCTCCATCGCTCGAACTGAGAGTCTGGACGAAGTACCATGGCGATACGTCATGAACGAACTAAAGAACGTATTCCATGACGAGAACGTTCGGATCACCATTTGCACGGGAGAAGTGACCGTTCCGCCACCAGAGGCCAGGCAAACGATCATCGAGGAGAAGCACGCGTCGGCATCGGGAGGACACAAAGGGGTGACGAAGACCTACCACAGGATAAGGCAACTGCACAATTGGGACAACATGAAGAAGGAGATCCAACGATTCGTGAGAGAGTGCAAGGAGTGCCAACTGAAAAAACTCACGAGAATCAAGACCAAACAACCTATGATACTGACCGATACGCCCGGCAAAGCGTTCGACAAAGTCAGTATGGACATCGTCGGACCCTTGCCTAGCACCAAAAAGGGCAACAAATACATACTAACCATGCAGGATCTACTAACCAAATATTCCCTCGCCATACCTCTCGAACGAACCACCTCTGCGGACATCGCGGACGCGTTCGTTAAAAATCTTATCTGCCGTTTCGGATCGCCTCGAGCGATCCTGACCGATCAGGGAACGAATTTTACATCCTCATTGATGAAGAACGTGGCAAAGAAATTTCATATAAAACATTACGTCACGTCGGCATATCATCCGCAGAGCAACGGTTCCATCGAGAGGTCTCACCACGTATTAGTGGAGTATCTTAAGCAGTACATAGACAACGGTCGTAACAGCTGGGACGACTGGTTGGATCTGGCAATGTTTTCGTACAACACGTCGGTACACGAGGGGACCAGATTCTCGCCGCACGAATTAGTGTTTGGGCGAATAGCCAGGGAACCCGCGAACGAAAAACCAATCAGCGAGAATCTGGAGCCAACGTACGCGGACTACCTGCGGGATCTCTACTATAAGATCGACGACGTTCAAGCGAAAGCTCGCGACAACCTTCAGCTCGCGAAGATCAGATCGAAAGAATACTACGATCGGGCAATAAACCCGCAGAACTTTAAAACAGGAGACCTGGTGTACATGATCCGGGAACCCCGAAAGGGAAAATTCGCGGACCAATACACCGGTCCACACAAAGTCATCGAGATACTATCTAATCAGAACGTCAAAATCTCCATCGACGGTAGTCCGCGAACAGTACATATGAATAAACTGAAGCTAGCGTATCTGAAAAATAGAATGTAAGCGATCGATCGGCCGACGGCGCGAGGAGATTCCTTCGAGAAGCGCGCACTCAACGCGTGACAATGCAATTTGCAGAATGAAAATCCCCTGCGAATTTTTGGAAGAGGAGGTCGAGGACCAAGAGTTCCAAGGCCCCTGGGACGGGGTCCTTCCTGCGACCCATCCCCAGGCTTACGGCGAGCTGTCGGAATTATATTGCATGACGATAAACAGAGATACGGCTTGCATATACGTGCGGACCGGGAGACGAGTGTGCGTGCCCTGTTACGCCAAACTGCCACCCGTGGTCCAACAAACGTACCAGCCAGGAGGCTGGCACAATCTGTGCAACCACGACGCCACACTGCCCATCGCCAACTGCATCCTGTGCAACGAGAACTTCGTCGTCGTGAAACCGGCACAGGAATGCACCGAATGTATCGAGATGTACTTCGAAATGTCCACTTCGGAGGAATGGGCGGTGCAAACGGGGCGCGTCATTGACGTGATCACGCGATGGTGAATTGACGAGCGCCCCGAGGAGTTTGCCGCGGGGCAATGGGTACTTGGGAAGACGGTAAAGTCGCTGATGTCGATCGATCGAGACGTTTGACCCCGCGTAATTAGAGAGTAATGGGTACTCGCGTATAGTCCCTACAAACGCGAATTCTAGTAATAAAGCGAGTGCGGTAATGTAAAGAATCGTTTCTTTGTTTTGTTTCTTTGTACAGGAATTCACCATGTTCCTATGTATGTTAATGTTGATTTGCGCTCGAGTTGCCTGGGCTCTCGTCGGTTACGATTGCAACGGACAACATCTGAACGTAACTACGGTGTCGCTCAATTCGATCGGGGATTGCGACATCACACCAATCAAGACACAGTCTCGAGAAGTCTACATTCAGCTGCTTCAACTCTCGGAATTCAACTACGCACCGGTCATTTCGTGTAGAATCGAAATATCAAGAATAGTGTACCACTGCGGCATGCACTCGCACATCTCCGCTGTCCACAACGGCCTGAACGAATATCTCGAGGACATAACCGACCAACAATGCAAGCGCATGCACGAGGACGGCTCGTTCTCCTTGGGAAACAACGGCTACATAACCGGACTGACGGTAAACAAAACTACAACTCGAACGTTTACCATGGCTGGGACTTTGACGAACGACGGCCGTTGCACCGGCGCCCAATTCTCCGACCCCTACGGAACTTGGGAAAGCGTCGTGGTGCAAGCGGTGGCCAAATTTTCGATTAAATCCGCCAACGTCCCGGTACGAATGGACGCCGACAAGATCATTCTAAAATCAGGAACCATCTGCAGTTTCCAAAGCGGATTCTGCCTGGACAGCGAGAATGGACACACCTTCTGGAGTCCTTTCCCGCCGTCGTCTTGTAAATTCGACCGATACGACGTGCTATACGAGGGTATCGCGTCCAAAATTACCGAAGAAGACAAGCAGCGAACCGACTCACCGGTCTATGCTCTTACCACGCAAGACATAACGTTCGCTCTCTCCAAGGTGGGCGAACAACACTTGTGCGGCTACACCCTCTCGCAAACGGAACATCCGAAACTGTTCATACTGGAAACCACCAGAGAGCGAACATTCACGCAACCGAAGAAACTACCGGTTGAAAATTTAGACATTTTCACGTACATAAATTCTAAATTCGTATACGTCGAGAGACACGTCAAAACGCAAATGACGACGTTGTATCAAAATTTATTGAAACAACGATGTCTCCTGGAGCAACAAGTGCTCAGCAACGCTCTCGCAGTGGCCACTTTGAAACCGGACGAATTCGCCTACACCGTCATGAAGTCCCCAGGACACATGGCGTTAACAGCCGGTGAAGTCATCCACATCATCAAATGCGTACCGGTACAAGTGAGGGTGAGACATTCGAACGAATGTTACACAGAATTGCCAGTTTGGCACGGAAACCGTTCGGCGTTTATCACGCCGAAATCCCACATTGTTACCGCTCACGGGACACAGAGAGAATGCAGTCACGTCCTCCCCGTGATGTACGTGATCAATCAAGCCTGGCATCGAATCTCCCCTCGGCCGGTCGAGGTAGGCCAGCCGCACGTGCTACACCCTATGACGCGTACAAATTGGCGTTACACCGCCCCGGCGACACTCGCAACCAGCGGTATTTACACGCAAGGAGACTTGGAAAACTTGCGAGACCACATCATGTTCCCGGCCGAAAAGGCGGCGGTTTTGAACACGATCGTCAGGGGAGCGACGGGAAAGGGCGTGGCGCAAGGATCGATATCCCTAACGAGCATGTTCGACGAGGAAACCATGGCAAAATTGGCCGAAGACGCAGTTTCACGCTTTTGGAACGGATTCATTACGTTTGGATCAGCCAGCGCAGGAATATTGGCAATATTCGTCCTGCTGAAATTCGTAAAAGCAGTTGCCGATACATTCATTCATGGATACCAGCTACACGCGATCTACGGATGCGGTTTCCAACTCATCGGTGCTGTGTGGAGTTCCCTGTCGCACCTCTTGATCCGGAAAGGCGAAAGAAGCAGACAATACGCGGCATCCCGCGACGTGGAAGCTTTTCCGCAAGGAACATCAACTACCGCTTCTCCACCGAAACCGACACTCCGAGAGTTCAGGCAAACCATTCGCGAACTGGAGCAAATTTCCTCCAGAAATTTGCTTCCCAAGGGGGAAGGTGTCACGTCCCGGGATCCTCCGAAACGTGACGATCCGTAGGTGCAGCGCGCATCCGAATCGGCACACGATATGGATACAGGGCAGTTCTCTACCACACATCGACGTACGGCCACACACACACACACACACACACACTGATAATTGTCCTGATGGTAGCATTAAGTCTAAGCAACTTCTTAAGTTAAGAAACCAGGGGTAAACGTGAGTATGCTGACTCACCTATGATAAGATAGATTATAAGAATACGTAGATTAAGAACCGTGACGAATCAGGGTGTGCGGACCAATCCGTGTTTGTCCTTTCAAGTTAAGGACAAGCACGGATAAGTGCTGACGACAATAGCGAAGGGATAGCGCTGTCTCGCACGTGGGCATTCCAGAGTCAAGGCCTGGGAAAGGATCGGGTAATAATCCGCTGAACAAGACGATATACCTCGATGCATCAGCATCCGTTCCCAGAGCGATAACAACTGTCGCTCAGGAATGCACACGTTGCAAAGATACGAAGCGCGAGAACCGTCGCGAGAGCGATAACAACTGTCGCTCAGGAATGCACACGTTGCAAAGATACGAAGCGCGAGAACCGTCGCGAGAGCGATAACAACTGTCGCTCAGGAATGCACACGTTGCAAAGATACGAAGCGCGAGAACCGTCGCGGAACAGTCGTTCCCAGGACGGTGGCCCCTGCTGCATCAGCATCTTCTGGCTGCGGCAGTAGGGGCTGCTGCGTCAGCACCTGGGAGGAATAAAAGACCGGAGCGAACGGTCGCAAGGCAGTTCAGTTCCAACCGAGAAGTTAGAAACATCAAGTTCTATACGACTGAAGTTCAATCCGGTAGTCTAACGGTGAAGTTCGACGAGTTCGTTGTAGTTGTGCCTGTAAGCGGCAAATCGTCAGCACGATCCACCATTTGTTACTTGTACTCTCAACTGTAGTCGACCGATAGGTAAAGGTGAGCATTAATAAACAGTAACACTTGACATTTCATCGGTCTTCCATTTTATACGAACAACTTACTACTCGCCGAATGTGTTCGGTAGATGCCCGCTGGAAATAGGCGAAGGCGTAGGAGAGGGGTCCAGTCGCGGCTCCGCCACAATATCAGGCGCCGGGAGCTGATCGCCGCCCGTCGCGTGCAATTGGCGCAAGAGACTGGGCCGTTGATCGACCTGACGTTAGATTCTCCACCGGCGCCAGTCGACCTGACGCTGGATTCTCCACGGGCGCCGGTCGACTCGACAACCGCTGGCGCCGTTCCGTCCATCATCGACTTGACAGTTGGGGGTTCGCCCGAGCCCTCGACTTCGCGGGGTCCCTCCGCCCAAATACCCGTGTTGCCTTCCTCGCCTCACGCATCGCCTTTGTCCATCTCATACTCCCCCATCTCCCACGCATCCGAACAAACTCCGCAGCCCTTCGCTAGACGACAACTAGTTTACTCGTCATCCCCGGCTCAGACAACTACATCCTCGGTAGATTCAAGGGCAACCACGCCCGAATACTACCGGCCCTATATCGACCCCCCGGTCAGTCCTCCATCCCCGCAACAGCAACTCGACCCTCCGGACAGCGACGAGGAGTGGCCACATCAACAGATTTATCCGAATTACCCGGGATATTATCCCGTATTTATTAGCGACCGGTTCCCTGGTCAACCAAACGTCCCCGAAGGCGAGCCGGTCCCGGAAGAGTATCATACGTTGTTATTTCAAACTATATTTCTCCGCGAGGAATAATGTAACAGCCTCCACTGTATTATATAAGAAAAAAAAAGAAAGTGGACGTAAATATAACTCATAAACAATCGATACCAATTGTTTTCCTGACCCCACCGCATCTTAACGTCCCGATCCCGGTTGACTGTCCTAAGAGACCAGTCACAGATCGAAATTGCGAGCGTATCCTGTTGAAGATTTGGCGCACGTTGCCGTTGGGCAACACGGATCCCGACGAGGACGTAACAATGCAAAACGATTGGAAACATCGAGTAGCACGGTATTCGTGCAAATTATCGATGGAAAGAACGATTGCGGGAGCCGGGAAGTGAATCCTTACCTATCGTTGATGCAAAACGATTGGAAACATTGAACATCACGTATTCGTGCAAATTATCGATAGAAAGAACGATTGCGGGAGCTGGGAAGTGAATCCTTACCTACCGTCGATGCAAAACGATTGGAAACATCGAATAGCACGTATTCGTGCAAATTATCGATGGAAAGAACGATTGCGGGAGCTGGGATGTGAATCCTTACCTACCGTCGATGCAAAACGATTGTAAACATCGAATAGCACGTATTCGTGCAAAGTATCCATAGAAAGCACGATTGCGGGAGCTGGGAAGTGAATACTTACCTACCGTTGATGCAAAACGATTGGAAACATCGAATAGCACGTATTCGTGCAAATTATCGATGGAAAGAACGATTGCGGGAGCCGGGAAGTGAATGCTTACCTAACGTTGATGCAAAACGATTGGAAACATCGAACATAACGTATTCGTGCAAATTATCAATAGAAAGAACGATTGCGGGAGCTGGGAAGTGAATCCGTACCTACCGTCGATGCAAAACGATTGCAAACATCGAATAGCACGTATTCGTGCAAATTATCCATAGAAAGAACGATTGCGGGAGCTGGGAAGTGAATCCTTACCTATCGTTGATGCAAAACGATTGGAAACATTGAACATCACGTATTCGTGCAAATTATCGATAGAAAGAACGATTGCGGGAGCTGGGAAGTGAATCCTTACCTACCGTCGATGCAAAACGATTGGAAACATCGAATAGCACGTATTCGTGCAAATTATCGATGGAAAGAACGATTGCGGGAGCTGGGATGTGAATCCTTACCTACCGTCGATGCAAAACGATTGGAAACATCGAATAGCACGTATTCGTGCAAATTATCGATGGAAAGAACGATTAAGGGAGCCGGGAAGTGAATGCTTACCTAACGTTTATGCAAAACGATTGGAAACATCGAACATAACGTATTCGTGCAAATTATCGATAGAAAGAACGATTGCGGGAGCTGGGAAGTGAATCCTTACCTACCGTCGATGCAAAACGATTGCGTACATCGAATAGCACGTATTCGTGCAAATTATCCATAGAAAGAACGATTGCGGGAGCTGGGAAGTGAATACTTACCTACCGTTGATGCAAAACGATTGGAAACATCGAGTAGCACGGTATTCGTGCAAATTATCGATGGAAAGAACGATTGCGGGAGCCGGGAAGTGACTCCTTACCTATCGTTGATGCAAAACGATTGGAAACATTGAACATCACGTATTCGTGCAAATTATCGATAGAAAGAACGATTGCGGGAGCTGGGAAGTGAATCCTTACCTACCGTCGATGCAAAACGATTGGAAACATCGAATAGCACGTATTCGTGCAAATTATCCATAGAAAGAACGATTGCGGGAGCTGGGAAGTGAATACTTACCTAACGTTGATGCAGAACGATTGGAAACATCGAACACCACGTATTCGTGCAAATTATCGATGGAAAGAACGATTGCGGGAGCCGGGAAGTGAATCCTTACCTATCGTTGATGCAAAACGATTGGAAACATTGAACATCACGTATTCGTGCAAATTATCGATAGAAAGAACGATTGCGGGAGCTGGGAAGTGAATCCTTACCTACCGTCGATGCAAAACGATTGGAAACATCGAATAGCACGTATTCGTGCAAATTATCGATGGAAAGAACGATTGCGGGAGCTGGGATGTGAATCCTTACCTACCGTCGATGCAAAACGATTGGAAACATCGAATAGCACGTATTCGTGCAAATTATCGATGGAAAGAACGATTAAGGGAGCCGGGAAGTGAATGCTTACCTAACGTTTATGCAAAACGATTGGAAACATCGAACATAACGTATTCGTGCAAATTATCGATAGAAAGAACGATTGCGGGAGCTGGGAAGTGAATCCTTACCTACCGTCGATGCAAAACGATTGCGTACATCGAATAGCACGTATTCGTGCAAATTATCCATAGAAAGAACGATTGCGGAAGCTGGGAAGTGAATACTTACCTACCGTTGATGCAAAACGATTGGAAACATCGAGTAGCACGGTATTCGTGCAAATTATCGATGGAAAGCACGATTGCGGGAGCCGGGAAGTGAATCCTTACCTATCGTTGATGCAAAACGATTGGAAACATTGAACATCACGTATTCGTGCAAATTATCGATAGAAAGAACGATTGCGGGAGCTGGGAAGTGAATCCTTACCTACAGTCGATGCAAAAGGATTGGAAACATCGAATAGCACGTATTCGTGCAAATTATCGATGGAAAGAACGATTGCGGGAGCTGGGATGTGAACCCTTACCTACCGTCGATGCAAAACGATTGCAAACATCGAATAGCACGTATTCGTGCAAAGTATCCATAGAAAGCACGATTGCGGGAGCTGGGAAGTGAATACTTACCTACCGTTGATGCAAAACCATTGGAAACATCGAATAGCACGTATTCGTGCAAATTATCGATGGAAAGAACGATTGCGGGAGCCGGGAAGTGAATCCTTACCTACCGTTGATGCAAAACGATTGGAAACATCGAACATCACGTATTCGTGCAAATTATTGATAGAAAGAACGATTGCGGGAGCTGGGAAGTGAATCCTTACCTACCGTCGATGCAAAACGATTGGAAACATCGAATAGCACGTATTCGTGCAAATTATCGATGGAAAGAACGATTGCGGGAGCCGGGAAGTGATTCCTTACCTACCGTCGATGCAAAACGATTGGAAACATCGAATATCACGTATTCGTGCCAATTATCCAATCGTTTTGCATCGACGGTAGGTAAGGATTCACTTCCCGGCTCCCGCAATCGTTCTTTCCATGGATAATTTGCACGAATACGTGATGTTCAATGTTTCCAATCGTTTTGCATCAAGGATAGGCAAGGATTCACTTCCCGGCTCCCGCAATCGTTCTTTCCATCGATAATTTGCACGAATACGTGCCATTCGATGTTTCCAATCGTTTTGCATCGACGGTAGGTAAGGATTCACTTCCCAGCTCCCGCAATCGTTCTTTCTATCGATAATTTGCACGAATTCGTGCTATTCGATGTTTCCAATCGTTTTGCATCGACGGTAGGTAAGGATTCACTTCCCAGCTCCCGCAATCGTTCTTTCCATCGATAATTTGCACAAATACGTGGTGTTCGATGTTTCCAATCGTTTTGCATCAACGTTAGGTAAGTATTCACTTCCCAGCTCCCGCAATCGTTCTTTCTATGGATAATTTGCACGAATACGTGCTATTCGATGTTTGCAATCGTTTTGCATCGACGGTAGGTAAGGATTCACTTCCCAGCTCCCGCAATCGTTCTTTCTATCGATAATTTGGAAAGAACGATTGCCGGAGCTGGGAAGTGAATGCTTACCGACCGTCGATGCAACACGATTGGAAACATTGAACATCACGTATTCGTGCAAATTATCCATGGAAAGAACGATTGCGGGAGCCGGGAAGTGAATGCTTACCTAACGTTGATGCAAAACGATTGGAAACATCGAATGGCACGTATTCGTGCCAATTATCCAATCGTTTTGCATCGACGGTAGGTAAGGATTCACTTCCCGGCTCCCGCAATCGTTCTTTCCATGGATAATTTGCACGAATACGTGATGTTCAATGTTTCCAATCGTTTTGCATCAAGGATAGGCAAGGATTCACTTCCCGGCTCCCGCAATCGTTCTTTCCATCGATAATTTGCACGAATACGTGCCATTCGATGTTTCCAATCGTTTTGCATCGACGGTAGGTAAGGATTCACTTCCCAGCTCCCGCAATCGTTCTTTCTATCGATAATTTGCACGAATTCGTGCTATTCGATGTTTCCAATCGTTTTGCATCGACGGTAGGTAAGGATTCACTTCCCAGCTCCCGCAATCGTTCTTTCCATCGATAATTTGCACAAATACGTGGTGTTCGATGTTTCCAATCGTTTTGCATCAACGTTAGGTAAGTATTCACTTCCCAGCTCCCGCAATCGTTCTTTCTATGGATAATTTGCACGAATACGTGCTATTCGATGTTTGCAATCGTTTTGCATCGACGGTAGGTAAGGATTCACTTCCCAGCTCCCGCAATCGTTCTTTCTATCGATAATTTGGAAAGAACGATTGCCGGAGCTGGGAAGTGAATACTTACCTACCGTTGATGCAAAACCATTGGAAACATCGAATAGCACGTATTCGTGCAAATTATCGATGGAAAGAACGATTGCGGGAGCCGGGAAGTGAATCCTTACCTACCGTTGATGCAAAACGATTGGAAACATCGAACATCACGTATTCGTGCAAATTATTGATAGAAAGAACGATTGCGGGAGCTGGGAAGTGAATCCTTACCTACCGTCGATGCAAAACGATTGGAAACATCGAATAGCACGTATTCGTGCAAATTATCGATGGAAAGAACGATTGCGGGAGCCGGGAAGTGATTCCTTACCTACCGTCGATGCAAAACGATTGGAAACATCGAATATCACGTATTCGTGCCAATTATCCAATCGTTTTGCATCGACGGTAGGTAAGGATTCACTTCCCGGCTCCCGCAATCGTTCTTTCCATGGATAATTTGCACGAATACGTGATGTTCAATGTTTCCAATCGTTTTGCATCAAGGATAGGCAAGGATTCACTTCCCGGCTCCCGCAATCGTTCTTTCCATCGATAATTTGCACGAATACGTGCCATTCGATGTTTCCAATCGTTTTGCATCGACGGTAGGTAAGGATTCACTTCCCAGCTCCCGCAATCGTTCTTTCTATCGATAATTTGCACGAATTCGTGCTATTCGATGTTTCCAATCGTTTTGCATCGACGGTAGGTAAGGATTCACTTCCCAGCTCCCGCAATCGTTCTTTCCATCGATAATTTGCACAAATACGTGGTGTTCGATGTTTCCAATCGTTTTGCATCAACGTTAGGTAAGTATTCACTTCCCAGCTCCCGCAATCGTTCTTTCTATGGATAATTTGCACGAATACGTGCTATTCGATGTTTGCAATCGTTTTGCATCGACGGTAGGTAAGGATTCACTTCCCAGCTCCCGCAATCGTTCTTTCTATCGATAATTTGGAAAGAACGATTGCCGGAGCTGGGAAGTGAATGCTTACCGACCGTCGATGCAACACGATTGGAAACATTGAACATCACGTATTCGTGCAAATTATCCATGGAAAGAACGATTGCGGGAGCCGGGAAGTGAATGCTTACCTAACGTTGATGCAAAACGATTGGAAACATCGAATGGCACGTATTCGTGCAAATTATCGATGGAAAGAACGATTGCGGGAGCCGGGAAGTGATTCCTTACCTACCGTCGATGCAAAACGATTGGAAACATCGAATATCACGTATTCGTGCCAATTATCCAATCGTTTTGCATCGACGGTAGGTAAGGATTCACTTCCCGGCTCCCGCAATCGTTCTTTCCATGGATAATTTGCACGAATACGTGATGTTCAATGTTTCCAATCGTTTTGCATCAAGGATAGGCAAGGATTCACTTCCCGGCTCCCGCAATCGTTCTTTCCATCGATAATTTGCACGAATACGTGCCATTCGATGTTTCCAATCGTTTTGCATCGACGGTAGGTAAGGATTCACTTCCCAGCTCCCGCAATCGTTCTTTCTATCGATAATTTGCACGAATTCGTGCTATTCGATGTTTCCAATCGTTTTGCATCGACGGTAGGTAAGGATTCACTTCCCAGCTCCCGCAATCGTTCTTTCCATCGATAATTTGCACAAATACGTGGTGTTCGATGTTTCCAATCGTTTTGCATCAACGTTAGGTAAGTATTCACTTCCCAGCTCCCGCAATCGTTCTTTCTATGGATAATTTGCACGAATACGTGCTATTCGATGTTTGCAATCGTTTTGCATCGACGGTAGGTAAGGATTCACTTCCCAGCTCCCGCAATCGTTCTTTCTATCGATAATTTGGAAAGAACGATTGCCGGAGCTGGGAAGTGAATGCTTACCGACCGTCGATGCAACACGATTGGAAACATTGAACATCACGTATTCGTGCAAATTATCCATGGAAAGAACGATTGCGGGAGCCGGGAAGTGAATGCTTACCTAACGTTGATGCAAAACGATTGGAAACATCGAATGGCACGTATTCGTGCAAATTATCGATGGAAAGAACGATTGCGGGAGCTGGGAAGTGAATCCTTACCTACCGTCGATGCAAAACGATTGGAAACATCGAATAGCACGTATTCGTGCAAATTATCGATGGAAAGAACGATTGCGGGAGCCGGGAAGTGAATGCTTACCTAACGTTTATGCAAAACGATTGGAAACATCGAACATAACGTATTCGTGCAAATTATCGATAGAAAGAACGATTGCGGGAGCTGGGAAGTGAATCCTTACCTACCGTCGATGCAAAACGATTGCGTACATCGAATAGCACGTATTCGTGCAAATTATCCATAGAAAGAACGATTGCGGGAGCTGGGAAGTGAATACTTACCTACCGTTGATGCAAAACGATTGGAAACATCGAGTAGCACGGTATTCGTGCAAATTATCGATGGAAAGAACGATTGCGGGAGCCGGGAAGTGAATCCTTAACTATCGTTGATGCAAAACGATTGGAAACATTGAACATCACGTATTCGTGCAAATTATCGATAGAAAGAACGATTGCGGGAGCTGGGAAGTGAATCCTTACCTACCGTCGATGCAAAACGATTGGAAACATCGAATAGCACGTATTCGTGCAAATTATCGATGGAAAGAACGATTGCGGGAGCTGGGATGTGAATCCTTACCTACCGTCGATGCAAAACGATTGCAAACATCGAATAGCACGTATTCGTGCAAATTATCGATGGAAAGAACGATTGCGGGAGCCGGGAAGTGAATGCTTACCTAACGTTTATGCAAAACGATTGGAAACATCGAACATAACGTATTCGTGCAAATTATCGATAGAAAGAACGATTGCGGGAGCTGGGAAGTGAATCCTTACCTACCGTCGATGCAAAACGATTGCGTACATCGAATAGCACGTATTCGTGCAAATTATCCATAGAAAGAACGATTGCGGAAGCTGGGAAGTGAATACTTACCTACCGTTGATGCAAAACGATTGGAAACATCGAGTAGCACGGTATTCGTGCAAATTATCGATGGAAAGAACGATTGCGGGAGCCGGGAAGTGAATCCTTACCTATCGTTGATGCAAAACGATTGGAAACATTGAACATCACGTATTCGTGCAAATTATCGATAGAAAGAACGATTGCGGGAGCTGGGAAGTGAATCCTTACCTACAGTCGATGCAAAAGGATTGGAAACATCGAATAGCACGTATTCGTGCAAATTATCGATGGAAAGAACGATTGCGGGAGCTGGGATGTGAACCCTTACCTACCGTCGATGCAAAACGATTGCAAACATCGAATAGCACGTATTCGTGCAAAGTATCCATAGAAAGCACGATTGCGGGAGCTGGGAAGTGAATACTTACCTACCGTTGATGCAAAACCATTGGAAACATCGAATAGCACGTATTCGTGCAAATTATCGATGGAAAGAACGATTGCGGGAGCCGGGAAGTGAATCCTTACCTACCGTTGATACAAAACGATTGGAAACATCGAACATCACGTATTCGTGCAAATTATTGATAGAAAGAACGATTGCGGGAGCTGGGAAGTGAATCCTTACCTACCGTCGATGCAAAACGATTGGAAACATCGAATAGCACGTATTCGTGCAAATTATCGATGGAAAGAACGATTGCGGGAGCCGGGAAGTGAATCCTTACCTACCGTCGATGCAAAACGATTGGATAATTGGCACGAATACGTGATATTCGATGTTTCCAATCGTTTTGCATCGACGGTAGGTAAGGATTCACTTCCCGGCTCCCGCAATCGTTCTTTCCATCGATAATTTGCACGAATACGTGGTGTTCGATGTTTCCAATCGTTCTGCATCAACGTTAGGTAAGCATTCACTTCCCGGCTCCCGCAATCGTTCTTTCCATGGATAATTTGCACGAATACGTGCTATTCGATGTTTCCAATCGTTTTGCATCAACGGTAGGTAAGTATTCACTTCCCAGCTCCCGCAATCGTTCTTTCTATGGATAATTTGCACGAATACGTGCTATTCGATGTTTGCAATCGTTTTGAATCGACGGTAGGTAAGGATTCACTTCCCAGCTCCCGCAATCGTTCTTTCCATCGATAATTTGCACGAATACGTGCCATTCGATGTTTCCAATCGTTTTGCATCAACGTTAGGTAAGCATTCACTTCCCGGCTCCCGCAATCGTTCTTTCCATGGATAATTTGCACGAATACGTGCTATTCGATGTTTCCAATCGTTTTGCATCAACGGTAGGTAAGTATTCACTTCCCAGCTCCCGCAATCGTTCTTTCTATGGATAATTTGCACGAATACGTGCTATTCGATGTTTGAAATCGTTTTGCATCGACGGTAGGTAAGGATTCACTTCCCAGCTCCCGCAATCGTTCTTTCCATCGATAATTTGCACGAATACGTGCCATTCGATGTTTCCAATCGTTTTGCATCAACGTTAGGTAAGCATTCACTTCCCGGCTCCCGCAATCGTTCTTTCCATGGATAATTTGCACGAATACGTGCTATTCGATGTTTCCAATCGTTTTGCATCAACGGTAGGTAAGTATTCACTTCCCAGCTCCCGCAATCGTTCTTTCTATGGATAATTTGCACGAATACGTGCTATTCGATGTTTGCAATCGTTTTGCATCGACGGTAGGTAAGGATTCACTTCCCAGCTCCCGCAATCGTTCTTTCCATCGATAATTTGCACGAATACGTGCCATTCGATGTTTCCAATCGTTTTGCATCAACGTTAGGTAAGCATTCACTTCCCGGCTCCCGCAATCGTTCTTTCCATGGATAATTTGCACGAATACGTGCTATTCGATGTTTCCAATCGTTTTGCATCAACGGTAGGTAAGTATTCACTTCCCAGCTCCCGCAATCGTTCTTTCTATGGATAATTTGCACGAATACGTGCTATTCGATGTTTCCAATCGTTTTGCATCGACGGTAGGTAAGGATTCACTTCCCAGCTCTCGCAATCGTTCTTTCTATCGATAATTTGCACGAATACGTGATGTTCAATGTTTCCAATCGTTTTGCATCAACGATAGGTAAGGATTCACTTCCCGGCTCCCGCAATCGTTCTTTCCATCGATAATATGCACGAATACGTGCTATTCGATGTTTGCAATCGTTTTGCATCGACGGTAGGTAAGGATTCACTTCCCAGCTCCCGCAATCGTTTTTTCCATCGATAATTTGCACGAATACGTGCCATTCGATGTTTCCAATCGTTTTGCATCGACGGTAGGTAAGGATTCACTTCCCGGCTCCCGCAATCGTTCTTTCCATGGATAATTTGCACGAATACGTGATGTTCAATGTTTCCAATCGTTTTGCATCAACGATAGGCAAGGATTCACTTCCCGGCTCCCGCAATCGTTCTTTCCATCGATAATTTGCACGAATACGTGCTATTCGATGTTTGCAATCGTTTTGCATCGACGGTAGGTAAGGATTCACTTCCCAGCTCCCGCAATCGTTCTTTCCATCGATAATTTGCACGAATACGTGCCATTCGATGTTTCCAATCGTTTTGCATCGACGGTAGGTAAGGATTCACTTCCCAGCTCCCGCAATCGTTTTTTCCATCGATAATTTGCACGAATACGTGCCATTCGATGTTTCCAATCGTTTTGCATCGACGGTAGGTAAGGATTCACTTCCCGGCTCCCGCAATCGTTCTTTCCATGGATAATTTGCACGAATACGTGATGTTCAATGTTTCCAATCGTTTTGCATCAACGATAGGCAAGGATTCACTTCCCGGCTCCCGCAATCGTTCTTTCCATCGATAATTTGCACGAATACGTGCTATTCGATGTTTGCAATCGTTTTGCATCGACGGTAGGTAAGGATTCACTTCCCAGCTCCCGCAATCGTTCTTTCCATCGATAATTTGCACGAATACGTGCCATTCGATGTTTCCAATCGTTTTGCATCGACGGTAGGTAAGGATTCACTTCCCAGCTCCCGCAATCGTTCTTTCTATCGATAATTTGCACGAATACGTGCTATTCGATGTTTCCAATCGTTTTGCATCGACGGTAGGTAAGGATTCACTTCCCAGCTCCCGCAATCGTTCTTTCCATCGATAATTTGCACAAATACGTGGTGTTCGATGTTTCCAATCGTTTTGCATCAACGTTAGGTAAGTATTCACTTCCCAGCTCCCGCAATCGTTCTTTCTATGGATAATTTGCACGAATACGTGCTATTCGATGTTTGCAATCGTTTTGCATCGACGGTAGGTAAGGATTCACTTCCCAGCTCCCGCAATCGTTCTTTCTATCGATAATTTGGAAAGAACGATTGCCGGAGCTGGGAAGTGAATGCTTACCGACCGTCGATGCAACACGATTGGAAACATTGAACATCACGTATTCGTGCAAATTATCCATGGAAAGAACGATTGCGGGAGCCGGGAAGTGAATGCTTACCTAACGTTGATGCAAAACGATTGGAAACATCGAATGGCACGTATTCGTGCAAATTATCGATGGAAAGAACGATTGCGGGAGCTGGGAAGTGAATCCTTACCTACCGTCGATGCAAAACGATTGGAAACATCGAATAGCACGTATTCGTGCAAATTATCGATGGAAAGAACGATTGCGGGAGCCGGGAAGTGAATGCTTACCTAACGTTTATGCAAAACGATTGGAAACATCGAACATAACGTATTCGTGCAAATTATCGATAGAAAGAACGATTGCGGGAGCTGGGAAGTGAATCCTTACCTACCGTCGATGCAAAACGATTGCGTACATCGAATAGCACGTATTCGTGCAAATTATCCATAGAAAGAACGATTGCGGGAGCTGGGAAGTGAATACTTACCTACCGTTGATGCAAAACGATTGGAAACATCGAGTAGCACGGTATTCGTGCAAATTATCGATGGAAAGAACGATTGCGGGAGCCGGGAAGTGAATCCTTACCTATCGTTGATGCAAAACGATTGGAAACATTGAACATCACGTATTCGTGCAAATTATCGATAGAAAGAACGATTGCGGGAGCTGGGAAGTGAATCCTTACCTACCGTCGATGCAAAACGATTGGAAACATCGAATAGCACGTATTCGTGCAAATTATCGATGGAAAGAACGATTGCGGGAGCTGGGATGTGAATCCTTACCTACCGTCGATGCAAAACGATTGCAAACATCGAATAGCACGTATTCGTGCAAATTATCGATGGAAAGAACGATTGCGGGAGCCGGGAAGTGAATGCTTACCTAACGTTTATGCAAAACGATTGGAAACATCGAGCATAACTTATTCGTGCAAATTATCGATAGAAAGAACGATTGCGGGAGCTGGGAAGTGAATCCTTACCTACCGTCGATGCAAAACGATTGCGTACATCGAATAGCACGTATTCGTGCAAATTATCCATAGAAAGAACGATTGCGGGAGCTGGGAAGTGAATACTTACCTACCGTTGATGCAAAACGATTGGAAACATCGAGTAGCACGGTATTCGTGCAAATTATCGATGGAAAGAACGATTGCGGGAGCCGGGAAGTGAATCCTTACCTATCGTTGATGCAAAACGATTGGAAACATTGAACATCACGTATTCGTGCAAATTATCGATAGAAAGAACGATTGCGGGAGCTGGGAAGTGAATCCTTACCTACCGTCGATGCAAAACGATTGGAAACATCGAATGGCACGTATTCGTGCAAATTATCGATGGAAAGAACGATTGCGGGAGCTGGGAAGTGAATCCTTACCTACCGTCGATGCAAAACGATTGCAAACATCGAATAGCACGTATTCGTGCAAATTATCGATGGAAAGAACGATTGCGGGAGCCGGGAAGTGAATCCTTACCTATCGTTGATGCAAAACGATTGGAAACATTGAACATCACGTATTCGTGCAAATTATCCATGGAAAGAACGATTGCGGGAGCCGGGAAGTGAATGCTTACCTAACGTTGATGCAAAACGATTGGAAACATCGAATGGCACGTATTCGTGCAAATTATCGATGGAAAGAACGATTGCGGGAGCTGGGAAGTGAATCCTTACCTACCGTCGATGCAAAACGATTGGAAACATCGAATAGCACGTATTCGTGCAAATTATCGATGGAAAGAACGATTGCGGGAGCCGGGAAGTGAATGCTTACCTAACGTTTATGCAAAACGATTGGAAACATCGAACATAACGTATTCGTGCAAATTATCGATAGAAAGAACGATTGCGGGAGCTGGGAAGTGAATCCTTACCTACCGTCGATGCAAAACGATTGCGTACATCGAATAGCACGCATTCGTGCAAATTATCCATAGAAAGAACGATTGCGGGAGCTGGGAAGTGAATACTTACCTACCGTTGATGCAAAACGATTGGAAACATCGAGTAGCACGGTATTCGTGCAAATTATCGATGGAAAGAACGATTGCGGGAGCCGGGAAGTGAATCCTTACCTATCGTTGATGCAAAACGATTGGAAACATTGAACATCACGTATTCGTGCAAATTATCGATAGAAAGAACGATTGCGGGAGCTGGGAAGTGAATCCTTACCTACCGTCGATGCAAAACGATTGGAAACATCGAATAGCACGTATTCGTGCAAATTATCGATGGAAAGAACGATTGCGGGAGCTGGGATTGTGAATCCTTACCTACCGTCGATGCAAAACGATTGCAAACATCGAATAGCACGTATTCGTGCAAAGTATCCATAGAAAGCACGATTGCGGGAGCTGGGAAGTGAATACTTACCTACCGTTGATGCAAAACGATTGGAAACATCGAATAGCACGTATTCGTGCAAATTATCGATGGAAAGAACGATTGCGGGAGCCGGGAAGTGAATGCTTACCTAACGTTGATGCAAAACGATTGGAAACATCGAACATAACGTATTCGTGCAAATTATCAATAGAAAGAACGATTGCGGGAGCTGGGAAGTGAATCCGTACCTACCGTCGATGCAAAACGATTGCAAACATCGAATAGCACGTATTCGTGCAAAGTATCCATAGAAAGCACGATTGCGGGAGCTGGGAAGTGAATACTTACCTACCGTTGATGCAAAACGATTGGAAACATCGAATAGCACGTATTCGTGCAAATTATCGATGGAAAGAACGATTGCGGGAGCCGGGAAGTGAATGCTTACCTAACGTCGATGCAAAACGATTGCAAACATCGAATAGCACGTATTCGTGCAAATTATCCATAGAAAGAACGATTGCGGGAGCTGGGAAGTGAATACTTACCTAACGTTGATGCAAAACGATTGGAAACATCGAACACCACGTATTCGTGCAAATTATCCATGGAAAGAACGATTGCGGGAGCCGGGAAGTGAATCCTTACCTACCGTTGATGCAAAACGATTGGAAACATCGAACATCACGTATTCGTGCAAATTATTGATAGAAAGAACGATTGCGGGAGCTGGGAAGTGAATCCTTACCTACCGTCGATGCAAAACGATTGGAAACATCGAATATCACGTATTCGTGCCAATTATCCAATCGTTTTGCATCGACGGTAGGTAAGGATTCACTTCCCGGCTCCCGCAATCGTTCTTTCCATGGATAATTTGCACGAATACGTGCTATTCGATGTTTCCAATCGTTTTGCATCAACGGTAGGTAAGTATTCACTTCCCAGCTCCCGCAATCGTTCTTTCTATGGATAATTTGCACGAATACGTGCTATTCGATGTTTGCAATCGTTTTGCATCGACGGTAGGTACGGATTCACTTCCCAGCTCCCGCAATCGTTCTTTCCATCGATAATTTGCACGAATACGTGCCATTCGATGTTTCCAATCGTTTTGCATCAACGTTAGGTAAGCATTCACTTCCCGGCTCCCGCAATCGTTCTTTCCATGGATAATTTGCACGAATACGTGCTATTCGATGTTTCCAATCGTTTTGCATCAACGGTAGGTAAGTATTCACTTCCCAGCTCCCGCAATCGTTCTTTCTATGGATAATTTGCACGAATACGTGCTATTCGATGTTTGCAATCGTTTTGCATCGACGGTAGGTAAGGATTCACTTCCCAGCTCCCGCAATCGTTCTTTCCATCGATAATTTGCACGAATACGTGCCATTCGATGTTTCCAATCGTTTTGCATCAACGTTAGGTAAGCATTCACTTCCCGGCTCCCGCAATCGTTCTTTCCATGGATAATTTGCACGAATACGTGCTATTCGATGTTTCCAATCGTTTTGCATCAACGGTAGGTAAGTATTCACTTCCCAGCTCCCGCAATCGTTCTTTCTATGGATAATTTGCACGAATACGTGCTATTCGATGTTTGCAATCGTTTTGCATCGACGGTAGGTAAGGATTCACTTCCCAGCTCCCGCAATCGTTCTTTCCATCGATAATTTGCACGAATACGTGCCATTCGATGTTTCCAATCGTTTTGCATCGACGGTAGGTAAGGATTCACTTCCCAGCTCTCGCAATCGTTCTTTCTATCGATAATTTGCACGAATACGTGATGTTCAATGTTTCCAATCGTTTTGCATCAACGATAGGTAAGGATTCACTTCCCGGCTCCCGCAATCGTTCTTTCCATCGATAATATGCACGAATACGTGCTATTCGATGTTTGCAATCGTTTTGCATCGACGGTAGGTAAGGATTCACTTCCCAGCTCCCGCAATCGTTCTTTCTATCGATAATTTGCACAATACGTGCTATTCGATGTTTCCAATCGTTTTGCATCGACGGTAGGTAAGGATTCACTTCCCAGCTCCCGCAATCGTTCTTTCCATCGATAATTTGCACGAATACGTGCCATTCGATGTTTCCAATCGTTTTGCATCAACGTTAGGTAAGCATTCACTTCCCGGCTCCCGCAATCGTTCTTTCCATGGATAATTTGCACGAATACGTGATGTTCAATGTTTCCAATCGTTTTGCATCAACGATAGGCAAGGATTCACTTCCCGGCTCCCGCAATCGTTCTTTCCATCGATAATTTGCACGAATACGTGCTATTCGATGTTTGCAATCGTTTTGCATCGACGGTAGGTAAGGATTCACTTCCCAGCTCCCGCAATCGTTCTTTCTATCGATAATTTGCACGAATACGTGCTATTCGATGTTTCCAATCGTTTTGCATCGACGGTAGGTAAGGATTCACTTCCCGGCTCCCGCAATCGTTCTTTCCATCGATAATTTGCACGAATACGTGCTATTCGATGTTTGCAATCGTTTTGCATCGACGGTAGGTAAGTATTCACTTCCCAGCTCCCGCAATCGTTCTTTCTATGGATAATTTGCACGAATACGTGCTATTCGATGTTTGCAATCGTTTTGCATCGACGGTAGGTAAGGATTCACTTCCCAGCTCCCGCAATCGTTCTTTCTATCGATAATTTGGAAAGAACGATTGCCGGAGCTGGGAAGTGAATGCTTACCGACCGTCGATGCAACACGATTGGAAACATCGAATAGCACGTATTCGTGCAAATTATCGATGGAAAGAACGATTGCGGGAGCCGGGAAATGAATCCTTACCTAACGTTGATGCAAAACGATTGGAAACATCGAACAACACGTATTCGTGCAAATTATCGATAGAAAGAACGATTGCGGGAGCTGGGAAGTGAATCCTTACCTACCGTCGATGCAAAACGATTGGAAACATCGAATGGCACGTATTCGTGCAAATTATCGATGGAAAGAACGATTGCGGGAGCTGGGAAGTGAATCCTTACCTACCGTCGATGCAAAACGATTGCAAACATCGAATAGCACGTATTCGTGCAAATTATCGATGGAAAGAACGATTGCGGGAGCCGGGAAGTGAATCCTTACCTATCGTTGATGCAAAACGATTGGAAACATTGAACATCACGTATTCGTGCAAATTATCCATGGAAAGAACGATTGCGGGAGCCGGGAAGTGAATGCTTACCTAACGTTGATGCAAAACGATTGGAAACATCGAATGGCACGTATTCGTGCAAATTATCGATGGAAAGAACGATTGCGGGAGCTGGGAAGTGAATCCTTACCTACCGTCGATGCAAAACGATTGCAAACATCGAATAGCACGTATTCGTGCAAATTATCCATAGAAAGAACGATTGCGGGAGCTGGGAAGTGAATACTTACCTACCGTTGATGCAAAACGATTGGAAACATCGAATAGCACGTATTCGTGCAAATTATCCATAGAAAGAACGATTGCGGGAGCTGGGAATTGAATACTTACCTAACGTTGATGCAGAACGATTGGAAACATCGAACACCACGTATTCGTGCAAATTATCGATGGAAAGAACGATTGCGGGAGCCGGGAAGTGAATCCTTACCTATCGTTGATGCAAAACGATTGGAAACATTGAACATCACGTATTCGTGCAAATTATCGATAGAAAGAACGATTGCGGGAGCTGGGAAGTGAATCCTTACCTGCCGTCGATGCAAAACGATTGGAAACATCGAATAGCACGTATTCGTGCAAATTATCGATGGAAAGAACGATTGCGGGAGCTGGGATGTGAATCCTTACCTACCGTCGATGCAAAACGATTGGAAACATCGAATAGCACGTATTCGTGCAAATTATCGATGGAAAGAACGATTGCGGGAGCCGGGAAGTGAATGCTTACCTAACGTTTATGCAAAACGATTGGAAACATCGAACATAACGTATTCGTGCAAATTATCGATAGAAAGAACGATTGCGGGAGCTGTGAAGTGAATCCTTACCTACCGTCGATGCAAAACGATTGCGTACATCGAATAGCACGTATTCGTGCAAATTATCCATAGAAAGAACGATTGCGGGAGCTGGGAAGTGAATACTTACCTACCGTTGATGCAAAACGATTGGAAACATCGAGTAGCACGGTATTCGTGCAAATTATCGATGGAAAGAACGATTGCGGGAGCCGGGAAGTGAATCCTTACCTATCGTTGATGCAAAACGATTGGAAACATTGAACATCACGTATTCGTGCAAATTATCGATAGAAAGAACGATTGCGGGAGTTGGGAAGTGAATCCTTACCTACCGTCGATGCAAAACGATTGGAAACATCGAATAGCACGTATTCGTGCAAATTATCGATGGAAAGAATGATTGCGGGAGCTGGGATGTGAATCCTTACCTACCTTCGATGCAAAACGATTGCAAACATCGAATAGCACGTATTCGTGCAAAGTATCCATAGAAAGCACGATTGCGGGAGCTGGGAAGTGAATACTTACCTACCGTTGATGCAAAACGATTGGAAACATCGAATAGCACGTATTCGTGCAAATTATCGATGGAAAGAACGATTGCGGGAGCCGGGAAGTGAATGCTTACCTAACGTTGATGCAAAACGATTGGAAACATCGAACATAACGTATTCGTGCAAATTATCAATAGAAAGAACGATTGCGGGAGCTGGGAAGTGAATCCGTACCTACCGTCGATGCAAAACGATTGCAAACATCGAATAGCATGTATTCGTGCAAATTATCCATAGAAAGAACGATTGCGGGAGCTGGGAAGTGAATACTTACCTAACGTTGATGCAAAACGATTGGAAACATCGAACACCACGTATTCGTGCAAATTATCGATGGAAAGAACGATTGCGGGAGCCGGGAAGTGAATCCTTACCTACCGTTGATGCAAAACGATTGGAAACATCGAACATCACGTATTCGTGCAAATTATTGATAGAAAGAACGATTGCGGGAGCTGGGAAGTGAATCCTTACCTACCGTCGATGCAAAACGATTGGAAACATCGAATAGCACGTATTCGTGCAAATTATCGATGGAAAGAACGATTGCGGGAGCCGGGAAGTGAATCCTTACCTACCGTTGATGCAAAACGATTGGAAACATCGAACATCACGTATTCGTGCAAATTATCGATAGAAAGAACGATTGCGGGAGATGGGAAGTGAATCCTTACCTACCGTCGATGCAAAACGATTGGAAACATCGAATATCACGTATTCGTGCCAATTATCCAATCGTTTTGCATCGACGGTAGGTAAGGATTCACTTCCCGGCTCCCGCAATCGTTCTTTCCATCGATAATTTGCACGAATACGTGGTGTTCGATGTTTCCAATCGTTCTGCATCAACGTTAGGTAAGTATTCACTTCCCAGCTCCCGCAATCGTTCTTTCTATGGATAATTTGCACGAATACGTGCTATTCGATGTTTGCAATCGTTTTGCATCGACGGTAGGTACGGATTCACTTCCCAGCTCCCGCAATCGTTCTTTCCATCGATAATTTGCACGAATACGTGCCATTCGATGTTTCCAATCGTTTTGCATCAACGTTAGGTAAGCATTCACTTCCCGGCTCCCGCAATCGTTCTTTCCATGGATAATTTGCACGAATACGTGCTATTCGATGTTTCCAATCGTTTTGCATCAACGGTAGGTAAGTATTCACTTCCCAGCTCCCGCAATCGTTCTTTCTATGTATAATTTGCACGAATACGTGCTATTCGATGTTTGCAATCGTTTTGCATCGACGGTAGGTAAGGATTCACTTCCCAGCTCCCGCAATCGTTCTTTCCATCGATAATTTGCACGAATACGTGCCATTCGATGTTTCCAATCGTTTTGCATCAACGTTAGGTAAGCATTCACTTCCCGGCTCCCGCAATCGTTCTTTCCATGGATAATTTGCACGAATACGTGCTATTCGATGTTTCCAATCGTTTTGCATCAACGGTAGGTAGGTATTCACTTCCCAGCTCCCGCAATCATTCTTTCTATGGATAATTTGCACGAATACGTGCTATTCGATGTCTGCAATCGTTTTGCATCGACGGTAGGTAAGGATTCACTTCCCAGCTCCCGCAATCGTTCTTTCCATCGATAATTTGCACGAATACGTGCCATTCGATGTTTCCAATCGTTTTGCATCGACGGTAGGTAAGGATTCACTTCCCAGCTCTCGCAATCGTTCTTTCTATCGATAATTTGCACGAATACGTGATGTTCAATGTTTCCAATCGTTTTGCATCAACGATAGGTAAGGATTCACTTCCCGGCTCCCGCAATCGTTCTTTCCATCGATAATATGCACGAATACGTGCTATTCGATGTTTGCAATCGTTTTGCATCGACGGTAGGTAAGGATTCACTTCCCAGCTCCCGCAATCGTTTTTTCCATCGATAATTTGCACGAATACGTGCCATTCGATGTTTCCAATCGTTTTGCATCGACGGTAGGTAAGGATTCACTTCCCAGCTCCCGCAATCGTTCTTTCTATCGATAATTTGCACGAATACGTGCTATTCGATGTTTCCAATCGTTTTGCATCGACGGTAGGTAAGGATTCACTTCCCAGCTCCCGCAATCGTTCTTTCCATCGATAATTTGCACGAATACGTGCCATTCGATGTTTTCAATCGTTTTGCATCAACGTTAGGTAAGCATTCACTTCCCGGCTCCCGCAATCGTTCTTTCCATGGATAATTTGCACGAATACGTGATGTTCAATGTTTCCAATCGTTTTGCATCAACGATAGGCAAGGATTCACTTCCCGGCTCCCGCAATCGTTCTTTCCATCGATAATTTGCACGAATACGTGCTATTCGATGTTTGCAATCGTTTTGCATCGACGGTAGGTAAGGATTCACTTCCCAGCTCCCGCAATCGTTCTTTCCATCGATAATTTGCACGAATACGTGCCATTCGATGTTTCCAATCGTTTTGCATCGACGGTAGGTAAGGATTCACTTCCCAGCTCCCGCAATCGTTCTTTCTATCGATAATTTGCACGAATACGTGCTATTCGATGTTTCCAATCGTTTTGCATCGACGGTAGGTAAGGATTCACTTCCCAGCTCCCGCAATCGTTCTTTCCATCGATAATTTGCACAAATACGTGGTGTTCGATGTTTCCAATCGTTTTGCATCAACGTTAGGTAAGTATTCACTTCCCAGCTCCCGCAATCGTTCTTTCTATGGATAATTTGCACGAATACGTGCTATTCGATGTTTGCAATCGTTTTGCATCGACGGTAGGTAAGGATTCACTTCCCAGCTCCCGCAATCGTTCTTTCTATCGATAATTTGGAAAGAACGATTGCCGGAGCTGGGAAGTGAATGCTTACCGACCGTCGATGCAACACGATTGGAAACATCGAATAGCACGTATTCGTGCAAATTATCGATGGAAAGAACGATTGCGGGAGCCGGGAAATGAATCCTTTCCTAACGTTGATGCAAAACGATTGGAAACATCGAACAACACGTATTCGTGCAAATTATCGATAGAAAGAACGATTGCGGGAGCTGGGAAGTGAATCCTTACCTACCGTCGATGCAAAACGATTGGAAACATCGAATAGCACGTATTCGTGCAAATTATCGATAGAAAGAACGATTGCGGGAGCTGGGAAGTGAATCCTTACCTACCGTCGATGCAAAACGATTGGAAACATCGAATGGCACGTATTCGTGCAAATTATCGATGGAAAGAACGATTGCGGGAGCTGGGAAGTGAATCCTTACCTACCGTCGATGCAAAACGATTGCAAACATCGAATAGCACGTATTCGTGCAAATTATCGATGGAAAGAACGATTGCGGGAGCCGGGAAGTGAATCCTTACCTATCGTTGATGCAAAACGATTGGAAACATTGAACATCACGTATTCGTGCAAATTATCCATGGAAAGAACGATTGCGGGAGCCGGGAAGTGAATGCTTACCTAACGTTAATGCAAAACGATTGGAAACATCGAATGGCACGTATTCGTGCAAATTATCGATGGAAAGAACGATTGCGGGAGCTGGGAAGTGAATCCTTACCTACCGTCGATGCAAAACGATTGCAAACATCGAATAGCACGTATTCGTGCAAATTATCCATAGAAATGTAGGGATTTGGTTATTATTAGCTGGTAGGCTAAGTAAATCCCACGATGAAGATTCGGTGCAGTAACTTTATTAAAAAAAAACAATAAGAACAAAGAAGACGGACTTTTACAAAGTATGATTAACTCGCTGATACTCTCTCCCTTTCTCTCGCTATCTCTCGCTGCTCACTGTCTCGCTACACTCTCGGTTTCTCGCTAGTCGGTTATAATAATTACTTATTCCTGCTGCTCGCTGCCTTATATACTAAAACGACACACACACACATGCTCACATACTCTATAACTCTCGGTCATCGCACTTTACTCGTTTATCTCTCTCACACACACTCTCTCTCTCTCTCTCTCTCTCTGCATCATGTTTATTTCGGCGGTCGCTCACCTATTACCTGTGTCTTAGGTTTATTATGACGTCGGTCATTGACACCGGTGAGCGACCCGCATCCTCGTCGGCTGCCGAAATAAACATGTTATCGTGTAATTTTAAAATTGCCGAACGGTTCCGACTCCTACACCCGACCCCCCTTGCAGTGATATCTGGCCTCAGATATCCTCTGCATCCTCCTCGTTGTCCTGATCGGAGTCTGCGTCGTGGACCCAGCCTTTCATGTACTCCGCGGCCGTACTGGTCTCCTTCGGACCCTCGTGTTCTCCGACCTTCCGGACCATGTAGCGGTCATTTCGCAACGGTTTGAGTACTTCGTAGGGACCGTAGTATTTCGCCGCGAACTTTGTCCCAGGGCCCTGCTGGGTCCTCTTTATGGCCACTAAATCGCCTTCCCTATACGACGTAGCGGTTTTCCGGCGTTTATCAAACCCGCGCCTATTCTCCCGCTGGATTTCCGCGATTTTTTCCTTCGCGCTTTCCCTCAACTCGCACCTGACCCCATCAAACGAAGTAGCCCACTCGCGTTCCAGCAGCTCAGAGGGCCGTATGGTCTGGTTTTCAATTATATGGCCCAAGAATTCGACCTTGGCTCGCAACAACTGGCACTTTTTCCAATTTATCACTAAACCCGCCTCACTCGCCGTTTTCAGGACCCTCCGCAGGTTCTCGACGCCGGACTCCACGTCCGCGGATGGCACGATTAGATCGTCTAGGTACGTCAGCGTTACTTTCTCGTTTATCAAGTTCCGGAACACGGCGTTTATAAATTTTTGGAATAGTGCAGGAGAATTGCACAAGCCGAAAGGTACTTTTAAAAACTCGTACTGACCATCTGGCACAATGAACGACGTATACCTTCTACACTCCGGCTTTATCGCGACGTGGAAAAACCCATTCTTTAGGTCGAGCGTGCTAAACACCTTCGCGCTCTGCAGCGCGTCCAACTGGTCATCTATGAGAGGAAGTGGATAACGATCCTTAATTATCTTGCGGTTTAGCTGGCGGTAATCGACGCACAACCGCGATGACCCGTCTTTTTTACGCACAAGGACAACCGGACTCGCGAAATCTGACAGCGAGGGCTGGATGATCACTTACCTCGTCGCGTTCCGTCATGGACAACCGTCTCGCTCGCTGATACACGGGCTCCTCGTCCCTTAGGACAATCGACATCTCGACCCCTACCTCGTGTGTTTTTTTTGGCTTATACCCTTCCACCAGGGATAGCACACGGTCTTTGATCCGCGCGTCTCCTATATACGACACATCGACTAAGTTCGCTTCCTCGCACACGTCGATCTGCAAAACCTCGGGCAAATCGTTATCCGTCCGTTGTGCCTCGCCTGACTGACGGATCTCGATGTGCCCGTGTCGGATAATTAGTTGGACCTTATTCAGGAAGTCGATCCCGAGCAAAAGGCTGTGCCTCATTAATGATTCCGGTACGACGTGTGCCGTGATGGGGAATACGGACCCGTCTATCTCGACGGTGGTTGAGAACCCCCCCAACGTCTTATTTGAAACTGACCCGATCCCGTCGAACGAAACCTGGTCGTAACGCAACTCCGGCGCGCCTATCTTATCGAACACGTCTGCCCGCATCAGCGTGACATCGCTTCCGGTATCGACAAGCGCGGTTACCGTGACATTGTTTATTGCTACTGTTTTTAAGTACTTTCCTTTTGCTGCGGTCTCGGCTGGGCGGCTGTCCACGGCGGCTGACGTCCTCTTGGGGCAATTGGAGGCGATGTGTCCGAATTCCCGGCAGTGGAAACACTTCGTGCCCCTGTCTCTCAGCTGGCATTCGGCTGCTCGGTGACCCCTCCTTCCGCAGTTGTGGCACCTCTCGAGGTTCCGCTGCTGGTCGCCGCTAGCCCGCGGCCGCTGCCTCTCCTGGTACCCGCTGGACCCCGCCGTCTTCTTCGGGGCTCGGTTCGCATCGGCTCCCCCCGGTAGCACCACTTTCTCGAACGCAGCGAAGAGGTCAGCCTTGGTCCGAAACCGCTCAATGCGCGCCTGGTTCCGCATCGCCAGATCTGGTATTCCCTCGAGCAGGTATTCGACGATCTCCTCCTCGTCGATAGGCACCCGGTTGCCTAGGATCACCTTCTCATTCAACTGCTGCATTCTCTGCATCAGTTCGACCTCTCGGCGCGCCAGCTCAAGCTCCTTCTGCATCATGTCGCGTTCCCTCCGAGCCATCTCCACCTCGCGACGCATCCATTCCGTTCCCTGTTCCTCCTTCCCTGGGGGTTGTGGCATCGTCGGCTCCTGCCCGTCCCCCGGCGCGTCCGTCAGCAGATCTCCCGCTGGATCGACGCTCAGGAGCCTCGTGATCAGCTCGGACTTCGTGCCCGTCGTCGGCTGCTCCAAGTCCCGCAGTCTATCCTTTAATCGTGGGACTGTCAACTCATTGTATTGTGCCATCTTCTCAATTCGACACCGATGCACACAGTCACTACACCACAATTACTTTTAATGTCAAATCCCGGAGGGGCCCCCACTTTGTAGGGATTTGGTTATTATTAGCTGGTAGGCTAAGTAAATCCCACGATGAAGATTCGGTGCAGTAACTTTATTAAAAAAAAACAATAAGAACAAAGAAGACGGACTTTTACAAAGTATGATTAACTCGCTGATACTCTCTCCCTTTCTCTCGCTATCTCTCGCTGCTCACTGTCTCGCTACACTCTCGGTTTCTCGCTAGTCGGTTATAATAATTACTTATTCCTGCTGCTCGCTGCCTTATATACTAAAACGACACACACACACATGCTCACATACTCTATAACTCTCGGTCATCGCACTTTACTCGTTTATCTCTCTCACACACACTCTCTCTCTCTCTCTCTCTCTCTGCATCATGTTTATTTCGGCGGTCGCTCACCTATTACCTGTGTCTTAGGTTTATTATGACGTCGGTCATTGACACCGGTGAGCGACCCGCATCCTCGTCGGCTGCCGAAATAAACATGTTATCGTGTAATTTTAAAATTGCCGAACGGTTCCGACTCCTACAGAAAGAACGATTGCGGGAGCTGGGAAGTGAATCCTTACCTACCGTCGATGCAAAACGATTGCGTACATCGAATAGCACGTATTCGTGCAAATTATCCATAGAAAGAACGATTGCGGGAGCTGGGAAGTGAATACTTACCTACCGTTGATGCAAAACGATTGGAAACATCGAGTAGCACGGTATTCGTGCAAATTATCGATGGAAAGAACGATTGCGGGAGCCGGGAAGTGAATCCTTACCTATCGTTGATGCAAAACGATTGGAAACATTGAACATCACGTATTCGTGCAAATTATCGATAGAAAGAACGATTGCGGGAGCTGGGAAGTGAATCCTTACCTACCGTCGATGCAAAACGATTGGAAACATCGAATAGCACGTATTCGTGCAAATTATCGATGGAAAGAACGATTGCGGGAGCTGGGATGTGAATCCTTACCTACCGTCGATGCAAAACGATTGCAAACATCGAATAGCACGTATTCGTGCAAAGTATCCATAGAAAGCACGATTGCGGGAGCTGGGAAGTGAATACTTACCTACCGTTGATGCAAAACGATTGGAAACATCGAATAGCACGTATTCGTGCAAATTATCGATGGAAAGAACGATTGCGGGAGCCGGGAAGTGAATGCTTACCTAACGTTGATGCAAAACGATTGGAAACATCGAACATAACGTATTCGTGCAAATTATCAATAGAAAGAACGATTGCGGGATCTGGGAAGTGAATCCGTACCTACCGTCGATGCAAAACGATTGCAAACATCGAATAGCACGTATTCGTGCAAATTATCCATAGAAAGAACGATAGCGGGAGCTGGGAAGTGAATACTTACCTAACGTTGATGCAAAACGATTGGAAACATCGAACACCACGTATTCGTGCAAATTATCGATGGAAAGAACGATTGCGGGAGCCGGGAAGTGAATCCTTACCTACCGTTGATGCAAAACGATTGGAAACATCGAACATCACGTATTCGTGCAAATTATTGATAGAAAGAACGATTGCGGGAGCTGGGAAGTGAATCCTTACCTACCGTCGATGCAAAACGATTGGAAACATCGAATAGCACGTATTCGTGCAAATTATCGATGGAAAGAACGATTGCGGGAGCCGGGAAGTGAATCCTTACCTACCGTTGATGCAAAACGATTGGAAACATCGAATATCACGTATTCGTGCCAATTATCCAATCGTTTTGCATCGACGGTAGGTAAGGATTCACTTCCCGGCTCCCGCAATCGTTCTTTCCATGGATAATTTGCACGAATACGTGCTATTCGATGTTTCCAATCGTTTTGCATCAACGGTAGGTAAGTATTCACTTCCCAGCTCCCGCAATCGTTCTTTCTATGGATAATTTGCACGAATACGTGCTATTCGATGTTTGCAATCGTTTTGCATCGACGGTAGGTACGGATTCACTTCCCAGCTCCCGCAATCGTTCTTTCCATCGATAATTTGCACGAATACGTGCCATTCGATGTTTCCAATCGTTTTGCATCAACGTTAGGTAAGCATTCACTTCCCGGCTCCCGCAATCGTTCTTTCCATGGATAATTTGCACGAATACGTGCTATTCGATGTTTCCAATCGTTTTGCATCAACGGTAGGTAAGTATTCACTTCCCAGCTCCCGCAATCGTTCTTTCTATGGATAATTTGCACGAATACGTGCTATTCGATGTTTGCAATCGTTTTGCATCGACGGTAGGTAAGGATTCACTTCCCAGCTCCCGCAATCGTTCTTTCCATCGATAATTTGCACAAATACGTGCCATTCGATGTTTCCAATCGTTTTGCATCAACGTTAGGTAAGCATTCACTTCCCGGCTCCCGCAATCGTTCTTTCCATGGATAATTTGCACGAATACGTGCTATTCGATGTTTCCAATCGTTTTGCATCAACGGTAGGTAAGTATTCACTTCCCAGCTCCCGCAATCGTTCTTTCTATGGATAATTTGCACGAATACGTGCTATTCGATGTTTGCAATCGTTTTGCATCGACGGTAGGTACGGATTCACTTCCCAGCTCCCGCAATCGTTCTTTCCATCGATAATTTGCACGAATACGTGCCATTCGATGTTTCCAATCGTTTTGCATCAACGTTAGGTAAGCATTCACTTCCCGGCTCCCGCAATCGTTCTTTCCATGGATAATTTGCACGAATACGTGCTATTCGATGTTTCCAATCGTTTTGCATCAACGGTAGGTAAGTATTCACTACCCAGCTCCCGCAATCGTTGTTTCTATGGATAATTTGCACGAATACGTGCTATTCGATGTTTGCAATCGTTTTGCATCGACGGTAGGTAAGGATTCACTTCCCAGCTCCCGCAATCGTTCTTTCCATCGATAATTTGCACAAATACGTGCCATTCGATGTTTCCAATCGTTTTGCATCAACGTTAGGTAAGCATTCACTTCCCGGCTCCCGCAATCGTTCTTTCCATGGATAATTTGCACGAATACGTGCTATTCGATGTTTCCAATCGTTTTGCATCAACGGTAGGTAAGGATTCACTTCCCAGCTCCCGCAATCGTTCTTTCTATGGATAATTTGCACGAATACGTGCTATTCGATGTTTGCAATCGTTTTGCATCGACGGTAGGTACGGATTCACTTCCCAGCTCCCGCAATCGTTCTTTCCATCGATAATTTGCACGAATACGTGCCATTCGATGTTTCCAATCGTTTTGCATCAACGTTAGGTAAGCATTCACTTCCCGGCTCCCGCAATCGTTCTTTCCATGGATAATTTGCACGAATACGTGCTATTCGATGTTTCCAATCGTTTTGCATCAACGGTAGGTAAGTATTCACTTCCCAGCTCCCGCAATCGTTCTTTCTATGGATAATTTGCACGAATACGTGCTATTCGATGTTTGCAATCGTTTTGCATCGATGGTAGGTAAGGATTCACTTCCCAGCTCCCGCAATCGTTCTTTCCATCGATAATTTGCACAAATACGTGCCATTCGATGTTTCCAATCGTTTTGCATCGACGGTAGGTAAGGATTCACTTCCCAGCTCTCGCAATCGTTCTTTCTATCGATAATTTGCACGAATACGTGATGTTCAATGTTTCCAATCGTTTTGCATCAACGATAGGTAAGGATTCACTTCCCGGCTCCCGCAATCGTTCTTTCCATCGATAATATGCACGAATACGTGCTATTCGATGTTTGCAATCGTTTTGCATCGACGGTAGGTAAGGATTCACTTCCCAGCTCCCGCAATCGTTTTTTCCATCGATAATTTGCACGAATACGTGCCATTCGATGTTTCCAATCGTTTTGCATCGACGGTAGGTAAGGATTCACTTCCCAGCTCCCGCAATCGTTCTTTCTATCGATAATTTGCACGAATACGTGCTATTCGATGTTTCCAATCGTTTTGCATCGACGGTAGGTAAGGATTCACTTCCCAGCTCCCGCAATCGTTCTTTCCATCGATAATTTGCACGAATACGTGCCATTCGATGTTTCCAATCGTTTTGCATCGACGGTAGGTAAGGATTCACTTCCCAGCTCCCGCAATCGTTCTTTCTATCGATAATTTGCACGAATACGTGTTGTTCGATGTTTCCAATCGTTTTGCATCAACGTTAGGTAAGGATTCATTTCTCGGCTCCCGCAATCGTTCTTTCCATCGATAATTTGCACGAATACGTGCTATTCGATGTTTCCAATCGTGTTGCATCGACGGTCGGTAAGCATTCACTTCCCAGCTCCGGCAATCGTTCTTTCCAAATTATCGATAGAAAGAACGATTGCGGGAGCTGGGAAGTGAATCCTTACCTACCGTCGATGCAAAACGATTACAAACATCGAATAGCACGTATTCGTGCAAATTATCCATGGAAAGAACGATTGCGGGAGCTGGGAAGTGAATACTTACCTAACGTTGATGCAAAACGATTGGAAACATCGAACACCACGTATTCGTGCAAATTATCGATGGAAAGAACGATTGCGGGAGCTGGCAAGTGAATCCTTACCTACCGTCGATGCAAAACGATTGCAAACATCGAATAGCACGTATTCGTGCAAATTATCGATGGAAAGAACGATTGCGGGAGCTGGGAAGTGAATCCTTACCTACCGTCGATGCAAAACGATTGGAAACATCGAATAGCACGTATTCGTGCAAATTATCGATGGAAAGAACGATTGCGGGAGCCGGGAAGTGAATGCTTACCTAACGTTTATGCAAAACGATTGGAAACATCGAACATAACGTATTCGTGCAAATTATCGATAGAAAGAACGATTGCGGGAGCTGGGAAGTGAATCCTTACCTACCGTCGATGCAAAACGATTGCGTACATCGAATAGCACGTATTCGTGCAAATTATCCATAGAAAGAACGATTGCGGGAGCTGGGAAGTGAATACTTACCTACCGTTGATGCAAAACGATTGGAAACATCGAGTAGCACGGTATTCGTGCAAATTATCGATGGAAAGAACGATTGCGGGAGCCGGGAAGTGAATCCTTACCTATCGTTGATGCAAAACGATTGGAAACATTGAACATCACGTATTCGTGCAAATTATCGATAGAAAGAACGATTGCGGGAGCTGGGAAGTGAATCCTTACCTACCGTCGATGCAAAACGATTGGAAACATCGAATAGCACGTATTCGCGCAAATTATCGATGGAAAGAACGATTGCGGGAGCTGGGATGTGAATCCTTACCTACCGTCGATGCAAAACGATTGCAAACATCGAATAGCACGTATTCGTGCAAAGTATCCATAGAAAGCACGATTGCGGGAGCTGGGATGTGAATCCTTACCTACCGTCGATGCAAAACGATTGCAAACATCGAATAGCACGTATTCGTGCAAATTATCCATAGAAAGAACGATTGCGGGAGCTGGGAAGTGAATACTTACCTAACGTTGATGCAAAACGATTGGAAACATCGAACACCACGTATTCGTGCAAATTATCGATGGAAAGAACGATTGCGTGAGCTGGGAAGTGAATCCTTACCTACCGTCGATGCAAAACGAATGGAAACATCGAATAGCACGTATTCGTGCAAATTATCGATGGAAAGAACGATAGCGGGAGCCGGGAAGTGAATGCTTACCTAACGTTTATGCAAAACGATTGGAAACATCGAATAGCACGTATTCGTGCAAATTATCCATAGAAAGAACGATTGCGGGAGCTGGGAAGTGAATACTTACCTACCGTTGATGCAAAACGATTGGAAACATCGAGTAGCACGGTATTCGTGCAAATTATCGATGGAAAGAACGATTGCGGGAGCCGGGAAGTGATTCCTTACCTATCGTTGATGCAAAACGATTGGTAACATTGAACATCACGTATTCGTGCAAATTATCGATAGAAAGAACGATTGCCGGAGCTGGGAAGTGAATCCTTACCTACCGTCGATGCAAAACGATTGGAAACATCGAATAGCACGTATTCGTGCAAATTATCGATGGAAAGAACGATTGCGGGAGCTGGGATGTGAATCCTTACCTACCGTCGATGCAAAACGATTGGAAACATCGAATAGCACGTATTCGTGCAAATTATCGATGGAAAGAACGATTGCGGGAGCCGGGAAGTGAATGCTTACCTAACGTTGATGCAAAACGATTGGAAACATCGAACATAACGGATTCGTGCAAATTATCGATAGAAAGAACGATTGCGGGAGCTGGGAAGTGAATCCGTACCTACCGTCGATGCAAAACGATTGCAAACATCGAATAGCACGTATTCGTGCAAATTATCGATGGAAAGAACGATTGCGGGAGCTGGCAAGTGAATCCTTACCTACCGTCGATGCAAAACGATTGGAAACATCGAATAGCACGTATTCGTGCAAATTATCGATGGAAAGAACGATTGCGGGAGCCGGGAAGTGAATGCTTACCTAACGTTTATGCAAAACGATTGGAAACATCGAACATAACGTATTCGTGCAAATTAGCGATAGAAAGAACGATTGCGGGAGCTGGGAAGTGAATCCGTACCTACCGTCGATGCAAAACGATTGCAAACATCGAATAGCACGTATTCGTGCAAATTATCCATAGAAAGAACGATTGCGGGAGCTGGGAAGTGAATACTTACCTAACGTTGATGCAGAACGATTGGAAACATCGAACACCACGTATTCGTGCAAATTATCGATGGAAAGAACGATTGCGGGAGCCGGGAAGTGAATCCTTACCTATCGTTGATGCAAAACGATTGGAAACATTGAACATCACGTATTCGTGCAAATTATCGATGGAAAGAACGATTGCGGGAGCTGGGATGTGAATCCTTACCTACCGTCGATGCAAAACGATTGGAAACATCGAATAGCACGTATTCGTGCAAATTATCGATGGAAAGAACGATTGCGGGAGCCGGGAAGTGAATGCTTACCTAACGTTTATGCAAAACGATTGGAAACATCGAACATAACGTATTCGTGCAAATTATCGATAGAAAGAACGATTGCGGGAGCTGGGAAGTGAATCCTTACCTACCGTCGATGCAAAACGATTGCGTACATCGAATAGCACGTATTCGTGCAAATTATCCATAGAAAGAACGATTGCGGGAGCTGGGAAGTGAATACTTACCTACCGTTGATGCAAAACGATTGGAAACATCGAGTAGCACGGTATTCGTGCAAATTATCGATGGAAAGAACGATTGCGGGAGCCGGGAAGTGAATCCTTACCTATCGTTGATGCAAAACGATTGGAAACATTGAACATCACGTATTCGTGCAAATTATCGATAGAACGAACGATTGCGGGAGCTGGGAAGTGAATCCTTACCTACCGTCGATGCAAAACGATTGGAAACATCGAATAGCACGTATTCGTGCAAATTATCGATGGAAAGAACGATTGCGGGAGCTGGGATGTGAATCCTTACCTACCGTCGATGCAAAACGATTGCAAACATCGAATAGCACGTATTCGTGCAAAGTATCCATAGAAAGCACGATTGCGGGAGCTGGGATGTGAATCCTTACCTACCGTCGATGCAAAACGATTGCAAACATCGAATAGCACGTATTCGTGCAAATTATCCATAGAAAGAACGATTGCGGGAGCTGGGAAGTGAATACTTACCTAACGTTGATGCAAAACGATTGGAAACATCGAACACCACGTATTCGTGCAAATTATCGATGGAAAGAACGATTGCGTGAGCTGGGAAGTGAATCCTTACCTACCGTCGATGCAAAACGAATGGAAACATCGAATAGCACGTATTCGTGCAAATTATCGATGGAAAGAACGATAGCGGGAGCCGGGAAGTGAATGCTTACCTAACGTTTATGCAAAACGATTGGAAACATCGAATAGCACGTATTCGTGCAAATTATCCATAGAAAGAACGATTGCGGGAGCTGGGAAGTGAACACTTACCTACCGTTGATGCAAAACGATTGGAAACATCGAGTAGCACGGTATTCGTGCAAATTATCGATGGAAAGAACGATTGCGGGAGCCGGGAAGTGATTCCTTACCTATCGTTGATGCAAAACGATTGGTAACATTGAACATCACGTATTCGTGCAAATTATCGATAGAAAGAACGATTGCCGGAGCTGGGAAGTGAATCCTTACCTACCGTCGATGCAAAACGATTGGAAACATCGAATAGCACGTATTCGTGCAAATTATCGATGGAAAGAACGATTGCGGGAGCTGGGATGTGAATCCTTACCTACCGTCGATGCAAAACGATTGCAAACATCGAATAGCACGTATTCGTGCAAAGTATCCATAGAAAGAACGATTGCGGGAGCTGGGAAGTGAATCCTTACCTACCGTCGATGCAAAACGATTGGAAACATCGAATAGCACGTATTCGTGCAAATTATCGATGGAAAGAACGATTGCGGGAGCCGGGAAGTGAATGCTTACCTAACGTTGATGCAAAACGATTGGAAACATCGAACATAACGTATTCGTGCAAATTAACGATGGAAAGAACGATTGCGGGAGCTGGGATGTGAATCCTTACCTACCGTCGATGCAAAACGATTGCAAACATCGAATAGCACGTATTCGTGCAAATTATCGATGGAAAGAACGATTGCGGGAGCCGGGAAGTGAATGCTTACCTAACGTTGATGCAAAACGATTGGAAACATCGAACATAACGTATTCGTGCAAATTATCGATGGAAAGAACGATTGCGGGAGCTGGGATGTGAATCCTTACCTACCGTCGATGCAAAACGATTGCAAACATCGAATAGCACGTATTCGTGCAAAGTATCCATAGAAAGAACGATTGCGGGAGCTGGGAAGTGAATCCTTACCTACCGTCGATGCAAAACGATTGGAAACATCGAATAGCACGTATTCGTGCAAATTATCGATGGAAAGAACGATTGCGGGAGCCGGGAAGTGAATGCTTACCTAACGTTGATGCAAAACGATTGGAAACATCGAACATAACGGATTCGTGCAAATTATCGATAGAAAGAACGATTGCGGGAGCTGGGAAGTGAATCCGTACCTACCGTCGATGCAAAACGATTGCAAACATCGAATAGCACGTATTCGTGCAAATTATCCATAGAAAGAACGATTGCGGGAGCTGGGAAGTGAATACTTACCTAACGTTGATGCAAAACGATTGGAAACATCGAACATAACGTATTCGTGCAAATTATCGATGGAAAGAACGATTGCGGGAGCTGGGATGTGAATCCCTACCTACCGTCGATGCAAAACGATTGCAAACATCGAATAGCACGTATTCGTGCAAAGTATCCATAGAAAGAACGATTGCGGGAGCTGGGAAGTGAATCCTTACCTACCGTCGATGCAAAACGATTGGAAACATCGAATAGCACGTATTCGTGCAAATTATCGATGGAAAGAACGATTGCGGGAGCTGGGATGTGAATCCTTACCTACCGTCGATGCAAAACGATTGCAAACATCGAATAGCACGTATTCGTGCAAATTATCCATAGAAAGAACGATTGCGGGAGCTGGGAAGTGAATACTTACCTAACGTTGATGCAAAACGATTGGAAACATCGAACACCACGTATTCGTGCAAATTATCGATGGAAAGAACGATTGCGTGAGCTGGGAAGTGAATCCTTACCTACCGTCGATGCAAAACGAATGGAAACATCGAATAGCACGTATTCGTGCAAATTATCGATGGAAAGAACGATAGCGGGAGCCGGGAAGTGAATGCTTACCTAACGTTTATGCAAAACGATTGGAAACATCGAATAGCACGTATTCGTGCAAATTATCCATAGAAAGAACGATTGCGGGAGCTGGGAAGTGAATACTTACCTACCGTTGATGCAAAACGATTGGAAACATCGAGTAGCACGGTATTCGTGCAAATTATCGATGGAAAGAACGATTGCGGGAGCCGGGAAGTGATTCCTTACCTATCGTCGATGCAAAACGATTGCAAACATCGAATAGCACGTATTCGTGCAAAGTATCCATAGAAAGAACGATTGCGGGAGCTGGGAAGTGAATCCTTACCTACCGTCGATGCAAAACGATTGGAAACATCGAATTGCACGTATTCGTGCAAATTATCGATGGAAATAACGATTGCGGGAGCCGGGAAGTGAATGCTTACCTAACGTTGATGCAAAACGATTGGAAACATCGAACATAACGTATTCGTGCAAATTAACGATGGAAAGAACGATTGCGGGAGCTGGGATGTGAATCCTTACCTACCGTCGATGCAAAACGATTGCAAACATCGAATAGCACGTATTCGTGCAAATTATCGATGGAAAGAACGATTGCGGGAGCCGGGAAGTGAATGCTTACCTAACGTTGATGCAAAACGATTGGAAACATCGAACATAACGTATTCGTGCAAATTATCGATGGAAAGAACGATTGCGGGAGCTGGGATGTGAATCCTTACCTACCGTCGATGCAAAACGATTGCAAACATCGAATAGCACGTATTCGTGCAAAGTATCCATAGAAAGAACGATTGCGGGAGCTGGGAAGTGAATCCTTACCTACCGTCGATGCAAAACGATTGGAAACATCGAATAGCACGTATTCGTGCAAATTATCGATGGAAAGAACGATTGCGGGAGCCGGGAAGTGAATGCTTACCTAACGTTGATGCAAAACGATTGGAAACATCGAACATAACGGATTCGTGCAAATTATCGATAGAAAGAACGATTGCGGGAGCTGGGAAGTGAATCCGTACCTACCGTCGATGCAAAACGATTGCAAACATCGAATAGCACGTATTCGTGCAAATTATCCATAGAAAGAACGATTGCGGGAGCTGGGAAGTGAATACTTACCTAACGTTGATGCAAAACGATTGGAAACATCGAACACCACGTATTCGTGCAAATTATCGATGGAAAGAACGATTGCGGGAGCCGGGAAGTGAATCCTTACCTACCGTTGATGCAAAACGATTGGAAACATCGAACATCACGTATTCGTGCAAATTATTGATAGAAAGAACGATTGCGGGAGCTGGGAAGTGAATCCTTACCTACCGTCGATGCAAAACGATTGGAAACATCGAATAGCACGTATTCGTGCAAATTATCGATGGAAAGAACGATTGCGGGAGCCGGGAAGTGAATCCTTACCTACCGTTGATGCAAAACGATTGGAAACATCGAACATCACGTATTCGTGCAAATTATCGATAGAAAGAACGATTGCGGGAGCTGGGAAGTGAATCCTTACCTACCGTCGATGCAAAACGATTGGAAACATCGAATATCACGTATTCGTGCCAATTATCCAATCGTTTTGCATCGACGGTAGGTAAGGATTCACTTCCCGGCTCCCGCAATCGTTCTTTCTATGGATAATTTGCACGAATACGTGCTATTCGATGTTTGCAATCGTTTTGCATCAACGGTAGGTAAGGATTCACTTCCCAGCTCCCGCAATCGTTCTTTCCATCGATAATTTGCACGAATACGTGTTGTTCGATGTTTCCAATCGTTTTGCATCAACGTTAGGGAAGGATTCATTTCCCGGCTCCCGCAATCGTTCTTTCCATCGATAATTTGCACGAATACGTGCTATTCGATGTTTCCAATCGTGTTGCATCGACGGTCGGTAAGCATTCACTTCCCAGCTCCGGCAATCGTTCTTTCCAAATTATCGATAGAAAGAACGATTGCGGGAGCTGGGAAGTGAATCCTTACCTACCGTCGATGCAAAACGATTGCAAACATCGAATAGCACGTATTCGTGCAAATTATCCATAGAAAGAACGATTGCGGGAGCTGGGAATTGAATACTTACCTAACGTTGATGCAAAACGATTGGAAACATCGAACACCACGTATTCGTGCAAATTATCGATGGAAAGAACGATTGCGGGAGCTGGGAAGTGAATCCTTACCTACCGTCGATGCAAAACGAATGGAAACATCGAATAGCACGTATTCGTGCAAATTATCGATGGAAAGAACGATAGCGGGAGCCGGGAAGTGAATGCTTACCTAACGTTTATGCAAAACGATTGGAAACATCGAATAGCACGTATTCGTGCAAATTATCCATAGAAAGAACGATTGCGGGAGCTGGGAAGTGAATACTTACCTACCGTTGATGCAGAACGATTGGAAACATCGAGTAGCACGGTATTCGTGCAAATTATCGATGGAAAGAACGATTGCGGGAGCCGGGAAGTGAATCCTTACCTATCCTTGATGCAAAACGATTGGTAACATTGAACATCACGTATTCGTGCAAATTATCGATAGAAAGAACGATTGCCGGAGCTGGGAAGTGAATCCTTACCTACCGTCGATGCAAAACGATTGGAAACATCGAATAGCACGTATTCGTGCAAATTATCGATGGAAAGAACGATTGCGGGAGCTGGGATGTGAATCCTTACCTACCGTCGATGCAAAACGATTGCAAACATCGAATAGCACGTATTCGTGCAAAGTATCCATAGAAAGAACGATTGCGGGGGCTGGGAAGTGAATCCTTACCTACCGTCGATGCAAAACGATTGGAAACATCGAATAGCACGTATTCGTGCAAATTATCGATGGAAAGAACGATTGCGGGAGCCGGGAAGTGAATGCTTACCTAACGTTGATGCAAAACGATTGGAAACATCGAACATAACGTATTCGTGCAAATTATCGATGGAAAGAACGATTGCGGGAGCTGGGATGTGAATCCTTACCTACCGTCGATGCAAAACGATTGCAAACATCGAATAGCACGTATTCGTGCAAAGTATCCATAGAAAGAACGATTGCGGGAGCTGGGAAGTGAATCCTTACCTACCGTCGATGCAAAACGATTGGAAACATCGAATAGCACGTATTCGTGCAAATTATCGATGGAAAGAACGATTGCGGGAGCCGGGAAGTGAATGCTTACCTAACGTTGATGCAAAACGATTGGAAACATCGAACATAACGTATTCGTGCAAATTATCGATGGAAAGAACGATTGCGGGAGCTGGGATGTGATTCCTTACCTACCGTCGATGCAAAACGATTGCAAACATCGAATAGCACGTATTCGTGCAAAGTATCCATAGAAAGAACGATTGCGGGAGCTGGGAAGTGAATCCTTACCTACCGTCGATGCAAAACGATTGGAAACATCGAATAGCACGTATTCGTGCAAATTATCGATGGAAAGAACGATTGCGGGAGCCGGGAAGTGAATGCTTACCTAACGTTGATGCAAAACGATTGGAAACATCGAACATAACGTATTCGTGCAAATTATCGATAGAAAGAACGATTGCGGGAGCTGGGAAGTGAATCCTTACCTACCGTCGATGCAAAACGATTGGAAACATCGAATAGCACGTATTCGTGCAAATTATCGATGGAAAGAACGATTGCGGGAGCCGGGAAGTGAATCCTTACCTACCGTTGATGCAAAACGATTGGAAACATCGAACATCACGTATTCGTGCAAATTATCGATAGAAAGAACGATTGCGGGAGCTGGGAAGTGAATCCTTACCTACCGTCGATGCAAAACGATTGGAAACATCGAATATCACGTATTCGTGCCAATTATCCAATCGTTTTGCATCGACGGTAGGTAAGGATTCACTTCCCGGCTCCCGCAATCGTTCTTTCCATCGATAATTTGCACGAATACGGGGTGTTCGATGTTTCCAATCGTTCTGCATCAACGTTAGGTAAATATTCACTTCCCAGCTCCCGCAATCGTTCTTTCTATGGATAATTTGCACGAATACGTGCTATTCGATGTTTGCAATCGTTTTGCATCGACGGTAGGTACGGATTCACTTCCCAGCTCCCGCAATCGTTCTTTCCATCGATAATTTGCACGAATACGTGCCATTCGATGTTTCCAATCGTTTTGCATCAACGTTAGGTAAGCATTCACTTCCCGGCTCCCGCAATCGTTCTTTCCATGGATAATTTGCACGAATACGTGCTATTCGATGTTTCCAATCGTTTTGCATCAACGGTAGGTAAGTATTCACTTCCCAGCTCCCGCAATCGTACTTTCTATGGATAATTTGCACGAATACGTGCTATTCGATGTTTGCAATCGTTTTGCATCGACGGTAGGTAAGGATTCACTTCCCAGCTCCCGCAATCGTTTTTTCCATCGATAATTTGCACGAATACGTGCCATTCGATGTTTCCAATCGTTTTGCATCGACGGTAGGTAAGGATTCACTTCCAAGCTCCCGCAATCGTTCTTTCTATCGATAATTTGCACGAATACGTGCTATTCGATGTTTCCAATCGTTTTGCATCGACGGTAGGTAAGGATTCACTTCCCAGCTCCCGCAATCGTTCTTTCCATCGATAATTTGCACGAATACGTGCCATTCGATGTTTCCAATCGTTTTGCATCGACGGTAGGTAAGGATTCACTTCCCAGCTCCCGCAATCGTTCTTTCTATCGATAATTTGCACGAATACGTGTTGTTCGATGTTTCCAATCGTTTTGCATCAACGTTAGGTAAGGATTCATTTCCCGGCTCCCGCAATCGTTCTTTCCATCGATAATTTGCACGAATACGTGCTATTCGATGTTTCCAATCGTGTTGCATCGACGGTCGGTAAGCATTCACTTCCCAGCTCCGGCAATCGTTCTTTCCAAATTATCGATAGAAAGAACGATTGCGGGAGCTGGGAAGTGAATCCTTACCTACCGTCGATGCAAAACGATTGGTAACATTGAACATCACGTATTCGTGCAAATTATCGATAGAAAGAACGATTGCCGGAGCTGGGAAGTGAATCCTTACCTACCGTCGATGCAAAACGATTGGAAACATCGAATAGCACGTATTCGTGCAAATTATCGATGGAAAGAACGATTGCGGGAGCTGGGATGTGAATCCTTACCTACCGTCGATGCAAAACGATTGCAAACATCGAATAGCACGTATTCGTGCAAATTATCCATAGAAAGAACGATTGCGGGAGCTGGGAAGTGAATACTTACCTAACGTTGATGCAAAACGATTGGAAACATCGAACACCACGTATTCGTGCAAATTATCGATGGAAAGAACGATTGCGTGAGCTGGGAAGTGAATCCTTACCTACCGTCGATGCAAAACGAATGGAAACATCGAATAGCACGTATTCGTGCAAATTATCGATGGAAAGAACGATAGCGGGAGCCGGGAAGTGAATGCTTACCTAACGTTAATGCAAAACGATTGGAAACATCGAATAGCACGTATTCGTGCAAATTATCCATAGAAAGAACGATTGCGGGAGCTGGGAAGTGAATACTTACCTACCGTTGATGCAAAACGATTGGAAACATCGAGTAGCACGGTATTCGTGCAAATTATCGATGGAAAGAACGATTGCGGGAGCCGGGAAGTGATTCCTTACCTATCGTTGATGCAAAACGATTGGTAACATTGAACATCACGTATTCGTGCAAATTATCGATAGAAAGAACGATTGCCGGAGCTGGGAAGTGAATCCTTACCTACCGTCGATGCAAAACGATTGGAAACATCGAATAGCACGTATTCGTGCAAATTATCGATGGAAAGAACGATTGCGGGAGCTGGGATGTGAATCCTTACCTACCGTCGATGCAAAACGATTGCAAACATCGAATAGCACGTATTCGTGCAAAGTATCCATAGAAAGAACGATTGCGGGAGCTGGGAAGTGAATCCTTACCTACCGTCGATGCAAAACGATTGGAAACATCGAATAGCACGTATTCGTGCAAATTATCGATGGAAAGAACGATTGCGGGAGCCGGGAAGTGAATGCTTACCTAACGTTGATGCAAAACGATTGGAAACATCGAACATAACGTATTCGTGCAAATTAACGATGGAAAGAACGATTGCGGGAGCTGGGATGTGAATCCTTACCTACCGTCGATGCAAAACGATTGCAAACATCGAATAGCACGTATTCGTGCAAATTATCGATGGAAAGAACGATTGCGGGAGCCGGGAAGTGAATGCTTACCTAACGTTGATGCAAAACGATTGGAAACATCGAACATAACGTATTCGTGCAAATTATCGATGGAAAGAACGATTGCGGGAGCTGGGATGTGAATCCTTACCTACCGTCGATGCAAAACGATTGCAAACATCGAATAGCACGTATTCGTGCAAAGTATCCATAGAAAGAACGATTGCGGGAGCTGGGAAGTGAATCCTTACCTACCGTCGATGCAAAACGATTGGAAACATCGAATAGCACGTATTCGTGCAAATTATCGATGGAAAGAACGATTGCGGGAGCCGGGAAGTGAATGCTTACCTAACGTTGATGCAAAACGATTGGAAACATCGAACATAACGGATTCGTGCAAATTATCGATAGAAAGAACGATTGCGGGAGCTGGGAAGTGAATCCGTACCTACCGTCGATGCAAAACGATTGCAAACATCGAATAGCACGTATTCGTGCAAATTATCCATAGAAAGAACGATTGCGGGAGCTGGGAAGTGAATACTTACCTAACGTTGATGCAAAACGATTGGAAACATCGAACACCACGTATTCGTGCAAATTATCGATGGAAAGAACGATTGCGGGAGCCGGGAAGTGAATCCTTACCTACCGTTGATGCAAAACGATTGGAAACATCGAACATCACGTATTCGTGCAAATTATTGATAGAAAGAACGATTGCGGGAGCTGGGAAGTGAATCCTTACCTACCGTCGATGCAAAACGATTGGAAACATCGAATAGCACGTATTCGTGCAAATTATCGATGGAAAGAACGATTGCGGGAGCCGGGAAGTGAATCCTTACCTACCGTTGATGCAAAACGATTGGAAACATCGAACATCACGTATTCGTGCAAATTATCGATAGAAAGAACGATTGCGGGAGCTGGGAAGTGAATCCTTACCTACCGTCGATGCAAAACGATTGGAAACATCGAATATCACGTATTCGTGCCAATTATCCAATCGTTTTGCATCGACGGTAGGTAAGGATTCACTTCCCGGCCCCCGCAATCGTTCTTTCTATGGATAATTTGCACGAATACGTGCTATTCGATGTTTGCAATCGTTTTGCATCAACGGTAGGTAAGGATTCACTTCCCAGCTCCCGCAATCGTTCTTTCCATCGATAATTTGCACGAATACGTGTTGTTCGATGTTTCCAATCGTTTTGCATCAACGTTAGGGAAGGATTCATTTCCCGGCTCCCGCAATCGTTCTTTCCATCGATAATTTGCACGAATACGTGCTATTCGATGTTTCCAATCGTGTTGCATCGACGGTCGGTAAGCATTCACTTCCCAGCTCCGGCAATCGTTCTTTCCAAATTATCGATAGAAAGAACGATTGCGGGAGCTGGGAAGTGAATCCTTACCTACCGTCGATGCAAAACGATTGCAAACATCGAATAGCACGTATTCGTGCAAATTATCCATAGAAAGAACGATTGCGGGAGCTGGGAATTGAATACTTACCTAACGTTGATGCAAAACGATTGGAAACATCGAACACCACGTATTCGTGCAAATTATCGATGGAAAGAACGATTGCGGGAGCTGGGAAGTGAATCCTTACCTACCGTCGATGCAAAACGAATGGAAACATCGAATAGCACGTATTCGTGCAAATTATCGATGGAAAGAACGATAGCGGGAGCCGGGAAGTGAATGCTTACCTAACGTTTATGCAAAACGATTGGAAACATCGAATAGCACGTATTCGTGCAAATTATCCATAGAAAGAACGATTGCGGGAGCTGGGAAGTGAATACTTACCTACCGCTGATGCAAAACGATTGGAAACATCGAGTAGCACGGTATTCGTGCAAATTATCGATGGAAAGAACGATTGCGGGAGCCGGGAAGTGAATCCTTACCTATCGTTGATGCAAAACGATTGGTAACATTGAACATCACGTATTCGTGCAAATTATCGATAGAAAGAACGATTGCCGGAGCTGGGAAGTGAATCCTTACCTACCGTCGATGCAAAACGATTGGAAACATCGAATAGCACGTATTCGTGCAAATTATCGATGGAAAGAACGATTGCGGGAGCTGGGATGTGAATCCTTACCTACCGTCGATGCAAAACGATTGCAAACATCGAATAGCACGTATTCGTGCAAAGTATCCATAGAAAGAACGATTGCGGGAGCTGGGAAGTGAATCCTTACCTACCGTCGATGCAAAACGATTGGAAACATCGAATAGCACGTATTCGTGCAAATTATCGATGGAAAGAACGATTGCGGGAGCCGGGAAGTGAATGCTTACCTAACGTTGATGCAAAACGATTGGAAACATCGAACATAACGTATTCGTGCAAATTATCGATGGAAAGAACGATTGCGGGAGCTGGGATGTGAATCCTTACCTACCGTCGATGCAAAACGATTGCAAACATCGAATAGCACGTATTCGTGCAAAGTATCCATAGAAAGAACGATTGCGGGAGCTGGGAAGTGAATCCTTACCTACCGTCGATGCAAAACGATTGGAAACATCGAATGGCACGTATTCGTGCAAATTATCGATGGAAAGAACGATTGCGGGAGCCGGGAAGTGAATGCTTACCTAACGTTGATGCAAAACGATTGGAAACATCGAACATAACGTATTCGTGCAAATTATCGATGGAAAGAACGATTGCGGGAGCTGGGATGTGAATCCTTACCTACCGTCGATGCAAAACGATTGCAAACATCGAATAGCACGTATTCGTGCAAAGTATCCATAGAAAGAACGATTGCGGGAGCTGGGAAGTGAATCCTTACCTACCGTCGATGCAAAACGATTGGAAACATCGAATAGCACGTATTCGTGCAAATTATCGATGGAAAGAACGATTGCGGGAGCCGGGAAGTGAATGCTTACCTAACGTTGATGCAAAACGATTGGAAACATCGAACATAACGTATTCGTGCAAATTATCGATAGAAAGAACGATTGCGGGAGCTGGGAAGTGAATCCTTACCTACCGTCGATGCAAAACGATTGGAAACATCGAATTGCACGTATTCGTGCAAATTATCGATGGAAAGAACGATTGCGGGAGCCGGGAAGTGAATCCTTACCTACCGTTGATGCAAAACGATTGGAAACATCGAACATCACGTATTCGTGCAAATTATCGATAGAAAGAACGATTGCGGGAGCTGGGAAGTGAATCCTTACCTACCGTCGATGCAAAACGATTGGAAACATCGAATATCACGTATTCGTGCCAATTATCCAATCGTTTTGCATCGACGGTAGGTAAGGATTCACTTCCCGGCTCCCGCAATCGTTCTTTCCATCGATAATTTGCACGAATACGGGGTGTTCGATGTTTCCAATCGTTCTGCATCAACGTTAGGTAAGTATTCACTTCCCAGCTCCCGCAATCGTTCTTTCTATGGATAATTTGCACGAATACGTGCTATTCGATGTTTGCAATCGTTTTGCATCGACGGTAGGTACGGATTCACTTCCCAGCTCCCGCAATCGTTCTTTCCATCGATAATTTGCACGAATACGTGCCATTCGATGTTTCCAATCGTTTTGCATCAACGTTAGGTAAGCATTCACTTCCCGGCTCCCGCAATCGTTCTTTCCATGGATAATTTGCACGAATACGTGCTATTCGATGTTTCCAATCGTTTTGCATCAACGGTAGGTAAGTATTCACTTCCCAGCTCCCGCAATCGTACTTTCTATGGATAATTTGCACGAATACGTGCTATTCGATGTTTGCAATCGTTTTGCATCGACGGTAGGTAAGGATTCACTTCCCAGCTCCCGCAATCGTTCTTTCCATCGATAATTTGCACGAATACGTGCCATTCGATGTTTCCAATCGTTTTGCATCAACGTTAGGTAAGCATTCACTTCCCGGCTCCCGCAATCGTTCTTTCCATGGATAATTTGCACGAATACGTGCTATTCGATGTTTCCAATCGTTTTGCATCAACGGTAGGTAAGTATTCACTTCCCAGCTCCCGCAATCGTTCTTTCTATCGATAATTTGCACGAATACGTGATGTTCAATGTTTGCAATCGTTTTGCATCAACGATACGTAAGGATTCACTTCCCGGCTCCCGCAATCGTTCTTTCCATCGATAATATGCACGAATACGTGCTATTCGATGTTTGCAATCGTTTTGCATCGACGGTAGGTAAGGATTCACTTCCCAGCTCCCGCAATCGTTCTTTCTATCGATAATTTGGAAAGAACGATTGCCGGAGCTGGGAAGTGAATGCTTACCGACCGTCGATGCAACACGATTGGAAACATCGAATAGCACGTATTCGTGCAAATTATCGATGGAAAGAACGATTGCGGGAGCCGGGAAATGAATCCTTACCTAACGTTGATGCAAAACGATTGGAAACATCGAACAACACGTATTCGTGCAAATTATCGATAGAAAGAACGATTGCGGGAGCTGGGAAGTGAATCCTTACCTACCGTCGATGCAAAACGATTGGAAACATCGAATAGCACGTATTCGTGCAAATTATCGATAGAAAGAACGATTGCGGGAGCTGGGAAGTGAATCCTTACCTACCGTCGATGCAAAACGATTGGAAACATCGAATGGCACGTATTCGTGCAAATTATCGATGGAAAGAACGATTGCGGGAGCTGGGAAGTGAATCCTTACCTACCGTCGATGCAAAACGATTGCAAACATCGAATAGCACGTATTCGTGCAAATTATCGATGGAAAGAACGATTGCGGGAGCCGGGAAGTGAATCCTTACCTATCGTTGATGCAAAACGATTGGAAACATTGAACATCACGTATTCGTGCAAATTATCCATGGAAAGAACGATTGCGGGAGCCGGGAAGTGAATGCTTACCTAACGTTGATGCAAAACGATTGGAAACATCGAATGGCACGTATTCGTGCAAATTATCGATGGAAAGAACGATTGCGGGAGCTGGGAAGTGAATCCTTACCTACCGTCGATGCAAAACGATTGCAAACATCGAATAGCACGTATTCGTGCAAATTATCCATAGAAAGAACGATTGCGGGAGCTGGGAAGTGAATCCTTACCTACCGTCGATGCAAAACGATTGGAAACATCGAATAGCACGTATTCGTGCAAATTATCGATGGAAAGAACGATTGCGGGAGCTGGGATGTGAATCCTTACCTACCGTCGATGCAAAACGATTGCAAACATCGAATAGCACGTATTCGTGCAAAGTATCCATAGAAAGAACGATTGCGGGAGCCGGGAAGTGAATCCTTACCTACCGTTGATGCAAAACGATTGGAAACATCGAACATCACGTATTCGTGCAAATTATTGATAGAAAGAACGATTGCGGGAGCTGGGAAGTGAATCCTTACCTACCGTCGATGCAAAACGATTGGAAACATCGAATAGCACGTATTCGTGCAAATTATCGATGGAAAGAACGATTGCGGGAGCCGGGAAGTGAATCCTTACCTACCGTTGATGCAAAACGATTGGAAACATCGAACATCACGTATTCGTGCAAATTATCGATAGAAAGAACGATTGCGGGAGCTGGGAAGTGAATCCTTACCTACCGTCGATGCAAAACGATTGGAAACATCGAATATCACGTATTCGTGCCAATTATCCAATCGTTTTGCATCGACGGTAGGTAAGGATTCACTTCCCGGCCCCCGCAATCGTTCCTTCTATGGATAATTTGCACGAATACGTGCTATTCGATGTTTGCAATCGTTTTGCATCAACGGTAGGTAAGGATTCACTTCCCAGCTCCCGCAATCGTTCTTTCCATCGATAATTTGCACGAATACGTGTTGTTCGATGTTTCCAATCGTTTTGCATCAAAGTTAGGGAAGGATTCATTTCCCGGCTCCCGCAATCGTTCTTTCCATCGATAATTTGCACGAATACGTGCTATTCGATGTTTCCAATCGTGTTGCATCGACGGTCGGTAAGCATTCACTTCCCAGCTCCGGCAATCGTTCTTTCCAAATTATCGATAGAAAGAACGATTGCGGGAGCTGGGAAGTGAATCCTTACCTACCGTCGATGCAAAACGATTGCAAACATCGAATAGCACGTATTCGTGCAAATTATCCATAGAAAGAACGATTGCGGGAGCTGGGAATTGAATACTTACCTAACGTTGATGCAAAACGATTGGAAACATCGAACACCACGTATTCGTGCAAATTATCGATGGAAAGAACGATTGCGGGAGCTGGGAAGTGAATCCTTACCTACCGTCGATGCAAAACGAATGGAAACATCGAATAGCACGTATTCGTGCAAATTATCGATGGAAAGAACGATAGCGGGAGCCGGGAAGTGAATGCTTACCTAACGTTTATGCAAAACGATTGGAAACATCGAATAGCACGTATTCGTGCAAATTATCCATAGAAAGAACGATTGCGGGAGCTGGGAAGTGAATACTTACCTACCGCTGATGCAAAACGATTGGAAACATCGAGTAGCACGGTATTCGTGCAAATTATCGATGGAAAGAACGATTGCGGGAGCCGGGAAGTGAATCCTTACCTATCGTTGATGCAAAACGATTGGTAACATTGAACATCACGTATTCGTGCAAATTATCGATAGAAAGAACGATTGCCGGAGCTGGGAAGTGAATCCTTACCTACCGTCGATGCAAAACGATTGGAAACATCGAATAGCACGTATTCGTGCAAATTATCGATGGAAAGAACGATTGCGGGAGCTGGGATGTGAATCCTTACCTACCGTCGATGCAAAACGATTGCAAACATCGAATAGCACGTATTCGTGCAAAGTATCCATAGAAAGAACGATTGCGGGAGCTGGGAAGTGAATCCTTACCTACCGTCGATGCAAAACGATTGGAAACATCGAATAGCACGTATTCGTGCAAATTATCGATGGAAAGAACGATTGCGGGAGCCGGGAAGTGAATGCTTACCTAACGTTGATGCAAAACGATTGGAAACATCGAACATAACGTATTCGTGCAAATTATCGATGGAAAGAACGATTGCGGGAGCTGGGATGTGAATCCTTACCTACCGTCGATGCAAAACGATTGCAAACATCGAATAGCACGTATTCGTGCAAAGTATCCATAGAAAGAACGATTGCGGGAGCTGGGAAGTGAATCCTTACCTACCGTCGATGCAAAACGATTGGAAACATCGAATGGCACGTATTCGTGCAAATTATCGATGGAAAGAACGATTGCGGGAGCCGGGAAGTGAATGCTTACCTAACGTTGATGCAAAACGATTGGAAACATCGAACATAACGTATTCGTGCAAATTATCGATGGAAAGAACGATTGCGGGAGCTGGGATGTGAATCCTTACCTACCGTCGATGCAAAACGATTGCAAACATCGAATAGCACGTATTCGTGCAAAGTATCCATAGAAAGAACGATTGCGGGAGCTGGGAAGTGAATCCTTACCTACCGTCGATGCAAAACGATTGGAAACATCGAATAGCACGTATTCGTGCAAATTATCGATGGAAAGAACGATTGCGGGAGCCGGGAAGTGAATGCTTACCTAACGTTGATGCAAAACGATTGGAAACATCGAACATAACGTATTCGTGCAAATTATCGATAGAAAGAACGATTGCGGGAGCTGGGAAGTGAATCCTTACCTACCGTCGATGCAAAACGATTGGAAACATCGAATTGCACGTATTCGTGCAAATTATCGATGGAAAGAACGATTGCGGGAGCCGGGAAGTGAATCCTTACCTACCGTTGATGCAAAACGATTGGAAACATCGAACATCACGTATTCGTGCAAATTATCGATAGAAAGAACGATTGCGGGAGCTGGGAAGTGAATCCTTACCTACCGTCGATGCAAAACGATTGGAAACATCGAATATCACGTATTCGTGCCAATTATCCAATCGTTTTGCATCGACGGTAGGTAAGGATTCACTTCCCGGCTCCCGCAATCGTTCTTTCCATCGATAATTTGCACGAATACGGGGTGTTCGATGTTTCCAATCGTTCTGCATCAACGTTAGGTAAGTATTCACTTCCCAGCTCCCGCAATCGTTCTTTCTATGGATAATTTGCACGAATACGTGCTATTCGATGTTTGCAATCGTTTTGCATCGACGGTAGGTACGGATTCACTTCCCAGCTCCCGCAATCGTTCTTTCCATCGATAATTTGCACGAATACGTGCCATTCGATGTTTCCAATCGTTTTGCATCAACGTTAGGTAAGCATTCACTTCCCGGCTCCCGCAATCGTTCTTTCCATGGATAATTTGCACGAATACGTGCTATTCGATGTTTCCAATCGTTTTGCATCAACGGTAGGTAAGTATTCACTTCCCAGCTCCCGCAATCGTACTTTCTATGGATAATTTGCACGAATACGTGCTATTCGATGTTTGCAATCGTTTTGCATCGACGGTAGGTAAGGATTCACTTCCCAGCTCCCGCAATCGTTCTTTCCATCGATAATTTGCACGAATACGTGCCATTCGATGTTTCCAATCGTTTTGCATCAACGTTAGGTAAGCATTCACTTCCCGGCTCCCGCAATCGTTCTTTCCATGGATAATTTGCACGAATACGTGCTATTCGATGTTTCCAATCGTTTTGCATCAACGGTAGGTAAGTATTCACTTCCCAGCTCCCGCAATCGTTCTTTCTATCGATAATTTGCACGAATACGTGATGTTCAATGTTTGCAATCGTTTTGCATCAACGATACGTAAGGATTCACTTCCCGGCTCCCGCAATCGTTCTTTCCATCGATAATATGCACGAATACGTGCTATTCGATGTTTGCAATCGTTTTGCATCGACGGTAGGTAAGGATTCACTTCCCAGCTCCCGCAATCGTTCTTTCTATCGATAATTTGGAAAGAACGATTGCCGGAGCTGGGAAGTGAATGCTTACCGACCGTCGATGCAACACGATTGGAAACATCGAATAGCACGTATTCGTGCAAATTATCGATGGAAAGAACGATTGCGGGAGCCGGGAAATGAATCCTTACCTAACGTTGATGCAAAACGATTGGAAACATCGAACAACACGTATTCGTGCAAATTATCGATAGAAAGAACGATTGCGGGAGCTGGGAAGTGAATCCTTACCTACCGTCGATGCAAAACGATTGGAAACATCGAATAGCACGTATTCGTGCAAATTATCGATAGAAAGAACGATTGCGGGAGCTGGGAAGTGAATCCTTACCTACCGTCGATGCAAAACGATTGGAAACATCGAATGGCACGTATTCGTGCAAATTATCGATGGAAAGAACGATTGCGGGAGCTGGGAAGTGAATCCTTACCTACCGTCGATGCAAAACGATTGCAAACATCGAATAGCACGTATTCGTGCAAATTATCGATGGAAAGAACGATTGCGGGAGCCGGGAAGTGAATCCTTACCTATCGTTGATGCAAAACGATTGGAAACATTGAACATCACGTATTCGTGCAAATTATCCATGGAAAGAACGATTGCGGGAGCCGGGAAGTGAATGCTTACCTAACGTTGATGCAAAACGATTGGAAACATCGAATGGCACGTATTCGTGCAAATTATCGATGGAAAGAACGATTGCGGGAGCTGGGAAGTGAATCCTTACCTACCGTCGATGCAAAACGATTGCAAACATCGAATGGCACGTATTCGTGCAAATTATCGATGGAAAGAACGATTGCGGGAGCTGGGAAGTGAATCCTTACCTACCGTCGATGCAAAACGATTGGAAACATCGAATAGCACGTATTCGTGCAAATTATCGATGGAAAGAACGATTGCGGGAGCTGGGATGTGAATCCTTACCTACCGTCGATGCAAAACGATTGCAAACATCGAATAGCACGTATTCGTGCAAAGTATCCATAGAAAGAACGATTGCGGGAGCTGGGAAGTGAATCCTTACCTACCGTCGATGCAAAACGATTGGAAACATCGAATAGCACGTATTCGTGCAAATTATCGATGGAAAGAACGATTGCGGGAGCCGGGAAGTGAATGCTTACCTAACGTTGATGCAAAACGATTGGAAACATCGAACATAACGTATTCGTGCAAATTATCGATGGAAAGAACGATTGCGGGAGCTGGGATGTGAATCCTTACCTACCGTCGATGCAAAAGGATTGCAAACATCGAATAGCACGTATTCGTGCAAAGTATCCATAGAAAGAACGATTGCGGGAGCTGGGAAGTGAATCCTTACCTACCGTCGATGCAAAACGATTGGAAACATCGAATGGCACGTATTCGTGCAAATTATCGATGGAAAGAACGATTGCGGGAGCCGGGAAGTGAATGCTTACCTAACGTTGATGCAAAACGATTGGAAACATCGAACATAACGTATTCGTGCAAATTATCGATGGAAAGAACGATTGCGGGAGCTGGGATGTGAATCCTTACCTACCGTCGATGCAAAACGATTGCAAACATCGAATAGCACGTATTCGTGCAAAGTATCCATAGAAAGAACGATTGCGGGAGCTGGGAAGTGAATCCTTACCTACCGTCGATGCAAAACGATTGGAAACATCGAATAGCACGTATTCGTGCAAATTATCGATGGAAAGAACGATTGCGGGAGCCGGGAAGTGAATGCTTACCTAACGTTGATGCAAAACGATTGGAAACATCGAACATAACGTATTCGTGCAAATTATCGATAGAAAGAACGATTGCGGGAGCTGGGAAGTGAATCCTTACCTACCGTCGATGCAAAACGATTGGAAACATCGAATTGCACGTATTCGTGCAAATTATCGATGGAAAGAACGATTGCGGGAGCCGGGAAGTGAATCCTTACCTACCGTTGATGCAAAACGATTGGAAACATCGAACATCACGTATTCGTGCAAATTATCGATAGAAAGAACGATTGCGGGAGCTGGGAAGTGAATCCTTACCTACCGTCGATGCAAAACGATTGGAAACATCGAATATCACGTATTCGTGCCAATTATCCAATCGTTTTGCATCGACGGTAGGTAAGGATTCACTTCCCGGCTCCCGCAATCGTTCTTTCCATCGATAATTTGCACGAATACGGGGTGTTCGATGTTTCCAATCGTTCTGCATCAACGTTAGGTAAGTATTCACTTCCCAGCTCCCGCAATCGTTCTTTCTATGGATAATTTGCACGAATACGTGCTATTCGATGTTTGCAATCGTTTTGCATCGACGGTAGGTACGGATTCACTTCCCAGCTCCCGCAATCGTTCTTTCCATCGATAATTTGCACGAATACGTGCCATTCGATGTTTCCAATCGTTTTGCATCAACGTTAGGTAAGCATTCACTTCCCGGCTCCCGCAATCGTTCTTTCCATGGATAATTTGCACGAATACGTGCTATTCGATGTTTCCAATCGTTTTGCATCAACGGTAGGTAAGTATTCACTTCCCAGCTCCCGCAATCGTACTTTCTATGGATAATTTGCACGAATACGTGCTATTCGATGTTTGCAATCGTTTTGCATCGACGGTAGGTAAGGATTCACTTCCCAGCTCCCGCAATCGTTCTTTCCATCGATAATTTGCACGAATACGTGCCATTCGATGTTTCCAATCGTTTTGCATCAACGTTAGGTAAGCATTCACTTCCCGGCTCCCGCAATCGTTCTTTCCATGGATAATTTGCACGAATACGTGCTATTCGATGTTTCCAATCGTTTTGCATCAACGGTAGGTAAGTATTCACTTCCCAGCTCCCGCAATCGTTCTTTCTATCGATAATTTGCACGAATACGTGATGTTCAATGTTTGCAATCGTTTTGCATCAACGATACGTAAGGATTCACTTCCCGGCTCCCGCAATCGTTCTTTCCATCGATAATATGCACGAATACGTGCTATTCGATGTTTGCAATCGTTTTGCATCGACGGTAGGTAAGGATTCACTTCCCAGCTCCCGCAATCGTTCTTTCTATCGATAATTTGGAAAGAACGATTGCCGGAGCTGGGAAGTGAATGCTTACCGACCGTCGATGCAACACGATTGGAAACATCGAATAGCACGTATTCGTGCAAATTATCGATGGAAAGAACGATTGCGGGAGCCGGGAAATGAATCCTTACCTAACGTTGATGCAAAACGATTGGAAACATCGAACAACACGTATTCGTGCAAATTATCGATAGAAAGAACGATTGCGGGAGCTGGGAAGTGAATCCTTACCTACCGTCGATGCAAAACGATTGGAAACATCGAATAGCACGTATTCGTGCAAATTATCGATAGAAAGAACGATTGCGGGAGCTGGGAAGTGAATCCTTACCTACCGTCGATGCAAAACGATTGGAAACATCGAATGGCACGTATTCGTGCAAATTATCGATGGAAAGAACGATTGCGGGAGCTGGGAAGTGAATCCTTACCTACCGTCGATGCAAAACGATTGCAAACATCGAATAGCACGTATTCGTGCAAATTATCGATGGAAAGAACGATTGCGGGAGCCGGGAAGTGAATCCTTACCTATCGTTGATGCAAAACGATTGGAAACATTGAACATCACGTATTCGTGCAAATTATCCATGGAAAGAACGATTGCGGGAGCCGGGAAGTGAATGCTTACCTAACGTTGATGCAAAACGATTGGAAACATCGAATGGCACGTATTCGTGCAAATTATCGATGGAAAGAACGATTGCGGGAGCTGGGAAGTGAATCCTTACCTACCGTCGATGCAAAACGATTGCAAACATCGAATAGCACGTATTCGTGCAAATTATCCATAGAAAGAACGATTGCGGGAGCTGGGAAGTGAATACTTACCTACCGTTGATGCAAAACGATTGGAAACATCGAATAGCACGTATTCGTGCAAATTATCGATAGAAAGAACGATTGCGGGAGCTGGGAAGTGAATCCTTACCTACCGTCGATGCAAAACGATTGCGTACATCGAATAGCACGTATTCGTGCAAATTATCCATAGAAAGAACGATTGCGGGAGCTGGGAAGTGAATACTTACCTACCGTTGATGCAAAACGATTGGAAACATCGAGTAGCACGGTATTCGTGCAAATTATCGATGGAAAGAACGATTGCGGGAGCCGGGAAGTGAATCCTTACCTATCGTTGATGCAAAACGATTGGAAACATCGAACATAACGTATTCGTGCAAATTATCAATAGAAAGAACGATTGCGGGAGCTGGGAAGTGAATCCGTACCTACCGTCGATGCAAAACGATTGCAAACATCGAGTAGCACGTATTCGTGCAAATTATCCATAGAAAGAACGATTGCGGGAGCTGGGAAGTGAATACTTACCTAACGTTGATGCAAAACGATTGGAAACATCGAACACCACGTATTCGTGCAAATTATCGATGGAAAGAACGATTGCGGGAGCCGGGAAGTGAATCCTTACCTACCGTTGATGCAAAACGATTGGAAACATCGAACATCACGTATTCGTGCAAATTATTGATAGAAAGAACGATTGCGGGAGCTGGGAAGTGAATCCTTACCTACCGTCGATGCAAAACGATTGGAAACATCGAATAGCACGTATTCGTGCAAATTATCGATGGAAAGAACGATTGCGGGAGCCGGGAAGTGAATCCTTACCTACCGTTGATGCAAAACGATTGGAAACATCGAACATCACGTATTCGTTCAAATTATCGATAGAAAGAACGATTGCGGGAGCTGGGAAGTGAATCCTTACCTACCGTCGATGCAAAACGATTGGAAACATCGAATATCACGTATTCGTGCCAATTATCCAATCGTTTTGCACCGACGGTAGGTAAGGATTCACTTCCCGGCTCCCGCAATCGTTCTTTCCATGGATAATTTGCACGAATACGTGCTATTCGATGTTTGCAATCGTTTTGCATCGACGGTAGGTACGGATTCACTTCCCAGCTCCCGCAATCGTTCTTTCCATCGATAATTTGCACGAATACGTGCCATTCGATGTTTCCAATCGTTTTGCATCAACGTTAGGTAAGCATTCACTTCCCGGCTCCCGCAATCGTTCTTTCCATGGATAATTTGCACGAATACGTGCTATTCGATGTTTCCAATCGTTTTGCATCAACGGTAGGTAAGTATTCACTTCCCAGCTCCCGCAATCGTTCTTTCTATGGATAATTTGCACGAATACGTGCTATTCGATGTTTGCAATCGTTTTGCATCGACGGTAGGTACGGATTCACTTCCCAGCTCCCGCAATCGTTCTTTCCATCGATAATTTGCACGAATACGTGCCATTCGATGTTTCCAATCGTTTTGCTTCAACGTTAGGTAAGCATTCACTTCCCGGCTCCCGCAATCGTTCTTTCCATGGATAATTTGCACGAATACGTGCTATTCGATGTTTCCAATCGTTTTGCATCAACGGTAGGTAAGTATTCACTTCCCAGCTCCCGCAATCGTTCTTTCTATGGATAATTTGCACGAATACGTGCTATTCGATGTTTGCAATCGTTTTGCATCGACGGTAGGTAAGGATTCACTTCCCAGCTCCCGCAATCGTTCTTTCCATCGATAATTTGCACGAATACGTGCCATTCGATGTTTCCAATCGTTTTGCATCGACGGTAGGTAAGGATTCACTTCCCAGCTCTCGCAATCGTTCTTTCTATCGATAATTTGCACGAATACGTGATGTTAAATGTTTCCAATCGTTTTGCATCAACGATAGGTAAGGATTCACTTCCCGGCTCCCGCAATCGTTCTTTCCATCGATAATATGCACGAATACGTGCTATTCGATGTTTGCAATCGTTTTGCATCGACGGTAGGTAAGGATTCACTTCCCAGCTCCCGCAATCGTTTTTTCCATCGATAATTTGCACGAATACGTGCCATTCGATGTTTCCAATCGTTTTGCATCGACGGTAGGTAAGGATTCACTTCCCAGCTCCCGCAATCGTTCTTTCTATCGATAATTTGCACGAATACATGCTATTCGATGTTTCCAATCGTTTTGCATCGACGGTAGGTAAGGATTCACTTCCCAGCTCCCGCAATCGTTCTTTCCATCGATAATTTGCACGAATACGTGCCATTCGATGTTTCCAATCGTTTTGCATCGACGGTAGGTAAGGATTCACTTCCCAGCTCCCGCAATCGTTCTTTCTATCGATAATTTGAACGAATACGTGTTGTTCGATGTTTCCAATCGTTTTGCATCAACGTTAGGTAAGGATTCATTTCTCGGCTCCCGCAATCGTTCTTTCCATCGATAATTTGCACGAATACGTGCTATTCGATGTTTCCAATCGAGTTGCATCGACGGTCGGTAAGCATTCACTTCCCAGCTCCGGCAATCGTTCTTTCCAAATTATCGATAGAAAGAACGATTGCGGGAGCTGGGAAGTGAATCCTTACCTACCGTCGATGCAAAACGATTGCAAACATCGAATAGCACGTATTCGTGCAAATTATCCATAGAAAGAACGATTGCGGGAGCTGGGAAGTGAATACTTACCTAACGTTGATGCAAAACGATTGGAAACATCGGACACCACGTATTCGTGCAAATTATCGATGGAAAGAACGATTGCGGGAGCTGGCAAGTGAATCCTTACCTACCGTCGATGCAAAACGATTGGAAACATCGAATAGCACGTATTCGTGCAAATTATCGATGGAAAGAACGATTGCGGGAGCCGGGAAGTGAATGCTTACCTAACGTTTATGCAAAACGATTGGAAACATCGAACATAACGTATTCGTGCAAATTATCGATAGAAAGAACGATTGCGGGAGCTGGGAAGTGAATCCTTACCTACCGTCGATGCAAAACGATTGCAAACATCGAATAGCACGTATTCGTGCAAATTATCCATAGAAAGAACGATTGCGGGAGCTGGGAAGTGAATACTTACCTACCGTTGATGCAAAACGATTGGAAACATCGAGTAGCACGGTATTCGTGCAAATTATCGATGGAAAGAACGATTGCGGGAGCCGGGAAGTGAATGCTTACCTAACGTTGATGCAAAACGATTGGAAACATCGAAGATAACGTATTCGTGCAAATTATCGATAGAAAGAACGATTGCGGGAGTTGGGAAGTGAATCCGTACCTACCGTCGATGCAAAACGATTGCAAACATCGAACATAACGTATTCGTGCAAATTATCGATAGAAAGAACGATTGCGGGAGCTGGGAAGTGAATCCGTACCTACCGTTGATGCAAAACGATTGGAAACATCGAACATCACGTATTCGTGCAAATTATCGATGGAAAGAACGATTGCGGGAGCCGGGAAGTGAATGCTTACCTAACGTTGATGCAAAACGATTGGAAACATCGAACATAACGTATTCGTGCAAATTATCGATAGAAAGAACGATTGCGGGAGTTGGGAAGTGAATCCGTACCTACCGTCGATGCAAAACGATTGCAAACATCGAATAGCACGTATTCGTGCAAATTATCCATAGAAAGAACGATTGCGGGAGCTGGGAACTGAATACTTACCTAACGTTGATGCAAAACGATTGGAAACATCGAACACCACGTATTCGTGCAAATTATCGATGGAAAGAACGATTGCGGGAGCCGGGAAGTGAATGCTTACCTAACGTTGATGCAAAACGATTGGAAACATCGAACATAACGTATTCGTGCAAATTAACGATGGAAAGAACGATTGCGGGAGCTGGGATGTGAATCCTTACCTACCGTCGATGCAAAACGATTGCAAACATCGAATAGCACGTATTCGTGCAAATTATCGATGGAAAGAACGATTGCGGGAGCCGGGAAGTGAATGCTTACCTAACGTTGATGCAAAACGATTGGAAACATCGAACATAACGTATTCGAGCAAATTATCGATGGAAAGAACGATTGCGGGAGCTGGGATGTGAATCCTTACCTACCGTCGATGCAAAACGATTGCAAACATCGAATAGCACGTATTCGTGCAAAGTATCCATAGAAAGAACGATTGCGGGAGCTGGGAAGTGAATCCTTACCTACCGTCGATGCAAAACGATTGGAAACATCGAATAGCACGTATTCGTGCAAATTATCGATGGAAAGAACGATTGCGGGAGCCGGGAAGTGAATGCTTACCTAACGTTGATGCAAAACGATTGGAAACATCGAACATAACGGATTCGTGCAAATTATCGATAGAAAGAACGATTGCGGGAGCTGGGAAGTGAATCCGTACCTACCGTCGATGCAAAACGATTGCAAACATCGAATAGCACGTATTCGTGCAAATTATCCATAGAAAGAACGATTGCGGGAGCTGGGAAGTGAATACTTACCTAACGTTGATGCAAAACGATTGGAAACATCGAACACCACGTATTCGTGCAAATTATCGATGGAAAGAACGATTGCGGGAGCCGGGAAGTGAATCCTTACCTACCGTTGATGCAAAACGATTGGAAACATCGAACATCACGTATTCGTGCAAATTATTGATAGAAAGAACGATTGCGGGAGCTGGGAAGTGAATCCTTACCTACCGTCGATGCAAAACGATTGGAAACATCGAATAGCACGTATTCGTGCAAATTATCGATGGAAAGAACGATTGCGGGAGCCGGGAAGTGAATCCTTACCTACCGTTGATGCAAAACGATTGGAAACATCGAACATCACGTATTCGTGCAAATTATCGATAGAAAGAACGATTGCGGGAGCTGGGAAGTGAATCCTTACCTACCGTCGATGCAAAACGATTGGAAACATCGAATATCACGTATTCGTGCCAATTATCCAATCGTTTTGCATCGACGGTAGGTAAGGATTCACTTCCCGGCCCCCGCAATCGTTCTTTCTATGGATAATTTGCACGAATACGTGCTATTCGATGTTTGCAATCGTTTTGCATCAACGGTAGGTAAGGATTCACTTCCCAGCTCCCGCAATCGTTCTTTCCATCGATAATTTGCACGAATACGTGTTGTTCGATGTTTCCAATCGTTTTGCATCAACGTTAGGGAAGGATTCATTTCCCGGCTCCCGCAATCGTTCTTTCCATCGATAATTTGCACGAATACGTGCTATTCGATGTTTCCAATCGTGTTGCATCGACGGTCGGTAAGCATTCACTTCCCAGCTCCGGCAATCGTTCTTTCCAAATTATCGATAGAAAGAACGATTGCGGGAGCTGGGAAGTGAATCCTTACCTACCGTCGATGCAAAACGATTGCAAACATCGAATAGCACGTATTCGTGCAAATTATCCATAGAAAGAACGATTGCGGGAGCTGGGAATTGAATACTTACCTAACGTTGATGCAAAACGATTGGAAACATCGAACACCACGTATTCGTGCAAATTATCGATGGAAAGAACGATTGCGGGAGCTGGGAAGTGAATCCTTACCTACCGTCGATGCAAAACGAATGGAAACATCGAATAGCACGTATTCGTGCAAATTATCGATGGAAAGAACGATAGCGGGAGCCGGGAAGTGAATGCTTACCTAACGTTTATGCAAAACGATTGGAAACATCGAATAGCACGTATTCGTGCAAATTATCCATAGAAAGAACGATTGCGGGAGCTGGGAAGTGAATACTTACCTACCGCTGATGCAAAACGATTGGAAACATCGAGTAGCACGGTATTCGTGCAAATTATCGATGGAAAGAACGATTGCGGGAGCCGGGAAGTGAATCCTTACCTATCGTTGATGCAAAACGATTGGTAACATTGAACATCACGTATTCGTGCAAATTATCGATAGAAAGAACGATTGCCGGAGCTGGGAAGTGAATCCTTACCTACCGTCGATGCAAAACGATTGGAAACATCGAATAGCACGTATTCGTGCAAATTATCGATGGAAAGAACGATTGCGGGAGCTGGGATGTGAATCCTTACCTACCGTCGATGCAAAACGATTGCAAACATCGAATAGCACGTATTCGTGCAAAGTATCCATAGAAAGAACGATTGCGGGAGCTGGGAAGTGAATCCTTACCTACCGTCGATGCAAAACGATTGGAAACATCGAATAGCACGTATTCGTGCAAATTATCGATGGAAAGAACGATTGCGGGAGCCGGGAAGTGAATGCTTACCTAACGTTGATGCAAAACGATTGGAAACATCGAACATAACGTATTCGTGCAAATTATCGATGGAAAGAACGATTGCGGGAGCTGGGATGTGAATCCTTACCTACCGTCGATGCAAAACGATTGCAAACATCGAATAGCACGTATTCGTGCAAAGTATCCATAGAAAGAACGATTGCGGGAGCTGGGAAGTGAATCCTTACCTACCGTCGATGCAAAACGATTGGAAACATCGAATGGCACGTATTCGTGCAAATTATCGATGGAAAGAACGATTGCGGGAGCCGGGAAGTGAATGCTTACCTAACGTTGATGCAAAACGATTGGAAACATCGAACATAACGTATTCGTGCAAATTATCGATGGAAAGAACGATTGCGGGAGCTGGGATGTGAATCCTTACCTACCGTCGATGCAAAACGATTGCAAACATCGAATAGCACGTATTCGTGCAAAGTATCCATAGAAAGAACGATTGCGGGAGCTGGGAAGTGAATCCTTACCTACCGTCGATGCAAAACGATTGGAAACATCGAATAGCACGTATTCGTGCAAATTATCGATGGAAAGAACGATTGCGGGAGCCGGGAAGTGAATGCTTACCTAACGTTGATGCAAAACGATTGGAAACATCGAACATAACGTATTCGTGCAAATTATCGATAGAAAGAACGATTGCGGGAGCTGGGAAGTGAATCCTTACCTACCGTCGATGCAAAACGATTGGAAACATCGAATAGCACGTATTCGTGCAAATTATCGATGGAAAGAACGATTGCGGGAGCCGGGAAGTGAATCCTTACCTACCGTTGATGCAAAACGATTGGAAACATCGAACATCACGTATTCGTGCAAATTATCGATAGAAAGAACGATTGCGGGAGCTGGGAAGTGAATCCTTACCTACCGTCGATGCAAAACGATTGGAAACATCGAATATCACGTATTCGTGCCAATTATCCAATCGTTTTGCATCGACGGTAGGTAAGGATTCACTTCCCGGCTCCCGCAATCGTTCTTTCCATCGATAATTTGCACGAATACGGGGTGTTCGATGTTTCCAATCGTTCTGCATCAACGTTAGGTAAGTATTCACTTCCCAGCTCCCGCAATCGTTCTTTCTATGGATAATTTGCACGAATACGTGCTATTCGATGTTTGCAATCGTTTTGCATCGACGGTAGGTACGGATTCACTTCCCAGCTCCCGCAATCGTTCTTTCCATCGATAATTTGCACGAATACGTGCCATTCGATGTTTCCAATCGTTTTGCATCAACGTTAGGTAAGCATTCACTTCCCGGCTCCCGCAATCGTTCTTTCCATGGATAATTTGCACGAATACGTGCTATTCGATGTTTCCAATCGTTTTGCATCAACGGTAGGTAAGTATTCACTTCCCAGCTCCCGCAATCGTACTTTCTATGGATAATTTGCACGAATACGTGCTATTCGATGTTTGCAATCGTTTTGCATCGACGGTAGGTAAGGATTCACTTCCCAGCTCCCGCAATCGTTCTTTCCATCGATAATTTGCACGAATACGTGCCATTCGATGTTTCCAATCGTTTTGCATCAACGTTAGGTAAGCATTCACTTCCCGGCTCCCGCAATCGTTCTTTCCATGGATAATTTGCACGAATACGTGCTATTCGATGTTTCCAATCGTTTTGCATCAACGGTAGGTAAGTATTCACTTCCCAGCTCCCGCAATCGTTCTTTCTATCGATAATTTGCACGAATACGTGATGTTCAATGTTTGCAATCGTTTTGCATCAACGATACGTAAGGATTCACTTCCCGGCTCCCGCAATCGTTCTTTCCATCGATAATATGCACGAATACGTGCTATTCGATGTTTGCAATCGTTTTGCATCGACGGTAGGTAAGGATTCACTTCCCAGCTCCCGCAATCGTTCTTTCTATCGATAATTTGGAAAGAACGATTGCCGGAGCTGGGAAGTGAATGCTTACCGACCGTCGATGCAACACGATTGGAAACATCGAATAGCACGTATTCGTGCAAATTATCGATGGAAAGAACGATTGCGGGAGCCGGGAAATGAATCCTTACCTAACGTTGATGCAAAACGATTGGAAACATCGAACAACACGTATTCGTGCAAATTATCGATAGAAAGAACGATTGCGGGAGCTGGGAAGTGAATCCTTACCTACCGTCGATGCAAAACGATTGGAAACATCGAATAGCACGTATTCGTGCAAATTATCGATAGAAAGAACGATTGCGGGAGCTGGGAAGTGAATCCTTACCTACCGTCGATGCAAAACGATTGGAAACATCGAATGGCACGTATTCGTGCAAATTATCGATGGAAAGAACGATTGCGGGAGCTGGGAAGTGAATCCTTACCTACCGTCGATGCAAAACGATTGCAAACATCGAATAGCACGTATTCGTGCAAATTATCGATGGAAAGAACGATTGCGGGAGCCGGGAAGTGAATCCTTACCTATCGTTGATGCAAAACGATTGGAAACATTGAACATCACGTATTCGTGCAAATTATCCATGGAAAGAACGATTGCGGGAGCCGGGAAGTGAATGCTTACCTAACGTTGATGCAAAACGATTGGAAACATCGAATGGCACGTATTCGTGCAAATTATCGATGGAAAGAACGATTGCGGGAGCTGGGAAGTGAATCCTTACCTACCGTCGATGCAAAACGATTGCAAACATCGAATAGCACGTATTCGTGCAAATTATCCATAGAAAGAACGATTGCGGGAGCTGGGAAGTGAATACTTACCTACCGTTGATGCAAAACGATTGGAAACATCGAATAGCACGTATTCGTGCAAATTATCGATAGAAAGAACGATTGCGGGAGCTGGGAAGTGAATCCTTACCTACCGTCGATGCAAAACGATTGCGTACATCGAATAGCACGTATTCGTGCAAATTATCCATAGAAAGAACGATTGCGGGAGCTGGGAAGTGAATACTTACCTACCGTTGATGCAAAACGATTGGAAACATCGAGTAGCACGGTATTCGTGCAAATTATCGATGGAAAGAACGATTGCGGGAGCCGGGAAGTGAATCCTTACCTATCGTTGATGCAAAACGATTGGAAACATCGAACATAACGTATTCGTGCAAATTATCAATAGAAAGAACGATTGCGGGAGCTGGGAAGTGAATCCGTACCTACCGTCGATGCAAAACGATTGCAAACATCGAATAGCACGTATTCGTGCAAATTATCCATAGAAAGAACGATTGCGGGAGCTGGGAAGTGAATACTTACCTAACGTTGATGCAAAACGATTGGAAACATCGAACACCACGTATTCGTGCAAATTATCGATGGAAAGAACGATTGCGGGAGCCGGGAAGTGAATCCTTACCTACCGTTGATGCAAAACGATTGGAAACATCGAACATCACGTATTCGTGCAAATTATTGATAGAAAGAACGATTGCGGGAGCTGGGAAGTGAATCCTTACCTACCGTCGATGCAAAACGATTGGAAACATCGAATAGCACGTATTCGTGCAAATTATCGATGGAAAGAACGATTGCGGGAGCCGGGAAGTGAATCCTTACCTACCGTTGATACAAAACGATTGGAAACATCGAACATCACGTATTCGTTCAAATTATCGATAGAAAGAACGATTGCGGGAGCTGGGAAGTGAATCCTTACCTACCGTCGATGCAAAACGATTGGAAACATCGAATATCACGTATTCGTGCCAATTATCCAATCGTTTTGCATCGACGGTAGGTAAGGATTCACTTCCCGGCTCCCGCAATCGTTCTTTCTATCGATAATTTGAACGAATACGTGTTGTTCGATGTTTCCAATCGTTTTGCATCAACGTTAGGTAAGGATTCATTTCTCGGCTCCCGCAATCGTTCTTTCCATCGATAATTTGCACGAATACGTGCCATTCGATGTTTCCAATCGTTTTGCATCGACGGTAGGTAAGGATTCACTTCCCAGCTCCCGCAATCGTTCTTTCTATCGATAATTTGAACGAATACGTGTTGTTCGATGTTTCCAATCGTTTTGCATCAACGTTAGGTAAGGATTCATTTCTCGGCTCCCGCAATCGTTCTTTCCATCGATAATTTGCACGAATACGTGCTATTCGATGCTTCCAATCGAGTTGCATCGACGGTCGGTAAGCATTCACTTCCCAGCTCCGGCAATCGTTCTTTCCAAATTATCGATAGAAAGAACGATTGCGGGAGCTGGGAAGTGAATCCTTACCTACCGTCGATGCAAAACGATTGCAAACATCGAATAGCACGTATTCGTGCAAATTATCCATAGAAAGAACGATTGCGGGAGCTGGGAAGTGAATACTTACCTAACGTTGATGCAAAACGATTGGAAACATCGGACACCACGTATTCGTGCAAATTATCGATGGAAAGAACGATTGCGGGAGCTGGCAAGTGAATCCTTACCTACCGTCGATGCAAAACGATTGGAAACATCGAATAGCACGTATTCGTGCAAATTATCGATGGAAAGAACGATTGCGGGAGCCGGGAAGTGAATGCTTACCTAACGTTTATGCAAAACGATTGGAAACATCGAACATAACGTATTCGTGCAAATTATCGATAGAAAGAACGATTGCGGGAGCTGGGAAGTGAATCCTTACCTACCGTCGATGCAAAACGATTGCAAACATCGAATAGCACGTATTCGTGCAAATTATCCATAGAAAGAACGATTGCGGGAGCTGGGAAGTGAATACTTACCTACCGTTGATGCAAAACGATTGGAAACATCGAGTAGCACGGTATTCGTGCAAATTATCGATGGAAAGAACGATTGCGGGAGCCGGGAAGTGAATGCTTACCTAACGTTGATGCAAAACGATTGGAAACATCGAAGATAACGTATTCGTGCAAATTATCGATAGAAAGAACGATTGCGGGAGTTGGGAAGTGAATCCGTACCTACCGTCGATGCAAAACGATTGCAAACATCGAACATAACGTATTCGTGCAAATTATCGATAGAAAGAACGATTGCGGGAGCTGGGAAGTGAATCCGTACCTACCGTTGATGCAAAACGATTGGAAACATCGAACATCACGTATTCGTGCAAATTATCGATGGAAAGAACGATTGCGGGAGCCGGGAAGTGAATGCTTACCTAACGTTGATGCAAAACGATTGGAAACATCGAACATAACGTATTCGTGCAAATTATCGATAGAAAGAACGATTGCGGGAGTTGGGAAGTGAATCCGTACCTACCGTCGATGCAAAACGATTGCAAACATCGAATAGCACGTATTCGTGCAAATTATCCATAGAAAGAACGATTGCGGGAGCTGGGAACTGAATACTTACCTAACGTTGATGCAAAACGATTGGAAACATCGAACACCACGTATTCGTGCAAATTATCGATGGAAAGAACGATTGCGGGAGCCGGGAAGTGAATCCTTACCTACCGTTGATGCAAAACGATTGGAAACATCGAACATCACGTATTCGTGAAAATTATCGATAGAAAGAACGATTGCGGGAGCTGGGAAGTGAATCCTTACCTACCGTCGATGCAAAACGATTGGAAACCTCGAATAGCACGTATTCGTGCAAATTATCGATGGAAAGAACGATTGCGGGAGCCGGGGAGTGAATCCTTACCTACCGTTGATGCAAAACGATTGGAAACATCGAACATCACGTATTCGTGCAAATTATCGATAGAAAAAACGATTGCGGGAGCTGGGAAGTGAATCCTTACCTACCGTCGATGCAAAACGATTGGAAACATCGAATATCACGTATTCGTGCCAATTATCCAATCGTTTTGCATCGACGGTAGGTAAGGATTCACTTCCCAGCTCCCGCAATCGTTCTTTCCATCGATAATTTGCACGAATACGTGCCATTCGATGTTTCCAATCGTTTTGCATCGACGGTAGGTAAGGATTCACTTCCCAGCTCCCGCAATCGTTCTTTCTATCGATAATTTGCACGAATACGTGATGTTCGATGTTTTCAATCGTTTTGCATCAACGGTAGGTAAGGAATCACTTCCCGGCTCCCGCAATCGTTCTTTCCATCGATAATTTGCACGAATACGTGCTATTCGATGTTTCCAATCGTTTTGCATCAACGTTAGGTAAGGATTCACTTCCCGGCTCCCGCAATCGTTCTTTCCATCGATAATTTGCACGAATACGTGGTGTTCGATGTTTCCAATCGTTCTGCATCAACGTTAGGTAAGTATTCACTTCCCAGCTCCCGCAATCGTTCTTTCTATGGATAATTTGCACGAATACGTGCTATTCGATGTTTGCAATCGTTTTGCATCGACGGTAGGTACGGATTCACTTCCCAGCTCCCGCAATCGTTCTTTCCATGGATAATTTGCACGAATACGTGCTATTCGATGTTTCCAATCGTTTTGCATCAACGGTAGGTAAGTATTCACTTCCCAGCTCCCGCAATCGTTCTTTCCATCGATAATTTGCACGAATACGTGTTGTTCGATGTTTCCAATCGTTTTGCATCAACGTTAGGTAAGGATTCATTTCCCGGCTCCCGCAATCGTTCTTTCCATCGATAATTTGCACGAATACGTGCTATTCGATGTTTCCAATCGTGTTGCATCGACGGTCGGTAAGCATTCACTTCCCAGCTCCGGCAATCGTTCTTTCCAAATTATCGATAGAAAGAACGATTGCGGGAGCTGGGAAGTGAATCCTTACCTACCGTCGATGCAAAACGATTGCAAACATCGAATAGCACGTATTCGTGCAAATTATCCATAGAAAGAACGATTGCGGGAGCTGGGAAGTGAATACTTACCTAACGTTGATGCAAAACGATTGGAAACATCGAACACCACGTATTCGTGCAAATTATCGATGGAAAGAACGATTGCGGGAGCTGGGAAGTGAATCCTTACCTACCGTCGATGCAAAACGAATGGAAACATCGAATAGCACGTATTCGTGCAAATTATCGATGGAAAGAACGATAGCGGGAGCCGGGAAGTGAATGCTTACCTAACGTTTATGCAAAACGATTGGAAACATCGAATAGCACGTATTCGTGCAAATTATCCATAGAAAGAACGATTGTGTCACGTTCCAGGTTACTTCCGGAAGAGACATACTGTACGCACGCAGGATGAGGAACGGAAATTGAATGGGGAAGGTGAACGTAGGTTCTCGGGGTCGAATTCAAGATTCGCGCACGCCGAGAGGAAAGGCAAGTAGAGAAAAGGAGGAATCTCGGGGTCGAATGCAGGATTCGCGCACGCCGAGAGGAAAGGTAAGTAGATAAAATTTAGAATCTCGGGGTCGAATGCAAGATTCGCGCACGCCGAGAGGAAGGGTAAGTAAAGAAAGGAAAGGAAATACCTCGGGGTCGAATGCAAGATTCGCGCACGCCGAGAGGAAAGGTAAGTAGAGAAAACGAAGAATCTCGGGGTCGAATGCAAGATTCGCGCACGCCGAGAGGAAAGGTAAGTAAAGGAAAAGAAATACCTCGGGGTCGAATGCAAGATTCGCGCACGCCGAGAGGAAAGGTAAGTAAAGGAAAAGGAAGAATCTCGGGGTCGAATACAAAATTCGCGCACGCCGAGAGGAAAGGTAAGTAGATAAAATTAAGAATCTCGGGGTCGAATGCAAGATTCGCGCACGCCGAGAGGAAAGGTAAGTAAAGAAAGGAAAGGAAATACCTCGGGGTCGAATGCCAGATTCGCGCACGCCGAGAGGAAAGGTAAGTAAAGAAAGGAAAGGAAATACCTCGGGGTCGAATGCAAGATTCGCGCACGCCGAGAGGAAGGGTAAGTAAAGAAAGGAAAGGAAATACCTCGGGGTCGAATGCAAGATTCGCGCACGCCGAGAGGAAAGGTAAGTAAAGAAAGGAAAGGAAATACCTCGGGGTCGAATGCAAGATTCGCGCACGCCGAGAGGAAAGGTAAGTAAAGAAAGGAAAGGAAATACCTCGGGGTCGAATGCAAGATTCGCGCACGCCGAGAGGAAAGGTAAGTAAAGGAAAAGGAAGGGAAAGGAAGTTAGGAGTGCCGTACTATTACTGCGGAAGGATTGATCTGCAGCAATACCAATTCCTCGGATTCCAAACAATATTGAGAAATGTGAACGAAACCTCGTAAGGAACGAAATAATAAAACGACTCACCGAGCTGCAATGTAGGGTTTGCGATCCTCGGGTAGACACGTATAATTTCTACCATCGGGTGAGCACCTCGAGTACTTGTCCCGATTGTACTTGCCACAGCTCTTCCGCTGTTATTTCGAAGTACTGTTCTGTGCACTCTGCGCACTGAGATGCTGGGCGGATGGAGGAGATTTCGTTGTTGCAGTGTGCACAAATGGAAATGCGTTGGGCTTCTTCGGCAGTGCTCATGTCATGCCAACCTCCTGATTGATATGCTTGTCCTTGTATGGGGGTCAACTGATTGTAACAGTTGATGCAAATTCGGCCCCAGTCGCTTATGTATATTCCTACTGTGGCGATAGTGGAACACCAAATGTCTAGCAGGGGTTTATAAATCTCTGGATAATCAGAGGGAAGGACGCCGTCCCAGGGACCCTGAAATTCCTGGTCCTCCTCTTCTTCGGCTTCTTCCCAAATATTGTAAGGGAGCTGCATTCGATAAATAATGCTGTGGTGCTGCGCGAAAGTTTCTTGAGGTTCACTGGCTTATTGTATTTATTAGAATAAGTCAAGAATACTTCGAAGTTCCTTAAGGTATTTATCGAAATAAGTCGTGAAATAATTCTATGTTCATTAAGGTATTTATTGAAATAAATCGTGGAATTAATTCTATGTTCCTTAAGGTATTTATTGAAATAAATCGTGAAATTATTCTAAGTTCTTTAAGATATTTATCGAAATAAATCGTGGAATTATTCTATGTTCCTTAAGGTATTTATCGAAATAAGTCGTGAAAGAATTCTATGTTCCTTAAGGTATTTATCGAAATAATTCACTGTATGATTCTAAAATCAAGACCGGTATATCAACGTTTACTGTCACTTGTAGATTGATTCACTGATGTGTAGGCGCTTGCTGATGATTGACTACTGAAGATTGACTGCTGATGATTGACTACTGAAGATTGACTGCTGATGATTGACTACTGACTATTCAGGTGGTGCCGGCTTATTTATACCCATCCCTGGAATCTCTGGTATGCGAGGAATGTCTGGTATGCGTGGTATGTCTGGTATGCGTGGTATGCATGGTATGTTGACTGCTACTGGATTCGATTGCTCTGGAATGCCAGTGATCCTCAACCGGCAGGGGTTCTCCATTGTACCGAGATTGGTTAAAATAAATTATATTAGTTAATTACAATATTGTTATATGGTGAATTCGGATAGGTTGTTTGATGATATCGTTTTGTAATAAAATATTTTGATAAATTGTATTGGTTAATTATGCGTCTTTTGTATTGTAGGTTCGGGTGTGTTATTTGATTTGATCATATTGTAGCGATATACTCGAGAGGATTCGAAAGGGGTTTTCTTCCTCGTGGAGTGAGGGCTTCTCTTGGGACGCGAAAGGGATTTCTTCCTCGTGGAGTGAGGACTTCTCTTGGGACGCGAAAGGGGTTTCTTCCTCGTGGAGTGAGGGCTTCTCTTGGGACGCAAAAGGGGTTTCTTCCTCGTGGAGTGAGGGCTTCTCTCGAGTGTCGTTGTTCTTCGTTTAAGGTAATGGTGTTTTGTGTAGCGATGAGTTGGAATATTTAGAGATTTTATTTGTTTGCAGGTAGTCGGTGATGAGAAGAGAAATATAAGGTGAGTATCTTATGAGAGGAATTTATTTGTTCGAAAGCAGTCGATGATGAGAAATGTAATGTAAGGTAAGTATCTCGTTTGACTAGCGATGGGTAGGAGTAATAAGAGAGTTTATTTGTTCACAGGTAATCGGTGATGAGAAGCGCAACATAAGGTAAGTACCTCGTTTGACTAGTGATGGGTTGGAGTAATAAGAGAGTTCGTTTGTTCACAGGTAATCGATGATGAGAAGCGCAACATAAGGTAAGTACCTCGTTTGACTAGCGATGGGTAGGAGTAATAAGAGAGTTCGTTTGTTCACAGGTAATCGATGATGAGAAGCGCAACATAAGGTAAGTACCTCGTTTGACTAGTGATGGGTAGTTATTATAGAAGATTTGTTTGTTCACAGGCAGTCAGTGGTGAAAAGAGAAATATAGGGAAATGCGATATGATACAAAGGGAGTGATAGGATACTCAAAAGGGGGTTTTCGGTTCAGGCTGGACGTTACACAGCCGCAGGGGCAGTCCAGCGTTCGCATCATAGCGGATATAGTAAATAAAGGAGGAAAAATGTGAGCCGACATGCGGCAAAAAATGACGGCACGTCACACCTCCCCCCTTATTTTAAGAAATGCCTGCATTTCTTTAGCGGGAGACGTGGCTTGAACGAAAAATAACCTTTTCCCTTAATCCTGTATTAGTAGCAGGTAAACGATATACAATGAAATTGTTTTCCCTTATGTGAAGTGAAATTTATGTATGTTTAAATAAAATAAAAGCTTGTTTCCGTTTATTGCTTTTGCGTTGTGATTTCATAAAATAATTATAACCTTGCCTGATAACTAAAAATATATATATTTTTTTTTATTATTGTATCAGAGTAAAACAAATCAGTGTAAAATTAAGTTATGTCTCCTTAATTAGACGGATTAAAATTGAGGGTGGAGTATTTCGGAACGAACCGTCTTTGTTTTCTCTCGTTGTAAGTAGGAGATATACTGATTAAACTATAATTATTTTCATTAGTTGAACGATATGAACTTAGTAATTGTTTTGAAAAGAATAAAAGTTTAACATGTTAGAATGATTAATACCAAGGTAAGTATTGCATGATAAAAATAAAATAAAATGGATATATTTGTGGGCTCAGTAAATGGTGGACGTCGCATTGCCGCAGGGGCAGTCCAGCGATTACATCACAGCTCCTAGTAATTAAATTATTTGTTTTCTTTTTGTGTTTTTGAATTTTTTTGTTATAGTAGGTTAGCTTAGGCTTAGCAAAAATTAAATTTAGGAATAAGTAATAGTGTTAATAATTAAGTAGGGTAGATATAAGGAAGATTAATATAATATGAATTAAACGTAGGATTAATTAATAAGGTTAAATAATTAAGGTAAATCGTTAAAGTCGAGCAGGATGTCGAGCCACTCGAGCTGCGCCGATTCCTGTTCGACTGGGGGAGCATTTGGGGTATGCGCGGGGGTGAAGTGTATGTCGCACACTTCAAATAATACCGATTCCTCTAAAGCGCCGTGCTCCATTCGGAAGGCGGTGGAGGTGTCCAACACTTCAATGACTGGCGGGGGTGGCGGAATCGTCGCCTGTAAGGCAATTTGAACCATTGCCGCCGGTTCCTGCGGGTGATGAACAGGTGGCATACTCACCTCTCGATGTGCCAGGGAACGTTTAAAATGCTCGTCGACGGCGGTGGCTGCGTCGCCTTCGTGGTAAGTGATAATTGTGCAAGTGTCACTTACGACTTCCACGCGAGTCTCGGTTTTCGTCTGTTCCGTGGTCGGTACGGTGGCGGTTCTCGTGGGAGATTCCATTACCGGGGCTTCCGCGTTGACCGGGGACCGTACAAACGAAATTTTTCTTCTGGCCGGCAAAATTTCGTCCACTAAAATTTTAGGGAGCGCCTTACGGCGTGTTAATGGTGGAATTTTCTTCCTGGCTGCGCGGCAATAAGTGCCGGCAGCCTTGCAGCGTTTTCGGTTGCGGTTGTTTCCGGGCATGGTTGTACTCGAATGGTGAAACACGTGGCGCGGACTCGCACTTATAGGAGAGTTGGAATGCGAAGAATTTTAGTATGCTAGGAATGCTAAGAATGTTGGTATGCCAGGAATGCTAAGAATGTTGGTATGCCAGGAATGTCGCGTATTTCTGCAGTGGTTCTCAACCTATTGTGACTTTATCGAAATATTATTAATGTGGCGGGTTGGCTAAGGTTTAACACAACTATATATGTATACACATTCGTTTCACTTCGTAATCCTAAGTTATATTTACATGACTGATATATACATATACGCCTATATCTGTATCTTATTATTGGTGTTTTTGTATTAATTTTAATGTAAATTAAATAAGATATCAATTTTTATGTAAGTGTAATTTTTTAGAGTATATAGTGTATAGGTATAAGGGGAGGAGCGATATCCGAAGGGATATCGACGCGTGTTGATAGTTTGTATTAAATTTTCGCAAGTGCGAGACTGTGATGAAGAGCGATAAGGGGGAGGGGCGATATCCAAGGGGATATCGACGTGCGGTGTTAATTCAGATTTGATCCTGAGAATTATTTTGGAGAAAATTAGAAATACCGTCTGAAAGAAATGAAAATTAAAAGGGGGGAGAAAAAGGGGGAGCGATATCCAAGAGGATATCGACACGTAGAATTTAATTGGTGTTTCAAGATTTGTCGTGGGTAAATTTAGTGCTACTGGCGGTATGTAAAAAGGGGGAAAGGGGGGAGCGATATCCAAGAGGATATCGGTACGTGTTGATTTTTAGTGGGTGATTTTCCGCGCTTTGTTCGCATGAATAACCTTGTAGCTGTTATTCCACGAAATCTTTAGGTTGTGCTGAGGAAGTACTTCAATGACCTTGTGCGGGCCAGTGTAATGATCCGCGAATTTACCCTTGCGGCTATTTTTTATTACAAACACCTCGTCTGCGGCTTGGAAGGTTTCCTCGTTTATACGACGATCGTAATACATTTTGTACCTTTCTTTAGCGCGTTTTAATCTATCCGCGGCGAGATTTTGTAATTCATTAATGCACTCCGTTAATCGCGAGAGGTAACCCCCGTAGGTTTCGTCGTCTGGGGGTTCGACCGGCCGCTGTTGGGCGGGGACCCGTGCTATTTTTCCGAAGACTAATTCATGTGGAGTATAGCCCGTACCTTCATGGAAACTTGTATTGTAGGAGAATGCCGCGAGATCGGTCCAGCTATCCCAATCGTCGTTTTGACTCACGTACATTTTCAAAAATTCTACTAACACTATATGAGATCTTTCTAAGGATCCATTTGATTGGGGATGGAACGCGGTTTGTCCTACATTGTGCGATCCTGAACTTGCGAGCGATGGTTTTCATAAACGCGCTGATGAAGTTCGTTCCTTGATCGGTGAGGACGGCTTTTGGCGCGCCAAATCGGCATATTAAATTCTTTATGAAGGCGTCGGCAACTTCCAGGGAGGTGGTGCCCTTCAGTGGTGCGCATACAAAGTATTTTGTGAGCAGATCTTGCATCGTTAATATGTATGTATTTCCGGATGGTGATATAGGGAGAGGACCTACTATGTCCATACCGATCTTGTCGAATGCTGCCCCAGGGGTGTCGGTTAAAATCATTGGTTGTCGAGTTTTGACCCGTACTAATTTCTTTTTCTGGCACAGCACGCAACTTTTTATGTATATCCTCACTTGTTGCTTCAATCCTTGCCAGTAATAATTTTGGCGGATTCTTTTTATCGTTTTCGTTACTCCTCTGTGTCCTCCTACGGCTGAAGAGTGGTTGTCTTGAATAATGGGTAACCTTAGAATTGCGTCGGGTATTTGCACCGTTTGCGTGCAAATGGTTAGTTGTAAGTTTTCCTCTATTAGTTTAGAGCGTATTTCGTATATTATTTCTTCCCAGGTGAGGGTTCCAATTTGCGGAGTTTTTGCGATGCTTGCTGCTGACAATCGCAATTCTCGTACGACGTCCTTCAATGAATCGGTAGCACTATGGAAGATTCCTGGATCCACTGGGAAGTTGGCTTTCTCCTTGACGACTAGGCCAATGACCGTTTTTCCTCTGTGTTTCAGTACGCGTGCTCGCCCGAGCGTGAGGTCTCTTCTAATAGGGAGATCTGCGTACCTTCTTAGATTCTCTCCTCCATTGTCACAGGGGTTGCCATCTGCGGCCAAAAAGATTATTACGGGCCCGTGTTGGATGACCAAGGGGTCCGGACTGACGCGAATGGTGCCGCTGTGGTTCGGGTTTTGCGGAGTGGTTTCCGGTTGGTCGCTATCCGTGAGGCCATCGTCCGATTCTCCTGTAGAGTCGTCGTCTATACTGACGGGGAGATTAGGAGGCGTATCAGTTCCTTCTTCTGGATGCATTTCAGTTCGGCTGATAGGCTGAAATTCTGGTTCAGCTCTGCTGGTGGATGGCGTATTGCGGACTGATTGTAGCGGTGGCGTTGGTTCCATGTCCGAGATATCTTTGTGTTGGAGTCTTCTCGGAGGGTTGGGGTGACTAAAAATAGGTTCGTCCGAGTCTGTAGAGCTTTCTCGTCCTGTTTCCCAATGCAAATGAACGGGTCCATGATATCTGGGCCGTTTTCTGTTTTCAGGTCCGAGGAATAGTTCTGTGTCTGAGTCGGAACTCGATCGTGGGCGGATAGGACAGGTAGCTGCTGTCGTTTTTTCGGGGGGATTACGGGAGAGCGCGTCGGCTACCTTATTAGATTTCCCCGGTTGGTATTGTATTTCATAATCGAATTCGGCTAGTTTTAGCCGCCATCGAACGAGTCGGGACGTTGGGTCCTTGACTCTATGGAGCCAGACCAACGGCTGGTGATCCGTGTATAGGATGAATTTTTTTCCGTATAGGTATGGTCGGAAATGGCTGGTGCAGTATACTATTGCAAGGAGTTCCTTCTCGATGGTGGAGTAATTCACTTCAGCTTGGCACAGCAGTCTGGATGCATATGCAAGGGGGAGTTCCTTATCCGCGTAGGTTTGAGAAATTACGCCTCCCACAGCATAATCGGACGCGTCCGTCGTGAGGTGGAATTCCTTTTCGAAGTCGGGAAATTGCAAAATAGGTTCACTGACCAACTTGTCCTTGAGATACTCGAAGGATTTTTGTTGCTGCACATCCCAAACGAAGGTTGTCCCCTTTTTAAGGAGTGTCGTGAGGGGTCGCGCTTCCTTCGAGAAGTCTGGGATAAATCGCCTATAATACCCGGTCAATCCTAGGAATTGTTTAATACCTTTTGTTGTGCGGGGTGCAGGATAATTCGTGACGGAGATTATCTTCTGAGGATCGGGTCTTACGCCGTCCTGCGTGAGGACGTGGCCCAGATACGCCACTTCCTTTCGTAAAAATTGGCATTTACAGGGTTGTAATTTTAGGTTAGCTTCGCGCAGCCTATTGGCGAGCCTTCGAAATTTGATTTCGTGTTCACTAATTGAACTGCAATAGATAACAATATCATCTAAGTAGACGAACATTTCGGACCCATGCAGCCCTGAAAGGACGTGATCCATAAGTCGCTGGAACGTCGCGGGTGCGTTGCGTAATCCGAAGGGCATTCTTGAGAATTCGTAATGCCCGTGTGGGGCCGAGAACGCAGTTTTCTGCGCGTGTTCTGGTTTCATAGGGATTTGGTGAAAACCAGAAACAAGATCGAACACTGAAAAATACTTGGCGCTGCCGAGCTGATCGAGTATATCTATAATATTTGGGAGCGGGTACGCGTCTGGAACTGTTTTTTGATTAAGCTGGCGATAATCAATTACCATTCTCCATTTTCGTTTCCCGTCGGCTCCTGGCTTTTTTGGAACTATCCAGAGAGGCGAACTGTACGGGGAGACGGATGGTTTGATAATTTCCTTCTTCAGCAGTTCCTCCATTTGTGTACGGATTTCTTCCTTGTGAATAGGAGGGAAGCGGTATTGTTTAGTAAACACGGGAATCGAGTCTGTGGTTTCTATGGAGTGGCTAATGGCGTGCGTATGGCCTAGGGGTTCGCTGGGCAAGTGGAATACGTCTTCATATTTGCTGACGAGTTGTCGGACGTGATCCTCTTCTTCCCGATTGAGGTCCTTCGGGGATATGAAGTCAAGTATCTCTGCAACTCGTGTTTGTTGGGTGAGCTCGTCCCTGTAAGGGGTTTCGCCGGGGGTGGACCCTTGTAATCCTTCTGTGGGGTTAATTTGATATGCTACCTTCTGATCCGCAATTTGGCATACGAGGGGTGTGGACCTTTGTCCGTTTCGCTGGGTTCTTCCTTCTATGAGGGTTTCGCTAAGGGGGATGGGCCGGTTGCCCTTTTGAGAGTGGGGGTTCATCGTGTCTTCGGTTTGCTTCGGAGTCACGGCTTCCTCGGTATGCTTCACTTGGGGGTACGTTATGGGAGCTTCTTCAAATTTCTCCAGCTGGACTGGGGGTATCCGGATAATCGCCGGTTGCTCGTTGGTGTTAATGATTCGTATATTTGCCTTGCCATCCTGGTTTCGCACTAGGGCTTGTCCTGCGTATAGCCCTTCTCCTATGTCTATGCGTGGAATATATCCTTCCTCGATTTCAGGGTTAGTAACTGTCGCTTGTGCGACCACGCTGGTTCTCGGGGGTACTGTTACTTCGTCGATTTTGTTGAAAGGGACGAAATTGCCATTAAACGCTAGCCATCTATTTTTGAAATCCACCGTTACTCCACTTTCGGTTAGAAATCCCGAACCCAATAACCCTTGATAGCGTAGGGGTATAGTGTCTTCAACGACGTGAAATTGTACGGGGTAGTTGAATAAATTTGCTGTGAGGGTGCCTAGGGTGGGCACCATGTTTTCGGTGATTCCGATTAAATCGATTACGTTGTCCCTGTCGATCTCGCAGGGCGTCGTGATGCACGATTGTTTTATTAAGTTTACCTCTGCTCCCGTGTCGCTCATCAAGTCCGTGGGAATGTTTAATTGCGGGCTGCGGACGTTGATGGAGGGGACATTGTTGAAAGGGGAGAGGTGCACCTTGGCGATTCTGGGCGGAGTTGGTTCGTAGGCCGGAATGTGTTTATCGGATGCGCATTTGTCCTGCCCGTTCCACGAGGCGCCTCCCTGTAATCTCGTGGGGGCTGGTCGTTTCCCGACATGTTTTGATCGCGCATTTTCTTACGGCATTCCGCGGCCAAGTGCCCTATTCTCCCGCAGTAGTTGCAGGTTCGCGTCTCAGGTCGACGTGGCGTATTATGATCCGTCGTTGGGTGTAGACGGTCGAAACCTCTTTCGTTATATCGTTCCGGGACCCGCGCAAGGGGCGGATGATTATTAGTCGGGTAGGTCCTGCACGATCGCGCGTCGTGTCCTTCCCGATTGCATAGTTGGCATAGAGTGCGGTGTGTCCTTTCTCCCATAAACCGGCGGCGATCGCGCTCGATCAATTTCGCTACTCGGACCGCTCTGTCGGATGCTTCATCCAAGGACGTCAATGTCGTGGGGTCCATCTGAGTGCGCATTGAAAGGGGAAGTCCGTCTAAAAATGATCTTAACGCTAGCTGATCGACATCGTATAACGCCGTCCTTGAGTTTCGATAATAATCAGCGTCTTCGTCGGTGATGGCGAATTTCAAGTCTTTTACTCTTGAAATATAATCCAATATGTGTTCATTTCTTCCAATTATGATGTTAGCTAGTTCGCTGCGGTAGTGATCGGAAGTTTTAGCGGGGGCGAACACCGTTTTTAGTCTGCCGATGAATGCGTTAACCGTATCAAAGCAGTAATCCTCCACGACCAAGTACGCGTGGTTTTGTAAACGGTTCCTTAATAAGCGCGCTAACTGAGGTTCGGACGCGGGAGGGATCATTTCTCGAGCTCGTCTGCACGCTCTCGCAAATTGCAGGATCGACATGTTATGTCCATCGAAGCGCGGTACCGTCTCGACGGCATCCTTCAGAGTGACCTGAAGTTTTCCGTACATTGTCGGTTCGATAAACGCGTCGTAACCGGAGGCAGGGGTTTCAAAATGTGTTTTAATGCGCTGTTTTCTTGTTAGCGCATCCACTGCGTCCTGCAGACAGGCTATTTGTTTTGCGAGGTTTTCCAACCCGGAGGCGGTTTGGTGTGTTTGTTCTTCCTGCACCAAATCGTCGGCTGGACTAACAGGTCGCATTTGCTTGTTCATGAATAATTCGTAATGCTCTTCGATTTGAGCTTGTTTTTCGCGCAGGAGATTCAATTTATCTTGCAACGCGGCGGTCGAAGCGTCGATGGCTCCGTTAGCATCCTCGACGGGGGTAGCGAGGGGGTTGGATCCGTCGGCGTCACCGTACAGCGACATGGTATTTTATGTATATGTTTGAGCGAGGTGAACTAATGTATATACATATATTTTGTTTTATATATATGCGCGAGGGGGTTGTGATATGGCGGTTATCTAGTCGTAGGTGATTAATGTTCAGAACACGTATCAAAATTTTGATATTAAAGCGTTTCAAGCTTTAATTGTCGTTTTGAAGGCAATTGTGGGATTGAATTTTCGAATATCCCACCGCTTCAATCTTCGTTTATCGTTTTAAAGGCAATTGTGGGATTGAATTTTCGAATATCCCACCGCTTCAATCTTCGTTTATCGTTTTAAAGGCAATTGTGGGATTGAATTTTCGAATATCCCACCGCTGTCACCAGTTTAATATGTCACGTTCCAGGTTACTTCCGGAAGAGACATACTGTACGCACGCAGGATGAGGAACGGAAATTGAATGGGGAAGGTGAACGTAGGTTCTCGGGGTCGAATTCAAGATTCGCGCACGCCGAGAGGAAAGGCAAGTAGAGAAAAGGAGGAATCTCGGGGTCGAATGCAGGATTCGCGCACGCCGAGAGGAAAGGTAAGTAGATAAAATTTAGAATCTCGGGGTCGAATGCAAGATTCGCGCACGCCGAGAGGAAGGGTAAGTAAAGAAAGGAAAGGAAATACCTCGGGGTCGAATGCAAGATTCGCGCACGCCGAGAGGAAAGGTAAGTAGAGAAAACGAAGAATCTCGGGGTCGAATGCAAGATTCGCGCACGCCGAGAGGAAAGGTAAGTAAAGGAAAAGAAATACCTCGGGGTCGAATGCAAGATTCGCGCACGCCGAGAGGAAAGGTAAGTAAAGGAAAAGGAAGAATCTCGGGGTCGAATACAAAATTCGCGCACGCCGAGAGGAAAGGTAAGTAGATAAAATTATGAATCTCGGGGTCGAATGCAAGATTCGCGCACGCCGAGAGGAAAGGTAAGTAAAGAAAGGAAAGGAAATACCTCGGGGTCGAATGCCAGATTCGCGCACGCCGAGAGGAAAGGTAAGTAAAGAAAGGAAAGGAAATACCTCGGGGTCGAATGCAAGATTCGCGCACGCCGAGAGGAAAGGTAAGTAAAGAAAGGAAAGGAAATACCTCGGTGTCGAATGCAAGATTCGCGCACGCCGAGAGGAAAGGTAAGTAAAGAAAGGAAAGGAAATACCTCGGGGTCGAATGCAAGATTCGCGCACGCCGAGAGGAAAGGTAAGTAAAGAAAGGAAAGGAAATACCTCGGGGTCGAATGCAAGATTCGCGCACGCCGAGAGGAAAGGTAAGTAAAGGAAAAGGAAGGGAAAGGAAGTTAGGAGTGCCGTACTATTACTGCGGAAGGATTGATCTGCAGCAATACCAATTCCTCGGATTCCAAACAATATTGAGAAATGTGAACGAAACCTCGTAAGGAACGAAATAATAAAACGACTCACCGAGCTGCAATGTCGGGTTTGCGATCCTCGGGTAGACACGTATAATTTCTACCATCGGGTGAGCACCTCGAGTACTTGTCCCGATTGTACTTGCCACAGCTCTTCCGCTGTTATTTCGAAGTACTGTTCTGTGCACTCTGCGCACTGAGATGCTGGGCGGATGGAGGAGATTTCGTTGTTGCAGTGTGCACAAATGGAAATGCGTTGGGCTTCTTCGGCAGTGCTCATGTCATGCCAACCTCCTGATTGATATGCTTGTCCTTGTATGGGGGTCAACTGATTGTAACAGTTGATGCAAATTCGGCCCCAGTCGCTTATGTATATTCCTACTGTGGCGATAGTGGAACACCAAATGTCTAGCAGGGGTTTATAAATCTCTGGATAATCAGAGGGAAGGACGCCGTCCCAGGGACCCTGAAATTCCTGGTCCTCCTCTTCTTCGGCTTCTTCCCAAATATTGTAAGGGAGCTGCATTCGATAAATAATGCTGTGGTGCTGCGCGAAAGTTTCTTGAGGTTCACTGGCTTATTGTATTTATTAGAATAAGTCAAGAATACTTCGAAGTTCGTTGAGGTATTTATTGAAATAAATCGTGAAATTATTCTAAGTTCCTTAAGGTATTTATCGAAATAAGTCGTGAAATTATTCTAAGTTCCTTAAGGTATTTATCGAAATAAGTCGTGAAATAATTCTATGTTCATTAAGGTATTTATTGAAATAAATCGTGGAATTAATTCTATGTTCCTTAAGGTATTTATTGAAATAAATCGTGAAATTATTCTAAGTTCTTTAAGATATTTATCGAAATAAATCGTGGAATTATTCTATGTTCCTTAAGGTATTTATCGAAATAAGTCGTGAAAGAATTCTATGTTCCTTAAGGTATTTATCGAAATAATTCACTGTATGATTCTAAAATCAAGACCGGTATATCAACGTTCACTGTCACTTGTAGATTGATTCACTGATGTGTAGGCGCTTGCTGATGATTGACTACTGAAGATTGACTGCTGATGATTGACTACTGAAGATTGACTGCTGATGATTGACTACTGAAGATTGACTGCTGATGATTGACTACTGACTATTCAGGTGGTGCCGGCTTATTTATACCCATCCCTGGAATCTCTGGTATGCGAGGAATGTCTGGTATGCGTGGTATGTCTGGTATGCGTGGTATGCATGGTATGTTGACTGCTACTAGAGTCGATTGCTCTGGAATGCCAGTGATCCTCAACCGGCAGGGGTTCTCCATTGTACCGAGATTGGTTAAAATAAATTATATTAGTTAATTACAATATTGTTATATGGTGAATTCGGATAGGTTGTTTGATGATATCGTTTTGTAATAAAATATTTTAATAAATTGTATTGGTTAATTATGCGTCTTTTGTATTGTAGGTTCGGGTGTGTTATTTGATTTGATCATATTGTAGCGATATACTCGAGAGGATTCGAAAGGGGTTTTCTTCCTCGTGGAGTGAGGGCTTCTCTTGGGACGCGAAAGGGATTTCTTCCTCGTGGAGTGAGGGCTTCTCTTGGGACGCGAAAGGGGTTTCTTCCTCGTGGAGTGAGGGCTTCTCTTGGGACGCAAAAGGGGTTTCTTCCTCGTGGAGTGAGGGCTTCTCTCGAGTGTCGTTGTTCTTCGTTTAAGGTAATGGTGTTTTGTGTAGCGATGAGTTGGAATATTTAGAGATTTTATTTGTTTGCAGGTAGTCGGTGATGAGAAGAGAAATATAAGGTGAGTATCTTATGAGAGGAATTTATTTGTTCGAAAGCAGTCGATGATGAGAAATGTAATGTAAGGTAAGTATCTCGTTTGACTAGCGATGGGTAGGAGTAATAAGAGAGTTTATTTGTTCACAGGTAATCGGTGATGAGAAGCGCAACATAAGGTAAGTACCTCGTTTGACTAGTGATGGGTTGGAGTAATAAGAGAGTTCGTTTGTTCACAGGTAATCGATGATGAGAAGCGCAACATAAGGTAAGTACCTCGTTTGACTAGCGATGGGTAGGAGTAATAAGAGAGTTTATTTGTTCACAGGTAATCGGTGATGAGAAGCGCAACATAAGGTAAGTACCTCGTTTGACTAGTGATGGGTTGGAGTAATAAGAGAGTTCGTTTGTTCACAGGTAATCGAAGATGAGAAGCGCAACATAAGGTAAGTACCTCGTTTGACTAGTGATGGGTAGTTATTATAGAAGATTTGTTTGTTCACAGGCAGTCAGTGGTGAAAAGAGAAATATAGGGAAATGCGATATGATACAAAGGGAGTGATAGGATACTCAAAAGGGGGTTTTCGGTTCAGGCTGGACGTTACACAGCCGCAGGGGCAGTCCAGCGTTCGCATCATAGCGGATATAGTAAATAAAGGAGGAAAAATGTGAGCCGACATGCGGCAAAAAATGACGGCACGTCACAGGGAGCTGGGAAGTGAATACTTACCTACCGTTGATGCAAAACGATTGGAAACATCGAGTAGCACGGTATTCGTGCAAATTATCGATGGAAAGAACGATTGCGGGAGCCGGGAAGTGAATCCTTACCTATCGTTGATGCAAAACGATTGGTAACATTGAACATCACGTATTCGTGCAAATTATCGATAGAAAGAACGATTGCCGGAGCTGGGAAGTGAATCCTTACCTACCGTCGATGCAAAACGATTGGAAACATCGAATAGCACGTATTCGTGCAAATTATCGATGGAAAGAACGATTGCGGGAGCTGGGATGTGAATCCTTACCTACCGTCGATGCAAAACGATTGCAAACATCGAATAGCACGTATTCGTGCAAAGTATCCATAGAAAGAACGATTGCGGGAGCTGGGAAGTGAATCCTTACCTACCGTCGATGCAAAACGATTGGAAACATCGAATAGCACGTATTCGTGCAAATTATCGATGGAAAGAACGATTGCGGGAGCCGGGAAGTGAATGCTTACCTAACGTTGATGCAAAACGATTGGAAACATCGAACATAACGTATTCGTGCAAATTATCGATGGAAAGAACGATTGCGGGAGCCGGGAAGTGAATCCTTACCTACCGTTGATGCAAAACGATTGGAAACATCGAACATCACGTATTCGTGCAAATTATTGATAGAAAGAACGATTGCGGGAGCTGGGAAGTGAATCCTTACCTACCGTCGATGCAAAACGATTGGAAACATCGAATAGCACGTATTCGTGCAAATTATCGATGGAAAGAACGATTGCGGGAGCTGGGAAGTGAATCCTTACCTACCGTCGATGCAAAACGATTGGAAACATCGAATATCACGTATTCGTGCCAATTATCCAATCGTTTTGCATCGACGGTAGGTAAGGATTCACTTCCCGGCTCCCGCAATCGTTCTTTCTATGGATAATTTGCACGAATACGTGCTATTCGATGTTTGCAATCGTTTTGCATCGACGGTAGGTAAGGATTCACTTCCCAGCTCCCGCAATCGTTCTTTCCATCGATAATTTGCACGAATACGTGCCATTCGAGGTTTCCAATCGTTTTGCATCAACGTTACGTAAGCATTCACTTCCCGGCTCCCGCAATCGTTCTTTCCATGGATAATTTGCACGAATACGTGCTATTCGATGTTTCCAATCGTTTTGCATCGACGGTAGGTAAGGATTCACTTCCCAGCTCCCGCAATCGTTCTTTCCATCGATAATTTGCACGAATACGTGCCATTCGATGTTTCCAATCGTTTTGCATCGACGGTAGGTAAGGATTCACTTCCCGGCTCCCGCAATCGTTCTTTCCATCGATAATTTGCACGAATACGTGCTATTCGATGTTTGCAATCGTTTTGCATCGACGGTAGGTAAGGATTCACTTCCCAGCTCCCGCAATCGTTCTTTCCATCGATAATTTGCACGAATACGTGCCATTCGATGTTTCCAATCGTTTTGCATCGACGGTAGGTAAGGATTCACTTCCCAGCTCCCGCAATCGTTCTTTCTATCGATAATTTGCACGAATACGTGCTATTCGATGTTTCCAATCGTTTTGCATCGACGGTAGGTAAGGATTCACTTCCCAGCTCCCGCAATCGTTCTTTCCATCGATAATTTGCACGAATACGTGCCATTCGATGTTTCCAATCGTTTTGCATTGACGGTAGGTAAGGATTCACTTCCCAGCTCCCGCTATCGTTCTTTCTATCGATAATTTGCACGAATACGTGTTGTTCGATGTTTCCAATCGTTTTGCATCGACGGTAGGTAAGGATTCACTTCCCGGCTCCCGCAATCGTTCTTTCCATCGATAATTTGCACGAATACGTGCCATTCGATGTTTCCAATCGTTTTGCATCAACGTTAGGTAAGCATTCACTTCCCGGCTCCCGCAATCGTTCTTTCCATGGATAATTTGCACGAATACGTGCTATTCGATGTTTCCAATCGTTTTGCATCAACGGTAGGTAAGTATTCACTTCCCAGCTCCCGCAATCGTACTTTCTATGGATAATTTGCACGAATACGTGCTATTCGATGTTTGCAATCGTTTTGCATCGACGGTAGGTAAGGATTCACTTCCCAGCTCCCGCAATCGTACTTTCCATCGATAATTTGCACGAATACGTGCCATTCGATGTTTCCAATCGTTTTGCATCGACGGTAGGTAAGGATTCACTTCCCAGCTCTCGCAATCGTTCTTTCTATCGATAATTTGCACGAATACGTGATGTTCAATGTTTCCAATCGTTTTGCATCAACGATAGGTAAGGATTCACTTCCCGGCTCCCGCAATCGTTCTTTCCATCGATAATTTGCACGAATACGTGCTATTCGATGTTTCCAATCGTGTTGCATCGACGGTCGGTAAGCATTCACTTCCCAGCTCCGGCAATCGTTCTTTCCAAATTATCGATAGAAAGAACGATTGCGGGAGCTGGGAAGTGAATCCTTACCTACCGTCGATGCAAAACGATTGCAAACATCGAATAGCACGTATTCGTGCAAATTATCCATAGAAAGAACGATTGCGGGAGCTGGGAAGTGAATACTTACCTAACGTTGATGCAAAACGATTGGAAACATCGAACACCACGTATTCGTGCAAATTATCGATGGAAAGAACGATTGCGGGAGCTGGGAAGTGAATCCTTACCTACCGTCGATGCAAAACGAATGGAAACATCGAATAGCACGTATTCGTGCAAATTATCGATGGAAAGAACGATAGCGGGAGCCGGGAAGTGAATGCTTACCTAACGTTTATGCAAAACGATTGGAAACATCGAACATAACGTATTCGTGCAAATTATCGATAGAAAGAACGATTGCGGGAGCTGCGAAGTGAATCCTTACCTACCGTCGATGCAAAACGATTGCAAACATCGAATAGCACGTATTCGTGCAAATTATCCATAGAAAGAACGATTGCGGGAGCTGGGAAGTGAATACTTACCTACCGTTGATGCAAAACGATTGGAAACATCGAGTAGCACGGTATTCGTGCAAATTATCGATGGAAAGAACGATTGCGGGAGCCGGGAAGTGAATCCTTACCTATCGTTGATGCAAAACGATTGGTAACATTGAACATCACGTATTCGTGCAAATTATCGATAGAAAGAACGATTGCCGGAGCTGGGAAGTGAATCCTTACCTACCGTCGATGCAAAACGATTGGAAACATCGAATAGCACGTATTCGTGCAAATTATCGATGGAAAGAACGATTGCGGGAGCTGGGATGTGAATCCTTACCTACCGTCGATGCAAAACGATTGCAAACATCGAATAGCACGTATTCGTGCAAATTATCCATAGAAAGAACGATTGCGGGAGCTGGGAAGTGAATACTTACCTGACGTTGATGCAAAACGATTGGAAACATCGAACATAACGTATTCGTGCAAATTATCGATGGAAAGAACGATTGCGGGAGCTGGGATGTGAATCCTTACCTACCGTCGATGCAAAACGATTGCAAACATCGAATAGCACGTATTCGTGCAAAGTATCCATAGAAAGAACGATTGCGGGAGCTGGGAAGTGAATCCTTACCTACCGTCGATGCAAAACGATTGGAAATATCGAATAGCACGTATTCGTGCAAATTATCGATGGAAAGAACGATTGCGGGAGCCGGGAAGTGAATGCTTACCTAACGTTGATGCAAAACGATTGGAAACATCGAACATAACGTATTCGTGCAAATTATCGATAGAAAGAACGATTGCGGGAGCTGGGAAGTGAATCCGTACCTACCGTCGATGCAAAACGATTGCAAACATCGAATAGCACGTATTCGTGCAAATTATCCATAGAAAGAACGATTGCGGGAGCTGGGAAGTGAATACTTACCTAACGTTGATGCAAAACGATTGGAAACATCGAACACCACGTATTCGTGCAAATTATCGATGGAAAGAACGATTGCGGGAGCCGGGAAGTGAATCCTTACCTACCGTTGATGCAAAACGATTGGAAACATCGAACATCACGTATTCGTGCAAATTATTGATAGAAAGAACGATTGCGGGAGCTGGGAAGTGAATCCTTACCTACCGTCGATGCAAAACGATTGGAAACATCGAATAGCACGTATTCGTGCAAATTATCGATGGAAAGAACGATTGCGGGAGCCGGGAAGTGAATCCTTACCTACCGTTGATGCAAAACGATTGGAAACATCGAACATCACGTATTCGTGCAAATTATCGATAGAAAGAACGATTGCGGGAGCTGGGAAGTGAATCCTTACCTACCGTCGATGCAAAACGATTGGAAACATCGAATATCACGTATTCGTGCCCATTATCCAATCGTTTTGCATCGACGGTAGGTAAGGATTCACTTCCCGGCTCCCGCAATCGTTCTTTCCATCGATAATTTGCACGAATACGTGGTGTTCGATGTTTCCAATCGTTCTGCATCAACGTTAGGTAAGTATTCACTTCCCAGCTCCTGCAATCGTTCTTTCTATGGATAATTTGCACGAATACGTGCTATTCGATGTTTGCAATCGTTTTGCATCGACGGTAGGTACGGATTCACTTCCCAGCTCCCGCAATCGTTCTTTCCATCGATAATTTGCACGAATACGTGCCATTCGATGTTTCCAATCGTTTTGCATCAACGTTAGGTAAGCATTCACTTCCCGGCTGCCGCAATCGTTCTTTCCATGGATAATTTGCACGAATACGTGCTATTCGATGTTTCCAATCGTTTTGCATCAACGGTAAGTAAGTATTCACTTCCCGGCTCCCGCAATCGTTCTTTCTATGGATAATTTGCACGAATACGTGCTATTCGATGTTTGCAATCGTTTTGCATCGACGGTAGGTAAGGATTCACTTCCCAGCTCCCGCAATCGTTCTTTCCATCGATAATTTGCACGAATACGTGCTATTCGATGTTTCCAATCGTGTTGCATCGACGGTCGGTAAGCATTCACTTCCCAGCTCCGGCAATCGTTCTTTCCAAATTATCGATAGAAAGAACGATTGCGGGAGCTGGGAAGTGAATCCTTACCTACCGTCGATGCAAAACGATTGCAAACATCGAATAGCACGTATTCGTGCAAATTATCCATAGAAAGAACGATTGCGGGAGCTGGGAAGTGAATACTTACCTAACGTTTATGCAAAACGATTGGAAACATCGAACATAACGTATTCGTGCAAATTATCGATAGAAAGAACGATTGCGGGAGCTGGGAAGTGAATCCTTACCTACCGTCGATGCAAAACGATTGGAAACATCGAATAGCACGTATTCGTGCAAATTATCGATGGAAAGAACGATTGCGGGAGCCGGGAAGTGAATGCTTACCTAACGTTTATGCAAAACGATTGGAAACATCGAACATAACGTATTCGTGCAAATTATCGATAGAAAGAACGATTGCGGGAGCTGGGAAGTGAATCCTTACCTACCGTCGATGCAAAACGATTGCAAACATCGAATAGCACGTATTCGTGCAAATTATCCATAGAAAGAACGATTGCGGGAGCTGGGAAGTGAATACTTACCTACCGTTGATGCAAAACGATTGGAAACATCGAACATCACGTATTCGTGCAAATTATCGATGGAAAGAACGATTGCGGGAGCCGGGAAGTGAATGCTTACCTAACGTTGATGCAAAACGATTGGAAACATCGAACATAACGTATTCGTGCAAATTATCGATAGAAAGAACGATTGCGGGAGTTGGGAAGTGAATCCGTACCTACCGTCGATGCAAAACGATTGCAAACATCGAATAGCACGTATTCGTGCAAATTATCCATAGAAAGAACGATTGCGGGAGCTGGGAACTGAATACTTACCTAACGTTGATGCAAAACGATTGGAAACATCGAACACCACGTATTCGTGCAAATTATCGATGGAAAGAACGATTGCGGGAGCCGGGAAGTGAATCCTTACCTACCGTTGATGCAAAACGATTGGAAACATCGAACATCACGTATTCGTGAAAATTATCGATAGAAAGAACGATTGCGGGAGCTGGGAAGTGAATCCTTACCTACCGTCGATGCAAAACGATTGGAAACATCGAATAGCACGTATTCGTGCAAATTATCGATGGAAAGAACGATTGCGGGAGCCGGGGAGTGAATCCTTACCTACCGTTGATGCAAAACGATTGGAAACATCGAACATCACGTATTCGTGCAAATTATCGATAGAAAAAACGATTGCGGGAGCTGGGAAGTGAATCCTTACCTACCGTCGATGCAAAACGATTGGAAACATCGAATATCACGTATTCGTGCCAATTATCCAATCGTTTTGCATCGACGGTAGGTAAGGATTCACTTCCCAGCTCCCGCAATCGTTCTTTCCATCGATAATTTGCACGAATACGTGATGTTCGATGTTTTCAATCGTTTTGCATCAACGGTAGGTAAGGAATCACTTCCCGGCTCCCGCAATCGTTCTTTCCATCGATAATTTGCACGAATACGTGCTATTCGATGTTTCCAATCGTTTTGCATCAACGTTAGGTAAGGATTCACTTCCCGGCTCCCGCAATCGTTCTTTCCATCGATAATTTGCACGAATACGTGGTGTTCGATGTTTCCAATCGTTCTGCATCAACGTTAGGTAAGTATTCACTTCCCAGCTCCCGCAATCGTTCTTTCTATGGATAATTTGCACGAATACGTGCTATTCGATATTTGCAATCGTTTTGCATCGACGGTAGGTACGGATTCACTTCCCAGCTCCCGCAATCGTTCTTTCCATCGATAATTTGCACGAATACGTGCCATTCGATGTTTCCAATCGTTTTGCATCAACGTTAGGTAAGCATGCACTTCCCGGCTCCCGCAATCGTTCTTTCCATGGATAATTTGCACGAATACGTGCTATTCGATGTTTCCAATCGTTTTGCATCAACGGTAGGTAAGTATTCACTTCCCAGCTCCCGCAATCGTTCTTTCTATCGATAATTTGCACGAATACGTGATGTTCAATGTTTCCAATCGTTTTGCATCAACGATAGGTAAGGATTCACTTCCCGGCTCCCGCAATCGTTCTTTCCATCGATAATTTGCACGAATACGTGCTATTCGATGTTTCCAATCGTGTTGCATCGACGGTCGGTAAGCATTCACTTCCCAGCTCCGGCAATCGTTCTTTCCAAATTATCGATAAAAAGAACGATTGCGGGAGCTGGGAAGTGAATCCTTACCTACCGTCGATGCAAAACGATTGCAAACATCGAATAGCACGTATTCGTGCAAATTATCGATGGAAAGAACGATAGCGGGAGCCGGGAAGTGAATGCTTACCTAACGTTTATGCAAAACGATTGGAAACATCGAATAGCACGTATTCGTGCAAATTATCCATAGAAAGAACGATTGCGGGAGCTGGGAAGTGAATACCTACCTACCGTTGATGCAAAACGATAGGAAACATCGAGTAGCACGGTATTCGTGCAAATTATCGATGGAAAGAACGATTGCGGGAGCCGGGAAGTGAATCCTTACCTATCGTTGATGCAAAACGATTGGTAACATTGAACATCACGTATTCGTGCAAATTATCGATAGAAAGAACGATTGCCGGAGCTGGGAAGTGAATCCTTACCTACCGTCGATGCAAAACGATTGGAAACATCGAATAGCACGTATTCGTGCAAATTATCGATGGAAAGAACGATTGCGGGAGCTGGGATGTGAATCCTTACCTACCGTCGATGCAAAACGATTGCAAACATCGAATAGCACGTATTCGTGCAAAGTATCCATAGAAAGAACGATTGCGGGAGCTGGGAAGTGAATCCTTACCTACCGTCGATGCAAAACGATTGGAAACATCGAATAGCACGTATTCGTGCAAATTATCGATGGAAAGAACGATTGCGGGAGCCGGGAAGTGAATGCTTACCTAACGTTGATGCAAAACGATTGGAAACATCGAACATAACGTGTTCGTGCAAATTATCGATGGAAAGAACGATTGCGGGAGCTGGGATGTGAATCCTTACCTACCGTCGATGCAAAACGATTGCAAACATCGAATAGCACGTATTCGTGCAAAGTATCCATAGAAAGAACGATTGCGGGAGCTGGGAAGTGAATCCTTACCTACCGTCGATGCAAAACGATTGGAAACATCGAATAGCACGTATTCGTGCAAATTATCGATGGAAAGAACGATTGCGGGAGCCGGGAAGTGAATGCTTACCTAACGTTGATGCAAAACGATTGGAAACATCGAACATAACGTATTCGTGCAAATTATCGATAGAAAGAACGATTGCGGGAGCTGGGAAGTGAATCCGTACCTACCGTCGATGCAAAACGATTGCAAACATCGAATAGCACGTATTCGTGCAAATTATCCATAGAAAGAACGATTGCGGGAGCTGGGAAGTGAATACTTACCTAACGTTGATGCAAAACGATTGGAAACATCGAACACCACGTATTCGTGCAAATTATCGATGGAAAGAACGATTGCGGGAGCCGGGAAGTGAATCCTTACCTACCGTTGATGCAAAACGATTGGAAACATCGAACATCACGTATTCGTGCAAATTATTGATAGAAAGAACGATTGCGGGAGCTGGGAAGTGAATCCTTACCTACCGTCGATGCAAAACGATTGGAAACATCGAATAGCACGTATTCGTGCAAATTATCGATGGAAAGAACGATTGCGGGAGCCGGGAAGTGAATCCTTACCTACCGTTGATGCAAAACGATTGGAAACATTGAACATCACGTATTCGTGCAAATTATCGATAGAAAGAACGATTGCGGGAGCTGGGAAGTGAATCCTTACCTACCGTCGATGCAAAACGATTGGAAACATCGAATATCACGTATTCGTGCCAATTATCCAATCGTTTTGCATCGACGGTAGGTAAGGATTCACTTCCCGGCTCCCGCAATCGTTCTTTCTATGGATAATTTGCACGAATACGTGCTATTCGATGTTTGCAATCGTTTTGCATCGACGGTAGGTAAGGATTCACTTCCCAGCTCCCGCAATCGTTCTTTCCATCGATAATTTGCACGAATACGTGCCATTCGATGTTTTCAATCGTTTTGCATCAACGTTAGGTAAGCATTTACTTCCCGGCTCCCGCAATCGTTCTTTCCATGGATAATTTGCACGAATACGTGCTATTCGATGTTTGCAATCGTTTTGCATCGACGGTAGGTAAGGATTCACTTCCCAGCTCCCGCAATCGTTCTTTCCATCGATAATTTGCACGAATACGTGCCATTCGATGTTTCCAATCGTTTTGCATCGACGGTAGGTAAGGATTCACTTCCCAGCTCCCGCAATCGTTCTTTCTATCGATAATTTGCACGAATACGTACTATTCGATGTTTCCAATCGTTTTGCATCGACGGTAGGTAAGGATTCACTTTCCAGCTCCCGCAATCGTTCTTTCCATCGATAATTTGCACGAATACGTGCCATTCGATGTTTCCAATCGTTTTGCATCGACGGTAGGTAAGGATTCACTTCCCAGCTCCCGCAATCGTTCTTTCTATCGATAATTTGCACGAATACGTGTTGTTCGATGTTTCCAATCGTTTTGCATCAACGTTAGGTAAGGATTCATTTCCCGGCTCCCGCAATCGTTCGTTCCATCGATAATTTGCACGAATACGTGCTATTCGATGTTTGCAATCGTTTTGCATCGACGGTAGGTAAGGATTCACTTCCCAGCTCCCGCAATCGTTCTTTCTATCGATAATTTGGAAAGAACGATTGCCGGAGCTGGGAAGTGAATGCTTACCGACCGTCGATGCAACACGATTGGAAACATCGAATAGCACGTATTCGTGCAAATTATCGATGGAAAGAACGATTGCGGGAGCCGGGAAGTGAATGCTTACCTAACGTTGATGCAAAACGATTGGAAACATCGAACATAACGTGTTCGTGCAAATTATCGATGGAAAGAACGATTGCGGGAGCTGGGATGTGAATCCTTACCTACCGTCGATGCAAAACGATTGCAAACATCGAATAGCACGTATTCGTGCAAAGTATCCATAGAAAGAACGATTGCGGGAGCTGGGAAGTGAATCCTTACCTACCGTCGATGCAAAACGATTGGAAACATCGAATAGCACGTATTCGTGCAAATTATCGATGGAAAGAACGATTGCGGGAGCCGGGAAGTGAATGCTTACCTAACGTTGATGCAAAACGATTGGAAACATCGAACATAACGTATTCGTGCAAATTATCGATAGAAAGAACGATTGCGGGAGCTGGGAAGTGAATCCGTACCTACCGTCGATGCAAAACGATTGCAAACATCGAATAGCACGTATTCGTGCAAATTATCCATAGAAAGAACGATTGCGGGAGCTGGGAAGTGAATACTTACCTAACGTTGATGCAAAACGATTGGAAACATCGAACACCACGTATTCGTGCAAATTATCGATGGAAAGAACGATTGCGGGAGCCGGGAAGTGAATCCTTACCTACCGTTGATGCAAAACGATTGGAAACATCGAACATCACGTATTCGTGCAAATTATTGATAGAAAGAACGATTGCGGGAGCTGGGAAGTGAATCCTTACCTACCGTCGATGCAAAACGATTGGAAACATCGAATATCACGTATTCGTGCAAATTATCGATGGAAAGAACGATTGCGGGAGCCGGGAAGTGAATCCTTACCTACCGTTGATGCAAAACGATTGGAAACATTGAACATCACGTATTCGTGCAAATTATCGATAGAAAGAACGATTGCGGGAGCTGGGAAGTGAATCCTTACCTACCGTCGATGCAAAACGATTGGAAACATCGAATATCACGTATTCGTGCCAATTATCCAATCGTTTTGCATCGACGGTAGGTAAGGATTCACTTCCCGGCTCCCGCAATCGTTCTTTCTATGGATAATTTGCACGAATACGTGCTATTCGATGTTTGCAATCGTTTTGCATCGACGGTAGGTAAGGATTCACTTCCCAGCTCCCGCAATCGTTCTTTCCATCGATAATTTGCACGAATACGTGCCATTCGATGTTTTCAATCGTTTTGCATCAACGTTAGGTAAGCATTTACTTCCCGGCTCCCGCAATCGTTCTTTCCATGGATAATTTGCACGAATACGTGCTATTCGATGTTTCCAATCGTTTTGCATCAACGGTAGGTAAGTATTCACTTCCCAGCTCCCGCAATCGTTCTTTCTATGGATAATTTGCACGAATACGTGCTATTCGATGTTTGCAATCGTTTTGCATCGATGGTAGGTAAGGATTCACTTCCCAGCTCCCGCAATCGTTCTTTCCATCGATAATTTGCACGAATACGTGCCATTCGATGTTTCCAATCGTTTTGCATCGACGGTAGGTAAGGATTCACTTCCCGGCTCCCGCAATCGTTCTTTCCATCGATAATTTGCACGAATACGTGCTATTCGATGTTTGCAATCGTTTTGCATCGACGGTAGGTAAGGATTCACTTCCCAGCTCCCGCAATCGTTCTTTCCATCGATAATTTGCACGAATACGTGCCATTCGATGTTTCCAATCGTTTTGCATCGACGGTAGGTAAGGATTCACTTCCCAGCTCCCGCAATCGTTCTTTCTATCGATAATTTGCACGAATACGTACTATTCGATGTTTCCAATCGTTTTGCATCGACGGTAGGTAAGGATTCACTTTCCAGCTCCCGCAATCGTTCTTTCCATCGATAATTTGCACGAATACGTGCCATTCGATGTTTCCAATCGTTTTGCATCGACGGTAGGTAAGGATTCACTTCCCAGCTCCCGCAATCGTTCTTTCTATCGATAATTTGCACGAATACGTGTTGTTCGATGTTTCCAATCGTTTTGCATCAACGTTAGGTAAGGATTCATTTCCCGGCTCCCGCAATCGTTCGTTCCATCGATAATTTGCACGAATACGTGCTATTCGATGTTTGCAATCGTTTTGCATCGACGGTAGGTAAGGATTCACTTCCCAGCTCCCGCAATCGTTCTTTCTATCGATAATTTGGAAAGAACGATTGCCGGAGCTGGGAAGTGAATGCTTACCGACCGTCGATGCAACACGATTGGAAACATCGAATAGCACGTATTCGTGCAAATTATCGATGGAAAGAACGATTGCGGGAGCCGGGAAGTGAATGCTTACCTAACGTTTATGCAAAACGATTGGAAACATCGAACATAACGTATTCGTGCAAATTATCGATAGAAAGAACGATTGCGGGAGCTGGGAAGTGAATCCTTACCTACCGTTGATGTAAAACGATTGCAAACATCGAATAGCACGTATTCGTGCAAATTATCCATAGAAAGAACGAATGCGGGAGCTGGGAAGTGAATACTTACCTAACGTTGATGCAAAACGATTGGAAACATCGAACACCACGTATTCGTGCAAATTATCGATGGAAAGAACGATTGCGGGAGCCGGGAAGTGAATCCTTACCTACCGTTGATGCAAAACGATTGGAAATATCGAACATCACGTATTCGTGCAAATTATTGATAGAAAGAACGATTGCGGGAGCTGGGAAGTGAATCCTTACCTACCGTCGATGCAAAACGATTGGAAACATCGAATAGCACGTATTCGTGCAAATTATCGATGGAAAGAACGATTGCGGGAGCCGGGAAGTGAATCCTTACCTACCGTTGATACAAAACCATTGGAAACATCGAACATCACGTATTCGTGCAAATTATCGATAGAAAGAACGATTGCGGGAGCTGGGAAGTGAATCCTTACCTACCGTCGATGCAAAACGATTGGAAACATCGAATATCACGTATTCGTGCCAATTATCCAATCGTTTTGCATCGACGGTAGGTAAGGATTCACTTCCCGGCTCCCGCAATCGTTCTTTCCATCGATAATTTGCACGAATACGTGGTGTTCGATGTTTCCAATCGTTCTGCATCAACGTTAGGTAAGTATTCACTTCCCAGCTCCCGCAATCGTTCTTTCTATGGATAATTTGCACGAATACGTGCTATTCGATGTTTGCAATCGTTTTGCATCGACGGTAGGTAAGGATTCACTTCCCAGCTCCCGCAATCGTTCTTTCCATCGATAATTTGCACGAATACGTGCCATTCGATGTTTCCAATCGTTTTGCATCAACGTTAGGTAAGCATTCACTTCCCGGCTCCCGCAATCGTTCTTGCCATGGATAATTTGCACGAATACGTGCTATTCGATGTTTCCAATCGTTTTGCATCAACGGTAGGTAAGTATTCACTTCCCAGCTCCCGCAATCGTACTTTCTATGGATAATTTGCACGAATACGTGCTATTCGATGTTTGCAATCGTTTTGCATCGACGGTAGGTAAGGATTCACTTCCCAGCTCCCGCAATCGTTCTTTCCATCGATAATTTGCACGAATACGTGCCATTCGATGTTTCCAATCGTTTTGCATCGACGGTAGGTAAGGATTCACTTCCCAGCTCTCGCAATCGTCCTTTCTATCGATAATTTGCACGTATACGTGATGTTCAATGTTTCCAATCGTTTTGCATCAACGATAGGTAAGGATTCACTTCCCGGCTCCCGCAATCGTTCTTTCCATCGATAATATGCACGAATACGTGCTATTCGATGTTTGCAATCGTTTTGCATCGACGGTAGGTAAGGATTCACTTCCCAGCTCCCGCGATCGTTCTTTCCATCGATAATTTGCACGAATAGGTGCCATTCGATGTTTCCAATCGTTTTGCATCGACGGTAGGTAAGGATTCACTTCCCAGCTCCCGCAATCGTTCTCTCTATCGATAATTTGCACGAATACGTGTTGTTCGATGTTTCCAATCGTTTTGCATCAACGTTAGGTAAGGATTCATTTCCCGGCTCCCGCAATCGTTCTTTCCATCGATAATTTGCACGAATACGTGCTATTCGATGTTTCCAATCGTGTTGCATCGACGGTCGGTAAGCATTCACTTCCCAGCTCCGGCAATCGTTCTTTCCAAATTATCGATAGAAAGAACGATTGCGGGAGCTGCGAAGTGAATCCTTACCTACCGTCGATGCAAAACGATTGCAAACATCGAATAGCACGTATTCGTGCAAATTATCCATAGAAAGAACGATTGCGGGAGCTGGGAAGTGAATACTTACCTAACGTTGATGCAAAACGATTGGAAACATCGAACACCACGTATTCGTGCAAATTATCGATGGAAAGAACGATTGCGGGAGCTGGCAAGTGAATCCTTACCTACCGTCGATGCAAAACGATTGGAAACATCGAATAGCACGTATTCGTGCAAATTATCGATGGAAAGAACGATTGCGGGAGCCGGGAAGTGAATGCTTACCTAACGTTTATGCAAAACGATTGGAAAAATCGAACATAACGTATTCGTGCAAATTATCGATAGAAAGAACGATTGCGGGAGCTGGGAAGTGAATCCTTACCTACCGTCGATGCAAATCGATTGCAAACATCGAATAGCACGTATTCGTGCAAATTATATATAGAAAGAACGATTGCGGGAGCTGGGAAGTGAATACTTACCTACCGTTGATGCAAAACGATTGGAAACATCGAGTAGCACGGTATTCGTGCAAATTATCGATGGAAAGAACGATTGCGGGAGCCGGGAAGTGAATGCTTACCTAACGTTGATGCAAAACGATTGGAAACATCGAACATAACGTATTCGTGCAAATTATCGATAGAAAGAACGATTGCGGGAGTTGGGAAGTGAATCCGTACCTACCGTCGATGCAAAACGATTGCAAACATCGAACATAACGTATTCGTACAAATTATCGATAGAAAGAACGATTGCGGGAGCTGGGAAGTGAATCCGTACCTACCGTTGATGCAAAACGATTGGAAACATCGAACATCACGTATTCGTGCAAATTATCGATGGAAAGAACGATTGCGGGAGCCGGGAAGTGAATGCTTACCTACCGTTGATGCAAAACGATTGGAAACATCGAACATCACGTATTCGTGAAAATTATCGATAGAAAGAACGATTGCGGGAGCTGGGAAGTGAATCCTTACCTACCGTCGATGCAAAACGATTGGAAACACCGAATAGCACGTATTCGTGCAAATTATCGATGGAAAGAACGATTGCGGGAGCCGGGGAGTGAATCCTTACCTACCGTTGATGCAAAACGATTGGAAACATCGAACATCACGTATTCGTGCAAATTATCGATAGAAAGAACGATTGCGGGAGCTGGGAAGTGAATCCTTACCTACCGTCGATGCAAAACGATTGCAAACATCGAATAGCACGTATTCGTGCAAATTATCCATAGAAAGAACGATTGCGGGAGCTGGGAACTGAATACTTACCTAACGTTGATGCAAAACGATTGGAAACATCGAACACCACGTATTCGTGCAAATTATCGATGGAAAGAACGATTGCGGGAGCCGGGAAGTGAATCCTTACCTACCGTTGATGCAAAACGATTGGAAACACCGAACATCACGTATTCGTGCAAATTATCGATAGAAAGAACGATTGCGGGAGCTGGGAAGTGAATCCTTACCTACCGTCGATGCAAAACGATTGGAAACATCGAATATCACGTATTCGTGCCAATTATCCAATCGTTTTGCATCGACGGTAGGTAAGGATTCACTTCCCAGCTCCCGCAATCGTTCTTTCCATCGATAATTTGCACGAATACGTGCCATTCGATGTTTCCAATCGTTTTGCATCAACGTTAGGTAAGCATTCACTTCCCGGCTCCCGCAATCGTTCTTTCCATGGATAATTTGCACGAATACGTGCTATTCGATGTTTCCAATCGTTTTGCATCAACGGTAGGTAAGTATTCACTTCCCAGCTCCCGCAATCGTTCTTTCTATGGATAATTTGCACGAATACGTGCTATTCGATGTTTGCAATCGTTTTGCATTGACGGTAGGTAAGGATTCACTTCCCAGCTCCCGCAATCGTTCTTTCCATCGATAATTTGCACGAATACGTGCCATTCGATGTTTCCAATCGTTTTGCATCGACGGTAGGTAAGGATTCACTTCCCAGCTCTCGCAATCGTCCTTTCTATCGATAATTTGCACGTATACGTGATGTTCAATGTTTCCAATCGTTTTGCATCAACGATAGGTAAGGATTCACTTCCCGGCTCCCGCAATCGTTCTTTCCATCGATAATATGCACGAATACGTGCTATTCGATGTTTGCAATCGTTTTGCATCGACGGTAGGTAAGGATTCACTTCCCAGCTCCCGCGATCGTTCTTTCCATCGATAATTTGCACGAATAGGTGCCATTCGATGTTTCCAATCGTTTTGCATCGACGGTAGGTAAGGATTCACTTCCCAGCTCCCGCAATCGTTCTCTCTATCGATAATTTGCACGAATACGTGTTGTTCGATGTTTCCAATCGTTTTGCATCAACGTTAGGTAAGGATTCATTTCCCGGCTCCCGCAATCGTTCTTTCCATCGATAATTTGCACGAATACGTGCTATTCGATGTTTCCAATCGTGTTGCATCGACGGTCGGTAAGCATTCACTTCCCAGCTCCGGCAATCGTTCTTTCCAAATTATCGATAGAAAGAACGATTGCGGGAGCTGGGAAGTGAATCCTTACCTACCGTCGATGCAAAACGATTGCAAACATCGAATAGCACGTATTCGTGCAAATTATCCATAGAAAGAACGATTGCGGGAGCTGGGAAGTGAATACTTACCTAACGTTGATGCAAAACGATTGGAAACATCGAACACCACGTATTCGTGCAAATTATCGATGGAAAGAACGATTGCGGGAGCTGGCAAGTGAATCCTTACCTACCGTCGATGCAAAACGATTGGAAACATCGAATAGCACGTATTCGTGCAAATTATCGATGGAAAGAACGATTGCGGGAGCCGGGAAGTGAATGCTTACCTAACGTTTATGCAAAACGATTGGAAAAATCGAACATAACGTATTCGTGCAAATTATCGATAGAAAGAACGATTGCGGGAGCTGGGAAGTGAATCCTTACCTACCGTCGATGCAAATCGATTGCAAACATCGAATAGCACGTATTCGTGCAAATTATATATAGAAAGAACGATTGCGGGAGCTGGGAAGTGAATACTTACCTACCGTTGATGCAAAACGATTGGAAACATCGAGTAGCACGGTATTCGTGCAAATTATCGATGGAAAGAACGATTGCGGGAGCCGGGAAGTGAATGCTTACCTAACGTTGATGCAAAACGATTGGAAACATCGAACATAACGTATTCGTGCAAATTATCGATAGAAAGAACGATTGCGGGAGTTGGGAAGTGAATCCGTACCTACCGTCGATGCAAAACGATTGCAAACATCGAACATAACGTATTCGTACAAATTATCGATAGAAAGAACGATTGCGGGAGCTGGGAAGTGAATCCGTACCTACCGTTGATGCAAAACGATTGGAAACATCGAACATCACGTATTCGTGCAAATTATCGATGGAAAGAACGATTGCGGGAGCCGGGAAGTGAATGCTTACCTACCGTTGATGCAAAACGATTGGAAACATCGAACATCACGTATTCGTGAAAATTATCGATAGAAAGAACGATTGCGGGAGCTGGGAAGTGAATCCTTACCTACCGTCGATGCAAAACGATTGGAAACACCGAATAGCACGTATTCGTGCAAATTATCGATGGAAAGAACGATTGCGGGAGCCGGGGAGTGAATCCTTACCTACCGTTGATGCAAAACGATTGGAAACATCGAACATCACGTATTCGTGCAAATTATCGATAGAAAGAACGATTGCGGGAGCTGGGAAGTGAATCCTTACCTACCGTCGATGCAAAACGATTGCAAACATCGAATAGCACGTATTCGTGCAAATTATCCATAGAAAGAACGATTGCGGGAGCTGGGAACTGAATACTTACCTAACGTTGATGCAAAACGATTGGAAACATCGAACACCACGTATTCGTGCAAATTATCGATGGAAAGAACGATTGCGGGAGCCGGGAAGTGAATCCTTACCTACCGTTGATGCAAAACGATTGGAAACACCGAACATCACGTATTCGTGCAAATTATCGATAGAAAGAACGATTGCGGGAGCTGGGAAGTGAATCCTTACCTACCGTCGATGCAAAACGATTGGAAACATCGAATATCACGTATTCGTGCCAATTATCCAATCGTTTTGCATCGACGGTAGGTAAGGATTCACTTCCCAGCTCCCGCAATCGTTCTTTCCATCGATAATTTGCACGAATACGTGCCATTCGATGTTTCCAATCGTTTTGCATCAACGTTAGGTAAGCATTCACTTCCCGGCTCCCGCAATCGTTCTTTCCATGGATAATTTGCACGAATACGTGCTATTCGATGTTTCCAATCGTTTTGCATCAACGGTAGGTAAGTATTCACTTCCCAGCTCCCGCAATCGTTCTTTCTATGGATAATTTGCACGAATACGTGCTATTCGATGTTTGCAATCGTTTTGCATCGACGGTAGGTAAGGATTCACTTCCCAGCTCCCGCAATCGTTCTTTCCATCGATAATTTGCACGAATACGTGCCATTCGATGTTTCCAATCGTTTTGCATCGACGGTAGGTAAGGATTCACTTCCCAGCTCTCGCAATCGTCCTTTCTATCGATAATTTGCACGTATACGTGATGTTCAATGTTTCCAATCGTTTTGCATCAACGATAGGTAAGGATTCACTTCCCGGCTCCCGCAATCGTTCTTTCCATCGATAATATGCACGAATACGTGCTATTCGATGTTTGCAATCGTTTTGCATCGACGGTAGGTAAGGATTCACTTCCCAGCTCCCGCGATCGTTCTTTCCATCGATAATTTGCACGAATAGGTGCCATTCGATGTTTCCAATCGTTTTGCATCGACGGTAGGTAAGGATTCACTTCCCAGCTCCCGCAATCGTTCTCTCTATCGATAATTTGCACGAATACGTGTTGTTCGATGTTTCCAATCGTTTTGCATCAACGTTAGGTAAGGATTCATTTCCCGGCTCCCGCAATCGTTCTTTCCATCGATAATTTGCACGAATACGTGCTATTCGATGTTTCCAATCGTGTTGCATCGACGGTCGGTAAGCATTCACTTCCCAGCTCCGGCAATCGTTCTTTCCAAATTATCGATAGAAAGAACGATTGCGGGAGCTGGGAAGTGAATCCTTACCTACCGTCGATGCAAAACGATTGCAAACATCGAATAGCACGTATTCGTGCAAATTATCCATAGAAAGAACGATTGCGGGAGCTGGGAAGTGAATACTTACCTAACGTTGATGCAAAACGATTGGAAACATCGAACACCACGTATTCGTGCAAATTATCGATGGAAAGAACGATTGCGGGAGCTGGCAAGTGAATCCTTACCTACCGTCGATGCAAAACGATTGGAAACATCGAATAGCACGTATTCGTGCAAATTATCGATGGAAAGAACGATTGCGGGAGCCGGGAAGTGAATGCTTACCTAACGTTGATGCAAAACGATTGGAAACATCGAACATAACGTATTCGTGCAAATTATCGATAGAAAGAACGATTGCGGGAGTTGGGAAGTGAATCCGTACCTACCGTCGATGCAAAACGATTGCAAACATCGAACATAACGTATTCGTACAAATTATCGATAGAAAGAACGATTGCGGGAGCTGGGAAGTGAATCCGTACCTACCGTTGATGCAAAACGATTGGAAACATCGAACATCACGTATTCGTGCAAATTATCGATGGAAAGAACGATTGCGGGAGCCGGGAAGTGAATGCTTACCTACCGTTGATGCAAAACGATTGGAAACATCGAACATCACGTATTCGTGAAAATTATCGATAGAAAGAACGATTGCGGGAGCTGGGAAGTGAATCCTTACCTACCGTCGATGCAAAACGATTGGAAACACCGAATAGCACGTATTCGTGCAAATTATCGATGGAAAGAACGATTGCGGGAGCCGGGAAGTGAATCCTTACCTACCGTTGATGCAAAACGATTGGAAACACCGAACATCACGTATTCGTGCAAATTATCGATAGAAAGAACGATTGCGGGAGCTGGGAAGTGAATCCTTACCTACCGTCGATGCAAAACGATTGGAAACATCGAATATCACGTATTCGTGCCAATTATCCAATCGTTTTGCATCGACGGTAGGTAAGGATTCACTTCCCAGCTCCCGCAATCGTTCTTTCCATCGATAATTTGCACGAATACGTGCCATTCGATGTTTCCAATCGTTTTGCATCGACGGTAGGTAAGGATTCACTTCCCAGCTCCCGCAATCGTTCTTTCTATCGATAATTTGCACGAATACGTGATGTTCGATGTTTTCAATCGTTTTGCATCAACGGTAGGTAAGGAATCACTTCCCGGCTCCCGCAATCGTTCTTTCCATCGATAATTTGCACGAATACGTGCTATTCGATGTTTCCAATCGTTTTGCATCAACGTTAGGTAAGGATTCACTTCCCGGCTCCCGCAATCGTTCTTTCCATCGATAATTTGCACGAATACGTGGTGTTCGATGTTTCCAATCGTTCTGCATCAACGTTAGGTAAGTATTTACTTCCCAGCTCCCGCAATCGTTCTTTCTATGGATAATTTGCACGAATACGTGCTATTCGATGTTTGCAATCGTTTTGCATCGACGGTAGGTACGGATTCACTTCCCAGCTCCCGCAATCGTTCTTTCCATCGATAATTTGCACGAATACGTGCCATTCGATGTTTCCAATCGTTTTGCATCAACGTTAGGTAAGCATTCACTTCCCGGCTCCCGCAATCGTTCTTTCCATGGATAATTTGCACGAATACGTGCTATTCGATGTTTCCAATCGTTTTGCATCAACGGTAGGTAAGTATTCACTTCCCAGCTCCCGCAATCGTTCTTTCTATGGATAATTTGCACGAATACGTGCTATTCGATGTTTGCAATCGTTTTGCATCGACGGTAGGTAAGGATTCACTTCCCAGCTCCCGCAATCGTTCTTTCCATCGATAATTTGCACGAATACGTGCAATTCGATGTTTCCAATCGTTTTGCATCGACGGTAGGTAAGGATTCACTTCCCGGCTCCCGCAATCGTTCTTTCCATCGATAATTTGCACGAATACGTGCTATTCGATGTTTGCAATCGTTTTGCATCGACGGTAGGTAAGGATTCACTTCCCAGCTCCCGCAATCGTTCTTTCCATCGATAATTTGCACGAATACGTGTTGTTCGATGTTTCCAATCGTTTTGCATCAACGTTAGGTAAGGATTCACTTCCCAGCTCCCGCAATCGTTCTTTCTATCGATAATTTGGAAAGAACGATTGCCGGAGCTGGGAAGTGAATGCTTACCGACCGTCGATGCAACACGATTGGAAACATCGAATAGCACGTATTCGTGCAAATTATCGATGGAAAGAACGATTGCGGGAGCCGGGAAGTGAATGCTTACCTAACGTTTATGCAAAACGATTGGAAACATCGAACATAACGTATTCGTGCAAATTATCGATAGAAAGAACGATTGCGGGAGCTGGGAAGTGAATCCTTACCTACCGTCGATGCAAAACGATTGCAAACATCGAATAGCACGTATTCGTGCAAATTATCCATAGAAAGAACGAATGCGGGAGCTGGGAAGTGAATACTTACCTAACGTTGATGCAAAACGATTGGAAACATCGAACACCACGTATTCGTGCAAATTATCGATGGAAAGAACGATTGCGGGAGCCGGGAAGTGAATCCTTACCTACCGTTGATGCAAAACGATTGGAAATATCGAACATCACGTATTCGTGCAAATTATTGATAGAAAGAACGATTGCGGGAGCTGGGAAGTGAATCCTTACCTACCGTCGATGCAAAACGATTGGAAACATCGAATAGCACGTATTCGTGCAAATTATCGATGGAAAGAACGATTGCGGGAGCCGGGAAGTGAATCCTTACCTACCGCTGATGCAAAACGATTGGAAACATCGAACATCACGTATTCGTGCAAATTATCGATAGAAAGAACGATTGCGGGAGCTGGGAAGTGAATCCTTACCTACCGTCGATGCAAAACGATTGCAAACATCGAATAGCACGTATTCGTGCAAAGTATCCATAGAAAGAACGATTGCGGGAGCTGGGAAGTGAATCCTTACCTACCGTCGATGCAAAACGATTGGAAACATCGAATAGCACGTATTCGTGCAAATTATCGATGGAAAGAACGATTGCGGGAGCCGGGAAGTGAATGCTTACCTAACGTTGATGCAAAACGATTGGAAACATCGAACATAACGTATTCGTGCAAATTATCGATGGAAAGAACGATTGCGGGAGCTGGGATGTGAATCCTTGCCTACCGTCGATGCAAAACGATTGCAAACATCGAATAGCACGTATTCGTGCAAAGTATCCATAGAAAGAACGATTGCGGGAGCTGGGAAGTGAATCCTTACCTACCGTCGATGCAAAACGATTGGAAATATCGAATAGCACGTATTCGTGCAAATTATCGATGGAAAGAACGATTGCGGGAGCCGGGAAGTCAATGCTTACCTAACGTTGATGCAAAACGATTGGAAACATCGAACATAACGTATTCGTGCAAATTATCGATAGAAAGAACGATTGCGGGAGCTGGGAAGTGAATCCGTACCTACCGTCGATGCAAAACGATTGCAAACATCGAATAGCACGTATTCGTGCAAATTATCCATAGAAAGAACGATTGCGGGAGCTGGGAAGTGAATACTTACCTAACGTTGATGCAAAGCGATTGGAAACATCGAATTGCACGTATTCGTGCAAATTATCGATGGAAAGAACGATTGCGGGAGCCGGGAAGTGAATCCTTACCTACCGTTGATGCAAAACGATTGGAAACATCGAATAGCACGTATTCGTGCAAATTATCGATGGAAAGAACGATTGCGGGAGCCGGGAAGTGAATACTTACCTAACGTTGATGCAAAACGATTGGAAACATCGAACACCACGTATTCGTGCAAATTATCGATGGAAAGAACGATTGCGGGAGCCGGGAAGTGAATCCTTACCTACCGTTGATGCAAAACGATTGGAAATATCGAACATCACGTATTCGTGCAAATTATTGATAGAAAGAACGATTGCGGGAGCTGGGAAGTGAATCCTTACCTACCGTCGATGCAAAACGATTGGAAACATCGAATAGCACGTATTCGTGCAAATTATCGATGGAAAGAACGATTGCGGGAGCCGGGAAGTGAATCCTTACCTACCGCTGATGCAAAACGATTGGAAACATCGAACATCACGTATTCGTGCAAATTATCGATAGAAAGAACGATTGCGGGAGCTGGGAAGTGAATCCTTACCTACCGTCGATGCAAAACGATTGCAAACATCGAATAGCACGTATTCGTGCAAAGTATCCATAGAAAGAACGATTGCGGGAGCTGGGAAGTGAATCCTTACCTACCGTCGATGCAAAACGATTGGAAACATCGAATAGCACGTATTCGTGCAAATTATCGATGGAAAGAACGATTGCGGGAGCCGGGAAGTGAATGCTTACCTAACGTTGATGCAAAACGATTGGAAACATCGAACATAACGTATTCGTGCAAATTATCGATGGAAAGAACGATTGCGGGAGCTGGGATGTGAATCCTTGCCTACCGTCGATGCAAAACGATTGCAAACATCGAATAGCACGTATTCGTGCAAAGTATCCATAGAAAGAACGATTGCGGGAGCTGGGAAGTGAATCCTTACCTACCGTCGATGCAAAACGATTGGAAATATCGAATAGCACGTATTCGTGCAAATTATCGATGGAAAGAACGATTGCGGGAGCCGGGAAGTCAATGCTTACCTAACGTTGATGCAAAACGATTGGAAACATCGAACATAACGTATTCGTGCAAATTATCGATAGAAAGAACGATTGCGGGAGCTGGGAAGTGAATCCGTACCTACCGTCGATGCAAAACGATTGCAAACATCGAATAGCACGTATTCGTGCAAATTATCCATAGAAAGAACGATTGCGGGAGCTGGGAAGTGAATACTTACCTAACGTTGATGCAAAGCGATTGGAAACATCGAACACCACGTATTCGTGCAAATTATCGATGGAAAGAACGATTGCGGGAGCCGGGAAGTGAATCCTTACCTACCGTTGATGCAAAACGATTGGAAACATCGAATAGCACGTATTCGTGCAAATTATCGATGGAAAGAACGATTGCGGGAGCCGGGAAGTGAATCCTTACCTACCGTCGATGCAAAACGAATGGAAACATCGAATGGCACGTATTCGTGCAAATTATCGATGGAAAGAACGATTGCGGGAGCTGGGAAGTGAATCCTTACCTACCGTCGATGCAAAACGATTGCAAACATCGAATAGCACGTATTCGTGCAAATTATCCATAGAAAAAACGATTGCGGGAGCTGGGAAGTGAATACTTACCTACCGTTGATGCAAAACGATTGGAAACATCGAATAGCACGTATTCGTGCAAATTATCGATAGAAAGAACGATTGCGGGAGCTGGGAAGTGAATCCTTACCTACAGTCGATGCAAAACGATTGGAAACATCGAATATCACGTATTCGTGCCAATTATCCAATCGTTTTGCATCGACGGTAGGTAAGGATTCACTTCCCGGCTCCCGCAATCGTTCTTTCTATGGATAATTTGCACGAATACGTGCTATTCGATGTTTGCAATCGTTTTGCATCGATGGTAGGTAAGGATTCACTTCCCAGCTCCCGCAATCGTTCTTTCCATCGATAATTTGCACGAATACGTGCCATTCGATGTTTCCAATCGTTTTGCATCAACGTTAGGTAAGCATTCACTTCCCGGCTCCCGCAATCGTTCTTTCCATGGATAATTTGCACGAATACGTGCTATTCGATGTTTCCAATCGTTTTGCATCAACGGTAGGTAAGTATTCACTTTCCAGCTCCCGCAATCGTTCTTTCCATCGATAATTTGCACGAATACGTGCCATTCGATGTTTCCAATCGTTTTGCATCGACGGTAGGTAAGGATTCACTTCCCGGCTCCCGCAATCGTTCTTTCTATGGATAATTTGCACGAATACGTGCTATTCGATGTTTGCAATCGTTTTGCATCGATGGTAGGTAAGGATTCACTTCCCAGCTCCCGCAATCGTTCTTTCCATCGATAATTTGCACGAATACGTGCCATTCGATGTTTCCAATCGTTTTGCATCGACGGTAGGTAAGGATTCACTTCCCAGCTCCCGCAATCGTTCTTTCCATCGATAATTTGCACGAATACGTGCCATTCGATGTTTCCAATCGTTTTGCATCGACGGTAGGTAAGGATTCACTTCCCAGCTCCCGCAATCGTTCTTTCTATCGATAATTTGCACGAATACGTGTTGTTCGATGTTTCCAATCGTTTTGCATCAACGTTAGGTAAGGATTCATTTCCCGGCTCCCGCAATCGTTCGTTCCATCGATAATTAGCACGAATACGTGCCATTCGATGTTTCCAATCGTTTTGCATCAACGTTAGGTGAGCATTCACTTCCCGGCTCCCGCAATCGTTCTTTCCATGGATAATTTGGAAAGAACGATTGCCGGAGCTGGGAAGTGAATGCTTACCGACCGTCGATGCAACACGATTGGAAACATCGAATAGCACGTATTCGTGCAAATTATCGATAGAAAGAACGATTGCGGGAGCTGGGAAGTGAATCCTTACCTACCGTCGATGCAAAACGATTGCAAACATCGAATAGCACGTATTCGTGCAAATTATCCATAGAAAGAACGAATGCGGGAGCTGGGAAGTGAATACTTACCTAACGTTGATGCAAAACGATTGGAAACATCGAACACCACGTATTCGTGCAAATTATCGATGGAAAGAACGATTGCGGGAGCCGGGAAGTGAATCCTTACCTACCGTTGATGCAAAACGATTGGAAACATCGAACATCACGTATTCGTGCAAATTATTGATAGAAAGAACGATTGCGGGAGCTGGGAAGTGAATCCTTACCTACCGTCGATGCAAAACGATTGGAAACATCGAATAGCACGTATTCGTGCAAATTATCCAATCGTTTTGCATCGACGGTAGGTAAGGATTCACTTCCCGGCTCCCGCAATCGTTCTTTCCATCGATAATTTGCACGAATACGTGGTGTTCGATGTTTCCAATCGTTCTGCATCAACGTTAGGTAAGTATTCACTTCCCAGCTCCCGCAATCGTTCTTTCTATGGATAATTTGCACGAATACGTGCTATTCGATGTTTGCAATCGTTTTGCATCGACGGTAGGTACGGATTCACTTCCCAGCTCCCGCAATCGTTCTTTCCATCGATAATTTGCACGAATACGTGCCATTCGATGTTTCCAATCGTTTTGCATCAACGTTAGGTAAGCATTCACTTCCCGGCTCCCGCAATCGTTCTTTCCATGGATAATTTGGAAAGAACGATTGCCGGAGCTGGGAAGTGAATGCTTACCGACCGTCGATGCAACACGATTGGAAACATCGAATAGCACGTATTCGTGCAAATTATCGATGGAAAGAACGATTGCGGGAGCCGGGAAGTGAATGCTTACCTAACGTTTATGCAAAACGATTGGAAACATCGAACAACACGTATTCGTGCAAATTATCGATAGAAAGAACGATTGCGGGAGCTGGGAAGTGAATCCTTACCTACCGTCGATGCAAAACGATTGGAAACATCGAACACCACGTATTCGTGCAAATTATCGATGGAAAGAACGATTGCGGGAGCTGGGAAGTGAATCCTTACCTACCGTCGATGCAAAACGAATGGAAACATCGAATAGCACGTATTCGTGCAAATTATCGATGGAAAGAACGATAGCGGGAGCCGGGAAGTGAATGCTTACCTAACGTTTATGCAAAACGATTGGAAACATCGAACATAACGTATTCGTGCAAATTATCGATAGAAAGAACGATTGCGGGAGCTGGGAAGTGAATCCTTACCTACCGTCGATGCAAAACGATTGCAAACATCGAATAGCACGTATTCGTGCAAATTATCCATAGAAAGAACGATTGCGGGAGCTGGGAAGTGAATGCTTACCTACCGTTGATGCAAAACGATTGGAAACATCGAGTAGCACGGTATTCGTGCAAATTATCGATGGAAAGAACGATTGCGGGAGCCGGGAAGTGAATCCTTACCTATCGTTGATGCAAAACGATTGGAAACATCGAATATCACGTATTCGTGCCAATTATCCAATCGTTTTGCATCGACGGTAGGTAAGGATTCACTTCCCAGCTCCCGCAATCGTTCTTTCCATCGATAATTTGCACGAATACGTGCCATTCGATGTTTCCAATCGTTTTGCATCGATGGTAGGTAAGGATTCACTTCCCAGGTCCCGCAATCGTTCTTTCTATCGATAATTTGCACGAATACGTGATGTTCGATGTTTTCAATCGTTTTGCATCAACGGTAGGTAAGGAATCACTTCCCGGCTCCCGCAATCGTTCTTTCCATCGATAATTTGCACGAATACGTGCTATTCGATGTTTCCAATCGTTTTGCATCAACGTTAGGTAAGGATTCACTTCCCGGCTCCCGCAATCGTTCTTTCCATCGATAATTTGCACGAATACGTGGTGTTCGATGTTTCCAATCGTTCTGCATCAACGTTAGGTAAGTATTCACTTCCCAGCTCCCGCAATCGTTTTTTCTATGGATAATTTGCACGAATACGTGCTATTCGATGTTTGCAATCGTTTTGCATCGACGGTAGGTACGGATTCACTTCCCAGCTCCCGCAATCGTTCTTTCCATCGATAATTTGCACGAATACGTGCCATTCGATGTTTCCAACCGTTTTGCATCAACGTTAGGTAAGCATTCACTTCACGGCTCCCGCAATCGTTCTTTCCATGGATAATTTGCACGAATACGTGCTATTCGATGTTTCCAATCGTTTTGCATCAACGGTAGGTAAGTATTCACTTCCCAGCTCCCGCAATCGTTCTTTCCATCGATAATTTGCACGAATACGTGTTGTTCGATGTTTCCAATCGTTTTGCATCAACGTTAGGTAAGGATTCATTTCCCGGCTCCCGCAATCGTTCTTTCCATCGATAATTTGCACGAATACGTGCTATTCGATGTTTCCAATCGTGTTGCATCGACGGTCGGTAAGCATTCACTTCCCAGCTCCGGCAATCGTTCTTTCCAAATTATCGATAGAAAGAACGATTGCGGGAGCTGGGAAGTGAATCCTTACCTACCGTCGATGCAAAACGATTGCAAACATCGAATAGCACGTATTCGTGCAAATTATCCATAGAAAGAACGATTGCGGGAGCTGGGAAGTGAATACTTACCTAACGTTGATGCAAAACGATTGGAAACATCGAACACCACGTATTCGTGCAAATTATCGATGGAAAGAACGATTGCGGGAGCTGGGAAGTGAATCCTTACCTACCGTCGATGCAAAACGAATGGAAACATCGAATAGCACGTATTCGTGCAAATTATCGATGGAAAGAACGATAGCGGGAGCCGGGAAGTGAATGCTTACCTAACGTTTATGCAAAACGATTGGAAACATCGAATAGCACGTATTCGTGCAAATTATCCATAGAAAGAACGATTGTGTCACGTTCCAGGTTACTTCCGGAAGAGACATACTGTACGCACGCAGGATGAGGAACGGAAATTGAATGGGGAAGGTGAACGTAGGTTCTCGGGGTCGAATTCAAGATTCGCGCACGCCGAGAGGAAAGGCAAGTAGAGAAAAGGAGGAATCTCGGGGTCGAATGCAGGATTCGCGCACGCCGAGAGGAAAGGTAAGTAGATAAAATTTAGAATCTCGGGGTCGAATGCAAGATTCGCGCACGCCGAGAGGAAGGGTAAGTAAAGAAAGGAAAGGAAATACCTCGGGGTCGAATGCAAGATTCGCGCACGCCGAGAGGAAAGGTAAGTAGAGAAAACGAAGAATCTCGGGGTCGAATGCAAGATTCGCGCACGCCGAGAGGAAAGGTAAGTAAAGGAAAAGAAATACCTCGGGGTCGAATGCAAGATTCGCGCACGCCGAGAGGAAAGGTAAGTAAAGGAAAAGGAAGAATCTCGGGGTCGAATACAAAATTCGCGCACGCCGAGAGGAAAGGTAAGTAGATAAAATTAAGAATCTCGGGGTCGAATGCAAGATTCGCGCACGCCGAGAGGAAAGGTAAGTAAAGAAAGGAAAGGAAATACCTCGGGGTCGAATGCCAGATTCGCGCACGCCGAGAGGAAAGGTAAGTAAAGAAAGGAAAGGAAATACCTCGGGGTCGAATGCAAGATTCGCGCACGCCGAGAGGAAGGGTAAGTAAAGAAAGGAAAGGAAATACCTCGGGGTCGAATGCAAGATTCGCGCACGCCGAGAGGAAAGGTAAGTAAAGAAAGGAAAGGAAATACCTCGGGGTCGAATGCAAGATTCGCGCACGCCGAGAGGAAAGGTAAGTAAAGAAAGGAAAGGAAATACCTCGGGGTCGAATGCAAGATTCGCGCACGCCGAGAGGAAAGGTAAGTAAAGAAAGGAAAGGAAATACCTCGGGGTCGAATGCAAGATTCGCGCACGCCGAGAGGAAAGGTAAGTAAAGAAAGGAAAGGAAATACCTCGGGGTCGAATGCCAGATTCGCGCACGCCGAGAGGAAAGGTAAGTAAAGAAAGGAAAGGAAATACCTCGGGGTCGAATGCAAGATTCGCGCACGCCGAGAGGAAAGGTAAGTAAAGGAACGGAAGAATCTCGGGGTCGAATGCAAGATTCGCGCACGCCGAGAGGAAAGGTAAGTAAAGAAGAAGGAAGAATCTCGGGGTCGAATGCAAGATTCGCGCACGCCGAGAGGAAAGGTAAGTAAAGAAAAAGGAAGAATCTCGGGGTCGAATGCAAGATTCGCGCACGCCGAGAGGAAAGGTAAGTAAAAGAAAAGGAAGGGAAAGGAAGTTAGGAGTGCCGTACTATTACTGCGGAAGGATTGATCTGCAGCAATACCAATTCCTCGGATTCCAAACAATATTGAGAAATGTGAACGAAACCTCGTAAGGAACGAAATAATAAAACGACTCACCGAGCTGCAATGTCGGGTTTGCGATCCTCGGGTAGACACGTATAATTTCTACCATCGGGTGAGCACCTCGAGTACTTGTCCCGATTGTACTTGCCACAGCTCTTCCGCTGTTATTTCGAAGTACTGTTCTGTGCACTCTGCGCACTGAGATGCTGGGCGGATGGAGGAGATTTCGTTGTTGCAGTGTGCACAAATGGAAATGCGTTGGGCTTCTTCGGCAGTGCTCATGTCATGCCAACCTCCTGATTGATATGCTTGTCCTTGTATGGGGGTCAACTGATTGTAACAGTTGATGCAAATTCGGCCCCAGTCGCTTATGTATATTCCTACTGTGGCGATAGTGGAACACCAAATGTCTAGCAGGGGTTTATAAATCTCTGGATAATCAGAGGGAAGGACGCCGTCCCAGGGACCCTGAAATTCCTGGTCCTCCTCTTCTTCGGCTTCTTCCCAAATATTGTAAGGGAGCTGCATTCGATAAATAATGCTGTGGTGCTGCGCGAAAGTTTCTTGAGGTTCACTGGCTTATTGTATTTATTAGAATAAGTCAAGAATACTTCGAAGTTCGTTGAGGTATTTATTGAAATAAATCGTGAAATTATTCTAAGTTCCTTAAGGTATTTATCGATATAAGTCGTGAAATTATTCTAAGTTCCTTAAGGTATTTATCGAAATAAGTCGTGAAATAATTCTATGTTCATTAAGGTATTTATTGAAATAAATCGTGGAATTAATTCTATGTTCCTTAAGGTATTTATTGAAATAAATCGTGAAATTATTCTAAGTTCTTTAAGATATTTATCGAAATAAATCGTGGAATTATTCTATGTTCCTTAAGGTATTTATCGAAATAAGTCGTGAAAGAATTCTATGTTCCTTAAGGTATTTATCGAAATAATTCACTGTATGATTCTAAAATCAAGACCGGTATATCAACGTTTACTGTCACTTGTAGATTGATTCACTGATGTGTAGGCGCTTGCTGATGATTGACTACTGAAGATTGACTGCTGATGATTGACTACTGAAGATTGACTGCTGATGATTGACTACTGACTATTCAGGTGGTGCCGGCTTATTTATACCCATTCCTGGAATCTCTGGTATGCGAGGAATGTCTGGTATGCGTGGTATGTCTGGTATGCGTGGTATGCATGGTATGTTGACTGCTACTGGATTCGATTGCTCTGGAATGCCAGTGATCCTCAACCGGCAGGGGTTCTCCATTGTACCGAGATTGGTTAAAATAAATTATATTAGTTAATTACAATATTGTTATATGGTGAATTCGGATAGGTTGTTTGATGATATCGTTTTGTAATAAAATATTTTGATAAATTGTATTGGTTAATTATGCGTCTTTTGTATTGTAGGTTCGGGTGTGTTATTTGATTTGATCATATTGTAGCGATATACTCGAGAGGATTCGAAAGGGGTTTTCTTCCTCGTGGAGTGAGGGCTTCTCTTGGGACGCGAAAGGGATTTCTTCCTCGTGGAGTGAGGACTTCTCTTGGGACGCGAAAGGGGTTTCTTCCTCGTGGAGTGAGGGCTTCTCTTGGGACGCAAAAGGGGTTTCTTCCTCGTGGAGTGTGGGCTTCTCTCGAGTGTCGTTGTTCTTCGTTTAAGGTAATGGTGTTTTGTGTAGCGATGAGTTGGAATATTTAGAGATTTTATTTGTTTGCAGGTAGTCGGTGATGAGAAGAGAAATATAAGGTGAGTATCTTATGAGAGGAATTTATTTGTTCGAAAGCAGTCGATGATGAGAAATGTAATGTAAGGTAAGTATCTCGTTTGACTAGCGATGGGTAGGAGTAATAAGAGAGTTTATTTGTTCACAGGTAATCGGTGATGAGAAGCGCAACATAAGGTAAGTACCTCGTTTGACTAGTGATGGGTTGGAGTAATAAGAGAGTTCGTTTGTTCACAGGTAATCGATGATGAGAAGCGCAACATAAGGTAAGTACCTCGTTTGACTAGCGATGGGTAGGAGTAATAAGAGAGTTCGTTTGTTCACAGGTAATCGATGATGAGAAGCGCAACATAAGGTAAGTACCTCGTTTGACTAGTGATGGGTAGTTATTATAGAAGATTTGTTTGTTCACAGGCAGTCAGTGGTGAAAAGAGAAATATAGGGAAATGCGATATGATACAAAGGGAGTGATAGGATACTCAAAAGGGGGTTTTCGGTTCAGGCTGGACGTTACACAGCCGCAGGGGCAGTCCAGCGTTCGCATCATAGCGGATATAGTAAATAAAGGAGGAAAAATGTGAGCCGACATGCGGCAAAAAATGACGGCACGTCACACCTCCCCCCTTATTTTAAGAAATGCCTGCATTTCTTTAGCGGGAGACGTGGCTTGAACGAAAAATAACCTTTTCCCTTAATCCTGTATTAGTAGCAGGTAAACGATATACAATGAAATTGTTTTCCCTTATGTGAAGTGAAATTTATGTATGTTTAAATAAAATAAAAGCTTGTTTCCGTTTATTGCTTTTGCGTTGTGATTTCATAAAATAATTATAACCTTGCCTGATAACTAAAAATATATATATTTTTTTTTATTATTGTATCAGAGTAAAACAAATCAGTGTAAAATTAAGTTATGTCTCCTTAATTAGACGGATTAAAATTGAGGGTGGAGTATTTCGGAACGAACCGTCTTTGTTTTCTCTCGTTGTAAGTAGGAGATATACTGATTAAACTATAATTATTTTCATTAGTTGAACGATATGAACTTAGTAATTGTTTTGAAAAGAATAAAAGTTTAACATGTTAGAATGATTAATACCAAGGTAAGTATTGCACGATAAAAATAAAATAAAATGGATATATTTGTGGGCTCAGTAAATGGTGGACGTCGCATTGCCGCAGGGGCAGTCCAGCGATTACATCACAGCTCCTAGTAATTAAATTATTTGTTTTCTTTTTGTGTTTTTGAATTTTTTTGTTATAGTAGGTTAGCTTAGGCTTAGCAAAAATTAAATTTAGGAATAAGTAATAGTGTTAATAATTAAGTAGGGTAGATATAAGGAAGATTAATATAATATGAATTAAACGTAGGATTAATTAATAAGGTTAAATAATTAAGGTAAATCGTTAAAGTCGAGCAGGATGTCGAGCCACTCGAGCTGCGCCGATTCCTGTTCGACTGGGGGAGCATTTGGGGTATGCGCGGGGGTGAAGTGTGTGTCGCACACTTCAAATAATACCGATTCCTCTAAAGCGCCGTGCTCCATTCGGAAGGCGGTGGAGGTGTCCAACACTTCAATGACTGGCGGGGGTGGCGGAATCGTCGCCTGTAAGGCAATTTGAACCATTGCCGCCGGTTCCTGCGGGTGATGAACAGGTGGCATACTCACCTCTCGATGTGCCAGGGAACGTTTAAAATGCTCGTCGACGGCGGTGGCTGCGTCGCCTTCGTGGTAAGTGATAATTGTGCAAGTGTCACTTACGACTTCCACGCGAGTCTCGGTTTTCGTCTGTTCCGTGGTCGGTACGGTGGCGGTTCTCGTGGGAGATTCCATTACCGGGGCTTCCGCGTTGACCGGGGACCGTACAAACGAAATTTTTCTTCTGGCCGGCAAAATTTCGTCCACTAAAATTTTAGGGAGCGCCTTACGGCGTGTTAATGGTGGAATTTTCTTCCTGGCTGCGCGGCAATAAGTGCCGGCAGCCTTGCAGCGTTTTCGGTTGCGGTTGTTTCCGGGCATGGTTGTACTCGAATGGTGAAACACGTGGCGCGGACTCGCACTTATAGGAGAGTTGGAATGCGAAGAATTTTAGTATGCTAGGAATGCTAAGAATGTTGGTATGCCAGGAATGCTAAGAATGTTGGTATGCCAGGAATGTCGCGTATTTCTGCAGTGGTTCTCAACCTATTGTGACTTTATCGAAATATTATTAATGTGGCGGGTTGGCTAAGGTTTAACACAACTATATATGTATACACATTCGTTTCACTTCGTAATCCTAAGTTATATTTACATGACTGATATATACATATACGCCTATATCTGTATCTTATTATTGGTGTTTTTGTATTAATTTTAATGTAAATTAAATAAGATATCAATTTTTATGTAAGTGTAATTTTTTAGAGTATATAGTGTATAGGTATAAGGGGAGGAGCGATATCCGAAGGGATATCGACGCGTGTTGATAGTTTGTATTAAATTTTCGCAAGTGCGAGACTGTGATGAAGAGCGATAAGGGGGAGGGGCGATATCCAAGGGGATATCGACGTGCGGTGTTAATTCAGATTTGATCCTGAGAATTATTTTGGAGAAAATTAGAAATACCGTCTGAAAGAAATGAAAATTAAAAGGGGGGGAGAAAAAGGGGGAGCGATATCCAAGAGGATATCGACACGTAGAATTTAATTGGTGTTTCAAGATTTGTCGTGGGTAAATTTAGTGCTACTGGCGGTATGTAAAAAGGGGGAAAGGGGGGAGCGATATCCAAGAGGATATCGGTACGTGTTGATTTTTAGTGGGTGATTTTCCGCGCTTTGTTCGCATGAATAACCTTGTAGCTGTTATTCCACGAAATCTTTAGGTTGTGCTGAGGAAGTACTTCAATGACCTTGTGCGGGCCAGTGTAATGATCCGCGAATTTACCCTTGCGGCTATTTTTTATTACAAACACCTCGTCTGCGGCTTGGAAGGTTTCCTCGTTTATACGACGATCGTAATACATTTTGTACCTTTCTTTAGCGCGTTTTAATCTATCCGCGGCGAGATTTTGTAATTCATTAATGCACTCCGTTAATCGCGAGAGGTAACCCCCGTAGGTTTCGTCGTCTGGGGGTTCGACCGGCCGCTGTTGGGCGGGGACCCGTGCTATTTTTCCGAAGACTAATTCATGTGGAGTATAGCCCGTACCTTCATGGAAACTTGTATTGTAGGAGAATGCCGCGAGATCGGTCCAGCTATCCCAATCGTCGTTTTGACTCACGTACATTTTCAAAAATTCTACTAACACTATATGAGATCTTTCTAAGGATCCATTTGATTGGGGATGGAACGCGGTTTGTCCTACATTGTGCGATCCTGAACTTGCGAGCGATGGTTTTCATAAACGCGCTGATGAAGTTCGTTCCTTGATCGGTGAGGACGGCTTTTGGCGCGCCAAATCGGCATATTAAATTCTTTATGAAGGCGTCGGCAACTTCCAGGGAGGTGGTGCCCTTCAGTGGTGCGCATACAAAGTATTTTGTGAGCAGATCTTGCATCGTTAATATGTATGTATTTCCGGATGGTGATATAGGGAGAGGACCTACTATGTCCATACCGATCTTGTCGAATGCTGCCCCAGGGGTGTCGGTTAAAATCATTGGTTGTCGAGTTTTGACCCGTACTAATTTCTTTTTCTGGCACAGCACGCAACTTTTTATGTATATCCTCACTTGTTGCTTCAATCCTTGCCAGTAATAATTTTGGCGGATTCTTTTTATCGTTTTCGTTACTCCTCTGTGTCCTCCTACGGCTGAAGAGTGGTTGTCTTGAATAATGGGTAACCTTAGAATTGCGTCGGGTATTTGCACCGTTTGCGTGCAAATGGTTAGTTGTAAGTTTTCCTCTATTAGTTTAGAGCGTATTTCGTATATTATTTCTTCCCAGGTGAGGGTTCCAATTTGCGGAGTTTTTGCGATGCTTGCTGCTGACAATCGCAATTCTCGTACGACGTCCTTCAATGAATCGGTAGCACTATGGAAGATTCCTGGATCCACTGGGAAGTTGGCTTTCTCCTTGACGACTAGGCCAATGACCGTTTTTCCTCTGTGTTTCAGTACGCGTGCTCGCCCGAGCGTGAGGTCTCTTCTAATAGGGAGATCTGCGTACCTTCTTAGATTCTCTCCTCCATTGTCACAGGGGTTGCCATCTGCGGCCAAAAAGATTATTACGGGCCCGTGTTGGATGACCAAGGGGTCCGGACTGACGCGAATGGTGCCGCTGTGGTTCGGGTTTTGCGGAGTGGTTTCCGGTTGGTCGCTATCCGTGAGGCCATCGTCCGATTCTCCTGTAGAGTCGTCGTCTATACTGACGGGGAGATTAGGAGGCGTATCAGTTCCTTCTTCTGGATGCATTTCAGTTCGGCTGATAGGCTGAAATTCTGGTTCAGCTCTGCTGGTGGATGGCGTATTGCGGACTGATTGTAGCGGTGGCGTTGGTTCCATGTCCGAGATATCTTTGTGTTGGAGTCTTCTCGGAGGGTTGGGGTGACTAAAAATAGGTTCGTCCGAGTCTGTAGAGCTTTCTCGTCCTGTTTCCCAATGCAAATGAACGGGTCCATGATATCTGGGCCGTTTTCTGTTTTCAGGTCCGAGGAATAGTTCTGTGTCTGAGTCGGAACTCGATCGTGGGCGGATAGGACAGGTAGCTGCTGTCGTTTTTTCGGGGGGATTACGGGAGAGCGCGTCGGCTACCTTATTAGATTTCCCCGGTTGGTATTGTATTTCATAATCGAATTCGGCTAGTTTTAGCCGCCATCGAACGAGTCGGGACGTTGGGTCCTTGACTCTATGGAGCCAGACCAACGGCTGGTGATCCGTGTATAGGATGAATTTTTTTCCGTATAGGTATGGTCGGAAATGGCTGGTGCAGTATACTATTGCAAGGAGTTCCTTCTCGATGGTGGAGTAATTCACTTCAGCTTGGCACAGCAGTCTGGATGCATATGCAAGGGGGAGTTCCTTATCCGCGTAGGTTTGAGAAATTACGCCTCCCACAGCATAATCGGACGCGTCCGTCGTGAGGTGGAATTCCTTTTCGAAGTCGGGAAATTGCAAAATAGGTTCACTGACCAACTTGTCCTTGAGATACTCGAAGGATTTTTGTTGCTGCACATCCCAAACGAAGGTTGTCCCCTTTTTAAGGAGTGTCGTGAGGGGTCGCGCTTCCTTCGAGAAGTCTGGGATAAATCGCCTATAATACCCGGTCAATCCTAGGAATTGTTTAATACCTTTTGTTGTGCGGGGTGCAGGATAATTCGTGACGGAGATTATCTTCTGAGGATCGGGTCTTACGCCGTCCTGCGTGAGGACGTGGCCCAGATACGCCACTTCCTTTCGTAAAAATTGGCATTTACAGGGTTGTAATTTTAGGTTAGCTTCGCGCAGCCTATTGGCGAGCCTTCGAAATTTGATTTCGTGTTCACTAATTGAACTGCAATAGATAACAATATCATCTAAGTAGACGAACATTTCGGACCCATGCAGCCCTGAAAGGACGTGATCCATAAGTCGCTGGAACGTCGCGGGTGCGTTGCGTAATCCGAAGGGCATTCTTGAGAATTCGTAATGCCCGTGTGGGGCCGAGAACGCAGTTTTCTGCGCGTGTTCTGGTTTCATAGGGATTTGGTGAAAACCAGAAACAAGATCGAACACTGAAAAATACTTGGCGCTGCCGAGCTGATCGAGTATATCTATAATATTTGGGAGCGGGTACGCGTCTGGAACTGTTTTTTGATTAAGCTGGCGATAATCAATTACCATTCTCCATTTTCGTTTCCCGTCGGCTCCTGGCTTTTTTGGAACTATCCAGAGAGGCGAACTGTACGGGGAGACGGATGGTTTGATAATTTCCTTCTTCAGCAGTTCCTCCATTTGTGTACGGATTTCTTCCTTGTGAATAGGAGGGAAGCGGTATTGTTTAGTAAACACGGGAATCGAGTCTGTGGTTTCTATGGAGTGGCTAATGGCGTGCGTATGGCCTAGGGGTTCGCTGGGCAAGTGGAATACGTCTTCATATTTGCTGACGAGTTGTCGGACGTGATCCTCTTCTTCCCGATTGAGGTCCTTCGGGGATATGAGGTCAAGTATCTCTGCAACTCGTGTTTGTTGGGTGAGCTCGTCCCTGTAAGGGGTTTCGCCGGGGGTGGACCCTTGTAATCCTTCTGTGGGGTTAATTTGATATGCTACCTTCTGATCCGCAATTTGGCATACGAGGGGTGTGGACCTTTGTCCGTTTCGCTGGGTTCTTCCTTCTATGAGGGTTTCGCTAAGGGGGATGGGCCGGTTGCCCTTTTGAGAGTGGGGGTTCATCGTGTCTTCGGTTTGCTTCGGAGTCACGGCTTCCTCGGTATGCTTCACTTGGGGGTACGTTATGGGAGCTTCTTCAAATTTCTCCAGCTGGACTGGGGGTATCCGGATAATCGCCGGTTGCTCGTTGGTGTTAATGATTCGTATATTTGCCTTGCCATCCTGGTTTCGCACTAGGGCTTGTCCTGCGTATAGCCCTTCTCCTATGTCTATGCGTGGAATATATCCTTCCTCGATTTCAGGGTTAGTAACTGTCGCTTGTGCGACCACGCTGGTTCTCGGGGGTACTGTTACTTCGTCGATTTTGTTGAAAGGGACGAAATTGCCATTAAACGCTAGCCATCTATTTTTGAAATCCACCGTTACTCCACTTTCGGTTAGAAATCCCGAACCCAATAACCCTTGATAGCGTAGGGGTATAGTGTCTTCAACGACGTGAAATTGTACGGGGTAGTTGAATAAATTTGCTGTGAGGGTGCCTAGGGTGGGCACCATGTTTTCGGTGATTCCGATTAAATCGATTACGTTGTCCCTGTCGATCTCGCAGGGCGTCGTGATGCACGATTGTTTTATTAAGTTTACCTCTGCTCCCGTGTCGCTCATCAAGTCCGTGGGAATGTTTAATTGCGGGCTGCGGACGTTGATGGAGGGGACATTGTTGAAAGGGGAGAGGTGCACCTTGGCGATTCTGGGCGGAGTTGGTTCGTAGGCCGGAATGTGTTTATCGGATGCGCATTTGTCCTGCCCGTTCCACGAGGCGCCTCCCTGTAATCTCGTGGGGGCTGGTCGTTTCCCGACATGTTTTGATCGCGCATTTTCTTACGGCATTCCGCGGCCAAGTGCCCTATTCTCCCGCAGTAGTTGCAGGTTCGCGTCTCAGGTCGACGTGGCGTATTATGATCCGTCGTTGGGTGTAGACGGTCGAAACCTCTTTCGTTATATCGTTCCGGGACCCGCGCAAGGGGCGGATGATTATTAGTCGGGTAGGTCCTGCACGATCGCGCGTCGTGTCCTTCCCGATTGCATAGTTGGCATAGAGTGCGGTGTGTCCTTTCTCCCATAAACCGGCGGCGATCGCGCTCGATCAATTTCGCTACTCGGACCGCTCTGTCGGATGCTTCATCCAAGGACGTCAATGTCGTGGGGTCCATCTGAGTGCGCATTGAAAGGGGAAGTCCGTCTAAAAATGATCTTAACGCTAGCTGATCGACATCGTATAACGCCGTCCTTGAGTTTCGATAATAATCAGCGTCTTCGTCGGTGATGGCGAATTTCAAGTCTTTTACTCTTGAAATATAATCCAATATGTGTTCATTTCTTCCAATTATGATGTTAGCTAGTTCGCTGCGGTAGTGATCGGAAGTTTTAGCGGGGGCGAACACCGTTTTTAGTCTGCCGATGAATGCGTTAACCGTATCAAAGCAGTAATCCTCCACGACCAAGTACGCGTGGTTTTGTAAACGGTTCCTTAATAAGCGCGCTAACTGAGGTTCGGACGCGGGAGGGATCATTTCTCGAGCTCGTCTGCACGCTCTCGCAAATTGCAGGATCGACATGTTATGTCCATCGAAGCGCGGTACCGTCTCGACGGCATCCTTCAGAGTGACCTGAAGTTTTCCGTACATTGTCGGTTCGATAAACGCGTCGTAACCGGAGGCAGGGGTTTCAAAATGTGTTTTAATGCGCTGTTTTCTTGTTAGCGCATCCACTGCGTCCTGCAGACAGGCTATTTGTTTTGCGAGGTTTTCCAACCCGGAGGCGGTTTGGTGTGTTTGTTCTTCCTGCACCAAATCGTCGGCTGGACTAACAGGTCGCATTTGCTTGTTCATGAATAATTCGTAATGCTCTTCGATTTGAGCTTGTTTTTCGCGCAGGAGATTCAATTTATCTTGCAACGCGGCGGTCGAAGCGTCGATGGCTCCGTTAGCATCCTCGACGGGGGTAGCGAGGGGGTTGGATCCGTCGGCGTCACCGTACAGCGACATGGTATTTTATGTATATGTTTGAGCGAGGTGAACTAATGTATATACATATATTTTGTTTTATATATATGCGCGACGGGGTTGTGATATGGCGGTTATCTAGTCGTAGGTGATTAATGTTCAGAACACGTATCAAAATTTTGATATTAAAGCGTTTCAAGCTTTAATTGTCGTTTTGAAGGCAATTGTGGGATTGAATTTTCGAATATCCCACCGCTTCAATCTTCGTTTATCGTTTTAAAGGCAATTGTGGGATTGAATTTTCGAATATCCCACCGCTTCAATCTTCGTTTATCGTTTTAAAGGCAATTGTGGGATTGAATTTTCGAATATCCCACCGCTGTCACCAGTTTAATATGTCACGTTCCAGGTTACTTCCGGAAGAGACATACTGTACGCACGCAGGATGAGGAACGGAAATTGAATGGGGAAGGTGAACGTAGGTTCTCGGGGTCGAATTCAAGACTCGCGCACGCCGAGAGGAAAGGCAAGTAGAGAAAAGGAGGAATCTCGGGGTCGAATGCAGGATTCGCGCACGCCGAGAGGAAAGGTAAGTAGATAAAATTTAGAATCTCGGGGTCGAATGCAAGATTCGCGCACGCCGAGAGGAAGGGTAAGTAAAGAAAGGAAAGGAAATACCTCGGGGTCGAATGCAAGATTCGCGCACGCCGAGAGGAAAGGTAAGTAGAGAAAACGAAGAATCTCGGGGTCGAATGCAAGATTCGCGCACGCCGAGAGGAAAGGTAAGTAAAGGAAAAGAAATACCTCGGGGTCGAATGCAAGATTCGCGCACGCCGAGAGGAAAGGTAAGTAAAGGAAAAGAAATACCTCGGGGTCGAATGCAAGATTCGCGCACGCCGAGAGGAAAGGTAAGTAAAGGAAAAGGAAGAATCTCGGGGTCGAATACAAAATTCGCGCACGCCGAGAGGAAAGGTAAGTAGATAAAATTAAGAATCTCGGGGTCGAATGCAAGATTCGCGCACGCCGAGAGGAAAGGTAAGTAAAGAAAGGAAAGGAAATACCTCGGGGTCGAATGCCAGATTCGCGCACGCCGAGAGGAAAGGTAAGTAAAGAAAGGAAAGGAAATACCTCGGGGTCGAATGCAAGATTCGCGCACGCCGAGAGGAAAGGTAAGTAAAGAAAGGAAAGGAAATACCTCGGTGTCGAATGCAAGATTCGCGCACGCCGAGAGGAAAGGTAAGTAAAGAAAGGAAAGGAAATACCTCGGGGTCGAATGCAAGATTCGCGCACGCCGAGAGGAAAGGTAAGTAAAGAAAGGAAAGGAAATACCTCGGGGTCGAATGCAAGATTCGCGCACGCCGAGAGGAAAGGTAAGTAAAGGAAAAGGAAGGGAAAGGAAGTTAGGAGTGCCGTACTATTACTGCGGAAGGATTGATCTGCAGCAATACCAATTCCTCGGATTCCAAACAATATTGAGAAATGTGAACGAAACCTCGTAAGGAACGAAATAATAAAACGACTCACCGAGCTGCAATGTCGGGTTTGCGATCCTCGGGTAGACACGTATAATTTCTACCATCGGGTGAGCACCTCGAGTACTTGTCCCGATTGTACTTACCACAGCTCTTCCGCTGTTATTTCGAAGTACTGTTCTGTGCACTCTGCGCACTGAGATGCTGGGCGGATGGAGGAGATTTCGTTGTTGCAGTGTGCACAAATGGAAATGCGTTGGGCTTCTTCGGCAGTGCTCATGTCATGCCAACCTCCTGATTGATATGCTTGTCCTTGTATGGGGGTCAACTGATTGTAACAGTTGATGCAAATTCGGCCCCAGTCGCTTATGTATATTCCTACTGTGGCGATAGTGGAACACCAAATGTCTAGCAGGGGTTTATAAATCTCTGGATAATCAGAGGGAAGGACGCCGTCCCAGGGACCCTGAAATTCCTGGTCCTCCTCTTCTTCGGCTTCTTCCCAAATATTGTAAGGGAGCTGCATTCGATAAATAATGCTGTGGTGCTGCGCGAAAGTTTCTTGAGGTTCACTGGCTTATTGTATTTATTAGAATAAGTCAAGAATACTTCGAAGTTCGTTGAGGTATTTATTGAAATAAATCGTGAAATTATTCTAAGTTCCTTAAGGTATTTATCGAAATAAGTCGTGAAATTATTCTAAGTTCCTTAAGGTATTTATCGAAATAAGTCGTGAAATAATTCTATGTTCATTAAGGTATTTATTGAAATAAATCGTGGAATTAATTCTATGTTCCTTAAGGTATTTATTGAAATAAATCGTGAAATTATTCTAAGTTCTTTAAGATATTTATCGAAATAAATCGTGGAATTATTCTATGTTCCTTAAGGTATTTATCGAAATAAGTCGTGAAAGAATTCTATGTTCCTTAAGGTATTTATCGAAATAATTCACTGTATGATTCTAAAATCAAGACCGGTATATCAACGTTCACTGTCACTTGTAGATTGATTCACTGATGTGTAGGCGCTTGCTGATGATTGACTACTGAAGATTGACTGCTGATGATTGACTACTGAAGATTGACTGCTGATGATTGACTACTGAAGATTGACTGCTGATGATTGACTACTGACTATTCAGGTGGTGCCGGCTTATTTATACCCATCCCTGGAATCTCTGGTATGCGAGGAATGTCTGGTATGCGTGGTATGTCTGGTATGCGTGGTATGCATGGTATGTTGACTGCTACTAGAGTCGATTGCTCTGGAATGCCAGTGATCCTCAACCGGCAGGGGTTCTCCATTGTACCGAGATTGGTTAAAATAAATTATATTAGTTAATTACAATATTGTTATATGGTGAATTCGGATAGGTTGTTTGATGATATCGTTTTGTAATAAAATATTTTAATAAATTGTATTGGTTAATTATGCGTCTTTTGTATTGTAGGTTCGGGTGTGTTATTTGATTTGATCATATTGTAGCGATATACTCGAGAGGATTCGAAAGGGGTTTTCTTCCTCGTGGAGTGAGGGCTTCTCTTGGGACGCGAAAGGGATTTCTTCCTCGTGGAGTGAGGGCTTCTCTTGGGACGCGAAAGGGGTTTCTTCCTCGTGGAGTGAGGGCTTCTCTTGGGACGCAAAAGGGGTTTCTTCCTCGTGGAGTGAGGGCTTCTCTCGAGTGTCGTTGTTCTTCGTTTAAGGTAATGGTGTTTTGTGTAGCGATGAGTTGGAATATTTAGAGATTTTATTTGTTTGCAGGTAGTCGGTGATGAGAAGAGAAATATAAGGTGAGTATCTTATGAGAGGAATTTATTTGTTCGAAAGCAGTCGATGATGAGAAATGTAATGTAAGGTAAGTATCTCGTTTGACTAGCGATGGGTAGGAGTAATAAGAGAGTTTATTTGTTCACAGGTAATCGGTGATGAGAAGCGCAACATAAGGTAAGTACCTCGTTTGACTAGTGATGGGTTGGAGTAATAAGAGAGTTCGTTTGTTCACAGGTAATCGATGATGAGAAGCGCAACATAAGGTAAGTACCTCGTTTGACTAGCGATGGGTAGGAGTAATAAGAGAGTTTATTTGTTCACAGGTAATCGGTGATGAGAAGCGCAACATAAGGTAAGTACCTCGTTTGACTAGTGATGGGTTGGAGTAATAAGAGAGTTCGTTTGTTCACAGGTAATCGATGATGAGAAGCGCAACATAAGGTAAGTACCTCGTTTGACTAGTGATGGGTAGTTATTATAGAAGATTTGTTTGTTCACAGGCAGTCAGTGGTGAAAAGAGAAATATAGGGAAATGCGATATGATACAAAGGGAGTGATAGGATACTCAAAAGGGGGTTTTCGGTTCAGGCTGGACGTTACACAGCCGCAGGGGCAGTCCAGCGTTCGCATCATAGCGGATATAGTAAATAAAGGAGGAAAAATGTGAGCCGACATGCGGCAAAAAATGACGGCACGTCACAGGGAGCTGGGAAGTGAATACTTACCTACCGTTGATGCAAAACGATTGGAAACATCGAGTAGCACGGTATTCGTGCAAATTATCGATGGAAAGAACGATTGCGGGAGCCGGGAAGTGAATCCTTACCTATCGTTGATGCAAAACGATTGGTAACATTGAACATCACGTATTCGTGCAAATTATCGATAGAAAGAACGATTGCCGGAGCTGGGAAGTGAATCCTTACCTACCGTCGATGCAAAACGATTGGAAACATCGAATAGCACGTATTCGTGCAAATTATCGATGGAAAGAACGATTGCGGGAGCTGGGATGTGAATCCTTACCTACCGTCGATGCAAAACGATTGCAAACATCGAATAGCACGTATTCGTGCAAAGTATCCATAGAAAGAACGATTGCGGGAGCTGGGAAGTGAATCCTTACCTACCGTCGATGCAAAACGATTGGAAACATCGAATAGCACGTATTCGTGCAAATTATCGATGGAAAGAACGATTGCGGGAGCCGGGAAGTGAATGCTTACCTAACGTTGATGCAAAACGATTGGAAACATCGAACATAACGTATTCGTGCAAATTATCGATGGAAAGAACGATTGCGGGAGCCGGGAAGTGAATCCTTACCTACCGTTGATGCAAAACGATTGGAAACATCGAACATCACGTATTCGTGCAAATTATTGATAGAAAGAACGATTGCGGGAGCTGGGAAGTGAATCCTTACCTACCGTCGATGCAAAACGATTGGAAACATCGAATAGCACGTATTCGTGCAAATTATCGATGGAAAGAACGATTGCGGGAGCTGGGATGTGAATCCTTACCTACCGTCGATGCAAAACGATTGCAAACATCGAATAGCACGTATTCGTGCAAAGTATCCATAGAAAGAACGATTGCGGGAGCTGGGAAGTGAATCCTTACCTACCGTCGATGCAAAACGATTGGAAACATCGAATAGCACGTATTCGTGCAAATTATCGATGGAAAGAACGATTGCGGGAGCCGGGAAGTGAATGCTTACCTAACGTTGATGCAAAACGATTGGAAACATCGAACATAACGTATTCGTGCAAATTATCGATGGAAAGAACGATTGCGGGAGCCGGGAAGTGAATCCTTACCTACCGTTGATGCAAAACGATTGGAAACATCGAACATCACGTATTCGTGCAAATTATTGATAGAAAGAACGATTGCGGGAGCTGGGAAGTGAATCCTTACCTACCGTCGATGCAAAACGATTGGAAACATCGAATAGCACGTATTCGTGCAAATTATCGATGGAAAGAACGATTGCGGGAGCTGGGAAGTGAATCCTTACCTACCGTCGATGCAAAACGATTGGAAACATCGAATATCACGTATTCGTGCCAATTATCCAATCGTTTTGCATCGACGGTAGGTAAGGATTCACTTCCCGGCTCCCGCAATCGTTCTTTCTATGGATAATTTGCACGAATACGTGCTATTCGATGTTTGCAATCGTTTTGCATCGACGGTAGGTAAGGATTCACTTCCCAGCTCCCGCAATCGTTCTTTCCATCGATAATTTGCACGAATACGTGCCATTCGAGGTTTCCAATCGTTTTGCATCAACGTTACGTAAGCATTCACTTCCCGGCTCCCGCAATCGTTCTTTCCATGGATAATTTGCACGAATACGTGCTATTCGATGTTTCCAATCGTTTTGCATCGACGGTAGGTAAGGATTCACTTCCCAGCTCCCGCAATCGTTCTTTCCATCGATAATTTGCACGAATACGTGCTATTCGATGTTTGCAATCGTTTTGCATCGACGGTAGGTAAGGATTCACTTCCCGGCTCCCGCAATCGTTCTTTCCATCGATAATTTGCACGAATACGTGCTATTCGATGTTTGCAATCGTTTTGCATCGACGGTAGGTAAGGATTCACTTCCCAGCTCCCGCAATCGTTCTTTCCATCGATAATTTGCACGAATACGTGCCATTCGATGTTTCCAATCGTTTTGCATCGACGGTAGGTAAGGATTCACTTCCCAGCTCCCGCAATCGTTCTTTCTATCGATAATTTGCACGAATACGTGCTATTCGATGTTTCCAATCGTTTTGCATCGACGGTAGGTAAGGATTCACTTCCCAGCTCCCGCAATCGTTCTTTCCATCGATAATTTGCACGAATACGTGCCATTCGATGTTTCCAATCGTTTTGCATTGACGGTAGGTAAGGATTCACTTCCCAGCTCCCGCTATCGTTCTTTCTATCGATAATTTGCACGAATACGTGTTGTTCGATGTTTCCAATCGTTTTGCATCGACGGTAGGTAAGGATTCACTTCCCGGCTCCCGCAATCGTTCTTTCCATCGATAATTTGCACGAATACGTGCCATTCGATGTTTCCAATCGTTTTGCATCAACGTTAGGTAAGCATTCACTTCCCGGCTCCCGCAATCGTTCTTTCCATGGATAATTTGCACGAATACGTGCTATTCGATGTTTCCAATCGTTTTGCATCAACGGTAGGTAAGTATTCACTTCCCAGCTCCCGCAATCGTACTTTCTATGGATAATTTGCACGAATACGTGCTATTCGATGTTTGCAATCGTTTTGCATCGACGGTAGGTAAGGATTCACTTCCCAGCTCCCGCAATCGTACTTTCCATCGATAATTTGCACGAATACGTGCCATTCGATGTTTCCAATCGTTTTGCATCAACGTTAGGTAAGCATTCACTTCCCGGCTCCCGCAATCGTTCTTTCCATGGATAATTTGCACGAATACGTACTATTCGATGTTTCCAATCGTTTTGCATCAACGGTAGGTAAGTATTCACTTCCCAGCTCCCGCAATCGTTCTTTCTATGGATAATTTGCACGAATACGTGCTATTCGATGTTTGCAATCGTTTTGCATCGACGGTAGGTAAGGATTCACTTCCCAGCTCCCGCAATCGTTCTTTCCATCGATAATTTGCACGAATACGTGCCATTCGATGTTTCCAATCGTTTTGCATCGACGGTAGGTAAGGATTCACTTCCCAGCTCTCGCAATCGTTCTTTCTATCGATAATTTGCACGAATACGTGATGTTCAATGTTTCCAATCGTTTTGCATCAACGATAGGTAAGGATTCACTTCCCGGCTCCCGCAATCGTTCTTTCCATCGATAATTTGCACGAATACGTGCTATTCGATGTTTCCAATCGTGTTGCATCGACGGTCGGTAAGCATTCACTTCCCAGCTCCGGCAATCGTTCTTTCCAAATTATCGATAGAAAGAACGATTGCGGGAGCTGGGAAGTGAATCCTTACCTACCGTCGATGCAAAACGATTGCAAACATCGAATAGCACGTATTCGTGCAAATTATCCATAGAAAGAACGATTGCGGGAGCTGGGAAGTGAATACTTACCTAACGTTGATGCAAAACGATTGGAAACATCGAACACCACGTATTCGTGCAAATTATCGATGGAAAGAACGATTGCGGGAGCTGGGAAGTGAATCCTTACCTACCGTCGATGCAAAACGAATGGAAACATCGAATAGCACGTATTCGTGCAAATTATCGATGGAAAGAACGATAGCGGGAGCCGGGAAGTGAATGCTTACCTAACGTTTATGCAAAACGATTGGAAACATCGAACATAACGTATTCGTGCAAATTATCGATAGAAAGAACGATTGCGGGAGCTGCGAAGTGAATCCTTACCTACCGTCGATGCAAAACGATTGCAAACATCGAATAGCACGTATTCGTGCAAATTATCCATAGAAAGAACGATTGCGGGAGCTGGGAAGTGAATACTTACCTACCGTTGATGCAAAACGATTGGAAACATCGAGTAGCACGGTATTCGTGCAAATTATCGATGGAAAGAACGATTGCGGGAGCCGGGAAGTGAATCCTTACCTATCGTTGATGCAAAACGATTGGTAACATTGAACATCACGTATTCGTGCAAATTATCGATAGAAAGAACGATTGCCGGAGCTGGGAAGTGAATCCTTACCTACCGTCGATGCAAAACGATTGGAAACATCGAATAGCACGTATTCGTGCAAATTATCGATGGAAAGAACGATTGCGGGAGCTGGGATGTGAATCCTTACCTACCGTCGATGCAAAACGATTGCAAACATCGAATAGCACGTATTCGTGCAAATTATCCATAGAAAGAACGATTGCGGGAGCTGGGAAGTGAATACTTACCTGACGTTGATGCAAAACGATTGGAAACATCGAACATAACGTATTCGTGCAAATTATCGATGGAAAGAACGATTGCGGGAGCTGGGATGTGAATCCTTACCTACCGTCGATGCAAAACGATTGCAAACATCGAATAGCACGTATTCGTGCAAAGTATCCATAGAAAGAACGATTGCGGGAGCTGGGAAGTGAATCCTTACCTACCGTCGATGCAAAACGATTGGAAATATCGAATAGCACGTATTCGTGCAAATTATCGATGGAAAGAACGATTGCGGGAGCCGGGAAGTGAATGCTTACCTAACGTTGATGCAAAACGATTGGAAACATCGAACATAACGTATTCGTGCAAATTATCGATAGAAAGAACGATTGCGGGAGCTGGGAAGTGAATCCGTACCTACCGTCGATGCAAAACGATTGCAAACATCGAATAGCACGTATTCGTGCAAATTATCCATAGAAAGAACGATTGCGGGAGCTGGGAAGTGAATACTTACCTAACGTTGATGCAAAACGATTGGAAACATCGAACACCACGTATTCGTGCAAATTATCGATGGAAAGAACGATTGCGGGAGCCGGGAAGTGAATCCTTACCTACCGTTGATGCAAAACGATTGGAAACATCGAACATCACGTATTCGTGCAAATTATTGATAGAAAGAACGATTGCGGGAGCTGGGAAGTGAATCCTTACCTACCGTCGATGCAAAACGATTGGAAACATCGAATAGCACGTATTCGTGCAAATTATCGATGGAAAGAACGATTGCGGGAGCCGGGAAGTGAATCCTTACCTACCGTTGATGCAAAACGATTGGAAACATCGAACATCACGTATTCGTGCAAATTATCGATAGAAAGAACGATTGCGGGAGCTGGGAAGTGAATCCTTACCTACCGTCGATGCAAAACGATTGGAAACATCGAATATCACGTATTCGTGCCCATTATCCAATCGTTTTGCATCGACGGTAGGTAAGGATTCACTTCCCGGCTCCCGCAATCGTTCTTTCCATCGATAATTTGCACGAATACGTGGTGTTCGATGTTTCCAATCGTTCTGCATCAACGTTAGGTAAGTATTCACTTCCCAGCTCCTGCAATCGTTCTTTCTATGGATAATTTGCACGAATACGTGCTATTCGATGTTTGCAATCGTTTTGCATCGACGGTAGGTACGGATTCACTTCCCAGCTCCCGCAATCGTTCTTTCCATCGATAATTTGCACGAATACGTGCCATTCGATGTTTCCAATCGTTTTGCATCAACGTTAGGTAAGCATTCACTTCCCGGCTCCCGCAATCGTTCTTTCCATGGATAATTTGCACGAATACGTGCTATTCGATGTTTCCAATCGTTTTGCATCAACGGTAAGTAAGTATTCACTTCCCGGCTCCCGCAATCGTTCTTTCTATGGATAATTTGCACGAATACGTGCTATTCGATGTTTGCAATCGTTTTGCATCGACGGTAGGTAAGGATTCACTTCCCAGCTCCCGCAATCGTTCTTTCCATCGATAATTTGCACGAATACGTGCTATTCGATGTTTCCAATCGTGTTGCATCGACGGTCGGTAAGCATTCACTTCCCAGCTCCGGCAATCGTTCTTTCCAAATTATCGATAGAAAGAACGATTGCGGGAGCTGGGAAGTGAATCCTTACCTACCGTCGATGCAAAACGATTGCAAACATCGAATAGCACGTATTCGTGCAAATTATCCATAGAAAGAACGATTGCGGGAGCTGGGAAGTGAATACTTACCTAACGTTTATGCAAAACGATTGGAAACATCGAACATAACGTATTCGTGCAAATTATCGATAGAAAGAACGATTGCGGGAGCTGGGAAGTGAATCCTTACCTACCGTCGATGCAAAACGATTGGAAACATCGAATAGCACGTATTCGTGCAAATTATCGATGGAAAGAACGATTGCGGGAGCCGGGAAGTGAATGCTTACCTAACGTTTATGCAAAACGATTGGAAACATCGAACATAACGTATTCGTGCAAATTATCGATAGAAAGAACGATTGCGGGAGCTGGGAAGTGAATCCTTACCTACCGTCGATGCAAAACGATTGCAAACATCGAATAGCACGTATTCGTGCAAATTATCCATAGAAAGAACGATTGCGGGAGCTGGGAAGTGAATACTTACCTACCGTTGATGCAAAACGATTGGAAACATCGAACATCACGTATTCGTGCAAATTATCGATGGAAAGAACGATTGCGGGAGCCGGGAAGTGAATGCTTACCTAACGTTGATGCAAAACGATTGGAAACATCGAACATAACGTATTCGTGCAAATTATCGATAGAAAGAACGATTGCGGGAGTTGGGAAGTGAATCCGTACCTACCGTCGATGCAAAACGATTGCAAACATCGAATAGCACGTATTCGTGCAAATTATCCATAGAAAGAACGATTGCGGGAGCTGGGAACTGAATACTTACCTAACGTTGATGCAAAACGATTGGAAACATCGAACATCACGTATTCGTGCAAATTATTGATAGAAAGAACGATTGCGGGAGCTGGGAAGTGAATCCTTACCTACCGTCGATGCAAAACGATTGGAAACATCGAATAGCACGTATTCGTGCAAATTATCGATGGAAAGAACGATTGCGGGAGCTGGGAAGTGAATCCTTACCTACCGTCGATGCAAAACGATTGGAAACATCGAATATCACGTATTCGTGCCAATTATCCAATCGTTTTGCATCGACGGTAGGTAAGGATTCACTTCCCGGCTCCCGCAATCGTTCTTTCTATGGATAATTTGCACGAATACGTGCTATTCGATGTTTGCAATCGTTTTGCATCGACGGTAGGTAAGGATTCACTTCCCAGCTCCCGCAATCGTTCTTTCCATCGATAATTTGCACGAATACGTGCCATTCGAGGTTTCCAATCGTTTTGCATCAACGTTACGTAAGCATTCACTTCCCGGCTCCCGCAATCGTTCTTTCCATGGATAATTTGCACGAATACGTGCTATTCGATGTTTCCAATCGTTTTGCATCGACGGTAGGTAAGGATTCACTTCCCAGCTCCCGCAATCGTTCTTTCCATCGATAATTTGCACGAATACGTGCTATTCGATGTTTGCAATCGTTTTGCATCGACGGTAGGTAAGGATTCACTTCCCGGCTCCCGCAATCGTTCTTTCCATCGATAATTTGCACGAATACGTGCTATTCGATGTTTGCAATCGTTTTGCATCGACGGTAGGTAAGGATTCACTTCCCAGCTCCCGCAATCGTTCTTTCCATCGATAATTTGCACGAATACGTGCCATTCGATGTTTCCAATCGTTTTGCATCGACGGTAGGTAAGGATTCACTTCCCAGCTCCCGCAATCGTTCTTTCTATCGATAATTTGCACGAATACGTGCTATTCGATGTTTCCAATCGTTTTGCATCGACGGTAGGTAAGGATTCACTTCCCAGCTCCCGCAATCGTTCTTTCCATCGATAATTTGCACGAATACGTGCCATTCGATGTTTCCAATCGTTTTGCATTGACGGTAGGTAAGGATTCACTTCCCAGCTCCCGCTATCGTTCTTTCTATCGATAATTTGCACGAATACGTGTTGTTCGATGTTTCCAATCGTTTTGCATCGACGGTAGGTAAGGATTCACTTCCCGGCTCCCGCAATCGTTCTTTCCATCGATAATTTGCACGAATACGTGCCATTCGATGTTTCCAATCATTTTGCATCAACGTTAGGTAAGCATTCACTTCCCGGCTCCCGCAATCGTTCTTTCCATGGATAATTTGCACGAATACGTGCTATTCGATGTTTCCAATCGTTTTGCATCAACGGTAGGTAAGTATTCACTTCCCAGCTCCCGCAATCGTACTTTCTATGGATAATTTGCACGAATACGTGCTATTCGATGTTTGCAATCGTTTTGCATCGACGGTAGGTAAGGATTCACTTCCCAGCTCCCGCAATCGTACTTTCCATCGATAATTTGCACGAATACGTGCCATTCGATGTTTCCAATCGTTTTGCATCAACGTTAGGTAAGCATTCACTTCCCGGCTCCCGCAATCGTTCTTTCCATGGATAATTTGCACGAATACGTACTATTCGATGTTTCCAATCGTTTTGCATCAACGGTAGGTAAGTATTCACTTCCCAGCTCCCGCAATCGTTCTTTCTATGGATAATTTGCACGAATACGTGCTATTCGATGTTTGCAATCGTTTTGCATCGACGGTAGGTAAGGATTCACTTCCCAGCTCCCGCAATCGTTCTTTCCATCGATAATTTGCACGAATACGTGCCATTCGATGTTTCCAATCGTTTTGCATCGACGGTAGGTAAGGATTCACTTCCCAGCTCTCGCAATCGTTCTTTCTATCGATAATTTGCACGAATACGTGATGTTCAATGTTTCCAATCGTTTTGCATCAACGATAGGTAAGGATTCACTTCCCGGCTCCCGCAATCGTTCTTTCCATCGATAATTTGCACGAATACGTGCTATTCGATGTTTCCAATCGTGTTGCATCGACGGTCGGTAAGCATTCACTTCCCAGCTCCGGCAATCGTTCTTTCCAAATTATCGATAGAAAGAACGATTGCGGGAGCTGGGAAGTGAATCCTTACCTACCGTCGATGCAAAACGATTGCAAACATCGAATAGCACGTATTCGTGCAAATTATCCATAGAAAGAACGATTGCGGGAGCTGGGAAGTGAATACTTACCTAACGTTGATGCAAAACGATTGGAAACATCGAACACCACGTATTCGTGCAAATTATCGATGGAAAGAACGATTGCGGGAGCTGGGAAGTGAATCCTTACCTACCGTCGATGCAAAACGAATGGAAACATCGAATAGCACGTATTCGTGCAAATTATCGATGGAAAGAACGATAGCGGGAGCCGGGAAGTGAATGCTTACCTAACGTTTATGCAAAACGATTGGAAACATCGAACATAACGTATTCGTGCAAATTATCGATAGAAAGAACGATTGCGGGAGCTGCGAAGTGAATCCTTACCTACCGTCGATGCAAAACGATTGCAAACATCGAATAGCACGTATTCGTGCAAATTATCCATAGAAAGAACGATTGCGGGAGCTGGGAAGTGAATACTTACCTACCGTTGATGCAAAACGATTGGAAACATCGAGTAGCACGGTATTCGTGCAAATTATCGATGGAAAGAACGATTGCGGGAGCCGGGAAGTGAATCCTTACCTATCGTTGATGCAAAACGATTGGTAACATTGAACATCACGTATTCGTGCAAATTATCGATAGAAAGAACGATTGCCGGAGCTGGGAAGTGAATCCTTACCTACCGTCGATGCAAAACGATTGGAAACATCGAATAGCACGTATTCGTGCAAATTATCGATGGAAAGAACGATTGCGGGAGCTGGGATGTGAATCCTTACCTACCGTCGATGCAAAACGATTGCAAACATCGAATAGCACGTATTCGTGCAAATTATCCATAGAAAGAACGATTGCGGGAGCTGGGAAGTGAATACTTACCTGACGTTGATGCAAACGATTGGAAACATCGAACATAACGTATTCGTGCAAATTATCGATGGAAAGAACGATTGCGGGAGCTGGGATGTGAATCCTTACCTACCGTCGATGCAAAACGATTGCAAACATCGAATAGCACGTATTCGTGCAAAGTATCCATAGAAAGAACGATTGCGGGAGCTGGGAAGTGAATCCTTACCTACCGTCGATGCAAAACGATTGGAAATATCGAATAGCACGTATTCGTGCAAATTATCGATGGAAAGAACGATTGCGGGAGCCGGGAAGTGAATGCTTACCTAACGTTGATGCAAAACGATTGGAAACATCGAACATAACGTATTCGTGCAAATTATCGATAGAAAGAACGATTGCGGGAGCTGGGAAGTGAATCCGTACCTACCGTCGATGCAAAACGATTGCAAACATCGAATAGCACGTATTCGTGCAAATTATCCATAGAAAGAACGATTGCGGGAGCTGGGAAGTGAATACTTACCTAACGTTGATGCAAAACGATTGGAAACATCGAACACCACGTATTCGTGCAAATTATCGATGGAAAGAACGATTGCGGGAGCCGGGAAGTGAATCCTTACCTACCGTTGATGCAAAACGATTGGAAACATCGAACATCACGTATTCGTGCAAATTATTGATAGAAAGAACGATTGCGGGAGCTGGGAAGTGAATCCTTACCTACCGTCGATGCAAAACGATTGGAAACATCGAATAGCACGTATTCGTGCAAATTATCGATGGAAAGAACGATTGCGGGAGCCGGGAAGTGAATCCTTACCTACCGTTGATGCAAAACGATTGGAAACATCGAACATCACGTATTCGTGCAAATTATCGATAGAAAGAACGATTGCGGGAGCTGGGAAGTGAATCCTTACCTACCGTCGATGCAAAACGATTGGAAACATCGAATATCACGTATTCGTGCCCATTATCCAATCGTTTTGCATCGACGGTAGGTAAGGATTCACTTCCCGGCTCCCGCAATCGTTCTTTCCATCGATAATTTGCACGAATACGTGGTGTTCGATGTTTCCAATCGTTCTGCATCAACGTTAGGTAAGTATTCACTTCCCAGCTCCTGCAATCGTTCTTTCTATGGATAATTTGCACGAATACGTGCTATTCGATGTTTGCAATCGTTTTGCATCGACGGTAGGTACGGATTCACTTCCCAGCTCCCGCAATCGTTCTTTCCATCGATAATTTGCACGAATACGTGCCATTCGATGTTTCCAATCGTTTTGCATCAACGTTAGGTAAGCATTCACTTCCCGGCTCCCGCAATCGTTCTTTCCATGGATAATTTGCACGAATACGTGCTATTCGATGTTTCCAATCGTTTTGCATCAACGGTAAGTAAGTATTCACTTCCCGGCTCCCGCAATCGTTCTTTCTATGGATAATTTGCACGAATACGTGCTATTCGATGTTTGCAATCGTTTTGCATCGACGGTAGGTAAGGATTCACTTCCCAGCTCCCGCAATCGTTCTTTCCATCGATAATTTGCACGAATACGTGCTATTCGATGTTTCCAATCGTGTTGCATCGACGGTCGGTAAGCATTCACTTCCCAGCTCCGGCAATCGTTCTTTCCAAATTATCGATAGAAAGAACGATTGCGGGAGCTGGGAAGTGAATCCTTACCTACCGTCGATGCAAAACGATTGCAAACATCGAATAGCACGTATTCGTGCAAATTATCCATAGAAAGAACGATTGCGGGAGCTGGGAAGTGAATACTTACCTAACGTTTATGCAAAACGATTGGAAACATCGAACATAACGTATTCGTGCAAATTATCGATAGAAAGAACGATTGCGGGAGCTGGGAAGTGAATCCTTACCTACCGTCGATGCAAAACGATTGGAAACATCGAATAGCACGTATTCGTGCAAATTATCGATGGAAAGAACGATTGCGGGAGCCGGGAAGTGAATGCTTACCTAACGTTTATGCAAAACGATTGGAAACATCGAACATAACGTATTCGTGCAAATTATCGATAGAAAGAACGATTGCGGGAGCTGGGAAGTGAATCCTTACCTACCGTCGATGCAAAACGATTGCAAACATCGAATAGCACGTATTCGTGCAAATTATCCATAGAAAGAACGATTGCGGGAGCTGGGAAGTGAATACTTACCTACCGTTGATGCAAAACGATTGGAAACATCGAACATCACGTATTCGTGCAAATTATCGATGGAAAGAACGATTGCGGGAGCCGGGAAGTGAATGCTTACCTAACGTTGATGCAAAACGATTGGAAACATCGAACATAACGTATTCGTGCAAATTATCGATAGAAAGAACGATCGCGGGAGTTGGGAAGTGAATCCGTACCTACCGTCGATGCAAAACGATTGCAAACATCGAATAGCACGTATTCGTGCAAATTATCCATAGAAAGAACGATTGCGGGAGCTGGGAACTGAATACTTACCTAACGTTGATGCAAAACGATTGGAAACATCGAACACCACGTATTCGTGCAAATTATCGATGGAAAGAACGATTGCGGGAGCCGGGAAGTGAATCCTTACCTACCGTTGATGCAAAACGATTGGAAACATCGAACATCACGTATTCGTGAAAATTATCGATAGAAAGAACGATTGCGGGAGCTGGGAAGTGAATCCTTACCTACCGTCGATGCAAAACGATTGGAAACATCGAATAGCACGTATTCGTGCAAATTATCGATGGAAAGAACGATTGCGGGAGCCGGGGAGTGAATCCTTACCTACCGTTGATGCAAAACGATTGGAAACATCGAACATCACGTATTCGTGCAAATTATCGATAGAAAAAACGATTGCGGGAGCTGGGAAGTGAATCCTTACCTACCGTCGATGCAAAACGATTGGAAACATCGAATATCACGTATTCGTGCCAATTATCCAATCGTTTTGCATCGACGGTAGGTAAGGATTCACTTCCCAGCTCCCGCAATCGTTCTTTCCATCGATAATTTGCACGAATACGTGCCATTCGATGTTTCCAATCGTTTTGCATCGACGGTAGGTAAGGATTCACTTCCCAGCTCCCGCAATCGTTCTTTCTATCGATAATTTGCACGAATACGTGCTATTCGATGTTTCCAATCGTTTTGCATCAACGTTAGGTAAGGATTCACTTCCCGGCTCCCGCAATCGTTCTTTCCATCGATAATTTGCACGAATACGTGGTGTTCGATGTTTCCAATCGTTCTGCATCAACGTTAGGTAAGTATTCACTTCCCAGCTCCCGCAATCGTTCTTTCTATGGATAATTTGCACGAATACGTGCTATTCGATATTTGCAATCGTTTTGCATCGACGGTAGGTACGGATTCACTTCCCAGCTCCCGCAATCGTTCTTTCCATCGATAATTTGCACGAATACGTGCCATTCGATGTTTCCAATCGTTTTGCATCAACGTTAGGTAAGCATGCACTTCCCGGCTCCCGCAATCGTTCTTTCCATGGATAATTTGCACGAATACGTGCTATTCGATGTTTCCAATCGTTTTGCATCAACGGTAGGTAAGTATTCACTTCCCAGCTCCCGCAATCGTTCTTTCTATCGATAATTTGCACGAATACGTGATGTTCAATGTTTCCAATCGTTTTGCATCAACGATAGGTAAGGATTCACTTCCCGGCTCCCGCAATCGTTCTTTCCATCGATAATTTGCACGAATACGTGCTATTCGATGTTTCCAATCGTGTTGCATCGACGGTCGGTAAGCATTCACTTCCCAGCTCCGGCAATCGTTCTTTCCAAATTATCGATAAAAAGAACGATTGCGGGAGCTGGGAAGTGAATCCTTACCTACCGTCGATGCAAAACGATTGCAAACATCGAATAGCACGTATTCGTGCAAATTATCCATAGAAAGAACGATTGCGGGAGCTGGGAAGTGAATACTTACCTAACGTTGATGCAAAACGATTGGAAACATCGAACACCACGTATTCGTGCAAATTATCGATGGAAAGAACGATTGCGGGAGCTGGGAAGTGAATCCTTACCTACCGTCGATGCAAAACGAATGGAAACATCGAATAGCACGTATTCGTGCAAATTATCGATGGAAAGAACGATAGCGGGAGCCGGGAAGTGAATGCTTACCTAACGTTTATGCAAAACGATTGGAAACATCGAATAGCACGTATTCGTGCAAATTATCCATAGAAAGAACGATTGCGGGAGCTGGGAAGTGAATACTTACCTACCGTTGATGCAAAACGATAGGAAACATCGAGTAGCACGGTATTCGTGCAAATTATCGATGGAAAGAACGATTGCGGGAGCCGGGAAGTGAATCCTTACCTATCGTTGATGCAAAACGATTGGTAACATTGAACATCACGTATTCGTGCAAATTATCGATAGAAAGAACGATTGCCGGAGCTGGGAAGTGAATCCTTACCTACCGTCGATGCAAAACGATTGGAAACATCGAATAGCACGTATTCGTGCAAATTATCGATGGAAAGAACGATTGCGGGAGCTGGGATGTGAATCCTTACCTACCGTCGATGCAAAACGATTGCAAACATCGAATAGCACGTATTCGTGCAAAGTATCCATAGAAAGAACGATTGCGGGAGCTGGGAAGTGAATCCTTACCTACCGTCGATGCAAAACGATTGGAAACATCGAATAGCACGTATTCGTGCAAATTATCGATGGAAAGAACGATTGCGGGAGCCGGGAAGTGAATGCTTACCTAACGTTGATGCAAAACGATTGGAAACATCGAACATAACGTGTTCGTGCAAATTATCGATGGAAAGAACGATTGCGGGAGCTGGGATGTGAATCCTTACCTACCGTCGATGCAAAACGATTGCAAACATCGAATAGCACGTATTCGTGCAAAGTATCCATAGAAAGAACGATTGCGGGAGCTGGGAAGTGAATCCTTACCTACCGTCGATGCAAACCGATTGGAAACATCGAATAGCACGTATTCGTGCAAATTATCGATGGAAAGAACGATTGCGGGAGCCGGGAAGTGAATGCTTACCTAACGTTGATGCAAAACGATTGGAAACATCGAACATAACGTATTCGTGCAAATTATCGATAGAAAGAACGATTGCGGGAGCTGGGAAGTGAATCCGTACCTACCGTCGATGCAAAACGATTGCAAACATCGAATAGCACGTATTCGTGCAAATTATCCATAGAAAGAACGATTGCGGGAGCTGGGAAGTGAATACTTACCTAACGTTGATGCAAAACGATTGGAAACATCGAACACCACGTATTCGTGCAAATTATCGATGGAATGAACGATTGCGGGAGCCGGGAAGTGAATCCTTACCTACCGTTGATGCAAAACGATTGGAAACATCGAACATCACGTATTCGTGCAAATTATTGATAGAAAGAACGATTGCGGGAGCTGGGAAGTGAATCCTTACCTACCGTCGATGCAAAACGATTGGAAACATCGAATAGCACGTATTCGTGCAAATTATCGATGGAAAGAACGATTGCGGGAGCCGGGAAGTGAATCCTTACCTACCGTTGATGCAAAACGATTGGAAACATTGAACATCACGTATTCGTGCAAATTATCGATAGAAAGAACGATTGCGGGAGCTGGGAAGTGAATCCTTACCTACCGTCGATGCAAAACGATTGGAAACATCGAATATCACGTATTCGTGCCAATTATCCAATCGTTTTGCATCGACGGTAGGTAAGGATTCACTTCCCGGCTCCCGCAATCGTTCTTTCTATGGATAATTTGCACGAATACGTGCTATTCGATGTTTGCAATCGTTTTGCATCGACGGTAGGTAAGGATTCACTTCCCAGCTCCCGCAATCGTTCTTTCCATCGATAATTTGCACGAATACGTGCCATTCGATGTTTTCAATCGTTTTGCATCAACGTTAGGTAAGCATTTACTTCCCGGCTCCCGCAATCGTTCTTTCCATGGATAATTTGCACGAATACGTGCTATTCGATGTTTCCAATCGTTTTGCATCAACGGTAGGTGAGTATTCACTTCCCAGCTCCCGCAATCGTTCTTTCTATGGATAATTTGCACGAATACGTGCTATTCGATGTTTGCAATCGTTTTGCATCGACGGTAGGTAAGGATTCACTTCCCAGCTCCCGCAATCGTTCTTTCCATCGATAATTTGCACGAATACGTGCCATTCGATGTTTCCAATCGTTTTGCATCGACGGTAGGTAAGGATTCACTTCCCGGCTCCCGCAATCGTTCTTTCCATCGATAATTTGCACGAATACGTGCTATTCGATGTTTGCAATCGTTTTGCATCGACGGTAGGTAAGGATTCACTTCCCAGCTCCCGCAATCGTTCTTTCCATCGATAATTTGCACGAATACGTGCCATTCGATGTTTCCAATCGTTTTGCATCGACGGTAGGTAAGGATTCACTTCCCAGCTCCCGCAATCGTTCTTTCTATCGATAATTTGCACGAATACGTACTATTCGATGTTTCCAATCGTTTTGCATCGACGGTAGGTAAGGATTCACTTTCCAGCTCCCGCAATCGTTCTTTCCATCGATAATTTGCACGAATACGTGCCATTCGATGTTTCCAATCGTTTTGCATCGACGGTAGGTAAGGATTCACTTCCCAGCTCCCGCAATCGTTCTTTCTATCGATAATTTGCACGAATACGTGTTGTTCGATGTTTCCAATCGTTTTGCATCAACGTTAGGTAAGGATTCATTTCCCGGCTCCCGCAATCGTTCGTTCCATCGATAATGTGCACGAATACGTGCTATTCGATGTTTGCAATCGTTTTGCATCGACGGTAGGTAAGGATTCACTTCCCAGCTCCCGCAATCGTTCTTTCTATCGATAATTTGGAAAGAACGATTGCCGGAGCTGGGAAGTGAATGCTTACCGACCGTCGATGCAACACGATTGGAAACATCGAATAGCACGTATTCGTGCAAATTATCGATGGAAAGAACGATTGCGGGAGCCGGGAAGTGAATGCTTACCTAACGTTTATGCAAAACGATTGGAAACATCGAACATAACGTATTCGTGCAAATTATCGATAGAAAGAACGATTGCGGGAGCTGGGAAGTGAATCCTTACCTACCGTTGATGCAAAACGATTGCAAACATCGAATAGCACGTATTCGTGCAAATTATCCATAGAAAGAACGAATGCGGGAGCTGGGAAGTGAATACTTACCTAACGTTGATGCAAAACGATTGGAAACATCGAACACCACGTATTCGTGCAAATTATCGATGGAAAGAACGATTGCGGGAGCCGGGAAGTGAATCCTTACCTACCGTTGATGCAAAACGATTGGAAATATCGAACATCACGTATTCGTGCAAATTATTGATAGAAAGAACGATTGCGGGAGCTGGGAAGTGAATCCTTACCTACCGTCGATGCAAAACGATTGGAAACATCGAATAGCACGTATTCGTGCAAATTATCGATGGAAAGAACGATTGCGGGAGCCGGGAAGTGAATCCTTACCTACCGTTGATGCAAAACGATTGGAAACATCGAACATCACGTATTCGTGCAAATTATTGATAGAAAGAACGATTGCGGGAGCTGGGAAGTGAATCCTTACCTACCGTCGATGCAAAACGATTGGAAACATCGAATAGCACGTATTCGTGCAAATTATCGATGGAAAGAACGATTGCGGGAGCCGGGAAGTGAATCCTTACCTACCGTTGATGCAAAACGATTGGAAACATCGAACATCACGTATTCGTGCAAATTATCGATAGAAAGAACGATTGCGGGAGCTGGGAAGTGAATCCTTACCTACCGTCGATGCAAAACGATTGGAAACATCGAATATCACGTATTCGTGCCAATTATCCAATCGTTTTGCATCGACGGTAGGTAAGGATTCACTTCCCGGCTCCCGCAATCGTTCTTTCCATCGATAATTTGCACGAATACGTGGTGTTCGATGTTTCCAATCGTTCTGCATCAACGTTAGGTAAGTATTCACTTCCCAGCTCCCGCAATCGTTCTTTCTATGGATAATTTGCACGAATACGTGCTATTCGATGTTTGCAATCGTTTTGCATCGACGGTAGGTACGGATTCACTTCCCAGCTCCCGCAATCGTTCTTTCCATCGATAATTTGCACGAATACGTGCCATTCGATGTTTCCAATCGTTTTGCATCAACGTTAGGTAAGCATTCACTTCCCGGCTCCCGCAATCGTTCTTGCCATGGATAATTTGCACGAATACGTGCTATTCGATGTTTCCAATCGTTTTGCATCAACGGTAGGTAAGTATTCACTTCCCAGCTCCCGCAATCGTACTTTCTATGGATAATTTGCACGAATACGTGCTATTCGATGTTTGCAATCGTTTTGCATCGACGGTAGGTAAGGATTCACTTCCCAGCTCCCGCAATCGTTCTTTCCATCGATAATGTGCACGAATACGTGCCATTCGATGTTTCCAATCGTTTTGCATCGACGGTAGGTAAGGATTCACTTCCCAGCTCTCGCAATCGTCCTTTCTATCGATAATTTGCACGTATACGTGATGTTCAATGTTTCCAATCGTTTTGCATCAACGATAGGTAAGGATTCACTTCCCGGCTCCCGCAATCGTTCTTTCCATCGATAATATGCACGAATACGTGCTATTCGATGTTTGCAATCGTTTTGCATCGACGGTAGGTAAGGATTCACTTCCCAGCTCCCGCGATCGTTCTTTCCATCGATAATTTGCACGAATAGGTGCCATTCGATGTTTCCAATCGTTTTGCATCGACGGTAGGTAAGGATTCACTTCCCAGCTCCCGCAATCGTTCTCTCTATCGATAATTTGCACGAATACGTGTTGTTCGATGTTTCCAATCGTTTTGCATCAACGTTAGGTAAGGATTCATTTCCCGGCTCCCGCAATCGTTCTTTCCATCGATAATTTGCACGAATACGTGCTATTCGATGTTTCCAATCGTGTTGCATCGACGGTCGGTAAGCATTCACTTCCCAGCTCCGGCAATCGTTCTTTCCAAATTATCGATAGAAAGAACGATTGCGGGAGCTGGGAAGTGAATCCTTACCTACCGTCGATGCAAAACGATTGCAAACATCGAATAGCACGTATTCGTGCAAATTATCCATAGAAAGAACGATTGCGGGAGCTGGGAAGTGAATACTTACCTAACGTTGATGCAAAACGATTGGAAACATCGAACACCACGTATTCGTGCAAATTATCGATGGAAAGAACGATTGCGGGAGCTGGCAAGTGAATCCTTACCTACCGTCGATGCAAAACGATTGGAAACATCGAATAGCACGTATTCGTGCAAATTATCGATGGAAAGAACGATTGCGGGAGCCGGGAAGTGAATGCTTACCTAACGTTTATGCAAAACGATTGGAAAAATCGAACATAACGTATTCGTGCAAATTATCGATAGAAAGAACGATTGCGGGAGCTGGGAAGTGAATCCTTACCTACCGTCGATGCAAAACGATTGCAAACATCGAATAGCACGTATTCGTGCAAATTATATATAGAAAGAACGATTGCGGGAGCTGGGAAGTGAATACTTACCTACCGTTGATGCAAAACGATTGGAAACATCGAGTAGCACGGTATTCGTGCAAATTATCGATGGAAAGAACGATTGCGGGAGCCGGGAAGTGAATGCTTACCTAACGTTGATGCAAAACGATTGGAAACATCGAACATAACGTATTCGTGCAAATTATCGATAGAAAGAACGATTGCGGGAGTTGGGAAGTGAATCCGTACCTACCGTCGATGCAAAACGATTGCAAACATCGAACATAACGTATTCGTACAAATTATCGATAGAAAGAACGATTGCGGGAGCTGGGAAGTGAATCCGTACCTACCGTTGATGCAAAACGATTGGAAACATCGAACATCACGTATTCGTGCAAATTATCGATGGAAAGAACGATTGCGGGAGCCGGGAAGTGAATGCTTACCTACCGTTGATGCAAAACGATTGGAAACATCGAACATCACGTATTCGTGAAAATTATCGATAGAAAGAACGATTGCGGGAGCTGGGAAGTGAATCCTTACCTACCGTCGATGCAAAACGATTGGAAACACCGAATAGCACGTATTCGTGCAAATTATCGATGGAAAGAACGATTGCGGGAGCCGGGGAGTGAATCCTTACCTACCGTTGATGCAAAACGATTGGAAACATCGAACATCACGTATTCGTGCAAATTATCGATAGAAAGAACGATTGCGGGAGCTGGGAAGTGAATCCTTACCTACCGTCGATGCAAAACGATTGCAAACATCGAATAGCACGTATTCGTGCAAATTATCCATAGAAAGAACGATTGCGGGAGCTGGGAACTGAATACTTACCTAACGTTGATGCAAAACGATTGGAAACATCGAACACCACGTATTCGTGCAAATTATCGATGGAAAGAACGATTGCGGGAGCCGGGAAGTGAATCCTTACCTACCGTTGATGCAAAACGATTGGAAACACCGAACATCACGTATTCGTGCAAATTATCGATAGAAAGAACGATTGCGGGAGCTGGGAAGTGAATCCTTACCTACCGTCGATGCAAAACGATTGGAAACATCGAATATCACGTATTCGTGCCAATTATCCAATCGTTTTGCATCGACGGTAGGTAAGGATTCACTTCCCAGCTCCCGCAATCGTTCTTTCCATCGATAATTTGCACGAATACGTGCCATTCGATGTTTCCAATCGTTTTGCATCAACGTTAGGTAAGCATTCACTTCCCGGCTCCCGCAATCGTTCTTTCCATGGATAATTTGCACGAATACGTGCTATTCGATGTTTCCAATCGTTTTGCATCAACGGTAGGTAAGTATTCACTTCCCAGCTCCCGCAATCGTTCTTTCTATGGATAATTTGCACGAATACGTGCTATTCGATGTTTGCAATCGTTTTGCATCGACGGTAGGTAAGGATTCACTTCCCAGCTCCCGCAATCGTTCTTTCCATCGATAATTTGCACGAATACGTGCCATTCGATGTTTCCAATCGTTTTGCATCGACGGTAGGTAAGGATTCACTTCCCAGCTCTCGCAATCGTCCTTTCTATCGATAATTTGCACGTATACGTGATGTTCAATGTTTCCAATCGTTTTGCATCAACGATAGGTAAGGATTCACTTCCCGGCTCCCGCAATCGTTCTTTCCATCGATAATATGCACGAATACGTGCTATTCGATGTTTGCAATCGTTTTGCATCGACGGTAGGTAAGGATTCACTTCCCAGCTCCCGCGATCGTTCTTTCCATCGATAATTTGCACGAATAGGTGCCATTCGATGTTTCCAATCGTTTTGCATCGACGGTAGGTAAGGATTCACTTCCCAGCTCCCGCAATCGTTCTCTCTATCGATAATTTGCACGAATACGTGTTCTTCGATGTTTCCAATCGTTTTGCATCAACGTTAGGTAAGGATTCATTTCCCGGCTCCCGCAATCGTTCTTTCCATCGATAATTTGCACGAATACGTGCTATTCGATGTTTCCAATCGTGTTGCATCGACGGTCGGTAAGCATTCACTTCCCAGCTCCGGCAATCGTTCTTTCCAAATTATCGATAGAAAGAACGATTGCGGGAGCTGGGAAGTGAATCCTTACCTACCGTCGATGCAAAACGATTGCAAACATCGAATAGCACGTATTCGTGCAAATTATCCATAGAAAGAACGATTGCGGGAGCTGGGAAGTGAATACTTACCTAACGTTGATGCAAAACGATTGGAAACATCGAACACCACGTATTCGTGCAAATTATCGATGGAAAGAACGATTGCGGGAGCTGGCAAGTGAATCCTTACCTACCGTCGATGCAAAACGATTGGAAACATCGAATAGCACGTATTCGTGCAAATTATCGATGGAAAGAACGATTGCGGGAGCCGGGAAGTGAATGCTTACCTAACGTTTATGCAAAACGATTGGAAAAATCGAACATAACGTATTCGTGCAAATTATCGATAGAAAGAACGATTGCGGGAGCTGGGAAGTGAATCCTTACCTACCGTCGATGCAAAACGATTGCAAACATCGAATAGCACGTATTCGTGCAAATTATCCATAGAAAGAACGATTGCGGGAGCTGGGAAGTGAATACTTACCTACCGTTGATGCAAAACGATTGGAAACATCGAGTAGCACGGTATTCGTGCAAATTATCGATGGAAAGAACGATTGCGGGAGCCGGGAAGTGAATGCTTACCTAACGTTGATGCAAAACGATTGGAAACATCGAACATAACGTATTCGTGCAAATTATCGATAGAAAGAACGATTGCGGGAGTTGGGAAGTGAATCCGTACCTACCGTCGATGCAAAACGATTGCAAACATCGAACATAACGTATTCGTACAAATTATCGATAGAAAGAACGATTGCGGGAGCTGGGAAGTGAATCCGTACCTACCGTTGATGCAAAACGATTGGAAACATCGAACATCACGTATTCGTGCAAATTATCGATGGAAAGAACGATTGCGGGAGCCGGGAAGTGAATGCTTACCTACCGTTGATGCAAAACGATTGGAAACATCGAACATCACGTATTCGTGAAAATTATCGATAGAAAGAACGATTGCGGGAGCTGGGAAGTGAATCCTTACCTACCGTCGATGCAAAACGATTGGAAACACCGAATAGCACGTATTCGTGCAAATTATCGATGGAAAGAACGATTGCGGGAGCCGGGGAGTGAATCCTTACCTACCGTTGATGCAAAACGATTGGAAACATCGAACATCACGTATTCGTGCAAATTATCGATAGAAAGAACGATTGCGGGAGCTGGGAAGTGAATCCTTACCTACCGTCGATGCAAAACGATTGCAAACATCGAATAGCACGTATTCGTGCAAATTATCCATAGAAAGAACGATTGCGGGAGCTGGGAACTGAATACTTACCTAACGTTGATGCAAAACGATTGGAAACATCGAACACCACGTATTCGTGCAAATTATCGATGGAAAGAACGATTGCGGGAGCCGGGAAGTGAATCCTTACCTACCGTTGATGCAAAACGATTGGAAACACCGAACATCACGTATTCGTGCAAATTATCGATAGAAAGAACGATTGCGGGAGCTGGGAAGTGAATCCTTACCTACCGTCGATGCAAAACGATTGGAAACATCGAATATCACGTATTCGTGCCAATTATCCAATCGTTTTGCATCGACGGTAGGTAAGGATTCACTTCCCAGCTCCCGCAATCGTTCTTTCTATCGATAATTTGCACGAATACGTGATGTTCGATGTTTTCAATCGTTTTGCATCAACGGTAGGTAAGGAATCACTTCCCGGCTCCCGCAATCGTTCTTTCCATCGATAATTTGCACGAATACGTGCTATTCGATGTTTCCAATCGTTTTGCATCAACGTTAGGTAAGGATTCACTTCCCGGCTCCCGCAATCGTTCTTTCCATCGATAATTTGCACGAATACGTGGTGTTCGATGTTTCCAATCGTTCTGCATCAACGTTAGGTAAGTATTTACTTCCCAGCTCCCGCAATCGTTCTTTCTATGGATAATTTGCACGAATACGTGCTATTCGATGTTTGCAATCGTTTTGCATCGACGGTAGGTACGGATTCACTTCCCAGCTCCCGCAATCGTTCTTTCCATCGATAATTTGCACGAATACGTGCCATTCGATGTTTCCAATCGTTTTGCATCAACGTTAGGTAAGCATTCACTTCCCGGCTCCCGCAATCGTTCTTTCCATGGATAATTTGCACGAATACGTGCTATTCGATGTTTCCAATCGTTTTGCATCAACGGTAGGTAAGTATTCACTTCCCAGCTCCCGCAATCGTTCTTTCTATGGATAATTTGCACGAATACGTGCTATTCGATGTTTGCAATCGTTTTGCATCGACGGTAGGTAAGGATTCACTTCCCAGCTCCCGCAATCGTTCTTTCCATCGATAATTTGCACGAATACGTGCAATTCGATGTTTCCAATCGTTTTGCATCGACGGTAGGTAAGGATTCACTTCCCGGCTCCCGCAATCGTTCTTTCCATCGATAATTTGCACGAATACGTGCTATTCGATGTTTGCAATCGTTTTGCATCGACGGTAGGTAAGGATTCACTTCCCAGCTCCCGCAATCGTTCTTTCCATCGATAATTTGCACGAATACGTGTTGTTCGATGTTTCCAATCGTTTTGCATCAACGTTAGGTAAGGATTCACTTCCCAGCTCCCGCAATCGTTCTTTCTATCGATAATTTGGAAAGAACGATTGCCGGAGCTGGGAAGTGAATGCTTACCGACCGTCGATGCAACACGATTGGAAACATCGAATAGCACGTATTCGTGCAAATTATCGATGGAAAGAACGATTGCGGGAGCCGGGAAGTGAATGCTTACCTAACGTTTATGCAAAACGATTGGAAACATCGAACATAACGTATTCGTGCAAATTATCGATAGAAAGAACGATTGCGGGAGCTGGGAAGTGAATCCTTACCTACCGTCGATGCAAAACGATTGCAAACATCGAATAGCACGTATTCGTGCAAATTATCCATAGAAAGAACGAATGCGGGAGCTGGGAAGTGAATACTTACCTAACGTTGATGCAAAACGATTGGAAACATCGAACACCACGTATTCGTGCAAATTATCGATGGAAAGAACGATTGCGGGAGCCGGGAAGTGAATCCTTACCTACCGTTGATGCAAAACGATTGGAAATATCGAACATCACGTATTCGTGCAAATTATTGATAGAAAGAACGATTGCGGGAGCTGGGAAGTGAATCCTTACCTACCGTCGATGCAAAACGATTGGAAACATCGAATAGCACGTATTCGTGCAAATTATCGATGGAAAGAACGATTGCGGGAGCCGGGAAGTGAATCCTTACCTACCGCTGATGCAAAACGATTGGAAACATCGAACATCACGTATTCGTGCAAATTATCGATGGAAAGAACGATTGCGGGAGCTGGGATGTGAAACCTTGCCTACCGTCGATGCAAAACGATTGCAAACATCGAATAGCACGTATTCGTGCAAAGTATCCATAGAAAGAACGATTGCGGGAGCTGGGAAGTGAATCCTTACCTACCGTCGATGCAAAACGATTGGAAATATCGAATAGCACGTATTCGTGCAAATTATCGATGGAAAGAACGATTGCGGGAGCCGGGAAGTCAATGCTTACCTAACGTTGATGCAAAACGATTGGAAACATCGAACATAACGTATTCGTGCAAATTATCGATAGAAAGAACGATTGCGGGAGCTGGGAAGTGAATCCGTACCTACCGTCGATGCAAAACGATTGCAAACATCGAATAGCACGTATTCGTGCAAATTATCCATAGAAAGAACGATTGCGGGAGCTGGGAAGTGAATACTTACCTAACGTTGATGCAAAGCGATTGGAAACATCGAACACCACGTATTCGTGCAAATTATCGATGGAAAGAACGATTGCGGGAGCCGGGAAGTGAATCCTTACCTACCGTTGATGCAAAACGATTGGAAACATCGAATAGCACGTATTCGTGCAAATTATCGATGGAAAGAACGATTGCGGGAGCCGGGAAGTGAATCCTTACCTACCGTCGTTGCAAAACGAATGGAAACATCGAATGGCACGTATTCGTGCAAATTATCGATGGAAAGAACGATTGCGGGAGCTGGGAAGTGAATCCTTACCTACCGTCGATGCAAAACGATTGCAAACATCGAATAGCACGTATTCGTGCAAATTATCCATAGAAAAAACGATTGCGGGAGCTGGGAAGTGAATACTTACCTACCGTTGATGCAAAACGATTGGAAACATCGAATAGCACGTATTCGTGCAAATTATCGATAGAAAGAACGATTGCGGGAGCTGGGAAGTGAATCCTTACCTACCGTCGATGCAAAACGATTGGAAACATCGAATATCACGTATTCGTGCCAATTATCCAATCGTTTTGCATCGACGGTAGGTAAGGATTCACTTCCCGGCTCCCGCAATCGTTCTTTCTATGGATAATTTGCACGAATACGTGCTATTCGATGTTTGCAATCGTTTTGCATCGATGGTAGGTAAGGATTCACTTCCCAGCTCCCGCAATCGTTCTTTCCATCGATAATTTGCACGAATACGTGCCATTCGATGTTTCCAATCGTTTTGCATCAACGTTAGGTAAGCATTCACTTCCCGGCTCCCGCAATCGTTCTTTCCATGGATAATTTGCACGAATACGTGCTATTCGATGTTTCCAATCGTTTTGCATCAACGGTAGGTAAGTGTTCACTTCCCAGCTCCCGCAATCGTTCTTTCTATGGATAATTTGCACGAATACGTGCTATTCGATGTTTGCAATCGTTTTGCATCGACGGTAGGTAAGGATTCACTTTCCAGCTCCCGCAATCGTTCTTTCCATCGATAATTTGCACGAATACGTGCCATTCGATGTTTCCAATCGTTTTGCATCGACGGTAGGTAAGGATTCACTTCCCGGCTCCCGCAATCGTTCTTTCTATGGATAATTTGCACGAATACGTGCTATTCGATGTTTGCAATCGTTTTGCATCGATGGTAGGTAAGGATTCACTTCCCAGCTCCCGCAATCGTTCTTTCCATCGATAATTTGCACGAATACGTGCCATTCGATGTTTCCAATCGTTTTGCATCGACGGTAGGTAAGGATTCACTTCCCAGCTCCCGCAATCGTTCTTTCCATCGATAATTTGCACGAATACGTGCCATTCGATGTTTCCAATCGTTTTGCATCGACGGTAGGTAAGGATTCACTTCCCAGCTCCCGCAATCGTTCTTTCTATCGATAATTTGCACGAATACGTGTTGTTCGATGTTTCCAATCGTTTTGCATCAACGTTAGGTAAGGATTCATTTCCCGGCTCCCGCAATCGTTCGTTCCATCGATAATTAGCACGAATACGTGCCATTCGATGTTTCCAATCGTTTTGCATCAACGTTAGGTGAGCATTCACTTCCCGGCTCCCGCAATCGTTCTTTCCATGGATAATTTGGAAAGAACGATTGCCGGAGCTGGGAAGTGAATGCTTACCGACCGTCGATGCAACACGATTGGAAACATCGAATAGCACGTATTCGTGCAAATTATCGATAGAAAGAACGATTGCGGGAGCTGGGAAGTGAATCCTTACCTACCGTCGATGCAAAACGATTGCAAACATCGAATAGCACGTATTCGTGCAAATTATCCATAGAAAGAACGAATGCGGGAGCTGGGAAGTGAATACTTACCTAACGTTGATGCAAAACGATTGGAAACATCGAACACCACGTTTTCGTGCAAATTATCGATGGAAAGAACGATTGCGGGAGCCGGGAAGTGAATCCTTACCTACCGTTGATGCAAAACGATTGGAAACATCGAACATCACGTATTCGTGCAAATTATTGATAGAAAGAACGATTGCGGGAGCTGGGAAGTGAATCCTTACCTACCGTCGATGCAAAACGATTGGAAACATCGAATAGCACGTATTCGTGCAAATTATCCAATCGTTTTGCATCGACGGTAGGTAAGGATTCACTTCCCGGCTCCCGCAATCGTTCTTTCCTTCGATAATTTGCACGAATACGTGGTGTTCGATGTTTCCAATCGTTCTGCATCAACGTTAGGTAAGTATTCACTTCCCAGCTCCCGCAATCGTTCTTTCTATGGATAATTTGCACGAATACGTGCTATTCGATGTTTGCAATCGTTTTGCATCGACGGTAGGTACGGATTCACTTCCCAGCTCCCGCAATCGTTCTTTCCATCGATAATTTGCACGAATACGTGCCATTCGATGTTTCCAATCGTTTTGCATCAACGTTAGGTAAGCATTCACTTCCCGGCTCCCGCAATCGTTCTTTCCATGGATAATTTGGAAAGAACGATTGCCGGAGCTGGGAAGTGAATGCTTACCGACCGTCGATGCAACACGATTGGAAACATCGAATAGCACGTATTCGTGCAAATTATCGATGGAAAGAACGATTGCGGGAGCCGGGAAGTGAATGCTTACCTAACGTTTATGCAAAACGATTGGAAACATCGAACAACACGTATTCGTGCAAATTATCGATAGAAAGAACGATTGCGGGAGCTGGGAAGTGAATCCTTACCTACCGTCGATGCAAAACGATTGGAAACATCGAACACCACGTATTCGTGCAAATTATCGATGGAAAGAACGATTGCGGGAGCTGGGAAGTGAATCCTTACCTACCGTCGATGCAAAACGAATGGAAACATCGAATAGCACGTATTCGTGCAAATTATCGATGGAAAGAACGATAGCGGGAACCGGGAAGTGAATGCTTACCTAACGTTTATGCAAAACGATTGGAAACATCGAACATAACGTATTCGTGCAAATTATCGATAGAAAGAACGATTGCGGGAGCTGGGAAGTGAATCCTTACCTACCGTCGATGCAAAACGATTGCAAACATCGAATAGCACGTATTCGTGCAAATTATCCATAGAAAGAACGATTGCGGGAGCTGGGAAGTGAATGCTTACCTACCGTTGATGCAAAACGATTGGAAACATCGAGTAGCACGGTATTCGTGCAAATTATCGATGGAAAGAACGATTGCGGGAGCCGGGAAGTGAATCCTTACCTATCGTTGATGCAAAACGATTGGTAACATTGAACATCACGTATTCGTGCAAATTATCGATAGAAAGAACGATTGCCGGAGCTGGGAAGTGAATCCTTACCTACCGTCGATGCAAAACGATTGGAAACATCGAATAGCACGTATTCGTGCAAATTATCGATGGAAAGAACGATTGCGGGAGCTGGGATGTGAATCCTTACCTACCGTCGATGCAAAACGATTGCAAACATCGAATAGCACGTATTCGTGCAAAGTATCCATAGAAAGAACGATTGCGGGAGCTGGGAAGTGAATCCTTACCTACCGTCGATGCAAAACGATTGGAAACATCGAATAGCACGTATTCGTGCAAATTATCGATGGAAAGAACGATTGCGGGAGCCGGGAAGTGAATGCTTACCTAACGTTGATGCAAAACGATTGGAAACATCGAACATAACGTATTCGTGCAAATTATCGATGGAAAGAACGATTGCGGGAGCTGGGATGTGAATCCTTACCTACCGTCGATGCAAAACGATTGCAAACATCGAATAGCACGTATTCGTGCAAAGTATCCATAGAAAGAACGATTGCGGGAGCTGGGAAGTGAATCCTTACCTACCGTCGATGCAAAACGATTGGAAATATCGAATAGCACGTATTCGTGCAAATTATCGATGGAAAGAACGATTGCGGGAGCCGGGAAGTGAATGCTTACCTAACGTTGATGCAAAACGATTGGAAACATCGAACATAACGTATTCGTGCAAATTATCGATAGAAAGAACGATTGCGGGAGCTGGGAAGTGAATCCGTACCTACCGTCGATGCAAAACGATTGCAAACATCGAATAGCACGTATTCGTGCAAATTATCCATAGAAAGAACGATTGCGGGAGCTGGGAAGTGAATACTTACCTAACGTTGATGCAAAACGATTGGAAACATCGAACACCACGTATTCGTGCAAATTATCGATGGAAAGATCGATTGCGGGAGCCGGGAAGTGAATCCTTACCTACCGTTGATGCAAAACAATTGGAAACATCGAACATCACGTATTCGGGCAAATTATTGATAGAAAGAACGATTGCGGGAGCTGGGAAGTGAATCCTTACCTACCGTCGATGCAAAACGATTGGAAACATCGAATAGCACGTATTCGTGCAAATTATCGATGGAAAGAACGATTGCGGGAGCCGGGAAGTGAATCCTTACCTACCGTTGATGCAAATCGATTGGAAACATCGAACATCACGTATTCGTGCAAGTTATCGATAGAAAGAACGATTGCGGGAGCTGGGAAGTGAATCCTTACCTACCGTCGATGCAAAACGATTGGAAACATCGAATATCACGTATTCGTGCCAATTATCCAATCGTTTTGCATCGACGGTAGGTAAGGATTCACTTCCCGGCTCCCGCAATCGTTCTTTCCATCGATAATTTGCACGAATACGTGGTGTTCGATGTTTCCAATCGTTCTGCATCAACGTTAGGTAAGTCTTCACTTCCCAGCTCGTGCAATCGTTCTTTCTATGGATAATTTGCACGAATACGTGCTATTCGATGTTTGCAATCGTTTTGCATCGACGGTAGGTACGGATTCACTTCCCAGCTCCCGCAATCGTTCTTTCCATTGATAATTTGCACGAATACGTGCCATTCGATGTTTCCAATCGTTTTGCATCAACGTTAGGTAAGCATTCACTTCCCGGCTCCCGCAATCGTTCTTTCCATGGATAATTTGCACGAATACGTGCTATTCGATGTTTCCAATCGTTTTGCATCAACGGTAAGTAAGTATTCACTTCCCGGCTCCCGCAATCGTTCTTTCTATGGATAATTTGCACGAATACGTGCTATTCGATGTTTGCAATCGTTTTGCATCGACGGTAGGTAAGGATTCATTTCCCGGCTCCCGCAATCGTTCGTTCCATCGATAATTTGCACGAATACGTGCCATTCGATGTTTCCAATCGTTTTGCATCAACGTTAGGTAAGCATTCACTTCCCGGCTCCCGCAATCGTTCTTTCTTTCGATAATTTGCACGAATACGTGCTATTCGATATTTCCAATCGTTTTGCATCGACGGTAGGTAAGGATTCACTTCCCGGCTCCCGCAATCGTTCTTTCCATCGATAATTTGCACGAATACCGTGCTACTCGATGTTTCCAATCGTTTTGCATCAACGGTAGGTAAGCATTCACTTCCCAGCTCCCGCAATCGTTCTTTCTATGGATAATTTGCACGAATACGTGCTATTCGATGTTTGCAATCGTTTTGCATCGACGGTAGGTAAGGATTCACTTCCCAGCTCCCGCAATCGTTCTTTCTATCGATAATTTGCACGAATACGTTATGTTCGATGTTTCCAATCGTTTTGCATAAACGTTAGGTAAGCATTCACTTCCCGGCTCCCGCTATCGTTCTTTCCATCGATAATTTTCACGAATACGTGCTATTCGATGTTTCCATTCGTTTTGCATCGACGGTAGGTAAGGATTCACTTCCCAGCTCCCGCAATCGTTCTTTCCATCGATAATTTGCACGAACACGTGGTGTTCGATGTTTCCAATCGTTTTGCATCGACGGTAGGTAAGGATTCACTTCCCAGCTCCCGCAATCGTTCTTTCTATCGATAATTTGCACGAATACGTGCTATTCGATGTTTCCAATCGTTTTGCATCGACGGTAGGTAAGGATTCACTTCCCAGCTCCCGCAATCGTTCTTTCCATCGATAATTTGCACGAATACGTGCCATTCGATGTTTCCAATCGTTTTGCATCGACGGTAGGTAAGGATTCACTTCCCAGCTCCCGCAATCGTTCTTTCCATGGATAATTTGGAAAGAACGATTGCCGGAGCTGGGAAGTGAATGCTTACCGACCGTCGATGCAACACGATTGGAAACATCGAATAGCACGTATTCGTGCAAATTATCGATAGAAAGAACGATTGCGGGAGCTGGGAAGTGAATCCTTACCGACCGTCGATGCAACACGATTGGAAACATCGAATAGCACGTATTCGTGCAAATTATCGATGGAAAGAACGATTGCGGGAGCTGGGAAGTGAATCCTTACCTACCGTCGATGCAAAACGAATGGAAACATCGAATAGCACGTATTCGTGCAAATTATCGATGGAAAGAACGATTGCGGGAGCCGGGAAGTGAATGCTTACCTAACGTTTATGCAAAACGATTGGAAACATCGAACAACACGTATTCGTGCAAATTATCGATAGAAAGAACGATTGCGGGAGCTGGGAAGTGAATCCTTACCTACCGTCGATGCAAAACGATTGGAAACATCGAACACCACGTATTCGTGCAAATTATCGATGGAAAGAACGATAGCGGGAGCTGGGAAGTGAATCCTTACCTACCGTCGATGCGAAACGAATGGAAACATCGAATAGCACGTATTCGTGCAAATTATCGATGGAAAGAACGATAGCGGGAGCCGGGAAGTGAATGCTTACCTAACGTTTATGCAAAACGATTGGAAACATTGAACATCACGTATTCGTGCAAATTATCGATAGAAAGAACGATTGCCAGAGCTGGGAAGTGAATCCTTACCTACCGTCGATGCAAAACGATTGCAAACATCGAATAGCACGTATTCGTGCAAATTATCCATAGAAAGAACGATTGCGGGAGCTGGGAAGTGAATGCTTACCTACCGTTGATGCAAAACGATTGGAAACATCGAGTAGCACGGTATTCGTGCAAATTATCGATGGAAAGAACGATTGCGGGAGCCGGGAAGTGAATCCTTACCTATCGTTGATGCAAAACGATTGGTAACATTGAACATCACGTATTCGTGCAAATTATCGATAGAAAGAACGATTGCCAGAGCTGGGAAGTGAATCCTTACCTACCGTCGATGCAAAACGATTGGAAACATCGAATAGCACGTATTCGTGCAAATTATCGATGGAAAGAACGATTGCGGGAGCCGGGAAGTGAATGCTTACCTAACGTTGATGCAAAACGATTGGAAACATCGAACATAACGTATTCGTGCAAATTATCGATGGAAAGAACGATTGCGGGAGCTGGGATGTGAATCCTTACCTACCGTCGATGCAAAACGATTGCAAACATCGAATAGCACGTATTCGTGCAAAGTATCCATAGAAAGAACGATTGCGGGAGCTGGGAAGTGAATCCTTACCTACCGTCGATGCAAAACGATTGGAAATATCGAATAGCACGTATTCGTGCAAATTATCGATGGAAAGAACGATTGCGGGAGCCGGGAAGTGAATGCTTACCTAACGTTGATGCAAAACGATTGGAAACATCGAACACCACGTATTCGTGCAAATTATCGATGGAAAGAACGATTGCGGGAGCCGGGAAGTGAATCCGTACCTACCGTCGATGCAAAACGATTGCAAACATCGAATAGCACGTATTCGTGCAAATTATCCATAGAAAGAACGATTGCGGGAGCTGGGAAGTGAATACTTACCTAACGTTGATGCAAAACGATTGGAAACATCGAACACCACGTATTCGTGCAAATTATCGATGGAAAGATCGATTGCGGGAGCCGGGAAGTGAATCCTTACCTACCGTTGATGCAAAACGATTGGAAACATCGAACATCACGTATTCGTGCAAATTATTGATAGAAAGAACGATTGCGGGAGCTGGGAAGTGAATCCTTACCTACCGTCGATGCAAAACGATTGGAAACATCGAATAGCACGTATTCGTGCAAATTATCGATGGAAAGAACGATTGCGGGAGCCGGGAAGTGAATCCTTACCTACCGTTGATGCAGAACGATTGGAAACATCGAACATCACGTATTCGTGCAAGTTATCGATAGAAAGAACGATTGCGGGAGCTGGGAAGTGAATCCTTACCTACCGTCGATGCAAAACGATTGGAAACATCGAATATCACGTATTCGTGCCAATTATCCAATCGTTTTGCATCGACGGTAGGTAAGGATTCACTTCCCGGCTCCCGCAATCGTTCTTTCCATCGATAATTTGCACGAATACGTGGTGTTCGATGTTTCCAATCGTTCTGCATCAACGTTAGGTAAGTCTTCACTTCCCAGCTCCTGCAATCGTTCTTTCTATGGATAATTTGCACGAATACGTGCTATTCGATGTTTGCAATCGTTTTGCATCGACGGTAGGTACGGATTCACTTCCCAGCTCCCGCAATCGTTCTTTCCATCGATAATTTGCACGAATACGTGCCATTCGATGTTTCCAATCGTTTTGCATCAACGTTAGGTAAGCATTCACTTCCCGGCTCCCGCAATCGTTCTTTCCATGGATAATTTGCACGAATACGTGCTATTCGATGTTTCCAATCGTTTTGCATCAACGGTAAGTAAGTATTCACTTCCCGGCTCCCGCAATCGTTCTTTCTATGGATAATTTGCACGAATACGTGCTATTCGATGTTTGCAATCGTTTTGCATCGACGGTAGGTAAGGATTCACTTCCCAGCTCCCGCAATCGTTCTTTCCATCGATAATTTGCACGAACACGTGCCATTCGATGTTTCCAATCGTTTTGCATCAACGTTAGGTAAGCATTCACTTCCCGGCTCCCGCAATCGTTCTTTCCATGGATAATTTGCACGAATACGTGCTATTCGATGTTTCCAATCGTTTTGCATCAACGGTAGGTAAGTATTCACTTCCCAGCTCCCGCAATCGTTCTTTCTATGGATAATTTGCACGAATACGTGCTATTCGATGTTTGCAATCGTTTTGCATCGACGGTAGGTAAGGATTCACTTCCCAGCTCCCGCAATCGTTCTTTCCATCGATAATTTGCACGAATACGTGCCATTCGATGTTTCCAATCGTTTTGCATCGACGGTAGGTAAGGATTCACTTCCCGGCTCCCGCAATCGTTCTTTCCATCGATAATTTGCACGAATACGTGCTATTCGATGTTTGCAATCGTTTTGCATCGACGGTAGGTAAGGATTCACTTCCCAGCTCCCGCAATCGTTCTTTCTATCGATAATTTGCACGAATACGTGTTGTTCGATGTTTCCAATCGTTTTGCATCAACGTTAGGTAAGGATTCATTTCCCGGCTCCCGCAATCGTTCGTTCCATCGATAATTTGCACGAATACGTGCTATTCGATGTTTGCAATCGTTTTGCATCGACGGTAGGTAAGGATTCACTTCCCAGCTCCCGCAATCGTTCTTTCTATCGATAATTTGGAAAGAACGATTGCCGGAGCTGGGAAGTGAATGCTTACCGACCGTCGATGCAACACGATTGGAAACATCGAATAGCACGTATTCGTGCAAATTATCGATGGAAAGAACGATTGCGGGAGCCGGGAAGTGAATGCTTACCTAACGTTTGTGCAAAACGATTGGAAACATCGAACAACACGTATTCGTGCAAATTATCGATAGAAAGAACGATTGCGGGAGCTGGGAAGTGAATCCTTACCTACCGTCGATGCAAAACGATTGGAAACATCGAACACCACGTATTCGTGCAAATTATCGATGGAAAGAACGATTGCGGGAGCTGGGAAGTGAATCCTTACCTACCGTCGATGCAAAACGAATGGAAACATCGAATAGCACGTATTCGTGCAAATTATCGATGGAAAGAACGATAGCGGGAGCCGGGAAGTGAATGCTTACCTATCGTTGATGCAAAACGATTGGTAACATTGAACATCACGTATTCGTGCAAATTATCGATAGAAAGAACGATTGCCGGAGCTGGGAAGTGAATCCTTACCTACCGTCGATGCAAAACGATTGGAAACATCGAATAGCACGTATTCGTGCAAATTATCGATGGAAAGAACGATTGCGGGAGCTGGGATGTGAATCCTTACCTACCGTCGATGCAAAACGATTGCAAACAACGAATAGCACGTATTCGTGCAAAGTATCCATAGAAAGAACGATTGCGGGAGCTGGGAAGTGAATCCTTACCTACCGTCGATGCAAAACGATTGGAAACATCGAATAGCACGTATTCGTGCAAATTATCGATGGAAAGAACGATTGCGGGAGCCGGGAAGTGAATGCTTACCTAACGTTGATGCAAAACGATTGGAAACATCGAACATAACGTATTCGTGCAAATTATCGATGGAAAGAACGATTGCGGGAGCTGGGATGTGAATCCTTACCTACCGTCGATGCAAAACGATTGCAAACATCGAATAGCACGTATTCGTGCAAAGTATCCATAGAAAGAACGATTGCGGGAGCTGGGAAGTGAATCCTTACCTACCGTCGATGCAAAACGATTGGAAACATCGAATAGCACGTATTCGTGCAAATTATCGATGGAAAGAACGATTGCGGGAGCCGGGAAGTGAATGCTTACCTAACGTTGATGCAAAACGATTGGAAACATCGAACATAACGTATTCGTGCAAATTATCGATAGAAGGAACGATTGCGGGAGCTGGGAAGTGAATCCGTACCTACCGTCGATGCAAAACGATTGCAAACATCGAATAGCACGTATTCGTGCAAATTATCCAATCGTTTTGCATCGACGGTAGGTAAGGATTCACTTCCCGGCTCCCGCAATCGTTCTTTCTATGGATAATTTGCACGAATACGTGCTATTCGATGTTTGCAATCGTTTTGCATCGACGGTAGGTAAGGATTCACTTCCCAGCTCCCGCAATCGTTCTTTCCATCGATAATTTGCACGAATACGTGCCATTCGATGTTTCCAATCGTTTTGCATCGACGGTAGGTAAGGATTCACTTCCCGGCTCCCGCAATCGTTCTTTCCATCGATAATTTGCACGAATACGTGCTATTCGATGTTTGCAATCGTTTTGCATCGACGGTAGGTAAGGATTCACTTCCCAGCTCCCGCAATCGTTCTTTCCATCGATAATTTGCACGAATACGTGCCATTCGATGTTTCCAATCGTTTTGCATCGACGGTAGGTAAGGATTCACTTCCCAGCTCCCGCAATCGTTCTTTCTATCGATAATTTGCACGAATACGTGCTATTCGATGTTTCCAATCGTTTTGCATCGACGGTAGGTAAGGATTCACTTCCCAGCTCCCGCAATCGTTCTTTCCATCGATAATTTGCACGAATACGTGCCATTCGATGTTTCCAATCGTTTTGCATCGACGGTAGGTAAGGATTCACTTCCCAGCTCCCGCAATCGTTCTTTCTATCGATAATTTGCACGAATACGTGTTGTTCGATGTTTCCAATCGTTTTGCATCAACGTTAGGTAAGGATTCATTTCCCGGCTCCCGCAATCGTTCGTTCCATCGATAATTTGCACGAATACGTGCTATTCGATGTTTGCAATCGTTTTGCATCGACGGTAGGTAAGGATTCACTTCCCAGCTCCCGCAATCGTTCTTTCTATCGATAATTTGGAAAGAACGATTGCCGGAGCTGGGAAGTGAATGCTTACCGACCGTCGATGCAACACGATTGGAAACATCGAATAGCACGTATTCGTGCAAATTATCGATGGAAAGAACGATTGCGGGAGGCGGGAAGTGAATGCTTACCTAACGTTTATGCAAAACGATTGGAAACATCGAACATAACGTATTCGTGCAAATTATCGATAGAAAGAACGATTGCGGGAGCTGGGAAGTGAATCCTTACCTACCGTCGATGCAAAACGATTGCAAACATCAAATAGCACGTATTCGTGCAAATTATCCATAGAAAGAACGAATGCGGGAGCTGGGAAGTGAATACTTACCTAACGTTGATGCAAAACGATTGGAAACATCGAACACCACGAATTCGTGCAAATTATCGATGGAAAGAACGATTGCGGGAGCCGGGAAGTGAATCCTTACCTACCGTTGATGCAAAACGATTGGAAACATCGAACATCACGTATTCGTGCAAATTATTGATAGAAAGAACGATTGCGGGAGCTGGGAAGTGAATCCTTACCTACCGTCGATGCAAAACGATTGGAAACATCGAATAGCACGTATTCGTGCAAATTATCGATGGAAAGAACGATTGCGGGAGCCGGGAAGTGAATCCTTACCTACCGTTGATGCAAAACGATTGGAAACATCGAACATCACGTATTCGTGCATATTATCGATAGAAAGAACGATTGCGGGAGCTGGGAAGTGAATCCTTACCTACCGTCGATGCAAAACGATTGGAAACATCGAATATCACGTATTCGTGCCAATTATCCAATCGTTTTGCATCGACGGTAGGTAAGGATTCACTTCCCGGCTCCCGCAATCGTTCTTTCCATCGATAATTTGCACGAATACGTGGTGTTCGATGTTTCCAATCGTTCTGCATCAACGTTAGGTAAGTATTCACTTCCCAGCTCCCGCAATCGTTCTTTCTATGGATAATTTGCACGAATACGTGCTATTCGATGTTTGCAATCGTTTTGCATCGACGGTAGGTACGGATTCACTTCCCAGCTACCGCAATCGTTCTTTCCATCGATAATTTGCACGAATACGTGCCATTCGATGTTTCCAATCGTTTTGCATCAACGTTAGGTAAGCATTCACTTCCCGGCTCCCGCAATCGTTCTTTCCATGGATAATTTGCACGAATACGTGCTATTCGATGTTTCCAATCGTTTTGCATCAACGGTAGGTAAGTATTCACTTCCCAGCTCCCGCAATCGTACTTTCTATGGATAATTTGCACGAATACGTGCTATTCGATGTTTGCAATCGTTTTGCATCGACGGTAGGTAAGGATTCACTTCCCAGCTCCCGCAATCGTTCTTTCCATCGATAATTTGCACGAATACGTGCCATTCGATGTTTCCAATCGTTTTGCATCAACGTTAGGTAAGCATTCACTTCCCGGCTCCCGCAATCGTTCTTTCCATGGATAATTTGCACGAATACGTGCTATTCGATGTTTCCAATCGTTTTGCATCAACGGTAGGTAAGTATTCACTTCCCAGCTCCCGCAATCGTTCTTTCTATGGATAATTTGCACGAATACGTGCTATTCGATGTTTGCAATCGTTTTGCATCGACGGTAGGTAAGGATTCACTTCCCAGCTCCCGCAATCGTTCTTTCCATCGATAATTTGCACGAATACGTGCCATTCGATGTTTCCAATCGTTTTGCATCGACGGTAGGTAAGGATTCACTTCCCAGCTCTCGCAATCGTTCTTTCTATCGATAATTTGCACGAATACGTGCCATTCGATGTTTCCAATCGTTTTGCATCAACGTTAGGTAAGCATTCACTTCCCGGCTCCCGCAATCGTTCTTTCCATGGATAATTTGCACGAATACGTGCTATTCGATGTTTCCAATCGTTTTGCATCAACGGTAGGTAAGTATTCACTTCCCAGCTCCCGCAATCGTACTTTCTATGGATAATTTGCACGAATACGTGCTATTCGATGTTTGCAATCGTTTTGCATCGACGGTAGGTAAGGATTCACTTCCCAGCTCCCGCAATCGTACTTTCCATCGATAATTTGCACGAATACGTGCCATTCGATGTTTCCAATCGTTTTGCATCAACGTTAGGTAAGCATTCACTTCCCGGCTCCCGCAATCGTTCTTTCCATGGATAATTTGCACGAATACGTGCTATTCGATGTTTCCAATCGTTTTGCATCAACGGTAGGTAAGTATTCACTTCCCAGCTCCCGCAATCGTTCTTTCTATGGATAATTTGCACGAATACGTGCTATTCGATGTTTGCAATCGTTTTGCATCGACGGTAGGTAAGGATTCACTTCCCAGCTCCCGCAATCGTTCTTTCCATCGATAATTTGCACGAATACGTGCCATTCGATGTTTCCAATCGTTTTGCATCGACGGTAGGTAAGGATTCACTTCCCAGCTCTCGCAATCGTTCTTTCTATCGATAATTTGCACGAATACGTGATGTTCAATGTTTCCAATCGTTTTGCATCAACGATAGGTAAGGATTCACTTCCCGGCTCCCGCAATCGTTCTTTCCATCGATAATATGCACGAATACGTGCTATTCGATGTTTGCAATCGTTTTGCATCGACGGTAGGTAAGGATTCACTTCCCAGCTCCCGCAATCGTTCTTTCCATCGATAATTTGCACGAATACGTGCCATTCGATGTTTCCAATCGTTTTGCATCGACGGTAGGTAAGGATTCACTTCCCAGCTCCCGCAATCGTTCTTTCTATCGATAATTTGCACGAATACGTGTTGTTCGATGTTTCCAATCGTTTTGCATCAACGTTAGGTAAGGATTCATTTCCCGGCTCCCGCAATCGTTCTTTCCATCGATAATTTGCACGAATACGTGCTATTCGATGTTTCCAATCGTGTTGCATCGACGGTCGGTAAGCATTCACTTCCCAGCTCCGGCAATCGTTCTTTCCAAATTATCGATAGAAAGAACGATTGCGGGAGCTGGGAAGTGAATCCTTACCTACCGTCGATGCAAAACGATTGCAAACATCGAATAGCACGTATTCGTGCAAATTATCCATAGAAAGAACGATTGCGGGAGCTGGGAAGTGAATACTTACCTAACGTTGATGCAAAACGATTGGAAACATCGAACATAACGTATTCGTGCAAATTATCGATAGAAAGAACGATTGCGGGAGCTGGGAAGTGAATCCTTACCTACCGTCGATGCAAAACGATTGGAAACATCGAATAGCACGTATTCGTGCAAATTATCCATAGAAAGAACGATTGCGGGAGCTGGGAAGTGAATACTTACCTACCGTTGATGCAAAACGATTGGAAACATCGAGTAGCACGGTATTCGTGCAAATTATCGATGGAAAGAACGATTGCGGGAGCCGGGAAGTGAATGCTTACCTAACGTTGATGCAAAACGATTGGAAACATCGAACATAACGTATTCGTGCAAATTATCGATAGAAAGAACGATTGCGGGAGCTGGGAAGTGAATCCGTACCTACCGTTGATGCAAAACGATTGGAAACATCGAACATCACGTATTCGTGCAAATTATCGATGGAAAGAACGATTGCGGGAGGCGGGAAGTGAATGCTTACCTAACGTTTATGCAAAACGATTGGAAACATCGAACATAACGTATTCGTGCAAATTATCGATAGAAAGAACGATTGCGGGAGCTGGGAAGTGAATCCTTACCTACCGTCGATGCAAAACGATTGCAAACATCGAATAGCACGTATTCGTGCAAATTATCCATAGAAAGAACGAATGCGGGAGCTGGGAAGTGAATACTTACCTAACGTTGATGCAAAACGATTGGAAACATCGAATAGCACGTATTCGTGCAAATTATCGATGGAAAGAACGATTGCGGGAGCCGGGAAGTGAATCCTTACCTACCGTTGATGCAAAACGATTGGAAACATCGAATATCACGTATTCGTGCCAATTATCCAATCGTTTTGCATCGACGGTAGGTAAGGATTCACTTCCCGGCTCCCGCAATCGTTCTTTCCATCGATAATTTGCACGAATACGTGGTGTTCGATGTTTCCAATCGTTCTGCATCAACGTTAGGTAAGTATTCACTTCCCAGCTCCCGCAATCGTTCTTTCTATGGATAATTTGCACGAATACGTGCTATTCGATGTTTGCAATCGTTTTGCATCGACGGTAGGTACGGATTCACTTCCCAGCTCCCGCAATCGTTCTTTCCATCGATAATTTGCACGAATACGTGCCATTCGATGTTTCCAATCGTTTTGCATCAACGTTAGGTAAGCATTCACTTCCCGGCTCCCGCAATCGTTCTTTCCATGGATAATTTGCACGAATACGTGCTATTCGATGTTTCCAATCGTTTTGCATCAACGGTAGGTAAGTATTCACTTCCCAGCTCCCGCAATCGTTCTTTCTATGGATAATTTGCACGAATACGTGCTATTCGATGTTTGCAATCGTTTTGCATCGACGGTAGGTAAGGATTCACTTCCCAGCTCCCGCAATCGTTCTTTCCATCGATAATTTGCACGAATACGTGCCATTCGATGTTTCCAATCGTTTTGCATCGACGGTAGGTAAGGATTCACTTCCCAGCTCTCGCAATCGTTCTTTCTATCGATAATTTGCACGAATACGTGATGTTCAATGTTTCCAATCGTTTTGCATCAACGATAGGTAAGGATTCACTTCCCGGCTCCCGCAATCGTTCTTTCCATCGATAATATGCACGAATACGTGCTATTCGATGTTTGCAATCGTTTTGCATCGACGGTAGGTAAGGATTCACTTCCCAGCTCCCGCAATCGTTCTTTCCATCGATAATTTGCACGAATACGTGCCATTCGATGTTTCCAATCGTTTTGCATCGACGGTAGGTAAGGATTCACTTCCCAGCTCCCGCAATCGTTCTTTCTATCGATAATTTGCACGAATACGTGTTGTTCGATGTTTCCAATCGTTTTGCATCAACGTTAGGTAAGGATTCATTTCCCGGCTCCCGCAATCGTTCTTTCCATCGATAATTTGCACGAATACGTGCTATTCGATGTTTCCAATCGTGTTGCATCGACGGTCGGTAAGCATTCACTTCCCAGCTCCGGCAATCGTTCTTTCCAAATTATCGATAGAAAGAACGATTGCGGGAGCTGGGAAGTGAATCCTTACCTACCGTCGATGCAAAACGATTGCAAACATCGAATAGCACGTATTCGTGCAAATTATCCATAGAAAGAACGATTGCGGGAGCTGGGAAGTGAATACTTACCTAACGTTGATGCAAAACGATTGGAAACATCGAACACCACGTATTCGTGCAAATTATCGATGGAAAGAACGATTGCGGGAGCTGGCAAGTGAATCCTTACCTACCGTCGATGCAAAACGATTGGAAACATCGAATAGCACGTATTCGTGCAAATTATCGATGGAAAGAACGATTGCGGGAGCCGGGAAGTGAATGCTTACCTAACGTTTATGCAAAACGATTGGAAACATCGAACATAACGTATTCGTGCAAATTATCGATAGAAAGAACGATTGCGGGAGCTGGGAAGTGAATCCTTACCTACCGTCGATGCAAAACGATTGCAAACATCGAATAGCACGTATTCGTGCAAATTATCCATAGAAAGAACGATTGCGGGAGCTGGGAAGTGAATACTTACCTACCGTTGATGCAAAACGATTGGAAACATCGAGTAGCACGGTATTCGTGCAAATTATCGATGGAAAGAACGATTGCGGGAGCCGGGAAGTGAATGCTTACCTAACGTTGATGCAAAACGATTGGAAACATCGAACATAACGTATTCGTGCAAATTATCGATAGAAAGAACGATTGCGGGAGTTGGGAAGTGAATCCGTACCTACCGTCGATGCAAAACGATTGCAAACATCGAACATAACGTATTCGTGCAAATTATCGATAGAAAGAACGATTGCGGGAGTTGGGAAGTGAATCCGTACCTACCGTTGATGCAAAACGATTGGAAACATCGAACATCACGTAATCGTGCAAATTATCGATGGAAAGAACGATTGCGGGAGCCGGGAAGTGAATGCTTACCTAACGTTGATGCAAAACGATTGGAAACATCGAACATAACGTATTCGTGCAAATTATCGATAGAAAGAACGATTGCGGGAGTTGGGAAGTGAATCCGTACCTACCGTCGATGCAAAACGATTGCAAACATCGAATAGCACGTATTCGTGCAAATTATCCATAGAAAGAACGATTGCGGGAGCTGGGAACTGAATACTTACCTAACGTTGATGCAAAACGATTGGAAACATCGAACACCACGTATTCGTGCAAATTATCGATGGAAAGAACGATTGCGGGAGCCGGGAAGTGAATCCTTACCTACCGTTGATGCAAAACGATTGGAAACATCGAACATCACGTATTCGTGCAAATTATTGATAGAAAGAACGATTGCGGGAGCTGGGAAGTGAATCCTTACCTACCGTCGATGCAAAACGATTGGAAACATCGAATAGCACGTATTCGTGCAAATTATCGATGGAAAGAACGATTGCGGGAGCCGGGAAGTGAATCCTTACCTACCGTTGATGCAAAACGATTGGAAACATCGAACATCACGTATTCGTGCAAATTATCGATAGAAAGAACGATTGCGGGAGCTGGGAAGTGAATCCTTACCTACCGTCGATGCAAAACGATTGGAAACATCGAATATCACGTATTCGTGCCAATTATCCAATCGTTTTGCATCGACGGTAGGTAAGGATTCACTTGCCGGCTCCCGCAATCGTTCTTTCCATCGATAATTTGCACGAATACGTGGTGTTCGATGTTTCCAATCGTTCTGCATCAACGTTAGGTAAGTATTCACTTCCCAGCTCCCGCAATCGTTCTTTCTATGGATAATTTGCACGAATACGTGCTATTCGATGTTTGCAATCGTTTTGCATCGACGGTAGGTACGGATTCACTTCCCAGCTCCCGCAATCGTTCTTTCCATCGATAATTTGCACGAATACGTGCCATTCGATGTTTCCAATCGTTTTGCATCAACGTTAGGTAAGCATTCACTTCCCGGCTCCCGCAATCGTTCTTTCCATGGATAATTTGCACGAATACGTGCTATTCGATGTTTCCAATCGTTTTGCATCAACGGTAGGTAAGTATTCACTTCCCAGCTCCCGCAATCGTACTTTCTATGGATAATTTGCACGAATACGTGCTATTCGATGTTTGCAATCGTTTTGCATCGACGGTAGGTAAGGATTCACTTCCCAGCTCCCGCAATCGTTCTTTCCATCGATAATTTGCACGAATACGTGCCATTCGATGTTTCCAATCGTTTTGCATCAACGTTAGGTAAGCATTCACTTCCCGGCTCCCGCAATCGTTCTTTCCATGGATAATTTGCACGAATACGTGCTATTCGATGTTTCCAATCGTTTTGCATCAACGGTAGGTAAGTATTCACTTCCCAGCTCCCGCAATCGTTCTTTCTATGGATAATTTGCACGAATACGTGCTATTCGATGTTTGCAATCGTTTTGCATCGACGGTAGGTAAGGATTCACTTCCCAGCTCCCGCAATCGTTCTTTCCATCGATAATTTGCACGAATACGTGCCATTCGATGTTTCCAATCGTTTTGCATCGACGGTAGGTAAGGATTCACTTCCCAGCTCTCGCAATCGTTCTTTCTATAGATAATTTGCACGAATACGTGATGTTCAATGTTTCCAATCGTTTTGCATCAACGATAGGTAAGGATTCACTTCCCGGCTCCCGCAATCGTTCTTTGCATCGATAATATGCACGAATACGTGCTATTCGATGTTTGCAATCGTTTTGCATCGACGGTAGGTAAGGATTCACTTCCCAGCTCCCGCAATCGTTCTTTCCATCGATAATTTGCACGAATACGTGCCATTCGATGTTTCCAATCGTTTTGCATCGACGGTAGGTAAGGATTCACTTCCCAGCTCTCGCAATCGTTCTTTCTATCGATAATTTGCACGAATACGTGATGTTCAATGTTTCCAATCGTTTTGCATCAACGATAGGTAAGGATTCACTTCCCGGCTCCCGCAATCGTTCTTTCCATCGATAATATGCACGAATACGTGCTATTCGATGTTTGCAATCGTTTTGCATCGACGGTAGGTAAGGATTCACTTCCCAGCTCCCGCAATCGTTCTTTCCATCGATAATTTGCACGAATACGTGCCATTCGATGTTTCCAATCGTTTTGCATCGACGGTAGGTAAGGATTCACTTCCCAGCTCCCGCAATCGTTCTTTCTATCGATAATTTGCACGAATACGTGTTGTTCGATGTTTCCAATCGTTTTGCATCAACGTTAGGTAAGGATTCATTTCCCGGCTCCCGCAATCGTTCTTTCCATCGATAATTTGCACGAATACGTGCTATTCGATGTTTCCAATCGTGTTGCATCGACGGTCGGTAAGCATTCACTTCCCAGCTCCGGCAATCGTTCTTTCCAAATTATCGATAGAAAGAACGATTGCGGGAGCTGGGAAGTGAATCCTTACCTACCGTCGATGCAAAACGATTGCAAACATCGAATAGCACGTATTCGTGCAAATTATCCATAGAAAGAACGATTGCGGGAGCTGGGAAGTGAATACTTACCTAACGTTGATGCAAAACGATTGGAAACATCGAACACCACGTATTCGTGCAAATTATCGATGGAAAGAACGATTGCGGGAGCTGGCAAGTGAATCCTTACCTACCGTCGATGCAAAACGATTGGAAACATCGAATAGCACGTATTCGTGCAAATTATCGATGGAAAGAACGATTGCGGGAGCCGGGAAGTAATTGCTTACCTAACGTTTATGCAAAACGATTGGAAACATCGAACACCACGTATTCGTGCAAATTATCGATGGAAAGAACGATTGCGGGAGCCGGGAAGTGAATCCTTACCTACCGTTGATGCAAAACGATTGGAAACATCGAACATCACGTATTCGTGCAAATTATTGATAGAAAGAACGATTGCGGGAGCTGGGAAGTGAATCCTTACCTACCGTCGATGCAAAACGATTGGAAACATCGAATAGCACGTATTCGTGCAAATTATCGATGGAAAGAACGATTGCGGGAGCCGGGAAGTGAATCCTTACCTACCGTTGATGCAAAACGATTGGAAACATCGAACATCACGTATTCGTGCAAATTATCGATAGAAAGAACGATTGCGGGAGCTGGGAAGTGAATCCTTACCTACCGTCGATGCAAAACGTTTGGAAACATCGAATATCACGTATTCGTGCCAATTATCCAATCGTTTTGCATCGACGGTAGGTAAGGATTCACTTCCCGGCTCCCGCAATCGTTCTTTCCATCGATAATTTGCACGAATACGTGGTGTTCGATGTTTCCAATCGTTCTGCATCAACGTTAGGTAAGTATTCACTTCCCAGCTCCCGCAATCGTTCTTTCTATGGATAATTTGCACGAATACGTGCTATTCGATGTTTGCAATCGTTTTGCATCGACGGTAGGTACGGATTCACTTCCCAGCTCCCGCAATCGTTCTTTCCATCGATAATTTGCACGAATACGTGCCATTCGATGTTTCCAATCGTTTTGCATCAACGTTAGGTAAGCATTCACTTCCCGGCTCCCGCAATCGTTCTTTCCATGGATAATTTGCACGAATACGTGCTATTCGATGTTTCCAATCGTTTTGCATCAACGGTAGGTAAGTATTCACTTCCCAGCTCCCGCAATCGTACTTTCTATGGATAATTTGCACGAATACGTGCTATTCGATGTTTGCAATCGTTTTGCATCGACGGTAGGTAAGGATTCACTTCCCAGCTCCCGCAATCGTTCTTTCCATCGATAATTTGCACGAATACGTGCCATTCGATGTTTCCAATCGTTTTGCATCAACGTTAGGTAAGCATTCACTTCCCGGCTCCCGCAATCGTTCTTTCCATGGATAATTTGCACGAATACGTGCTATTCGATGTTTCCAATCGTTTTGCATCAACGGTAGGTAAGTATTCACTTCCCAGCTCCCGCAATCGTTCTTTCTATGGATAATTTGCACGAATACGTGCTATTCGATGTTTGCAATCGTTTTGCATCGACGGTAGGTAAGGATTCACTTCCCAGCTCCCGCAATCGTTCTTTCCATCGATAATTTGCACGAATACGTGCCATTCGATGTTTCCAATCGTTTTGCATCGACGGTAGGTAAGGATTCACTTCCCAGCTCTCGCAATCGTTCTTTCTATCGATAATTTGCACGAATACGTGATGTTCAATGTTTCCAATCGTTTTGCATCAACGATAGGTAAGGATTCACTTCCCGGCTCCCGCAATCGTTCTTTCCATCGATAATATGCACGAATACGTGCTATTCGATGTTTGCAATCGTTTTGCATCGACGGTAGGTAAGGATTCACTTCCCAGCTCCCGCAATCGTTCTTTCCATCGATAATTTGCACGAATACGTGCCATTCGATGTTTCCAATCGTTTTGCATCGACGGTAGGTAAGGATTCACTTCCCAGCTCCCGCAATCGTTCTTTCTATCGATAATTTGCACGAATACGTGTTGTTCGATGTTTCCAATCGTTTTGCATCAACGTTAGGTAAGGATTCATTTCCCGGCTCCCGCAATCGTTCTTTCCATCGATAATTTGCACGAATACGTGCTATTCGATGTTTCCAATCGTGTTGCATCGACGGTCGGTAAGCATTCACTTCCCAGCTCCGGCAATCGTTCTTTCCAAATTATCGATAGAAAGAACGATTGCGGGAGCTGGGAAGTGAATCCTTACCTACCGTCGATGCAAAACGATTGCAAACATCGAATAGCACGTATTCGTGCAAATTATCCATAGAAAGAACGATTGCGGGAGCTGGGAAGTGAATACTTACCTAACGTTGATGCAAAACGATTGGAAACATCGAACACCACGTATTCGTGCAAATTATCGATGGAAAGAACGATTGCGGGAGCTGGCAAGTGAATCCTTACCTACCGTCCATGCAAAACGATTGGAAACATCGAACATCACGTATTCGTGCAAATTATTGATAGAAAGAACGATTGCGGGAGCTGGGAAGTGAATCCTTACCTACCGTCGATGCAAAACGATTGGAAACATCGAATAGCACGTATTCGTGCAAATTATCGATGGAAAGAACGATTGCGGGAGCCGGGAAGTGAATCCTTACCTACCGTTGATGCAAAACGATTGGAAACATCGAACATCACGTATTCGTGCAAATTATCGATAGAAAGAACGATTGCGGGAGCTGGGAAGTGAATCCTTACCTACCGTCGATGCAAAACGATTGGAAACATCGAATATCACGTATTCGTGCCAATTATCCAATCGTTTTGCATCGACGGTAGGTAAGGATTCACTTCCCGGCTCCCGCAATCGTTCTTTCCATCGATAATTTGCACGAATACGTGGTGTTCGATGTTTCCAATCGTTCTGCATCAACGTTAGGTAAGTATTCACTTCCCAGCTCCCGCAATCGTTCTTTCTATGGATAATTTGCACGAATACGTGCTATTCGATGTTTGCAATCGTTTTGCATCGACGGTAGGTACGGATTCACTTCCCAGCTCCGGCAATCGTTCTTTCCAAATTATCGATAGAAAGAACGATTGCGGGAGCTGGGAAGTGAATCCTTACCTACCGTCGATGCAAAACGATTGCAAACATCGAATAGCACGTATTCGTGCAAATTATCCATAGAAAGAACGATTGCGGGAGCTGGGAAGTGAATACTTACCTAACGTTGATGCAAAACGATTGGAAACATCGAACACCACGTATTCGTGCAAATTATCGATGGAAAGAACGATTGCGGGAGCTGGCAAGTGAATCCTTACCTACCGTCCATGCAAAACGATTGGAAACATCGAATAGCACGTATTCGTGCAAATTATCGATGGAAAGAACGATTGCGGGAGCCGGGAAGTGAATCCTTACCTACCGTTGATGCAAAACGATTGGAAACATCGAACATCACGTATTCGTGCAAATTATTGATAGAAAGAACGATTGCGGGAGCTGGGAAGTGAATCCTTACCTACCGTCGATGCAAAACGATTGGAAACATCGAATAGCACGTATTCGTGCAAATTATCGATGGAAAGAACGATTGCGGGAGCCGGGAAGTGAATCCTTACCTACCGTTGATGCAAAACGATTGGAAACATCGAACATCACGTATTCGTGCAAATTATCGATAGAAAGAACGATTGCGGGAGCTGGGAAGTGAATCCTTACCTACCGTCGATGCAAAACGATTGGAAACATCGAATATCACGTATTCGTGCCAATTATCCAATCGTTTTGCATCGACGGTAGGTAAGGATTCACTTCCCGGCTCCCGCAATCGTTCTTTCCATCGATAATTTGCACGAATACGTGGTGTTCGATGTTTCCAATCGTTCTGCATCAACGTTAGGTAAGTATTCACTTCCCAGCTCCCGCAATCGTTCTTTCTATGGATAATTTGCACGAATACGTGCTATTCGATGTTTGCAATCGTTTTGCATCGACGGTAGGTACGGATTCACTTCCCAGCTCCCGCAATCGTTCTTTCCATCGATAATTTGCACGAATACGTGCCATTCGATGTTTCCAATCGTTTTGCATCAACGTTAGGTAAGCATTCACTTCCCGGCTCCCGCAATCGTTCTTTCCATGGATAATTTGCACGAATACGTGCTATTCGATGTTTCCAATCGTTTTGCATCAACGGTAGGTAAGTATTCACTTCCCAGCTCCCGCAATCGTACTTTCTATGGATAATTTGCACGAATACGTGCTATTCGATGTTTGCAATCGTTTTGCATCGACGGTAGGTAAGGATTCACTTCCCAGCTCCCGCAATCGTTCTTTCCATCGATAATTTGCACGAATACGTGCCATTCGATGTTTCCAATCGTTTTGCATCAACGTTAGGTAAGCATTCACTTCCCGGCTCCCGCAATCGTTCTTTCCATGGATAATTTGCACGAATACGTGCTATTCGATGTTTCCAATCGTTTTGCATCAACGGTAGGTAAGTATTCACTTCCCAGCTCCCGCAATCGTTCTTTCTATGGATAATTTGCACGAATACGTGCTATTCGATGTTTGCAATCGTTTTGCATCGACGGTAGGTAAGGATTCACTTCCCAGCTCCCGCAATCGTTCTTTCCATCGATAATTTGCACGAATACGTGCCATTCGATGTTTCCAATCGTTTTGCATCGACGGTAGGTAAGGATTCACTTCCCAGCTCTCGCAATCGTTCTTTCTATCGATAATTTGCACGAATACGTGATGTTCAATGTTTCCAATCGTTTTGCATCAACGATAGGTAAGGATTCACTTCCCGGCTCCCGCAATCGTTCTTTCCATCGATAATATGCACGAATACGTGCTATTCGATGTTTGCAATCGTTTTGCATCGACGGTAGGTAAGGATTCACTTCCCAGCTCCCGCAATCGTTCTTTCCATCGATAATTTGCACGAATACGTGCCATTCGATGTTTCCAATCGTTTTGCATCGACGGTAGGTAAGGATTCACTTCCCAGCTCCCGCAATCGTTCTTTCTATCGATAATTTGCACGAATACGTGTTGTTCGATGTTTCCAATCGTTTTGCATCAACGTTAGGTAAGGATTCATTTCCCGGCTCCCGCAATCGTTCTTTCCATCGATAATTTGCACGAATACGTGCTATTCGATGTTTCCAATCGTGTTGCATCGACGGTCGGTAAGCATTCACTTCCCAGCTCCGGCAATCGTTCTTTCCAAATTATCGATAGAAAGAACGATTGCGGGAGCTGGGAAGTGAATCCTTACCTACCGTCGATGCAAAACGATTGCAAACATCGAATAGCACGTATTCGTGCAAATTATCCATAGAAAGAACGATTGCGGGAGCTGGGAAGTGAATACTTACCTAACGTTGATGCAAAACGATTGGAAACATCGAACACCACGTATTCGTGCAAATTATCGATGGAAAGAACGATTGCGGGAGCTGGCAAGTGAATCCTTACCTACCGTCGATGCAAAACGATTGGAAACATCGAATAGCACGTATTCGTGCAAATTATCGATGGAAAGAACGATTGCGGGAGCCGGGAAGTAATTGCTTACCTAACGTTTATGCAAAACGATTGGAAACATCGAACATCACGTATTCGTGCAAATTATCGATAGAAAGAACGATTGCGGGAGCTGGGAAGTGAATCCATACCTACCGTCGATGCAAAACGATTGCAAACATCGAATAGCACGTATTCGTGCAAATTATCCATAGAAAGAACGATTGCGGGAGCTGGGAAGTGAATCCGTACCTACCGTCGATGCAAAACGATTGCAAACATCGAACATAACGTATTCGTGCAAATTATCGATAGAAAGAACGATTGCGGGAGCTGGGAAGTGAATCCGTACCTACCGTTGATGCAAAACGATTGGAAACATCGAACATCACGTATTCGTGCAAATTATCGATGGAAAGAACGATTGCGGGAGCCGGGAAGTGAATGCTTACCTAACGTTGATGCAAAACGATTGGAAACATCGAACATAACGTATTCGTGCAAATTATCGATAGAAAGAACGATTGCGGGAGTTGGGAAGTGAATCCGTACCTACCGTCGATGCAAAACGATTGCAAACATCGAATAGCACGTATTCGTGCAAATTATCCATAGAAAGAACGATTGCGGGAGCTGGGAACTGAATACTTACCTAACGTTGATGCAAAACGATTGGAAACATCGAACACCACGTATTCGTGCAAATTATCGATGGAAAGAACGATTGCGGGAGCCGGGAAGTGAATCCTTACCTACCGTTGATGCAAAACGATTGGAAACATCGAACATCACGTATTCGTGCAAATTATCGATAGAAAGAACGATTGCGGGAGCTGGGAAGTGAATCCTTACCTACCGTCGATGCAAAACGATTGGAAACATCGAATATCATGTATTCGTGCCAATTATCCAATCGTTGTGATCGACGGTAGGTAAGGATTCACTTCCCAGCTCCCGCAATCGTTCTTTCCATCGATAATTTGCACGAATACGTGCCATTCGATGTTTCCAATCGTTTTGCATCGACGGTAGGTAAGGATTCACTTCCCAGCTCCCGCAATCGTTCTTTCTATCGATAATTTGCACGCATACGTGATGTTCGATGTTTTCAATCGTTTTGCATCAACGGTAGGTAAGGAATCACTTCCCGGCTCCCGCAATCGTTCTTTCCATCGATAATTTGCACGAATACGTGCTATTCGATGTTTCCAATCGTTTTGCATCAACGTTAGGTAAGGATTCACTTCCCGGCTCCCGCAATCGTTCTTTCCATCGATAATTTGCACGAATACGTGGTGTTCGATGTTTCCAATCGTTCTGCATCAACGTTAGGTAAGTATTTACTTCCCAGCTCCCGCAATCGTTCTTTCTATGGATAATTTGCACGAATACGTGCTATTCGATGTTTGCAATCGTTTTGCATCGACGGTAGGTACGGATTCACTTCCCAGCTCCCGCAATCGTTCTTTCCATCGATAATTTGCACGAATACGTGCCATTCGATGTTTCCAATCGTTTTGCATCAACGTTAGGTAAGCATTCACTTCCCGGCTCCCGCAATCGTTCTTTCCATGGATAATTTGCACGAATACGTGCTATTCGATGTTTCCAATCGTTTTGCATCGACGGTAGGTAAGGATTCACTTCCCAGCTCCCGCAATCGTTCTTTCTATCGATAATTTGGAAAGAACGATTGCCGGAGCTGGGAAGTGAATGCTTACCGACCGTCGATGCAACACGATTGGAAACATCGAATAGCACGTATTCGTGCAAATTATCGATGGAAAGAACGATTGCGGGAGCCGGGAAGTGAATGCTTACCTAACGTTGATGCAAAACGATTGGAAACATCGAACATAACGTATTCGTGCAAATTATCCATAGAAAGAACGATTGCGGGAGCTGGGAAGTGAATACTTACCTACCGTTGATGCAAAACGATTGGAAACATCGAATAGCACGTATTCGTGCAAATTATCGATAGAAAGAACGATTGCGGGAGCTGGGAAGTGAATCCTTACCTACCGTCGATGCAAAACGATTGGAAACATCGAATGGCACGTATTCGTGCAAATTATCGATGGAAAGAACGATTGCGGGAGCTGGGAAGTGAATCCTTACCTACCGTCGATGCAAAACGATTGGATAATTGGCACGAGTACGTGATATTCGATGTTTCCAATCGTTTTGCATCGACGGTAGGTAAGGATTCACTTCCCAGCTCCCGCAATCGTTCTTTCTATCGATAATTTGCACGAATACGTGATGTTCGATGTTTCCAATCGTTTTGCATCAACGGTAGGTAAGGATTCACTTCCCGGCTCCCGCAATCGTTCTTTCCATCGATAATTTGCACGAATACGTGCTATTCGATGTTTCCAATCGTTTTGCATCGACGGTAGGTAAGGATTCACTTCCCAGCTCCCGCAATCGTTCTTTCTATCGATAATTTGCACGAATACGTGATGTTCAATGTTTCCAATCGTTTTGCATCAACGTTAGGTAAGGATTCACTTCCCGGCTCCCGCAATCGTTCTTTCCATCGATAATTTGCACGAATACGTGGTGTTCGATGTTTCCAATCGTTTTGCATCGACGGTAGGTAAGGATTCACTTCCCAGCTCCCGCAATCGTTCTTTCCATCGATAATTTGCTCGAATACGTGCTATTCGATGTTTGCAATCGTTTTGCATCGACGGTAGGTAAGGATTCACTTCCCAGCTCCCGCAATCGTTCTTTCTATCGATAATTTGCACGAATACGTGATGTTCGATGTTTCCAATCGTTTTGCATCAACGGTAGGTAAGGATTCACTTCCCGGCTCCCACAATCGTTCTTTCCATCGATAATTTGCACGAATACGTGGTGTTCGATGTTTCCAATCGTTTTGCATCAACGTCAGGTAAGTATTCACTTCCCAGCTCCCGCAATCGTTCTTTCTATGGATAATTTGCACGAATACGTGCTATTCGATGTTTGCAATCGTTTTGCATCGACAGTAGGTACGGATTCACTTCCCAGCTCCCGCAATCGTTCTTTCTATCGATAATTTGCACGAATACGTTATGTTCGATGTTTCCAATCGTTTTGCATCAACGTTAGGTAAGCTTTCACTTCCCGGCTCCCGCAATCGTTCTTTCCATCGATAATTTGCACGAATACGTGCTATTCGATGTTTCCAATCGTTTTGCATTAACGGTAGGTAAGTATTCACTTCCCAGCTCCCGCAATCGTGCTTTCTATGGATACTTTGCACGAATACGTGCTATTCGATGTTTGCAATCGTTTTGCATCGACGGTAGGTAAGGATTCACTTCCCAGCTCCCGCAATCGTTCTTTCTATCGATAATTTGCACGAATACGTGGTGTTCGATGTTTCCAATCGTTTTGCATCAACGTTAGGTAAGTATTCACTTCCCAGCTCCCGCAATCGTTCTTTCTATGGATAATTTGCACGAATACGTGCTATTCGATGTTTGCAATCGTTTTGCATCGACGGTAGGTAAGGATTCACTTCCCAGCTCCCGCAATCGTTCTTTCTATGGATAATTTGCACGAATACGTGCTATTCGATGTTTGCAATCGTTTTGCATCGACGGTAGGTAAGGATTCACTTCCCAGCTCCCGCAATCGTTCTTTCTATCGATAATTTGCACGAATACGTGATGTTCAATGTTTCCAATCGTTTTGCATCAACGTTAGGTAAGGATTCACTTCCCGGCTCCCGCAATCGTTCTTTCCATCGATAATTTGCACGAATACGTGGTGTTCGATGTTTCCAATCGTTTTGCATCAACGTTAGGTAAGTATTCACTTCCCAGCTCCCGCAATCGTTCTTTCTATGGATAATTTGCACGAATACGTGCTATTCGATGTTTGCAATCGTTTTGCATCGACGGTAGGTAAGGATTCACTTCCCAGCTCTCGCAATCGTTCTTTCCATCGATAATTTGCACGAATACGTGCTATTCGATGTTTGCAATCGTTTTGCATCGACGGTAGGTAAGGATTCACTTCCCAGCCCCCGCAATCGTTCTTTCTATCGATAATTTGCACGAATACGTTATGTTCGATGTTTCCAATCGTTTTGCATAAACGTTAGGTAAGCATTCACTTCCCGGCTCCCGCAATCGTTCTTTCCATCGATAATTTGCACGAATACGTGCTATTCGATGTTTCCAATCGTTTTGCATCGACGGTAGGTAAGGATTCACTTCCCAGCTCCCGCAATCGTTCTTTCCATCGATAATTTGCACGAATACGTGGTGTTCGATGTTTCCAATCGTTTTGCATCAACGTTAGGTAAGTATTCACTTCCCAGCTCCCGCAATCGTTCTTTCTATGGATAATTTGCACGAATACGTGCTATTCGATGTTTGCAATCGTTTTGCATCGACGGTAGGTAAGGATTCACTTCCCAGCTCCCGCAATCGTTCTTTCTATCGATAATTTGGAAAGAACGATTGCCGGAGCTGGGAAGTGAATGCTTACCGACCGTCGATGCAACACGATTGGAAACATCGAATAGCACGTATTCGTGCAAATTATCGATGGAAAGAACGATTGCGGGAGCCGGGAAATGAATCCTTACCTAACGTTGATGCAAAACGATTGGAAACATCGAACAACACGTATTCGTGCAAATTATCGATAGAAAGAACGATTGCGGGAGCTGGGAAGTGAATCCTTACCTACCGTCGATGCAAAACGATTGGAAACATCGAATGGCACGTATTCGTGCAAATTATCGATGGAAAGAACGATTGCGGGAGCTGGGAAGTGAGTCCTTATCTACCGTCGATGCAAAACGATTGGAAACATCGAATAGCACGTATTCGTGCAAATTATCGATAGAAAGAACGATTGCGGGAGCTGGGAAGTGAATCCTTACCTACCGTCGATGCAAAACGATTGGAAACATCGAATGGCACGTATTCGTGCAAATTATCGATGGAAAGAACGATTGCGGGAGCTGGGAAGTGAATCCTTACCCACCGTCGATGCAAAACGATTGCAAACATCGAATAGCACGTATTCGTGCAAATTATCGATGGAAAGAACGATTGCGGGAGCCGGGAAGTGAATCCTTACCTATCGTTGATGCAAAACGATTGGAAATATTGAACATCACGTATTCGTGCAAATTATCGATAGAAAGAACGATTGCGGGAGCTGGGAAGTGAATACTTACCTACCGTTGATGCAAAACGATTGGAAACATCGAATAGCACGTATTCGTGCAAATTATCGATAGAAAGAACGATTGCGGGAGCTGGGAAGTGAATCCTTACCTACCGTCGATGCAAAACGATTGGAAACATCGAATGGCACGTATTCGTGCAAATTATCGATGGAAAGAACGATTGCGGGAGCTGGGAAGTGAATCCTTACCTACCGTCGATGCAAAACGATTGCAAACATCGAATAGCACGTATTCGTGCAAATTATCCATAGAAAGAACGATTGCGGGAGCTGGGAAGTGAATACTTACCTACCGTTGATGCAAAACGATTGGAAACATCGAATAGCACGTATTCGTGCAAATTATCCATGGAAAGAACGATTGCGGGAGCCGGGAAGTGAATGCTTACCTAACGTTGATGCAAAACGAGTGGAAACATCGAATGGCACGTATTCGTGCAAATTATCGATGGAAAGAACGATTGCGGGAGCTGGGAAGTGAATCCGTACCTACCGTCGATGCAAAACGATTGCAAACATCGAATAGCACGTATTCGTGCAATTATCCATAGAAAGAACGATTGCGGGAGCTGGGAAGTGAATACTTACCTAACGTTGATGCAGAACGATTGGAAACATCGAACACCACGTATTCGTGCAAATTATCGATGGAAAGAACGATTGCGGGAGCCGGGAAGTGAATCCTTACCTACCGTCGATGCAAAACGATTGGATAATTGGCACGAATACGTGATATTCGATGTTTCCAATCGTTTTGCATCGACGGTAGGTAAGGATTCACTTCCCAGCTCCCGCAATCGTTCTTTCTATCGATAATTTGCACGAATACGTGATGTTCAATGTTTCCAATCGTTTTGCATCAACGTTAGGTAAGGATTCACTTCCCGGCTCCCGCAATCGTTCTTTCCATCGGTAATTTGCACGAATACGTGGTGTTCGATGTTTCCAATCGTTTTGCATCAACGTTAGGTAAGTATTCACTTCCCAGCTCCCGCAATCGTTCTTTCTATGGATAATTTGCACGAATACGTGCTATTCGATGTTTGCAATCGTTTTGCATCGACGGTAGGTAAGGATTCACTTCCCAGCTCTCGCAATCGTTCTTTCCATCGATAATTTGCACGAATACGTGCTATTCGATGTTTGCAATCGTTTTGCATCGACGGTAGGTAAGGATTCACTTCCCAGCTCCCGCAATCGTTCTTTCTATCGATAATTTGCACGAATACGTTATGTTCGATGTTTCCAATCGTTTTGCATAAACGTTAGGTAAGCATTCACTTCCCGGCTCCCGCAATCGTTCTTTCCATCGATAATTTGCACGAATACGTGCTATTCGATGTTTCCAATCGTTTTGCATCGACGGTAGGTAAGGATTCACTTCCCTGCTCCCGCAATCGTTCTTTCCATCGATAATTTGCACGAATACGTGGTGTTCGATGTTTCCAATCGTTTTGCATCAACGTTAGGTAAGTATTCACTTCCCAGCTCCCGCAATCGTTCTTTCTATGGATAATTTGCACGAATACGTGCTATTCGATGTTTGCAATCGTTTTGCATCGACGGTAGGTAAGGATTCACTTCCCAGCTCCTGCAATCGTTCTTTCTATCGATAATTTGGAAAGAACGATTGCCGGAGCTGGGAAGTGAATGCTTACCGACCGTCGATGCAACACGATTGGAAACATCGAATAGCACGTATTCGTGCAAATTATCGATGGAAAGAACGATTGCGGGAGCCGGGAAATGAATCCTTACCTAACGTTGATGCAAAACGATTGGAAACATCGAACAACACGTATTCGTGCAAATTATCGATAGAAAGAACGATTGCGGGAGCTGGGAAGTGAATCCTTACCTACCGTCGATGCAAAACGATTGGAAACATCGAATGGCACGTATTCGTGCAAATTATCGATGGAAAGAACGATTGCGGGAGCTGGGAAGTGAATCCTTACCTACCGTCGATGCAAAACGATTGCAAACATCGAATAGCACGTATTCGTGCAAATTATCCATAGAAAGAACGATTGCGGGAGCTGGGAAGTGAATACTTACCTACCGTTGATGCAAAACGATTGGAAACATCGAATAGCACGTATTCGTGCAAATTATCCATGGAAAGAACGATTGCGGGAGCCGGGAAGTGAATGCTTACCTAACGTTGATGCAAAACGAGTGGAAACATCGAATGGCACGTATTCGTGCAAATTATCGATGGAAAGAACGATTGCGGGAGCTGGGAAGTGAATCCGTACCTACCGTCGATGCAAAACGATTGCAAACATCGAATAGCACGTATTCGTGCAATTATCCATAGAAAGAACGATTGCGGGAGCTGGGAAGTGAATACTTACCTAACGTTGATGCAGAACGATTGGAAACATCGAACACCACGTATTCGTGCAAATTATCGATGGAAAGAACGATTGCGGGAGCCGGGAAGTGAATCCTTACCTACCGTCGATGCAAAACGATTGGATAATTGGCACGAATACGTGATATTCGATGTTTCCAATCGTTTTGCATCGACGGTAGGTAAGGATTCACTTCCCAGCTCCCGCAATCGTTCTTTCTATCGATAATTTGCACGAATACGTGATGTTCAATGTTTCCAATCGTTTTGCATCAACGTTAGGTAAGGATTCACTTCCCGGCTCCCGCAATCGTTCTTTCCATCGGTAATTTGCACGAATACGTGGTGTTCGATGTTTCCAATCGTTTTGCATCAACGTTAGGTAAGTATTCACTTCCCAGCTCCCGCAATCGTTCTTTCTATGGATAATTTGCACGAATACGTGCTATTCGATGTTTGCAATCGTTTTGCATCGACGGTAGGTAAGGATTCACTTCCCAGCTCTCGCAATCGTTCTTTCCATCGATAATTTGCACGAATACGTGCTATTCGATGTTTGCAATCGTTTTGCATCGACGGTAGGTAAGGATTCACTTCCCAGCTCCCGCAATCGTTCTTTCTATCGATAATTTGCACGAATACGTTATGTTCGATGTTTCCAATCGTTTTGCATAAACGTTAGGTAAGCATTCACTTCCCGGCTCCCGCAATCGTTCTTTCCATCGATAATTTGCACGAATACGTGCTATTCGATGTTTCCAATCGTTTTGCATCGACGGTAGGTAAGGATTCACTTCCCTGCTCCCGCAATCGTTCTTTCCATCGATAATTTGCACGAATACGTGGTGTTCGATGTTTCCAATCGTTTTGCATCAACGTTAGGTAAGTATTCACTTCCCAGCTCCCGCAATCGTTCTTTCTATGGATAATTTGCACGAATACGTGCTATTCGATGTTTGCAATCGTTTTGCATCGACGGTAGGTAAGGATTCACTTCCCAGCTCCTGCAATCGTTCTTTCTATCGATAATTTGGAAAGAACGATTGCCGGAGCTGGGAAGTGAATGCTTACCGACCGTCGATGCAACACGATTGGAAACATCGAATAGCACGTATTCGTGCAAATTATCGATGGAAAGAACGATTGCGGGAGCCGGGAAATGAATCCTTACCTAACGTTGATGCAAAACGATTGGAAACATCGAACAACACGTATTCGTGCAAATTATCGATAGAAAGAACGATTGCGGGAGCTGGGAAGTGAATCCTTACCTACCGTCGATGCAAAACGATTGGAAACATCGAATGGCACGTATTCGTGCAAATTATCGATGGAAAGAACGATTGCGGGAGCTGGGAAGTGAATCCTTACCTACCGTCGATGCAAAACGATTGGAAACATCGAATGGCACGTATTCGTGCAAATTATCGATGGAAAGAACGATTGCGGGAGCTGGGAAGTGAGTCCTTATCTACCGTCGATGCAAAACGATTGGAAACATCGAATAGCACGTATTCGTGCAAATTATCGATAGAAAGAACGATTGCGGGAGCTGGGAAGTGAATCCTTACCTACCGTCGATGCAAAACGATTGGAAACATCGAATGGCACGTATTCGTGCAAATTATCGTTGGAAAGAACGATTGCGGGAGCTGGGAAGTGAATCCTTACCTACCGTCGATGCAAAACGATTGCAAACATCGAATAGCACGTATTCGTGCAAATTATCCATAGAAAGAACGATTGCGGGAGCTGGGAAGTGAATACTTACCTACCGTTGATGCAAAACGATTGGAAACATCGAATAGCACGTATTCGTGCAAATTATCCATGGAAAGAACGATTGCGGGAGCCGGGAAGTGAATGCTTACCTAACGTTGATGCAAAACGATTGGAAACATCGAATGGCACGTATTCGTGCAAATTATCGATGGAAAGAACGATTGCGGGAGCTGGGAAGTGAATCCGTACCTACCGTCGATGCAAAACGATTGCAAACATCGAATAGCACGTATTCGTGCAAATTATCCATAGAAAGAACGATTGCGGGAGCTGGGAAGTGAATACTTACCTAACGTTGATGCAGAACGATTGGAAACATCGAACACCACGTATTCGTGCAAATTATCGATGGAAAGAACGATTGCGGGAGCCGGGAAGTGAATCCTTACCTACCGTCGATGCAAAACGATTGGATAATTGGCACGAATACGTGATATTCGATGTTTCCAATCGTTTTGCATCAACGTTAGGTAAGGATTCACTTCCCGGCTCCCGCAATCGTTCTTTCCATCGATAATTTGCACGAATACGTGGTGTTCGATGTTTCCAATCGTTTTGCATCAACGTTAGGTAAGTATTCACTTCCCAGCTCCCGCAATCGTTCTTTCTATGGATAATTTGCACGAATACGTGCTATTCGATGTTTGCAATCGTTTTGCATCGACGGTAGGTAAGGATTCACTTCCCAGCTCTCGCAATCGTTCTTTCCATCGATAATTTGCACGAATACGTGCTATTCGATGTTTGCAATCGTCTTGCATCGACGGTAGGTAAGGATTCACTTCCCAGCTCCCGCAATCGTTCTTTCTATCGATAATTTGCACGAATACGTTATGTTCGATGTTTCCAATCGTTTTGCATAAACGTTAGGTAAGCATTCACTTCCCGGCTCCCGCAATCGTTCTTTCCATCGATAATTTGCACGAATACGTGCTATTCGATGTTTCCAATCGTTTTGCATCGACGGTAGGTAAGGATTCACTTCCCAGCTCCCGCAATCGTTCTTTCCATCGATAATTTGCACGAATACGTGGTGTTCGATGTTTCCAATCGTTTTGCATCAACGTTAGGTAAGTATTCACTTCCCAGCTCCCGCAATCGTTCTTTCTATGGATAATTTGCACGAATACGTGCTATTCGATGTTTGCAATCGTTTTGCATCGACGGTAGGTAAGGATTCACTTCCCAGCTCCCGCAATCGTTCTATCTATCGATAATTTGGAAAGAACGATTGCCGGAGCTGGGAAGTGAATGCTTACCGACCGTCGATGCAACACGATTGGAAACATCGAATAGCACGTATTCGTGCAAATTATCGATGGAAAGAACGATTGCGGGAGCCGGGAAATGAATCCTTACCTAACGTTGATGCAAAACGATTGGAAACATCGAACAACACGTATTCGTGCAAATTATCGATAGAAAGAACGATTGCGGGACCTGGGAAGTGAATCCTTACCTACCGTCGATGCAAAACGATTGGAAACATCGAATGGCACGTATTCGTGCAAATTATCGATGGAAAGAATGATTGCGGGAGCTGGGAAGTGAATCCTTACCTACCGTCGATGCAAAACGATTGCTAACATCGAATAGCACGTATTCGTGCAAATTATCGATGGAAAGAACGATTGCGGGAGCCGGGAAGTGAATCCTTACCTATCGTTGATGCAAAACGATTGGAAACATTGAACATCACGTATTCGTGCAAATTATCGATAGAAAGAACGATTGCGGGAGCGGGGAAGTGAATACTTACCTACCGTTGATGCAAAACGATTGGAAACATCGAATAGCACGTATTCGTGCAAATTATCGATAGAAAGAACGATTGCGGGAGCTGGGAAGTGAATCCTTACCTACCGTCGATGCAAAACGATTGGAAACATCGAATGGCACGTATTCGTGCAAATTATCGAAGGAAAGAACGATTGCGGGAGCTGGGAAGTGAATCCTTACCTACCGTCGATGCAAAACGATTGCAAACATCGAATAGCACGTATTCGTGCAAATTATCCATAGAAAGAACGATTGCGGGAGCTGGGAAGTGAATACTTACCTACCGTTGATGCAAAACGATTGGAAACATCGAATAGCACGTATTCGTGCAAATTATCCATGGAAAGAACGATTGCGGGAGCCGGGAAGTGAATGCTTACCTAACGTTGATGCAAAACGATTGGAAACATCGAATGGCACGTATTCGTGCAAATTATCGATGGAAAGAACGATTGCGGGAGCTGGGAAGTGAATCCTTACCTACCGTCGATGCAAAACGATTGGAAACATCGAATAGCACGTATTCGTGCAAATTATCCATAGAAAGAACGATTGCGGGAGCTGGGAAGTGAATACTTACCTACCGTTGATGCAAAACGATTGGAAACATCGAATAGCACGTATTCGTGCAAATTATCGATAGAAAGAACGATTGCGGGACCTGGGAAGTGAATCCTTACCTACCGTCGATGCAAAACGATTGGAAACATCGAATGGCACGTATTCGTGCAAATTATCGATGGAAAGAATGATTGCGGGAGCTGGGAAGTGAATCCTTACCTACCGTCGATGCAAAACGATTGCTAACATCGAATAGCACGTATTCGTGCAAATTATCGATGGAAAGAACGATTGCGGGAGCCGGGAATTGAATCCTTACCTATCGTTGATGCAAAACGATTGGAAACATTGAACATCACGTATTCGTGCAAATTATCGATAGAAAGAACGATTGCGGGAGCTGGGAAGTGAATACTTACCTACCGTTGATGCAAAACGATTGGAAACATCGAATAGCACGTATTCGTGCAAATTATCGATAGAAAGAACGATTGCGGGAGCTGGGAAGTGAATCCTTACCTACCGTCGATGCAAAACGATTGCAAACATCGAATAGCACGTATTCGTGCAAATTATCCATAGAAAGAACGATTGCGGGAGCTGGGAAGTGAATACTTACCCACCGTTGATGCAAAACGATTGGAAACATCGAATAGCACGTATTCGTGCAAATTATCCATGGAAAGAACGATTGCGGGAGCCGGGAAGTGAATGCTTACCTAACGTTGATGCAAAACGATTGGAAACATCGAATGGCACGTATTCGTGCAAATTATCGATGGAAAGAACGATTGCGGGAGCTGGGAAGTGAATCCGTACCTACCGTCGATGCAAAACGATTGCAAACATCGAATAGCACGTATTCGTGCAAATTATCCATAGAAAGAACGATTGCGGGAGCTGGGAAGTGAATACTTACCTACCGTTGATGCAAAACGATTGGAAACATCGAATAGCACGTATTCGTGCAAATTATCCATGGAAAGAACGATTGCGGGAGCCGGGAAGTGAATGCTTACCTAACGTTGATGCAAAACGATTGGAAACATCGAATGGCACGTATTCGTGCAAATTATCGATGGAAAGAACGATTGCGGGAGCTGGGAAGTGAATCCTTACCTACCGTCGATGCAAAACGATTGGAAACATCGAATAGCACGTATTCGTGCAAATTATCCATAGAAAGAACGATTGCGGGAGCTGGGAAGTGAATACTTACCTAACGTTGATGCAGAACGATTGGAAACATCGAACACCACGTATTCGTGCAAATTATCGATGGAAAGAACGATTGCGGGAGCCGGGAAGTGAATCCTTACCTACCGTCGATGCAAAACGATTGGATAATTGGCACGAATACGTGATATTCGATGTTTCCAATCGTTTTGCATCGACGGTAGGTAAGGATTCACTTCCCAACTCCCGCAATCGTTCTTTCTATCGATAATTTGCACGAATACGTGATGTTCGATGTTTCCAATCGTTTTGCATCAACGGTAGGTAAGGATTCACTTCCCGGCTCCCGCAATCGTTCTTTCCATCGATAATTTGCACGAATACGTGCTATTCGATGTTTCCAATCGTTTTGCATCGACGGTAGGTAAGGATTCACTTCCCAGCTCCCGCAATCGTCCTTTCTATCGATAATTTGCACGAATACGTGATGTTCGATGTTTCCAATCGTTTTGCATCAACGGTAGGTAAGGATTCACTTCCCGGCTCCCGCAATCGTTCTTTCCATCGATAATTTGCACGAATACGTGGTGTTCGATGTTTCCAATCGTTTTGCATCAATGTTAGGTAAGTATTCACTTCCCAGCTCCCGCAATCGTTCTTTCTATGGATAATTTGCACGAATACGTGCTATTCGATGTTTGCAATCGTTTTGCATCGACGGTAGGTACGGATTCACTTCCCAGCTCCCGCAATCGTTCTTTCTATCGATAATTTGCACGAATACGTTATGTTCGATGTTTCCAATCGTTTTGCATCAACGTTAGGTAAGCATTCACTTCCCGGCTCCCGCAATCGTTCTTTCCATCGATAATTTGCACGAATACGTGCTATTCGATGTTTCCAATCGTTTTGCATCAACGGTAGGTAAGTATTCACTTCCCAGCTCCCGCAATCGTGCTTTCTATGGATACTTTGCACGAATACGTGCTATTCGATGTTTGCAATCGTTTTGCATCGACGGTAGGTAAGGATTCACATCCCAGCTCCCGCAATCGTTCTTTCCATCGATAATTTGCACGAATACGTGCTATTCGATGTTTCCAATCGTTTTGCATCGACGGTAGGTAAGGATTCACTTCCCAGCTCCCGCAATCGTTCTTTCCATCGATAATTTGCACGAATACGTGGTGTTCGATGTTTCCAATCGTTTTGCATCAACGTTAGGTAAGTATTCACTTCCCAGCTCCCGCAATCGTTCTTTCTATGGATAATTTGCACGAATACGTGCTATTCGATGTTTGCAATCGTTTTGCATCGACGGTAGGTAAGGATTCACTTCCCAGCTCCCGCAATCGTTCTTTCTATCGATAATTTGGAAAGAACGATTGCCGGAGCTGGGAAGTGAATGCTTACCGACCGTCGATGCAACACGATTGGAAACATCGAATAGCACGTATTCGTGCAAATTATCGATGGAAAGAACGATTGCGGGAGCCGGGAAATGAATCCTTACCTAACGTTGATGCAAAACGATTGGAAACATCGAACAACACGTATTCGTGCAAATTATCGATAGAAAGAACGATTGCGGGACCTGGGAAGTGAATCCTTACCTACCGTCGATGCAAAACGATTGGAAACATCGAATGGCACGTATTCGTGCAAATTATCGATGGAAAGAATGATTGCGGGAGCTGGGAAGTGAATCCTTACCTACCGTCGATGCAAAACGATTGCTAACATCGAATAGCACGTACTCGTGCAAATTATCGATGGAAAGAACGATTGCGGGAGCCGGGAAGTGAATCCTTACCTATCGTTGATGCAAAACGATTGGAAACATTGAACATCACGTATTCGTGCAAATTATCGATAGAAAGAACGATTGCGGGAGCGGGGAAGTGAATACTTACCTACCGTTGATGCAAAACGATTGGAAACATCGAATAGCACGTATTCGTGCAAATTATCGATAGAAAGAACGATTGCGGGAGCTGGGAAGTGAATCCTTACCTACCGTCGATGCAAAACGATTGGAAACATCGAATGGCACGTATTCGTGCAAATTATCGAAGGAAAGAACGATTGCGGGAGCTGGGAAGTGAATCCTTACCTACCGTCGATGCAAAACGATTGCAAACATCGAATAGCACGTATTCGTGCAAATTATCCATAGAAAGAACGATTGCGGGAGCTGGGAAGTGAATACTTACCTACCGTTGATGCAAAACGATTGGAAACATCGAATAGCACGTATTCGTGCAAATTATCCATGGAAAGAACGATTGCGGGAGCCGGGAAGTGAATGCTTACCTAACGTTGATGCAAAACGATTGGAAACATCGAATGGCACGTATTCGTGCAAATTATCGATGGAAAGAACGATTGCGGGAGCTGCGAAGTGAATACTTACCTAACGTTGATGCAGAACGATTGGAAACATTGAACACCACGTATTCGTGCAAATTATCGATGGAAAGAACGATTGCGGGAGCCGGGAAGTGAATCCTTACCTACCGTCGATGCAAAACGATTGGATAATTGGCACGAATACGTGATATTCGATGTTTCCAATCGTTTTGCATCGACGGTAGGTAAGGATTCACTTCCCAACTCCCGCAATCGTTCTTTCTATCGATAATTTGCACGAATACGTGATGTTCGATGTTTCCAATCGTTTTGCATCAACGGTAGGTAAGGATTCACTTCCCGGCTCCCGCAATCGTTCTTTCCATCGATAATTTGCACGAATACGTGCTATTCGATGTTTCCAATCGTTTTGCATCGACGGTAGGTAAGGATTCACTTCCCAGCTCCCGCAATCGTCCTTTCTATCGATAATTTGCACGAATACGTGATGTTCGATGTTTCCAATCGTTTTGCATCAACGGTAGGTAAGGATTCACTTCCCGGCTCCCGCAATCGTTCTTTCCATCGATAATTTGCACGAATACGTGGTGTTCGATGTTTCCAATCGTTTTGCATCAATGTTAGGTAAGTATTCACTTCCCAGCTCCCGCAATCGTTCTTTCTATGGATAATTTGCACGAATACGTGCTATTCGATGTTTGCAATCGTTTTGCATCGACGGTAGGTACGGATTCACTTCCCAGCTCCCGCAATCGTTCTTTCTATCGATAATTTGCACGAATACGTTATGTTCGATGTTTCCAATCGTTTTGCATCAACGTTAGGTAAGCATTCACTTCCCGGCTCCCGCAATCGTTCTTTCCATCGATAATTTGCACGAATACGTGCTATTCGATGTTTCCAATCGTTTTGCATCAACGGTAGGTAAGTATTCACTTCCCAGCTCCCGCAATCGTGCTTTCTATGGATACTTTGCACGAATACGTGCTATTCGATGTTTGCAATCGTTTTGCATCGACGGTAGGTAAGGATTCACATCCCAGCTCCCGCAATCGTTCTTTCCATCGATAATTTGCACGAATACGTGCTATTCGATGTTTCCAATCGTTTTGCATCGACGGTAGGTAAGGATTCACTTCCCAGCTCCCGCAATCGTTCTTTCCATCGATAATTTGCACGAATACGTGGTGTTCGATGTTTCCAATCGTTTTGCATCAACGTTAGGTAAGTATTCACTTCCCAGCTCCCGCAATCGTTCTTTCTATGGATAATTTGCACGAATACGTGCTATTCGATGTTTGCAATCGTTTTGCATCGACGGTAGGTAAGGATTCACTTCCCAGCTCCCGCAATCGTTCTTTCTATCGATAATTTGGAAAGAACGATTGCCGGAGCTGGGAAGTGAATGCTTACCGACCGTCGATGCAACACGATTGGAAACATCGAATAGCACGTATTCGTGCAAATTATCGATGGAAAGAACGATTGCGGGAGCCGGGAAATGAATCCTTACCTAACGTTGATGCAAAACGATTGGAAACATCGAACAACACGTATTCGTGCAAATTATCGATAGAAAGAACGATTGCGGGACCTGGGAAGTGAATCCTTACCTACCGTCGATGCAAAACGATTGGAAACATCGAATGGCACGTATTCGTGCAAATTATCGATGGAAAGAATGATTGCGGGAGCTGGGAAGTGAATCCTTACCTACCGTCGATGCAAAACGATTGCTAACATCGAATAGCACGTACTCGTGCAAATTATCGATGGAAAGAACGATTGCGGGAGCCGGGAAGTGAATCCTTACCTATCGTTGATGCAAAACGATTGGAAACATTGAACATCACGTATTCGTGCAAATTATCGATAGAAAGAACGATTGCGGGAGCGGGGAAGTGAATACTTACCTACCGTTGATGCAAAACGATTGGAAACATCGAATAGCACGTATTCGTGCAAATTATCGATAGAAAGAACGATTGCGGGAGCTGGGAAGTGAATCCTTACCTACCGTCGATGCAAAACGATTGGAAACATCGAATGGCACGTATTCGTGCAAATTATCGAAGGAAAGAACGATTGCGGGAGCTGGGAAGTGAATCCTTACCTACCGTCGATGCAAAACGATTGCAAACATCGAATAGCACGTATTCGTGCAAATTATCCATAGAAAGAACGATTGCGGGAGCTGGGAAGTGAATACTTACCTACCGTTGATGCAAAACGATTGGAAACATCGAATAGCACGTATTCGTGCAAATTATCCATGGAAAGAACGATTGCGGGAGCCGGGAAGTGAATGCTTACCTAACGTTGATGCAAAACGATTGGAAACATCGAATGGCACGTATTCGTGCAAATTATCGATGGAAAGAACGATTGCGGGAGCTGCGAAGTGAATCCTTACCTACCGTCGATGCAAAACGATTGGAAACATCGAATAGCACGTATTCGTGCAAATTATCCATAGAAAGAACGATTGCGGGAGCTGGGAAGTGAATACTTACCTACCGTTGATGCAAAACGATTGGAAACATCGAATAGCACGTATTCGTGCAAATTATCGATAGAAAGAACGATTGCGGGACCTGGGAAGTGAATCCTTACCTACCGTCGATGCAAAACGATTGGAAACATCGAATGGCACGTATTCGTGCAAATTATCGATGGAAAGAATGATTGCGGGAGCTGGGAAGTGAATCCTTACCTACCGTCGATGCAAAACGATTGCTAACATCGAATAGCACGTATTCGTGCAAATTATCGATGGAAAGAACGATTGCGGGAGCCGGGAAGTGAATCCTTACCTATCGTTGATGCAAAACGATTGGAAACATTGAACATCACGTATTCGTGCAAATTATCGATAGAAAGAACGATTGCGGGAGCCGGGAAGTGAATGCTTACCTAACGTTGATGCAAAACGATTGGAAACATCGAATGGCACGTATTCGTGCAAATTATCGATGGAAAGAACGATTGCGGGAGCTGGGAAGTGAATCCGTACCTACCGTCGATGCAAAACGATTGCAAACATCGAATAGCACGTATTCGTGCAAATTATCCATAGAAAGAACGATTGCGGGAGCTGGGAAGTGAATACTTACCTACCGTTGATGCAAAACGATTGGAAACATCGAATAGCACGTATTCGTGCAAATTATCCATGGAAAGAACGATTGCGGGAGCCGGGAAGTGAATGCTTACCTAACGTTGATGCAAAACGATTGGAAACATCGAATGGCACGTATTCGTGCAAATTATCGATGGAAAGAACGATTGCGGGAGCTGGGAAGTGAATCCTTACCTACCGTCGATGCAAAACGATTGGAAACATCGAATAGCACGTATTCGTGCAAATTATCCATAGAAAGAACGATTGCGGGAGCTGGGAAGTGAATACTTACCTAACGTTGATGCAGAACGATTGGAAACATCGAACACCACGTATTCGTGCAAATTATCGATGGAAAGAACGATTGCGGGAGCCGGGAAGTGAATCCTTACCTACCGTCGATGCAAAACGATTGGATAATTGGCACGAATACGTGATATTCGATGTTTCCAATCGTTTTGCATCGACGGTAGGTAAGGATTCACTTCCCAACTCCCGCAATCGTTCTTTCTATCGATAATTTGCACGAATACGTGATGTTCGATGTTTCCAATCGTTTTGCATCAACGGTAGGTAAGGATTCACTTCCCGGCTCCCGCAATCGTTCTTTCCATCGATAATTTGCACGAATACGTGCTATTCGATGTTTCCAATCGTTTTGCATCGACGGTAGGTAAGGATTCACTTCCCAGCTCCCGCAATCGTCCTTTCTATCGATAATTTGCACGAATACGTGATGTTCGATGTTTCCAATCGTTTTGCATCAACGGTAGGTAAGGATTCACTTCCCGGCTCCCGCAATCGTTCTTTCCATCGATAATTTGCACGAATACGTGGTGTTCGATGTTTCCAATCGTTTTGCATCAATGTTAGGTAAGTATTCACTTCCCAGCTCCCGCAATCGTTCTTTCTATGGATAATTTGCACGAATACGTGCTATTCGATGTTTGCAATCGTTTTGCATCGACGGTAGGTACGGATTCACTTCCCAGCTCCCGCAATCGTTCTTTCTATCGATAATTTGCACGAATACGTTATGTTCGATGTTTCCAATCGTTTTGCATCAACGTTAGGTAAGCATTCACTTCCCGGCTCCCGCAATCGTTCTTTCCATCGATAATTTGCACGAATACGTGCTATTCGATGTTTCCAATCGTTTTGCATCAACGGTAGGTAAGTATTCACTTCCCAGCTCCCGCAATCGTGCTTTCTATGGATACTTTGCACGAATACGTGCTATTCGATGTTTGCAATCGTTTTGCATCGACGGTAGGTAAGGATTCACATCCCAGCTCCCGCAATCGTTCTTTCCATCGATAATTTGCACGAATACGTGCTATTCGATGTTTCCAATCGTTTTGCATCGACGGTAGGTAAGGATTCACTTCCCAGCTCCCGCAATCGTTCTTTCCATCGATAATTTGCACGAATACGTGGTGTTCGATGTTTCCAATCGTTTTGCATCAACGTTAGGTAAGTATTCACTTCCCAGCTCCCGCAATCGTTCTTTCTATGGATAATTTGCACGAATACGTGCTATTCGATGTTTGCAATCGTTTTGCATCGACGGTAGGTAAGGATTCACTTCCCAGCTCCCGCAATCGTTCTTTCTATCGATAATTTGGAAAGAACGATTGCCGGAGCTGGGAAGTGAATGCTTACCGACCGTCGATGCAACACGATTGGAAACATCGAATAGCACGTATTCGTGCAAATTATCGATGGAAAGAACGATTGCGGGAGCCGGGAAATGAATCCTTACCTAACGTTGATGCAAAACGATTGGAAACATCGAACAACACGTATTCGTGCAAATTATCGATAGAAAGAACGATTGCGGGACCTGGGAAGTGAATCCTTACCTACCGTCGATGCAAAACGATTGGAAACATCGAATGGCACGTATTCGTGCAAATTATCGATGGAAAGAATGATTGCGGGAGCTGGGAAGTGAATCCTTACCTACCGTCGATGCAAAACGATTGCTAACATCGAATAGCACGTACTCGTGCAAATTATCGATGGAAAGAACGATTGCGGGAGCCGGGAAGTGAATCCTTACCTATCGTTGATGCAAAACGATTGGAAACATTGAACATCACGTATTCGTGCAAATTATCGATAGAAAGAACGATTGCGGGAGCGGGGAAGTGAATACTTACCTACCGTTGATGCAAAACGATTGGAAACATCGAATAGCACGTATTCGTGCAAATTATCGATAGAAAGAACGATTGCGGGAGCTGGGAAGTGAATCCTTACCTACCGTCGATGCAAAACGATTGGAAACATCGAATGGCACGTATTCGTGCAAATAATCGAAGGAAAGAACGATTGCGGGAGCTGGGAAGTGAATCCTTACCTACCGTCGATGCAAAACGATTGCAAACATCGAATAGCACGTATTCGTGCAAAGTATCCATAGAAAGAACGATTGCGGGAGCTGGGAAGTGAATCCTTACCTACCGTCGATGCAAAACGATTGCTAACATCGAATAGCACGTACTCGTGCAAATTATCGATGGAAAGAACGATTGCGGGAGCCGGGAAGTGAATCCTTACCTATCGTTGATGCAAAACGATTGGAAACATTGAACATCACGTATTCGTGCAAATTATCGATAGAAAGAACGATTGCGGGAGCTGGGAAGTGAATACTTACCTACCGTTGATGCAAAACGATTGGAAACATCGAATAGCACGTATTCGTGCAAATTATCCATGGAAAGAACGATTGCGGGAGCCGGGAAGTGAATGCTTACCTAACGTTGATGCAAAACGATTGGAAACATCGAATGGCACGTATTCGTGCAAATTATCGATGGAAAGAACGATTGCGGGAGCTGCGAAGTGAATCCTTACCTACCGTCGATGCAAAACGATTGGAAACATCGAATAGCACGTATTCGTGCAAATTATCCATAGAAAGAACGATTGCGGGAGCTGGGAAGTGAATACTTACCTACCGTTGATGCAAAACGATTGGAAACATCGAATAGCACGTATTCGTGCAAATTATCGATAGAAAGAACGATTGCGGGACCTGGGAAGTGAATCCTTACCTACCGTCGATGCAAAACGATTGGAAACATCGAATGGCACGTATTCGTGCAAATTATCGATGGAAAGAATGATTGCGGGAGCTGGGAAGTGAATCCTTACCTACCGTCGATGCAAAACGATTGCTAACATCGAATAGCACGTATTCGTGCAAATTATCGATGGAAAGAACGATTGCGGGAGCCGGGAAGTGAATCCTTACCTATCGTTGATGCAAAACGATTGGAAACATTGAACATCACGTATTCGTGCAAATTATCGATAGAAAGAACGATTGCGGGAGCTGGGAAGTGAATACTTACCTACCGTTGATGCAAAACGATTGGAAACATCGAATAGCACGTATTCGTGCAAATTATCGATAGAAAGAACGATTGCGGGAGCTGGGAAGTGAATCCTTACCTACCGTCGATGCAAAACGATTGCAAACATCGAATAGCACGTATTCGTGCGAATTATCCATAGAAAGAACGATTGCGGGAGCTGGGAAGTGAATACTTACCTACCGTTGATGCAAAACGATTGGAAACATCGAATAGCACGTATTCGTGCAAATTATCCATGGAAAGAACGATTGCGGGAGCCGGGAAGTGAATGCTTACCTAACGTTGATGCAAAACGATTGGAAACATCGAATGGCACGTATTCGTGCAAATTATCGATGGAAAGAACGATTGCGGGAGCTGGGAAGTGAATACTTACCTACCGTTGATGCAAAACGATTGGAAACATCGAATAGCACGTATTCGTGCAAATTATCGATAGAAAGAACGATTGCGGGAGCTGGGAAGTGAATCCTTACCTACCGTCGATGCAAAACGATTGCAAACATCGAATAGCACGTATTCGTGCAAATTATCCATAGAAAGAACGATTGCGGGAGCTGGGAAGTGAATACTTACCTACCGTTGATGCAAAACGATTGGAAACATCGAATAGCACGTATTCGTGCAAATTATCCATGGAAAGAACGATTGCGGGAGCCGGGAAGTGAATGCTTACCTAACGTTGATGCAAAACGATTGGAAACATCGAATGGCACGTATTCGTGCAAATTATCGATGGAAAGAACGATTGCGGGAGCTGGGAAGTGAATCCGTACCTACCGTCGATGCAAAACGATTGCAAACATCGAATAGCACGTATTCGTGCAAATTATCGATAGAAAGAACGATTGCGGGAGCTGGGAAGTGAATCCTTACCTACCGTCGATGCAAAACGATTGCAAACATCGAATAGCACGTATTCGTGCGAATTATCCATAGAAAGAACGATTGCGGGAGCTGGGAAGTGAATACTTACCTACCGTTGATGCAAAACGATTGGAAACATCGAATAGCACGTATTCGTGCAAATTATCCATGGAAAGAACGATTGCGGGAGCCGGGAAGTGAATGCTTACCTAACGTTGATGCAAAACGATTGGAAACATCGAATGGCACGTATTCGTGCAAATTATCGATGGAAAGAACGATTGCGGGAGCTGGGAAGTGAATACTTACCTACCGTTGATGCAAAACGATTGGAAACATCGAATAGCACGTATTCGTGCAAATTATCGATAGAAAGAACGATTGCGGGAGCTGGGAAGTGAATCCTTACCTACCGTCGATGCAAAACGATTGCAAACATCGAATAGCACGTATTCGTGCAAATTATCCATAGAAAGAACGATTGCGGGAGCTGGGAAGTGAATACTTACCTACCGTTGATGCAAAACGATTGGAAACATCGAATAGCACGTATTCGTGCAAATTATCCATGGAAAGAACGATTGCGGGAGCCGGGAAGTGAATGCTTACCTAACGTTGATGCAAAACGATTGGAAACATCGAATGGCACGTATTCGTGCAAATTATCCATGGAAAGAACGATTGCGGGAGCCGGGAAGTGAATGCTTACCTAACGTTGATGCAAAACGATTGGAAACATCGAATGGCACGTATTCGTGCAAATTATCGATGGAAAGAACGATTGCGGGAGCTGGGAAGTGAATCCTTACCTACCGTCGATGCAAAACGATTGGAAACATCGAATAGCACGTATTCGTGCAAATTATCCATAGAAAGAACGATTGCGGGAGCTGGGAAGTGAATACTTACCTAACGTTGATGCAGAACGATTGGAAACATCGAACACCACGTATTCGTGCAAATTATCGATGGAAAGAACGATTGCGGGAGCCGGGAAGTGAATCCTTACCTACCGTCGATGCAAAACGATTGGATAATTGGCACGAATACGTGATATTCGATGTTTCCAATCGTTTTGCATCGACGGTAGGTAAGGATTCACTTCCCAACTCCCGCAATCGTTCTTTCTATCGATAATTTGCACGAATACGTGATGTTCGATGTTTCCAATCGTTTTGCATCAACGGTAGGTAAGGATTCACTTCCCGGCTCCCGCAATCGTTCTTTCCATCGATAATTTGCACGAATACGTGCTATTCGATGTTTCCAATCGTTTTGCATCGACGGTAGGTAAGGATTCACTTCCCAGCTCCCGCAATCGTTCTTTCTATCGATAATTTGCACGAATACGTGATGTTCGATGTTTCCAATCGTTTTGCATCAACGGTAGGTAAGGATTCACTTCCCGGCTCCCGCAATCGTTCTTTCCATCGATAATTTGCACGAATACGTGGTGTTCGATGTTTCCAATCGTTTTGCATCAATGTTAGGTAAGTATTCACTTCCCAGCTCCCGCAATCGTTCTTTCTATGGATAATTTGCACGAATACGTGCTATTCGATGTTTGCAATCGTTTTGCATCGACGGTAGGTACGGATTCACTTCCCAGCTCCCGCAATCGTTCTTTCTATCGATAATTTGCACGAATACGTTATGTTCGATGTTTCCAATCGTTTTGCATCAACGTTAGGTAAGCATTCACTTCCCGGCTCCCGCAATCGTTCTTTCCATCGATAATTTGCACGAATACGTGCTATTCGATGTTTCCAATCGTTTTGCATCAACGGTAGGTAAGTATTCACTTCCCAGCTCCCGCAATCGTGCTTTCTATGGATACTTTGCACGAATACGTGCTATTCGATGTTTGCAATCGTTTTGCATCGACGGTAGGTAAGGATTCACATCCCAGCTCCCGCAATCGTTCTTTCCATCGATAATTTGCACGAATACGTGCTATTCGATGTTTCCAATCGTTTTGCATCGACGGTAGGTAAGGATTCACTTCCCAGCTCCCGCAATCGTTCTTTCAATCGATAATTTGCACGAATACGTGATGTTCGATGTTTCCAATCGTTTTGCATCAACGGTAGGTAAGGATTCACTTCCCGGCTCCCGCAATCGTTCTTTCCATCGATAATTTGCACGAATACGTGATGTTCGATGTTTCCAATCGTTTTGCATCAATGTTAGGTAAGTATTCACTTCCCAGCTCCCGCAATCGTTCTTTCTATGGATAATTTGCACGAATACGTGCTATTCGATGTTTGCAATCGTTTTGCATCGACGGTAGGTACGGATTCACTTCCCAGCTCCCGCAATCGTTCTTTCTATCGATAATTTGCACGAATACGTTATGTTCGATGTTTCCAATCGTTTTGCATCCACGTTAGGTAAGCATTCACTTCCCGGCTCCCGCAATCGTTCTTTCCATCGATAATTTGCACGAATACGTGCTATTCGATGTTTCCAATCGTTTTGCATCAACGGTAGGTAAGTATTCACTTCCCAGCTCCCGCAATCGTGCTTTCTATGGATACTTTGCACGAATACGTGCTATTCGATGTTTGCAATCATTTTGCATCGACGGTAGGTAAGGATTCACATCCCAGCTCCCGCAATCGTTCTTTCCATCGATAATTTGCACGAATACGTGCTATTCGATGTTTCCAATCGTTTTGCATCGACGGTAGGTAAGGATTCACTTCCCAGCTCCCGCAATCGTTCTTTCTATCGATAATTTGCACGAATACGTGATGTTCAATGTTTCCAATCGTTTTGCATCAACGTTAGGTAAGTATTCACTTCCCAGCTCCCGCAATCGTTCTTTCTATGGATAATTTGCACGAATACGTGCTATTCGATGATTGCAATCGTTTTGCATCGACGGTAGGTACGGATTCACTTCCCGGCTCCCGCAATCGTTCTTTCCATCGATAATTTGCACGAATACGTGGTGTTCGATGTTTCCAATCGTTTTGCATCAACGTTAGGTAAGTATTCACTTCCCAGCTCCCGCAATCGTTCTTTCTATGGATAATTTGCACGAATACGTGCTATTCGATGTTTGCAATCGTTTTGCATCGACGGTTGGTACGGATTCACTTCCCAGCTCCCGCAATCGTTCTTTCTATCGATAATTTGCACGAATACGTTATGTTCGATGTTTCCAATCGTTTTGCATCAACGTTAGGTAAGCATTCACTTCCCGGCTCCCGCAATCGTTCTTTCCATCGATAATTTGCACGAATACGTGCTATTCGATGTTTCCAATCGTTTTGCATCAACGGTAGGTAAGTATTCACTTCCCAGCTCCCGCAATCGTGCTTTCTATGGATACTTTGCACGAATACGTGCTATTCGATGTTTCCAATCGTTTTGCATCAACGGTAGGTAAGGATTCACATCCCAGCTCCCGCAATCGTTCTTTCCATCGATAATTTGCACGAATACGTGCTATTCGATGTTTCCAATCGTTTTGCATCGACGGAAGGTAAGGATTCACTTCCCAGCTCCCGCAATCGTTCTTTCTATCGATAATTTGCACGAATACGTGATGTTCAATGTTTCCAATCGTTTTGCATCAACGTTAGGTAAGGATTCACTTCCCGGCTCCCGCAATCGTTCTTTCCATCGATAATTTGCACGAATACCGTGCTACTCGATGTTTCCAATCGTTTTGCATCAACGGTAGGTAAGTATTCACTTCCCAGCTCCCGCAATCGTTCTTTCTATGGATAATTTGCACGAATACGTGCTATTCGATGTTTGCAATCGTTTTGCATCGACGGTAGGTAAGGATTCACTTCCCAGCTCCCGCAATCGTTCTTTCTATCGATAATTTGCACGAATACGTGATGTTCGATGTTTCCAATCGTTTTGCATCAACGGTAGGTAAGGATTCACTTCCCGGCTCCCGCAATCGTTCTTTCCATCGATAATTTGCACGAATACGTGCTATTCGATGTTTCCAATCGTTTTGCATCGACGGTAGGTAAGGATTCACTTCCCAGCTCCCGCAATCGTTCTTTCTATCGATAATTTGCACGAATACGTGCTATTCGATGTTTCCAATCGTTTTGCATCGACGGTAGGTACGTATTCACTTCCCAGCTCCCGCAATCGTTCTTTCTATCGATAATTTGCACGAATACGCTATGTTCGATGTTTCCAATCGTTTTGCATCAACGTTAGGTAAGCATTCACTTCCCGGCTCCCGCAATCGTTCCTTCCATCGATAATTTGCACGAATACGTGCTATTCGATGTTTCCAATCGTTTTGCATCAACGGTAGGTAAGGATTCACATCCCAGCTCCCGCAATCGTTCTTTCCATCGATAATTTGCACGAATACGTGCTATTCGATGTTTCCAATCGTTTTGCATCGACGGAAGGTAAGGATTCACTTCCCAGCTCCCGCAATCGTTCTTTCTATCGATAATTTGCACGAATACGTGATGTTCAATGTTTCCAATCGTTTTGCATCAACGTTAGGTAAGGATTCACTTCCCGGCTCCCGCAATCGTTCTTTCCATCGATAATTTGCACGAATACCGTGCTACTCGATGTTTCCAATCGTTTTGCATCAACGGTAGGTAAGTATTCACTTCCCAGCTCCCGCAATCGTTCTTTCTATGGATAATTTGCACGAATACGTGCTATTCGATGTTTCCAATCGTTTTGCATCAACGGTAGGTAAGGATTCACATCCCAGCTCCCGCAATCGTTCTTTCCATCGATAATTTGCACGAATACGTGCTATTCGATGTTTCCAATCGTTTTGCATCGACGGAAGGTAAGGATTCACTTCCCAGCTCCCGCAATCGTTCTTTCTATCGATAATTTGCACGAATACGTGATGTTCAATGTTTCCAATCGTTTTGCATCAACGTTAGGTAAGGATTCACTTCCCGGCTCCCGCAATCGTTCTTTCCATCGATAATTTGCACGAATACCGTGCTACTCGATGTTTCCAATCGTTTTGCATCAACGGTAGGTAAGTATTCACTTCCCAGCTCCCGCAATCGTTCTTTCTATGGATAATTTGCACGAATACGTGCTATTCGATGTTTCCAATCGTTTTGCATCAACGGTAGGTAAGGATTCACATCCCAGCTCCCGCAATCGTTCTTTCCATCGATAATTTGCACGAATACGTGCTATTCGATGTTTCCAATCGTTTTGCATCGACGGAAGGTAAGGATTCACTTCCCAGCTCCCGCAATCGTTCTTTCTATCGATAATTTGCACGAATACGTGATGTTCAATGTTTCCAATCGTTTTGCATCAACGTTAGGTAAGGATTCACTTCCCGGCTCCCGCAATCGTTCTTTCCATCGATAATTTGCACGAATACCGTGCTACTCGATGTTTCCAATCGTTTTGCATCAACGGTAGGTAAGTATTCACTTCCCAGCTCCCGCAATCGTTCTTTCTATGGATAATTTGCACGAATACGTGCTATTCGATGTTTGCAATCGTTTTGCATCGACGGTAGGTAAGGATTCACTTCCCAGCTCCCGCAATCGTTCTTTCTATCGATAATTTGCACGAATACGTGATGTTCGATGTTTCCAATCGTTTTGCATCAACGGTAGGTAAGGATTCACTTCCCGGCTCCCGCAATCGTTCTTTCCATCGATAATTTGCACGAGTACGTGCTATTCGATGTTCCCAATCGTTTTGCATCGACGGTAGGTAAGGATTCACTTCCTAGCTCCCGCAATCGTTCTTTCTATCGATAATTTGCACGAATACGTGATGTTCGATGTTTCCAATCGTTTTGCATCAACGGTAGGTAAGGAATCACTTCCCGGCTCCCGCAATCGTTTTTTCCATCGATAATTTGCACGAATACGTGGTGTTCGATGTTCCCAATCGTTTTGCATCGACGGTAGGTAAGGATTCACTTCCTAGCTCCCGCAATCGTTCTTTCTATCGATAATTTGCACGAATACGTGATGTTCGATGTTTCCAATCGTTTTGCATCAACGGTAGGTAAGGATTCACATCCCAGCTCCCGCAATCGTTCTTTCCATCGATAATTTGCACGAATACGTGCTATTCGATGTTTCCAATCGTTTTGCATCGACGGAAGGTAAGGATTCACTTCCCAGCTCCCGCAATCGTTCTTTCTATCGATAATTTGCACGAATACGTGATGTTCAATGTTTCCAATCGTTTTGCATCAACGTTAGGTAAGGATTCACTTCCCGGCTCCCGCAATCGTTCTTTCCATCGATAATTTGCACGAATACCGTGCTACTCGATGTTTCCAATCGTTTTGCATCAACGGTAGGTAAGTATTCACTTCCCAGCTCCCGCAATCGTTCTTTCTATGGATAATTTGCACGAATACGTGCTATTCGATGTTTGCAATCGTTTTGCATCGACGGTAGGTAAGGATTCACTTCCCAGCTCCCGCAATCGTTCTTTCTATCGATAATTTGCACGAATACGTGATGTTCGATGTTTCCAATCGTTTTGCATCAACGGTAGGTAAGGATTCACTTCCCGGCTCCCGCAATCGTTCTTTCCATCGATAATTTGCACGAATACGTGCTATTCGATGTTCCCAATCGTTTTGCATCGACGGTAGGTAAGGATTCACTTCCTAGCTCCCGCAATCGTTCTTTCTATCGATAATTTGCACGAATACGTGATGTTCGATGTTTCCAATCGTTTTGCATCAACGGTAGGTAAGGAATCACTTCCCGGCTCCCGCAATCGTTTTTTCCATCGATAATTTGCACGAATACGTGGTGTTCGATGTTTCCAATCGTTTTGCATCAACGTTAGGTAAGTATTCACTTCCCAGCTCCCGCAATCGTTCTTTCTATGGATAATTTGCACGAATACGTGCTATTCGATGTTTCCAATCGTTTTGCATCGACGGTAGGTACGTATTCACTTCCCAGCTCCCGCAATCGTTCTTTCTATCGATAATTTGCACGAATACGCTATGTTCGATGTTTCCAATCGTTTTGCATCAACGTTAGGTAAGCATTCACTTCCCGGCTCCCGCAATCGTTCTTTCCATCGATAATTTGCACGAATACGTGCTATTCGATGTTTCCAATCGTTTTGCATCAACGTTAGGTAAGCATTCACTTCCCGGCTCCCGCAATCGTTCTTTCCATCGATAATTTGCACGAATACGTGCTATTCGATGTTTCCAATCGTTTTGCATCAACGGTAGGTAAGGATTCACATCCCAGCTCCCGCAATCGTTCTTTCCATCGATAATTTGCACGAATACGTGCTATTCGATGTTTCCAATCGTTTTGCATCGACGGAAGGTAAGGATTCACTTCCCAGCTCCCGCAATCGTTCTTTCTATCGATAATTTGCACGAATACGTGATGTTCAATGTTTCCAATCGTTTTGCATCAACGTTAGGTAAGGATTCACTTCCCGGCTCCCGCAATCGTTCTTTCCATCGATAATTTGCACGAATACCGTGCTACTCGATGTTTCCAATCGTTTTGCATCAACGGTAGGTAAGTATTCACTTCCCAGCTCCCGCAATTGTTCTTTCTATGGATAATTTGCACGAATACGTGCTATTCGATGTTTCCAATCGTTTTGCATCAACGGTAGGTAAGGATTCACATCCCAGCTCCCGCAATCGTTCTTTCCATCGATAATTTGCACGAATACGTGCTATTCGATGTTTCCAATCGTTTTGCATCGACGGAAGGTAAGGATTCACTTCCCAGCTCCCGCAATCGTTCTTTCTATCGATAATTTGCACGAATACGTGATGTTCAATGTTTCCAATCGTTTTGCATCAACGTTAGGTAAGGATTCACTTCCCGGCTCCCGCAATCGTTCTTTCCATCGATAATTTGCACGAATACCGTGCTACTCGATGTTTCCAATCGTTTTGCATCAACGGTAGGTAAGTATTCACTTCCCAGCTCCCGCAATCGTTCTTTCTATGGATAATTTGCACGAATACGTGCTATTCGATGTTTGCAATCGTTTTGCATCGACGGTAGGTAAGGATTCACTTCCCAGCTCCCGCAATCGTTCTTTCTATCGATAATTTGCACGAATACGTGATGTTCGATGTTTGCAATCGTTTTGCATCGACGGTAGGTACGTATTCACTTCCCAGCTCCCGCAATCGTTCTTTCTATCGATAATTTGCACGAATACGTTATGTTCGATGTTTCCAATCGTTTTGCATCAACGTTAGGTAAGCATTCACTTCCCGGCTCCCGCAATCGTTCTTTCCATCGATAATTTGCACGAATACGTGCTATTCGATGTTTCCAATCGTTTTGCATCAACGGTAGGTAAGGATTCACATCCCAGCTCCCGCAATCGTTCTTTCCATCGATAATTTGCACGAATACGTGCTATTCGATGTTTCCAATCGTTTTGCATCGACGGAAGGTAAGGATTCACTTCCCAGCTCCCGCAATAGTTCTTTCTATCGATAATTTGCACGAATACGTTATGTTCGATGTTTCCAATCGTTTTGCATCAACGTTAGGTAAGCATTCACTTCCCGGCTCCCGCAATCGTTCTTTCCATCGATAATTTGCACGAATACGTGCTATTCGATGTTTCCAATCGTTTTGCATCAACGGTAGGTAAGGATTCACATCCCAGCTCCCGCAATCGTTCTTTCCATCGATAATTTGCACGAATACGTGCTATTCGATGTTTCCAATCGTTTTGCATCGACGGAAGGTAAGGATTCACTTCCCAGCTCCCGCAATAGTTCTTTCTATCGATAATTTGCACGAATACGTGATGTTCAATGTTTCCAATCGTTTTGCATCAACGTTAGGTAAGGATTCACTTCCCGGCTCCCGCAATCGTTCTTTCCATCGATAATTTGCACGAATGCCGTGCTACTCGATGTTTCCAATCGTTTTTCATCAACGGTAGGTAAGTATTCACTTCCCAGCTCCCGCAATCGTTCTTTCTATGGATAATTTGCACGAATACGTGCTATTCGATGTTTGCAATCGTTTTGCATCGACGGTAGGTAAGGATTCACTTCCCAGCTCCCGCAATCGTTCTTTCTATCGATAATTTGCACGAATACGTGATGTTCGATGTTTCCAATCGTTTTGCATCAACGGTAGGTAAGGATTCACATCCCGGCTCCCGCAATCGTTCTTTCCATCGATAATTTGCACGAATACGTGCTATTCGAGGTTTCCAATCGTTTTGCATCAACGTTAGGTAAGGATTCACTTCCCGGCTCCCGCAATCGTTCTTTCCATCGATAATTTGCACGAATACGTGGTGTTCGATGTTTCCAATCGTTTTGCATCAACGTTAGGTAAGTATTCACTTCCCAGCTCCCGCAATCGTTCTTTCTATGGATAATTTGCACGAATACGTGCTATTCGATGTTTGCAATCGTTTTGCATCGACGGTAGGTACGGATTCACTTCCCAGCTCCCGCAATCGTTCTTTCTATCGATAATTTGCACGAATACGTTATGTTCGATGTTTCCAATCGTTTTGCATCAACGTTAGGTAAGCATTCACTTCCCGGCTCCCGCAATCGTTCTTTCCATCGATAATTTGCACGAATACGTGCTATTCGATGTTTCTAATCGTTTTGCATCAACGGTAGGTAAGTATTCACTTCCCAGCTCCCGCAATCGTGCTTTCTATGGATACTTTGCGCGAATACGTGCTATTCGATGTTTGCAATCGCTTTGCATCGACGGTAGGTAAGGATTCACATCCCAGCTCCCGCAATCGTTCTTTCTATGGATAATTTGCACGAATACGTGCTATTCGATGTTTGCAATAGTTTTGCATCGACGGTAGGTAAGGATTCACTTCCCAGCTCCCGCAATCGTTCTTTCTATCGATAATTTGCACGAATACGTTATGTTCGATGTTTCCAATCGTTTTGCATAAACGTTAGGTAAGCATTCACTTCCCGGCTCCCGCAATCGTTCTTTCCATCGATAATTTGCACGAATACGTGCTATTCGATGTTCCCAATCGTTTTGCATCGACGGTAGGTAAGGATTCACTTCCCAGCTCCCGCAATCGTTCTTTCCATCGATAATTTGCACGAATACGTGGTGTTCGATGTTTCCAATCGTTTTGCATCAACGTTAGGTAAGTATTCACTTCCCAGCTCCCGCAATCGTTCTTTCTATGGATAATTTGCACGAATACGTGCTATTCGATGTTTGCAATCGTTTTGCATCGACGGTAGGTAAGGATTCACTTCCCAGCTCCCGCAATCGTTCTTTCTATCGATAATTTGGAAAGAACGATTGCCGGAGCTGGGAAGTGAATGCTTACCGACCGTCGATGCAACACGATTGGAAACATCGAATAGCACGTATTCGTGCAAATTATCGATGGAAAGAACGATTGCGGGAGCTGGGAAGTGAATCCTTACCTACCGTCGATGCAAAACGATTGGAAACATCGAATGGCACGTATTCGTGCAAATTATCGATGGAAAGAACGATTGCGGGAGCTGGGAAGTGAATCCTTACCTACCGTCAATGCAAAACGATTGCAAACATCGAATAGCACGTATTCGTACAAATTATCGATGGAAAGAACGATTGCGGGAGCCGGGAAGTGAATCCTTACCTATCGTTGATGCAAAACGATTGGAAACATCGAACACCAGGTATTCGTGCAAATTATCCATAGAAAGAACGATTGCGGGAGTTGGGAAGTGAATACTTACCTACCGTCGATGCAAAACGATTGGATAATTGGCACGAATACGTGATATTCGATGTTTCCAATTGTTTTGCATCGACGGTAGGTAAGGATTCACTTCCCAGCTCCCGCAATCGTTCTTTCTATCGATAATTTGCACGAATACGTGATGTTCGATGTTTCCAATCGTTTTGCATCAACGGTAGGTAAGGATTCACATCCCAGCTCCCGCAATCGTTCTTTCCATCGATAATTTGCACGAATACGTGCTATTCGATGTTTCCAATCGTTTTGCATCGACGGAAGGTAAGGATTCACTTCCCAGCTCCCGCAATCGTTCTTTCTATCGATAATTTGCACGAATACGTGATGTTCAATGTTTCCAATCGTTTTGCATCAACGTTAGGTAAGGATTCACTTCCCGGCTCCCGCAATCGTTCTTTCCATCGATAATTTGCACGAATACCGTGCTACTCGATGTTTCCAATCGTTTTGCATCAACGGTAGGTAAGTATTCACTTCCCAGCTCCCGCAATCGTTCTTTCTATGGATAATTTGCACGAATACGTGCTATTCGATGTTTGCAATCGTTTTGCATCGACGGTAGGTAAGGATTCACTTCCCAGCTCCCGCAATCGTTCTTTCTATCGATAATTTGCACGAATACGTGATGTTCGATGTTTGCAATCGTTTTGCATCGACGGTAGGTACGTATTCACTTCCCAGCTCCCGCAATCGTTCTTTCTATCGATAATTTGCACGAATACGTTATGTTCGATGTTTCCAATCGTTTTGCATCAACGTTAGGTAAGCATTCACTTCCCGGCTCCCGCAATCGTTCTTTCCATCGATAATTTGCACGAATACGTGCTATTCGATGTTTCCAATCGTTTTGCATCAACGGTAGGTAAGGATTCACATCCCAGCTCCCGCAATCGTTCTTTCCATCGATAATTTGCACGAATACGTGCTATTCGATGTTTCCAATCGTTTTGCATCGACGGAAGGTAAGGATTCACTTCCCAGCTCCCGCAATAGTTCTTTCTATCGATAATTTGCACGAATACGTTATGTTCGATGTTTCCAATCGTTTTGCATCAACGTTAGGTAAGCATTCACTTCCCGGCTCCCGCAATCGTTCTTTCCATCGATAATTTGCACGAATACGTGCTATTCGATGTTTCCAATCGTTTTGCATCAACGGTAGGTAAGGATTCACATCCCAGCTCCCGCAATCGTTCTTTCCATCGATAATTTGCACGAATACGTGCTATTCGATGTTTCCAATCGTTTTGCATCGACGGAAGGTAAGGATTCACTTCCCAGCTCCCGCAATAGTTCTTTCTATCGATAATTTGCACGAATACGTGATGTTCAATGTTTCCAATCGTTTTGCATCAACGTTAGGTAAGGATTCACTTCCCGGCTCCCGCAATCGTTCTTTCCATCGATAATTTGCACGAATGCCGTGCTACTCGATGTTTCCAATCGTTTTTCATCAACGGTAGGTAAGTATTCACTTCCCAGCTCCCGCAATCGTTCTTTCTATGGATAATTTGCACGAATACGTGCTATTCGATGTTTGCAATCGTTTTGCATCGACGGTAGGTAAGGATTCACTTCCCAGCTCCCGCAATCGTTCTTTCTATCGATAATTTGCACGAATACGTGATGTTCGATGTTTCCAATCGTTTTGCATCAACGGTAGGTAAGGATTCACATCCCGGCTCCCGCAATCGTTCTTTCCATCGATAATTTGCACGAATACGTGCTATTCGAGGTTTCCAATCGTTTTGCATCAACGTTAGGTAAGGATTCACTTCCCGGCTCCCGCAATCGTTCTTTCCATCGATAATTTGCACGAATACGTGGTGTTCGATGTTTCCAATCGTTTTGCATCAACGTTAGGTAAGTATTCACTTCCCAGCTCCCGCAATCGTTCTTTCTATGGATAATTTGCACGAATACGTGCTATTCGATGTTTGCAATCGTTTTGCATCGACGGTAGGTACGGATTCACTTCCCAGCTCCCGCAATCGTTCTTTCTATCGATAATTTGCACGAATACGTTATGTTCGATGTTTCCAATCGTTTTGCATCAACGTTAGGTAAGCATTCACTTCCCGGCTCCCGCAATCGTTCTTTCCATCGATAATTTGCACGAATACGTGCTATTCGATGTTTCTAATCGTTTTGCATCAACGGTAGGTAAGTATTCACTTCCCAGCTCCCGCAATCGTGCTTTCTATGGATACTTTGCGCGAATACGTGCTATTCGATGTTTGCAATCGCTTTGCATCGACGGTAGGTAAGGATTCACATCCCAGCTCCCGCAATCGTTCTTTCTATGGATAATTTGCACGAATACGTGCTATTCGATGTTTGCAATAGTTTTGCATCGACGGTAGGTAAGGATTCACTTCCCAGCTCCCGCAATCGTTCTTTCTATCGATAATTTGCACGAATACGTTATGTTCGATGTTTCCAATCGTTTTGCATAAACGTTAGGTAAGCATTCACTTCCCGGCTCCCGCAATCGTTCTTTCCATCGATAATTTGCACGAATACGTGCTATTCGATGTTCCCAATCGTTTTGCATCGACGGTAGGTAAGGATTCACTTCCCAGCTCCCGCAATCGTTCTTTCCATCGATAATTTGCACGAATACGTGGTGTTCGATGTTTCCAATCGTTTTGCATCAACGTTAGGTAAGTATTCACTTCCCAGCTCCCGCAATCGTTCTTTCTATGGATAATTTGCACGAATACGTGCTATTCGATGTTTGCAATCGTTTTGCATCGACGGTAGGTAAGGATTCACTTCCCAGCTCCCGCAATCGTTCTTTCTATCGATAATTTGGAAAGAACGATTGCCGGAGCTGGGAAGTGAATGCTTACCGACCGTCGATGCAACACGATTGGAAACATCGAATAGCACGTATTCGTGCAAATTATCGATGGAAAGAACGATTGCGGGAGCTGGGAAGTGAATCCTTACCTACCGTCGATGCAAAACGATTGGAAACATCGAATGGCACGTATTCGTGCAAATTATCGATGGAAAGAACGATTGCGGGAGCTGGGAAGTGAATCCTTACCTACCGTCAATGCAAAACGATTGCAAACATCGAATAGCACGTATTCGTACAAATTATCGATGGAAAGAACGATTGCGGGAGCCGGGAAGTGAATCCTTACCTATCGTTGATGCAAAACGATTGGAAACATCGAACACCAGGTATTCGTGCAAATTATCCATAGAAAGAACGATTGCGGGAGCTGGGAAGTGAATACTTACCTACCGTCGATGCAAAACGATTGGATAATTGGCACGAATACGTGATATTCGATGTTTCCAATTGTTTTGCATCGACGGTAGGTAAGGATTCACTTCCCAGCTCCCGCAATCGTTCTTTCTATCGATAATTTGCACGAATACGTGATGTTCGATGTTTCCAATCGTTTTGCATCAACGGTAGGTAAGGATTCACTTCCCGGCTCCCGCAATCGTTCTTTCCATCGATAATTTGCACGAATACGTGCTATTCGATGTTTCCAATCGTTTTGCATCAACGGTAGGTAAGGATTCACATCCCAGCTCCCGCAATCGTTCTTTCCATCTATAATTTGCACGAATACGTGCTATTCGATGTTTCCAATCGTTTTGCATCGACGGAAGGTAAGGATTCACTTCCCAGCTCCCGCAATCGTTCTTTCTATCGATAATTTGCACGAATACGTGATGTTCAATGTTTCCAATCGTTTTGCATCAACGTTAGGTAAGGATTCACTTCCCGGCTCCCGCAATCGTTCTTTCCATCGATAATTTGCACGAATGCCGTGCTACTCGATGTTTCCAATCGTTTTGCATCAACGGTAGGTAAGTATTCACTTCCCAGCTCCCGCAATCGTTCTTTCTATGGATAATTTGCACGAATACGTGCTATTCGATGTTTGCAATCGTTTTGCATCGACGGTAGGTAAGGATTCACTTCCCAGCTCCCGCAATCGTTCTTTCTATCGATAATTTGCACGAATACGTTATGTTCGATGTTTCCAATCGTTTTGCATAAACGTTAGGTAAGCATTCACTTCCCGGCTCCCGCAATCGTTCTTTCCATCGATACTTACGCAATACTTACCTAACGTTGATGCAAAACGATTGGAAACATCGAACACCACGTATTCGTGCAAATTATCGATGGAAAGAACGATTGCGGGAGCTGGGAAGTGAATCCTTACCTACCGTCGATGCAAAACGATTGGAAACATCGAATAGCACGCATTCGTGCAAATTATCGATGGAAAGAACGATTGCGGGAGCCGGGAAGTGAATGCTTACCTAACGTTTATGCAAAACGATTGGAAACATCGAACATAACGTATTCGTGCAAATTATCGATAGAAAGAACCATTGCGGGAGCTGGGAAGTGAATCCTTACCTACCGTCGATGCAAAACGATTGCAAACATCGAATAGCACGTATTCGTGCAAATTATCGATGGAAAGAACGATTGCGAGAGCTGGGAAGTGAATCCTTACCTACCGTCGATGCAAAACGATTGCAAACATCGAATAGCACGTATTCGTGCAAATTATCCATAGAAAGAACGATTGCGGGAGCTGGGAAGTGAATACTTACCTAACGTTGATGCAAAACGATTGGAAACATCGAACACCACGTATTCGTGCAAATTATCGATGGAAAGAACGACTGCGGGAGCCGGGAAGTGAATCCTTACCTAACGTTGATGCAAAACGATTGGAAACATTGAACATCACGTATTCGTGCAAATTATCGATAGAAAGAACGATTGCGGGAGCTGGGAAGTGAATCCTTACCTACCGTCGATGCAAAACGATTGGAAACATCGAATATCACGTATTCGTGCCAATTATCCAATCGTTTTGCATCGACGGTAGGTAAGGATTCACTTCCCGGCTCCCGCAATCGTTCTTTCCATCGATAATTTGCACGAATACGTGGTGTTCGATGTTTCCAATCGTTCTGCATCAACGTTAGGTAAGTATTCACTTCCCAGCTCCCGCAATCGTTCTTTCTATGGATAATTTGCACGAATACGTGCTATTCGATGTTTGCAATCGTTTTGCATCGACGGTAGGTACGGATTCACTTCCCAGCTCCCGCAATCGTTCTTTCCATCGATAATTTGCACGAATACGTGCCATTCGATGTTTCCAATCGTTTTGCATCAACGTTAGGTAAGCATTCACTTCCCGGCTCCCGCAATCGTTCTTTCCATGGATAATTTGCACGAATACGTGCTATTCGATGTTTCCAATCGTTTTGCATCAACGGTAGGTAAGTATTCACTTCCCAGCTCCCGCAATCGTTCTTTCTATGGATAATTTGCACGAATACGTGCTATTCGATGTTTGCAATCGTTTTACATCGACGGTAGGTAAGGATTCACTTCCCAGCTCCCGCAATCGTTCTTTCCAACGATAATTTGCACGAATACGTGCCATTCGATGTTTCCAATCGTTTTGCATCGACGGTAGGTAAGGATTCACTTCCCAGCTCCCGCAATCGTTCTTTCTATCGATAATTTGCACGAATACGTGCTATTCGATGTTTCCAATCGTTTTGCATCAACGGTAGGTAAGTATTCACTTCCCAGCTCCCGCAATCGTTCTTTCTATCGATAATTTGCACGAATACGTGATGTTCAATGTTTCCAATCGTTTTGCATCAACGATAGGTAAGGATTCACTTCCCGGCTCCCGCAATCGTTCTTTCCATCGATAATTTGCACGAATACGTGCTATTCGATGTTTGCAATCGTTTTGCATCGACGGTGGGTAAGGATTCACTTCCCAGCTCCCGCAATCGTTCTTTCCATCGATAATTTGCACGAATACGTGCCATTCGATGTTTCCAATCGTTTTGCATCGACGGTAGGTAAGGATTCACTTCCCAGCTCCAGCAATCGTTCTTTCTATCGATAATTTGCACGAATACGTGCTATTCGATGTTTCCAATCGTTTTGCATCGACGGTAGGTAAGGACTCACTTCCCAGCTCCCGCAATCGTTCTTTCCATCGATAATTAGCACGAATACGTGCCATTCGATGTTTCCAATCGTTTTGCATCGACGGTAGGTAAGGATTCACTTCCCAGCTCCCGCAATCGTTCTTTCTATCGATAATTTGCACGAATACGTGTTGTTCGATGTTTCCAATCGTTTTGCATCAACGTTAGGTAAGGATTCATTTCCCGGCTCCCGCAATCGTTCTTTCCATCGATAATTTGCACGAATACGTGCTATTCGATGTTTCCAATCGTGTTGCATCGACGGTCGGTAAGCATTCACTTCCCAGCTCCGGCAATCGTTCTTTCCAAATTATCGATAGAAAGAACGATTGCGGGAGCTGGGAAGTGAATACTTACCTAACGTTGATGCAAAACGATTGGAAACATCGAACACCACGTATTCGTGCAAATTATCGATGGAAAGAACGATTGCGGGAGCAGGGAAGTGAATCCTTACCTACCGTCGATGCAAAACGATTGGAAACATCGAATAGCACGTATTCGTGCAAATTATCGATGGAAAGAACGATTGCGGGAGCCGGGAAGTGAATGCTTACCTAACGTTTATGCAAAACGATTGGAAACATCGAACATAACGTATTCGTGCAAATTATCGATAGAAAGAACGATTGCGGGAGCTGGGAAGTGAATCCTTACCTACCGTCGATGCAAAACGATTGCAAACATCGAATAGCACGTATTCGTGCAAATTATCGATGGAAAGAACGATTGCGAGAGCTGGGAGGTGAATCCTTAACTACCGTCGATGCAAAACGATTGCAAACATCGAATAGCACGTATTCGTGCAAATTATCCATAGAAAGAACGATTGCGGGAGCTGGGAAGTGAATACTTACCTAACGTTGATGCAAAACGATTGGAAACATCGAACACCACGTATTCGTGCAAATTATCGATGGAAAGAACGATTGCGGGAGCCGGGAAGTGAATCCTTACCTAACGTTGATGCAAAACGATTGGAAACATTGAACATCACGTATTCGTGCAAATTATCGATAGAAAGAACGATTGCGGGAGCTGGGAAGTGAATCCTTACCTACCGTCGATGCAAAACGATTGGAAACATCGAATATCACGTATTCGTGCCAATTATCCAATCGTTTTGCATCGACGGTAGGTAAGGATTCACTTCCCGGCTCCCGCAATCGTTCTTTCCATCGATAATTTGCACGAATACGTGGTGTTCGATGTTTCCAATCGTTCTGCATCAACGTTAGGTAAGTATTCACTTCCCAGCTCCCGCAATCGTTCTTTCTATGGATAATTGCACGAATACGTGCTATTCGATGTTTGCAATCGTTTTGCATCGACGGTAGGTACGGATTCACTTCCCAGCTCCCGCAATCGTTCTTTCCATCGATAATTTCCACGAATACGTGCCATTCGATGTTTCCAATCGTTTTGCATCAACGGTAGGTAAGTATTCACTTCCCAGCTCCCGCAATCGTTCTTTCTATGGATAATTTGCACGAATACGTGCTATTCGATGTTTGCAATCGTTTTGCATCGACGGTAGGTAAGGATTCACTTCCCAGCTCCCGCAATCGTTCTTTCCATCGATTATTTGCACGAATACGTGCCATTCGATGTTTCCAATCGTTTTGCATCGACGGTAGGTAAGGATTCACTTCCCAGCTCCCGCAATCGTTCTTTCTATCGATAATTTGCACGAATACGTGTTGTTCGATGTTTCCAATCGTTTTGCATCAACGTTAGGTAAGGATTCATTTCCCGGCTCCCGCAATCGTTCTTTCCATCGATAATTTGCACGTATACGTGCTATTCGATGTTTCCAATCGTGTTGCATCGACGGTCGGTAAGCATTCACTTCCCAGCTCAGGCAATCGTTCTTTCCAAATTATCGATAGAAAGAACGATTGCGGGAGCTGGGAAGTGAATCCCTACCTACCGTCGATGCAAAACGATTGGAAACATCGAATGGCACGTATTCGTGCAAATTATCGATGGAAAGAACGATTGCGGGAGCTGGGAAGTGAATCCTTACCTACCGTCGATGCAAAACGATTGCTAACATCGAATAGCACGTATTCGTGCAAATTATCGATGGAAAGAACGATTGCGGGAGCCGGGAAGTGAATCCTTACCTACCGCTGATGCAAAACGATTGGAAACATCGAACATCACGTATTCGTGCAAATTATCGATAGAAAGAACGATTGCGGGAGCTGGGAAGTGAATCCTTACCTACCGTCGATGCAAAACGATTGCAAACATCGAATAGCACGTATTCGTGCAAATTATCCATAGAAAGAACGATTGCGGGAGCTGGGAAGTGAATACTTACCTACCGTTGATGCAAAACGATTGGAAACATCGAGTAGCACGGTATTCGTGCAAATTATCGATGGAAAGAACGATTGCGGGAGCCGGGAAGTGAATCCTTACCTAACGTTGATGCAAAACGATTGGAAACATCGAACATCACGTATTCGTGCAAATTATCGATAGAAAGAACGATTGCGGGATCTGGGAAGTGAATCCTTACCTTCCGTCGATGCAAAACGATTGGAAACATCGAATAGCACGTATTCGTGCAAATTATCGATGGAAAGAACGATTGCGGGAGCTGGGATGTGAATCCTTACCTACCGTTGATGCAAAACGATTGGAAACATCGAATAGCACGTATTCGTGCAAATTATCGATGGAAAGAACGATTGCGGGAGCCGGGAAGTGAATGCTTACCTAACGTTGATGCAAAACGATTGGAAACATCGAACATAACGTATTCGTACAAATTATCGATAGAAAGAACGATTGCGGGAGCTGGGAAGTGAATACGTACCTACCGTCGATGCAAAACGATTGCAAACATCGAATGGCACGTATTCGTGCAAATTATCGATGGAAAGAACGATTGCGGGAGCTGGGAAGTGAATCCTTACCTACCGTTGATGCAAAACGATTGGAAACATCGAACATCACGTATTCGTGCAAATTATCGATAGAAAGAACGATTGCGGGAGCTGGGAAGTGAATCCTTACCTACCGTCGATGCAAAACGATTGGAAACATCGAATAGCACGTATTCGTGCAAATTATCGATGGAAAGAACGATTGCGGGAGCCGGGAAGTGAATCCTTACCTACCGTTGATGCAAAACGATTGGAAACATCGAACATCACGTATTCGTGCAAATTATCGATAGAAAGAACGATTGCGGGAGCTGGGAAGTGAATCCTTACCTACCGTCGATGCAAAACAATTGGAAACATCGAATATCACGTATTCGTGCCAATTATCCAATCGTTTTGCATCGACGGTAGGTAAGTATTCACTTCCCAGCTCCCGCAATCGTTCTTTCCATCGATAATTTGCACGAATACGTGGTGTTCGATGTTTCCAATCGTTTTGCATCGACGGTAGGTAAGGATTCACTTCCCAGCTCCCGCAATCGTTCTTTCTATGGATAATTTGCACGAATACGTGCTATTCGATGTTTGCAATCGTTTTGCATCGACGGTAGGTAAGGATTCACTTCCCAGCTCCCGCAATCGTTCTTTCCAACGATAATTTGCACGAATACGTGCCATTCGATGTTTCCAATCGTTTTGCATCGACGGTAGGTAAGGATTCACTTCCCAGCTCCCGCAATCGTTCTTTCTATCGATAATTTGCACGAATACGTGCTATTCGATGTTTCCAATCGTTTTGCATCAACGGTAGGTAAGTATTCACTTCCCAGCTCCCGCAATCGTTCTTTCTATCGATAATTTGCACGAATACGTGATGTTCAATGTTTCCAATCGTTTTGCATCAACGATAGGTAAGGATTCACTTCCCGGCTCCCGCAATCGTTCTTTCCATCGATAATTTGCACGAATACGTGCTATTCGATGTTTGCAATCGTTTTGCATCGACGGTGGGTAAGGATTCACTTCCCAGCTCCCGCAATCGTTCTTTCCATCGATAATTTGCACGAATACGTGCCATTCGATGTTTCCAATCGTTTTGCATCGACGGTAGGTAAGGATTCACTTCCCAGCTCCCGCAATCGTTCTTTCTATCGATAATTTGCACGAATACGTGCTATTCGATGTTTCCAATCGTTTTGCATCAACGGTAGGTAAGTATTCACTTCCCAGCTCCCGCAATCGTTCTTTCTATGGATAATTTGCACGAATACGTGATGTTCGATGTTTCCAATCGTTTTGCATCAACGGTAGGTAAAGATTCACTTCCCGGCTCCCGCAATCGTTTTTCCATCGATAATTTGCACGAATACGTGGTGTTCGATGTTTCCAATCGTTTTGCATCAACGTTAGGTAAGTATTCACTTCCCAGCTCCCGCAATCGTTCTTTCTATGGATAATTTGCACGAATACGTGCTATTCGATGTTTCCAATCGTTTTGCATCGACGGTAGGTACGTATTCACTTCCCAGCTCCCGCAATCGTTCTTTCTATCGATAATTTGCACGAATACGTTATGTTCGATGTTTCCAATCGTTTTGCATCAACGTTAGGTAAGCATTCACTTCCCGGCTCCCGCAATCGTTCTTTCCATCGATAATTTGCACGAATACGTGCTATTCGATGTTTCCAATCGTTTTGCATCAACGGTAGGTAAGGATTCACATCCCAGCTCCCGCAATCGTTCTTTCCATCGATAATTTGCACGAATACGTGCTATTCGATGTTTCCAATCGTTTTGCATCGACGGAAGGTAAGGATTCACTTCCCAGCTCCCGCAATCGTTCTTTCTATCGATAATTTGCACGAATACGTGATGTTCAATGTTTCCAATCGTTTTGCATCAACGTTAGGTAAGGATTCACTTCCCGGCTCCCGCAATCGTTCTTTCCATCGATAATTTGCACGAATGCCGTGCTACTCGATGTTTCCAATCGTTTTTCATCAACGGTAGGTAAGTATTCACTTCCCAGCTCCCGCAATCGTTCTTTCTATGGATAATTTGCACGAATACGTGCTATTCGATGTTTGCAATCGTTTTGCATCGACGGTAGGTAAGGATTCACTTCCCAGCTCCCGCAATCGTTCTTTCTATCGATAATTTGCACGAATACGTGATGTTCGATGTTTCCAATCGTTTTGCATCAACGGTAGGTAAGGATTCACATCCCGGCTCCCGCAATCGTTCTTTCCATCGATAATTTGCACGAATACGTGCTATTCGAGGTTTCCAATCGTTTTGCATCAACGTTAGGTAAGGATTCACTTCCCGGCTCCCGCAATCGTTCTTTCCATCGATAATTTGCACGAATACGTGGTGTTCGATGTTTCCAATCGTTTTGCATCAACGTTAGGTAAGTATTCACTTCCCAGCTCCCGCAATCGTTCTTTCTATGGATAATTTGCACGAATACGTGCTATTCGATGTTTGCAATCGTTTTGCATCGACGGTAGGTACGGATTCACTTCCCAGCTCCCGCAATCGTTCTTTCTATCGATAATTTGCACGAATACGTTATGTTCGATGTTTCCAATCGTTTTGCATCAACGTTAGGTAAGCATTCACTTCCCGGCTCCCGCAATCGTTCTTTCCATCGATAATTTGCACGAATACGTGCTATTCGATGTTTCTAATCGTTTTGCATCAACGGTAGGTAAGTATTCACTTCCCAGCTCCCGCAATCGTGCTTTCTATGGATACTTTGCGCGAATACGTGCTATTCGATGTTTGCAATCGCTTTGCATCGACGGTAGGTAAGGATTCACATCCCAGCTCCCGCAATCGTTCTTTCTATGGATAATTTGCACGAATACGTGCTATTCGATGTTTGCAATAGTTTTGCATCGACGGTAGGTAAGGATTCACTTCCCAGCTCCCGCAATCGTTCTTTCTATCGATAATTTGCACGAATACGTTATGTTCGATGTTTCCAATCGTTTTGCATAAACGTTAGGTAAGCATTCACTTCCCGGCTCCCGCAATCGTTCTTTCCATCGATAATTTGCACGAATACGTGCTATTCGATGTTCCCAATCGTTTTGCATCGACGGTAGGTAAGGATTCACTTCCCAGCTCCCGCAATCGTTCTTTCCAACGATAATTTGCACGAATACGTGCCATTCGATGTTTCCAATCGTTTTGCATCGACGGTAGGTAAGGATTCACTTCCCAGCTCCCGCAATCGTTCTTTCTATCGATAATTTGCACGAATACGTGCTATTCGATGTTTCCAATCGTTTTGCATCAACGGTAGGTAAGTATTCACTTCCCAGCTCCCGCAATCGTTCTTTCTATCGATAATTTGCACGAATACGTGATGTTCAATGTTTCCAATCGTTTTGCATCAACGATAGGTAAGGATTCACTTCCCGGCTCCCGCAATCGTTCTTTCCATCGATAATTTGCACGAATACGTGCTATTCGATGTTTGCAATCGTTTTGCATCGACGGTGGGTAAGGATTCACTTCCCAGCTCCCGCAATCGTTCTTTCCATCGATAATTTGCACGAATACGTGCCATTCGATGTTTCCAATCGTTTTGCATCGACGGTAGGTAAGGATTCACTTCCCAGCTCCCGCAATCGTTCTTTCTATCGATAATTTGCACGAATACGTGATGTTCAATGTTTCCAATCGTTTTGCATCAACGATAGGTAAGGATTCACTTCCCGGCTCCCGCAATCGTTCTTTCCATCGATAATTTGCACGAATACGTGCTATTTGATGTTTCCAAGCGTTTTGCATCGACGGTAGGTAAGGATTCACTTCCCAGCTCCCGCAATCGTTCTTTCTATCGATTATTTGCACGAATACGTGATGTTCGATGTTTCCAATCGTTTTGCATCAACGGTAGGTAAAGATTCACTTCCCGGCTCCCGCAATCGTTTTTCCATCGATAATTTGCACGAATACGTGGTGTTCGATGTTTCCAATCGTTTTGCATCAACGTTAGGTAAGTATTCACTTCCCAGCTCCCGCAATCGTTCTTTCTATGGATAATTTGCACGAATACGTGCTATTCGATGTTTCCAATCGTTTTGCATCGACGGTAGGTACGTATTCACTTCCCAGCTCCCGCAATCGTTCTTTCTATCGATAATTTGCACGAATACGTTATGTTCGATGTTTCCAATCGTTTTGCATCAACGTTAGGTAAGCATTCACTTCCCGGCTCCCGCAATCGTTCTTTCCATCGATAATTTGCACGAATACGTGCTATTCGATGTTTCCAATCGTTTTGCATCAACGGTAGGTAAGGATTCACATCCCAGCTCCCGCAATCGTTCTTTCCATCGATAATTTGCACGAATACGTGCTATTCGATGTTTCCAATCGTTTTGCATCGACGGAAGGTAAGGATTCACTTCCCAGCTCCCGCAATCGTTCTTTCTATCGATAATTTGCACGAATACGTGATGTTCAATGTTTCCAATCGTTTTGCATCAACGTTAGGTAAGGATTCACTTCCCGGCTCCCGCAATCGTTCTTTCCATCGATAATTTGCACGAATGCCGTGCTACTCGATGTTTCCAATCGTTTTTCATCAACGGTAGGTAAGTATTCACTTCCCAGCTCCCGCAATCGTTCTTTCTATGGATAATTTGCACGAATACGTGCTATTCGATGTTTGCAATCGTTTTGCATCGACGGTAGGTAAGGATTCACTTCCCAGCTCCCGCAATCGTTCTTTCTATCGATAATTTGCACGAATACGTGATGTTCGATGTTTCCAATCGTTTTGCATCAACGGTAGGTAAGGATTCACATCCCGGCTCCCGCAATCGTTCTTTCCATCGATAATTTGCACGAATACGTGCTATTCGAGGTTTCCAATCGTTTTGCATCAACGTTAGGTAAGGATTCACTTCCCGGCTCCCGCAATCGTTCTTTCCATCGATAATTTGCACGAATACGTGGTGTTCGATGTTTCCAATCGTTTTGCATCAACGTTAGGTAAGTATTCACTTCCCAGCTCCCGCAATCGTTCTTTCTATGGATAATTTGCACGAATACGTGCTATTCGATGTTTGCAATCGTTTTGCATCGACGGTAGGTACGGATTCACTTCCCAGCTCCCGCAATCGTTCTTTCTATCGATAATTTGCACGAATACGTTATGTTCGATGTTTCCAATCGTTTTGCATCAACGTTAGGTAAGCATTCACTTCCCAGCTCCCGCAATCGTTCTTTCTATCGATAATTTGCACGAATACGTGATGTTCAATGTTTCCAATCGTTTTGCATCAACGTTAGGTAAGGATTCACTTCCCGGCTCCCGCAATCGTTCTTTCCATCGATAATTTGCACGAATGCCGTGCTACTCGATGTTTCCAATCGTTTTTCATCAACGGTAGGTAAGTATTCACTTCCCAGCTCCCGCAATCGTTCTTTCTATGGATAATTTGCACGAATACGTGCTATTCGATGTTTGCAATCGTTTTGCATCGACGGTAGGTAAGGATTCACTTCCCAGCTCCCGCAATCGTTCTTTCTATCGATAATTTGCACGAATACGTGATGTTCGATGTTTCCAATCGTTTTGCATCAACGGTAGGTAAGGATTCACATCCCGGCTCCCGCAATCGTTCTTTCCATCGATAATTTGCACGAATACGTGCTATTCGAGGTTTCCAATCGTTTTGCATCAACGTTAGGTAAGGATTCACTTCCCGGCTCCCGCAATCGTTCTTTCCATCGATAATTTGCACGAATACGTGGTGTTCGATGTTTCCAATCGTTTTGCATCAACGTTAGGTAAGTATTCACTTCCCAGCTCCCGCAATCGTTCTTTCTATGGATAATTTGCACGAATACGTGCTATTCGATGTTTGCAATCGTTTTGCATCGACGGTAGGTACGGATTCACTTCCCAGCTCCCGCAATCGTTCTTTCTATCGATAATTTGCACGAATACGTTATGTTCGATGTTTCCAATCGTTTTGCATCAACGTTAGGTAAGCATTCACTTCCCAGCTCCCGCAATCGTTCTTTCCATCGATAATTTGCACGAATACGTGCTATTCGATGTTTCTAATCGTTTTGCATCAACGGTAGGTAAGTATTCACTTCCCAGCTCCCGCAATCGTGCTTTCTATGGATACTTTGCGCGAATACGTGCTATTCGATGTTTGCAATCGCTTTGCATCGACGGTAGGTAAGGATTCACATCCCAGCTCCCGCAATCGTTCTTTCTATGGATAATTTGCACGAATACGTGCTATTCGATGTTTGCAATAGTTTTGCATCGACGGTAGGTAAGGATTCACTTCCCAGCTCCCGCAATCGTTCTTTCTATCGATAATTTGCACGAATACGTTATGTTCGATGTTTCCAATCGTTTTGCATAAACGTTAGGTAAGCATTCACTTCCCGGCTCCCGCAATCGTTCTTTCCATCGATAATTTGCACGAATACGTGCTATTCGATGTTCCCAATCGTTTTGCATCGACGGTAGGTAAGGATTCACTTCCCAGCTCCCGCAATCGTTCTTTCTATCGATTATTTGCACGAATACGTGATGTTCGATGTTTCCAATCGTTTTGCATCAACGGTAGGTAAAGATTCACTTCCCGGCTCCCGCAATCGTTTTTCCATCGATAATTTGCACGAATACGTGGTGTTCGATGTTTCCAATCGTTTTGCATCAACGTTAGGTAAGTATTCACTTCCCAGCTCCCGCAATCGTTCTTTCTATGGATAATTTGCACGAATACGTGCTATTCGATGTTTCCAATCGTTTTGCATCGACGGTAGGTACGTATTCACTTCCCAGCTCCCGCAATCGTTCTTTCTATCGATAATTTGCACGAATACGTTATGTTCGATGTTTCCAATCGTTTTGCATCAACGTTAGGTAAGCATTCACTTCCCGGCTCCCGCAATCGTTCTTTCCATCGATAATTTGCACGAATACGTGCTATTCGATGTTTCCAATCGTTTTGCATCAACGGTAGGTAAGGATTCACATCCCAGCTCCCGCAATCGTTCTTTCCATCGATAATTTGCACGAATACGTGCTATTCGATGTTTCCAATCGTTTTGCATCGACGGAAGGTAAGGATTCACTTCCCAGCTCCCGCAATCGTTCTTTCTATCGATAATTTGCACGAATACGTGATGTTCAATGTTTCCAATCGTTTTGCATCAACGTTAGGTAAGGATTCACTTCCCGGCTCCCGCAATCGTTCTTTCCATCGATAATTTGCACGAATGCCGTGCTACTCGATGTTTCCAATCGTTTTTCATCAACGGTAGGTAAGTATTCACTTCCCAGCTCCCGCAATCGTTCTTTCTATGGATAATTTGCACGAATACGTGCTATTCGATGTTTGCAATCGTTTTGCATCGACGGTAGGTAAGGATTCACTTCCCAGCTCCCGCAATCGTTCTTTCTATCGATAATTTGCACGAATACGTGATGTTCGATGTTTCCAATCGTTTTGCATCAACGGTAGGTAAGGATTCACATCCCGGCTCCCGCAATCGTTCTTTCCATCGATAATTTGCACGAATACGTGCTATTCGAGGTTTCCAATCGTTTTGCATCAACGTTAGGTAAGGATTCACTTCCCGGCTCCCGCAATCGTTCTTTCCATCGATAATTTGCACGAATACGTGGTGTTCGATGTTTCCAATCGTTTTGCATCAACGTTAGGTAAGTATTCACTTCCCAGCTCCCGCAATCGTTCTTTCTATGGATAATTTGCACGAATACGTGCTATTCGATGTTTGCAATAGTTTTGCATCGACGGTAGGTAAGGATTCACTTCCCAGCTCCCGCAATCGTTCTTTCTATCGATAATTTGCACGAATACGTTATGTTCGATGTTTCCAATCGTTTTGCATAAACGTTAGGTAAGCATTCACTTCCCGGCTCCCGCAATCGTTCTTTCCATCGATAATTTGCACGAATACGTGCTATTCGATGTTCCCAATCGTTTTGCATCGACGGTAGGTAAGGATTCACTTCCCAGCTCCCGCAATCGTTCTTTCCATCGATAATTTGCACGAATACGTGGTGTTCGATGTTTCCAATCGTTTTGCATCAACGTTAGGTAAGTATTCACTTCCCAGCTCCCGCAATCGTTCTTTCTATGGATAATTTGCACGAATACGTGCTATTCGATGTTTGCAATCGTTTTGCATCGACGGTAGGTAAGGATTCACTACCCAGCTCCCGCAATCGTTCTTTCTATCGATAATTTGGAAAGAACGATTGCCGGAGCTGGGAAGTGAATGCTTACCGACCGTCGATGCAACACGATTGGAAACATCGAATAGCACGTATTCGTGCAAATTATCGATGGAAAGAACGATTGCGGGAGCTGGGAAGTGAATCCTTACCTACCGTCGATGCAAAACGATTGGAAACATCGAATGGCACGTATTCGTGCAAATTATCGATGGAAAGAACGATTGCGGGAGCTGGGAAGTGAATCCTTACCTACCGTCAATGCAAAACGATTGCAAACATCGAATAGCACGTATTCGTACAAATTATCGATGGAAAGAACGATTGCGGGAGCCGGGAAGTGAATCCTTACCTATCGTTGATGCAAAACGATTGGAAACATCGAACACCAGGTATTCGTGCAAATTATCCATAGAAAGAACGATTGCGGGAGCTGGGAAGTGAATACTTACCTACCGTCGATGCAAAACGATTGGATAATTGGCACGAATACGTGATATTCGATGTTTCCAATTGTTTTGCATCGACGGTAGGTAAGGATTCACTTCCCAGCTCCCGCAATCGTTCTTTCTATCGATAATTTGCACGAATACGTGATGTTCGATGTTTCCAATCGTTTTGCATCAACGGTAGGTAAGGATTCACTTCCCGGCTCCCGCAATCGTTCTTTCCATCGATAATTTGCACGAATACGTGCTATTCGATGTTTCCAATCGTTTTGCATCGACGGTAGGTAAGGATTCACTTCCCAGCTCCCGCAATCGTTCTTTCTATCGATAATTTGCACGAATACGTGATGTTCGATGTTTCCAATCGTTTTGCATCAACGTTAGGTAAGCATTCACTTCCCGGCTCCCGCAATCGTTCTTTCCATCGATAATTTGCACGAATACGTGCTATTCGATGTTTCCAATCGTTTTGCATCAACGGTAGGTAAGGATTCACATCCCAGCTCCCGCAATCGTTCTTTCCATCTATAATTTGCACGAATACGTGCTATTCGATGTTTCCAATCGTTTTGCATCGACGGAAGGTAAGGATTCACTTCCCAGCTCCCGCAATCGTTCTTTCTATCGATAATTTGCACGAATACGTGATGTTCAATGTTTCCAATCGTTTTGCATCAACGTTAGGTAAGGATTCACTTCCCGGCTCCCGCAATCGTTCTTTCCATCGATAATTTGCACGAATGCCGTGCTACTCGATGTTTCCAATCGTTTTGCATCAACGGTAGGTAAGTATTCACTTCCCAGCTCCCGCAATCGTTCTTTCTATGGATAATTTGCACGAATACGTGCTATTCGATGTTTGCAATCGTTTTGCATCGACGGTAGGTAAGGATTCACTTCCCAGCTCCCGCAATCGTTCTTTCTATCGATAATTTGCACGAATACGTGTAAGGTTTTCGCTCAGAACGAGCGAACGAATGACCTCGTGGCCATACATTGTAAGTGTCGAGCCGAACCACCGTCCGACGTCGTCGAATTTGTGACGTCAAACCTGACGATCGACGGGGAAGACGGACGGTTCGATTCTTGAGAACAAAGACAGTCTTGCCCAGACGCGATCGTAAAGCAGACGTATTGCAGCATACGCACAATAAAGTATATAAATGAACGAAGAGATTAGTTTACTCTCCCTCCGCCTCCTTACAAAATTCAGAAGTGGGATCGAAGTGAAATTTATGTGAATTTATGAACAAACTTTTTTTTTCATGTTATGTGTTTTATGAACTTATGTTACGCGTTATGAATTTATGTTAACGGGACTGACTTTTCGAGCTTGAGTTACGTTGTGTATGCTACGAAGTGTGATAATCAGACATTTAGGAAACAGTTAAGACATCACAAAATTTACGGTCGGGCAAGGTTAAGGACAAAGAAAAGTGCGAAAGTTACGTGTGGAAAATTTATTGTGAAAGATTACGTGAAATCACAAAACTAGACCAACATGAGTTCGCTTACGGTTGCTGAGCTTAAGGACATGCTACGAGACAAGGATTTGTCGACGTCGGGTACGAAGCTCGAGCTACTGAACCGATTATTGGAAGCCGGTGTTCCTGAGGATGTACTTCGTTTGACCGCGGCTGCGACGCCCAGCGCCGGAGAGACAACAGGCTTAGAAGCGCGGGAAGACTCGCGCCCAAGGCCAGCCGAAGTAAGTTTTGACGAATCACGGATTTTAAGACGTGAAAGAGATCTAGCAGAACGCGAGATCCAGCTATTGAGAAGAGAGTTGGAACTGGCACGAAATACGACATCGCAACCGGATGGGCCACCCGGTCGTTCTTCCGTACGAGTACGAGAGGTAAAATGGGTCGATATTAAGGATATGATTAGGGATTTTGACGACGTTGATTGTGACATTCATGTTTGGGAAAGTCACGTGCGAAAATTGGTCGATAATTATGAACTGGATGATTACGCGGCGAAAGCACTGGTATGCCAGAAATTAAAGGGAAAGGCGTTTAAATGGTACCACTCGAGGGAGGACTGCGTGGATATGACATGTGACCAGCTACTAACAGGACTGCGGGGGATGTACGGACAACGCGTAAACGCGCTTGCTTTAAGACGCGAGTTCGAACGCCGTACCTGGAGTGCGAACGAAACGTTCGCCGATTACGTACACGACAAACTAGTGTTGGGAAATCGAGTGCCCATTGCACAGGGTGAAATTGTTGATTATGTGGTGGACGGGATTTCACGGGAAAGTTTGCGGGAAATGGCGAGGATGCAACGGTTCAAATCTGTCGAGGATTTGCTCGAGGCTTTTTCAGGAACGTCCCCGGAAGCAGAAACACGACGTCAGAGGCCGATGCAGCGCAGGGAAGAGCCGGCGGTCTCGAGAGGGGTGAAAGTGGAAAACCCAAAATACGGGGCACGAGCTCGCTGTTTCAACTGCAACGAGGTCGGACATTATGCGAAAAACTGCAAGAAACCAAAGCGGGAACGGGGTACCTGTTTCAAATGTGGCGACCCGGGGCACAGGGTTCAGGATTGCCGAGCATCGACGAGCAGCGTCAATTTTGTTGACAAGGCGGCAGGTCGTGAGGACGAGTTCCATCCGACGGTGATGCTGGAGGTGGACAACAACGAGCAGCAAACACCGATGCAAGTAACCGCCCTTTTAGATTCGGGTAGTCCCATTAGTTTCGTTAAGAAAAGTTGCATACCGCGCGAGCTAATTATTAAATATAACGATTGTAATAAGTACTCGGGAATAAACAACAGTATAATGAAGGTTATCGGGTGCGTCAAGGCGAGAGTCACACTAGGACAATCTAAAATAAGTACCGAATTACGAGTGGTGTGCGATACGACCATGCGCGAGTCGTTAGTTTTAGGTCGAGATTTTATGAAGACGGCAAAACTTACGTTGATTATGGACGAAAATATCGTAGAAATTATGAACATAGAGGCAGTTTCCGATAGAGAAAGACCGTCATCACGTTTAAATATTAACGAAAGCATTCCGCACAACATTCAGGAGAAAACCCGGCAACTTTTTGAAAAAATGTATGTAGAGCCGATTAGACCGAAACAGCCGGAAGTAGAAAACGTGATGAAGCTCACCTTATCAGAAGACAAACCATTCCATTATGCGCCACGCAGATTATCTTTTAGCGAGAAAACCAAATTAAAAAGCCTTCTGGACGAGTTATTAGAAAAAGGTGTAATTAGAGAAAGCACATCCGAGTATGCGTCACCCATAGTGTTGACGAAAAAAAAGAACGGGGAAATGCGTATGTGTATCGACTTCCGGGTTTTAAATAAGATTACAGTGCGCGACAACTTTCCTTTGCCGTTGATCGAGGATCAACTGGACTTGCTTCAGGGAAAGAAATATTTCACGTCCCTAGATTTAAAGGACGGATTTTTCCATATCCGCATGGACGAGGAATCGGTGAAATACACCTCCTTTGTTACGCCGTTAGGGCAATACGAGTGCGTGAGGATGCCTTTTGGCTTAAAGGGAGGCCCTCTGAAGTTTCAGCGGTACGTAACCCAAATATTTAGGGAATTGATTAGCTCGGGGGACGTATCAGTATACTTAGACGATTTCCTGGTGGCTACTATCTCTTTCGAGCACCATTTAAAAGTGTTAGAAAAAGTATTTAAATTATGTGTAGCAAATAAATTAGAATTACGTTTAGATAAGTGTAAATTTTTACAAGTAGAATTAGAATATTTAGGATATCTGGTGACGAGCGAGGGCGTCAGGCCCACTGAACGGGGAGTCCAAGATGTAGAAAAGTTCCCGGTTCCACGAAATGTCCGCGAGGTGCAGAGTTTTCTTGGGCTTTGCTCTTATTTTCGTAAGTTCGTAGAAGATTTTGCAAAGATCGCTAAGCCACTTTATGACTTGACGAGACAGGGAGCACGTTTTAGATTTGACCGCGATGAAATTCAGGCGTTTGAAGCGTTAAAGAATTCATTGGTGCGGGCACCGATTTTGAGCATTTATTGTCCACGCGACGAGACCGAGCTGCATTGCGATGCGAGCGCGACAGGGTTCGGAGCGATTCTATTACAGAGGAAAGCTGACCAAAAATTTCACCCTGTTTTTTATTTCTCGAAGCGAACAACGGAGGCCGAGTCCAAATATCATAGTTTTGAGTTGGAAACACTCGCAATTATATATGCACTGCGCCGATTTCGCACATATTTATTCGGAATCAAATTTAAAATAGCAACAGACTGTCAGGCACTTAGCCTGACTTTAAATAAAAAGGATACGAATCCGAGGATCGCTCGCTGGGTCCTCGAATTACAGGATTATGACTACACACTAGAACATAGAAAGAGCACGCGTATGGGGCACGTAGACGCTTTAAGCCGCCAAATTATGGTAGTTAATGATAATTGTCTTGATCGAAATTTAGCGCTGTGTCAGGAAAACGATGAACAAATTTCTAAGATACGGAAGATGTTGGAAAACACCGAAGACAAATTTTACGAAATGATAAACGGGTTAGTATACCGGAAGGTTAAAGATAGAGTTTTGTTCTTCGTGCCGACTGCGTTAGAAAACAATATTCTACAGAAATATCACAATGAAATGGGCCATATGGGATTAGAAAAAACGGTAGAGTGTATTTCAAATGCTTACTGGTTCCCAAAGTTACGGGAAAAGGCTAAAGCTCATATTAAAAGTTGTTTGAAGTGCATTGCGTTTTCACCAAATTCGGGAAAGAAAGAAGGCATGTTGCATGAAGTGCCAAAGGATAGGAAGCCATTTGTAACCATCCACATTGATCATTTAGGGCCAATAACGCGAAAACATTCGACGAAGAAACGCCATATTTTCTTAGTAGTAGACGGGTTTACAAAATATGTTAAACTATATGCGACAAAAAGCACAGGCACCGAAGAAGTAATAAACTGTCTAAAACATTATTTCGCGGTATATAGCAGGCCGTTACGTATCGTGTCTGATAGGGGAAGCTGCTTCACGGCGCACGAATTCGAAAATTTTATGAAAGAAAACGACATACAGCACATTAAGATAGCTACGGCTTCGCCACAAGCGAACGGGCAAGCCGAAAGATTCAACAGAACTATTATACCGATGATTGCGAAATTGGCTAGTGAACGTAACGCACATTGGTATAATGTATTGGAAGACGTAGAATTTGCTTGTAACAACTCCGTAAGTAAGTCAACAGGCGAGACTCCGAGTATCTTATTATATGGTGTGCAGCAGCGCGGAAAGGTAGTAGACTGTGTACAAAATTTGCTAGAGTCTGAGGGAACTGTGGCAGGGAGAAGAAATTTGGATGAAACGCGTGGGAAAGCCGCGGAACAAATCATTAAAAGCTTCCAAGCCAACAAGAAATACTATGACAGTAAACGAAAACCAGCGGAACAGTATAAAATAGGCGATAGAGTAATGATTAGGAATTTCGATAACTCGGGCGATTCGTCAAAATTAGTGCCACAGTTCAAAGGGCCATATGAGATTGCCAGAGTGTTAAGAAATGACCGTTACGTCATTAAGGACATTGATGGGTTCCAGGTCACTCAGGTTCCGTACCAGGGAACGTGGGCAGTATGGAACATGCGTCCCTGGTTACCCGTTTAAAAATTGTAGTATCTATTAGTATTGCGTAGTGCGAAAAGTTTTGTATTAAGAAATAATTTTAAGTTGGTTAACTATGTAAGTTGTTTTTATATGGAATTTTGTTAAGTATGTTTGTATATAGCATGTTTAGTTTCGTTGCCGATTGGTTTTTAGTATAGGTTAATCGGGGCGATTAAATTGTCAGAATGGCCGATTGTAAGGTTTTCGCTCAGAACGAGCGAACGAATGACCTCGTGGCCATACATTGTAAGTGTCGAGCCGAACCACCGTCCGACGTCGTCGAATTTGTGACGTCAAACCTGACGATCGACGGGGAAGACGGACGGTTCGATTCTTGAGAACAAACACAGTCTTGCCCAGACGCGATCGTAAAGCAGACGTATTGCAGCATACGCACAATAAAGTATATAAATGAACGAAGAGATTAGTTTACTCTCCCTCCGCCTCCTTACATACGTGATGTTCGATGTTTCCAATCGTTTTGCATCAACGGTAGGTAAGGATTCACTTCCCGGCTCCCGCAATCGTTCTTTCCATCGATAATTTGCACGAATACGTGCTATTCGAGGTTTCCAATCGTTTTGCATCAACGTTAGGTAAGGATTCACTTCCCGGCTCCCGCAATCGTTCTTTCCATCGATAATTTGCACGAATACGTGGTGTTCGATGTTTCCAATCGTTTTGCATCAACGATAGGTAAGGATTCACTTCCCGGCTCCCGCAATCGTTCTTTCCATCGATAATTTGCACGAATACCGTGCTACTCGATGTTTCCAATCGTTTTGCATCAACGGTAGGTATATATTCACTTCCCAGCTCCCGCAATCGTTCTTTCTATGGATAATTTGCACGAATACGTGCTATTCGATGTTTGCAATCGTTTTGCATCGACGGTAGGTACGGATTCACTTCCCAGCTCCCGCAATCGTTCTTTCTATCGATAATTTGCACGAATACGTTATGTTCGATGTTTCCAATCGTTTTGCATCAACGTTAGGTAAGCATTCACTTCCCGGCTCCCGCAATCGTTCTTTCCATCGATAATTTGCACGAATACGTGCTATTCGATGTTTCCAATCGTTTTGCATCAACGGTAGGTAAGTATTCACTTCCCAGCTCCCGCAATCGTTCTTTCTATGGATAATTTGCACGAATACGTGCTATTCGATGTTTGCAATCGTTTCGCATCGACGGTAGGTACGGATTCACTTCCCAGCTCCCGCAATCGTTCTTTCTATCGATAATTTGCACGAATACGTGCTATTCGAGGTTTCCAATCGTTTTGCATCAACGTTAGGTAAGGATTCACTTCCCGGCTCCCGCAATCGTTCTTTCCATCGATAATTTGCACGAATACGTGGTGTTCGATGTTTCCAATCGTTTTGCATCAACGATAGGTAAGGATTCACTTCCCGGCTCCCGCAATCGTTCTTTCCATCGATAATTTGCACGAATACCGTGCTACTCGATGTTTCCAATCGTTTTGCATCAACGTTAGGTAAGTATTCACTTCCCAGCTCCCGCAATCGTTCTTTCTATGGATAATTTGCACGAATACGTGCTATTCGATGTTTGCAATCGTTTTGCATCGACGGTAGCTACGGATTCACTTCCCAGCTCCCGCAATCGTTCTTTCTATCGATAATTTGCACGAATACGTTATGTTCGATGTTTCCAATCGTTTTGCATCAACGTTAGGTAAGCATTCACTTCCCGGCTCCCGCAATCGTTCTTTCCATCGATAATTTGCACGAATACGTGCTATTCGATGTTGGCAATCGTTTTGCATCGACGGTAGGTACGTATTCACTTCCCAGCTCCCGCAATCGTTCTTTCTATCGATAATTTGCACGAATACGTTATGTTCGATGTTTCCAATCGTTTTGCATAAACGTTAGGTAAGCATTCGCTTCCCGGCTCCCGCAATCGTTCTTTCCATCGATAATTTGCACGAATACGTGCTATTCGATGTTTCCAATCGTTTTGCATCGACGGTAGGTAAGGATTCACTTCCCAGCTCCCGCAATCGTTCTTTCCATCGATAATTTGCACGAATACGTGGTGTTCGATGTTTCCAATCGTTTTGCATCATCGTTAGGTAAGTATTCACTTCCCAGCTCCCGCAATCGTTCTTTCTATGGATAATTTGCACGAATACGTGCTATTCGATGTTTGCAATCGTTTTGCATCGACGGTAGGTAAGGATTCACTTCCCAGCTCCCGCAATCGTTCTTTCTATCGATAATTTGCACGAATACGTGATGTTCGATGTTTCCAATCGTTTTGCATCAACGGTAGGTAAGGATTCACTTCCCGGCTCCCGCAATCGTTCTTTCCATCGATAATTTGCACGAATACGTGCTATTCGATGTTTCCAATCGTTTTGCATCGACGGTAGGTAAGGATTCACTTCCCAGCTCCCGCAATCGTTCTTTCTATCGATAATTTGCACGAATACGTGATGTTCGATGTTTCCAATCGTTTTGCATCAACGGTAGGTAAGGATTCACTTCCCGGCTCCCGCAATCGTTTTTTCCATCGATAATTTGCACGAATACGTGGTGTTCGATGTTTCCAATCGTTTTGCATCAACGTTAGGTAAGTATTCACTTCCCAGCTCCCGCAATCGTTCTTTCTATGGATAATTTGCACGAATACGTGCTATTCGATGTTTGCAATCGTTTTGCATCGACGGTAGGTACGTATTCACTTCCCAGCTCCCGCAATCATTCTTTCTATCGATAATTTGCACGAATACGTTATGTTCGATGTTTCCAATCGTTTTGCATCAACGTTAGGTAAGCATTCACTTCCCGGCTCCCGCAATCGTTCTTTCCATCGATAATTTGCACGAATACGTGCTATTCGATGTTTCCAATCGTTTTGCATCAACGGTAGGTAAGTATTCACTTCCCAGCTCCCGCAATCGTTCTTTCTATGGATAATTTGCACGAATACGTGCTATTCGATGTTCGCAATCGTGTTGCATCGACGGTAGGTACGGATTCACTTCCCAGCTCCCGCAATCGTTCTTTCTATCGATAATTTGCACGAATACGTGCTATTCGAGGTTTCCAATCGTTTTGCATCAACGTTAGGTAAGGATTCACTTCCCGGCTCCCGCAATCGTTCTTTCCATCGATAATTTGCACGAATACGTGGTGTTCGATGTTTCCAATCGTTTTGCATCAACGATAGGTAAGGATTCACTTCCCGGCTCCCGCAATCGTTCTTTCCATCGATAATTTGCACGAATACCGTGCTACTCGATGTTTCCAATCGTTTTGCATCAACGTTAGGTAAGTATTCACTTCCCAGCTCCCGCAATCGTTCTTTCTATGGATAATTTGCACGAATACGTGCTATTCGATGTTTGCAATCGTTTTGCATCGACGGTAGGTACGGATTCACTTCCCAGCTCCCGCAATCGTTCTTTCTATCGATAATTTGCACGAATACGTTATGTTCGATGTTTCCAATCGTTTTGCATCAACGTTAGGTAAGCATTCACTTCCCGGCTCCCGCAATCGTTCTTTCCATCGATAATTTGCACGAATACGTGCTATTCGATGTTTCCAATCGTTTTGCATCAACGGTAGGTAAGTATTCACTTCCCAGCTCCCGCAATCGTGCTTTCTATGGATACTTTGCGCGAATACGTGCTATTCGATGTTTGCAATCGTTTTGCATCGACGGTAGGTAAGGATTCACATCCCAGCTCCCGCAATCGTTCTTTCCATCGATAATTTGCACGAATACGTGCTATTCGATGTTTCCAATCGTTTTGCATCAACGATAGGTAAGGATTCACTTCCCGGCTCCCGCAATCGTTCTTTCCATCGATAATTTGCGCGAATACCGTGCTATTCGAGGTTTCCAATCGTTTTGCATCAACGTTAGGTAAGGATTCACTTCCCGGCTCCCGCAATCGTTCTTTCCATCGATAATTTGCACGAATACGTGGTGTTCGATGTTTCCAATCGTTTTGCATCAACGATAGGTAAGGATTCACTTCCCGGCTCCCGCAATCGTTCTTTCCATCGATAATTTGCACGAATACCGTGCTACTCGATGTTTCCAATCGTTTTGCATCAACGGTAGGTATATATTCACTTCCCAGCTCCCGCAATCGTTCTTTCTATGGATAATTTGCACGAATACGTGCTATTCGATGTTTGCAATCGTTTTGCATCGACGGTAGGTACGTATTCACTTCCCAGCTCCCGCAATCGTTCTTTCTATCGATAATTTGCACGAATACGTTATGTTCGATGTTTCCAATCGTTTTGCATCAACGTTAGGTAAGCATTCACTTCCCGGCTCCCGCAATCGTTCTTTCCATCGATAATTTGCACGAATACGTGCTATTCGATGTTTCCAATCGTTTTGCATCGACGGTAGGTAAGGATTCACTTCCCAGCTCCCGCAATCGTTCTTTCTATCGATAATTTGCACGAATACGTGATGTTCGATGTTTCCAATCGTTTTGCATCAACGGTAGGTAAGGATTCACTTCCCGGCTCCCGCAATCGTTCTTTCCATCGATAATTTGCACGAATACGTGCTATTCGATGTTTCCAATCGTTTTGCATCGACGGTAGGTAAGGATTCACTTCCCAGCTCCCGCAATCGTTCTTTCTATCGATAATTTGCACGAATACGTGATGTTCGATGTTTCCAATCGTTTTGCATCAACGGTAGGTAAGGATTCACTTCCCGGCTCCCGCAATCGTTTTTTCCATCGATAATTTGCACGAATACGTGGTGTTCGATGTTTCCAATCGTTTTGCATCAACGTTAGGTAATTATTCACTTCCCAGCTCCCGCAATCGTTCTTTCTATGGATAATTTGCACGAATACGTGCTATTCGATGTTTGCAATCGTTTTGCATCGACGGTAGGTACGTATTCACTTCCCAGCTCCCGCAATCGTTCTTTCTATCGATAATTTGCACGAATACGTTATGTTCGATGTTTCCAATCGTTTTGCATCAACGTTAGGTAAGCATTCACTTCCCGGCTCCCGCAATCGTTCTTTCCATCGATAATTTGCACGAATACGTGCTATTCGATGTTTCCAATCGTTTGGCATCAACGGTAGGTAAGTATTCACTTCCCAGCTCCCGCAATCGTTCTTTCTATGGATAATTTGCACGAATACGTGCTATTCGATGTTCGCAATCGTGTTGCATCGACGGTAGGTACGGATTCACTTCCCAGCTCCCGCAATCGTTCTTTCTATCGATAATTTGCACGAATACGTGCTATTCGAGGTTTCCAATCGTTTTGCATCAACGTTAGGTAAGGATTCACTTCCCGGCTCCCGCAATCGTTCTTTCCATCGATAATTTGCACGAATACGTGGTGTTCGATGTTTCCAATCGTTTTGCATCAACGATAGGTAAGGATTCACTTCCCGGCTCCCGCAATCGTTCTTTCCATCGATAATTTGCACGAATACCGTGCTACTCGATGTTTCCAATCGTTTTGCATCAACGTTAGGTAAGTATTCACTTCCCAGCTCCCGCAATCGTTCTTTCTATGGATAATTTGCACGAATACGTGCTATTCGATGTTTGCAATCGTTTTGCATCGACGGTAGGTACGGATTCACTTCCCAGCTCCCGCAATCGTTCTTTCTATCGATAATTTGCACGAATACGTTATGTTCGATGTTTCCAATCGTTTTGCATCAACGTGAGGTAAGCATTCACTTCCCGGCTCCCGCAATCGTTCTTTCCATCGATAATTTGCACGAATACGTGCTATTCGATGTTTCCAATCGTTTTGCATCAACGGTAGGTAAGTATTCACTTCCCAGCTCCCGCAATCGTGCTTTCTATGGATACTTTGCGCGAATACGTGCTATTCGATGTTTGCAATCGTTTTGCATCGACGGTAGGTAAGGATTCACATCCCAGCTCCCGCAATCGTTCTTTCCATCGATAATTTGCACGAATACGTGCTATTCGATGTTTCCAATCGTTTTGCATCAACGATAGGTAAGGATTCACTTCCCGGCTCCCGCAATCGTTCTTTCCATCGATAATTTGCGCGAATACCGTGCTACTCGATGTTTCCAATCGTTTTGCATCAACGGTAGGTAAGTATTCACTTCCCAGCTCCCGCAATCGTTCTTTCTATGGAAAATTTGCACGAATACGTGCTATTCGATGTTTGCAATCGTTTTGCATCGACGGTAGGTAAGGATTCACTTCCCAGCTCCCGCAATCGTTCTTTCTATCGATAATTTGCACGAATACGTTATGTTCAATGTTTCCAATCGTTTTGCATAAACGTTAGGTAAGCATTCGCTTCCCGGCTCCAGCAATCGTTCTTTCCATCGATAATTTGCACGAATACGTGCTATTCGATGTTTCCAATCGTTTTGCATCGACGGTAGGTAAGGATTCACTTCCCAGCTCCCGCAATCGATCTTTCCATCGATAATTTGCACGAATACGTGGTGTTCGATGTTTCCAATCGTTTTGCATCAACGTTAGGTAAGTATTCACTTCCCAGCTCCCGCAATCGTTCTTTCTATGGATAATTTGCACGAATACGTGCTATTCGATGTTTGCAATCGTTTTGCATCGACGGTAGGTAAGGATTCACTTCCCAGTTCCCGCAATCGTTCTTTCTATCGATAATTTGGAAAGAACGATTGCCGGAGCTGGGAAGTGAATGCTTACCGACCGTCGATGCAACACGATTGGAAACATCGAATAGCACGTATTCGTGCAAATTATCGATGGAAAGAACGATTGCGGGAGCTGGGAAGTGAATCCTTACCTACCGTCGATGCAAAACGATTGCAAACATCGAATAGCACGTATTCGTGCAAATTATCGATGGAAAGAACGATTGCGGGAGCCGGGAAGTCAATCCTTACCTATCGTTGATGCAAAACGATTGGAAACATCGAACACCACGTATTCGTGCAAATTATCCATAGAAAGAACGATTGGGGGAGCTGGGAAGTGAATACTTACCTACCGTCGATGCAAAACGATTGGATAATTGGCACGAATACGTGATATTCGATGTTTGCAATCGTTTTGCATCGACGGTAGGTACGTATTCACTTCCCAGCTCCCGCAATCGTTCTTTCTATCGATAATTTGCACGAATACGTTATGTTCGATGTTTCCAATCGTTTTGCATCAACGTTAGGTAAGCATTCACTTCCCGGCTCCCGCAATCGTTCTTTCCATCGATAATTTGCACGAATACGTGGTGTTCGATGTTTCCAATCGTTTTGCATCAACGATAGGTAAGGATTCACTTCCCGGCTCCCGCAATCGTTCTTTCCATCGATAATTTGCACGAATACCGTGCTACTCGATGTTTCCAATCGTTTTGCATCAACGTTAGGTAAGTATTCACTTCCCAGCTCCCGCAATCGTTCTTTCTATGGATAATTTGCACGAATACGTGCTATTCGATGTTTGCAATCGTTTTGCATCGACGGTAGGTACGGATTCACTTCCCAGCTCCCGCAATCGTTCTTTCTATCGATAATTTGCACGAATACGTTATGTTCGATGTTTCCAATCGTTTTGCATCAACGTTAGGTAAGCATTCACTTCCCGGCTCCCGCAATCGTTCTTTCCATCGATAATTTGCACGAATACGTGCTATTCGATGTTTCCAATCGTTTTGCATCAACGGTAGGTAAGTATTCACTTCCCAGCTCCCGCAATCGTGCTTTCTATGGATACTTTGCGCGAATACGTGCTATTCGATGTTTGCAATCGTTTTGCATCGACGGTAGGTAAGGATTCACATCCCAGCTCCCGCAATCGTTCTTTCCATCGATAATTTGCACGAATACGTGCTATTCGATGTTTCCAATCGTTTTGCATCAACGATAGGTAAGGATTCACTTCCCGGCTCCCGCAATCGTTCTTTCCATCGATAATTTGCGCGAATACCGTGCTACTCGATGTTTCCAATCGTTTTGCATCAACGGTAGGTAAGTATTCACTTCCCAGCTCCCGCAATCGTTCTTTCTATGGAAAATTTGCACGAATACGTGCTATTCGATGTTTGCAATCGTTTTGCATCGACGGTAGGTAAGGATTCACTTCCCAGCTCCCGCAATCGTTCTTTCTATCGATAATTTGCACGAATACGTTATGTTCAATGTTTCCAATCGTTTTGCATAAACGTTAGGTAAGCATTCGCTTCCCGGCTCCCGCAATCGTTCTTTCCATCGATAATTTGCACGAATACGTGCTATTCGATGTTTCCAATCGTTTTGCATCGACGGTAGGTAAGGATTCACTTCCCAGCTCCCGCAATCGATCTTTCCATCGATAATTTGCACGAATACGTGGTGTTCGATGTTTCCAATCGTTTTGCATCAACGTTAGGTAAGTATTCACTTCCCAGCTCCCGCAATCGTTCTTTCTATGGATAATTTGCACGAATACGTGCTATTCGATGTTTGCAATCGTTTTGCATCGACGGTAGGTAAGGATTCACTTCCCAGTTCCCGCAATCGTTCTTTCTATCGATAATTTGGAAAGAACGATTGCCGGAGCTGGGAAGTGAATGCTTACCGACCGTCGATGCAACACGATTGGAAACATCGAATAGCACGTATTCGTGCAAATTATCGATGGAAAGAACGATTGCGGGAGCTGGGAAGTGAATCCTTACCTACCGTCGATGCAAAACGATTGCAAACATCGAATAGCACGTATTCGTGCAAATTATCGATGGAAAGAACGATTGCGGGAGCCGGGAAGTCAATCCTTACCTATCGTTGATGCAAAACGATTGGAAACATCGAACACCACGTATTCGTGCAAATTATCCATAGAAAGAACGATTGGGGGAGCTGGGAAGTGAATACTTACCTACCGTCGATGCAAAACGATTGGATAATTGGCACGAATACGTGATATTCGATGTTTGCAATCGTTTTGCATCGACGGTAGGTACGTATTCACTTCCCAGCTCCCGCAATCGTTCTTTCTATCGATAATTTGCACGAATACGTTATGTTCGATGTTTCCAATCGTTTTGCATCAACGTTAGGTAAGCATTCACTTCCCGGCTCCCGCAATCGTTCTTTCCATCGATAATTTGCACGAATACGTGGTGTTCGATGTTTCCAATCGTTTTGCATCAACGTTAGGTAAGTATTCACTTCCCAGCTCCCGCAATCGTTCTTTCTATGGATAATTTGCACGAATCCGTGCTATTCGATGTTTGCAATCGTTTTGCATCGACGGTAGGTACGTATTCACTTCCCAGCTCCCGCAATCGTTCTTTCTATCGATAATTTGCACGAATACGTTATGTTCGATGTTTCCAATCGTTTTGCATCAACGGTAGGTAAGGATTCACTTCCCGGCTCCCGCAATCGTTTTTTCCATCGATAATTTGCACGAATACGTGGGGTTCGATGTTTCCAATCGTTTTGCATCAACGTTAGGTAAGTATTCACTTCCCAGCTCCCGCAATCGTTCTTTCTATGGATAATTTGCACGAATACGTGCTATTCGATGTTTGCAATCGTTTTGCATCGACGGTAGGTACGTATTCACTTCCCAGCTCCCGCAATCGTTCTTTCTATCGATAATTTGCACGAATACGTTATGTTCGATGTTTCCAATCGTTTTGCATCAACGTTAGGTAAGCATTCACTTCCCGGCTCGCGCTATCGTTCTTTCCATCGATAATTTGCACGAATACGTGCTATTCGATGTTTCCAATCGTTTTGCATCAACGGTAGGTAAGGATTCACATCCCAGCTCCCGCAATCGTTCTTTCCATCGATAATTTGCACGAATACGTGCTATTCGATGTTTCCAATCGTTTTGCATCGACGGAAGGTAAGGATTCACTTCCCAGCTCCCGCAATCGTTCTTTCTATCGATAATTTGCACGAATACGTGATGTTCAATGTTTCCAATCGTTTTGCATCAACGTTAGGTAAGGATTCACTTCCCGGCTCCCGCAATCGTTCTTTCCATCGATAATTTGCACGAATGCCGTGCTACTCGATGTTTCCAATCGTTTTGCATCAACGGTAGGTAAGTATTCACTTCCCAGCTCCCGCAATCGTTCTTTCTATGGATAATTTGCACGAATACGTGCTATTCGATGTTTGCAATCGTTTTGCATCGACGGTAGGTAAGGATTCACTTCCCAGCTCCCGCAATCGTTCTTTCTATCGATAATTTGCACGAATACGTGATGTTCGATGTTTCCAATCGTTTTGCATCAACGGTAGGTAAGGATTCACTTCCCGGCTCCCGCAATCGTTCTTTCCATCGATAATTTGCACGAATACGTGCTATTCGAGGTTTCCAATCGTTTTGCATCAACGTTAGGTAAGGATTCACTTCCCGGCTCCCGCAATCGTTCTTTCCATCGATAATTTGCACGAATACGTGCTATTCGATGTTTCCAATCGTTTTGCATCAACGGTAGGTAAGTATTCACTTCCCAGCTCCCGCAATCGTGCTTTCTATGGATACTTTGCGCGAATACGTGCTATTCGATGTTTGCAATCGTTTTGCATCGACGGTAGGTAAGGATTCACATCCCAGCTCCCGCAATCGTTCTTTCCATCGATAATTTGCACGAATACGTGCTATTCGATGTTTCCAATCGTTTTGCATCAATGATAGGTAAGGATTCACTTCCCGGCTCCCGCAATCGCTCTTTCCATCGATAATTTGCACGAATGCCGTGCTACTCGATGTTTCCAATCGTTTTGCATCAACGGTAGGTAAGTATTCACTTCCCAGCTCCCGCAATCGTTCTTTCTATGGATAATTTGCACGAATACGTGCTATTCGATGTTTGCAATCGTTTTGCATCGACGGTAGGTAAGGATTCACTTCCCAGCTCCCGCAATCGTTCTTTCTATCGATAATTTGCACGAATACGTTATGTTCGATGTTTCCAATCGTTTTGCATAAACGTTAGGTAAGCATTCGCTTCCCGGCTCCCGCAATCGTTCTTTCCATCGATAATTTGCACGAATACGTGGTGTTCGATGTTTCCAATCGTTTTGCATCAACGTTAGGTAAGTATTCACTTCCCAGCTCCCGCAATCGTTCTTTCTATGGATAATTTGCACGAATACGTGCTATTCGATGTTTGCAATCGTTTTGCATCGACGGTAGGTAAGGATTCACTTCCCAGCTCCCGCAATCGTTCTTTCTATCGATAATTTGGAAAGAACGATTGCCGGAGCTGGGAAGTGAATGCTTACCGACCGTCGATGCAACACGATTGGAAACATCGAATAGCACGTATTCGTGCAAATTATCGATGGAAAGAACGATTGCGGGAGCTGGGAAGTGAATCCTTACCTACCGTCGATGCAAAACGATTGGAAACATCGAATGGCACGTATTCGTGCAAATTATCGATGGAAAGAACGATTGCGGGAGCTGGGAAGTGAATCCTTACCTACCGTCGATGCAAAACGATTGCAAACATCGAATAGCACGTATTCGTGCAAATTATCGATGGAGAGAACGATTGCGGGAGCCGGGAAGTGAATCCTTACCTATCGTTGATGCAAAACGATTGGAAACATCGAACACCACGTATTCGTGCAAATTATCCATAGAAAGAACGATTGCGGGAGCTGGGAAGTGAATACTTACCTACCGTCGATGCAAAACGATTGGATAATTGGCACGAATACGTGATATTCGATGTTTCCAATTGTTTTGCATCGACGGTAGGTAAGGATTCACTTCCCAGCTCCCGCAATCGTTCTTTCTATCGATAATTTGCACGAATACGTGATGTTCGATGTTTCCAATCGTTTTGCATCAACGGTAGGTAAGGATTCACTTCCCGGCTCCCGCAATCGTTCTTTCCATCGATAATTTGCACGAATACGTGCTATTCGATGTTTCCAATCGTTTTGCATCGACGGTAGGTAAGGATTCACTTCCCAGCTCCCGCAATCGTTCTTTCTATCGATAATTTGCACGAATACGTGATGTTCGATGTTTCCAATCGTTTTGCATCAACGGTAGGTAAGGATTCACTTCCCGGCTCCCGCAATCGTATTTTCCATCGATAATTTGCACGAATACGTGGTGTTCGATGTTTCCAATCGTTTTGCATCAACGTTAGGTAAGTATTCACTTCCCAGCTCCCGCAATCGTTCTTTCTATGGATAATTTGCACGAATACGTGCAATTCGATGTTTGCAATCGTTTTGCATCGACGGTAGGTACGTATTCACTTCCCAGCTCCCGCAATCGTTCTTTCTATCGATAATTTGCACGAATACGTTATGTTCGATGTTTCCAATCGTTTTGCATCAACGTTAGGTAAGCATTCACTTCCCGGCTCCCGCAATCGTTCTTTCTATGGATAATTTGCACGAATACGTGCTATTCGATGTTTGCAATCGTTTTGCATCGACGGTAGGTAAGGATTCACTTCCCGGCTCCCGCAATCGTTCTTTCTATCGATAATTTGCACGAATACGTGATGTTCGATGTTTCCAATCGTTTTGCATCAACGGTAGGTAAGGATTCACTTCCCGGCTCCCGCAATCGTTCTTTCCATCGATAATTTGCACGAATACGTGCTATTCGATGTTTCCAATCGTTTTGCATCAACGTTAGGTAAGCATTCACTTCCCGGCTCCCGCAATCGTTCTTTCTATGGATAATTTGCACGAATACGTGCTACTCGATGTTTCCAATCGTTTTGCATCAACGGTAGGTAAGTATTCACATCCCAGCTCCCGCAATCGTTCTTACTATGGATAATTTGCACGAATACGTGCTATTCGAGGTTTGCAATCGTTTTGCATCGACGGTAGGTAAGGATTCACTTCCCAGCTCCCGCAATCGTTCTTTCTATCGATAATTTGCACGAATACGTGATGTTCGATGTTTCCAATCGTTTTGCATCAACGGTAGGTAAGGATTCACTTCCCGGCTCCCGCAATCGTTCTTTCCATCGATAATTTGCACGAATACGTGCTATTCGATGTTTCCAATCGTTTTGCATCAACGTTAGGTAAGGATTCACTTCCCGGCTCCCGCAATCGTTCTTTCTATCGATAATTTGCACGAATACGTGGTGTTCGATGTTTCCAATCGTTTTGCATCAACGTTAGGTAAGTATTCACTTCCCAGCTCCCGCAATCGTTCTTTCTATGGATAATTTGCACGAATACGTGCTATTCGATGTTTGCAATCGTTTTGCATCGACGGTAGGTAAGGATTCACTTCCCGGCTCCCGCAATCGTTCTTTCCATCGATAATTTGCACGAATACGTGGTGTTCGATGTTTCCAATCGTTCTGCATCAACGTTAGGTAAGTATTCACTTCCCAGCTCCCGCAATCGTTCTTTCTATGGATAATTTGCACGAATACGTGCTATTCGATGTTTCCAATCGTTTTGCATCGACGGTAGGTAAGGATTCACTTCCCAGCTCCCGCAATCGTTCTTTCCATCGATAATTTGCACGAATACGTGCCATTCGATGTTTCCAATCGTTTTGCATCAACGTTAGGTAAGCATTCACTTCCCGGCTCCCGCAATCGTTCTTTCCATGGATAATTTGCACGAATACGTGCTATTCGATGTTTCCAATCGTTTTGCATCAACGGTAGGTAAGTATTCACTTCCCAGCTCCCGCAATCGTTTTTTCTATGGATAATTTGCACGAATACGTGCTATTCGATGTTTGCAATCGTTTTGCATCGACGGTAGGTAAGGATTCACTTCCCAGCACCCGCAATCGTTCTTTCCATCGATAATTTGCACGAATACGTGCCATTCGATATTTCCAATCGTTTTGCATCAACGTTAGGTAAGCATTCACTTCCCGGCTCCCGCAAGCGTTCTTTCCATGGATAATTTGCACGAATACGTGCTATTCGATGTTTCCAATCGTTTTGCATCAACGGTAGGTAAGTATTCACTTCCCAGCTCCCGCAATCGTTCTTTCTATGGATAATTTGCACGAATACGTGCTATTCGATGTTTGCAATCGTTTTGCATCGACGGTAGGTGAGGATTCACTTCCCAGCTCCCGCAATCGTTCTTTCTATCGATAATTTGCACGAATACGTGTTGTTCGATGTTTCCAATCGTTTTGCATCAACGTTAGGTAAGGATTCATTTCCCGGCTCCCGCAATCGTTCTTTCCATCGATAATTTGCACGAATACGTGCTATTCGATGTTTCCAATCGTGTTGCATCGACGGTCGGTAAGCATTCACTTCCCAGCTCCCGCAATCGTTCTTTCTATCGATAATTTGGAAAGAACGATTGCCGGAGCTGGGAAGTGAATGCTTACCGACCGTCGATGCAACACGATTGGAAACATCGAACAACACGTATTCGTGCAAATTATCGATAGAAAGAACGATTGCGGGAGCTGGGAAGTGAATCCTCACCTACCGTCGATGCAAAACGATTGCAAACATCGAATAGCACGTATTCGTGCAAATTATCCATGGAAAGAACGATTGCGGGAGCTGGGAAGTGAATCCTTACCTACCGTCGATGCAAAACGATTGCAAACATCGAATAGCACGTATTCGTGCAAATTATCCATAGAAAAAACGATTGCGGGAGCTGGGAAGTGAATACTTACCTACCGTTGATGCAAAACGATTGGAAACATCGAATAGCACGTATTCGTGCAAATTATCCATGGAAAGAACGATTGCGGGAGCCGGGAAGTGAATGCTTACCTAACGTTGATGCAAAACGATTGGAAACATCGAATGGCACGTATTCGTGCAAATTATCCATAGAAAGAACGATTGCGGGAGCTGGGAAGTGAATACTTACCTAACGTTGATGCAGAACGATTGGAAACATCGAACACCACGTATTCGTGCAAATTATCGATGGAAAGAACGATTGCGGGAGCCGGGAAGTGAATCCTTACCTACCGTCGATGCAAAACGATTGGATAATTGGCACGAATACGTGATATTCGATGTTTCCAATCGTTTTGCATCGACGGTAGGTAAGGATTCACTTCCCAGCTCCCGCAATCGTTCTTTCTATCGATGATTTGCACGAATACGTGATGTTCGATGTTTCCAATCGTTTTGCATCAACGGTAGGTAAGGATTCACTTCCCGGCTCCCGCAATCGTTCTTTCCATCGATAATTTGCACGAATACGTGCTATTCGATGTTTCCAATCGTTTTGCATCGACGGTAGGTAAGGATTCACTTCCCAGCTCCCGCAATCGTTCTTTCTATCGATAATTTGCACGAATACGTGATGTTCGATGTTTCCAATCGTTTTGCATCAACGGTAGGTAAGGATTCACTTCCCGGCTCCCGCAATCGTTCTTTCCATCGATAATTTGCACGAATACGTGGTGTTCGATGTTTCCAATCGTTTTGCATCAACGTTAGGTAAGTATTCACTTCCCAGCTCCCGCAATCGTTCTTTCTATGGATAATTTGCACGAATACGTGCTATTCGATGTTTGCAATCGTTTTGCATCGACGGTAGGTACGGATTCACTTCCCAGCTCCCGCAATCGTTCTTTCTATCGATAATTTGCACGAATACGTTATGTTCGATGTTTCCAATCGTTTTGCATCAACGTTAGGTAAGCATTCACTTCCCGGCTCCCGCAATCGTTCTTTCCATCGATAATTTGCACGAATACGTGCTATTCGATGTTTCCAATCGTTTTGCATCAACGGTAGGTAAGTATTCACTTCCCAGCTCCCGCAATCGTGCTTTCTATGGATACTTTGCACGAATACGTGCTATTCGATGTTTGCAATCGTTTTGCATCGACGGTAGGTAAGGATTCACCTCCCAGCTCCCGCAATCGTTCTTTCCATCGATAATTTGCACGAATGCGTGCTATTCGATGTTTCCAATCGTTTTGCATCGACGGTAGGTAAGGATTCACTTCCCAGCTCCCGCAATCGTTCTTTCTATCGATAATTTGCACGAATACGTGATGTTCAATGTTTCCAATCGTTTTGCATCAACGATAGGTAAGGATTCACTTCCCGGCTCCCGCAATCGTTCTTTCCGTCGATAATTTGCACGAATACCGTGCTACTCGATGTTTCCAATCGTTTTGCATCGACGGTAGGTAAGGATTCACTTCCCAGCTCCCGCAATCGTTCTTTCCATCGATAATTTGCACGAATACGTGCCATTCGATGTTTCCAATCGTTTTGCATCAACGTTAGGTAAGCATTCACTTCCCGGCTCCCGCAATCGTTCTTTCCATGGATAATTTGCACGAATACGTGCTATTCGATGTTTCCAATCGTTTTGCATCAACGGTAGGTAAGTATTCACTTCCCAGCTCCCGCAATCGTTTTTTCTATGGATAATTTGCACGAATACGTGCTATTCGATGTTTGCAATCGTTTTGCATCGACGGTAGGTAAGGATTCACTTCCCAGCACCCGCAATCGTTCTTTCCATCGATAATTTGCACGAATACGTGCCATTCGATATTTCCAATCGTTTTGCATCAACGTTAGGTAAGCATTCACTTCCCGGCTCCCGCAAGCGTTCTTTCCATGGATAATTTGCACGAATACGTGCTATTCGATGTTTCCAATCGTTTTGCATCAACGGTAGGTAAGTATTCACTTCCCAGCTCCCGCAATCGTTCTTTCTATGGATAATTTGCACGAATACGTGCTATTCGATGTTTGCAATCGTTTTGCATCGACGGTAGGTGAGGATTCACTTCCCAGCTCCCGCAATCGTTCTTTCTATCGATAATTTGCACGAATACGTGTTGTTCGATGTTTCCAATCGTTTTGCATCAACGTTAGGTAAGGATTCATTTCCCGGCTCCCGCAATCGTTCTTTCCATCGATAATTTGCACGAATACGTGCTATTCGATGTTTCCAATCGTGTTGCATCGACGGTCGGTAAGCATTCACTTCCCAGCTCCCGCAATCGTTCTTTCTATCGATAATTTGGAAAGAACGATTGCCGGAGCTGGGAAGTGAATGCTTACCGACCGTCGATGCAACACGATTGGAAACATCGAACAACACGTATTCGTGCAAATTATCGATAGAAAGAACGATTGCGGGAGCTGGGAAGTGAATCCTCACCTACCGTCGATGCAAAACGATTGCAAACATCGAATAGCACGTATTCGTGCAAATTATCCATGGAAAGAACGATTGCGGGAGCTGGGAAGTGAATCCTTACCTACCGTCGATGCAAAACGATTGCAAACATCGAATAGCACGTATTCGTGCAAATTATCCATAGAAAAAACGATTGCGGGAGCTGGGAAGTGAATACTTACCTACCGTTGATGCAAAACGATTGGAAACATCGAATAGCACGTATTCGTGCAAATTATCCATGGAAAGAACGATTGCGGGAGCCGGGAAGTGAATGCTTACCTAACGTTGATGCAAAACGATTGGAAACATCGAATGGCACGTATTCGTGCAAATTATCCATAGAAAGAACGATTGCGGGAGCTGGGAAGTGAATACTTACCTAACGTTGATGCAGAACGATTGGAAACATCGAACACCACGTATTCGTGCAAATTATCGATGGAAAGAACGATTGCGGGAGCCGGGAAGTGAATCCTTACCTACCGTCGATGCAAAACGATTGGATAATTGGCACGAATACGTGATATTCGATGTTTCCAATCGTTTTGCATCGACGGTAGGTAAGGATTCACTTCCCAGCTCCCGCAATCGTTCTTTCTATCGATGATTTGCACGAATACGTGATGTTCGATGTTTCCAATCGTTTTGCATCAACGGTAGGTAAGGATTCACTTCCCGGCTCCCGCAATCGTTCTTTCCATCGATAATTTGCACGAATACGTGCTATTCGATGTTTCCAATCGTTTTGCATCGACGGTAGGTAAGGATTCACTTCCCAGCTCCCGCAATCGTTCTTTCTATCGATAATTTGCACGAATACGTGATGTTCGATGTTTCCAATCGTTTTGCATCAACGGTAGGTAAGGATTCACTTCCCGGCTCCCGCAATCGTTCTTTCCATCGATAATTTGCACGAATACGTGGTGTTCGAAGTTTCCAATCGTTTTGCATCAACGTTAGGTAAGTATTCACTTCCCAGCTCCCGCAATCGTTCTTTCTATGGATAATTTGCACGAATACGTGCTATTCGATGTTTGCAATCGTTTTGCATCGACGGTAGGTACGGATTCACTTCCCAGCTCCCGCAATCGTTCTTTCTATCGATAATTTGCACGAATACGTTATGTTCGATGTTTCCAATCGTTTTGCATCAACGTTAGGTAAGCATTCACTTCCCGGCTCCCGCAATCGTTCTTTCCATCGATAATTTGCACGAATACGTGCTATTCGATGTTTCCAATCGTTTTGCATCAACGGTAGGTAAGTATTCACTTCCCAGCTCCCGCAATCGTGCTTTCTATGGATACTTTGCACGAATACGTGCTATTCGATGTTTGCAATCGTTTTGCATCGACGGTAGGTAAGGATTCACCTCCCAGCTCCCGCAATCGTTCTTTCCATCGATAATTTGCACGAATGCGTGCTATTCGATGTTTCCAATCGTTTTGCATCGACGGTAGGTAAGGATTCACTTCCCAGCTCCCGCAATCGTTCTTTCTATCGATAATTTGCACGAATACGTGATGTTCAATGTTTCCAATCGTTTTGCATCAACGATAGGTAAGGATTCACTGCCCGGCTCCCGCAATCGTTCTTTCCGTCGATAATTTGCACGAATACCGTGCTACTCGATGTTTCCAATCGTTTTGCATCGACGGTAGGTAAGCATTCACTTCCCGGCTCCCGCAATCGTTCTTTCCATCGATAATTTGCACGAATACGTGCTATTCGATGTTTCCAATCGTTTTGCATCGACGGTAGGTAAGGATTCACTTCCCAGCTCCCGCAATCGTTCTTTCCATCGATAATTTGCACGAATACGTGGTGTTCGATGTTTCCAATCGTTTTGCATCAACGTTAGGTAAGTATTCACTTCCCAGCTCCCGCAATCGTTCTTTCTATGGATAATTTGCACGAATACGTGCTATTCGATGTTTGCAATCGTTTTGCATCGACGGTAGGTAAGGATTCACTTCCCAGCTCCCATAATCGTTCTTTCTATCGATAATTTGGAAAGAACGATTGCCGGAGCTGGGAAGTGAATGCTTACCGACCGTCGATGCAACACGATTGGAAACATCGAATAGCACGTATTCGTGCAAATTATCGATGGAAAGAACGATTGCGGGAGCCGGGAAATGAATCCTTATCTAACGTTGATGCAAAACGATTGGAAACATCGAACAACACGTATTCGTGCAAATTATCGATAGAAAGAACGATTGCGGGAGCTGGGAAGTGAATCCTTACCTACCGTCGATGCAAAACGATTGGAAACATCGAATGGCACGTATTCGTGCAAATTATCGATGGAAAGAACGATTGCGGGAGCTGGGAAGTGAATCCGTACCTACCGTCGATGCAAAACGATTGCAAACATCGAATAGCACGTATTCGTGCAAATTATCCATGGAAAGAACGATTGCGGGAGCTGGGAAGTGAATACTTACCTAACGTTGATGCAGAACGATTGGAAACATCGAACACCACGTATTCGTGCAAATTATCCATAGAAAGAACGATTGCGGGAGCTGGGAAGTGAATCCTTACCTACCGTCGATGCAAAACGATTGGAAACATCGAATGGCACGTATTCGTGCAAATTATCGATGGAAAGAACGATTGCGGGAGCTGGGAAGTGAATCCGTACCTACCGTCGATGCAAAACGATTGCAAACATCGAATAGCACGTATTCGTGCAAATTATCCATAGAAAGAACGATTGCGGGAGCTGGGAAGTGAATACTTACCTACCGTTGATGAAAACGATTGGAAACATCGAATGGCACGTATTCGTGCAAATTATCCATGGAAAGAACGATTGCTGGAGCCGGGAAGTGAATGCTTACCTAACGTTGATGCAAAACGATTGGAAACATCGAATGGCACGTATTCGTGCAAATTATCGATGGAAAGAACGATTGCGGGAGCTGGGAAGTGAATCCGTACCTACCGTCGATGCAAAACGATTGCAAACATCGAATAGCACGTATTCGTGCAAATTATCCATGGAAAGAACGATTGCGGGAGCTGGGAAGTGAATACTTACCTAACGTTGATGCAGAACGATTGGAAACATCGAACACCACGTATTCGTGCAAATTATCCATAGAAAGAACGATTGCGGGAGCTGGGAAGTGAATACTTACCTACCGTCGATGCATAACGATTGGATAATTGGCACGAATACGTGATATTCGATGTTTCCAATCGTTTTGCATCGACGGTAGGTAAGGATTCACTTCCCAGCTCCCGCAATCGTTCTTTCTATCGATGATTTGCACGAATACGTGATGTTCGATGTTTCCAATCGTTTTGCATCAACGGTAGGTAAGGATTCACTTCCCGGCTCCCGCAATCGTTCTTTCCATCGATAATTTGCACGAATACGTGCTATTCGATGTTTCCAATCGTTTTGCATCGACGGTAGGTAAGGATTCACTTCCCAGCTCCCGCAATCGTTTTTTCTATCGATAATTTGCACGAATACGTGATGTTCGATGTTTCCAATCGTTTTGCATCAACGGTAGGTAAGGATTCACTTCCCGGCTCCCGCAATCGGTCTTTCCATCGATAATTTGCACGAATACGTGGTGTTCGATGTTTCCAATCGTTTTGCATCAACGTTAGGTAAGTATTCACTTCCCAGCTCCCGCAATCGTTCTTTCTATGGATAATTTGCACGAATACGTGCTATTCGATGTTTGCAATCGTTTTGCATCGACGGTAGGTACGGATTCACTTCCCAGCTCCCGCAATCGTTCTTTCTATCGATAATTTGCACGAATACGTTATGTTCGATGTTTCCAATCGTTTTGCATCAACGTTAGGTAAGCATTCACTTCCCGGCTCCCGCAATCGTTCTTTCCATCGATAATTTGCACGAATACGTGCTATTCGATGTTTCCAATCGTTTTGCATCAACGGTAGGTAAGGATTCACTTCCCAGCTCCCGCAATCGTTCTTTCCATCGATAATTTGCACGAATACGTGCCATTCGATGTTTCCAATCGTTTTGCATCGACGGTAGGTAAGGATTCATTTCCCAGCTCCCGCAATCCTTCTTTCTATCGATAATTTGCACCAATACGTGCTATTCGATGTTTCCAATCGTTTTGCATCGACGGTAGGTAAGGATTCACTTCCCAGCTCCCGCAATCGTTCTTTCCATCGATAATTTGCACGAATACGTGCTATTCGATGTTTCCAATCGTTTTGCATCGACGGTAGGTAAGGATTCACTTCCCAGCTCCCGCAGTCGTTCTTTCCATCGATAATTTGCACGAATACGTGGTGTTCGATGTTTCCAATCGTTTTGCATTAACGTTAGGTAAGTATTCACTTCCCAGCTCCCGCAATCTTTCTTTCTATGGATAATTTGCACGAGTACGTGCTATTCGATGTTTGCAATCGTTTTGCATCGACGGTAGGTAAGGATTCACTTCCCAGCTCCCGCAATCGTTCTTTCTATCGATAATTTCGAAAGAACGATTGCCGGAGCTGGGAAGTGAATGCTTACCGACCGTCGATGCAACACGATTGGAAACATCGAATAGCACGTATTCGTGCAAATTATCGATGGAAAGAACGATTGCGGGAGCCGGGAAATGAATCCTAATCTAACGTTGATGCAAAACGATTGGAAACATCGAACAACACGTATTCGTGCAAATTATCGATAGAAAGAACGATTGCGGGAGCTGGGAAGTGAATCCTTACCTACCGTCGATGCAAAACGATTGGAAACATCGAATGGCACGTATTCGTGCAAATTATCGATGGAAAGAACGATTGCGGGAGCTGGGAAGTGAATCCTTACCTACCGTCGATGCAAAACGATTGGAAACATCGAATAGCACGTATTCGTGCAAATTATCGATAGAAAGAACGATTGCGGGAGCTGGGAAGTGAATCCTTACCTACCGTCGATGCAAAACGATTGGACACATCGAATGGCACGTATTCGTGCAAATTATCGATGGAAAGAACGATTGCGGGAGCTGGGAAGTGAATCCTTACCTACCGTCGATGCAAAACGATTGCAAACATCGAATAGCACGTATTCGTCGAAATTATCGATGGAAAGAACGATTGCGGGAGCCGGGAAGTGAATCCTTACCTATCGTTGATGCAAAACGATTGGAAACATTGAACATCACGTATTCGTGCAAATTATCGATAGAAAGAACGATTGCGGGAGCTGGGAAGTGAATACTTACCTACCGTTGATGCAAAACGATTGGAAACATCGAATAGCACGTATTCGTGCAAATTATCGATAGAAAGAACGATTGCGGGAGCTGGGAAGTGAATCCTTACCTACCGTCGATGCAAAACGATTGGAAACATCGAATGGCACGTATTCGTGCAAATTATCGATGGAAAGAACGATTGCGGGAGCTGGGAAGTGAATCCTTACCTACCGTCGATGCAAAACGATTGCAAACATCGAATAGCACGTATTCGTGCAAATTATCGATGGAAAGAACGATTGCGGGAGCCGGGAAGTGAATCCTTACCTATCGTTGATGCAAAACGATTGGAAACATTGAACATCACGTATTCGTGCAAATTATCGATAGAAAGAACGATTGCGGGAGCTGGGAAGTGAATACTTACCTACCGTTGATGCAAAACGATTGGAAACATCGAATAGCACGTATTCGTGCAAATTATCGATAGAAAGAACGATTGCGGGAGCTGGGAAGTGAATCCTTACCTACCGTCGATGCAAAACGATTGGAAACATCGAATGGCACGTATTCGTGCAAATTATCGATGGAAAGAACGATTGCGGGAGCTGGGAAGTGAATCCTTACCTACCGTCGATGCAAAACGATTGCAAACATCGAATAGCACGTATTCGTGCAAATTATCCATAGAAAGAACGATTGCGGGAGCTGGGAAGTGAATACTTACCTACCGTTGATGCAAAACGATTGGAAACATCGAATAGCACGTATTCGTGCAAATTATCCATGGAAAGAACGATTGCGGGAGCCGGGAAGTGAATGCTTACCTAACGTTGATGCAAAACGATTGGAAACATCGAATGGCACGTATTCGTGCAAATTATCGATGGAAAGAACGATTGCGGGAGCTGGAAAGTGAATCCGTACCTACCGTCGATGCAAAACGATTGCAAACATCGAATAGCACGTATTCGTGCAAATTATCCATGGAAAGAACGATTGCGGGAGCTGGGAAGTGAATACTTACCTAACGTTGATGCAGAACGATTGGAAACAGCGAACACCACGTATTCGTGCAAATTATCCATAGAAAGAACGATTGCGGGAGCTGGGAAGTGAATACTTACCTACCGTCGATGCATAACGATTGGATAATTGGCACGAATACGTGATATTCGATGTTTCCAATCGTTTTGCATCGACGGTAGGTAAGGATTCACTTCCCAGCTCCCACAATCGTTCTTTCTATCGATGATTTGCACGAATACGTGATGTTCGATGTTTCCAATCGTTTTGCATCAACGGTAGGTAAGGATTCACTTCCCGGCTCCCGCAATCGTTCTTTCCATCGATAATTTGCACGAATACGTGCTATTCGATGTTTCCAATCGTTTTGCATCGACGGTAGGTAAGGATTCACTTCCCAGCCCCCGCAATCGTTCTTTCCATCGATAATTTGCACGAATACGTGCCATTCGATGTTTCCAATCGTTTTGCATCAACGGTAGGTAAGGATTCACTTCCCGGCTCCCGCAATCGTTTTTTCCATCGATAATTTGCACGAATACGTGGTGTTCGATGTTTCCAATCGTTTTGCATCAACGTTAGGTAAGTATTCACTTCCCAGCTCCCGCAATCGTTCTTTCTATGGATAATTTGCACGAATACGTGCTATTCGATGTTTGCAATCGTTTTGCATCGACGGTAGGTACGTATTCACTTCCCAGCTCCCGCAATCGTTCTTTCTATCGATAATTTGCACGAATACGTTATGTTCGATGTTTCCAATCGTTTTGCATCAACGTTAGGTAAGCATTCACTTCCCGGCTCCCGCAATCGTTCTTTCCATAGATAATTTGCACGAATACGTGCTATTCGATGTTTCCAATCGTTTTGCATCAACGGTAGGTAAGGATTCACATCCCAGCTCCCGCAATCGTTCTTTCCATCGATAATTTGCACGAATACGTGCTATTCGATGTTTCCAATCGTTTTGCATCGACGGAAGGTAAGGATTCACATCCCAGCTCCCGCAATCGTTCTTTCTATCGATAATTTGCACGAATACGTGATGTTCAATGTTTCCAATCGTTTTGCATCAACGTTAGGTAAGGATTCACTTCCCGGCTCCCGCAATCGTTCTTTCCATCGACAATTTGCACGAATACCGTGCTACTCGATGTTTCCAATCGTTTTGCATCAACGGTAGGTAAGTATTCACTTCCCAGCTCCCGCAATCGTTCTTACTATGGATAATTTGCACGAATACGTGCTATTCGAGGTTTGCAATCGTTTTGCATCGACGGTAGGTAAGGATTCACTTCCCAGCTCCCGCAATCGTTCTTTCTATCGATAATTTGCACGAATACGTGATGTTCGATGTTTCCAATCGTTTTGCATCAACGGTAGGTAAGGATTCACTTCCCGGCTCCCGCAATCGTTCTTTCCATCGATAATTTGCACGAATACGTGCTATTCGATGTTTCCAATCGTTTTGCATCAACGTTAGGTAAGGATTCACTTCCCGGCTCCCGCAATCGTTCTTTCCATCGATAATTTGCACGAATACGTGGTGTTCGATGTTTCCAATCGTTTTGCATCAACGTTAGGTAAGTATTCACTTCCCAGCTCCCGCAATCGTTCTTTCTATGGATAATTTGCACGAATACGTGCTATTCGATGTTTGCAATCGTTTTGCATCGACGGTAGGTAAGGATTCACTTCCCAGCTCCCGCAATCGTTCTTTCTATCGATAATTTGGAAGGAACGATTGCCGGAGCTGGGAAGTGAATGCTTACCGACCGTCGATGCAACACGATTGGAAACATCGAATAGCACGTATTCGTGCAAATTATCGATGGAAAGAACGATTGCGGGAGCCGGGAAATGAATCCTTACCTAACGTTGATGCAAAACGATTGGAAACATCGAACAACACGTATTCGTGCAAAGTATCGATAGAAAGAACGATTGCGGGAGCTGGGAAGTGAATCCTTACCTACCGTCGATGCAAAACGATTGGAAACATCGAATGGCACGTATTCATGCAAATTATCGATGGAAAGAACGATTGCGGGAGCTGGGAAGTGAATCCTCACCTACCGTCGATGCAAAACGATTGCAAACATCGAATAGCACGTATTCGTGCAAATTATCCATAGAAAGAACGATTGCGGGAGCTGGGAAGTGAATACTTACCTACCGTTGATGCAAAACGATTGGAAACATCGAATAGCACGTATTCGTGCAAATTATCCATAGAAAGAACGATTGCGGGAGCTGGGAAGTGAATACTTACCTAACGTTGATGCAGAACGATTGGAAACATCGAACACCACGTATTCGTGCAAATTATCGATGGAAAGAACGATTGCGGGAGCCGGGAAGTGAATCCTTACCTACCGTCGATGCAAAACGATTGGATAATTGGCACGAATACGTGATATTCGATGTTTCCAATCGTTTTGCATCGACGGTAGGTAAGGATTCACTTCCCAGCTCCCGCAATCGTTCTTTCTATCGATGATTTGCACGAATACGTGATGTTCGATATTTCCAATCGTTTTGCATCAACGGTAGGTAAGGATTCACTTCCCGGCTCCCGCAATCGTTCTTTCCATCGATAATTTGCACGAATACGTGCTATTCGATGTTTCCAATCGTTTTGCATCGACGGTAGGTAAGGATTCACTTCCCAGCTCCCGCAATCGTTCTTTCTATCGATAATTTGCACGAATACGTGATGTTCGATGTTTCCAATCGTTTTGCATCAACGGTAGGTAAGGATTCACTTCCCGGCTCCCGCAATCGTTTTTTCCATCGATAATTTGCACGAATACGTGGTGTTCGATGTTTCCAATCGTTTTGCATCAACGTTAGGTAAGTATTCACTTCCCAGCTCCCGCAATCGTTCTTTCTATGGATAATTTGCACGAATACGTGCTATTCGATGTTTGCAATCGTTTTGCATCGACGGTAGGTACGTATTCACTTCCCAGCTCCCGCAATCGTTCTTTCTATCGATAATTTGCACGAATACGTTATGTTCGATGTTTCCAATCGTTTTGCATCAACGTTAGGTAAGCATTCACTTCCCGGCTCCCGCAATCGTTCTTTCCATAGATAATTTGCACGAATACGTGCTATTCGATGTTTCCAATCGTTTTGCATCAACGGTAGGTAAGGATTCACATCCCAGCTCCCGCAATCGTTCTTTCCATCGATAATTTGCACGAATACGTGCTATTCGATGTTTCCAATCGTTTTGCATCGACGGAAGGTAAGGATTCACATCCCAGCTCCCGCAATCGTTCTTTCTATCGATAATTTGCACGAATACGTGATGTTCAATGTTTCCAATCGTTTTGCATCAACGTTAGGTAAGGATTCACTTCCCGGCTCCCGCAATCGTTCTTTCCATCGACAATTTGCACGAATACCGTGCTACTCGATGTTTCCAATCGTTTTGCATCAACGGTAGGTAAGTATTCACTTCCCAACTCCCGCAATCGTTCTTACTATGGATAATTTGCACGAATACGTGCTATTCGAGGTTTGCAATCGTTTTGCATCGACGGTAGGTAAGGATTCACTTCCCAGCTCCCGCAATCGTTCTTTCTATCGATAATTTGCACGAATACGTGATGTTCGATGTTTCCAATCGTTTTGCATCAACGGTAGGTAAGGATTCACTTCCCGGCTCCCGCAATCGTTCTTTCCATCGATAATTTGCACGAATACGTGCTATTCGATGTTTCCAATCGTTTTGCATCAACGTTAGGTAAGGATTCACTTCCCGGCTCCCGCAATCGTTCTTTCCATCGATAATTTGCACGAATACGTGGTGTTCGATGTTTCCAATCGTTTTGCATCAACGTTAGGTAAGTATTCACTTCCCAGCTCCCGCAATCGTTCTTTCTATGGATAATTTGCACGAATACGTGCTATTCGATGTTTGCAATCGTTTTGCATCGACGGTAGGTAAGGATTCACTTCCCAGCTCCCGCAATCGTTCTTTCTATCGATAATTTGGAAGGAACGATTGCCGGAGCTGGGAAGTGAATGCTTACCGACCGTCGATGCAACACGATTGGAAACATCGAATAGCACGTATTCGTGCAAATTATCGATGGAAAGAACGATTGCGGGAGCCGGGAAATGAATCCTTACCTAACGTTGATGCAAAACGATTGGAAACATCGAACAACACGTATTCGTGCAAAGTATCGATAGAAAGAACGATTGCGGGAGCTGGGAAGTGAATCCTTACCTACCGTCGATGCAAAACGATTGGAAACATCGAATGGCACGTATTCATGCAAATTATCGATGGAAAGAACGATTGCGGGAGCTGGGAAGTGAATCCTCACCTACCGTCGATGCAAAACGATTGCAAACATCGAATAGCACGTATTCGTGCAAATTATCCATAGAAAGAACGATTGCGGGAGCTGGGAAGTGATTACTTACCTACCGTTGATGCAAAACGATTGCAAACATCGAGTAGCACGTATTCGTGCAAATTATCGATGGAAAGAACGATTGCGGGAGCCGGGAAGTGAATCCTTACCTACCGTTGATGCAAAACGATTGGAAACATCGAACATCACGTATTCGTGCAAATCATCGATAGAAAGAACGATTGCGGGAGCTGGGAAGTGAATCCTTACCTACCGTCGATGCAAAACGATTGGAAACATCGAATATCACGTATTCGTGCCAATTATCCAATCGTTTTGCATCGACGGTAGGTAAGGATTCACTTCCCGGCTCCCGCAATCGTTCTTTCCATCGATAATTTGCACGAATACGTGGTGTTCGATGTTTCCAATCGTTCTGCATCAACGTTAGGTAAGTATTCACTTCCCAGCTCCCGCAATCGTTCTTTCTATCGATGATTTGCACGAATACGTGATGTTCGATGTTTCCAATCGTTTTGCATCAACGGTAGGTAAGGATTCACTTCCCGGCTCCCGCAATCGTTCTTTCCATCGATAATTTGCACGAATACGTGCTACTCGATGTTTGCAATCGTTTTGCATCAACGGTAGGTAAGTAATCACTTCCCAGCTCCCGCAATCGTTCTTTCTATGGATAATTTGCACGAATACGTGCTATTCGATGTTTGCAATCGTTTTGAATCGACGGTAGGTAAGGATTCACTTCCCAGCTCCCGCAATCGTTCTTTCTATCGATAATTTGCACGAATACGTTATGTTCGATGTTTCCAATCGTTTTGCATAAACGTTAGGTAAGCATTCACTTCCCGGCTCCCGCAATCGTTCTTTCCATCGATAATTTGCACGAATACGTGCTATTCGATGTTTCCAATCGTTTTGCATCGACGGTAGGTAAGGAATCACTTCCCAGCTCCCGCAATCGTTCTTTCCATCGATAATTTGCACGAATACGTGGTGTTCGATGTTTCCAATCGTTTTGCATCAACGTTAGGTAAGTATTCACTTCCCAGCTCCCGCAATCGTTCTTTCTATGGATAATTTGCACGAATACGTGCTATTCGATGTTTGCAATCGTTTTGCATCGACGGTAGGTAAGGATTCACTTCCCAGCTCCCGCAATCGTTCTTTCTATCGATAATCTGCACGAATACGTTATGTTCGATGTTTCCAATCGTTTTGCATAAACGTTAGGTAAGCATTCACTTCCCGGCTCCCGCAATCGTTCTTTCCATCGATAATTTGCACGAATACGTGCTATTCGATGTTTCCAATCGTTTTGCATCGACGGTAGGTAAGTAATCACTTCCCAGCTCCCGCAATCGTTCTTTCTATCGATAATTTGGAAAGAACGATTGCCGGAGCTGGGAAGTGAATGCTTACCGACCGTCGATGCAACACGATTGGAAACATCGAATAGCACGTATTCGTGCAAATTATCGATGGAAAGAACGATTGCGGGAGCCGGGAAATGAATCCTTATCTAACGTTGATGCAAAACGATTGGAAACATCGAACAACACGTATTCGTGCAAATTATCGATAGAAAGAACGATTGCGGGAGCTGGGAAGTGAATCCTTACCTACCGTCGATGCAAAACGATTGGAAACATCGAATGGCACGTATTCGTGCAAATTATCGATGGAAAGAACGATTGCGGGAGCTGGGAAGTGAATCCTTACCTACCGTCGATGCAAAACGATTGGAAACATCGAATAGCACGTATTGGTGCAAATTATCGATAGAAAGAACGATTGCGGGAGCTGGGAAGTGAATCCTTACCTACCGTCGATGCAAAACGATTGGAAACATCGAATGGCACGTATTCGTGCAAATTATCGATGGAAAGAACGATTGCGGGAGCTGGGAAGTGAATCCTTACCTACCGTCGATGCAAAACGATTGCAAACATCGAATAGCACGTATTCGTGCAAATTATCCATAGAAAGAACGATTGCGGGAGCTGGGAAGTGAATACTTACCTACCGTTGATGCAAAACGATTGGAAACATCGAATAGCACGTATTCGTGCAAATTATCCATGGAAAGAACGATTGCGGGAGCCGGGAAGTGAATGCTTACCTAACGTTGATGCAAAACGATTGGAAACATCGAATGGCACGTATTCGTGCAAATTATCGATGGAAAGAACGATTGCGGGAGCTGGGAAGTGAATCCGTACCTACCGTCGATGCAAAACGATTGCAAACATCGAATAGCACGTATTCGTGCAAATTATCCATGGAAAGAACGATTGCGGGAGCTGGGAAGTGAATACTTACCTAACGTTGATGCAGAACGATTGGAAACATCGAACACCACGTATTCGTGCAAATTATCCATAGATAGAACGATTGCGGGAGCTGGGAAGTGAATACTTACCTACCGTCGATGCATAACGATTGGATAATTGGCACGAATACGTGATATTCGATGTTTCCAATCGTTTTGCATCGACGGTAGGTAAGGATTCACTTCCCAGCTCCCACAATCGTTCTTTCTATCGATGATTTGCACGAATACGTGATGTTCGATGTTTCCAATCGTTTTGCATCAACGGTAGGTAAGGATTCACTTCCCGGCTCCCGCAATCGTTCTTTCCATCGATAATTTGCACGAATACGTGCTATTCGATGTTTCCAATCGTTTTGCATCGACGGTAGGTAAGGATTCACTTCCCAGCTCCCGCAATCGTTCTTTCTATCGATAATTTGCACGAATACGTGATGTTCGATGTTTCCAATCGTTTTGCATCAACGGTAGGTAAGGATTCACTTCCCGGCTCCCGCAATCGGTCTTTCCATCGATAATTTGCACGAATACGTGCCATTCGATGTTTCCAATCGTTTTGCATCGACGGTAGGTAAGGATTCATTTCCCAGCTCCCGCAATCCTTCTTTCTATGGATAATTTGCACGAATACGTGCTATTCGATGTTTGCAATCGTTTTGCATCGACGGTAGGTACGGATTCACTTCCCAGCTCCCGCAATCGTTCTTTCTATCGATAATTTGCACGAATACGTGCCATTCGATGTTTCCAATCGTTTTGCATCGACGGTAGGTAAGGATTCACTTCCCAGCTCCCGCAATCGTTCTTTCCATCGATAATTTGCACGAATACGTGCTATTCGATGTTTCCGATCGTTTTGCATCGACGGTAGGTAAGGATTCACTTCCCAGCTCCCGCAGTCGTTCTTTCCATCGATAATTTGCACGAATACGTGGTGTTCGATGTTTCCAATCGTTTTGCATCAACGTTAGGTAAGTATTCACTTCCCAGCTCCCGCAATCTTTCTTTCTATGGATAATTTGCACGAGTACGTGCTATTCGATGCTTGCAATCGTTTTGCATCGACGGTAGGTAAGGATTCACTTCCCAGCTCCCGCAATCGTTCTTTCTATCGATAATTTCGAAAGAACGATTGCCGGAGCTGGGAAGTGAATGCTTACCGACCGTCGATGCAACACGATTGGAAACATCGAATAGCACGTATTCGTGCAAATTATCGATGGAAAGAACGATTGCGGGAGCCGGGAAATGAATCCTAATCTAACGTTGATGCAAAACGATTGGAAACATCGAACAACACGTATTCGTGCAAATTATCGATAGAAAGAACGATTGCGGGAGCTGGGAAGTGAATCCTTACCTACCGTCGTTGCAAAACGATTGGAAACATCGAATGGCACGTATTCGTGCAAATTATCGATGGAAAGAACGATTGCGGGAGCTGGGAAGTGAATCCTTACCTACCGTCGATGCAAAACGATTGGAAACATCGAATAGCACGTATTCGTGCAAATTATCGATAGAAAGAACGATTGCGGGAGCTGGGAAGTGAATCCTTACCTACCGTCGATGCAAAACGATTGGAAACATCGAATGGCACGTATTCGTGCAAATTATCGATGGAAAGAACGATTGCGGGAGCTGGGAAGTGAATCCTTACCTACCGTTGATGCAAAACGATTGCAAACATCGAATAGCACGTATTCGTGCAAATTATCCATGGAAAGAACGATTGCGGGAGCCGGGAAGTGAATCCTTACCTATCGTTGATGCAAAACGATTGGAAACATTGAACATCACGTATTCGTGCAAATTATCGATAGAAAGAACGATTGCGGGAGCTGGGAAGTGAATACTTACCTACCGTTGATGCAAAACGATTGGAAACATCGAATAGCACGTATTCGTGCAAATTATCGATAGAAAGAACGATTGCGGGAGCTGGGAAGTGAATCCTTACCTACCGTCGATGCAAAACGATTGGAAACATCGAATGGCACGTATTCGTGCAAATTATCGATGGAAAGAACGATTGCGGGAGCTGGGAAGTGAATCCTTACCTACCGTCGATGCAAAACGATTGCAAACATCGAATAGCACGTATTCGTGCAAATTATCGATGGAAAGAACGATTGCGGGAGCCGGGAAGTGAATCCTTACCTATCGTTGATGCAAAACGATTGGAAACATTGAACATCACGTATTCGTGCAAATTATCGATAGAAAGAACGATTGCGGGAGCTGGGAAGTGAATACTTACCTACCGTTGATGCAAAACGATTGGAAACATCGAATAGCACGTATTCGTGCAAATTATCGATAGAAAGAACGATTGCGGGAGCTGGGAAGTGAATCCTTACCTACCGTCGATGCAAAACGATTGGAAACATCGAATGGCACGTATTCGTGCAAATTATCGATGGAAAGAACGATTGCGGGAGCTGGGAAGTGAATACTTACCTACCGTTGATGCAAAACGATTGGAAACATCGAATAGCACGTATTCGTGCAAATTATCCATGGAAAGAACGATTGCGGGAGCCGGGAAGTGAATGCTTACCTAACGTTGATGCAAAACGATTGGAAACATCGAATGGCACGTATTCGTGCAAATTATCGATGGAAAGAACGATTGCGGGAGCTGGGAAGTGAATCCGTACCTACCGTCGATGCAAAACGATTGCAAACATCGAATAGCACGTATTCGTGCAAATTATCCATGGAAAGAACGATTGCGGGAGCTGGGAAGTGAATACTTACCTAACGTTGATGCAGAACGATTGGAAACATCGAACACCACGTATTCGTGCAAATTATCCATAGAAAGAACGATTGCGGGAGCTGGGAAGTGAATACTTACCTACCGTCGATGCAAAACGATTGGATAATTGGCACGAATACGTGATATTCGATGTTTCCAATTGTTTTGCATCGACGGTAGGTAAGGATTCACTTCCCAGCTCCCGCAATCGTTCTTTCTATCGATAATTTGCACGAATACGTGATGTTCGATATTTCCAATCGTTTTGCATCAACGGTAGGTAAGGATTCACTTCCCGGCTCCCGCAATCGTTCTTTCCATCGATAATTTGCACGAATACGTGCTATTCGATGTTTCCAATCGTTTTGCATCGACGGTAGGTAAGGATTCACTTCCCAGCTCCCGCAATCGTTCTTTCTATCGATAATTTGCACGAATACGTGATGTTCGATGTTTCCAATCGTTTTGCATCAACGGTAGGTAAGAATTCACTTCCCGGCTCCCGCAATCGTTTTTTCCATCGATAATTTGCACGAATACGTGGTGTTCGATGTTTCCAATCGTTTTGCATCAACGTTAGGTAAGTATTCACTTCCCAGCTCCCGCAATCGTTCTTTCTATGGATAATTTGCACGAATACGTGCTATTCGATGTTTGCAATCGTTTTGCATCGACGGTAGGTACGTATTCACTTCCCAGCTCCCGCAATCGTTCTTTCTATCGATAATTTGCACGAATACGTTATGTTCGATGTTTCCAATCGTTTTGCATCAACGTTAGGTAAGCATTCACTTCCCGGCTCCCGCAATCGTTCTTTCCATAGATAATTTGCACGAATACGTGCTATTCGATGTTTCCAATCGTTTTGCATCAACGGTAGGTAAGGATTCACATCCCAGCTCCCGCAATCGTTCTTTCCATCGATAATTTGCACGAATACGTGCTATTCGATGTTTCCAATCGTTTTGCATCGACGGAAGGTAAGGATTCACATCCCAGCTCCCGCAATCGTTCTTTCTATCGATAATTTGCACGAATACGTGATGTTCAATGTTTCCAATCGTTTTGCATCAACGTTAGGTAAGGATTCACTTCCCGGCTCCCGCAATCGTTCTTTCCATCGACAATTTGCACGAATACCGTGCTACTCGATGTTTCCAATCGTTTTGCATCAACGGTAGGTAAGTATTCACTTCCCAGCTCCCGCAATCGTTCTTACTATGGATAATTTGCACGAATACGTGCTATTCGAGGTTTGCAATCGTTTTGCATCGACGGTAGGTAAGGATTCACTTCCCAGCTCCCGCAATCGTTCTTTCTATCGATAATTTGCACGAATACGTGATGTTCGATGTTTCCAATCGTTTTGCATCAACGGTAGGTAAGGATTCACTTCCCGGCTCCCGCAATCGTTCTTTCCATCGATAATTTGCACGAATACGTGCTATTCGATGTTTCCAATCGTTTTGCATCAACGTTAGGTAAGGATTCACTTCCCGGCTCCCGCAATCGTTCTTTCCATCGATAATTTGCACGAATACGTGGTGTTCGATGTTTCCAATCGTTTTGCATCAACGTTAGGTAAGTATTCACTTCCCAGCTCCCGCAATCGTTCTTTCTATGGATAATTTGCACGAATACGTGCTATTCGATGTTTGCAATCGTTTTGCATCGACGGTAGGTAAGGATTCACTTCCCAGCTCCCGCAATCGTTCTTTCTATCGATAATTTGGAAGGAACGATTGCCGGAGCTGGGAAGTGAATGCTTACCGACCGTCGATGCAACACGATTGGAAACATCGAATAGCACGTATTCGTGCAAATTATCGATGGAAAGAACGATTGCGGGAGCCGGGAAATGAATCCTTACCTAACGTTGATGCAAAACGATTGGAAACATCGAACAACACGTATTCGTGCAAAGTATCGATAGAAAGAACGATTGCGGGAGCTGGGAAGTGAATCCTTACCTACCGTCGATGCAAAACGATTGGAAACATCGAATGGCACGTATTCATGCAAATTATCGATGGAAAGAACGATTGCGGGAGCTGGGAAGTGAATCCTCACCTACCGTCGATGCAAAACGATTGCAAACATCGAATAGCACGTATTCGTGCAAATTATCCATAGAAAGAACGATTGCGGGAGCTGGGAAGTGAATACTTACCTACCGTTGATGCAAAACGATTGGAAACATCGAATAGCACGTATTCGTGCAAATTATCCATAGAAAGAACGATTGCGGGAGCTGGGAAGTGAATACTTACCTAACGTTGATGCAGAACGATTGGAAACATCGAACACCACGTATTCGTGCAAATTATCGATGGAAAGAACGATTGCGGGAGCCGGGAAGTGAATCCTTACCTACCGTCGATGCAAAACGATTGGATAATTGGCACGAATACGTGATATTCGATGTTTCCAATCGTTTTGCATCGACGGTAGGTAAGGATTCACTTCCCAGCTCCCGCAATCGTTCTTTCTATCGATGATTTGCACGAATACGTGATGTTCGATGTTTCCAATCGTTTTGCATCAACGGTAGGTAAGGATTCACTTCCCGGCTCCCGCAATCGTTCTTTCCATCGATAATTTGCACGAATACGTGCTACTCGATGTTTGCAATCGTTTTGCATCAACGGTAGGTAAGTAATCACTTCCCAGCTCCCGCAATCGTTCTTTCTATGGATAATTTGCACGAATACGTGCTATTCGATGTTTGCAATCGTTTTGAATCGACGGTAGGTAAGGATTCACTTCCCAGCTCCCGCAATCGTTCTTTCTATCGATAATTTGCACGAATACGTTATGTTCGATGTTTCCAATCGTTTTGCATAAACGTTAGGTAAGCATTCACTTCCCGGCTCCCGCAATCGTTCTTTCCATCGATAATTTGCACGAATACGTGCTATTCGATGTTTCCAATCGTTTTGCATCGACGGTAGGTAAGGATTCACTTCCCAGCTCCCGCAATCGTTCTTTCCATCGATAATTTGCACGAATACGTGGTGTTCGATGTTTCCAATCGTTTTGCATCAACGTTAGGTAAGTATTCACTTCCCAGCTCCCGCAATCGTTCTTTCTATGGATAATTTGCACGAATACGTGCTATTCGATGTTTGCAATCGTTTTGCATCGACGGTAGGTAAGGATTCACTTCCCAGCTCCCGCAATCGTTCTTTCTATCGATAATTTGCACGAATACGTTATGTTCGATGTTTCCAATCGTTTTGCATAAACGTTAGGTAAGCATTCACTTCCCGGCTCCCGCAATCGTTCTTTCCATCGATAATTTGCACGAATACGTGCTATTCGATGTTTCCAATCGTTTTGCATCGACGGTAGGTAAGTAATCACTTCCCAGCTCCCGCAATCGTTCTTTCTATCGATAATTTGGAAAGAACGATTGCCGGAGCTGGGAAGTGAATGCTTACCGACCGTCGATGCAACACGATTGGAAACATCGAATAGCACGTATTCGTGCAAATTATCGATGGAAAGAACGATTGCGGGAGCCGGGAAATGAATCCTTATCTAACGTTGATGCAAAACGATTGGAAACATCGAACAACACGTATTCGTGCAAATTATCGATAGAAAGAACGATTGCGGGAGCTGGGAAGTGAATCCTTACCTACCGTCGATGCAAAACGATTGGAAACATCGAATGGCACGTATTCGTGCAAATTATCGATGGAAAGAACGATTGCGGGACCTGGGAAGTGAATCCTTACCTACCGTCGATGCAAAACGATTGGAAACATCGAATAGCACGTATTGGTGCAAATTATCGATAGAAAGAACGATTGCGGGAGCTGGGAAGTGAATCCTTACCTACCGTCGATGCAAAACGATTGGAAACATCGAATGGCACGTATTCGTGCAAATTATCGATAGAAAGAACGATTGCGGGAGCTGGGAAGTGAATACTTACCTACCGTTGATGCAAAACGATTGGAAACATCGAATAGCACGTATTCGTGCAAATTATCGATAGAAAGAACGATTACGGGAGCTGGGAAGTGAATCCTTACCTACCGTCGATGCAAAACGATTGGAAACATCGAATGGCACGTATTCGTGCAAATTATCGATGGAAAGAACGATTGCGGGAGCTGGGAAGTGAATCCTTACCTACCGTCGATGCAAAACGATTGCAAACATCGAATAGCACGTACTCGTGCAAATTATCCATAGAAAGAACGATTGCGGGAGCTGGGAAGTGAATACTTACCTACCGTTGATGCAAAACGATTGGAAACATCGAATATCACGTATTCGTGCCCATTATCCAATCGTTTTGCATCGACGGTAGGTAAGTATTCACTTCCCAGCTCCCGCAATCGTTCTTTCTATCGATAATTTGCACGAATACGTGATGTTCGATGTTTCCAATCGTTTTGCATCAACGGTAGGTAAGGATTCACTTCCCGGCTCCCGCAATCGTTCTTTCCATCGATAATTTGCACGAATACGTGCTATTCGATGTTTCCAATCGTTTTGCATCGACGGTAGGTAAGGATTCACTTCCCAGCTCCCGCAATCGTTCTTTCTATCGATAATTTGCACGAATACGTGATGTTCGATGTTTCCAATCGTTTTGCATCAACGGTAGGTAAGGATTCACTTCCCGGCTCCCGCAATCGTTTTTTCCATCGATAATTTGCACGAATACGTGGTGTTCGATGTTTCCATTCGTTTTGCATCAACGTTAGGTAAGTATTCACTTCCCAGCTCCCGCAATCGTTCTTTCTATGGATAATTTGCACGAATACGTGCTATTCGATGTTTGCAATCGTTTTGCATCGACGGTAGGTACGTATTCACTTCCCAGCTCCCGCAATCGTTCTTTCTATCGATAATTTGCACGAATGCGTTATGTTCGATGTTTCCAATCGTTTTGCATCAACGTTAGGTAAGCATTCACTTCCCGGCTCCCGCAATCGTTCTTTCCATCGATAATTTGCACGAATACGTGCTATTCGATGTTTCCAATCGTTTTGCATCAACGGTAGGTAAGGATTCACATCCCAGCTCCCGCAATCGTTCTTACTATGGATAATTTGCACGAATACGTGGTGTTCGATGTTTCCAATCGTTTTGCATCAACGTTAGGTAAGTATTCACTTCCCAGCTCCCGCAATCGTTCTTTCTATGGATAATTTGCACGAATACGTGCTATTCGATGTTTGCAATCGTTTTGCATCGACGGTAGGTAAGGATTCACTTCCCAGCTCCCGCAATCGTTCTTTCTATCGATAATTTGGAAAGAACGATTGCCGGAGCTGGGAAGTGAATGCTTACCGACCGTCGATGCAACACGATTGGAAACATCGAATAGCACGTATTCGTGCAAATTATCGATGGAAAGAACGATTGCGGGAGCCGGGAAATGAATCCTTACCTAACGATGATGCAAAACGATTGGAAACATCGAACAACACGTATTCGTGCAAATTATCGATAGAAAGAACGATTGCGGGAGCTGGGAAGTGAATCCTTACCTACCGTCGATGCAAAACGATTGGAAACATCGAATGGCACGTATTCGTGCAAATTATCGATGGAAAGAACGATTGCGGGAGCTGGGAAGTGAATCCTCACCTACCGTCGATGCAAAAAGATTGCAAACATCGAATAGCACGTATTCGTGCAAATTATCCATAGAAAGAACGATTGCAGGAGCTGGGAAGTGAATACTTACCTACCGTTGATGCAAAACGATTGGAAACATCGAATAGCACGTATTCGTGCAAATTATCCATGGAAAGAACGATTGCGGGAGCTGGGAAGTGAATACTTACCTACCGTCGATGCAAAACGATTGGATAATGGGCACGAATACGTGATATTCGATGTTTCCAATTGTTTTGCATCGACGGTAGGTAAGGATTCACTTCCCAGCTCCCGCAATCGTTCTTTCTATCGATAATTTGCACGAATACGTGATGTTCGATGTTTCCAATCGTTTTGCATCAACGGTAGGTAAGGATTCACTTCCCGGCTCCCGCAATCGTTCTTTCCATCGATAATTTGCACGAATACGTGCTATTCGATGTTTCCAATCGTTTTGCATCGACGGTAGGTAAGGATTCACTTCCCAGCTCCCGCAATCGTTCTTTCTATCGATAATTTGCACGAATACGTGATGTTCGATGTTTCCAATCGTTTTGCATCAACGGTAGGTACGGATTCACTTCCCGGCTCCCGCAATCGTTCTTTCCATCGATAATTTGCACGAATACGTGCTATTCGATGTTTCCAATCGTTTTGCATCAACGGTAGGTAAGGATTCACATCCCAGCTCCCGCAATCGTTCTTACTATGGATAATTTGCACGAATACGTGCTATTCGAGGTTTGCAATCGTTTTGCATCGACGGTAGGTAAGGATTCACTACCCAGCTCCCGCAATCGTTCTTTCTATCGATAATTTGCACGAATACGTGATGTTCGATGTTTCCAATCGTTTTGCATCAACGGTAGGTAAGGATTCACTTCCCGGCTCCCGCAATCGTTCTTTCCATCGATAATTTGCACGAATACGTGCTATTCGATGTTTCGAATCGTTTTGCATCAACGTTAGGTAAGGATTCACTTCCCGGCTCCCGCAATCGTTCTTTCCATCGATAATTTGCACGAATACGTGGTGTTCGATGTTTCCAATCGTTTTGCATCAACGTTAGGTAAGTATTCACTTCCCAGCTCCCGCAATCGTTCTTTCTATGGATAATTTGCACGAATACGTGCTATTCGATGTTTGCAATCGTTTTGCATCGACGGTAGGTAAGGATTCACTTCCCAGCTCCCGCAATCGTTCTTTCTATCGATAATTTGGAAAGAACGATTGCCGGAGCTGGGAAGTGAATGCTTACCGACCGTCGATGCAACACGATTGGAAACATCGAATAGCACGTATTCGTGCAAATTATCGATGGAAAGAACGATTGCGGGAGCCGGGAAATGAATCCTTACCTAACGTTGATGCAAAACGATTGGAAACATCGAACAACACGTATTCGTGCAAATTATCGATAGAAAGAACGATTGCGGGAGCTGGGAAGTGAATCCTTACCTACCGTCGATGCAAAACGATTGGAAACATCGAATGGCACGTATTCGTACAAATTATCGATGGAAAGAACGATTGCGGGAGCTGGGAAGTGAATCCTCACCTACCGTCGATGCAAAACGATTGCAAACATCGAATAGCACGTATTCGTGCAAATTATCCATAGAAAGAACGATTGCGGGAGCTGGGAAGTGAATACTTACCTACCGTTGATGCAAAACGATTGGAAACATCGAATATCACGTATTCGTGCCCATTATCCAATCGTTTTGCATCGACGGTAGGTAAGTATTCACTTCCCAGCTCCCGCAATCGTTCTTTCTATCGATAATTTGCACGAATACGTGATGTTCGATGTTTCCAATCGTTCTGCATCAACGGTAGGTAAGGATTCACTTCCCGGCTCCCGCAATCGTTCTTTCCATCGATAATTTGCACGAATACGTGCTATTCGATGTTTCCAATCGTTTTGCATCGACGGTAGGTAAGGATTCACTTCCCAGCTCCCGCAATCGTTCTTTCTATCGATAATTTGCACGAATACGTGATGTTCGATGTTTCCAATCGTTTTGCATCAACGGTAGGTAAGGATTCACTTCCCGGCTCCCGCAATCGTTCTTTCCATCGATAATTTGCACGAATACGTGCTATTCGATGTTTCCAATCGTTCTGCATCAACGGTAGGTAAGGATTCACTTCCCGGCTCCCGCAATCGTTCTTTCCATCGATAATTTGCACGAATACGTGCTATTCGATGTTTCCAATCGTTTTGCATCAACGGTAGGTAAAGATTCACATCCCAGCTCCCGCAATCGTTCTTACTATGGATAATTTGCACGAATACGTGGTGTTCGATGTTTCCAATCGTTTTGCATCAACGTTAGGTAAGTATTCACTTCCCAGCTCCCGCAATCGTTCTTTCTATGGATAATTTGCACGAATACGTGCTATTCGATGTTTGCAATCGTTTTGCATCGACGGTAGGTAAGGATTCACTTCCCAGCTCCCGCAATCGTTCTTTCTATCGATAATTTGGAAAGAACGATTGCCGGAGCTGGGAAGTGAATGCTTACCGACCGTCGATGCAACACGATTGGAAACATCGAATAGCACGTATTCGTGCAAATTATCGATGGAAAGAACGATTGCGGGAGCCGGGAAATGAATCCTTACCTAACGATGATGCAAAACGATTGGAAACATCGAACAACACGTATTCGTGCAAATTATCGATAGAAAGAACGATTGCGGGAGCTGGGAAGTGAATCCTTACCTACCGTCGATGCAAAACGATTGGAAACATCGAATGGCACGTATTCGTGCAAATTATCGATGGAAAGAACGATTGCGGGAGCTGGGAAGTGAATCCTCACCTACCGTCGTTGCAAAACGATTGCAAACATCGAATAGCACGTATTCGTGCAAATTATCCATAGAAAGAACGATTGCAGGAGCTGGGAAGTGAATACTTACCTACCGTCGATGCAAAACGATTGCAAACATCGAATAGCACGTACTCGTGCAAATTATCCATAGAAAGAACGATTGCGGGAGCTGGGAAGTGAATACTTACCTACCGTTGATGCAAAACGATTGGAAACATCGAATATCACGTATTCGTGCCCATTATCCAATCGTTTTGCATCGACGGTAGGTAAGTATTCACTTCCCAGCTCCCGCAATCGTTCTTTCTATCGATAATTTGCACGAATACGTGATGTTCGATGTTTCCAATCGTTTTGCATCAACGGTAGGTAAGGATTCACTTCCAGGCTCCCGCAATCGTTCTTTCCATCGATAATTTGCACGAATACGTGCTATTCGATGTTTCCAATCGTTTTGCATCGACGGTAGGTAAGGATTCACTTCCCAGCTCCCGCAATCGTTCTTTCTATCGATAATTTGCACGAATACGTGATGTTCGATGTTTCCAATCGTTTTGCATCAACGGTAGGTAAGGATTCACTTCCCGGCTCCCGCAATCGTTTTTTCCATCGATAATTTGCACGAATACGTGGAGTTCGATGTTTCCATTCGTTTTGCATCAACGTTAGGTAAGTATTCACTTCCCAGCTCCCGCAATCGTTCTTTCTATGGATAATTTGCACGAATACGTGCTATTCGATGTTTCCAATCGTTTTGCATCAACGGTAGGTAAGGATTCACATCCCAGCTCCCGCAATCGTTCTTACTATGGATAATTTGCACGAATACGTGCTATTCGAGGTTTGCAATCGTTTTGCATCGACGGTAGGTAAGGATTCACTACCCAGCTCCCGCAATCGTTCTTTCTATCGATAATTTGCACGAATACGTGATGTTCGATGTTTCCAATCGTTTTGCATCAACGGTAGGTAAGGATTCACTTCCCGGCTCCCGCAATCGTTCTTTCCATCGATAATTTGCACGAATACGTGCTATTCGATGTTTCCAATCGTTTTGCATCGACGGTAGGTAAGGATTCACTTCCCAGCTCCCGCAATCGTTCTTTCTATCGATAATTTGCACGAATACGTGATGTTCGATGTTTCCAATCGTTTTGCATCAACGGTAGGTAAGGATTCACTTCCCGGCTCCCGCAATCGTTTTTTCCATCGATAATTTGCACGAATACGTGGTGTTCGATGTTTCCATTCGTTTTGCATCAACGTTAGGTAAGTATTCACTTCCCAGCTCCCGCAATCGTTCTTTCTATGGATAATTTGCACGAATACGTGCTATTCGATGTTTGCAATCGTTTTGCATCGACGGTAGGTACGTATTCACTTCCCAGCTCCCGCAATCGTTCTTTCTATCGATAATTTGCACGAATACGTTATGTTCGATGTTTCCAATCGTTTTGCATCAACGTTAGGTAAGCATTCACTTCCCGGCTCCCGCAATCGTTCTTTCCATCGATAATTTGCACGAATACGTGCTATTCGATGTTTCCAATCGTTTTGCATCAACGGTAGGTAAGGATTCACATCCCAGCTCCCGCAATCGTTCTTACTATGGATAATTTGCACGAATACGTGCTATTCGAGGTTTGCAATCGTTTTGCATCGACGGTAGGTAAGGATTCACTACCCAGCTCCCGCAATCGTTCTTTCTATCGATAATTTGCACGAATACGTGATGTTCGATGTTTCCAATCGTTTTGCATCAACGGTAGGTAAGGATTCACTTCCCGGCTCCCGCAATCGTTCTTTCCATCGATAATTTGCACGAATACGTGCTATTCGATGTTTCGAATCGTTTTGCATCAACGTTAGGTAAGGATTCACTTCCCGGCTCCCGCAATCGTTCTTTCCATCGATAATTTGCACGAATACGTGGTGTTCGATGTTTCCAATCGTTTTGCATCAACGTTAGGTAAGTATTCACTTCCCAGCTCCCGCAATCGTTCTTTCTATGGATAATTTGCACGAATACGTGCTATTCGATGTTGGCAATCGTTTTGCATCGACGGTAGGTAAGGATTCACTTCCCAGCTCCCGCAATCGTTCTTTCTATCGATAATTTGGAAAGAACGATTGCCGGAGCTGGGAAGTGAATGCTTACCGACCGTCGATGCAACACGATTGGAAACATCGAATAGCACGTATTCGTGCAAATTATCGATGGAAAGAACGATTGCGGGAGCCGGGAAATGAATCCTTACCTAACGTTGATGCAAAACGATTGGAAACATCGAACAACACGTATTCGTGCAAAGTATCGATAGAAAGAACGATTGCGGGAGCTGGGAAGTGAATCCTTACCTACCGTCGATGCAAAACGATTGGAAACATCGAATGGCACGTATTCGTGCAAATTATCGATGGAAAGAACGATTGCGGGAGCTGGGAAGTGAATCCTCACCTACCGTCGATGCAAAACGATTGCAAACATCGAATAGCACGTATTCGTGCAAATTATCCATAGAAAGAACGATTGCGGGAGCTGGGAAGTGAATACCTACCTACCGTTGATGCAAAACGATTGGAAACATCGAATAGCACGTATTCGTGCAAATTATCCATGGAAAGAACGATTGCGGGAGCCGGGAAGTGAATGCTTACCTAACGTTGATGCAAAACGATTGGAAACATCGAATGGCACGTATTCGTGCAAATTATCGATGGAAAGAACGATTGCGGGAGCTGGGAAGTGAATCCTTACCTACCGTCGATGCAAAACGATTGCAAACATCGAATAGCACGTATTCGTGCAAATTATCCATAGAAAAAACGATTGCGGGAGCTGGGAAGTGAATACTTACCTAACGTTGATGCAGAACGATTGGAAACATCGAACACCACGTATTCGTGCAAATTATCCATAGAAAGAACGATTGCGGGAGCTGGGAAGTGAATACTTACCTACCGTCGATGCAAAACGATTGGATAATTGGCACGAATACGTGATATTCGATGTTTCCAATCGTTTTGCATCGACGGTAGGTAAGGATTCACTTCCCAGCTCCCGCAATCGTTCTTTCTATCGATGATTTGCACGAATACGTGATGTTCGATGTTTCCAATCCTTTTGCATCAACGGTAGGTAAGGATTCACTTCCCGGCTCCCGCAATCGTTCTTTCCATCGATAATTTGCACGAATACGTGCTATTCGATGTTTCCAATCGTTTTGCATCGACGGTAGGTAAGGATTCACTTCCCAGCTCCCGCAATCGTTCTTTCTATCGATAATTTGCACGAATACGTGATGTTCGATGTTTCCAATCGTTTTGCATCAACGGTAGGTAAGGATTCACTTCCCGGCTCCCGCAATCGTTTTTTCCATCGATAATTTGCACGAATACGTGGAGTTCGATGTTTCCATTCGTTTTGCATCAACGTTAGGTAAGTATTCACTTCCCAGCTCCCGCAATCGTTCTTTCTATGGATAATTTGCACGAATACGTGCTATTCGATGTTTGCAATCGTTTTGCATCGACGGTAGGTACGTATTCACTTCCCAGCTCCCGCAATCGTTCTTTCTATCGATAATTTGCACGAATACGTTATGTTCGATGTTTCCAATCGTTTTGCATCAACGTTAGGTAAGCATTCACTTCCCGGCTCCCGCAATCGTTCTTTCCATCGATAATTTGCACGAATACGTGCTATTCGATGTTTCCAATCGTTTTGCATCAACGGTAGGTAAGGATTCACATCCCAGCTCCCGCAATCGTTCTTACTATGGATAATTTGCACGAATACGTGCTATTCGAGGTTTGCAATCGTTTTGCATCGACGGTAGGTAAGGATTCACTACCCAGCTCCCGCAATCGTTCTTTCTATCGATAATTTGCACGAATACGTGATGTTCGATGTTTCCAATCGTTTTGCATCAACGGTAGGTAAGGATTCACTTCCCGGCTCCCGCAATCGTTCTTTCCATCGATAATTTGCACGAATACGTGCTATTCGATGTTTCGAATCGTTTTGCATCAACGTTAGGTAAGGATTCACTTCCCGGCTCCCGCAATCGTTCTTTCCATCGATAATTTGCACGAATACGTGGTGTTCGATGTTTCCAATCGTTTTGCATCAACGTTAGGTAAGTATTCACTTCCCAGCTCCCGCAATCGTTCTTTCTATGGATAATTTGCACGAATACGTGCTATTCGATGTTGGCAATCGTTTTGCATCGACGGTAGGTAAGGATTCACTTCCCAGCTCCCGCAATCGTTCTTTCTATCGATAATTTGGAAAGAACGATTGCCGGAGCTGGGAAGTGAATGCTTACCGACCGTCGATGCAACACGATTGGAAACATCGAATAGCACGTATTCGTGCAAATTATCGATGGAAAGAACGATTGCGGGAGCCGGGAAATGAATCCTTATCTAACGTTGATGCAAAACGATTGGAAACATCGAACAACACGTATTCGTGCAAATTATCGATAGAAAGAACGATTGCGGGAGCTGGGAAGTGAATCCTTACCTACCGTCGATGCAAAACGATTGGAAACATCGAATGGCACGTATTCGTGCAAATTATCGATGGAAAGAACGATTGCGGGAGCTGGGAAGTGAATCCTTACCTACCGTCGATGCAAAACGATTGGAAACATCGAATAGCACGTATTCGTGCAAATTATCGATAGAAAGAACGATTGCGGGAGCTGGGAAGTGAATCCTTACCTACCGTCGATGCAAAACGATTGGAAACATCGAATGGCACGTATTCGTGCAAATTATCGATGGAAAGAACGATTGCGGGAGCTGGGAAGTGAATCCTTACCTACCGCCGATGCAAAACGATTGCAAACATCGAATAGCACGTATTCGTGCAAATTATCGATGGAAAGAACGATTGCGGGAGCCGGGAAGTGAATCCTTACCTATCGTTGATGCAAAACGATTGGAAACATTGAACATCACGTATTCGTGCAAATTATCGATAGAAAGAACGATTGCGGGAGCTGGGAAGTGAATACTTACCTACCGTTGATGCAAAACGATTGGAAACATCGAATAGCACGTATTCGTGCAAATTATCGATAGAAAGAACGATTGCGGGAGCTGGGAAGTGAATCCTTACCTACCGTCGATGCAAAACGATTGGAAACATCGAATGGCACGTATTCGTGCAAATTATCGATGGAAAGAACGATTGCGGGAGCTGGGAAGTGAATACTTACCTACCGTTGATGCAAAACGATTGGAAACATCGAATAGCACGTATTCGTGCAAATTATCCATGGAAAGAACGATTGCGGGAGCCGGGAAGTGAATGCTTACCTAACGTTGATGCAAAACGATTGGAAACATCGAATGGCACGTATTCGTGCAAATTATCGATGGAAAGAACGATTGCGGGAGCTGGGAAGTGAATCCGTACCTACCGTCGATGCAAAACGATTGCAAACATCGAATAGCACGTATTCGTGCAAATTATCCATGGAAAGAACGATTGCGGGAGCTGGGAAGTGAATACTTACCTACCGTCGATGCAAAACGATTGGATAATTGGCACGAATACGTGATATTCGATGTTTCCAATCGTTTTGCATCGACGGTAGGTAAGGATTCACTTCCCAGCTCCCGCAATCGTTCTTTCTATCGATGATTTGCACGAATACGTGATGTTCGATGTTTCCAATCCTTTTGCATCAACGGTAGGTAAGGATTCACTTCCCGGCTCCCGCAATCGTTCTTTCCATCGATAATTTGCACGAATACGTGCTATTCGATGTTTCCAATCGTTTTGCATCGACGGTAGGTAAGGATTCACTTCCCAGCTCCCGCAATCGTTCTTTCTATCGATAATTTGCACGAATACGTGATGTTCGATGTTTCCAATCGTTTTGCATCAACGGTAGGTAAGGATTCACTTCCCGGCTCCCGCAATCGTTTTTTCCATCGATAATTTGCACGAATACGTGGAGTTCGATGTTTCCATTCGTTTTGCATCAACGTTAGGTAAGTATTCACTTCCCAGCTCCCGCAATCGTTCTTTCTATGGATAATTTGCACGAATACGTGCTATTCGATGTTTGCAATCGTTTTGCATCGACGGTAGGTACGTATTCACTTCCCAGCTCCCGCAATCGTTCTTTCTATCGATAATTTGCACGAATACGTTATGTTCGATGTTTCCAATCGTTTTGCATCAACGTTAGGTAAGCATTCACTTCCCGGCTCCCGCAATCGTTCTTTCCATCGATAATTTGCACGAATACGTGCTATTCGATGTTTCCAATCGTTTTGCATCAACGGTAGGTAAGGATTCACATCCCAGCTCCCGCAATCGTTCTTACTATGGATAATTTGCACGAATACGTGCTATTCGAGGTTTGCAATCGTTTTGCATCGACGGTAGGTAAGGATTCACTACCCAGCTCCCGCAATCGTTCTTTCTATCGATAATTTGCACGAATACGTGATGTTCGATGTTTCCAATCGTTTTGCATCAACGGTAGGTAAGGATTCACTTCCCGGCTCCCGCAATCGTTCTTTCCATCGATAATTTGCACGAATACGTGCTATTCGATGTTTCGAATCGTTTTGCATCAACGTTAGGTAAGGATTCACTTCCCGGCTCCCGCAATCGTTCTTTCCATCGATAATTTGCACGAATACGTGGTGTTCGATGTTTCCAATCGTTTTGCATCAACGTTAGGTAAGTATTCACTTCCCAGCTCCCGCAATCGTTCTTTCTATGGATAATTTGCACGAATACGTGCTATTCGATGTTGGCAATCGTTTTGCATCGACGGTAGGTAAGGATTCACTTCCCAGCTCCCGCAATCGTTCTTTCTATCGATAATTTGGAAAGAACGATTGCCGGAGCTGGGAAGTGAATGCTTACCGACCGTCGATGCAACACGATTGGAAACATCGAATAGCACGTATTCGTGCAAATTATCGATGGAAAGAACGATTGCGGGAGCCGGGAAATGAATCCTTACCTAACGTTGATGCAAAACGATTGGAAACATCGAACAACACGTATTCGTGCAAAGTATCGATAGAAAGAACGATTGCGGGAGCTGGGAAGTGAATCCTTACCTACCGTCGATGCAAAACGATTGGAAACATCGAATGGCACGTATTCGTGCAAATTATCGATGGAAAGAACGATTGCGGGAGCTGGGAAGTGAATCCTCACCTACCGTCGATGCAAAACGATTGCAAACATCGAATAGCACGTATTCGTGCAAATTATCCATAGAAAGAACGATTGCGGGAGCTGGGAAGTGAATACCTACCTACCGTTGATGCAAAACGATTGGAAACATCGAATAGCACGTATTCGTGCAAATTATCCATGGAAAGAACGATTGCGGGAGCCGGGAAGTGAATGCTTACCTAACGTTGATGCAAAACGATTGGAAACATCGAATGGCACGTATTCGTGCAAATTATCGATGGAAAGAACGATTGCGGGAGCTGGGAAGTGAATCCTTACCTACCGTCGATGCAAAACGATTGCAAACATCGAATAGCACGTATTCGTGCAAATTATCCATAGAAAAAACGATTGCGGGAGCTGGGAAGTGAATACTTACCTAACGTTGATGCAGAACGATTGGAAACATCGAACACCACGTATTCGTGCAAATTATCCATAGAAAGAACGATTGCGGGAGCTGGGAAGTGAATACTTACCTACCGTCGATGCAAAACGATTGGATAATTGGCACGAATACGTGATATTCGATGTTTCCAATCGTTTTGCATCGACGGTAGGTAAGGATTCACTTCCCAGCTCCCGCAATCGTTCTTTCTATCGATGATTTGCACGAATACGTGATGTTCGATGTTTCCAATCCTTTTGCATCAACGGTAGGTAAGGATTCACTTCCCGGCTCCCGCAATCGTTCTTTCCATCGATAATTTGCACGAATACGTGCTATTCGATGTTTCCAATCGTTTTGCATCGACGGTAGGTAAGGATTCACTTCCCAGCTCCCGCAATCGTTCTTTCTATCGATAATTTGCACGAATACGTGATGTTCGATGTTTCCAATCGTTTTGCATCAACGGTAGGTAAGGATTCACTTCCCGGCTCCCGCAATCGTTTTTTCCATCGATAATTTGCACGAATACGTGGAGTTCGATGTTTCCATTCGTTTTGCATCAACGTTAGGTAAGTATTCACTTCCCAGCTCCCGCAATCGTTCTTTCTATGGATAATTTGCACGAATACGTGCTATTCGATGTTTGCAATCGTTTTGCATCGACGGTAGGTACGTATTCACTTCCCAGCTCCCGCAATCGTTCTTTCTATCGATAATTTGCACGAATACGTTATGTTCGATGTTTCCAATCGTTTTGCATCAACGTTAGGTAAGCATTCACTTCCCGGCTCCCGCAATCGTTCTTTCCATCGATAATTTGCACGAATACGTGCTATTCGATGTTTCCAATCGTTTTGCATCAACGGTAGGTAAGGATTCACATCCCAGCTCCCGCAATCGTTCTTACTATGGATAATTTGCACGAATACGTGCTATTCGAGGTTTGCAATCGTTTTGCATCGACGGTAGGTAAGGATTCACTACCCAGCTCCCGCAATCGTTCTTTCTATCGATAATTTGCACGAATACGTGATGTTCGATGTTTCCAATCGTTTTGCATCAACGGTAGGTAAGGATTCACTTCCCGGCTCCCGCAATCGTTCTTTCCATCGATAATTTGCACGAATACGTGCTATTCGATGTTTCGAATCGCTTTGCATCAACGTTAGGTAAGGATTCACTTCCCGGCTCCCGCAATCGTTCTTTCCATCGATAATTTGCACGAATACGTGGTGTTCGATGTTTCCAATCGTTTTGCATCAACGTTAGGTAAGTATTCACTTCCCAGCTCCCGCAATCGTTCTTTCTATGGATAATTTGCACGAATACGTGCTATTCGATGTTGGCAATCGTTTTGCATCGACGGTAGGTAAGGATTCACTTCCCAGCTCCCGCAATCGTTCTTTCTATCGATAATTTGGAAAGAACGATTGCCGGAGCTGGGAAGTGAATGCTTACCGACCGTCGATGCAACACGATTGGAAACATCGAATAGCACGTATTCGTGCAAATTATCGATGGAAAGAACGATTGCGGGAGCCGGGAAATGAATCCTTATCTAACGTTGATGCAAAACGATTGGAAACATCGAACAACACGTATTCGTGCAAATTATCGATAGAAAGAACGATTGCGGGAGCTGGGAAGTGAATCCTTACCTACCGTCGATGCAAAACGATTGGAAACATCGAATGGCACGTATTCGTGCAAATTATCGATGGAAAGAACGATTGCGGGAGCTGGGAAGTGAATCCTTACCTACCGTCGATGCAAAACGATTGGAAACATCGAATAGCACGTATTCGTGCAAATTATCGATAGAAAGAACGATTGCGGGAGCTGGGAAGTGAATCCTTACCTACCGTCGATGCAAAACGATTGGAAACATCGAATGGCACGTATTCGTGCAAATTATCGATGGAAAGAACGATTGCGGGAGCTGGGAAGTGAATCCTTACCTACCGCCGATGCAAAACGATTGCAAACATCGAATAGCACGTATTCGTGCAAATTATCGATGGAAAGAACGATTGCGGGAGCCGGGAAGTGAATCCTTACCTATCGTTGATGCAAAACGATTGGAAACATTGAACATCACGTATTCGTGCAAATTATCGATAGAAAGAACGATTGCGGGAGCTGGGAAGTGAATACTTACCTACCGTTGATGCAAAACGATTGGAAACATCGAATAGCACGTATTCGTGCAAATTATCGATAGAAAGAACGATTGCGGGAGCTGGGAAGTGAATCCTTACCTACCGTCGATGCAAAACGATTGGAAACATCGAATGGCACGTATTCGTGCAAATTATCGATGGAAAGAACGATTGCGGGAGCTGGGAAGTGAATACTTACCTACCGTTGATGCAAAACGATTGGAAACATCGAATAGCACGTATTCGTGCAAATTATCCATGGAAAGAACGATTGCGGGAGCCGGGAAGTGAATGCTTACCTAACGTTGATGCAAAACGATTGGAAACATCGAATGGCACGTATTCGTGCAAATTATCGATGGAAAGAACGATTGCGGGAGCTGGGAAGTGAATCCGTACCTACCGTCGATGCAAAACGATTGCAAACATCGAATAGCACGTATTCGTGCAAATTATCCATGGAAAGAACGATTGCGGGAGCTGGGAAGTGAATACTTACCTAACGTTGATGCAGAACGATTGGAAACATCCAACACCACATATTCGTGCAAATTATCCATAGAAAGAACGATTGCGGGAGCTGGGAAGTGAATACTTACCTACCGTCGATGCAAAACGATTGGATAATTGGCACGAATACGTGATATTCGATGTTTCCAATTGTTTTGCATCGACGGTAGGTAAGGATTCACTTCCCAGCTCCCGCAATCGTTCTTTCTATCGATAATTTGCACGAATACGTGATGTTCGATATTTCCAATCGTTTTGCATCAACGGTAGGTAAGGATTCACTTCCCGGCTCCCGCAATCGTTCTTTCCATCGATAATTTGCACGAATACGTGCTATTCGATGTTTCCAATCGTTTTGCATCGACGGTAGGTAAGGATTCACTTCCCAGCTCCCGCAATCGTTCTTTCTATCGATAATTTACACGAATACGTGATGTTCGATGTTTCCAATCGTTTTGCATCAACGGTAGGTAAGGATTCACTTCCCGGCTCCCGCAATCGTTTTTTCCATCGATAATTTGCACGAATACGTGGTGTTCGATGTTTCCAATCGTTTTGCATCAACGTTAGGTAAGTATTCACTTCCCAGCTCCCGCAATCGTTCTTTCTATGGATAATTTGCACGAGTACGTGCTATTCGATGTTTCCAATCGTTTTGCATCAACGGTAGGTAAGGATTCACATCCCAGCTCCCGCAATCGTTCTTTCCATCGATAATTTGCACGAATACGTGCTATTCGATGTTTCCAATCGTTTTGCATCGACGGAAGGTAAGGATTCACTTCCCAGCTCCCGCAATCGTTCTTTCTATCGATAATTTGCACGAATACGTGATGTTCAATGTTTCCAATCGTTTTGCATCAACGTTAGGTAAGGATTCACTTCCCGGCTCCCGCAATCGTTCTTTCCATCGACAATTTGCACGAATACCGTGCTACTCGATGTTTCCAATCGTTTTGCATCAACGGTAGGTAAGTATTCACTTCCCAGCTCCCGCAATCGTTCTTACTATGGATAATTTGCACGAATACGTGCTATTCGAGGTTTGCAATCGTTTTGCATCGACGGTAGGTAAGGATTCACTTCCCAGCTCCCGCAATCGTTCTTTCTATCGATAATTTGCACGAATACGTGATGTTCGATGTTTCCAATCGTTTTGCATCAACGGTAGGTAAGGATTCACTTCCCGGCTCCCGCAATCGTTCTTTCCATCGATAATTTGCACGAATACGTGCTATTCGATGTTCCCAATCGTTTTGCATCAACGTTAGGTAAGGATTCACTTCCCGGCTCCCGCAATCGTTCTTTCCATCGATAATTTGCACGAATACGTGGTGTTCGATGTTTCCAATCGTTTTGCATCAACGTTAGGTAAGTATTCACTTCCCAGCTCCCGCAATCGTTCTTTCTATGGATAATTTGCACGAATACGTGCTATTCGATGTTTGCAATCGTTTTGCATCGACGGTAGGTAAGGATTCACTTCCCAGCTCCCGCAATCGTTCTTTCTATCGATAATTTGGAAAGAACGATTGCCGGAGCTGGGAAGTGAATGCTTACCGACCGTCGATGCAACACGATTGGAAACATCGAATAGCACGTATTCGTGCAAATTATCGATGGAAAGAACGATTGCGGGAGCCGGGAAATGAATCCTTACCTAACGTTGATGCAAAACGATTGGAAACATCGAACAACACGTATTCGTGCAAAGTATCGATAGAAAGAACGATTGCGGGAGCTGGGAAGTGAATCCTTGCCTACCGTCGATGCAAAACGATTGGAAACATCGAATGGCACGTATTCGTGCAAATTATCGATGGAAAGAACGATTGCGGGAGCTGGGAAGTGAATCCTTACCTACCGGCGATGCAAAACGATTGGAAACATCGAATAGCACGTATTCGTGCAAATTATCGATAGAAAGAACGATTGCGGGAGCTGGGAAGTGAATCCTTACCTACCGTCGATGCAAAACGATTGGAAACATCGAATGGCACGTATTCGTGCAAATTATCGATGGAAAGAACGATTGCGGGAGCTGGGAAGTGAATCCTTACCTACCGTCGATGCAAAACGATTGCAAACATCGAATAGCACGTATTCGTGCAAATTATCGATGGAAAGAACGATTGCGGGAGCCGGGAAGTGAATCCTTACCTATCGTTGATGCAAAACGATTGGAAACATTGAACATCACGTATTCGTGCAAATTATCGATAGAAAGAACGATTGCGGGAGCTGGGAAGTGAATACTTACCTACCGTTGATGCAAAACGATTGGAAACATCGAATAGCACGTATTCGTGCAAATTATCGATAGAAAGAACGATTGCGGGAGCTGGGAAGTGAATCCTTACCTACCGTCGATGCAAAACGATTGGAAACATCGAATGGCACGTATTCGTGCAAATTATCGATGGAAAGAACGATTGCGGGAGCTGGGAAGTGAATCCATACCTACCGTCGATGCAAAACGATTGCAAACATCGAATAGCACGTATTCGTGCAAATTATCCATAGAAAGAACGATTGCGGGAGCTGGGAAGTGAATACTTACCTACCGTTGATGCAAAACGATTGGAAACATCGAATAGCACGTATTCGTGCAAATTATCCATGGAAAGAACGATTGCGGGAGCCGGGAAGTGAATGCTTACCTAACGTTGATGCAAAACGATTGGAAACATCGAATGGCACGTATTCGTGCAAATTATCGATGGAAAGAACGATTGCGGGAGCTGGGAAGTGAATCCGTACCTACCGTCGATGCAAAACGATTGCAAACATCGAATAGCACGTATTCGTGCAAATTATCCATAGAAAGAACGATTGCGGGAGCTGGGAAGTGAATACTTACCTAACGTTGATGCAGAACGATTGGAAACATCGAACACCACGTATTCGTGCAAATTATCCATAGAAAGAACGATTGCGGGAGCTGGGCAGTGAATACTTACCTACCGTCGATGCAAAACGATTGGATAATGGGCACGAATACGTGATATTCGATGTTTCCAATTGTTTTGCATCGACGGTAGGTAAGGATTCACTTCCCAGCTCCCGCAATCGTTCTTTCTATCGATAATTTGCACGAATACGTGATGTTCGATGTTTCCAATCGTTTTGCATCAACGGTAGGTAAGGATTCACTTCCCAGCTCCCGCAATCGTTCTTTCTATCGATAATTTGCACGAATACGTTATGTTCGATGTTTCCAATCGTTTTGCATCAACGTTAGGTAAGGATTCACTTCCCAGCTCCCGCAATCGTTCTTTCTATCGATAATTTGCACGAATACGTGATGTTCGATGTTTCCAATCGTTTTGCATCAACGGTAGGTAAGTATTCACTTCCCAGCTCCCGCAATCGTTCTTTCTATGGATAATTTGCACGAATACGTGCTATTCGATGTTTGCAATCGTTTTGCATCGACGGTAGGTAAGGATTCACTTCCCAGCTCCCGCAATCGTTCTTTCTATCGATAATTTGGAAAGAACGATTGCCGGAGCTGGGAAGTGAATGCTTACCGACCGTCGATGCAACACGATTGGAAACATCGAATAGCACGTATTCGTGCAAATTATCGATGGAAAGAACGATTGCGGGAGCCGGGAAATGAATCCTTACCTAACGTTGATGCAAAACGATTGGAAACATCGAACAACACGTATTCGTGCAAAGTATCGATAGAAAGAACGATTGCGGGAGCTGGGAAGTGAATCCTTACCTACCGTCGATGCAAAACGATTGGAAACATCGAATGGCACGTATTCGTGCAAATTATCGATGGAAAGAACGATTGCGGGAGCTGGGAAGTGAATCCTTACCTACCGGCGATGCAAAACGATTGGAAACATCGAATAGCACGTATTCGTGCAAATTATCGATAGAAAGAACGATTGCGGGAGCTGGGAAGTGAATCCTTACCTACCGTCGATGCAAAACGATTGGAAACATCGAATGGCACGTATTCGTGCAAATTATCGATGGAAAGAACGATTGCGGGAGCTGGGAAGTGAATCCTTACCTACCGTCGATGCAAAACGATTGCAAACATCGAATAGCACGTATTCGTGCAAATTATCGATGGAAAGAACGATTGCGGGAGCCGGGAAGTGAATCCTTACCTATCGTTGATGCAAAACGATTGGAAACATTGAACATCACGTATTCGTGCAAATTATCGATAGAAAGAACGATTGCGGGAGCTGGGAAGTGAATACTTACCTACCGTTGATGCAAAACGATTGGAAACATCGAATAGCACGTATTCGTGCAAATTATCGATAGAAAGAACGATTGCGGGAGCTGGGAAGTGAATCCTTACCTACCGTCGATGCAAAACGATTGGAAACATCGAATGGCACGTATTCGTGCAAATTATCGATGGAAAGAACGATTGCGGGAGCTGGGAAGTGAATCCTTACCTACCGTCGATGCAAAACGATTGCAAACATCGAATAGCACGTATTCGTGCAAATTATCCATAGAAAGAACGATTGCGGGAGCTGGGAAGTGAATACTTACCTACCGTTGATGCAAAACGATTGGAAACATCGAATAGCACGTATTCGTGCAAATTATCCATGGAAAGAACGATTGCGGGAGCCGGGAAGTGAATGCTTACCTAACGTTGATGCAAAACGATTGGAAACATCGAATGGCACGTATTCGTGCAAATTATCGATGGAAAGAACGATTGCGGGAGCTGGGAAGTGAATCCGTACCTACCGTCGATGCAAAACGATTGCAAACATCGAATAGCACGTATTCGTGCAAATTATCCATAGAAAGAACGATTGCGGGAGCTGGGAAGTGAATACTTACCTAACGTTGATGCAGAACGATTGGAAACATCGAACACCACGTATTCGTGCAAATTATCCATAGAAAGAACGATTGCGGGAGCTGGGCAGTGAATACTTACCTACCGTCGATGCAAAACGATTGGATAATGGGCACGAATACGTGATATTCGATGTTTCCAATTGTTTTGCATCGACGGTAGGTAAGGATTCACTTCCCAGCTCCCGCAATCGTTCTTTCTATCGATAATTTGCACGAATACGTGATGTTCGATGTTTCCAATCGTCTTGCATCAACGGTAGGTAAGGATTCACTTCCCGGCTCCCGCAATCGTTCTTTCCATCGATAATTTGCACGAATACGTGCTATTCGATGTTTCCAATCGTTTTGCATCGACGGTAGGTAAGGATTCACTTCCCAGCTCCCGCAATCGTTCTTTCTATCGATAATTTGCACGAATACGTGATGTTCGATGTTTCTAATCGTTTTGCATCAACGGTAGGTAAGGATTCACTTCCCAGCTCCCGCAATCGTTCTTTCTATGGATAATTTGCACGAATACGTGCTATTCGATGTTTGCAATCGTTTTGCATCGACGGTAGGTACGTATTCACTTCCCAGCTCCCGCAATCGTTCTTTCTATCGATAATTTGCACGAATACGTTATGTTCGATGTTTCCAATCGTTTTGCATCAACGTTAGGTAAGCATTCACTTCGCGGCTCCCGCAATCGTTCTTTCCATCGATAATTTGCACGAATACGTGCTATTCGATGTTTCCAATCGTTTTGCATCAACGGTAGGTAAGGATTCACATCCCAGCTCCCGCAATCGTTCTTACTATGGATAATTTGCACGAATACGTGCTATTCGAGGTTTGCAATCGTTTTGCATCGACGGTAGGTAAGGATTCACTACCCAGCTCCCGCAATCGTTCTTTCTATCGATAATTTGCACGAATACGTGATGTTCGATGTTTCCAATCGTTTTGCATCAACGGTAGGTAAGGATTCACTTCCCGGCTCCCGCAATCGTTCTTTCCATCGATAATTTGCACGAATACGTGCTATTCGATGTTTCGAATCGTTTTGCATCAACGTTAGGTAAGGATTCACTTCCCGGCTCCCGCAATCGTTCTTTCCATCGATAATTTGCACGAATACGTGCTATTCGATGTTTCGAATCGTTTTGCATCAACGTTAGGTAAGGATTCACTTTCCAGCTCCCGCAATCGTTCTTTCCATCGATAATTTGCACGAATACGTGGTGTTCGATGTTTCCAATCGTTTTGCATCAACGTTAGGTAAGTATTCACTTCCCAGCTCCCGCAATCGTTCTTTCTATGGATAATTTGCACGAGTACGTGCTATTCGATGTTTGCAATCGTTTTGCATCGACGGTAGGTAAGGATTCACTTCCCAGCTCCCGCAATCGTTCTTTCTATCGATAATTTGGAAAGAACGATTGCCGGAGCTGGGAAGTGAATGCTTACCGACCGTCGATGCAACACGATTGGAAACATCGAATAGCACGTATTCGTGCAAATTATCGATGGAAAGAACGATTGCGGGAGCCGGGAAATGAATCCTTATCTAACGTTGATGCAAAACGATTGGAAACATCGAACAACACGTATTCGTGCAAATTATCGATAGAAAGAACGATTGCGGGAGCTGGGAAGTGAATCCTTACCTACCGTCGTTGCAAAACGATTGGAAACATCGAATGGCACGTATTCGTGCAAATTATCGATGGAAAGAACGATTGCGGGAGCTGGGAAGTGAATCCTTACCTACCGTCGATGCAAAACGATTGGAAACATCGAATAGCACGTATTCGTGCAAATTATCGATAGAAAGAACGATTGCGGGAGCTGGGAAGTGAATCCTTACCTACCGTCGATGCAAAACGATTGGAAACATCGAATGGCACGTATTCGTGCAAATTATCGATGGAAAGAACGATTGCGGGAGCTGGGAAGTGAATCCTTACCTACCGCCGATGCAAAACGATTGCAAACATCGAATAGCACGTATTCGTGCAAATTATCGATGGAAAGAACGATTGCGGGAGCCGGGAAGTGAATCCTTACCTATCGTTGATGCAAAACGATTGGAAACATTGAACATCACGTATTCGTGCAAATTATCGATAGAAAGAACGATTGCGGGAGCTGGGAAGTGAATACTTACCTACCGTTGATGCAAAACGATTGGAAACATCGAATAGCACGTATTCGTGCAAATTATCGATAGAAAGAACGATTGCGGGAGCTGGGAAGTGAATCCTTACCTACCGTCGATGCAAAACGATTGGAAACATCGAATGGCACGTATTCGTGCAAATTATCGATGGAAAGAACGATTGCGGGAGCTGGGAAGTGAATACTTACCTACCGTTGATGCAAAACGATTGGAAACATCGAATAGCACGTATTCGTGCAAATTATCCATGGAAAGAACGATTGCGGGAGCCGGGAAGTGAATGCTTACCTAACGTTGATGCAAAACGATTGGAAACATCGAATGGCACGTATTCGTGCAAATTATCGATGGAAAGAACGATTGCGGGAGCTGGGAAGTGAATCCGTACCTACCGTCGATGCAAAACGATTGCAAACATCGAATAGCACGTATTCGTGCAAATTATCCATGGAAAGAACGATTGCGGGAGCTGGGAAGTGAATACTTACCTAACGTTGATGCAGAACGATTGGAAACATCGAACACCACGTATTCGTGCAAATTATCCATAGAAAGAACGATTGCGGGAGCTGGGAAGTGAATACTTACCTACCGTCGATGCAAAACGATTGGATAATTGGCACGAATACGTGATATTCGATGTTTCCAATTGTTTTGCATCGACGGTAGGTAAGGATTCACTTCCCAGCTCCCGCAATCGTTCTTTCTATCGATAATTTGCACGAATACGTGATGTTCGATATTTCCAATCGTTTTGCATCAACGGTAGGTAAGGATTCACTTCCCGGCTCCCGCAATCGTTCTTTCCATCGATAATTTGCACGAATACGTGCTATTCGATGTTTCCAATCGTTTTGCATCAACGGTAGGTAAGGATTCACTTCCCGGCTCCCGCAATCGTTTTTTCCATCGATAATTTGCACGAATACGTGGTGTTCGATGTTTCCAATCGTTTTGCATCAACGTTAGGTAAGTATTCACTTCCCAGCTCCCGCAATCGTTCTTTCTATGGATAATTTGCACGAATACGTGCTATTCGATGTTTGCAATCGTTTTGCATCGACGGTAGGTACGTATTCACTTCCCAGCTCCCGCAATCGTTCTTTCTATCGATAATTTGCACGAATACGTTATGTTCGATGTTTCCAATCGTTTTGCATCAACGTTAGGTAAGCATTCACTTCCCGGCTCCCGCAATCGTTCTTTCCATCGATAATTTGCACGAATACGTGCTATTCGATGTTTCCAATCGTTTTGCATCAACGGTAGGTAAGGATTCACATCCCAGCTCCCGCAATCGTTCTTTCCATCGATAATTTGCACGAATACGTGCTATTCGATGTTTCCAATCGTTTTGCATCGACGGAAGGTAAGGATTCACTTCCCAGCTCCCGCAATCGTTCTTTCTATCGATAATTGCACGAATACGTGATGTTCAATGTTTCCAATCGTTTTGCATCAACGTTAGGTAAGGATTCACTTCCCGGCTCCCGCAATCGTTCTTTCCATCGACAATTTGCACGAATACCGTGCTACTCGATGTTTCCAATCGTTTTGCATCAACGGTAGGTAAGTATTCACTTCCCAGCTCCCGCAATCGTTCTTACTATGGATAATTTGCACGAATACGTGCTATTCGAGGTTTGCAATCGTTTTGCATCGACGGTAGGTAAGGATTCACTTCCCAGCTCCCGCAATCGTTCTTTCTATCGATAATTTGCACGAATACGTGATGTTCGATGTTTCCAATCGTTTTGCATCAACGGTAGGTAAGGATTCACTTCCCGGCTCCCGCAATCGTTCTTTCCATCGATAATTTGCACGAATACGTGCTATTCGATGTTTCCAATCGTTTTGCATCAACGTTAGGTAAGGATTCACTTCCCGGCTCCCGCAATCGTTCTTTCCATCGATAATTTGCACGAATACGTGCTGTTCGATATTTCCAATCGTTTTGCATCAACGTTAGGTAAGTATTCACTTCCCAGCTCCCGCAATCGTTCTTTCTATGGATAATTTGCACGAATACGTGCTATTCGATGTTTGCAATCGTTTTGCATCGACGGTAGGTAAGGATTCACTTCCCAGCTCCCGCAATCGTTCTTTCTATCGATAATTTGGAAAGAACGATTGCCGGAGCTGGGAAGTGAATGCTTACCGACCGTCGATGCAACACGATTGGAAACATCGAATAGCACGTATTCGTGCAAATTATCGATGGAAAGAACGATTGCGGGAGCCGGGAAATGAATCCTTACCTAACGTTGATGCAAAACGATTGGAAACATCGAACAACACGTATTCGTGCAAAGTATCGATAGAAAGAACGATTGCGGGAGCTGGGAAGTGAATCCTTACCTACCGTCGATGCAAAACGATTGGAAACATCGAATGGCACGTATTCGTGCAAATTATCGATGGAAAGAACGATTGCGGGAGCTGGGAAGTGAATCCTTACCTACCGTCGATGCAAAACGATTGGAAACATCGAATAGCACGTATTCGTGCAAATTATCGATAGAAAGAACGATTGCGGGAGCTGGGAAGTGAATCCTTACCTACCGTCGATGCAAAACGATTGGAAACATCGAATGGCACGTATTCGTGCAAATTATCCATGGAAAGAACGATTGCGGGAGCCGGGAAGTGAATGCTTACCTAACGTTGATGCAAAACGATTGGAAACATCGAATGGCACGTATTCGTGCAAATTATCGATGGAAAGAACGATTGCGGGAGCTGGGAAGTGAATCCGTACCTACCGTCGATGCAAAACGATTGCAAACATCGAATAGCACGTATTCGTGCAAATTATCCATAGAAAGAACGATTGCGGGAGCTGGGAAGTGAATACTTACCTAACGTTGATGCAGAACGATTGGAAACATCGAACACCACGTATTCGTGCAAATTATCCATAGAAAGAACGATTGCGGGAGCTGGGCAGTGAATACTTACCTACCGTCGATGCAAAACGATTGGATAATGGGCACGAATACGTGATATTCGATGTTTCCAATTGTTTTGCATCGACGGTAGGTAAGGATTCACTTCCCAGCTCCCGCAATCGTTCTTTCTATCGATAATTTGCACGAATACGTGATGTTCGATGTTTCCAATCGTCTTGCATCAACGGTAGGTAAGGATTCACTTCCCGGCTCCCGCAATCGTTCTTTCCATCGATAATTTGCACGAATACGTGCTATTCGATGTTTCCAATCGTTTTGCATCGACGGTAGGTAAGGATTCACTTCCCAGCTCCCGCAATCGTTCTTTCTATCGATAATTTGCACGAATACGTGATGTTCGATGTTTCTAATCGTTTTGCATCAACGGTAGGTAAGGATTCACTTCCCAGCTCCCGCAATCGTTCTTTCTATGGATAATTTGCACGAATACGTGCTATTCGATGTTTGCAATCGTTTTGCATCGACGGTAGGTACGTATTCACTTCCCAGCTCCCGCAATCGTTCTTTCTATCGATAATTTGCACGAATACGTTATGTTCGATGTTTCCAATCGTTTTGCATCAACGTTAGGTAAGCATTCACTTCGCGGCTCCCGCAATCGTTCTTTCCATCGATAATTTGCACGAATACGTGCTATTCGATGTTTCCAATCGTTTTGCATCAACGGTAGGTAAGGATTCACATCCCAGCTCCCGCAATCGTTCTTACTATGGATAATTTGCACGAATACGTGCTATTCGAGGTTTGCAATCGTTTTGCATCGACGGTAGGTAAGGATTCACTACCCAGCTCCCGCAATCGTTCTTTCTATCGATAATTTGCACGAATACGTGATGTTCGATGTTTCCAATCGTTTTGCATCAACGGTAGGTAAGGATTCACTTCCCGGCTCCCGCAATCGTTCTTTCCATCGATAATTTGCACGAATACGTGCTATTCGATGTTTCGAATCGTTTTGCATCAACGTTAGGTAAGGATTCACTTCCCGGCTCCCGCAATCGTTCTTTCCATCGATAATTTGCACGAATACGTGCTATTCGATGTTTCGAATCGTTTTGCATCAACGTTAGGTAAGGATTCACTTCCCAGCTCCCGCAATCGTTCTTTCCATCGATAATTTGCACGAATACGTGGTGTTCGATGTTTCCAATCGTTTTGCATCAACGTTAGGTAAGTATTCACTTCCCAGCTCCCGCAATCGTTCTTTCTATGGATAATTTGCACGAGTACGTGCTATTCGATGTTTGCAATCGTTTTGCATCGACGGTAGGTAAGGATTCACTTCCCAGCTCCCGCAATCGTTCTTTCTATCGATAATTTGGAAAGAACGATTGCCGGAGCTGGGAAGTGAATGCTTACCGACCGTCGATGCAACACGATTGGAAACATCGAATAGCACGTATTCGTGCAAATTATCGATGGAAAGAACGATTGCGGGAGCCGGGAAATGAATCCTTATCTAACGTTGATGCAAAACGATTGGAAACATCGAACAACACGTATTCGTGCAAATTATCGATAGAAAGAACGATTGCGGGAGCTGGGAAGTGAATCCTTACCTACCGTCGTTGCAAAACGATTGGAAACATCGAATGGCACGTATTCGTGCAAATTATCGATGGAAAGAACGATTGCGGGAGCTGGGAAGTGAATCCTTACCTACCGTCGATGCAAAACGATTGGAAACATCGAATAGCACGTATTCGTGCAAATTATCGATAGAAAGAACGATTGCGGGAGCTGGGAAGTGAATCCTTACCTACCGTCGATGCAAAACGATTGGAAACATCGAATGGCACGTATTCGTGCAAATTATCGATGGAAAGAACGATTGCGGGAGCTGGGAAGTGAATCCTTACCTACCGCCGATGCAAAACGATTGCAAACATCGAATAGCACGTATTCGTGCAAATTATCGATGGAAAGAACGATTGCGGGAGCCGGGAAGTGAATCCTTACCTATCGTTGATGCAAAACGATTGGAAACATTGAACATCACGTATTCGTGCAAATTATCGATAGAAAGAACGATTGCGGGAGCTGGGAAGTGAATACTTACCTACCGTTGATGCAAAACGATTGGAAACATCGAATAGCACGTATTCGTGCAAATTATCGATAGAAAGAACGATTGCGGGAGCTGGGAAGTGAATCCTTACCTACCGTCGATGCAAAACGATTGGAAACATCGAATGGCACGTATTCGTGCAAATTATCGATGGAAAGAACGATTGCGGGAGCTGGGAAGTGAATACTTACCTACCGTTGATGCAAAACGATTGGAAACATCGAATAGCACGTATTCGTGCAAATTATCCATGGAAAGAACGATTGCGGGAGCCGGGAAGTGAATGCTTACCTAACGTTGATGCAAAACGATTGGAAACATCGAATGGCACGTATTCGTGCAAATTATCGATGGAAAGAACGATTGCGGGAGCTGGGAAGTGAATCCGTACCTACCGTCGATGCAAAACGATTGCAAACATCGAATAGCACGTATTCGTGCAAATTATCCATGGAAAGAACGATTGCGGGAGCTGGGAAGTGAATACTTACCTAACGTTGATGCAGAACGATTGGAAACATCGAACACCACGTATTCGTGCAAATTATCCATAGAAAGAACGATTGCGGGAGCTGGGAAGTGAATACTTACCTACCGTCGATGCAAAACGATTGGATAATTGGCACGAATACGTGATATTCGATGTTTCCAATTGTTTTGCATCGACGGTAGGTAAGGATTCACTTCCCAGCTCCCGCAATCGTTCTTTCTATCGATAATTTGCACGAATACGTGATGTTCGATATTTCCAATCGTTTTGCATCAACGGTAGGTAAGGATTCACTTCCCGGCTCCCGCAATCGTTCTTTCCATCGATAATTTGCACGAATACGTGCTATTCGATGTTTCCAATCGTTTTGCATCAACGGTAGGTAAGGATTCACTTCCCGGCTCCCGCAATCGTTTTTTCCATCGATAATTTGCACGAATACGTGGTGTTCGATGTTTCCAATCGTTTTGCATCAACGTTAGGTAAGTATTCACTTCCCAGCTCCCGCAATCGTTCTTTCTATGGATAATTTGCACGAATACGTGCTATTCGATGTTTGCAATCGTTTTGCATCGACGGTAGGTACGTATTCACTTCCCAGCTCCCGCAATCGTTCTTTCTATCGATAATTTGCACGAATACGTTATGTTCGATGTTTCCAATCGTTTTGCATCAACGTTAGGTAAGCATTCACTTCCCGGCTCCCGCAATCGTTCTTTCCATCGATAATTTGCACGAATACGTGCTATTCGATGTTTCCAATCGTTTTGCATCAACGGTAGGTAAGGATTCACATCCCAGCTCCCGCAATCGTTCTTTCCATCGATAATTTGCACGAATACGTGCTATTCGATGTTTCCAATCGTTTTGCATCGACGGAAGGTAAGGATTCGCTTCCCAGCTCCCGCAATCGTTCTTTCTATCGATAATTGCACGAATACGTGATGTTCAATGTTTCCAATCGTTTTGCATCAACGTTAGGTAAGGATTCACTTCCCGGCTCCCGCAATCGTTCTTTCCATCGACAATTTGCACGAATACCGTGCTACTCGATGTTTCCAATCGTTTTGCATCAACGGTAGGTAAGTATTCACTTCCCAGCTCCCGCAATCGTTCTTACTATGGATAATTTGCACGAATACGTGCTATTCGAGGTTTGCAATCGTTTTGCATCGACGGTAGGTAAGGATTCACTTCCCAGCTCCCGCAATCGTTCTTTCTATCGATAATTTGCACGAATACGTGATGTTCGATGTTTCCAATCGTTTTGCATCAACGGTAGGTAAGGATTCACTTCCCGGCTCCCGCAATCGTTCTTTCCATCGATAATTTGCACGAATACGTGCTATTCGATGTTTCCAATCGTTTTGCATCAACGTTAGGTAAGGATTCACTTCCCGGCTCCCGCAATCGTTCTTTCCATCGATAATTTGCACGAATACGTGCTGTTCGATATTTCCAATCGTTTTGCATCAACGTTAGGTAAGTATTCACTTCCCAGCTCCCGCAATCGTTCTTTCTATGGATAATTTGCACGAATACGTGCTATTCGATGTTTGCAATCGTTTTGCATCGACGGTAGGTAAGGATTCACTTCCCAGCTCCCGCAATCGTTCTTTCTATCGATAATTTGGAAAGAACGATTGCCGGAGCTGGGAAGTGAATGCTTACCGACCGTCGATGCAACACGATTGGAAACATCGAATAGCACGTATTCGTGCAAATTATCGATGGAAAGAACGATTGCGGGAGCCGGGAAATGAATCCTTACCTAACGTTGATGCAAAACGATTGGAAACATCGAACAACACGTATTCGTGCAAAGTATCGATAGAAAGAACGATTGCGGGAGCTGGGAAGTGAATCCTTACCTACCGTCGATGCAAAACGATTGGAAACATCGAATGGCACGTATTCGTGCAAATTATCGATGGAAAGAACGATTGCGGGAGCTGGGAAGTGAATCCTTACCTACCGTCGATGCAAAACGATTGGAAACATCGAATAGCACGTATTCGTGCAAATTATCGATAGAAAGAACGATTGCGGGAGCTGGGAAGTGAATCCTTACCTACCGTCGATGCAAAACGATTGGAAACATCGAATGGCACGTATTCGTGCAAATTATCGATGGAAAGAACGATTGCGGGAGCTGGGAAGTGAATCCTTACCTACCGTCGATGCAAAACGATTGCAAACATCGAATAGCACGTATTCGTGCAAATTATCGATGGAAAGATCGATTGCGGGAGCCGGGAAGTGAATCCTTACCTATCGTTGATGCAAAACGATTGGAAACATTGAACATCACGTATTCGTGCAAATTATCGATAGAAAGAACGATTGCGGGAGCTGGGAAGTGAATACTTACCTACCGTTGATGCAAAACGATTGGAAACATCGAATAGCACGTATTCGTGCAAATTATCGATAGAAAGAACGATTGCGGGAGCTGGGAAGTGAATCCTTACCTACCCTCGATGCAAAACGATTGGAAACATCGAATGGCACGTATTCGTGCAAATTATCGATGGAAAGAACGATTGCGGGAGCTGGGAAGTGAATCCTTACCTACCGTCGATGCAAAACGATTGCAAACATCGAATAGCACGTATTCGTGCAAATTATCCATAGAAAGAACGATTGCGGGAGCTGGGAAGTGAATACTTACCTACCGTTGATGCAAAACGATTGGAAACATCGAATAGCACGTATTCGTGCAAATTATCCATGGAAAGAACGATTGCGGGAGCCGGGAAGTGAATGCTTACCTAACGTTGATGCAAAACGATTGGAAACATCGAATGGCACGTATTCGTGCAAATTATCGATGGAAAGAACGATTGCGGGAGCTGGGAAGTGAATCCGTACCTACCGTCGATGCAAAACGATTGCAAACATCGAATAGCACGTATTCGTGCAAATTATCCATAGAAAGAACGATTGCGGGAGCTGGGAAGTGAATACTTACCTAACGTTGATGCAGAACGATTGGAAACATCGAACACCACGTATTCGTGCAAATTATCCATAGAAAGAACGATTGCGGGAGCTGGGCAGTGAATACTTACCTACCGTCGATGCAAAACGATTGGATAATGGGCACGAATACGTGATATTCGATGTTTCCAATTGTTTTGCATCGACGGTAGGTAAGGATTCACTTCCCAGCTCCCGCAATCGTTCTTTCTATCGATAATTTGCACGAATACGTGATGTTCGATGTTTCCAATCGTTTTGCATCAACGGTAGGTAAGGATTCACTTCCCGGCTCCCGCAATCGTTCTTTCCATCGATAATTTGCACGAATACGTGCTATTCGATATTTCCAATCGTTTTGCATCGACGGTAGGTAAGGATTCACTTCCCAGCTCCCGCAATCGTTCTTTCTATCGATAATTTGCACGAATACGTGATGTTCGATGTTTCCAATCGTTTTGCATCAACGGTAGGTAAGGATTCACTTCCCAGCTCCCGCAATCGTTCTTTCTATGGATAATTTGCACGAATACGTGCTATTCGATGTTTGCAATCGTTTTGCATCGACGGTAGGTACGTATTCACTTCCCAGCTCCCGCAATCGTTCTTTCTATCGATAATTTGCACGAATACGTTATGTTCGATGTTTCCAATCGTTTTGCATCAACGTTAGGTAAGCATTCACTTCCCGGCTCCCGCAATCGTTCTTTCCATCGATAATTTGCACGAATACGTGGTGTTCGATGTTTCCAATCGTTTTGCATCAACGTTAGGTAAGTATTCACTTCCCAGCTCCCGCAATCGTTCTTTCTATGGATAATTTGCACGAATACGTGCTATTCGAGGTTTGCAATCGTTTTGCATCGACGGTAGGTAAGGATTCACTACCCAGCTCCCGCAATCGTTCTTTCTATCGACAATTTGCACGAATACGTGATGTTCGATGTTTCCAATCGTTTTGCATCAACGGTAGGTAAGGATTCACTTCCCGGCTCCCGCAATCGTTCTTTCCATCGATAATTTGCACGAATACGTGCTATTCGATGTTTCGAATCGTTTTGCATCAACGTTAGGTAAGGATTCACTTCCCGGCTCCCGCAATCGTTCTTTCCATCGATAATTTGCACGAATACGTGGTGTTCGATGTTTCCAATCGTTTTGCATCAACGTTAGGTAAGTATTCACTTCCCAGCTCCCGCAATCGTTCTTTCTATGGATAATTTGCACGAATACGTGCTATTCGATGTTTGCAATCGTTTTGCATCGACGGTAGGTAAGGATTCACTTCCCAGCTCCCGCAATCGTTCTTTCTATCGATAATTTGGAAAGAACGATTGCCGGAGCTGGGAAGTGAATGCTTACCTACCGTCGATGCAAAACGATTGGAAACATCGAATAGTACGTATTCGTGCAAATTATCCATAGAAAGAACGATTGCGGGAGCTGGGAAGTGAATACTTACCTAACGTTGATGCAGAACGATTGGAAACATCGAACACCACGTATTCGTGCAAATTATCGATGGAAAGAACGATTGCGGGAGCCGGGAAGTGAATCCTTACCTACCGTCGATGCAAAACGATTGGATAATTGGCACGAATACGTGATATTCGATGTTTCCAATCGTTTTGCATCGACGGTTGGTAAGGATTCACTTCCCAGCTCCCGCAATCGTTCTTTCTATCGATAATTTGGAAAGAACGATTGCCGGAGCTGGGAAGTGAATGCTTACCGACCGTCGATGCAACACGATTGGAAACATCGAATAGCACGTATTCGTGCAAATTATCGATGGAAAGAACGATTGCGGGAGCCGGGAAATGAATCCTTATCTAACGTTGATGCAAAACGATTGGAAACATCGAACAACACGTATTCGTGCAAATTATCGATAGAAAGAACGATTGCGGGAGCTGGGAAGTGAATCCTTACCTACCGTCGATGCAAAACGATTGGAAACATCGAATGGCACGTATTCGTGCAAATTATCGATGGAAAGAACGATTGCGGGAGCTGGGAAGTGAATCCTTACCTACCGTCGATGCAAAACGATTGCAAACATCGAATAGCACGTATTCGTGCAAATTATCGATAGAAAGAACGATTGCGGGAGCCGGGAAGTGAATCCTTACCTATCGTTGATGCAAAACGATTGGATACATTGAACATCACGTATTCGTGCAAATTATCGATAGAAAGAACGATTGCGGGAGCTGGGAAGTGAATACTTACCTACCGTTGATGCAAAACGATTGGAAACATCGAATAGCACGTATTCGTGCAAATTATCGATAGAAAGAACGATTGCGGGAGCTGGGAAGTGAATCCTTACCTACCGTTGATGCAAAACGATTGGAAACATCGAATGGCACGTATTCGTGCAAATTATCGATGGAAAGAACGATTGCGGGAGCTGGGAAGTGAATCCTTACCTACCGTCGATGCAAAACGATTGCAAACATCGAATAGCACGTATTCGTGCAAATTATCCATAGAAAGAACGATTGCGGGAGCCGGGAAGTGAATGCTTACCTAACGTTGATGCAAAACGATTGGAAACATCGAATGGCACGTATTCGTGCAAATTATCGATGGAAAGAACGATTGCGGGAGCTGGGAAGTGAATCCGTACCTACCGTCGATGCAAAACGATTGCAAACATCGAATAGCACGTATTCGTGCAAATTATCCATGGAAAGAACGATTGCGGGAGCTGGGAAGTGAATACTTACCTAACGTTGATGCAGAACGATTGGAAACATCGAACACCACGTATTCGTGCAAATTATCCATAGAAAGAACGATTGCGGGAGCTGGGAAGTGAATACTTACCTACCGTCGATGCAAAACGATTGGATAATTGGCACGAATACGTAATATTCGATGTTTCCAATTGTTTTGCATCGACGGTAGGTAAGGATTCACTTCCCAGCTCCCGCAATCGTTCTTTCTATCGATGATTTGCACGAATACGTGATGTTCGATGTTTCCAATCGTTATGCATCAACGGTAGGTAAGGATTCACTTCCCGGCTCCCGCAATCGTTCTTTCCATCGATAATTTGCACGAATACGTGCTATTCGATGTTTCCCATCGTTTTGCATCGACGGTAGGTAAGGATTCACTTCCCAGCTCCCGCAATCGTTCTTTCTATCGATAATTTGCACGAATACGTGATGTTCGATGTTTCCAATCGTTTTGCATCAACGGTAGGTAAGGATTCACTTCCCGGCTCCCGCAATCGTTTTTTCCATCGATAATTTGCACGAATACGTGGTGTTCGATGTTTCCAATCGTTTTGCATCAACGTTAGGTAAGTATTCACTTCCCAGCTCCCGCAATCGTTCTTTCTATGGATAATTTGCACGAATACGTGCTATTCGATGTTTGCAATCGTTTTGCATCGACGGTAGGTACGTATTCACTTCCCAGGTCCCGCAATCGTTCTTTCTATTGATAATTTGCACGAATACGTTATGTTCGATGTTTCCAATCGTTTTGCATCAACGTTAGGTAAGCATTCACTTCCCGGCTCCCGCAATCGTTCTTTCCATCGATAATTTGCACGAATACGTGCTATTCGATGTTTCCAATCGTTTTGCATCGACGGTAGGTAAGGATTCACTTCCCAGCTCCCGCAATCGTTCTTTCTATCGATAATTTGCACGAATACGTGATGTTCGATGTTTCCAATCGTTTTGCATCAACGGTAGGTAAGGATTCACTTCCCGGCTCCCGCAATCGTTTTTTCCATCGATAATTTGCACGAATACGTGGTGTTCGATGTTTCCAATCGTTTTGCATCAACGTTAGGTAAGTATTCACTTCCCAGCTCCCGCAATCGTTCTTTCTATGGATAATTTGCACGAATACGTGCTATTCGATGTTTGCAATCGTTTTGCATCGACGGTAGGTACGTATTCACTTCCCAGGTCCCGCAATCGTTCTTTCTATCGATAATTTGCACGAATACGTGATGTTCGATGTTTCCAATCGTTTTGCATCAACGGTAGGTAAGGATTCACTTCCCGGCTCCCGCAATCGTTCTTTCCATCGATAATTTGCACGAATACGTGCTATTCGATGTTTCCAATCGTTTTGCATCAACGTTAGGTAAGGATTCACTTCCCGGCTCCCGCAATCGTTCTTTCCATCGATAATTTGCACGAATACGTGGTGTTCGATGTTTCCAATCGTTTTGCATCAACGTTAGGTAAGTATTCACTTCCCAGCTCCCGCAATCGTTCTTTCTATGGATAATTTGCACGAATACGTGCTATTCGATGTTTGCAATCGTTTTGCATCGACGGTAGGTAAGGATTCACTTCCCAGCTCCCGCAATCGTTCTTTCTATCGATAATTTGGAAAGAACGATTGCCGGAGCTGGGAAGTGAATGCTTACCGACCGTCGATGCAACACGATTGGAAACATCGAATAGCACGTATTCGTGCAAATTATCGATGGAAAGAACGATTGCAGGAGCCGGGAAATGAATCCTTACCTAACGTTGATGCAAAACGATTGGAAACATCGAACAACACGTATTCGTGCAAAGTATCGATAGAAAGAACGATTGCGGGAGCTGGGAAGTGAATCCTTACCTACCGTCGATGCAAAACGATTGGAAACATCGAATGGCACGTATTCGTGCAAATTATCGATGGAAAGAACGATTGCGGGAGCTGGGAAGTGAATCCTTACCTACCGTCGATGCAAAACGATTGGAAACATCGAATAGCACGTATTCGTGCAAATTATCGATCGAAAGAACGATTGCGGGAGCTGGGAAGTGAATCCTTACCTACCGTCGATGCAAAACGATTGGAAACATCGAATGGCACGTATTCGTGCAAATTATCGATGGAAAGAACGATTGCGGGAGCTGGGAAGTGAATCCTTACCTACCGTCGATGCAAAACGATTGCAAACATCGAATAGCACGTATTCGTGCAAATTATCGATGGAAAGAACGATTGCGGGAGCCGGGAAGTGAATCCTTACCTATCGTTGATGCAAAACGATTGGAAACATTGAACATCACGTATTCGTGCAAATTATCGATAGAAAGAACGATTGCGGGAGCTGGGAAGTGAATACTAACCTACCGTTGATGCAAAACGATTGGAAACATCGAATAGCACGTATTCGTGCAAATTATCGATAGAAAGAACGATTGCGGGAGCTGGGAAGTGAATCCTTACCTACCGTCGATGCAAAACGATTGGAAACATCGAATGGCACGTATTCGTGCAAATTATCGATGGAAAGAACGATTGCGGGAGCTGGGAAGTGAATCCTTACCTACCGTCGATGCAAAACGATTGCAAACATCGAATAGCACGTATTCGTGCAAATTATCCATAGAAAGAACGATTGCGGGAGCTGGGAAGTGAATACTTACCTACCGTTGATGCAAAACGATTGGAAACATCGAATAGCACGTATTCGTGCAAATTATCCATGGAAAGAACGATTGCGGGAGCCGGGAAGTGAATGCTTACCTAACGTTGATGCCAAACGATTGGAAACATCGAACACCACGTATTCGTGCAAATTATCCATAGAAAGAACGATTGCGGGAGCTGGGAAGTGAGTACTTACCTACCGTCGATGCAAAACGATTGGATAATTGGCACGAATACGTAATATTCGATGTTTCCAATTGTTTTGCATCGACGGTAGGTAAGGATTCACTTCCCAGCTCCCGCAATCGTTCTTTCTATCGATGATTTGCACGAATACGTGATGTTCGATGTTTCCAATCGTTATGCATCAACGGTAGGTAAGGATTCACTTCCCGGCTCCCGCAATCGTTCTTTCCATCGATAATTTACACGAATACGTGATGTTCGATGTTTCCAATCGTTTTGCATCAACGGTAGGTAAGGATTCACTTCCCGGCTCCCGCAATCGTTTTTTCCATCGATAATTTGCACGAATACGTGGTGTTCGATGTTTCCAATCGTTTTGCATCAACGTTAGGTAAGTATTCACTTCCCAGCTCCCGCAATCGTTCTTTCTATGGATAATTTGCACGAATACGTGCTATTCGATGTTTGCAATCGTTTTGCATCGACGGTAGGTACGTATTCACTTCCCAGCTCCCGCAATCGTTCTTTCTATCGATAATTTGCACGAATACGTTATGTTCGATGTTTCCAATCGTTTTGCATCAACGTTAGGTAAGCATTCACTTCCCGGCTCCCGCAATCGTTCTTTCCATCGATAATTTGAACGAATACGTGCTATTCGATGTTTCCAATCGTTTTGCATCAACGGTAGGTAAGGATTCACATCCCAGCTCCCGCAATCGTTCTTTCCATCGATAATTTGCACGAATACGTGCTATTCGATGTTTCCAATCGTTTTGCATCGACGGAAGGTAAGGATTCACTTCCCAGCTCCCGCAATCGTTCTTTCTATCGATAATTTGCACGAATACGTGATGTTCAATGTTTCCAATCGTTTTGCATCAACGTTAGGTAAGGATTCACTTCCCGGCTCCCGCAATCGTTCTTTCCATCGACAATTTGCACGAATACCGTGCTACTCGATGTTTCCAATCGTTTTGCATCAACGGTAGGTAAGTATTCACTTCCCAGCTCCCGCAATCGTTCTTACTATGGATAATTTGCACGAATACGTGCTATTCGAGGTTTGCAATCGTTTTGCATCGACGGTAGGTAAGGATTCACTTCCCAGCTCCCGCAATCGTTCTTTCTATCGATAATTTGCACGAATACGTGATGTTCGATGTTTCCAATCGTTTTGCATCAACGGTAGGTAAGGATTCACTTCCCGGCTCCCGCAATCGTTCTTTCCATCGATAATTTGCACGAATACGTGCTATTCGATGTTTCCAATCGTTTTGCATCAACGTTAGGTAAGGATTCACTTCCCGGCTCCCGCAATCGTTCTTTCCATCGATAATTTGCACGAATACGTGGTGTTCGATGTTTCCAATCGTTTTGCATCAACGTTAGGTAAGTATTCACTTCCCAGCTCCCGCAATCGTTCTTTCTATGGATAATTTGCACGAATACGTGCTATTCGATGTTTGCAATCGTTTTGCATCGACGGTAGGTAAGGATTCACTTCCCAGCTCCCGCAATCGTTCTTTCTATCGATAATTTGGAAAGAACGATTGCCGGAGCTGGGAAGTGAATGCTTACCGACCGTCGATGCAACACGATTGGAAACATCGAATAGCACGTATTCGTGCAAATTATCGATGGAAAGAACGATTGCGGGAGCCGGGAAATGAATCCTTACCTAACGTTGATGCAAAACGATTGGAAACATCGAACAACACGTATTCGTGCAAATTATCGATAGAAAGAACGATTGCGGGAGCTTGGAAGTGAATCCTTACCTACCGTCGATGCAAAAGGATTGGAAACATCGAATGGCACGTATTCGTGCAAATTATCGATGGAAAGAACGATTGCGGGAGCTGGGAAGTGAATCCTTACCTACCGTCGATGCAAAACGATTGGAAACATCGAATAGCACGTATTCGTGCAAATTATCCATAGAAAGAACGATTGCGGGAGCTGGGAAGTGAATACTTACCTAACGTTGATGCAGAACGATTGGAAACATCGAACACCACGTATTCGTGCAAATTATCGATGGAAAGAACGATTGCGGGAGCCGGGAAGTGAATCCTTACCTACCGTCGATGCAAAACGATTGGATAATTGGCACGAATACGTGATATTCGATGTTTCCAATCGTTTTGCATCGACGGTAGGTAAGGATTCACTTCCCAGCTCCCGCAATCGTTCTTTCTATCGATGATTTGCACGAATACGTGATGTTCGATGTTTCCAATCGTTTTGCATCAACGGTAGGTAAGGATACACTTCCCGGCTCCCGCAATCGTTCTTTCCATCGATAATTTGCACGAATACGTGCTATTCGATGTTTCCAATCGTTTTGCATCGACGGTAGGTAAGGATTCACTTCCCAGCTCCCGCAATCGTTCTTTCTATCGATAATTTGCACGAATACGTGATGTTCGATGTTTCCAATCGTTTTGCATCATCGGTAGGTAAGGATTCACTTCCCGGCTCCCGCAATCGTTCTTTCCATCGATAATTTGCACGAATACGTGGTGTTCGATGTTTCCAATCGTTTTGCATCAACGTTAGGTAAGTATTCACTTCCCAGCTCCCGCAATCGTTCTTTCTATGGATAATTTGCACGAATACGTGCTATTCGATGTTTGCAATCGTTTTGCATCGACGGTAGGTTCGGATTCACTTCCCAGCTCCCGCAATCGTTCTTTCTATCGATAATTTGCACGAATACGTTATGTTCGATGTTTCCAATCGTTTTGCATCAACGTTAGGTAAGCATTCACTTCCCGGCTCCCGCAATCGTTCTTTCCATCAATAATTTGCACGAATACGTGCTATTCGATGTTTCCAATCGTTTTGCATCAACGGTAGGTAAGTATTCACTTCCCAGCTCCCGCAATCGTGCTTTCTGTGGATACTTTGCACGAATACGTGCTATTCGATGTTTGCAATCGTTTTGCATCGACGGTAGGTAAGGATTCACATCCCAGCTCCCGCAATCGTTCTTTCCGTCGATAATTTGCACGAATACCGTGCTACTCGATGTTTCCAATCGTTTTGCATCAACGGTAGGTAAGTATTCACTTCCCAGCTCCCGCAATCGTTCTTTCTATGGATAATTTGCACGAATACGTGCTATTCGATGTTTGCAATCGTTTTGCATCGACGGTAGGTAAGGATTCACTTCCCAGCTCCCGCAATCGTACTTTCTATCGATAATTTGCACGAATACGTTATGTTCGATGTTTCCAATCGTTTTGCATAAACGTTAGGTAAGCATTCACTTCCCGGCTCCCGCAATCGTTCTTTCCATCGATAATTTGCACGAATACGTGCTATTCGATGTTTCCAATCGTTTTGCATCGACGGTAGGTAAGGATTCACTTCCCAGCTCCCGCAATCGTTCTTTCCATCGATAATTTGCACGAATACGTGGTGTTCGATGTTTCCAATCGTTTTGCATCAACGTTAGGTAAGTATTCACTTCCCAGCTCCCGCAATCGTTCTTTCTATGGATAATTTGCACGAATACGTGCTATTCGATGTTTGCAATCGTTTTGCATCGACGGTAGGTAAGGATTCACTTCCCGGCTCCCGCAATCGTTCTTTCCATCGATAATTTGCACGAATACGTGGTGTTCGATGTTTCCAATCGTTTTGCATCAACGTTAGGTAAGTATTCACTTCCCAGCTCCCGCAATCGTTCTTTCTATGGATAATTTGCACGAATACGTGCTATTCGATGTTTGCAATCGTTTTGCATCGACGGTAGGTTCGGATTCACTTCCCAGCTCCCGCAATCGTTCTTTCTATCGATAATTTGCACGAATACGTTATGTTCGATGTTTCCAATCGTTTTGCATCAACGTTAGGTAAGCATTCACTTCCCGGCTCCCGCAATCGTTCTTTCCATCAATAATTTGCACGAATACGTGCTATTCGATGTTTCCAATCGTTTTGCATCAACGGTAGGTAAGTATTCACTTCCCAGCTCCCGCAATCGTGCTTTCTGTGGATACTTTGCACGAATACGTGCTATTCGATGTTTGCAATCGTTTTGCATCGAAGGTAGGTAAGGATTCACATCCCAGCTCCCGCAATCGTACTTTCTATCGATAATTTGCACGAATACGTTATGTTCGATGTTTCCAATCGTTTTGCATAAACGTTAGGTAAGCATTCACTTCCCGGCTCCCGCAATCGTTCTTTCCATCGATAATTTGCACGAATACGTGCTATTCGATGTTTCCAATCGTTTTGCATCGACGGTAGGTAAGGATTCACTTCCCAGCTCCCGCAATCGTTCTTTCCATCGATAATTTGCACGAATACGTGGTGTTCGATGTTTCCAATCGTTTTGCATCAACGTTAGGTAAGTATTCACTTCCCAGCTCCCGCAATCGTTCTTTCTATGGATAATTTGCACGAATACGTGCTATTCGATGTTTGCAATCGTTTTGCATCGACGGTAGGTAAGGATTCACTTCCCAGCTCCCGCAATCGTTCTTTCTATCGATAATTTGGAAAGAACGATTGCCGGAGCTGGGAAGTGAATGCTTACCGACCGTCGATGCAACACGATTGGAAACATCGAATAGCACGTATTCGTGCAAATTATCGATGGAAAGAACAATTGCGGGAGCCGGGAAATGAATCCTTACCTAACGTTGATGCAAAACGATTGGAAACATCGAACAACACGTATTCGTGCAAATTATCGATAGAAAGAACGATTGCGGGAGCTGGGAAGTGAATCCTTACCTACCGTCGATGCAAAACGATTGGAAACATCGAATGGCACGTATTCGTGCAAATTATCGATGGAAAGAACGATTGCGGGAGCTGGGAAGTGAATCCTTACCTACCGTCGATGCAAAACGATTGGAAACATCGAATAGCACGTATTCGTGCAAATTATCGATAGAAAGAACGATTACGGGAGCTGGGAAGTGAATCCTTACCTACCGTCGATGCAAAACGATTGGAAACATCGAATGGTACGTATTCGTGCAAATTATCGATGGAAAGAACGATTGCGGGAGCTGGGAAGTGAATCCTTACCTACCGTCGATGCAAAACGATTGCAAACATCGAATAGCACGTATTCGTGCAAATTATCGATGGAAAGAACGATTGCGGGAGCCGGGAAGTGAATCCTTACCTATCGTTGATGCAAAACGATTGGAAACATTGAACATCACGTATTCGTGCAAATTATCGATAGAAAGAACGATTGCGGGAGCTGGGAAGTGAGTACTTACCTACCGTCGATGCAAAACGATTGGATAATTGGCACGAATACGTAATATTCGATGTTTCCAATTGTTTTGCATCGACGGTAGGTAAGGATTCACTTCCCAGCTCCCGCAATCGTTCTTTCTATCGATGATTTGCACGAATACGTGATGTTCGATGTTTCCAATCGTTATGCATCAACGGTAGGTAAGGATTCACTTCCCGGCTCCCGCAATCGTTCTTTCCATCGATAATTTACACGAATACGTGATGTTCGATGTTTCCAATCGTTTTGCATCAACGGTAGGTAAGGATTCACTTCCCGGCTCCCGCAATCGTTTTTTCCATCGATAATTTGCACGAATACGTGGTGTTCGATGTTTCCAATCGTTTTGCATCAACGTTAGGTAAGTATTCACTTCCCAGCTCCCGCAATCGTTCTTTCTATGGATAATTTGCACGAATACGTGCTATTCGATGTTTGCAATCGTTTTGCATCGACGGTAGGTACGTATTCACTTCCCAGCTCCCGCAATCGTTCTTTCTATCGATAATTTGCACGAATACGTTATGTTCGATGTTTCCAATCGTTTTGCATCAACGTTAGGTAAGCATTCACTTCCCGGCTCCCGCAATCGTTCTTTCCATCGATAATTTGAACGAATACGTGCTATTCGATGTTTCCAATCGTTTTGCATCAACGGTAGGTAAGGATTCACATCCCAGCTCCCGCAATCGTTCTTTCCATCGATAATTTGCACGAATACGTGCTATTCGATGTTTCCAATCGTTTTGCATCGACGGAAGGTAAGGATTCACTTCCCAGCTCCCGCAATCGTTCTTTCTATCGATAATTTGCACGAATACGTGATGTTCAATGTTTCCAATCGTTTTGCATCAACGTTAGGTAAGGATTCACTTCCCGGCTCCCGCAATCGTTCTTTCCATCGACAATTTGCACGAATACCGTGCTACTCGATGTTTCCAATCGTTTTGCATCAACGGTAGGTAAGTATTCACTTCCCAGCTCCCGCAATCGTTCTTACTATGGATAATTTGCACGAATACGTGCTATTCGAGGTTTGCAATCGTTTTGCATCGACGGTAGGTAAGGATTCACTTCCCAGCTCCCGCAATCGTTCTTTCTATCGATAATTTGCACGAATACGTGATGTTCGATGTTTCCAATCGTTTTGCATCAACGGTAGGTAAGGATTCACTTCCCGGCTCCCGCAATCGTTCTTTCCATCGATAATTTGCACGAATACGTGCTATTCGATGTTTCCAATCGTTTTGCATCAACGTTAGGTAAGGATTCACTTCCCGGCTCCCGCAATCGTTCTTTCCATCGGTAATTTGCACGAATACGTGGTGTTCGATGTTTCCAATCGTTTTGCATCAACGTTAGGTAAGTATTCACTTCCCAGCTCCCGCAATCGTTCTTTCTATGGATAATTTGCACGAATACGTGCTATTCGATGTTTGCAATCGTTTTGCATCGACGGTAGGTAAGGATTCACTTCCCAGCTCCCGCAATCGTTCTTTCTATCGATAATTTGGAAAGAACGATTGCCGGAGCTGGGAAGTGAATGCTTACCGACCGTCGATGCAACACGATTGGAAACATCGAATAGCACGTATTCGTGCAAATTATCGATGGAAAGAACGATTGCGGGAGCCGGGAAATGAATCCTTACCTAACGTTGATGCAAAACGATTGGAAACATCGAACAACACGTATTCGTGCAAATTATCGATAGAAAGAACGATTGCGGGAGCTTGGAAGTGAATCCTTACCTACCGTCGATGCAAAAGGATTGGAAACATCGAATGGCACGTATTCGTGCAAATTATCGATGGAAAGAACGATTGCGGGAGCTGGGAAGTGAATCCTTACCTACCGTCGATGCAAAACGATTGGAAACATCGAATAGCACGTATTCGTGCAAATTATCCATAGAAAGAACGATTGCGGGAGCTGGGAAGTGAATACTTACCTAACGTTGATGCAGAACGATTGGAAACATCGAACACCACGTATTCGTGCAAATTATCGATGGAAAGAACGATTGCGGGAGCCGGGAAGTGAATCCTTACCTACCGTCGATGCAAAACGATTGGATAATTGGCACGAATACGTGATATTCGATGTTTCCAATCGTTTTGCATCGACGGTAGGTAAGGATTCACTTCCCAGCTCCCGCAATCGTTCTTTCTATCGATGATTTGCACGAATACGTGATGTTCGATGTTTCCAATCGTTTTGCATCAACGGTAGGTAAGGATACACTTCCCGGCTCCCGCAATCGTTCTTTCCATCGATAATTTGCACGAATACGTGCTATTCGATGTTTCCAATCGTTTTGCATCGACGGTAGGTAAGGATTCACTTCCCAGCTCCCGCAATCGTTCTTTCTATCGATAATTTGCACGAATACGTGATGTTCGATGTTTCCAATCGTTTTGCATCATCGGTAGGTAAGGATTCACTTCCCGGCTCCCGCAATCGTTCTTTCCATCGATAATTTGCACGAATACGTGGTGTTCGATGTTTCCAATCGTTTTGCATCAACGTTAGGTAAGTATTCACTTCCCAGCTCCCGCAATCGTTCTTTCTATGGATAATTTGCACGAATACGTGCTATTCGATGTTTGCAATCGTTTTGCATCGACGGTAGGTTCGGATTCACTTCCCAGCTCCCGCAATCGTTCTTTCTATCGATAATTTGCACGAATACGTTATGTTCGATGTTTCCAATCGTTTTGCATCAACGTTAGGTAAGCATTCACTTCCCGGCTCCCGCAATCGTTCTTTCCATCAATAATTTGCACGAATACGTGCTATTCGATGTTTCCAATCGTTTTGCATCAACGGTAGGTAAGTATTCACTTCCCAGCTCCCGCAATCGTGCTTTCTGTGGATACTTTGCACGAATACGTGCTATTCGATGTTTGCAATCGTTTTGCATCGACGGTAGGTAAGGATTCACATCCCGGCTCCCGCAATAGTTCTTTCCATCGACAATTTGCACGAATACCGTGCTACTCGATGTTTCCAATCGTTTTGCATCAACGGTAGGTAAGTATTCACTTCCCAGCTCCCGCAATCGTTCTTACTATGGATAATTTGCACGAATACGTGCTATTCGAGGTTTGCAATCGTTTTGCATCGACGGTAGGTAAGGATTCACTTCCCAGCTCCCGCAATCGTTCTTTCTATCGATAATTTGCACGAATACGTGATGTTCGATGTTTCCAATCGTTTTGCATCAACGGTAGGTAAGGATTCACTTCCCGGCTCCCGCAATCGTTCTTTCCATCGATAATTTGCACGAATACGTGCTATTCGATGTTTCCAATCGTTTTGCATCAACGTTAGGTAAGGATTCACTTCCCGGCTCCCGCAATCGTTCTTTCCATCGATAATTTGCACGAATACGTGGTGTTCGATGTTTCCAATCGTTTTGCATCAACGTTAGGTAAGTATTCACTTCCCAGCTCCCGCAATCGTTCTTTCTATGGATAATTTGCACGAATACGTGCTATTCGATGTTTGCAATCGTTTTGCATCGACGGTAGGTAAGGATTCACTTCCCAGCTCCCGCAATCGTTCTTTCTATCGATAATTTGGAAAGAACGATTGCCGGATCTGGGAAGTGAATGCTTACCGACCGTCGATGCAACACGATTGGAAACATCGAATAGCACGTATTCGTGCAAATTATCGATGGAAAGAACGATTGCGGGAGCCGGGAAATGAATCCTTACCTAACGTTGATGCAAAACGATTGGAAACATCGAACAACACGTATTCGTGCAAATTATCGATAGAAAGAACGATTGCGGGAGCTTGGAAGTGAATCCTTACCTACCGTCGACGCAAAAGGATTGGAAACATCGAATGGCACGTATTCGTGCAAATTATCGATGGAAAGAACGATTGCGGGAGCTGGGAAGTGAATCCTTACCTACCGTCGATGCAAAACGATTGGAAACATCGAATAGCACGTATTCGTGCAAATTATCCATAGAAAGAACGATTGCGGGAGCTGGGAAGTGAATACTTACCTAACGTTGATGCAGAACGATTGGAAACATCGAACACCACGTATTCGTGCAAATTATCGATGGAAAGAACGATTGCGGGAGCCGGGAAGTGAATCCTTACCTACCGTCGATGCAAAACGATTGGATAATTGGCACGAATACGTGATATTCGATGTTTCCAATCGTTTTGCATCGACGGTAGGTAAGGATTCACTTCCCAGCTCCCGCAATCGTTCTTTCTATCGATGATTTGCACGAATACGTGATGTTCGATGTTTCCAATCGTTTTGCATCAACGGTAGGTAAGGATACACTTCCCGGCTCCCGCAATCGTTCTTTCCATCGATAATTTGCACGAATACGTGCTATTCGATGTTTCCAATCGTTTTGCATCGACGGTAGGTAAGGATTCACTTCCCAGCTCCCGCAATCGTTCTTTCTATCGATAATTTGCACGAATACGTGATGTTCGATGTTTCCAATCGTTTTGCATCATCGGTAGGTAAGGATTCACTTCCCGGCTCCCGCAATCGTTCTTTCCATGGATAATTTGCACGAATACGTGGTGTTCGATGTTTCCAATCGTTTTGCATCAACGTTAGGTAAGTATTCACTTCCCAGCTCCCGCAATCGTTCTTTCTATGGATAATTTGCACGAATACGTGCTATTCGATGTTTGCAATCGTTTTGCATCGACGGTAGGTTCGGATTCACTTCCCAGCTCCCGCAATCGTTCTTTCTATCGATAATTTGCACGAATACGTTATGTTCGATGTTTCCAATCGTTTTGCATCAACGTTAGGTAAGCATTCACTTCCCGGCTCCCGCAATCGTTCTTTCCATCAATAATTTGCACGAATACGTGCTATTCGATGTTTCCAATCGTTTTGCATCAACGGTAGGTAAGTATTCACTTCCCAGCTCCCGCAATCGTGCTTTCTGTGGATACTTTGCACGAATACGTGCTATTCGATGTTTGCAATCGTTTTGCATCGACGGTAGGTAAGGATTCACATCCCAGCTCCCGCAATCGTTCTTTCCGTCGATAATTTGCACGAATACCGTGCTACTCGATATTTCCAATCGTTTTGCATCAACGGTAGGTAAGTATTCACTTCCCAGCTCCCGCAATCGTTCTCTCTATGGATAATTTGCACGAATACGTGCTATTCGATGTTTGCAATCGTTTTGCATCGACGGTAGGTAAGGATTCACTTCCCAGCTCCCGCAATCGTACTTTCTATCGATAATTTGCACGAATACGTTATGTTCGATGTTTCCAATCGTTTTGCATAAACGTTAGGTAAGCATTCACTTCCCGGCTCCCGCAATCGTTCTTTCCATCGATAATTTGCACGAATACGTGCTATTCGATGTTTCCAATCGTTTTGCATCGACGGTAGGTAAGGATTCACTTCCCAGCTCCCGCAATCGTTCTTTCCATCGATAATTTGCACGAATACGTGGTGTTCGATGTTTCCAATCGTTTTGCATCAACGTTAGGTAAGTATTCACTTCCCAGCTCCCGCAATCGTTCTTTCTATGGATAATTTGCACGAATACGTGCTATTCGATGTTTGCAATCGTTTTGCATCGACGGTAGGTAAGGATTCACTTCCCGGCTCCCGCAATCGTTCTTTCCATCGATAATTTGCACGAATACGTGGTGTTCGATGTTTCCAATCGTTTTGCATCAACGTTAGGTAAGTATTCACTTCCCAGCTCCCGCAATCGTTCTTTCTATGGATAATTTGCACGAATACGTGCTATTCGATGTTTGCAATCGTTTTGCATCGACGGTAGGTTCGGATTCACTTCCCAGCTCCCGCAATCGTTCTTTCTATCGATAATTTGCACGAATACGTTATGTTCGATGTTTCCAATCGTTTTGCATCAACGTTAGGTAAGCATTCACTTCCCGGCTCCCGCAATCGTTCTTTCCATCAATAATTTGCACGAATACGTGCTATTCGATGTTTCCAATCGTTTTGCATCAACGGTAGGTAAGTATTCACTTCCCAGCTCCCGCAATCGTGCTTTCTGTGGATACTTTGCACGAATACGTGCTATTCGATGTTTGCAATCGTTTTGCATCGACGGTAGGTAAGGATTCACATCCCAGCTCCCGCAATCGTACTTTCTATCGATAATTTGCACGAATACGTTATGTTCGATGTTTCCAATCGTTTTGCATAAACGTTAGGTAAGCATTCACTTCCCGGCTCCCGCAATCGTTCTTTCCATCGATAATTTGCACGAATACGTGCTATTCGATGTTTCCAATCGTTTTGCATCGACGGTAGGTAAGGATTCACTTCCCAGCTCCCGCAATCGTTCTTTCCATCGATAATTTGCACGAATACGTGGTGTTCGATGTTTCCAATCGTTTTGCATCAACGTTAGGTAAGTATTCACTTCCCAGCTCCCGCAATCGTTCTTTCTATGGATAATTTGCACGAATACGTGCTATTCGATGTTTGCAATCGTTTTGCATCGACGGTAGGTAAGGATTCACTTCCCAGCTCCCGCAATCGTTCTTTCTATCGATAATTTGGAAAGAACGATTGCCGGAGCTGGGAAGTGAATGCTTACCGACCGTCGATGCAACACGATTGGAAACATCGAATAGCACGTATTCGTGCAAATTATCGATGGAAAGAACGATTGCGGGAGCCGGGAAATGAATCCTTACCTAACGTTGATGCAAAACGATTGGAAACATCGAACAACACGTATTCGTGCAAATTATCGATAGAAAGAACGATTGCGGGAGCTGGGAAGTGAATCCTTACCTACCGTCGATGCAAAACGATTGGAAACATCGAATGGCACGTATTCGTGCAAATTATCGATGGAAAGAACGATTGCGGGAGCTGGGAAGTGAATCCTTACCTACCGTCGATGCAAAACGATTGGAAACATCGAATAGCACGTATTCGTGCAAATTATCGATAGAAAGAACGATTACGGGAGCTGGGAAGTGAATCCTTACCTACCGTCGATGCAAAACGATTGGAAACATCGAATGGTACGTATTCGTGCAAATTATCGATGGAAAGAACGATTGCGGGAGCTGGGAAGTGAATCCTTACCTACCGTCGATGCAAAACGATTGCAAACATCGAATAGCACGTATTCGTGCAAATTATCGATGGAAAGAACGATTGCGGGAGCCGGGAAGTGAATCCTTACCTATCGTTGATGCAAAACGATTGGAAACATTGAACATCACGTATTCGTGCAAATTATCGATAGAAAGAACGATTGCGGGAGCTGGGAAGTGAATACTTACCTACCGTTGATGCAAAACGATTGGAAACATCGAATAGCACGTATTCGTGCAAATTATCGATAGAAAGAACGATTGCGGGAGCTGGGAAGTGAATCCTTACCTACCGTCGATGCAAAACGATTGGAAACATCGAATGGCACGTATTCGTGCATATTATCGATGGAAAGAACGATTGCGGGAGCTGGAAAGTGAATCCTTACCTACCGTCGATGCAAAACGATTGCAAACATCGAATAGCACGTATTCGTGCAAATTATCGATAGAAAGAACGATTGCAAAACGATTGGAAACATCGAATGGCACGTATTCGTGCAAATTATCGATGGAAAGAACGGTTGCAGGAGCTGGGAAGTGAATCCTTACCTACCGTCGATGCAAAACGATTGCAAACATCGAATAGCACGTATTCGTGCAAATTATCGATGGAAAGAACGATTGCGGGAGCCGGGAAGTGAATCCTTACCTACCGTCGATGCAAAACGATTGGATAATTGGCACGAATACGTGATATTCGATGTTTCCAATCGTTTTGCATCGACGGTAGGTAAGGATTCACTTCCCAGCTCCCGCAATCGTTCTTTCTATCGATAATTTGCACGAATACGTATGTTCGATGTTTCCAATCGTTTTGCATCAACGGTAGGTAAGGATTCACTTCCCGGCTCCCGCAATCGTTCTTTCCATCGATAATTTGCACGAATACGTGGTGTTCGATGTTTCCAATCGTTTTGCATCAACGTTAGGTAAGTATTCACTTCCCAGCTCCCGCAATCGTTCTTTCTATGGATAATTTGCACGAATACGTGCTATTCGATGTTTGCAATCGTTTTGCATCGACGGTAGGTAAGGATTCACTTCCCAGCTCCCGCAATCGTTCTTTCCATCGATAATTTGCACGAATACGTGGTGTTCGATGTTTCCAATCGTTTCGCATCAACGTTAGGAAAGTTCTATGGATAATTTGCACGAATACGTGCTATTCGATGTTTGCAATCGTTTTGCATCGACGGTAGGTAAGGATTCACTTCCCAGCTCCCGCAATCGTTCTTTCTATCGATAATTTGGAAAGAACGATTGCCGGAGCTGGGAAGTGAATGCTTACCGACCGTCGATGCAACACGATTGGAAACATCGAATAGCACGTATTCGTGCAAATTATCGATGGAAAGAACGATTGCGGGAGCCGGGAAATGAATCCTTACCTAACGTTGATGCAAAACGATTGGAAACATCGAACAACACGTATTCGTGCAAATTATCGATAGAAAGAACGATTGCGGGAGCTGGGAAGTGAATACTTAGCTACCGTTGATGCAAAACGATTGGAAACATCGAATAGCACGTATTCGTGCAAATTATCCATAGAAAGAACGATTGCGGGAGCTGGGAAGTGAATACTTACCTAACGTTGATGCAGAACGATTGGAAACATCGAACAACACGTATTCGTGCAAATTATCGATAGAAAGAACGATTGCGGGAGCTGGGAAGTGAATCCTTACCTACCGTCGATGCAAAACGATTGGAAACATCGAATGGCACGTATTCGTGCAAATTATCGATGGAAAGAACAATTGCGGGAGCTGGGAAGTGAATCCTTACCTACCGTCGATGCAAGACGATTGGAAACATCGAACATAACGTATTCGTGAAAATTATCGATAGAAAGAACGATTGCGGGAGCTGGGAAGTGAATCCTTACCTACCGTCGATGCAAAACGATTGCAAACATCGAATAGCACGTATTCGTGCAAATTATCCATGGAAAGAACGATTGCGGGAGCCGGGAAGTGAATGCTTACCTAACGTTGATGCAAAACGATTGGAAACATCGAATGGCACGTATTCGTGCAAATTATCGATGGAAAGAACGATTGCGGGAGCTGGGAAGTGAATCCTTACCTACCGTCGATGAAAAACGATTGCAAACATCGAATAGCACGTATTCGTGCAAATTATCCATAGAAAAAACGATTGCGGGAGCTGGGAAGTGAATACTTACCTACCGTTGATGCAAAACGATTGGAAACATCGAATATCACGTATTCGTGCAAATTATCCATGGAAAGAACGATTGCGGGAGCCGGGAAGTGAATCCTTACCTACCGTCGATGCAAAACGATTGGATAATTGGCACGAATACGTGATATTCGATGTTTCCAATCGTTTTGCATCGACGGTAGGTAAGGATTCACTTCCCAGCTCCCGCAATCGTTCTTTCTATCGATGATTTGCACGAATACGTGATGTTCGATGTTTCCAATCGTTTTGCATCAACGGTAGGTAAGGATTCACTTCCCGGCTCCCGCAATCGTTCTTTCCATCGATAATTTGCACGAATACGTGCTATTCGATGTTTCCAATCGTTTTGCATCGACGGTAGGTAAGGATTCACTTCCCAGCTCCCGCAATCGTTCTTTCTATCGATAATTTGCACGAATACGTGATGTTCGATGTTTCCAATCGTTTTGCATCAACGGTAGGTAAGGATTCACTTCCCGGCTCCCGCAATCGTTCTTTCCATCGATAATTTGCACGAATACGTGGTGTTCGATGTTTCCAATCGTTTTGCATCAACGTTAGGTAAGTATTCACTTCCCAGCTCCCGCAATCGTTCTTTCTATGGATAATTTGCACGAATACGTGCTATTCGATGTTTGCAATCGTTTTGCATCGACGGTAGGTACGGATTCACTTCCCAGCTCCCGCAATCGTTCTTTCTATCGATAATTTGCACGAATACGTTATGTTCGATGTTTCCAATCGTTTTGCATCAACGTTAGGTAAGCATTCACTTCCCGGCTCCCGCAATCGTTCTTTCCATCAATAATTTGCACGAATACGTGCTATTCGATGTTTCCAATCGTTTTGCATCAACGGTAGGTAAGTATTCACTTCCCGGCTCCCGCAATCGTGCTTTCTATGGATACTTTGCACGAATACGTGCTATTCGATGTTTGCAATCGTTTTGCATCGACGGTAGGTAAGGATTCACATCCCAGCTCCCGCAATCGTTCTTTCCATCGATAATTTGCACGAATACGTGCTATTCGATGTTTCCAATCGTTTTGCATCGACGGTAGGTAAGGATTCACTTCCCAGCTCCCGCAATCGTTCTTTCTATCGATAATTTGCACGAATACGTGATGTTCAATGTTTCCAATCGTTTTGCATCAACGATAGGTAAGGATTCACTTCCCGGCTCCCGCAATCGTTCTTTCCGTCGATAATTTGCACGAATACCGTGCTACTCGATGTTTCCAATCGTTTTGCATCAACGGTAGGTAAGTATTCACTTCCCAACTCCCGCAATCGTTCTTTCTATGGATAATTTGCACGAATACGTGCTATTCGATGTTTGCAATCGTTTTGCATCGACGGTAGGTAAGGATTCACTTCCCAGCTCCCGCAATCGTTCTTTCTATCGATAATTTGCACGAATACGTTATGTTCGATGTTTCCAATCGTTTTGCATAAACGTTAGGTAAGCATTCACTTCTCGGCTCCCGCAATCGTTCTTTCCATCGATAATTTGCACGAATACGTGCTAATCGATGTTTCCAATTCACTTCCCAGCTCCCGCAATCGTTCTTTCCATCGATAATTTGCACGAATACGTGCTATTCGATGTTTCCAATCGTTTTGCATCGACGGTAGGTAAGGATTCACTTCCCAGCTCCCGCAGTCGTTCTTTCTATCGATAATTTGCACGAATACGTGATGTTCAATGTTTCCAATCGTTTTGCATCAACGATAGGTAAGGATTCACTTCCCGGCTCCCGCAATCGTTCTTTCCATCGATAATTTGCACGAATACCGTGCTACTCGATGTTTCCAATCGTTTTGCATCAACGGTAGGTAAGTATTCACTTCCCAGCTCCCGCAATCGTTCTTTCTATGGATAATTTGCACGAATACGTGCTATTCGATGTTTGCAATCGTTTTGCATCGACGGTAGGTAAGGATTCACTTCCCAGCTCCCGCAATCGTTCTTTCTATCGATAATTTGCACGAATACGTTATCTTCGATGTTTCCAATCGTTTTGCATAAACGTTAGGTAAGCATTCACTTCCCGGCTCCCGCAATCGTTCTTTCCATCGATAATTTGCACGAATACGTGCTATTCGATGTTTCCAATCGTTTTGCATCGACGGTAGGTAAGGATTCACTTCCCAGCTCCCGCAATCATTCTTTCCATCGATAATTTGCACGAATACGTGGTGTTCGATGTTTCCAATCGTTTTGCATCAACGTTAGGTAAGTTCTATGGATAATTTGCACGAATACGTGCTATTCGATGTTTGCAATCCTTTTGCATCGACGGTAGGTAAGGATTCACTTCCCAGCTCCCGCAATCGTTCTTTCTATCGATAATTTGGAAAGAACGATTGCCGGAGCTGGGAAGTGAATGCTTACCGACCGTCGATGCAACACGATTGGAAACATCGAATAGCACGTATTCGTGCAAATTATCGATGGAAAGAACGATTGCGGGAGCCGGGAAATGAATCCTTACCTAACGTTGATGCAAAACGATTGGAAACATCGAACAACACGTATTCGTGCAAATTATCGATAGAAAGAACGATTGCGGGAGCTGGGAAGTGAATACTTACCTACCGTTGATGCAAAACGATTGGAAACATCGAATAGCACGTATTCGTGCAAATTATCCATAGAAAGAACGATTGCGGGAGCTGGGAAGTGAATACTTACCTAACGTTGATGCAGAACGATTGGAAACATCGAACAACACGTATTCGTGCAAATTATCGATAGAAAGAACGATTGCGGGAGCTGGGAAGTGAATCCTTACCTACCGTCGATGCAAAACGATTGGAAACATCGAATGGCACGTATTCTTGCAAATTATCGATGGAAAGAACGATTGCGGGAGCTGGGAAGTGAATCCTTACCTACCGTCGATGCAAAACGATTGGAAACATCGAACACCACGTATTCGTGCAAATTATCGATGGAAAGAACGATTGCGGGAGCCGGGAAGTGAATCCTTACCTACCGTCGATGCAAAACGATTGGATAATTGGCACGAATACGTGATATTCGATGTTTCCAATCGTTTTGCATCGGCGGTAGGTAAGGATTCACTTCCCAGCTCACGCAATCGTTCTTTCTATCGATGATTTGCACGAATACGTGATGTTCGATGTTTCCAATCGTTTTGCATCAACGGTAGGTAAGGATTCACTTCCCGGCTCCCGCAATCGTTCTTTCCATCGATAATTTGCACGAATACGTGCTATTCGATGTTTCCAATCGTTTTGCATCGACGGTAGGTAAGGATTCACTTCCCAGCTCCCGCAATCGTTCTTTCTATCGATAATTTGCACGAATACGTGATGTTCGATGTTTCCAATCGTTTTGCATCAACGGTAGGTAAGGATTCACTTCCCGGCTCCCGCAATCGTTCTTTCCATCGATAATTTGCACGAATACGTGGTGTTCGATGTTTCCAATCGTTTTGCATCAACGATAGGTAAGTATTCACTTCCCAGCTCCCGCAATCGTTCTTTCTATGGATAATTTGCACGAATACGTGCTATTCGATGTTTGCAATCGTTTTGCATCGACGGTAGGTACGGATTCACTTCCCAGCTCCCGCAATCGTTCTTTCTATCGATAATTTGCACGAATACGTTATGTTCGATGTTTCCAATCGTTTTGCATCAAAGTTAGGTAAGCATTCACTTCCCGGCTCCCGCAATCGTTCTTTCCATCGATAATTTGCACGAATACGTGCTATTCGATGTTTCCAATCGGTTTGCATCAACGGTAGGTAAGTATTCACTTCCCAGCTCCCGCAATCGTGCTTTCTATGGATACTTTGCACGAATACGTGCTATTCGATGTTTGCAATCGTTTTGCATCGACGGTAGGTAAGGATTCACATCCCAGCTCCCGCAATCCTTCTTTCCATCGATAATTTGCACGAATACGTGCTATTCGATGTTTCCAATCGTTTTGCATCGACGGTAGGTAAGGATTCACTTCCCAGCTCCCGCAAACGTTCTTTCTATCGATAATTTGGACGAATACGTGATGTTCTATGTTTCCAATCGTTTTGCATCAACGATAGGTAAGGATTCACTTCCCGGCTCCCGCAATCGTTCTTTCCATCGATAATTAGCACGAATACCGTGCTACTCGATGTTTCCAATCGTTTTGCATCAACGGTAGGTAAGTATTCACTTCCCAGCTCCCGCAATCGTTCTTTCTATGGATAATTTGCACGAATACGTGCTATTCGATGTTTGCAATCGTTTTGCATCGACGGTAGGTAAGGATTCACTTCCCAGCTCCCGCAATCGTTCTTTCTATCGATAATTTGCACGAATACGTTATGTTCGATGTTTCCAATCGTTTTGCATAAACGTTAGGTAAGCATCCACTTCCCGGCTCCCGCAATCGTTCTTTCCATCGATAATTTGCACGAATACGTGCTATTCGATGTTTCCAATCGTTTTGCATCGACGGTAGGTAAGGATTCACTTCCCAGCTCCCGCAATCGTTCTTTCCATCGATAATTTGCACGAATACGTGGTGTTCGATGTTTCCAATCGTTTTGCATCAACGTTAGGTAAGTATTCACTTCCCAGCTCCCGCAATCGTTCTTTCTATGGATAATTTGCACGAATACGTGCTATTCGATGTTTGCAATCGTTTTGCATTGACGGTAGGTAAGGATTCACTTCCCAGCTCCCGCAATCGTTCTTTCTATCGATAATTTGGAAAGAACGATTGCGGGAGCCGGGAAATGAATCCTTACCTAACGTTGATGCAAAACGATTGGAAACATCGAACAACACGTATTCGTGCAAATTATCGATAGAAAGAACGATTGCGGGAGCTGGGAAGTGAATCCTTACCTACCGTCGATGCAAAACGATTGGAAACATCGAATGGCACGTATTCGTGCAAATTATCGATGGAAAGAACGATTGCGGGAGCTGGGAAGTGAATCCTTACCTACCGTCGATGCAAAACGATTGGAAACATCGAATGGCACGTATTCGTGCAAATTATCGATGGAAAGAACGATTGCGGGAGCTGGGAAGTGAATCCTTACCTACCGTCGATGCAAAACGATTGCAAACATCGAATAGCACGTATTCGTGCAAATTATCCATAGAAAAAACGATTGCGGGAGCTGGGAAGTGAATACTTACCTACCGTTGATGCAAAACGATTGGAAACATCGAATAGCACGTATTCGTGCAAATTATCCATGGAAAGAACGATTGCGGGAGCCGGGAAGTGAATGCTTACCTAACGTTGATGCAAAACGATTGGAAACATCGAATGGCACGTATTCGTGCAAATTATCGATGGAAAGAACGATTGCGGGAGCTGGGAAGTGAATCCTTACCTACCGTCGATGCAAAACGATTGGAAACATCGAATAGCACGTATTCGTGCAAATTATCGATAGAAAGAACGATTGCGGGAGCTGGGAAGTGAATCCTTACCTACCGTCGATGCAAAACGATTGGAAACATCGAATGGCACGTATTCGTGCAAATTATCGATGGAAAGAACGATTGCGGGAGCTGGGAAGTGAATCCTTACCTACCGTCGATGCAAAACGATTGCAAACATCGAATAGCACGTATTCGTGCAAATTATCGATAGAAAGAACGATTGCAAAACGATTGGAAACATCGAATGGCACGTATTCGTTTCGATGTTCGTATTCGATGTTTCCAATCGTTTTGCATCAACGGTAGGTAAGGATTCACTTCCCGGCTCCCGCAATCGTTCTTTCCATCGATAATTTGCACGAATACGTGGTGTTCGATGTTTCCAATCGTTTTGCATCAACGTTAGGTAAGTATTCACTTCCCAGCTCCCGCAATCGTTCTTTCTATGGACAATTTGCACGAATACGTGCTATTCGATGTTTGCAATCGTTTTGCATCGACGGTAGGTAAGGATTCACTTCCCAGCTCCCGCAATCGTTCTTTCTATCGATAATTTGGAAAGAACGATTGCCGGAGCTGGGAAGTGAATGCTTACCGACCGTCGATGCAACACGATTGGAAACACCGAATAGCACGTATTCGTGCAAATTATCGATGGAAAGAACGATTGCGGGAGCCGGGAAATGAATCCTTACCTAACGTTGATGCAAAACGATTGGAAACATCGAACAACACGTATTCGTGCAAATTATCGATAGAAAGAACGATTGCGGGAGCTGGGAAGTGAATCCTTACCTACCGTCGATGCAAAACGATTGGAAACATCGAATGGCACGTATTCGTGCAAATTATCGATGGAAAGAACGATTGCGGGAGCTGGGAAGTGAATCCTCACCTACCGTCGATGCAAAACGATTGCAAACATCGAATAGCACGTATTCGTGCAAATTATCCATAGAAAGAACGATTGCGGGAGCTGGGAAGTGAATACTTACCTACCGTTGATGCAAAACGATTGGAAACATCGAATAGCACGTATTCGTGCAAATTATCCATGGAAAGAACGATTGCGGGAGCCGGGAAGTGAATGCTTACCTAACGTTGATGCAAAACGATTGGAAACATCGAATGGCACGTATTCGTGCAAATTATCGATGGAAAGAACGATTGCGGGAGCTGGGAAGTGAATCCTTACCTACCGTCGATGCAAAACGATTGCAAACATCGAATAGCACGTATTCGTGCAAATTATCCATAGAAAAAACGATTGCGGGAGCTGGGAAGTGAATACTTACCTACCGTTGATGCAAACGATTGGATAATTGGCACGAATACGTGATATTCGATGTTTCCAATCGTTTTGCATCGACGGTAGGTAAGGATTCACTTCCCAGCTCCCGCAATCGTTCTTTCTATCGATGATTTGCACGAATACGTGATGTTCGATGTTTCCAATCGTTTTGCATCAACGGTAGGTAAGGATTCACTTCCCGGCTCCCGCAATCGTTCTTTCCATCGATAATTTGCACGAATACGTGCTATTCGATGTTTCCAATCGTTTTGCATCGACGGTAGGTAAGGATTCACTTCCCAGCTCCCGCAATCGTTCTTTCTATCGATAATTTGCACGAATACGTGATGTTCGATGTTTCCAATCGTTTTGCATCAACGGTAGGTAAGGATTCACTTCCCGGCTCCCGCAATCGTTCTTTCCATCGATAATTTGCACGAATACGTGGTGTTCGATGTTTCCAATCGTTTTGCATCAACGTTAGGTAAGTATTCACTTCCCAGCTCCCGCAATCGTTCTTTCTATGGATAATTTGCACGAATACGTGCTATTCGATGTTTGCAATCGTTTTGCATTGACGGTAGGTACGGATTCACTTCCCAGCTCCCGCAATCGTTCTTTCTATCGATAATTTGCACGAATACGTTATGTTCGATGTTTCCAATCGTTTTGCATCAACGTTAGGTAAGCATTCACTTCCCGGCTCCCGCAATCGTTCTTTCCATCAATAATTTGCACGAATACGTCCTATTCGATGTTTCCAATCGTTTTGCATCAACGGTAGGTAAGTATTCACTTCCCAGCTCCCGCAATCGTGCTTTCTATGGATACTTTGCACGAATACGTGCTATTCGATGTTTTCAATCGTTTTGCATCGACGGTAGGTAAGGATTCACATCCCAGCTCCCGCAATCGTTCTTTCCATCGATAATTTGCACGAATACGTGCTATTCGATGTTTCCAATCGTTTTGCATCGACGGTAGGTAAGGATTCACTTCCCAGCTCCCGCAATCGTTCTTTCTATCGATAATTTGCACGAATACGTGATGTTCAATGTTTCCAATCGTTTTGCATCAACGATAGGTAAGGATTCACTTCCCAGCTCCCGCAATCGTTCTTTCTATGGATAATTTGCACGAATACGTGCTATTCGATGTTTGCAATCGTTTTGCATCGACGGTAGGTAAGGATTCACTTCCCAGCTCCCGCAATCGTTCTTTCTATCGATAATTTGCACGAATACGTTATGTTCGATGTTTCCAATCGTTTTGCATAAACGTTAGGTAAGCATTCACTTCCCGGCTCCCGCAATCGTTCTTTCCATCGATAATTTGCACGAATACGTGCTATTCGATGTTTCCAATCGTTTTGCATCGACGGTAGGTAAGGATTCACTTCCCAGCTCCCGCAATCGATCTTTCCATCGATAATTTGCACGAATACGTGGTGTTCGATGTTTCCAATCGTTTTGCATCGACGGTAGGTAAGGATTCACTTCCCAGCTCCCGCAATCGTTCTTTCCATCGATAATTTGCACGAATACGTGGTGTTCGATGTTTCCAATCGTTTTGCATCAACGTTAGGTAAGTATTCACTTCCCAGCTCCCGCAATCGTTCTTTCTATGGATAATTTGCACGAATACGTGCTATTCGATGTTTGCAATCGTTTTGCATCGACGGTAGGTAAGGATTCACTTCCCAGCTCCCGCAATCGTTCTTTCTATCGATAATTTGGAAAGAACGATTGCCGGAGCTGGGAAGTGAATGCTTACCGACCGTCGATGCAACAAGATTGGAAACATCGAATAGCACGTATTCGTGCAAATTATCGATGGAAAGAACGATTGCGGGAGCCGGGAAATGAATCCTTACCTAACGTTGATGCAAAACGATTGGAAACATCGAACAACACGTATTCGTGCAAATTATCGATAGAAAGAACGATTGCGGGAGCTGGGAAGTGAATCCTTACCTACCGTCGATGCAAAACGATTGGAAACATCGAATGGCACGTATTCGTGCAAATTATCGATGGAAAGAACGATTGCGGGAGCTGGGAAGTGAATCCTTACCTACCGTCGATGCAAAACGATTGGAAACATCGAATAGCACGTATTCGTGCAAATTATCGATAGAAAGAACGATTACGGGAGCTGGGAAGTGAATCCTTACCTACCGTCGATGCAAAACGATTGGAAACATCGAATGGTACGTATTCGTGCAAATTATCGATGGAAAGAACGATTGCGGGAGCTGGGAAGTGAATCCTTACCTACCGTCGATGCAAAACGATTGCAAACATCGAATAGCACGTATTCGTGCAAATTATCGATGGAAAGAACGATTGCGGGAGCCGGGAAGTGAATCCTTACCTATCGTTGATGCAAAACGATTGGAAACATTGAACATCACGTATTCGTGCAAATTATCGATAGAAAGAACGATTGCGGGAGCTGGGAAGTGAATACTTACCTACCGTTGATGCAAAACGATTGGAAACATCGAATAGCACGTATTCGTGCAAATTATCGATAGAAAGAACGATTGCGGGAGCTGGGAAGTGAATCCTTACCTACCGTCGATGCAAAACGATTGGAAACATCGAATGGCACGTATTCGTGCAAATTATCGATGGAAAGAACGATTGCGGGAGCTGGGAAGTGAATCCTTACCTACCGTCGATGCAAAACGATTGCAAACATCGAATAGCACGTATTCGTGCAAATTATCGATAGAAAGAACGATTGCAAAACGATTGGAAACATCGAATGGCACGTATTCGTGCAAATTATCGATGGAAAGAACGGTTGCAGGAGCTGGGAAGTGAATCCTTACCTACCGTCGATGCAAAACGATTGCAAACATCGAATAGCACGTATTCGTGCAAATTATCGATGGAAAGAACGATTGCGGGAGCCGGGAAGTGAATCCTTACCTACCGTCGATGCAAAACGATTGGATAATTGGCACGAATACGTGATATTCGATGTTTCCAATCGTTTTGCATCGACGGTAGGTAAGGATTCACTTCCCAGCTCCCGCAATCGTTCTTTCTATCGATGATTTGCACGAATACGTGATGTTCGATGTTTCCAATTGTTTTGCATCAACGGTAGGTAAGGATTCACTTCCCGGCTCCCGCAATCGTTCTTTCCATCGATAATTTGCACGAATACGTGCTATTCGATGTTTCCAATCGTTTTGCATCGACGGTAGGTAAGGATTCACTTCCCAGCTCCCGCAATCGTTCTTTCTATCGATAATTTGCACGAATACGTGATGTTCGATGTTTCCAATCGTTTTGCATCAACGGTAGGTAAGGATTCACTTCCCGGCTCCCGCAATCGTTCTTTCCATCGATAATTTGCACGAATACGTGGTGTTCGATGTTTCCAATCGTTTTGCATCAACGATAGGTAAGTATTCACTTCCCAGCTCCCGCAATCGTTCTTTCTATGGATAATTTGCACGAATACGTGCTATTCGATGTTTGCAATCGTTTCGCATCGACGGTAGGTACGGATTCACTTCCCAGCTCCCGCAATCGTTCTTTCTATCGATAATTTGCACGAATACGTTATGTTCGATGTTTCCAATCGTTTTGCATCAACGTTAGGTAAGCATTCACTTCCCGGCTCCCGCAATCGTTCTTTCCATCGATAATATGCACGAATACGTGCTATTCGATGTTTCCAATCGGTTTGCATCAACGGTAGGTAAGTATTCACTTCCCAGCTCCCGCAATCGTGCTTTCTATGGATACTTTGCACGAATACGTGCTATACGATGTTTGCAATCGTTTTGCATCGACGGTAGGTAAGGATTCACATCCCAGCTCCCGCAATCCTTCTTTCCATCGATAATTTGCACGAATACGTGCTATTCGATGTTTCCAATCGTTTTGCATCGACGGTAGGTAAGGATTCACTTCCCAGCTCCCGCAATCGTTCTTTCTATCGATAATTTGCACGAATACGTGATGTTCGATGTTTCCAATCGTTTTGCATCAACGGTAGGTAAGGATTCACTTCCCGGCTCCCGCAATCGTTCTTTCCATCGATAATTTGCACGAATACGTGGTGTTCGATGTTTCCAATCGTTTTGCATCAACGATAGGTAAGTATTCACTTCCCAGCTCCCGCAATCGTTCTTTCTATGGATAATTTGCACGAATACGTGCTATTCGATGTTTGCAATCGTTTTGCATCGACGGTAGGTACGGATTCACTTCCCAGCTCCCGCAATCGTTCTTTCTATCGATAATTTGCACGAATACGTTATGTTCGATGTTTCCAATCGTTTTGCATCAACGTTAGGTAAGCATTCACTTCCCGGCTCCCGCAATCGTTCTTTCCATCGATAATTTGCACGAATACGTGCTATTCGATGTTTCCAATCGGTTTGCATCAACGGTAGGTAAGTATTCACTTCCCAGCTCCCGCAATCGTGCTTTCTATGGATACTTTGCACGAATACGTGCTATTCAATGTTTGCAATCGTTTTGCATCGACGGTAGGTAAGGATTCACATCCCAGCTCCCGCAATCCTTCTTTCCATCGATAATTTGCACGAATACGTGCTATTCGATGTTTCCAATCGTTTTGCATCGACGGTAGGTAAGGATTCACTTCCCAGCTCCCGCAATCGTTCTTTCTATCGATAATTTGGAAAGAACGATTGCCGGAGCTGGGAAGTGAATGCTTACCGACCGTCGATGCAACACGATTGGAAACATCGAATAGCACGTATTCGTGCAAATTATCGATGGAAAGAACGATTGCGGGAGCCGGGAAATGAATCCTTACCTAACGTTGATGCAAAACGATTGGAAACATCGAACAACACGTATTCGTGCAAATTATCGATAGAAAGAACGATTGCGGGAGCTGGGAAGTGAATCCTTACCTACCGTCGATGCAAAACGATTGGAAACATCGAATGGCACGTATTCGTGCAAATTATCGATGGAAAGAACGATTGCGGGAGCTGGGAAGTGAATCCTTACCTACCGTCGATGCAAAACGATTGCAAACATCGAATAGCACGTATTCGTGCAAATTATCGATGGAAAGAACGATTGCGGGAGCCGGGAAGTGAATCCTTACCTATCGTTGATGCAAAACGATTGGAAACATTGAACATCACGTATTCGTGCAAATTATCGATAGAAAGAACGATTGCGGGAGCTGGGAAGTGAATACTTACCTACCGTTGATGCAAAACGATTGGAAACATCGAATAGCACGTATTCGTGCAAATTATCGATAGAAAGAACGATTGCGGGAGCTGGGAAGTGAATCCTTACCTACCGTCGATGCAAAACGATTGGAAACATCGAATGGCACGTATTCGTGCAAATTATCGATGGAAAGAACGGTTGCAGGAGCTGGGAAGTGAATCCTTACCTACCGTCGATGCAAAACGATTGCAAACATCGAATAGCACGTATTCGTGCAAATTATCGATGGAAAGAACGATTGCGGGAGCCGGGAAGTGAATCCTTACCTACCGTCGATGCAAAACGATTGGATAATTGGCACGAATACGTGATATTCGATGTTTCCAATCGTTTTGCATCGACGGTAGGTAAGGATTCACTTCCCAGCTCCCGCAATCGTTCTTTCTATCGATAATTTGCACGAATACGTGATGTTCGATGTTTCCAATCGTTTTGCATCAACGGTAGGTAAGGATTCACTTCCCGGCTCCCGCAATCGTTCTTTCCATCGATAATTTGCACGAATACGTGGTGTTCGATGTTTCCAATCGTTTTGCATCAACGTTAGGTAAGTATTCACTTCCCAGCTCCCGCAATCGTTCTTTCTATGGATAATTTGCACGAATACGTGCTATTCGATGTTTGCAATCGTTTTGCATCGACGGTAGGTACGGATTCACTTCCCAGCTCCCGCAATCGTTCTTTCTATCGATAATTTGCACGAATACGTTATGTTCGATGTTTCCAATCGTTTTGCATCAACGTTAGGTAAGCATTCACTTCCCGGCTCCCGCAATCGTTCTTTCCATCGATAATTTGCACGAATACGTGCTATTCGATGTTTCCAATCGTTTTGAATCAACGGTAGGTAAGTATTCACTTCCCAGCTCCCGCAATCGTGCTTTCTATGGATACTTTGCACGAATACGTGCTATTCGATGTTTGCAATCGTTTTGCATCGACGGTAGGTAAGGATTCACATCCCAGCTCCCGCAATGGTTGTTTCCATCGATAATTTGCACGAATACGTGCTATTCGATGTTTCCAATCGTTTTGCATCGACGGTAGGTAAGGATTCACTTCCCAGCTCCCGCAGTCGTTCTTTCTATCGATAATTTGCACGAATACGTGATGTTCGATGTTTCCAATCGTTTTGCATCAACGTTAGGTAAGCATTCACTTCCCGGCTCCCGCAATCGTTCTTTCCATCGATAATTTGCACGAATACGTGCTATTCGATGTTTCCAATCGTTTTGAATCAACGGTAGGTAAGTATTCACTTCCCAGCTCCCGCAATCGTGCTTTCTATGGATACTTTGCACGAATACGTGCTATTCGATGTTTGCAATCGTTTTGCATCGACGGTAGGTAAGGATTCACATCCCAGCTCCCGCAATCGTTGTTTCCATCGATAATTTGCACGAATACGTGCTATTCGATGTTTGCAATCGTTTTGCATCAACGGTAGGTAAGTATTCACTTCCCAGCTCCCGCAATCGTTCTTTCTATGGATAATTTGCACGAATACGTGCTATTCGATGTTTGCAATCGTTTTGCATCGACGGTAGGTAAGGATTCACTTCCCAGCTCCCGCAATCGTTCTTTCTATCGATAATTTGCACGAATACGTTATGTTCGATGTTTCCAATCGTTTTGCATAAACGTTAGGTAAGCATTCACTTCCCGGCTCCCGCAATCGTTCTTTCCATCGATAATTTGCACGAATACGTGCTATTCGATGTTTCCAATCGTTTTGCATCGACGGTAGGTAAGGATTCACTTCCCAGCTCCCGCAATCGTTCTTTCCATCGATAATTTGCACGAATACGTGGTGTTCGATGTTTCCAATCGTTTTGCATCAACGTTAGGTAAGTTCTATGGATAATTTGCACGAATACGTGCTATTCGATGTTTGCAATCGTTTTGCATCGACGGTAGGTATGGATTCACTTCCCAGCTCCCGCAATCGTTCTTTCTATCGATAATTTGGAAAGAACGATTGCCCGAGCTGGGAAGTGAATGCTTACCGACCGTCGATGCAACACGATTGGAAACACCGAATAGCACGTATTCGTGCAAATTATCGATGGAAAGAACGATTGCGGGAGCCGGGAAATGAATCCTTACCTAACGTTGATGCAAAACGATTGGAAACATCGAATGGCACGTATTCGTGCAAATTATCGATGGAAAGAACGATTGCGGGAGCTGGGAAGTGAATCCTCACCTACCGTCGATGCAAAACGATTGCAAACATCGAATAGCACGTATTCGTGCAAATTATCCATAGAAAGAACGATTGCGGGAGCTGGGAAGTGAATACTTACCTACCGTTGATGCAAAACGATTGGAAACATCGAATAGCACGTATTCGTGCAAATTATCCATGGAAAGAACGATTGCGGGAGCCGGGAAGTGAATGCTTACCTAACGTTGATGCAAAACGATTGGAAACATCGAATGGCACGTATTCGTGCAAATTATCGATGGAAAGAACGATTGCGGGAGCTGGGAAGTGAATCCTTACCTACCGTCGATGCAAAACGATTGCAAACATCGAATAGCACGTATTCGTGCAAATTATCCATAGAAAGAACGATTGCGGGAGCTGGGAAGTGAATACTTACCTACCGTTGATGCAAAACGATTGGAAACATCGAATAGCACGTATTCGTGCAAATTATCCATGGAAAGAACGATTGCGGGAGCCGGGAAGTGAATGCTTACCTAACGTTGATGCAAAACGATTGGAAACATCGAATGGCACGTATTCGTGCAAATTATCGATGGAAAGAACGATTGCGGGAGCTGGGAAGTGAATCCTTACCTACCGTTGATGCAAAACGATTGGAAACATCGAATAGCACGTATTCGTGCAAATTATCCATGGAAAGAACGATTGCGGGAGCCGGGAAGTGAATGCTTACCTAACGTTGATGCAAAACGATTGGAAACATCGAATGGCACGTATTCGTGCAAATTATCCATGGAAAGAACGATTGCGGGAGCCGGGAAGTGAATCCTTACCTACCGTCGATGCAAAACGATTGGATAATTGGCACGAATACGTGATATTCGATGTTTCCAATCGTTTTGCATCGACGGTAGGTAAGGATTCACTTCCCAGCTCCCGCAATCGTTCTTTCTATCGATGATTTGCACGAATACGTGATGTTCGATGTTTCCAATCGTTTTGCATCAACGGTAGGTAAGGATTCACTTCCCGGCTCCCGCAATCGTTCTTTCCATCGATAATTTGCACGAATACGTGCTATTCGATGTTTCCAATCGTTTTGCATCGACGGTAGGTAAGGATTCACTTCCCAGCTCCCGCAATCGTTCTTTCTATCGATAATTTGCACGAATACGTGATGTTCGATGTTTCCAATCGTTTTGCATCAACGGTAGGTAAGGATTCACTTCCCGGCTCCCGCAATCGTTCTTTCCATCGATAATTTGCACGAATACGTGGTGTTCGATGTTTCCAATCGTTTTGCATCAACGTTAGGTAAGTATTCACTTCCCAGCTCCCGCAATCGTTCTTTCTATGGATAATTTGCACGAATACGTGCTATTCGATGTTTGCAATCGTTTTGCATCGACGGTAGGTACGGATTCACTTCCCAGCTCCCGCAATCGTTCTTTCTATCGATAATTTGCACGAATACGTTATGTTCGATGTTTCCAATCGTTTTGCATCAACGTTAGGTAAGCATTCACTTCCCGGCTCCCGCAATCGTTCTTTCCATCAATAATTTGCACGAATACGTGCTATTCGATGTTTCCAATCGTTTTGCATCAACGGTAGGTAAGTATTCACTTCCCAGCTCCCGCAATCGTGCTTTCTATGGATACTTTGCACGAATACGTGCTATTCGATGTTTGCAATCGTTTTGCATCGACGGTAGGTAAGGATTCACATCCCAGCTCCCGCAATCGTTCTTTCCATCGATAATTTGCACGAATACGTGCTATTCGATGTTTCCAATCGTTTTGCATCGACGGTAGGTAAGGATTCACTTCCCAGCTCCCGCAATCGTTCTTTCTATCGATAATTTGCACGAATACGTGATGTTCAATGTTTCCAATCGTTTTGCATCAACGATAGGTAAGGATTCACTTCCCGGCTCCCGCAATCGTTCTTTCCGTCGATAATTTGCACGAATACCGTGCTACTCGATGTTTCCAATCGTTTTGCATCAACGGTAGGTAAGTATTCGCTTCCCAGCTCCCGCAATCGTTCTTTCTATGGATAATTTGCACGAATACGTGCTATTCGATGTTTGCAATCGTTTTGCATCGACGGTAGGTAAGGATTCACTTCCCAGCTCCCGCAATCGTTCTTTCTATCGATAATTTGCACGAATACGTTATGTTCGATGTTTCCAATCGTTTTGCATAAACGTTAGGTAAGCATTCACTTCTCGGCTCCCGCAATCGTTCTTTCCATCGATGATTTGCACGAATACGTGCTATTCGATGTTTCCAATCGTTTTGCATCGACGGTAGGTAAGGATTCACTTCCCAGCTCCCGCAATCGTTCTTTCCATCGATAATTTGCACGAATACGTGCTATTCGATGTTTCCAATCGTTTTGCATCGACGGTAGGTAAGGATTCACTTCCCAGCTCCCGCAGTCGTTCTTTCTATCGATAATTTGCACGAATACGTGATGTTCAATGTTTGCAATCGTTTTGCATCGACGGTAGGTAAGGATTCACTTCCCAGCTCCCGCAATCGTTCTTTCTATCGATAATTTGCACGAATACGTTATGTTCGATGTTTCCAATCGTTTTGCATAAACGTTAGGTAAGCATTCACTTCCCGGCTCCCGCAATCGTTCTTTCCATCGATAATTTGCACGAATACGTGCTATTCGATGTTTCCAATCGTTTTGCATCGACGGTAGGTAAGGATTCACTTCCCAGCTCCCGCAATCGTTCTTTCCATCGATAATTTGCACGAATACGTGGTGTTCGATGTTTCCAATCGTTTTGCATCAACGTTAGGTAAGTTCTATGGATAATTTGCACGAATACGTGCTATTCGATGTTTGCAATCGTTTTGCATCGACGGTAGGTAAGGATTCACTTCCCAGCTCCCGCAATCGTTCTTTCTATCGATAATTTGGAAAGAACGATTGCCGGAGCTGGGAAGTGAATGCTTACCGACCGTCGATGCAACACGATTGGAAACATCGAATAGCACGTATTCGTGCAAATTATCGATGGAAAGAACGATTGCGGGAGCCGGGAAATGAATCCTTACCTAACGTTGATGCAAAACGATTGGAAACATCGAACATCGAACGTATTCGTGCAAATTATCGATAGAAAGAACGATTGCGGGAGCTGGGAAGTGAATACTTACCTACCGTTGATGCAAAACGATTGGAAACATCGAATAGCACGTATTCGTGCAAATTATCCATAGAAAGAACGATTGCGGGAGCTGGGAAGTGAATACTTACCTAACGTTGATGCAGAACGATTGGAAACATCGAACAACACGTATTCGTGCAAATTATCGATAGAAAGAACGATTGCGGGAGCTGGGAAGTGAATCCTTACCTACCGTCGATGCAAAACGATTGGAAACATCGAATGGCACGTATTCGTGCAAATTATCGATGGAAAGAACGATTGCGGGAGCTGGGAAGTGAATCCTTACCTACCGTCGATGCAAAACGATTGGAAACATCGAATAGCACGTATTCGTGCAAATTATCCATAGAAAGAACGATTGCGGGAGCTGGGAAGTGAATCCTTACCTACCGTCGATGCAAAACGATTGGAAACATCGAATGGCACGTATTCGTGCAAATTATCGATGGAAAGAACGATTGCGGGAGCTGGGAAGTGAATCCTTACCTACCGTCGATGCAAAACGATTGGAAACATCGAATGGCACGTATTCGTGCAAATTATCGATGGAAAGAACGATTGCGGGAGCTGGGAAGTGAATCCTTACCTACCGTCGATGCAAAACGATTGGAAACATCGAATAGCACGTATTCGTGCAAATTATCGATAGAAAGAACGATTGCGGGAGCTGGGAAGTGAATCCTTACCTACCGTCGATGCAAAACGATTGGAAACATCGAATGGCACGTATTCGTGCAAATTATCGATGGAAAGAACGATTGCGGGAGCTGGGAAGTGAATCCTTACCTACCGTCGATGCAAAACGATTGCAAACATCGAATAGCACGTATTCGTGCAAATTATCGATGGAAAGAACGATTGCGGGAGCCGGGAAGTGAATCCTTACCTATCGTTGATGCAAGATGATTGGAAACATTGAACATCACGTATTCGTGCAAATTATCGATAGAAAGAACGATTGCGGGAGCTGGGAAGTGAATACTTACCTACCGTTGATGCAAAACGATTGGAAACATCGAATAGCACGTATTCGTGCAAATTATCGATAGAAAGAACGATTGCAAAACGATTGGAAACATCGAATATCACGTATTCGTGCCAATTATCCAATCGTTTTGCATCGACGGTAGGTAAGGATTCACTTCCCAGCTCCCGCAATCGTTCTTTCCATCGATAATTTGCACGAATACGTGGTGTTCGATGTTTCCAATCGTTTTGCATCAACGTTAGGTAAGTATTCACTTCCCAGCTCCCGCAATCGTTCTTTCTATGGATAATTTGCACGAATACGTGCTATTCGATGTTTGCAATCGTTTTGCATTGACGGTAGGTAAGGATTCACTTCCCAGCTCCCGCAATCGTTCTTTCTATCGATAATTTGGAAAGAACGATTGCGGGAGCCGGGAAATGAATCCTTACCTAACGTTGATGCAAAACGATTGGAAACATCGAACAACACGTATTCGTGCAAATTATCGATAGAAAGAACGATTGCGGGAGCTGGGAAGTGAATCCTTACCTACCGTCGATGCAAAACGATTGGAAACATCGAATGGCACGTATTCGTGCAAATTATCGATGGCAAGAACGATTGCGGGAGCTGGGAAGTGAATCCTTACCTACCGTCGATGCAAAACGATTGGAAACATCGAATGGCACGTATTCGTGCTAATTATCGATGGAAAGAACGATCGCGGGAGCTGGGAAGTGAATCCTTACCTATCGTTGATGCAAAACGATTGGAAACATTGAACATCACGTATTCGTGCAAATTATCGATAGAAAGAACGATTGCGGGAGCTGGGAAGTGAATACTTACCTACCGTTGATGCAAAACGATTGGAAACATCGAATAGCACGTATTAGTGCAAATTATCGATAGAAAGAACGATTGCGGGAGCTGGGAAGTGAATCCTTACCTACCGTCGATGCAAAACGATTGGAAACATCGAATGGCACGTATTCGTGCAAATTATCGATGGAAAGAACGATTGCGGGAGCTGGGAAGTGAATCCTTACCTACCGTCGATGCAAAACGATTGCAAACATCGAATAGCACGTATTCGTGCAAATTATCGATAGAAAGAACGATTGCAAAACGATTGGAAACATCGAATGGCACGTATTCGTTTCGATGTTCGTATTCGATGTTTCCAATCGTTTTGCATCAACGGTAGGTAAGGAATCACTTCCCGACTCCCGCAATCGTTCTTTCCATCGACAATTTGCACGAATACGTGCTATTCGATGTTTCCAATCGTTTTGCATCGACGGTAGGTAAGGATTCACTTTCCAGCTCCCGCAATCGTTCTTTCTATAGATAATTTGCACGAATACGTGATGTTCGATGTTTCCAATCGTTTTGCATCAACGGTAGGTAAGGATTCACTTCCCGGCTCCCGCAATCGTTCTTTCCATCGATAATTTGCACGAATACGTGGTGTTCGATGTTTCCAATCGTTTTGCATCAACGTTAGGTAAGTATTCACTTCCCAGCTCCCGCAATCGTTCTTTCTATGGATAATTTGCACGAATACGTGCTATTCGATGTTTGCAATCGTTTTGCATCGACGGTAGGTACGGTTTCACTTCCCAGCTCCCGCAATCGTTCTTTCTATCGATAATTTGCACGAATACGTTATGTTCGATGTTTCCAATCGTTTTGCATAAACGTTAGGTAAGCATTCACTTCCCGGCTCCCGCAATCGTTCTTTCCATCGATAATTTGCACGAATACGTGCTATTCGATGTTTGCAATCGTTTTGCATCGACGGTAGGTAAGGATTCACTTCCCAGCTCCCGCAATCGTTCTTTCTATCGATAATTTGGAAAGAACGATTGCGGGAGCCGGGAAATGAATCCTTGCCTAACGTTGATGCAAGACGATTGGAAACATCGAACAACACGTATTCGTGCAAATTATCGATAGAAAGAACGATTGCGGGAGCTGGGAAGTGAATCCTTACCTACCGTCGATGCAAAACGATTGGAAACATCGAATGGCACGTATTCGTGCAAATTATCGATGGAAAGGACGATTGCGGGAGCTGGGAAGTGAATCATTACCTACCGTCGATGCAAAACGATTGGAAACATCGAATAGCACGTATTCGTGCAAATTATCGATGGAAAGAACGATTGCGGGAGCTGGGAAGTGAATCCTTACCTACCGTCGATGCAAAACGATTGCAAACATCGAATAGCACGTATTCGTGCAAATTATCCATAGAAAAAACGATTGCGGGAGCTGGGAAGTGAATACTTACCTACCGTTGATGCAAAACGATTGGAAACATCGAATAGCACGTATTCGTGCAAATTATCCATGGAAAGAACGATTGCGGGAGCCGGGAAGTGAATGCTTACCTAACGTTGATGCAAAACGATTGGAAACATCGAATGGCACGTATTCGTGCAAATTATCGATGGAAAGAACGATTGCGGGAGCTGGGAAGTGAATCCTTACCTACCGTCGATGCAAAGCGATTGGAAACATCGAATAGCACGTATTCGTGCAAATTATCGATAGAAAGAACGATTGCGGGAGCTGGGAAGTGAATCCTTACCTACCGTCGATGCAAAACGATTGGAAACATCGAATGGCACGTATTCGTGCAAATTATCGATGGAAAGAACGATTGCGGGAGCTGGGAAGTGAATCCTTACCTACCGTCGATGCAAAACGATTGGAAACATCGAATGGCACGTATTCGTGCAAATTATCGATGGAAAGAACGATTGCGGGAGCTGGGAAGTGAATCCTTACCTACCGTCGATGCAAAACGATTGGAAACATCGAATAGCACGTATTCGTGCAAATTATCGATAGAAAGAACGATTGCGGGAGCTGGGAAGTGAATCCTTACCTACCGTCGATGCAAAACGATTGGAAACATCGAATGGCACGTATTCGTGCAAATTATCGATGGAAAGAACGATTGCGGGAGCTGGGAAGTGAATCCTTACCTACCGTCGATGCAAAACGATTGCAAACATCGAATAGCACGTATTCGTGCAAATTATCGATGGAAAGAACGATTGCGGGAGCCGGGAAGTGAATCCTTACCTATCGTTGATGCAAGATGATTGGAAACATTGAACATCACGTATTCGTGCAAATTATCGATAGAAAGAACGATTGCGGGAGCTGGGAAGTGAATACTTACCTACCGTTGATGCAAAACGATTGGAAACATCGAATAGCACGTATTCGTGCAAATTATCGATAGAAAGAACGATTGCAAAACGATTGGAAACATCGAATATCACGTATTCGTGCCAATTATCCAATCGTTTTGCATCGACGGTAGGTAAGGATTCACTTCCCGGCTCCCGCAATCGTTCTTTCCATCGATAATTTGCACGAATACGTGCTATTCGATGTTTGCAATCGTTTTGCATCGACGGTAGGTAAGGATTCACTTCCCAGCTCCCGCAACCGTTCTTTCCATCGATAATTTGCACGAATACGTGCCATTCGATGTTTCCAATCGTTTTGCAATCGTTCTTTCTATCGATAATTTGCACGAATACGTGCTATTCGATGTTTGCAATCGTTTTGCATCGACGGTAGGTACGGATTCACTTCCCAGCTCCCGCAATCGTTCTTTCTATCGATAATTTGCACGAATACGTTATGTTCGATGTTTCCAATCGTTTTGCATCAACGATAGGTAAGGATTCACTTCCCGGCTCCCGCAATCGTTCTTTCCATCGATAATTTGCACGAATACCGTGCTACTCGATGTTTCCAATCGTTTTGCATCAACGGTAGGTAAGGATTCACTTCCCAGCTCCCGCAATCGTTCTTTCCATCGATAATTTGCACGAGTACGTGGTGTTCGATGTTTCCAATCGTTTTGCATCAACGTTAGGTAAGCATTCACTTCCCGGCTCCCGCAATCGTTCTTTCCATCGATAATTTGCACGAATACGTGCTATTCGATGTTTCCAATCGTTTTGCATCGACGGTAGGTAAGGATTCACTTCCCAGCTCCCGCAATCGTTCTTTCCATCGATAATTTGCACGAGTACGTGGTGTTCGATGTTTCCAATCGTTTTGCATCAACGTTAGGTAAGTATTCACTTCCCAGCTCCCGCAATCGTTCTTTCTATGGATAATTTGCACGAATACGTGCTATTCGATGTTTGCAATCGTTTTGCATTGACGGTAGGTAAGGATTCACTTCCCAGCTCCCGCAATCGTTCTTTCTATCGATAATTTGGAAAGAACGATTGCGGGAGCCGGGAAATGAATCCTTACCTAACGTTGATGCAAAACGATTGGAAACATCGAACAACACGTATTCGTGCAAATTATCGATAGAAAGAACGATTGCGGGAGCTGGGAAGTGAATCCTTACCTACCGTCGATGCAAAACGATTGGAAACATCGAATGGCACGTATTCGTGCAAATTATCGATGGCAAGAACGATTGCGGGAGCTGGGAAGTGAATCCTTACCTACCGTCGATGCAAAACGATTGGAAACATCGAATGGCACGTATTCGTGCTAATTATCGATGGAAAGAACGATCGCGGGAGCTGGGAAGTGAATCCTTACCTATCGTTGATGCAAAACGATTGGAAACATTGAACATCACGTATTCGTGCAAATTATCGATAGAAAGAACGATTGCGGGAGCTGGGAAGTGAATACTTACCTACCGTTGATGCAAAACGATTGGAAACATCGAATAGCACGTATTAGTGCAAATTATCGATAGAAAGAACGATTGCGGGAGCTGGGAAGTGAATCCTTACCTACCGTCGATGCAAAACGATTGGAAACATCGAATGGCACGTATTCGTGCAAATTATCGATGGAAAGAACGATTGCGGGAGCTGGGAAGTGAATCCTTACCTACCGTCGATGCAAAACGATTGCAAACATCGAATAGCACGTATTCGTGCAAATTATCGATAGAAAGAACGATTGCAAAACGATTGGAAACATCGAATGGCACGTATTCGTTTCGATGTTCGTATTCGATGTTTCCAATCGTTTTGCATCAACGGTAGGTAAGGAATCACTTCCCGACTCCCGCAATCGTTCTTTCCATCGACAATTTGCACGAATACGTGCTATTCGATGTTTCCAATCGTTTTGCATCGACGGTAGGTAAGGATTCACTTTCCAGCTCCCGCAATCGTTCTTTCTATAGATAATTTGCACGAATACGTGATGTTCGATGTTTCCAATCGTTTTGCATCAACGGTAGGTAAGGATTCACTTCCCGGCTCCCGCAATCGTTCTTTCCATCGATAATTTGCACGAATACGTGGTGTTCGATGTTTCCAATCGTTTTGCATCAACGTTAGGTAAGTATTCACTTCCCAGCACCCGCAATCGTTCTTTCTATGGATAATTTGCACGAATACGTGCTATTCGATGTTTGCAATCGTTTTGCATCGACGGTAGGTACGGTTTCACTTCCCAGCTCCCGCAATCGTTCTTTCTATCGATAATTTGCACGAATACGTTATGTTCGATGTTTCCAATCGTTTTGCATAAACGTTAGGTAAGCATTCACTTCCCGGCTCCCGCAATCGTTCTTTCCATCGATAATTTGCACGAATACGTGCTATTCGATGTTTCCAATCGTTTTGCATCGACGGTAGGTAAGGATTCACTTCCCAGCTCCCGCAATCGTTCTTTCCATCGATAATTTGCACGAATACGTGGTGTTCGATGTTTCCAATCGTTTTGCATCAACGTTAGGTAAGTATTCACTTCCCAGCTCCCGCAATCGTTCTTTCTATGGATAATTTGCACGAATACGTGCTATTCGATGTTTGCAATCGTTTTGCATCGACGGTAGGTAAGGATTCACTTCCCAGCTCCCGCAATCGTTCTTTCTATCGATAATTTGGAAAGAACGATTGCGGGAGCCGGGAAATGAATCCTTGCCTAACGTTGATGCAAAACGATTGGAAACATCGAACAACACGTATTCGTGCAAATTATCGATAGAAAGAACGATTGCGGGAGCTGGGAAGTGAATCCTTACCTACCGTCGATGCAAAACGATTGGAAACATCGAATGGCACGTATTCGTGCAAATTATCGATGGAAAGGACGATTGCGGGAGCTGGGAAGTGAATCATTACCTACCGTCGATGCAAAACGATTGGAAACATCGAATGGCACGTATTCGTGCAAATTATCGATGGCAAGAACGATTGCGGGAGCTGGGAAGTGAATCCTTACCTACCGTCGATGCAAAACGATTGGAAACATCGAATGGCACGTATTCGTGCTAATTATCGATGGAAAGAACGATCGCGGGAGCTGGGAAGTGAATCCTTACCTATCGTTGATGCAAAACGATTGGAAACATTGAACATCACGTATTCGTGCAAATTATCGATAGAAAGAACGATTGCGGGAGCTGGGAAGTGAATACTTACCTACCGTTGATGCAAAACGATTGGAAACATCGAATAGCACGTATTAGTGCAAATTATCGATAGAAAGAACGATTGCGGGAGCTGGGAAGTGAATCCTTACCTACCGTCGATGCAAAACGATTGGAAACATCGAATGGCACGTATTCGTGCAAATTATCGATGGAAAGAACGATTGCGGGAGCTGGGAAGTGAATCCTTACCTACCGTCGATGCAAAACGATTGCAAACATCGAATAGCACGTATTCGTGCAAATTATCGATAGAAAGAACGATTGCAAAACGATTGGAAACATCGAATGGCACGTATTCGTTTCGATGTTCGTATTCGATGTTTCCAATCGTTTTGCATCAACGGTAGGTAAGGAATCACTTCCCGACTCCCGCAATCGTTCTTTCCATCGACAATTTGCACGAATACGTGCTATTCGATGTTTCCAATCGTTTTGCATCGACGGTAGGTAAGGATTCACTTTCCAGCTCCCGCAATCGTTCTTTCTATAGATAATTTGCACGAATACGTGATGTTCGATGTTTCCAATCGTTTTGCATCAACGGTAGGTAAGGATTCACTTCCCGGCTCCCGCAATCGTTCTTTCCATCGATAATTTGCACGAATACGTGGTGTTCGATGTTTCCAATCGTTTTGCATCAACGTTAGGTAAGTATTCACTTCCCAGCTCCCGCAATCGTTCTTTCTATGGATAATTTGCACGAATACGTGCTATTCGATGTTTGCAATCGTTTTGCATCGACGGTAGGTAAGGATTCACTTCCCAGCTCCCGCAATCGTTCTTTCCATCGATAATTTGCACGAATACGTGGTGTTCGATGTTTCCAATCGTTTTGCATCAACGTTAGGTAAGTATTCACTTCCCAGCTCCCGCAATCGTTCTTTCTATGGATAATTTGCACGAATACGTGCTATTCGATGTTTGCAATCGTTTTGCATCGACGGTAGGTAAGGATTCACTTCCCAGCTCCCGCAATCGTTCTTTCTATCGATAATTTGGAAAGAACGATTGCGGGAGCCGGGAAATGAATCCTTGCCTAACGTTGATGCAAAACGATTGGAAACATCGAACAACACGTATTCGTGCAAATTATCGATAGAAAGAACGATTGCGGGAGCTGGGAAGTGAATCCTTACCTACCGTCGATGCAAAACGATTGGAAACATCGAATGGCACGTATTCGTGCAAATTATCGATGGAAAGGATGATTGCGGGAGCTGGGAAGTGAATCATTACCTACCGTCGATGCAAAACGATTGGAAACATCGAATAGCACGTATTCGTGCAAATTATCGATGGAAAGAACGATTGCGGGAGCTGGGAAGTGAATCCTTACCTACCGTCGATGCAAAACGATTGCAAACATCGAATAGCACGTATTCGTGCAAATTATCCATAGAAAAAACGATTGCGGGAGCTGGGAAGTGAATACTTACCTACCGTTGATGCAAAACGATTGGAAACATCGAATAGCACGTATTCGTGCAAATTATCCATGGAAAGAACGATTGCGGGAGCCGGGAAGTGAATGCTTACCTAACGTTGATGCAAAACGATTGGAAACATCGAATGGCACGTATTCGTGCAAATTATCGATGGAAAGAACGATTGCGGGAGCTGGGAAGTGAATCCTTACCTACCGTCGATGCAAAACGATTGGAAACATCGAATAGCACGTATTCGTGCAAATTATCGATAGAAAGAACGATTGCGGGAGCTGGGAAGTGAATCCTTACCTACCGTCGATGCAAAACGATTGGAAACATCGAATGGCACGTATTCGTGCAAATTATCGATGGAAAGAACGATTGCGGGAGCTGGGAAGTGAATCCTTACCTACCGTCGATGCAAAACGATTGGAAACATCGAATGGCACGTATTCGTGCAAATTATCGATGGAAAGAACGATTGCGGGAGCTGGGAAGTGAATCCTTACCTACCGTCGATGCAAAACGATTGGAAACATCGAATAGCACGTATTCGTGCAAATTATCGATAGAAAGAACGATTGCGGGAGCTGGGAAGTGAATCCTTACCTACCGTCGATGCAAAACGATTGGAAACATCGAATGGCACGTATTCGTGCAAATTATCGATGGAAAGAACGATTGCGGGAGCTGGGAAGTGAATCCTTACCTACCGTCGATGCAAAACGATTGCAAACATCGAATAGCACGTATTCGTGCAAATTATCGATGGAAAGAACGATTGCGGGAGCCGGGAAGTGAATCCTTACCTATCGTTGATGCAAGATGATTGGAAACATTGAACATCACGTATTCGTGCAAATTATCGATAGAAAGAACGATTGCGGGAGCTGGGAAGTGAATACTTACCTACCGTTGATGCAAAACGATTGGAAACATCGAATAGCACGTATTCGTGCAAATTATCGATAGAAAGAACGATTGCAAAACGATTGGAAACATCGAATATCACGTATTCGTGCCAATTATCCAATCGTTTTGCATCGACGGTAGGTAAGGATTCACTTCCCGGCTCCCGCAATCGTTCTTTCCATCGATAATTTGCACGAATACGTGCTATTCGATGTTTGCAATCGTTTTGCATCGACGGTAGGTAAGGATTCACTTCCCAGCTCCCGCAACCGTTCTTTCCATCGATAATTTGCACGAATACGTGCCATTCGATGTTTCCAATCGTTTTGCAATCGTTCTTTCTATCGATAATTTGCACGAATACGTGCTATTCGATGTTTGCAATCGTTTTGCATCGACGGTAGGTACGGATTCACTTCCCAGCTCCCGCAATCGTTCTTTCTATCGATAATTTGCACGAATACGTTATGTTCGATGTTTCCAATCGTTTTGCATCAACGATAGGTAAGGATTCACTTCCCGGCTCCCGCAATCGTTCTTTCCATCGATAATTTGCACGAATACCGTGCTACTCGATGTTTCCAATCGTTTTGCATCAACGGTAGGTAAGGATTCACTTCCCAGCTCCCGCAATCGTTCTTTCCATCGATAATTTGCACGAGTACGTGGTGTTCGATGTTTCCAATCGTTTTGCATCAACGTTAGGTAAGCATTCACTTCCCGGCTCCCGCAATCGTTCTTTCCATCGATAATTTGCACGAATACGTGCTATTCGATGTTTCCAATCGTTTTGCATCGACGGTAGGTAAGGATTCACTTCCCAGCTCCCGCAATCGTTCTTTCCATCGATAATTTGCACGAGTACGTGGTGTTCGATGTTTCCAATCGTTTTGCATCAACGTTAGGTAAGTATTCACTTCCCAGCTCCCGCAATCGTTCTTTCTATGGATAATTTGCACGAATACGTGCTATTCGATGTTTGCAATCGTTTTGCATTGACGGTAGGTAAGGATTCACTTCCCAGCTCCCGCAATCGTTCTTTCTATCGATAATTTGGAAAGAACGATTGCGGGAGCCGGGAAATGAATCCTTACCTAACGTTGATGCAAAACGATTGGAAACATCGAACAACACGTATTCGTGCAAATTATCGATAGAAAGAACGATTGCGGGAGCTGGGAAGTGAATCCTTACCTACCGTCGATGCAAAACGATTGGAAACATCGAATGGCACGTATTCGTGCAAATTATCGATGGCAAGAACGATTGCGGGAGCTGGGAAGTGAATCCTTACCTACCGTCGATGCAAAACGATTGGAAACATCGAATGGCACGTATTCGTGCTAATTATCGATGGAAAGAACGATCGCGGGAGCTGGGAAGTGAATCCTTACCTATCGTTGATGCAAAACGATTGGAAACATTGAACATCACGTATTCGTGCAAATTATCGATAGAAAGAACGATTGCGGGAGCTGGGAAGTGAATACTTACCTACCGTTGATGCAAAACGATTGGAAACATCGAATAGCACGTATTAGTGCAAATTATCGATAGAAAGAACGATTGCGGGAGCTGGGAAGTGAATCCTTACCTACCGTCGATGCAAAACGATTGGAAACATCGAATGGCACGTATTCGTGCAAATTATCGATGGAAAGAACGATTGCGGGAGCTGGGAAGTGAATCCTTACCTACCGTCGATGCAAAACGATTGCAAACATCGAATAGCACGTATTCGTGCAAATTATCTATAGAAAGAACGATTGCAAAACGATTGGAAACATCGAATGGCACGTATTCGTTTCGATGTTCGTATTCGATGTTTCCAATCGTTTTGCATCAACGGTAGGTAAGGAATCACTTCCCGACTCCCGCAATCGTTCTTTCCATCGACAATTTGCACGAATACGTGCTATTCGATGTTTCCAATCGTTTTGCATCGACGGTAGGTAAGGATTCACTTTCCAGCTCCCGCAATCGTTCTTTCTATAGATAATTTGCACGAATACGTGATGTTCGATGTTTCCAATCGTTTTGCATCAACGGTAGGTAAGGATTCACTTCCCGGCTCCCGCAATCGTTCTTTCCATCGATAATTTGCACGAATACGTGGTGTTCGATGTTTCCAATCGTTTTGCATCAACGTTAGGTAAGTATTCACTTCCCAGCACCCGCAATCGTTCTTTCTATGGATAATTTGCACGAATACGTGCTATTCGATGTTTGCAATCGTTTTGCATCGACGGTAGGTACGGTTTCACTTCCCAGCTCCCGCAATCGTTCTTTCTATCGATAATTTGCACGAATACGTTATGTTCGATGTTTCCAATCGTTTTGCATAAACGTTAGGTAAGCATTCACTTCCCGGCTCCCGCAATCGTTCTTTCCATCGATAATTTGCACGAATACGTGCTATTCGATGTTTCCAATCGTTTTGCATCGACGGTAGGTAAGGATTCACTTCCCAGCTCCCGCAATCGTTCTTTCCATCGATAATTTGCACGAATACGTGGTGTTCGATGTTTCCAATCGTTTTGCATCAACGTTAGGTAAGTATTCACTTCCCAGCTCCCGCAATCGTTCTTTCTATGGATAATTTGCACGAATACGTGCTATTCGATGTTTGCAATCGTTTTGCATCGACGGTAGGTAAGGATTCACTTCCCAGCTCCCGCAATCGTTCTTTCTATCGATAATTTGGAAAGAACGATTGCGGGAGCCGGGAAATGAATCCTTGCCTAACGTTGATGCAAAACGATTGGAAACATCGAACAACACGTATTCGTGCAAATTATCGATAGAAAGAACGATTGCGGGAGCTGGGAAGTGAATCCTTACCTACCGTCGATGCAAAACGATTGGAAACATCGAATGGCACGTATTCGTGCAAATTATCGATGGAAAGGACGATTGCGGGAGCTGGGAAGTGAATCATTACCTACCGTCGATGCAAAACGATTGGAAACATCGAATGGCACGTATTCGTGCAAATTATCGATGGCAAGAACGATTGCGGGAGCTGGGAAGTGAATCCTTACCTACCGTCGATGCAAAACGATTGGAAACATCGAATGGCACGTATTCGTGCTAATTATCGATGGAAAGAACGATCGCGGGAGCTGGGAAGTGAATCCTTACCTATCGTTGATGCAAAACGATTGGAAACATTGAACATCACGTATTCGTGCAAATTATCGATAGAAAGAACGATTGCGGGAGCTGGGAAGTGAATACTTACCTACCGTTGATGCAAAACGATTGGAAACATCGAATAGCACGTATTAGTGCAAATTATCGATAGAAAGAACGATTGCGGGAGCTGGGAAGTGAATCCTTACCTACCGTCGATGCAAAACGATTGGAAACATCGAATGGCACGTATTCGTGCAAATTATCGATGGAAAGAACGATTGCGGGAGCTGGGAAGTGAATCCTTACCTACCGTCGATGCAAAACGATTGCAAACATCGAATAGCACGTATTCGTGCAAATTATCGATAGAAAGAACGATTGCAAAACGATTGGAAACATCGAATGGCACGTATTCGTTTCGATGTTCGTATTCGATGTTTCCAATCGTTTTGCATCAACGGTAGGTAAGGAATCACTTCCCGACTCCCGCAATCGTTCTTTCCATCGACAATTTGCACGAATACGTGCTATTCGATGTTTCCAATCGTTTTGCATCGACGGTAGGTAAGGATTCACTTTCCAGCTCCCGCAATCGTTCTTTCTATAGATAATTTGCACGAATACGTGATGTTCGATGTTTCCAATCGTTTTGCATCAACGGTAGGTAAGGATTCACTTCCCGGCTCCCGCAATCGTTCTTTCCATCGATAATTTGCACGAATACGTGGTGTTCGATGTTTCCAATCGTTTTGCATCAACGTTAGGTAAGTATTCACTTCCCAGCTCCCGCAATCGTTCTTTCTATGGATAATTTGCACGAATACGTGCTATTCGATGTTTGCAATCGTTTTGCATCGACGGTAGGTAAGGATTCACTTCCCAGCTCCCGCAATCGTTCTTTCTATCGATAATTTGGAAAGAACGATTGCGGGAGCCGGGAAATGAATCCTTGCCTAACGTTGATGCAAAACGATTGGAAACATCGAACAACACGTATTCGTGCAAATTATCGATAGAAAGAACGATTGCGGGAGCTGGGAAGTGAATCCTTACCTACCGTCGATGCAAAACGATTGGAAACATCGAATGGCACGTATTCGTGCAAATTATCGATGGAAAGGACGATTGCGGGAGCTGGGAAGTGAATCATTACCTACCGTCGATGCAAAACGATTGGAAACATCGAATAGCACGTATTCGTGCAAATTATCGATGGAAAGAACGATTGCGGGAGCTGGGAAGTGAATCCTTACCTACCGTCGATGCAAAACGATTGCAAACATCGAATAGCACGTATTCGTGCAAATTATCCATAGAAAAAACGATTGCGGGAGCTGGGAAGTGAATACTTACCTACCGTTGATGCAAAACGATTGGAAACATCGAATAGCACGTATTCGTGCAAATTATCCATGGAAAGAACGATTGCGGGAGCCGGGAAGTGAATGCTTACCTAACGTTGATGCAAAACGATTGGAAACATCGAATGGCACGTATTCGTGCAAATTATCGATGGAAAGAACGATTGCGGGAGCTGGGAAGTGAATCCTTACCTACCGTCGATGCAAAACGATTGGAAACATCGAATAGCACGTATTCGTGCAAATTATCGATAGAAAGAACGATTGCGGGAGCTGGGAAGTGAATCCTTACCTACCGTCGATGCAAAACGATTGGAAACATCGAATGGCACGTATTCGTGCAAATTATCGATGGAAAGAACGATTGCGGGAGCTGGGAAGTGAATCCTTACCTACCGTCGATGCAAAACGATTGGAAACATCGAATGGCACGTATTCGTGCAAATTATCGATGGAAAGAACGATTGCGGGAGCTGGGAAGTGAATCCTTACCTACCGTCGATGCAAAACGATTGGAAACATCGAATAGCACGTATTCGTGCAAATTATCGATAGAAAGAACGATTGCGGGAGCTGGGAAGTGAATCCTTACCTACCGTCGATGCAAAACGATTGGAAACATCGAATGGCACGTATTCGTGCAAATTATCGATGGAAAGAACGATTGCGGGAGCTGGGAAGTGAATCCTTACCTACCGTCGATGCAAAACGATTGCAAACATCGAATAGCACGTATTCGTGCAAATTATCGATGGAAAGAACGATTGCGGGAGCCGGGAAGTGAATCCTTACCTATCGTTGATGCAAGATGATTGGAAACATTGAACATCACGTATTCGTGCAAATTATCGATAGAAAGAACGATTGCGGGAGCTGGGAAGTGAATACTTACCTACCGTTGATGCAAAACGATTGGAAACATCGAATAGCACGTATTCGTGCAAATTATCGATAGAAAGAACGATTGCAAAACGATTGGAAACATCGAATATCACGTATTCGTGCCAATTATCCAATCGTTTTGCATCGACGGTAGGTAAGGATTCACTTCCCGGCTCCCGCAATCGTTCTTTCCATCGATAATTTGCACGAATACGTGCTATTCGATGTTTGCAATCGTTTTGCATCGACGGTAGGTAAGGATTCACTTCCCAGCTCCCGCAACCGTTCTTTCCATCGATAATTTGCACGAATACGTGCCATTCGATGTTTCCAATCGTTTTGCAATCGTTCTTTCTATCGATAATTTGCACGAATACGTGCTATTCGATGTTTGCAATCGTTTTGCATCGACGGTAGGTACGGATTCACTTCCCAGCTCCCGCAATCGTTCTTTCTATCGATAATTTGCACGAATACGTTATGTTCGATGTTTCCAATCGTTTTGCATCAACGATAGGTAAGGATTCACTTCCCGGCTCCCGCAATCGTTCTTTCCATCGATAATTTGCACGAATACCGTGCTACTCGATGTTTCCAATCGTTTTGCATCAACGGTAGGTAAGGATTCACTTCCCAGCTCCCGCAATCGTTCTTTCCATCGATAATTTGCACGAGTACGTGGTGTTCGATGTTTCCAATCGTTTTGCATCAACGTTAGGTAAGCATTCACTTCCCGGCTCCCGCAATCGTTCTTTCCATCGATAATTTGCACGAATACGTGCTATTCGATGTTTCCAATCGTTTTGCATCGACGGTAGGTAAGGATTCACTTCCCAGCTCCCGCAATCGTTCTTTCCATCGATAATTTGCACGAGTACGTGGTGTTCGATGTTTCCAATCGTTTTGCATCAACGTTAGGTAAGTATTCACTTCCCAGCTCCCGCAATCGTTCTTTCTATGGATAATTTGCACGAATACGTGCTATTCGATGTTTGCAATCGTTTTGCATTGACGGTAGGTAAGGATTCACTTCCCAGCTCCCGCAATCGTTCTTTCTATCGATAATTTGGAAAGAACGATTGCGGGAGCCGGGAAATGAATCCTTACCTAACGTTGATGCAAAACGATTGGAAACATCGAACAACACGTATTCGTGCAAATTATCGATAGAAAGAACGATTGCGGGAGCTGGGAAGTGAATCCTTACCTACCGTCGATGCAAAACGATTGGAAACATCGAATGGCACGTATTCGTGCAAATTATCGATGGCAAGAACGATTGCGGGAGCTGGGAAGTGAATCCTTACCTACCGTCGATGCAAAACGATTGGAAACATCGAATGGCACGTATTCGTGCTAATTATCGATGGAAAGAACGATCGCGGGAGCTGGGAAGTGAATCCTTACCTATCGTTGATGCAAAACGATTGGAAACATTGAACATCACGTATTCGTGCAAATTATCGATAGAAAGAACGATTGCGGGAGCTGGGAAGTGAATACTTACCTACCGTTGATGCAAAACGATTGGAAACATCGAATAGCACGTATTAGTGCAAATTATCGATAGAAAGAACGATTGCGGGAGCTGGGAAGTGAATCCTTACCTACCGTCGATGCAAAACGATTGGAAACATCGAATGGCACGTATTCGTGCAAATTATCGATGGAAAGAACGATTGCGGGAGCTGGGAAGTGAATCCTTACCTACCGTCGATGCAAAACGATTGCAAACATCGAATAGCACGTATTCGTGCAAATTATCGATAGAAAGAACGATTGCAAAACGATTGGAAACATCGAATGGCACGTATTCGTTTCGATGTTCGTATTCGATGTTTCCAATCGTTTTGCATCAACGGTAGGTAAGGAATCACTTCCCGACTCCCGCAATCGTTCTTTCCATCGACAATTTGCACGAATACGTGCTATTCGATGTTTCCAATCGTTTTGCATCGACGGTAGGTAAGGATTCACTTTCCAGCTCCCGCAATCGTTCTTTCTATAGATAATTTGCACGAATACGTGATGTTCGATGTTTCCAATCGTTTTGCATCAACGGTAGGTAAGGATTCACTTCCCGGCTCCGCAATCGTTCTTTCCATCGATAATTTGCACGAATACGTGGTGTTCGATGTTTCCAATCGTTTTGCATCAACGTTAGGTAAGTATTCACTTCCCAGCTCCCGCAATCGTTCTTTCTATGGATAATTTGCACGAATACGTGCTATTCGATGTTTGCAATCGTTTTGCATCGACGGTAGGTACGGTTTCACTTCCCAGCTCCCGCAATCGTTCTTTCTATCGATAATTTGCACGAATACGTTATGTTCGATGTTTCCAATCGTTTTGCATAAACGTTAGGTAAGCATTCACTTCCCGGCTCCCGCAATCGTTCTTTCCATCGATAATTTGCACGAATACGTGCTATTCGATGTTTCCAATCGTTTTGCATCGACGGTAGGTAAGGATTCACTTCCCAGCTCCCGCAATCGTTCTTTCCATCGATAATTTGCACGAATACGTGGTGTTCGATGTTTCCAATCGTTTTGCATCAACGTTAGGTAAGTATTCACTTCCCAGCTCCCGCAATCGTTCTTTCTATGGATAATTTGCACGAATACGTGCTATTCGATGTTTGCAATCGTTTTGCATCGACGGTAGGTAAGGATTCACTTCCCAGCTCCCGCAATCGTTCTTTCTATCGATAATTTGGAAAGAACGATTGCGGGAGCCGGGAAATGAATCCTTGCCTAACGTTGATGCAAAACGATTGGAAACATCGAACAACACGTATTCGTGCAAATTATCGATAGAAAGAACGATTGCGGGAGCTGGGAAGTGAATCCTTACCTACCGTCGATGCAAAACGATTGGAAACATCGAATGGCACGTATTCGTGCAAATTATCGATGGAAAGGACGATTGCGGGAGCTGGGAAGTGAATCATTACCTACCGTCGATGCAAAACGATTGGAAACATCGAATGGCACGTATTCGTGCAAATTATCGATGGCAAGAACGATTGCGGGAGCTGGGAAGTGAATCCTTACCTACCGTCGATGCAAAACGATTGGAAACATCGAATGGCACGTATTCCTGCTAATTATCGATGGAAAGAACGATCGCGGGAGCTGGGAAGTGAATCCTTACCTATCGTTGATGCAAAACGATTGGAAACATTGAACATCACGTATTCGTGCAAATTATCGATAGAAAGAACGATTGCGGGAGCTGGGAAGTGAATACTTACCTACCGTTGATGCAAAACGATTGGAAACATCGAATAGCACGTATTAGTGCAAATTATCGATAGAAAGAACGATTGCGGGAGCTGGGAAGTGAATCCTTACCTACCGTCGATGCAAAACGATTGGAAACATCGAATGGCACGTATTCGTGCAAATTATCGATGGAAAGAACGATTGCGGGAGCTGGGAAGTGAATCCTTACCTACCGTCGATGCAAAACGATTGCAAACATCGAATAGCACGTATTCGTGCAAATTATCGATAGAAAGAACGATTGCAAAACGATTGGAAACATCGAATGGCACGTATTCGTTTCGATGTTCGTATTCGATGTTTCCAATCGTTTTGCATCAACGGTAGGTAAGGAATCACTTCCCGACTCCCGCAATCGTTCTTTCCATCGACAATTTGCACGAATACGTGCTATTCGATGTTTCCAATCGTTTTGCATCGACGGTAGGTAAGGATTCACTTTCCAGCTCCCGCAATCGTTCTTTCTATAGATAATTTGCACGAATACGTGATGTTCGATGTTTCCAATCGTTTTGCATCAACGGTAGGTAAGGATTCACTTCCCGGCTCCCGCAATCGTTCTTTCCATCGATAATTTGCACGAATACGTGGTGTTCGATGTTTCCAATCGTTTTGCATCAACGTTAGGTAAGTATTCACTTCCCAGCTCCCGCAATCGTTCTTTCTATGGATAATTTGCACGAATACGTGCTATTCGATGTTTGCAATCGTTTTGCATCGACGGTAGGTACGGTTTCACTTCCCAGCTCCCGCAATCGTTCTTTCTATCGATAATTTGCACGAATACGTTATGTTCGATGTTTCCAATCGTTTTGCATAAACGTTAGGTAAGCATTCACTTCCCGGCTCCCGCAATCGTTCTTTCCATCGATAATTTGCACGAATACGTGCTATTCGATGTTTCCAATCGTTTTGCATCGACGGTAGGTAAGGATTCACTTCCCAGCTCCCGCAATCGTTCTTTCCATCGATAATTTGCACGAATACGTGGTGTTCGATGTTTCCAATCGTTTTGCATCAACGTTAGGTAAGTATTCACTTCCCAGCTCCCGCAATCGTTCTTTCTATGGATAATTTGCACGAATACGTGCTATTCGATGTTTGCAATCGTTTTGCATCGACGGTAGGTAAGGATTCACTTCCCAGCTCCCGCAATCGTTCTTTCTATCGATAATTTGGAAAGAACGATTGCGGGAGCCGGGAAATGAATCCTTGCCTAACGTTGATGCAAAACGATTGGAAACATCGAACAACACGTATTCGTGCAAATTATCGATAGAAAGAACGATTGCGGGAGCTGGGAAGTGAATCCTTACCTACCGTCGATGCAAAACGATTGGAAACATCGAATGGCACGTATTCGTGCAAATTATCGATGGAAAGGACGATTGCGGGAGCTGGGAAGTGAATCATTACCTACCGTCGATGCAAAACGATTGGAAACATCGAATAGCACGTATTCGTGCAAATTATCGATGGAAAGAACGATTGCGGGAGCTGGGAAGTGAATCCTTACCTACCGTCGATGCAAAACGATTGCAAACATCGAATAGCACGTATTCGTGCAAATTATCCATAGAAAAAACGATTGCGGGAGCTGGGAAGTGAATACTTACCTACCGTTGATGCAAAACGATTGGAAACATCGAATAGCACGTATTCGTGCAAATTATCCATGGAAAGAACGATTGCGGGAGCCGGGAAGTGAATGCTTACCTAACGTTGATGCAAAACGATTGGAAACATCGAATGGCACGTATTCGTGCAAATTATCGATGGAAAGAACGATTGCGGGAGCTGGGAAGTGAATCCTTACCTACCGTCGATGCAAAACGATTGGAAACATCGAATAGCACGTATTCGTGCAAATTATCGATAGAAAGAACGATTGCGGGAGCTGGGAAGTGAATCCTTACCTACCGTCGATGCAAAACGATTGGAAACATCGAATGGCACGTATTCGTGCAAATTATCGATGGAAAGAACGATTGCGGGAGCTGGGAAGTGAATCCTTACCTACCGTCGATGCAAAACGATTGGAAACATCGAATGGCACGTATTCGTGCAAATTATCGATGGAAAGAACGATTGCGGGAGCTGGGAAGTGAATCCTTACCTACCGTCGATGCAAAACGATTGGAAACATCGAATAGCACGTATTCGTGCAAATTATCGATAGAAAGAACGATTGCGGGAGCTGGGAAGTGAATCCTTACCTACCGTCGATGCAAAACGATTGGAAACATCGAATGGCACGTATTCGTGCAAATTATCGATGGAAAGAACGATTGCGGGAGCTGGGAAGTGAATCCTTACCTACCGTCGATGCAAAACGATTGCAAACATCGAATAGCACGTATTCGTGCAAATTATCGATGGAAAGAACGATTGCGGGAGCCGGGAAGTGAATCCTTACCTATCGTTGATGCAAGATGATTGGAAACATTGAACATCACGTATTCGTGCAAATTATCGATAGAAAGAACGATTGCGGGAGCTGGGAAGTGAATACTTACCTACCGTTGATGCAAAACGATTGGAAACATCGAATAGCACGTATTCGTGCAAATTATCGATAGAAAGAACGATTGCGGGAGCTGGGAAGTGAATCCTTACCTACCGTCGATGCAAAACGATTGCAAACATCGAATAGCACGTATTCGTGCAAATTATCGATGGAAAGAACGATTGCGGGAGCTGGGAAGTGAATCCTTACCTACCGTCGATGCAAAACGATTGCAAACATCGAATAGCACGTATTCGTGCAAATTATCGATAGAAAGAACGATTGCAAAACGATTGGAAACATCGAATATCACGTATTCGTGCCAATTATCCAATCGTTTTGCATCGACGGTAGGTAAGGATTCACTTCCCGGCTCCCGCAATCGTTCTTTCCATCGATAATTTGCACGAATACGTGCTATTCGATGTTTGCAATCGTTTTGCATCGACGGTAGGTAAGGATTCACTTCCCAGCTCCCGCAACCGTTCTTTCCATCGATAATTTGCACGAATACGTGCCATTCGATGTTTGCAATCGTTTTGCATCGACGGTAGGTACGGATTCACTTCCCAGCTCCCGCAATCGTTCTTTCTATCGATAATTTGCACGAATACGTTATGTTCGATGTTTCCAATCGTTTTGCATCAACGATAGGTAAGGATTCACTTCCCGGCTCCCGCAATCGTTCTTTCCATCGATAATTTGCACGAATACCGTGCTACTCGATGTTTCCAATCGTTTTGCATCAACGGTAGGTAAGTATTCACTTCCCAGCTCCCGCAATCGTTCTTTCTATGGATAATTTGCACGAATACGTGCTATTCGATGTTTGCAATCGTTTTGCATCGACGGTAGGTAAGGATTCACTTCCCAGCTCCCGCAATCGTTCTTTCTATCGATAATTTGCACGAATACGTTATGTTCGATGTTTCCAATCGTTTTGCATAAACGTTAGGTAAGCATTCACTTCCCGGCTCCCGCAATCGTTCTTTCCATCGATAATTTGCACGAATACGTGCTATTCGATGTTTCCAATCGTTTTGCATCGACGGTAGGTAAGGATTCACTTCCCAGCTCCGGCAATCGTTCTTTCCATCGATAATTTGCACGAGTACGTGGTGTTCGATGTTTCCAATCGTTTTGCATCAACGTTAGGTAAGTATTCACTTCCCAGCTCCCGCAATCGTCCTTTCTATGGATAATTTGCACGAATACGTGCTATTCGATGTTTGCAATCGTTTTGCATCGACGGTAGGTAAGGATTCACTTCCCAGCTCCCGCAATCGTTCTTTCTATCGATAATTTGGAAAGAACGATTGCCGGAGCTGGGAAGTGAATGCTTACCGACCGTCGATGCAACACGATTGGAAACATCGAATAGCACGTATTCGTGCAAATTATCGATGGAAAGAACGATTGCGGGAGCCGGGAAATGAATCCTTACCTAACGTTGATGCAAAACGATTGGAAACATCGAACAACACGTATTCGTGCAAATTATCGATAGAAAGAACGATTGCGGGAGCTGGGAAGTGAATCCTTACCTACCGTCGATGCAAAACGATTGGAAACATCGAATGGCACGTATTCGTGCAAATTATCGATGGAAAGAACGATTGCGGGAGCTGGGAAGTGAATCCTTACCTACCGTCGATGCAAAACGATTGGAAACATCGAATAGCACGTATTCGTGCAAATTATCGATAGAAAGAACGATTGCGGGAGCTGGGAAGTGAATCCTTACCTACCGTCGATGCAAAACGATTGGAAACATCGAATGGCACGTATTCGTGCTAATTATCGATAGAAAGAACGATTGCAAAACGATTGGAAACATCGAATGGCACGTATTCGTTTCGATGTTCGTATTCGATGTTTCCAATCGTTTTGCATCAACGGTAGGTAAGGAATCACTTCCCGGCTCCCGCAATCGTTCTTTCCATCGACAATTTGCACGAATACGTGCTATTCGATGTTTCCAATCGTTTTGCATCGACGGTAGGTAAGGATTCACTTCCCAGCTCCCGCAATCGTTCTTTCTATCGATAATTTGCACGAATACGTGATGTTCGATGTTTCCAATCGTTTTGCATCAGCGGTAGGTAAGGATTCACTTCCCAGCTCCCGCAATCGTTCTTTCTATGGATAATTTGCACGAATACGTGCTATTCGATGTTTGCAATCGTTTTGCATCGACGGTAGGTACGGATTCACTTCCCAGCTCCCGCAATCGTTCTTTCTATCGATAATTTGCACGAATACGTTATGTTCGATGTTTCCAATCGTTTTGCATCAACGTTAGGTAAGCATTCACTTCCCGGCTCCCGCAATCGTTCTTTCCATCGATAATTTGCACGAATACGTGCTATTCGATGTTTCCAATCGTTTTGCATCGACGGTAGGTAAGGATTCACATCCCAGCTCCCGCAATCGTTCTTTCCATCGATAATTTGCACGAATTCGTGCTATTCGATGTTTCCAATCGTTTTGCATCGACGGTAGGTAAGGATTCACTTCCCAGCTCCCGCAATCGTTCTGTCTATTGATAATTTGCACGAATACGTGATGTTCAATGTTTCCAATCGTTTTGCATCAACGATAGGTAAGGATTCACTTCCCGGCTCCCGCAATCGTTCTTTCCATCGATAATTTGCACGAATACGTGCTATTCGATGTTTCCAATCGTTTTGCATCGACGGTAGGTAAGGATTCACTTCCCGGCTCCCGCAATCGTTCTTTCCATCGATAATTTGCACGAATACCGTGCTACTCGATGTTTCCAATCGTTTTGCATCAACGGTAGGTAAGTATTCACTTCCCAGCTCCCGCAATCGTTCTTTCTATGGATAATTTGCACGAATACGTGCTATTCGATGTTTGCAATCGTTTTGCATCGACGGTAGGTAAGGATTCACTTCCCAGCTCCCGCAATCGTTCTTTCTATCGATAATTTGCACGAGTACGTGGTGTTCGATGTTTCCAATCGTTTTGCATAAACGTTAGGTAAGCATTCACTTCCCAGCTCCCGCAATCGTTCTTTCTATGGATAATTTGCACGAATACGTGCTATTCGATGTTTGCAATCGTTTTGCATCGACGGTAGGTAAGGATTCACTTCCCAGCTCCCGCAATCGTTCTTTCTATCGATAATTTGGAAAGAACGATTGCCGGAGCTGGGAAGTGAATGCTTACCGACCGTCGATGCAACACGATTGGAAACATCGAATAGCACGTATTCGTGCAAATTATCGATGGAAAGAACGATTGCGGGAGCCGGGAAATGAATCCTTACCTAACGTTGATGCAAAACGATTGGAAACATCGAACAACACGTATTCGTGCAAATTATCGATAGAAAGAACGATTGCGGGAGCTGGGAAGTGAATCCTTACCTACCGTCGATGCAAAACGATTGGAAACATCGAATGGCACGTATTCGTGCAAATTATCGATGGAAAGAACGATTGCGGGAGCTGGGAAGTGAATCCTTACCTACCGTCGATGCAAAACGATTGGAAACATCGAATAGCACGTATTCGTGCAAATTATCGATAGAAAGAACGATTGCGGGAGCTGGGAAGTGAATCCTTACCTACCGTCGATGCAAAACGATTGGAAACATCGAATGGCACGTATTCGTGCTAATTATCGATGGAAAGAACGATTGCGGGAGCTGGGAAGTGAATCCTTCCCTACCGTCGATGCAAAACGATTGCAAACATCGAATAGCACGTATTCGTGCAAATTATCGATAGAAAGAACGATTGCAAAACGATTGGAAACATCGAATGGCACGTATTCGTTTCGATGTTCGTATTCGATGTTTCCAATCGTTTTGCATCAACGGTAGGTAAGGAATCACTTCCCGGCTCCCGCAATCGTTCTTTCCATCGACAATTTGCACGAATACGTGCTATTCGATGTTTCCAATCGTTTTGCATCGACGGTAGGTAAGGATTCACTTCCCAGCTCCCGCAATCGTTCTTTCTATCGATAATTTGCACGAATACGTGATGTTCGATGTTTCCAATCGTTTTGCATCAACGATAGGTAAGGATTCACTTCCCAGCTCCCGCAATCGTTCTTTCTATGGATAATTTGCACGAATACGTGCTATTCGATGTTTGCAATCGTTTTGCATCGACGGTAGGTACGGATTCACTTCCCAGCTCCCGCAATCGTTCTTTCTATCGATAATTTGCACGAATACGTTATGTTCGATGTTTCCAATCGTTTTGCATCAACGTTAGGTAAGCATTCACTTCCCGGCTCCCGCAATCGTTGTTTCCATCGATAATTTGCACGAATACGTGCTATTCGATCTTTCCAATCGTTTTGCATCGACGGTAGGTAAGGATTCACATCCCAGCTCCCGCAATCGTTCTTTCCATCGATAATTTGCACGAATTCGTGCTATTCGATGTTTCCAATCGTTTTGCATCGACGGTAGGTAAGGATTCACTTCCCAGCTCCCGCAATCGTTCTTTCTATTGATAATTTGCACGAATACGTGATGTTCAATGTTTCCAATCGTTTTGCATCAACGATAGGTAAGGATTCACTTCCCGGCTCCCGCAATCGTTCTTTCCATCGATAATTTGCACGAATACCGTGCTACTCGATGTTTCCAATCGTTTTGCATCAACGGTAGGTAAGTATTCACTTCCCAGCTCCCGCAATCGTTCTTTCTATGGATAATTTGCACGAATACGTGCTATTCGATGTTTGCAAACGTTTTGCATCGACGGTAGGTAAGGATTCACTTCCCAGCTCCCGCCATCGTTCTTTCTATCGATAATTTGCACGAATACGTTATGTTCGATGTTTCCAATCGTTTTGCATAAACGTTAGGTAAGCATTCAGTTCCCGGCTCCCGCAATCGTTCTTTCCATCGATAATTTGCACGAATACGTGCTATTCGATGTTTCCAATCGTTTTGCATCGACGGTAGGTAAGGATTCACTTCCCAGCTCCCGCAATCGTTCTTTCCATCGATAATTTGCACGAATACGTGGTGTTCGATGTTTCCAATCGTTTTGCATCAACGTTAGGTAAGTATTCACTTCCCAGCTCCCGCAATCGTTCTTTCTATGGATAATTTGCACGAATACGTGCTATTCGATGTTTGCAATCGTTTTGCATCGACGGTAGGTAAGGATTCACTTCCCAGCTCCCGCAATCGTTCTTTCTATCGATAATTTGGAAAGAACGATTGCGGGAGCCGGGAAATGAATCCTTACCTAACGTTGATGCAAAACGATTGGAAACATCGAACAACACGTATTCGTGCAAATTATCGATAGAAAGAACGATTGCGGGAGCTGGGAAGTGAATCCTTACCTACCGTCGATGCAAAACGATTGGAAACATCGAATGGCACGTATTCGTGCAAATTATCGATGGAAAGAACGATTGCGGGAGCTGGGAAGTGAATCATTACCTACCGTCGATGCAAAACGATTGGAAACATCGAATAGCACGTATTCGTGCAAACTATCGATGGAAAGAACGATTGCGGGAGCTGGGAAGTGAATCCTTACCTACCGTCGATGCAAAACGATTGGAAACATCGAATGGCACGTATTCGTGCAAATTATCGATGGAAAGAACGATTGCGGGAGCTGGGAAGTGAATCCTTACCTACCGTCGATGCAAAACGATTGCAAACATCGAATAGCACGTATTCGTGCAAATTATCCATAGAAAAAACGATTGCGGGAGCTGGGAAGTGAATACTTACCTACCGTTGATGCAAAACGATTGGAAACATCGAATAGCACGTATTCGTGCAAATTATCCATGGAAAGAACGATTGCGGGAGCCGGGAAGTGAATGCTTACCTAACGTTGATGCAAAACGATTGGAAACATCGAATGGCACGTATTCGTGCAAATTATCGATGGAAAGAACGATTGCGGGAGCTGGGAAGTGAATCCTTACCTACCGTCGATGCAAAACGATTGGAAACATCGAATAGCACGTATTCGTGCAAATTATCGATAGAAAGAACGATTGCGGGAGCTGGGAAGTGAATCCTTACCTACCGTCGATGCAAAACGATTGGAAACATCGAATGGCACGTATTCGTGCAAATTATCGATAGAAAGAACGATTGCAAAACGATTGGAAACATCGAATGGCACGTATTCGTTTCGATGTTCGTATTCGATGTTTCCAATCGTTTTGCATCAACGGTAGGTAAGGATTCACTTCCCGGCTCCCGCAATCGTTCTTTCCATCGACAATTTGCACGAATACGTGCTATTCGATGTTTCCAATTGTTTTGCATCGACGGTAGGTAAGGATTCACTTCCCAGCTCCCGCAATCGTTCTTTCTATCGATAATTTGCACGAATACGTGATGTTCGATGTTTCCAATCGTTTTGCATCAACGGTAGGTAAGGATTCACTTCCCGGCTCCCGCAATCGTTCTTTCCATCGATAATTTGCACGAATACGTGGTGTTCGATGTTTCCAATCGTTTTGCATCAACGTTAGGTAAGTATTCACTTCCCAGCTCCCGCAATCGTTCGTTCTATGGATAATTTGCACGAATACGTGCTATTCGATGTTTGCAATCGTTTTGCATCGACGGTAGGTACGGATTCACTTCCCAGCTCCCGCAATCGTTCTTTCTATCGATAATTTGCACGAATACGTTATGTTCGATGTTTCCAATCGTTTTGCATCAACGTTAGGTAAGCATTCACTTCCCGGCTCCCGCAATCGTTCTTTCCATCGATAATTTGCACGAATACGTGCTATTCGATGTTTCCAATTGTTTTGAATCAACGGTAGGTAAGTATTCACTTCCCAGTTCCCGCAATCGTTCTTTCTATGGATACTTTGCACGAATACGTGCTATTCGATGTTTGCAATCGTTTTGCATCGACGGTAGGTAAGGATTCACATCCCAGCTCCCGCAATCGTTCTTTCCATCGATAATTTGCACGAATACGTGCTATTCGATGTTTCCAATCGTTTTGCATCGACGGTAGGTAAGGATTCACTTCCCAGCTCCCGCAATCGTTCTTGCTATCGATAATTTGCACGAATACGTGATGTTCAATGTTTCCAATCGTTTTGCATCAACGATAGGTAAGGATTCACTTCCCGGCTCCCGCAATCGTTCTTTCCATCGATAATTTGCACGAATACCGTGCTACTCGATGTTTCCAATCGTTTTGCATCAACGGTAGGTAAGTATTCACTTCCCAGCTCCCGCAATCGTTCTTTCTATGGATAATTTGCACGAATACGTGCTATTCGATGTTTGCAATCGTTTTGCATCGACGGTAGGTAAGGATTCACTTCCCAGCTCCCGCAATCGTTCTTTCTATCGATAATTTGCACGAATACGTTATGTTCGATGTTTCCAATCGTTTTGCATAAACGTTAGGTAAGCATTCACTTCCCGGCTCCCGCAATCGTTCTTTCCATCGATAATTTGCACGAATACGTGCTATTCGATGTTTCCAATCGTTTTGCATCGACGGTAGGTAAGGATTCACTTCCCAGCTCCCGCAATCGTTCTTTCTATCGATAATTTGGAAAGAACGATTGCGGGAGCCGGGAAATGAATCCTTACCTAACGTTGATGCAAAACGATTGGAAACATCGAACAACACGTATTCGTGCAAATTATCGATAGAAAGAACGATTGCGGGAGCTGGGAAGTGAATCCTTACCTACCGTCGATGCAAAACGATTGGAAACATCGAATGGCACGTATTCGTGCAAATTATCGATGGAAAGAACGATTGCGGGAGCTGGGAAGTGAATCCTTACCTACCGTCGATGCAAAACGATTGGAAACATCGAATAGCACGTATTCGTGCAAATTATCGATAGAAAGAACGATTGCAAAACGATTGGAAACATCGAATGGCACGTATTCGTTTCGATGTTCGTATTCGATGTTTCCAATCGTTTTGCATCAACGGTAGGTAAGGATTCACTTCCCGGCTCCCGCAATCGTTCTTTCCATCGACAATTTGCACGAATACGTGCTATTCGATGTTTCCAATCGTTTTGCATCGACGGTAGGTAAGGATTCACTTCCCAGCTCCCGCAATCGTTCTTTCTATCGATAATTTGCACGAATACGTGATGTTCGATGTTTCCAATCGTTTTGCATCAACGGTAGGTAAGGATTCACTTCCCGGCTCCCGCAATCGTTCTTTCCATCGATAATTTGCACGAATACGTGGTGTTCGATGTTTCCAATCGTTTTGCATCAACGTTAGGTAAGTATTCACTTCCCAGCTCCCGCAATCGATCTTTCTATGGATAATTTGCACGAATACGTGCTATTCGATGTTTGCAATCGTTTTGCATCGACGGTAGGTACGGATTCACTTCCCAGCTCCCGCAATCGTTCTTTCTATCGATAATTTGCACGAATACGTTATGTTCGATGTTTCCAATCGTTTTGCATCAACGTTAGGTAAGCATTCACTTCCCGGCTCCCGCAATCGTTCTTTCCATCGATAATTTGCACGAATACGTGCTATTCGATGTTTCCAATCGTTTTGAATCAACGGTAGGTAAGTATTCACTTCCCAGCTCCCGCAATCGTGCTTTCTATGGATACTTTGCACGAATACGTGCTATTCGATGTTTGCAATCGTTTCGCATCGACGGTAGGTAAGGATTCACATCCCAGCTCCCGCAATCGTTCTTTCCATCGATAATTTGCACGAATACGTGCTATTCGATGTTTCCAATCGTTTTGCATCGACGGTAGGTAAGGATTCACTTCCCAGCTCCCGCAATCGTTCTTTCTATCGATAATTTGCACGAATACGTGATGTTCAATGTTTCCAATCGTTTTGCATCAACGATAGGTAAGGATTCACTTCCCGGCTCCCGCAATCGTTCTTTCCATCGATAATTTGCACGAATACCGTGCTACTCGATGTTGCCAATCGTTTTGCATCAACGGTAGGTAAGTATTCACTTCCCAGCTCCCGCAATCGTTCTTTCTATGGATAATTTGCACGAATACGTGCTATTCGATGTTTGCAATCGTTTTGCATCGACGGTAGGTAAGGATTCACTTCCCAGCTCCCGCAATCGTTCTTTCTATCGATAATTTGCACGAATACGTTATGTTCGATGTTTCCAATCGTTTTGCATAAACGTTAGGTAAGCATTCACTCCCCGGCTCCCGCAATCGTTCTTTCCATCGATAATTTGCACGAATACGTGCTATTCGATGTTTCCAATCGTTTTGCATCGACGGTAGGTAAGGATTCACTTCCCAGCTCCCGCAATCGTTCCTTCCATCGATAATTTGCACGAATACGTGGTGTTCGATGTTTCCAATCGTTTTGCATCAACGTTAGGTAAGCATTCACTTCCCGGCTCCCGCAATCGTTCTTTCCATCGATAATTTGCACGAATACGTGCTATTCGATGTTTCCAATCGTTTTGAATCAACGGTAGGTAAGTATTCACTTCCCAGCTCCCGCAATCGTGCTTTCTATGGATACTTTGCACGAATACGTGCTATTCGATGTTTGCAATCGTTTCGCATCGACGGTAGGTAAGGATTCACATCCCAGCTCCCGCAATCGTTCTTTCCATCGATAATTTGCACGAATACGTGCTATTCGATGTTTCCAATCGTTTTGCATCGACGGTAGGTAAGGATTCACTTCCCAGCTCCCGCAATCGTTCTTTCTATCGATAATTTGCACGAATACGTGATGTTCAATGTTTCCAATCGTTTTGCATCAACGATAGGTAAGGATTCACTTCCCGGCTCCCGCAATCGTTCTTTCCATCGATAATTTGCACGAATACCGTGCTACTCGATGTTGCCAATCGTTTTGCATCAACGGTAGGTAAGTATTCACTTCCCAGCTCCCGCAATCGTTCTTTCTATGGATAATTTGCACGAATACGTGCTATTCGATGTTTGCAATCGTTTTGCATCGACGGTAGGTAAGGATTCACTTCCCAGCTCCCGCAATCGTTCTTTCTATCGATAATTTGCACGAATACGTTATGTTCGATGTTTCCAATCGTTTTGCATAAACGTTAGGTAAGCATTCACTCCCCGGCTCCCGCAATCGTTCTTTCCATCGATAATTTGCACGAATACGTGCTATTCGATGTTTCCAATCGTTTTGCATCGACGGTAGGTAAGGATTCACTTCCCAGCTCCCGCAATCGTTCCTTCCATCGATAATTTGCACGAATACGTGGTGTTCGATGTTTCCAATCGTTTTGCATCAACGTTAGGTAAGTATTCACTTCCCAGCTCCCGCAATCGTTCTTTCTATGGATAATTTGCGCGAATACGTGCTATTCGATGTTTGCAATCGTTTTGCATCGACGGTAGGTAAGGATTCACTTCCCAGCTCCCGCAATCGTTCTTTCTATCGATAATTTGGAAAGAACGATTGCGGGAGCCGGGAAATGAATCCTTACCTAACGTTGATGCAAAACGATTGGAAACATCGAACAACACGTATTCGTGCAAATTATCGATAGAAAGAACGATTGCGGGAGCTGGGAAGTGAATCCTTACCTACCGTCCATGCAAAACGATTGGAAACATCGAATGGCACGTATTCGTGCAAATTATCGATGGAAAGAACGATTGCGGGGGCTGGGAAGTGAATCCTTACCTACCGTCGATGCAAAACGATTGGAAACATCGAATAGCACGTATTCGTGCAAATTATCGATAGAAAGAACGATTGCGGGAGCTGGGAAGTGAATCCTTACCTACCGTCGATGCAAAACGATTGGAAACATCGAACACCACGTATTCGTGCATATTATCGATGGAAAGAACGATTGCGGGAGCCGGGAAGTGAATCCTTACCTACCGTCGATGCAAAACGATTGGATAATTGGCACGAATACGTGATATTCGATGTTTCCAATCGTTTTGCATCGACGGTAGGTAAGGATTCACTTCCCAGCTCCCGCAATCGTTCTTTCTATCGATGATTTGCACGAATACGTTATGTTCGATGTTTCCAATCGTTTTGCATAAACGTTAGGTAAGCATTCACTCCCCGGCTCCCGCAATCGTTCTTTCCATCGATAATTTGCACGAATACGTGCTATTCGATGTTTCCAATCGTTTTGCATCGACGGTAGGTACGGATTCACTTCCCAGCTCCCGCAATCGTTGTTTCTATCGATAATTTGCACGAATACGTTATGTTCGATGTTTCCAATCGTTTTGCATCAACGTTAGGTAAGCATTCACTTCCCGGCTCCCGCAATCGTTCTTTCCATCGATAATTTGCACGAATACGTGCTATTCGATGTTTCCAATCGTTTTGAATCAACGGTAGGTAAGTATTCACTTCCCAGCTCCCGCAATCATTCTTTCTATGGATAATTTGCACGAATACGTGCTATTCGATGTTTGCAATCGTTTTGCATCGACGGTAGGTACGGATTCACTTCCCAGCTCCCGCAATCGTTCTTTCTATCGATAATTTGCACGAATACGTTATGTTCGATGTTTCCAATCGTTTTGCATCAACGTTAGGTAAGCATTCACTTCCCGGCTCCCGCAATCGTTCTTTCCATCGATAATTTGCACGAATACGTGCTATTCGATGTTTCCAATCGTTTTGAATCAACGGTAGGTAAGTATTCACTTCCCAGCTCCCGCAATCGTTCTTTCTATGGATACTTTGCACGAATACGTGCTATTCGATGTTTGCAATCGTTTTGCATCGACGGTAGGTAAGGATTCACATCCCAGCTCCCGCAATCGTTCTTTCCATCGATAATTTGCACGAATACGTGCTATTCGATGTTTCCAATCGTTTTGCATCGACGGTAGGTAAGGATTCACTTCCCAGCTCCCGCAATCGTTCTTTCTATCGATAATTTGCACGAATACGTGATGTTCAATGTTTCCAATCGTTTTGCATAAACGTTAGGTAAGCATTCACTCCCCGGCTCCCGCAATCGTTCTTTCCATCGATAATTTGCACGAATACGTGCTATTCGATGTTTCCAATCGTTTTGCATCGACGGTAGGTACGGATTCACTTCCCAGCTCCCGCAATCGTTGTTTCTATCGTTAATTTGCACGAATACGTTATGTTCGATGTTTCCAATCGTTTTGCATCAACGTTAGGTAAGCATTCACTTCCCGGCTCCCGCAATCGTTCTTTCCATCGATAATTTGCACGAATACGTGCTATTCGATGTTTCCAATCGTTTTGAATCAACGGTAGGTAAGTATTCACTTCCCAGCTCCCGCAATCGTTCTTTCTATGGATAATTTGCACGAATACGTGCTATTCGATGTTTGCAATCGTTTTGCATCGACGGTAGGTACGGATTCACTTCCCAGCTCCCGCAATCGTTCTTTCTATCGATAATTTGCACGAATACGTTATGTTCGATGTTTCCAATCGTTTTGCATCAACGTTAGGTAAGCATTCACTTCCCGGCTCCCGCAATCGTTCTTTCCATCGATAATTTGCACGAATACGTGCTATTCGATGTTTCCAATCGTTTTGAATCAACGGTAGGTAAGTATTCACTTCCCAGCTCCCGCAATCGTTCTTTCTATGGATACTTTGCACGAATACGTGCTATTCGATGTTTGCAATCGTTTTGCATCGACGGTAGGTAAGGATTCACATCCCAGCTCCCGCAATCGTTCTTTCCATCGATAATTTGCACGAATACGTGCTATTCGATGTTTCCAATCGTTTTGCATCGACGGTAGGTAAGGATTCACTTCCCAGCTCCCGCAATCGTTCTTTCTATCGATAATTTGCACGAATACGTGATGTTCAATGTTTCCAATCGTTTTGCATCAACGATAGGTAAGGATTCACTTCCCGGCTCCCGCAATCGTTCTTTCCATCGATAATTTGCACGAATACCGTGCTACTCGATGTTTCCAATCGTTTTGCATCAACGGTAGGTAAGTATTCACTTCCCAGCTCCCGCAATCGTTCTTTCTATGGATAATTTGCACGAATACGTGCTATTCGATGTTTGCAATCGTTTTGCATCGACGGTAGGTAAGGATTCACTTCCCAGCTCCCGCAATCGTTCTTTCTATCGATAATTTGCACGAATACGTTATGTTCGATGTTTCCAATCGTTTTGCATAAACGTTAGGTAAGCATTCACTTCCCGGCTCCCGCAATCGTTCTTTCCATCGATAATTTGCACGAATACGTGCTATTCGATGTTTCCAATCGTTTTGCATCGACGGTAGGTAAGGATTCACTTCCCAGCTCCCGCAATCGTTCTTTCTATCGATAATTTGGAAAGAACGATTGCGGGAGCCGGGAAATGAATCCTTACCTAACGTTGATGCAAAACGATTGGAAACATCGAACAACACGTATTCGTGCAAATTATCGATAGAAAGAACGATTGCGGGAGCTGGGAAGTGAATCCTTACCTACCGTCGATGCAAAACGATTGGAAACATCGAATGGCACGTATTCGTGCAAATTATCGATGGAAAGAACGATTGCGGGAGCTGGGAAGTGAATCCTTACCTACCGTCGATGCAAAACGATTGGAAACATCGAATAGCACGTATTCGTGCAAATTATCGATAGAAAGAACGATTGCAAAACGATTGGAAACATCGAATGGCACGTATTCGTTTCAATGTTCGTATTCGATGTTTCCAATCGTTTTGCATCAACGGTAGGTAAGGATTCACTTCCCGGCTCCCGCAATCGTTCTTTCCATCGACAATTTGCACGAATACGTGCTATTCGATGTTTCCAATCGTTTTGCATCGACGGTAGGTAAGGATTCACTTCCCAGCTCCCGCAATCGTTCTTTCTATCGATAATTTGCACGAATACGTGATGTTCGATGTTTCCAATCGTTTTGCATCAACGGTAGGTAAGGATTCACTTCCCGGCTCCCGCAATCGTTCTTTCCATCGATAATTTGCACGAATACGTGGTGTTCGATGTTTCCAATCGTTTTGCATCAACGTTAGGTAAGTATTCACTTCCCAGCTCCCGCAATCGATCTTTCTATGGATAATTTGCACGAATACGTGCTATTCGATGTTTGCAATCGTTTTGCATCGACGGTAGGTACGGATTCACTTCCCAGCTCCCGCAATCGTTCTTTCTATCGATAATTTGCACGAATACGTTATGTTCGATGTTTCCAATCGTTTTGCATCAACGTTAGGTAAGCATTCACTTCCCGGCTCCCGCAATCGTTCTTTCCATCGATAATTTGCACGAATACGTGCTATTCGATGTTTCCAATCGTTTTGAATCAACGGTAGGTAAGTATTCACTTCCCAGCTCCCGCAATCGTGCTTTCTATGGATACTTTGCACGAATACGTGCTATTCGATGTTTGCAATCGTTTCGCATCGACGGTAGGTAAGGATTCACATCCCAGCTCCCGCAATCGTTCTTTCCATCGATAATTTGCACGAATACGTGCTATTCGATGTTTCCAATCGTTTTGCATCGACGGTAGGTAAGGATTCACTTCCCAGCTCCCGCAATCGTTCTTTCTATCGATAATTTACACGAATACGTGATGTTCAATGTTTCCAATCGTTTTGCATCAACGATAGGTAAGGATTCACTTCCCGGCTCCCGCAATCGTTCTTTCCATCGATAATTTGCACGAATACCGTGCTACTCGATGTTGCCAATCGTTTTGCATCAACGGTAGGTAAGTATTCACTTCCCAGCTCCCGCAATCGTTCTTTCTATGGATAATTTGCACGAATACGTGCTATTCGATGTTTGCAATCGTTTTGCATCGACGGTAGGTAAGGATTCACTTCCCAGCTCCCGCAATCGTTCTTTCTATCGATAATTTGGAAAGAACGATTGCGGGAGCCGGGAAATGAATCCTTACCTAACGTTGATGCAAAACGATTGGAAACATCGAACAACACGTATTCGTGCAAATTATCGATAGAAAGAACGATTGCGGGAGCTGGGAAGTGAATCCTTACCTACCGTCCATGCAAAACGATTGGAAACATCGAATGGCACGTATTCGTGCAAATTATCGATGGAAAGAACGATTGCGGGAGCCGGGAAGTGAATCCTTACCTACCGTCGATGCAAAACGATTGGATAATTGGCACGAATACGTGATATTCGATGTTTCCAATCGTTTTGCATCGACGGTAGGTAAGGATTCACTTCCCAGCTCCCGCAATCGTTCTTTCTATCGATGATTTGCACGAATACGTGATGTTCGATGTTTCCAATCGTTTTGCATCAACGGTAGGTAAGGATTCACTTCCCGGCTCCCGCAATCGTTCTTTCCATCGATAATTTGCACGAATACGTGCTATTCGATGTTTCCAATCGTTTTGCATCGACGGTAGGTAAGGATTCACTTCCCAGCTCCCGCAATCGTTCTTTCTATCGATAATTTGCACGAATACGTGATGTTCGATGTTTCCAATCGTTTTGCATCAACGGTAGGTAAGGATTCACTTCCCGGCTCCCGCAATCGTTCTTTCCATCGATAATTTGCACGAATACGTGGTGTTCGATGTTTGCAATCGTTTTGCATCGACGGTAAGTAAGGATTCACTTCCCAGCTCCCGCAATCGTTCTTTCTATCGATAATTTGGAAAGAACGATTGCCGGAGCTGGGAAGTGAATGCTTACCGACCGTCGATGCAACACGATTGGAAACATCGAATAGCACGTATTCGTGCAAATTATCGATGGAAAGAACGATTGCGGGAGCCGGGAAATGAATCCTTACCTAACGTTGATGCCAAACGATTGGAAACATCGAACAACACGTATTCGTGCAAATTATCGATAGAAAGAACGATTGCGGGAGCTGGGACGTGAATCCTTACCTACCGTCGATGCAAAACGATTCGAAACATCGAATGGCACGTATTCGTGCAAATTATCGATGGAAAGAACGATTGCGGGAGCTGGGAAGTGAATCCTTACCTACCGTCGATGCAAAACGATTGGATAATTGGCACGAATACGTGATATTCGATGTTTCCAATCGTTTTGCATCGACGGTAGGTAAGGATTCACTTCCCAGCTCCCGCAATTGTTCTTTCTATCGATAATTTGCACGAATACGTGATGTTCGATGTTTCCAATCGTTTTGCATCAACGGTAGGTAAGGATTCACTTCCCGGCTCCCGCAATCGTTCTTTCCATCGATAATTTGCACGAATACGTGCTATTCGATGTTTCCAATCGTTTTGCATCAACGGTAGGTAAGGATTCACATCCCAGCTCCCGCAATCGTTCTTTCCATCGATAATTTGCACGAATACGTGCTATTCGATGTTTCCAAACGTTTTGCACCGACGGTAGGTAAGGATTCACTTCCCGGCTCCCGCAATCGTTCTTTCCATCGATAATTTGCACGAATACGTGGTGTTCGATGTTTCCAATCGTTTTGCATCAACGTTAGGTAAGTATTCACTTCCCAGCTCCCGCAATCGTTCTTTCTATGGATAATTTGCACGAATACGTGCTATTCGATGTTTGCAATCGTTTTGCATCGACGGTAGGTACGGATTCACTTCCCAGCTCCCGCAATCGTTCTTTCTATCGATAATTTGCACGAATACGTTATGTTCGATGTTTCCAATCGTTTTGCATCAACGTTAGGTAAGCATTCACTTCCCGGCACCCGCAATCGTTCTTTCCATCGATAATTTGCACGAATACGTGCTATTCGATGTTTCCAATCGTTTTGCATCAACGGTAGGTAAGGATTCACATCCCAGCTCCCGCAATCGTTCTTTCCATCGATAATTTGCACGAATACGTGCTATTCGATGTTTCCAAACGTTTTGCATCGACGGTAGGTAAGGATTCACTTCCCAGCTCCCGCAATCGTTCTTTCTATCGATGATTTGCACGAATACGTGATGTTCAATGTTTCCAATCGTTTTGCATCAACGATAGGTAAGGATTCACTTCCCGGCTCCCGCAATCGTTCTTTCCATCGATAATTTGCACGAATACCGTGCTACTCGATGTTTCCAATCGTTTTGCATCAACGGTAGGTAAGTATTCACTTCCCAGCTCCCGCAATCGTTCTTTCTATGGATAATTGGCACGAATACGTGCTATTCGATGTTTGCAATCGTTTTGCATCGACGGTAGGTAAGGATTCACTTCCCAGCTCCCGCAATCGTTCTTTCTATCGATAATTTGCACGAATACGTGATGTTCAATGTTTCCAATCGTTTTGCATCAACGATAGGTAAGGATTCACTTCCCGGCTCACGCAATCGTTCTTTCCATCGATAATTTGCACGAATACGTGGTGTTCGATGTTTCCAATCGTTTTGCATCAACGTTAGGTAAGTATTCACTTCCCAGCTCCCGCAATCGTTCTTTCTATGGATAATTTGCACGAATACGTGCTATTCGATGTTTGCAATCGTTTTGCATCGACGGTGGGTAAGGATTCACTTCCCAGCTCCCGCAATCGTTCTTTCTATCGATAATTTGCACGAATACGTGATGTTCGATGTTTCCAATCGTTTTGCATCAACGGTAGGTAAGGATTCACTTCCCGGCTCCCGCAATCGTTCTTTCCATCGATAATTTGCACGAATACGTGCTATTCGATGTTTCCAATCGTTTTGCATCAACGTTAGGTAAGGATTCACTTCCCGGCTCACGCAATCGTTCTTTCCATCGATAATTTGCACGAATACGTGGTGTTCGATGTTTCCAATCGTTTTGCATCAACGTTAGGTAAGGATTCACTTCCCATCCTTACCTAACGTTGATGCAAAACGATTGGAAACATCGAATAGCACGTATTCGTGCAAATTATCGATGGAAAGAACGATTGCGGGAGCCGGGAAGTGATTCCTTACCTACCGTTGATGCATAACGATTGAAAACATCGAACATCACGTATTCGTGCAAATTATCGATAGAAAGAACGATTGCGGGAGCTGGGAAGTGAATCCTTACCTACCGTCGATGCAAAACGATTGGAAACATCGAATGGCACGTATTCGTGCAAATTATCGATGGAAAGAACGATTGCGGGAGCTGGGAAGTGAATCCTTACCTACCGTCGATGCAAAACGATTGGATAATTGGCACGAATACGTGATATTCGATGTTTCCAATCGTTTTGCATCGACGGTAGGTAAGGATTCACTTCCCAGCTCCCGCAATCGTTCTTTCTATCGATAATTTGCACGAATACGTGATGTTCGATGTTTCCAAACGTTTTGCATCGACGGTAGGTAAGGATTCACTTCCCAGCTCCCGCAATCGTTCTTTCTATCGATAATTTGCACGAATACGTTATGTTCGATGTTTCCAATCGTTTTGCATCAACGTTAGGTAAGCATTCACTTCCTGGCTCCCGCAATCGTTCTTTCCATCGATAATTTGCACGAATACGTGCTATTCGATGTTTCCAATCGTTTTGCATCAACGGTAGGTAAGGATTCACATCCCAGCTCCCGCAATCGTTCTTTCCATCGATAATTTGCACGAATACGTGCTATTCGATGTTTCCAAACGTTTTGCATCGACGGTAGGTAAGGATTCACTTCCCAGCTCCCGCAATCGTTCTTTCTATCGATAATTTGCACGAATACGTGATGTTCAATGTTTCCAATCGTTTTGCATCAACGTTAGGTAAGCATTCACTTCCCGGCTCCCGCAATCGTTCTTTCCATCGATAATTTGCACGAATACGTGCTATTCGATGTTTCCAATCGTTTTGAATCAACGGTAGGTAAGTATTCACTTCCCAGCTCCCGCAATCGTTCTTTCTATGGATACTTTGCACGAATACGTGCTATTCGATGTTTGCAATCGTTTTGCATCGACGGTAGGTAAGGATTCACATCCCAGCTCCCGCAATCGTTCTTTCCATCGATAATTTGCACGAATACGTGCTATTCGATGTTTCCAATCGTTTTGCATCGACGGTAGGTAAGGATTCACTTCCCAGCTCCCGCAATCGTTCTTTCTATCGATAATTTGCACGAATACGTGATGTTCAATGTTTCCAATCGTTTTGCATCAACGTTAGGTAAGCATTCACTTCCCGGCTCCCGCAATCGTTCTTTCCATCGATAATTTGCACGAATACGTGCTATTCGATGTTTCCAATCGTTTTGAATCAACGGTAGGTAAGTATTCACTTCCCAGCTCCCGCAATCGTTCTTTCTATGGATACTTTGCACGAATACGTGCTATTCGATGTTTGCAATCGTTTTGCATCGACGGTAGGTAAGGATTCACATCCCAGCTCCCGCAATCGTTCTTTCCATCGATAATTTGCACGAATACGTGCTATTCGATGTTTCCAATCGTTTTGCATCGACGGTAGGTAAGGATTCACTTCCCAGCTCCCGCAATCGTTCTTTCTATCGATAATTTGCACGAATACGTGATGTTCAATGTTTCCAATCGTTTTGCATCAACGATAGGTAAGGATTCACTTCCCGGCTCCCGCAATCGTTCTTTCCATCGATAATTTGCACGAATACCGTGCTACTCGATGTTTCCAATCGTTTTGCATCAACGGTAGGTAAGTATTCACTTCCCAGCTCCCGCAATCGTTCTTTCTATGGATAATTTGCACGAATACGTGCTATTCGATGTTTGCAATCGTTTTGCATCGACGGTAGGTAAGGATTCACTTCCCAGCTCCCGCAATCGTTCTTTCTATCGATAATTTGCACGAATACGTTATGTTCGATGTTTCCAATCGTTTTGCATAAACGTTAGGTAAGCATTCACTTCCCGGCTCCCGCAATCGTTCTTTCCATCGATAATTTGCACGAATACGTGCTATTCGATGTTTCCAATCGTTTTGCATCGACGGTAGGTAAGGATTCACTTCCCAGCTCCCGCAATCGTTCTTTCTATCGATAATTTGGAAAGAACGATTGCGGGAGCCGGGAAATGAATCCTTACCTAACGTTGATGCAAAACGATTGGAAACATCGAACAACACGTATTCGTGCAAATTATCGATAGAAAGAACGATTGCGGGAGCTGGGAAGTGAATCCTTACCTACCGTCGATGCAAAACGATTGGAAACATCGAATGGCACGTATTCGTGCAAATTATCGATGGAAAGAACGATTGCGGGAGCTGGGAAGTGAATCCTTACCTACCGTCGATGCAAAACGATTGGAAACATCGAATAGCACGTATTCGTGCAAATTATCGATAGAAAGAACGATTGCAAAACGATTGGAAACATCGAATGGCACGTATTCGTTTCAATGTTCGTATTCGATGTTTCCAATCGTTTTGCATCAACGGTAGGTAAGGATTCACTTCCCGGCTCCCGCAATCGTTCTTTCCATCGACAATTTGCACGAATACGTGCTATTCGATGTTTCCAATCGTTTTGCATCGACGGTAGGTAAGGATTCACTTCCCAGCTCCCGCAATCGTTCTTTCTATCGATAATTTGCACGAATACGTGATGTTCGATGTTTCCAATCGTTTTGCATCAACGGTAGGTAAGGATTCACTTCCCGGCTCCCGCAATCGTTCTTTCCATCGATAATTTGCACGAATACGTGGTGTTCGATGTTTCCAATCGTTTTGCATCAACGTTAGGTAAGTATTCACTTCCCAGCTCCCGCAATCGATCTTTCTATGGATAATTTGCACGAATACGTGCTAATCGATGTTTGCAATCGTTTTGCATCGACGGTAGGTACGGATTCACTTCCCAGCTCCCGCAATCGTTCTTTCTATCGATAATTTGCACGAATACGTTATGTTCGATGTTTCCAATCGTTTTGCATCAACGTTAGGTAAGCATTCACTTCCCGGCTCCCGCAATCGTTCTTTCCATCGATAATTTGCACGAATACGTGCTATTCGATGTTTCCAATCGTTTTGAATCAACGGTAGGTAAGTATTCACTTCCCAGCTCCCGCAATCGTGCTTTCTATGGATACTTTGCACGAATACGTGCTATTCGATGTTTGCAATCGTTTCGCATCGACGGTAGGTAAGGATTCACATCCCAGCTCCCGCAATCGTTCTTTCCATCGATAATTTGCACGAATACGTGCTATTCGATGTTTCCAATCGTTTTGCATCGACGGTAGGTAAGGATTCACTTCCCAGCTCCCGCAATCGTTCTTTCTATCGATAATTTGCACGAATACGTGATGTTCAATGTTTCCAATCGTTTTGCATCAACGATAGGTAAGGATTCACTTCCCGGCTCCCGCAATCGTTCTTTCCATCGATAATTTGCACGAATACCGTGCTACTCGATGTTGCCAATCGTTTTGCATCAACGGTAGGTAAGTATTCACTTCCCAGCTCCCGCAATCGTTCTTTCTATGGATAATTTGCACGAATACGTGCTATTCGATGTTTGCAATCGTTTTGCATCGACGGTAGGTAAGGATTCACTTCCCAGCTCCCGCAATCGTTCTTTCTATCGATAATTTGGAAAGAACGATTGCGGGAGCCGGGAAATGAATCCTTACCTAACGTTGATGCAAAACGATTGGAAACATCGAACAACACGTATTCGTGCAAATTATCGATAGAAAGAACGATTGCGGGAGCTGGGAAGTGAATCCTTACCTACCGTCCATGCAAAACGATTGGAAACATCGAATGGCACGTATTCGTGCAAATTATCGATGGAAAGAACGATTGCGGGAGCTGGGAAGTGAATCCTTACCTACCGTCGATGCAAAACGATTGGAAACATCGAATAGCACGTATTCGTGCAAATTATCGATAGAAAGAACGATTGCGGGAGCTGGGAAGTGAATCCTTACCTACCGTCGATGCAAAACGATTGGAAACATCGAACACCACGTATTCGTGCATATTATCGATGGAAAGAACGATTGCGGGAGCCGGGAAGTGAATCCTTACCTACCGTCGATGCAAAACGATTGGATAATTGGCACGAATACGTGATATTCGATGTTTCCAATCGTTTTGCATCGACGGTAGGTAAGGATTCACTTCCCAGCTCCCGCAATCGTTCTTTCTATCGATGATTTGCACGAATACGTGATGTTCGATGTTTCCAATCGTTTTGCATCAACGGTAGGTAAGGATTCACTTCCCGGCTCCCGCAATCGTTCTTTCCATCGATAATTTGCACGAATACGTGCTATTCGATGTTTCCAATCGTTTTGCATCGACGGTAGGTAAGGATTCACTTCCCAGCTCCCGCAATCGTTCTTTCTATCGATAATTTGCACGAATACGTGATGTTCGATGTTTCCAATCGTTTTGCATCAACGGTAGGTAAGGATTCACTTCCCGGCTCCCGCAATCGTTCTTTCCATCGATAATTTGCACGAATACGTGGTGTTCGATGTTTGCAATCGTTTTGCATCGACGGTAAGTAAGGATTCACTTCCCAGCTCCCGCAATCGTTCTTTCTATCGATAATTTGGAAAGAACGATTGCCGGAGCTGGGAAGTGAATGCTTACCGACCGTCGATGCAACACGATTGGAAACATCGAATAGCACGTATTCGTGCAAATTATCGATGGAAAGAACGATTGCGGGAGCCGGGAAATGAATCCTTACCTAACGTTGATGCCAAACGATTGGAAACATCGAACAACACGTATTCGTGCAAATTATCGATAGAAAGAACGATTGCGGGAGCTGGGACGTGAATCCTTACCTACCGTCGATGCAAAACGATTCGAAACATCGAATGGCACGTATTCGTGCAAATTATCGATGGAAAGAACGATTGCGGGAGCTGGGAAGTGAATCCTTACCTACCGTCGATGCAAAACGATTGGATAATTGGCACGAATACGTGATATTCGATGTTTCCAATCGTTTTGCATCGACGGTAGGTAAGGATTCACTTCCCAGCTCCCGCAATCGTTCTTTCTATCGATAATTTGCACGAATACGTGATGTTCGATGTTTCCAATCGTTTTGCATCAACGGTAGGTAAGGATTCACTTCCCGGCACCCGCAATCGTTCTTTCCATCGATAATTTGCACGAATACGTGCTATTCGATGTTTCCAATCGTTCTGCATCAACGGTAGGTAAGGATTCACATCCCAGCTCCCGCAATCGTTCTTTCCATCGATAATTTGCACGAATACGTGCTATTCGATGTTTCCAAACGTTTTGCACCGACGGTAGGTAAGGATTCACTTCCCGGCTCCCGCAATCGTTCTTTCCATCGATAATTTGCACGAATACGTGCTATTCGATGTTTCCAATCGTTCTGCATCAACGGTAGGTAAGGATTCACATCCCAGCTCCCGCAATCGTTCTTTCCATCGATAATTTGCACGAATACGTGCTATTCGATGTTTCCAAACGTTTTGCACCGACGGTAGGTAAGGATTCACTTCCCGGCTCCCGCAATCGTTCTTTCCATCGATAATTTGCACGAATACGTGGGGTTCGATGTTTCCAATCGTTTTGCATCAACGTTAGGTAAGTATTCACTTCCCAGCTCCCGCAATCGTTCTTTCTATGGATAATTTGCACGAATACGTGCTATTCGATGTTTGCAATCGTTTTGCATCGACGGTAGGTACGGATTCACTTCCCAGCTCCCGCAATCGTTCTTTCTATCGATAATTTGCACGAATACGTTATGTTCGATGTTTCCAATCGTTTTGCATCAACGTTAGGTAAGCATTCACTTCCCGGCACCCGCAATCGTTCTTTCCATCGATAATTTGCACGAATACGTGCTATTCGATGTTTCCAATCGTTTTGCATCAACGGTAGGTAAGGATTCACATCCCAGCTCCCGCAATCGTTCTTTCCATCGATAATTTGCACGAATACGTGCTATTCGATGTTTCCAAACGTTTTGCATCGACGGTAGGTAAGGATTCACTTCCCAGCTCCCGCAATCGTTCTTTCTATCGATGATTTGCACGAATACGTGATGTTCAATGTTTCCAATCGTTTTGCATCAACGATAGGTAAGGATTCACTTCCCGGCTCCCGCAATCGTTCTTTCCATCGATAATTTGCACGAATACCGTGCTACTCGATGTTTCCAATCGTTTTGCATCAACGGTAGGTAAGTATTCACTTCCCAGCTCCCGCAATCGTTCTTTCTATGGATAATTGGCACGAATACGTGCTATTCGATGTTTGCAATCGTTTTGCATCGACGGTAGGTAAGGATTCACTTCCCAGCTCCCGCAATCGTTCTTTCTATCGATAATTTGCACGAATACGTGATGTTCAATGTTTCCAATCGTTTTGCATCAACGATAGGTAAGGATTCACTTCCCGGCTCACGCAATCGTTCTTTCCATCGATAATTTGCACGAATACGTGGTGTTCGATGTTTCCAATCGTTTTGCATCAACGTTAGGTAAGGATTCACTTCCCATCCTTACCTAACGTTGATGCAAAACGATTGGAAACATCGAATAGCACGTATTCGTGCAAATTATCGATGGAAAGAACGATTGCGGGAGCCGGGAAGTGATTCCTTACCTACCGTTGATGCATAACGATTGAAAACATCGAACATCACGTATTCGTGCAAATTATCGATAGAAAGAACGATTGCGGGAGCTGGGAAGTGAATCCTTACCTACCGTCGATGCAAAACGATTGGAAACATCGAATGGCACGTATTCGTGCAAATTATCGATGGAAAGAACGATTGCGGGAGCTGGGAAGTGAATCCTTACCTACCGTCGATGCAAAACGATTGGATAATTGGCACGAATACGTGATATTCGATGTTTCCAATCGTTTTGCATCGACGGTAGGTAAGGATTCACTTCCCAGCTCCCGCAATCGTTCTTTCTATCGATAATTTGCACGAATACGTGATGTTCGATGTTTCCAAACGTTTTGCATCGACGGTAGGTAAGGATTCACTTCCCAGCTCCCGCAATCGTTCTTTCTATCGATAATTTGCACGAATACGTTATGTTCGATGTTTCCAATCGTTTTGCATCAACGTTAGGTAAGCATTCACTTCCCGGCTCCCGCAATCGTTCTTTCCATCGATAATTTGCACGAATACGTGCTATTCGATGTTTCCAATCGTTTTGCATCAACGGTAGGTAAGGATTCACATCCCAGCTCCCGCAATCGTTCTTTCCATCGATAATTTGCACGAATACGTGCTATTCGATGTTTCCAAACGTTTTGCATCGACGGTAGGTAAGGATTCACTTCCCAGCTCCCGCAATCGTTCTTTCTATCGATAATTTGCACGAATACGTGATGTTCAATGTTTCCAATCGTTTTGCATCAACGATAGGTAAGGATTCACTTCCCGGCTCCCGCAATCGTTCTTTCCATCGATAATTTGCACGAATACCGTGCTACTCGATGTTTCCAATCGTTTTGCATCAACGGTAGGTAAGTATTCACTTCCCAGCTCCCGCAATCGTTCTTTCTATGGATAATTTGCACGAATACGTGCTATTCGATGTTTGCAATCGTTTTGCATCGACGGTAGGTAAGGATTCACTTCCCAGCTCCCGCAATCGTTCTTTCTATCGATAATTTGCACGAATACGTGATGTTCAATGTTTCCAATCGTTTTGCATCAACGATAGGTAAGGATTCACTTCCCGGCTCACGCAATCGTTCTTTCCATCGATAATTTGCACGAATACGTGGTGTTCGATGTTTCCAATCGTTTTGCATCAACGTTAGGTAAGTATTCACTTCCCAGCTCCCGCAATCGTTCTTTCTATGGATAATTTGCACGAATACGTGCTATTCGATGTTTGCAATCGTTTTGCATCGACGGTAGGTAAGGATTCACTTCCCAGCTCCCGCAATCGTTCTTTCTATCGATAATTTGGAAAGAACGATTGCCGGAGCTGGGAAGTGAATGCTTACCGACCGTCGATGCAACACGATTGGAAACATCGAATGGCACGTATTCGTGCAAATTATCGATGGAAAGAACGATTGCGGGAGCTGGGAAGTGAATCCTTACCTACCGTCGATGCAAAACGATTGGAAACATCGAATGGCACGTATTCGTGCAAATTATCGTTGGAAAGAACGATTGCGGGAGCTGGGAAGTGAATCCGTACCTACCGTCGATGCAAAACGATTGCAAACATCGAATAGCACGTATTCGTGCAAATTATCCATAGAAAGAACGATTGCGGGAGCTGGGAAGTGAATACTTACCTAACGTTGATGCAGAACGATTGGAAACATCGAACACCACGTATTCGTGCAAATTATCGATGGAAAGAACGATTGCGGGAGCCGGGAAGTGAATCCTTACCTAACGTTGATGCAAAACGATTGGAAACATCGAATAGCACGTATTCGTGCAAATTATCGATGGAAAGAACGATTGCGGGAGCCGGGAAGTGATTCCTTACCTACCGTTGATGCAAAACGATTGAAAACATCGAACATCACGTATTCGTGCAAATTATCGATGGAAAGAACGATTGCGGGTGCCGGGAAGTGAATCCTTACCTAACGTTGATGCAAAACGATTGGAAACATCGAATAGCACGTATTCGTGCAAATTATCGATGGAAAGAACGATTGCGGGAGCTGGGAAGTGAATCCTTACCTACCGTTGATGCAAAACGATTGGAAACATCGAACATCACGTATTCGTGCAAATTATCGATAGAAAGAACGATTGCGGGAGCTGGGAAGTGAATCCTTACCTACCGTCGATGCAAAACGATTGGAAACATCGAATATCACGTATTCGTGCCAATTATCCAATCGTTTTGCATCGACGGTAGGTAAGGATTCACTTCCCAGCTCCCGCAATCGTTCTTTCCATCGATAATTTGCACGAATACGTGCTATTCGATGTTTGCAATCGTTTTGCATCGACGGTAGGTACGGATTCACTTCCCACCTCCCGCAATCGTTCTTTCTATCGATAATTTGCACGAATACGTTATGTTCGATGTTTCCAATCGTTTTGCATCAACGTTAGGTAAGCATTCACTTCCCGGCTCCCGCAATCGTTCTTTCCATCGATAATTTGCACGAATACGTGCTATTCGATGTTTCCAATCGTTTTGCATCAACGGTAGGTAAGTATTCACTTCCCAGCTCCCGCAATCGTTCTTTCTATGGATAATTTGCACGAATACGTGCTATTCGATGTTTGCAATCGTTTTGCATCGACGGTAGGTAAGAATTCACTTCCCAGCTCCCGCAATCGTTCTTTCTATCGATAATTTGGAAAGAACGATTGCCGGAGCTGGGAAGTGAATGCTTACCGACCGTCGATGCAAAACGATTGCAAACATCGAATAGCACGTATTCGTGCAAATTATCCATAGAAAGAACGATTGCGGGAGCTGGGAAGTGAATACTTACCTACCGTTGATGCAAAACGATTGGAAACATCGAATAGCACGTATTCGTGCAAATTATCGATAGAAAGAACGATTGCGGGAGCTGGGAAGTGAATCCTTACCTACCGTCGATGCAAAACGATTGGAAACATCGAATGGCACGTATTCGTGCAAATTATCGATGGAAAGAACGATTGCGGGAGCTGGGAAGTGAATCCTTACCTACCGTCGATGCAAAACGATTGCAAACATCGAATAGCACGTATTCGTGCAAATTATCCATAGAAAGAACGATTGCGGGAGCTGGGAAGTGAATACTTACCTACCGTTGATGCAAAACGATTGGAAACATCGAATAGCACGTATTCGTGCAAATTATCCATGGAAAAAACGATTGCGGGAGCCGGGAAGTGAATGCTTACCTAACGTTGATGCAAAACGATTGGAAACATCGAATGGCACGTATTCGTGCAAATTATCGAAGGAAAGCACGATTGCGGGAGCTGGGAAGTGAATCCTTACCTACCGTCGATGCAAAACGATTGCAAACATCGAATAGCACGTATTCGTGCAAATTATCCATAGAAAGAACGATTGCGGGAGCTGGGAAGTGAATACTTACCTACCGTTGATGCAAAACGATTGGAAACATCGAATAGCACGTATTCGTGCAAATTATCCATGGAAAGAACGATTGCGGGAGCCGGGAAGTGAATGCTTACCTAACGTTGATGCAAAACGATTGGAAACATCGAATGGCACGTATTCGTGCAAATTATCGATGGAAAGAACGATTGCGGGAGCCGGGAAGTGATTCCTTACCTACCGTCGATGCAAAACGATTGGAAACATCGAATGGCACGTATTCGTGCAAATTATCGATGGAAAGAACGATTGCGGGAGCCGGGAAGTGAATGCTTACCTAACGTTGATGCAAAACGATTGGAAACATCGAATGGCACGTATTCGTGCAAATTATCGAAGGAAAGAACGATTGCGGGAGCTGGGAAGTGAATCCTTACCTACCGTCGATGCAAAACGATTGCAAACATCGAATAGCACGTATTCGTGCAAATTATCCATAGAAAGAACGATTGCGGGAGCTGGGAAGTGAATACTTACCTACCGTTGATGCAAAACGATTGGAAACATCGAATGGCACGTATTCGTGCAAATTATCGATGGAAAGAACGATTGCGGGAGCCGGGAAGTGATTCCTTACCTACCGTCGATGCAAAACGATTGGAAACATCGAATGGCACGTATTCGTGCAAATTATCGATGGAAAGAACGATTGCGGGAGCCGGGAAGTGATTCCTTACCTACCGTCGATGCAAAACGATTGGAAACATCGAATGGCACGTATTCGTGCAAATTATCGATGGAAAGAACGATTGCGGGAGCTGGGAAGTGAATCCTTACCTACCGTCGATGCAAAACGATTGGATAATTGGCACGAATACCTGATATTCGATGTTTCCAATCGTTTTGCATCGACGGTAGGTAAGGATTCACTTCCCAGCTCCCGCAATCGTTCTTTCTATCGATAATTTGCACGAATACGTGATGTTCGATGTTTCCAAACGTTTTGCATCGACGGTAGGTAAGGATTCACTTCCCAGCTCCCGCAATCGTTCTTTCTATCGATAATTTGCACGAATACGTTATGTTCGATGTTTCCAATCGTTTTGCATCAAGGTTAGGTAAGCATTCACTTCCCGGCTCCCGCAATCGTTCTTTCCATCGATAATTTGCACGAATACGTGCTATTCGATGTTTCCAATCGTTTTGCATCAACGGTAGGTAAGGATTCACATCCCAGCTCCCGCAATCGTTCTTTCCATCGATAATTTGCACGAATACGTGCTATTCGATGTTTCCAAACGTTTTGCATCGACGGTAGGTAAGGATTCACTTCCCAGCTCCCGCAATCGTTCTTTCTATCGATAATTTGCACGAATACGTGATGTTCAATGTTTCCAATCGTTTTGCATCAACGATAGGTAAGGATTCATTTCCCGGCTCCCGCAATCGTTCTTTCCATCGATAATTTGCACGAATACCGTGCTACTCGATGTTTCCAATCGTTTTGCATCAACGGTAGGTAAGTATTCACTTCCCAGCTCCCGCAATCGTTCTTTCTATGGATAATTTGCACGAATACGTGCTATTCGATGTTTGCAATCGTTTTGCATCGACGGTAGGTAAGGATTCACTTCCCAGCTCCCGCAATCGTTCTTTCTATCGATAATTTGGAAAGAACGATTGCCGGAGCTGGGAAGTGAATGCTTACCGACCGTCGATGCAACACGATTGGAAACATCGAATGGCACGTATTCGTGCAAATTATCGATGGAAAGAACGATTGCGGGAGCTGGGAAGTGAATCCTTACCTACCGTCGATGCAAAACGATTGGAAACATCGAATGGCACGTATTCGTGCAAATTATCGATGGAAAGAACGATTGCGGGAGCTGGGAAGTGAATCCGTACCTACCGTCGATGCAAAACGATTGCAAACATCGAATAGCACGTATTCGTGCAAATTATCCATAGAAAGAACGATTGCGGGAGCTGGGAAGTGAATACTTACCTAACGTTGATGCAGAACGATTGGAAACATCGAACACCACGTATTCGTGCAAATTATCGATGGAAAGAACGATTGCGGGAGCCGGGAAGTGAATCCTTACCTAACGTTGATGCAAAACGATTGGAAACATCGAATAGCACGTATTCGTGCAAATTATCGATGGAAAGAACGATTGCGGGAGCCGGGAAGTGATTCCTTACCTACCGTTGATGCAAAACGATTGAAAACATCGAACATCGCGTATTCGTGCAAATTATCGAAAGAAAGAACGATTGCGGGAGCTGGGAAGTGAATCCTTACCTACCGTCGATGCAAAACGATTGGAAACATCGAATGGCACGTATTCGTGCAAATTATCGATGGAAAGAACGATTGCGGGAGCTGGGAAGTGAATCCTTACCTACCGTCGATGCAAAACGATTGGATAATTGGCACGAATACGTGATATTCGATGTTTCCAATCGTTTTGCATCGACGGTAGGTAAGGATTCACTTCCCAGCTCCCGCAATCGTTCTTTCTATCGATAATTTGCACGAATACGTGATGTTCGATGTTTCCAATCGTTTTGCATCAACGGTAGGTAAGGATTCACTTCCCGGCTCCCGCAATCGTTCTTTCCATCGATAATTTGCACGAATACGTGCTATTCGATGTTTCCAATCGTTTTGCATCGACGGTAGGTAAGGATTCACTTCCCAGCTCCCGCAGTCGTTCTTTCTATCGATAATTTGCACGAATACGTGATGTTCAATGTTTCCAATCGGTTTGCATCAACGTTAGGTAAGGATTCACTTCCCGGCTCCCGCAATCGTTCTTTCCATCGATAATTTGCACGAATACGTGGTGTTCGATGTTTCCAATCGTTTTGCATCAACGTTAGGTAAGTATTCACTTCCCAGCTCCCGCAATCGTTCTTTCTATGGATAATTTGCACGAATACGTGCTATTCGATGTTTGCAATCGTTTTGCAACGACGGTAGGTAAGGATTCACTTCCCAGCTGCCGCAATCGTTCTTTCCATCGATAATTTGCACGAATACGTGGTGTTCGATGTTTCCAATCGTTTTGCATCAACGTTAGGTAAGCATTCACTTCCCGGCTCCCGCAATCGTTCTTTCCATCGATAATTTGCACGAGTACGTGATGTTCGATGTTTCCAATCGTTTTGCATCAACGGTAGGTAAGTATTAACTTCCCAGCTCCCGCAATCGTTCTTTCTATGGATAATTTGCACGAATACGTGCTATTCGATGTTTGCAATCGTTTTGCATCGACGGTCGGTAAGCATTCACTTCCCAGCTCCGGCAATCGTTCTTTCCAAATTATCGATAGAAAGAACGATTGCGGGAGCTGGGAAGTGAATCCTTACCTACCGTCGATGCAAAACGATTGCAAACATCGAATAGCACGTATTCGTGCAAATTATCCATAGAAAGAACGATTGCGGGAGCTGGGAAGTGAATACTTACCTACCGTTGATGCAAAACGATTGGAAACATCGAATAGGACGTATTCGTGCAAATTATCGATAGAAAGAACGATTGCGGGAGCTGGGAAGTGAATCCTTACCTACCGTCGATGCAAAACGATTGGAAACATCGAATGGCACGTAATCGTGCAAATTATCGATAGAAAGAACGATTGCGGGAGCTGGGAAGTGAATACTTACCTACCGTTGATGCAAAACGATTGGAAACATCGAATAGCACGTATTCGTGCAAATTATCCATGGAAAGAGCGATTGCGGGAGCCGGGAAGTGAATGCTTACCTAACGTTGATGCAAAACGATTGGAAACATCGAATGGCACGTATTCGTGCAAATTATCGATGGAAAGAACGATTGCGGGGGCTGGGAAGTGAATCCTTACCTACCGTCGATGCAAAACGATTGCAAACATCAAATAGCACGTATTCGTGCAAATTATCCATAGAAAGAACGATTGCGGGAGCTGGGAAGTGAATACTTACCTACCGTTGATGCAAAACGATTGGAAACATCGAATAGCACGTATTCGTGCAAATTATCGAAAGAAAGAACGATTGCGGGAGCTGGGAAGTGAATCCTTACCTACCGTCGATGCAAAACGATTGGAAACATCGAATGGCACGTATTCGTGCAAATTATCGATGGAAAGAACGATTGCGGGAGCTGGGAAGTGAATCCTTACCTACCGTCGATGCAAAACGATTGGATAATTGGCACGAATACGTGATATTCGATGTTTCCAATCGTTTTGCATCGACGGTAGGTAAGGATTCACTTCCCAGCTCCCGCAATCGTTCTTTCTATCGATAATTTGCACGAATACGTGATGTTCGATGTTTCCAATCGTTTTGCATCAACGGTAGGTAAGGATTCACTTCCCGGCTCCCGCAATCGTTCTTTCCATCGATAATTTGCACGAATACGTGGTGTTCGATGTTTCCAATCGTTTTGCATCAACGTTAGGTAAGTATTCACTTCCCAGCTCCCGCAATCGTTCTTTCTATGGATAATTTGCACGAATACGTGCTATTCGATGTTTGCAATCGTTTTGCATCGACGGTAGGTACGGATTCACTTCCCAGCTCCCGCAATCGTTCTTTCTATCGATAATTTGCACGAATACGTTATGTTCGATGTTTCCAATCGTTTTGCATCAACGTTAGGTAAGCATTCACTTCCCGGCTCCCGCAATCGTTCTTTCCATCGATAATTTGCACGCATACGTGCTATTCGATGTTTCCAATCGTTTTGCATCAACGGTAGGTAAGTATTCACTTCCCAGCTCCCGCAATCGTTCTTTCTATGGATAATTTGCACGAATACGTGCTATTCGATGTTTGCAATCGTTTTGCATCGACGGTAGGTAAGGATTCACATCCCAGCTCCCGCAATCGTTCTTTCCATCGATAATTTGCACGAATACGTGCTATTCGATGTTTCCAATCGTTTTGCATCGACGGTAGGTAAGGATTCACTTCCCAGCTCTCGCAATCGTTCTTTCTATCGATAATTTGCAAGAATACGTAATGTTCGATGTTTGCAATCGTTTTGCATCAACGGTAGGTAAGGATTCACTTCCCGGCTCCCGCAATCGTTCTTTCCATCGATAATTTGCACGAATACGTGCTATTCGATGTTTCCAATCGTTTTGCATCAACGGTAGGTAAGTATTCACTTCCCAGCTCCCGCAATCGTTCTTTCTATGGATAATTTGCACGAATACGTGCTATTCGATGTTTGCAATCGTTTTGCATCGACGGTAGGTACGGATTCACTTCCCAGCTCCCGCAATCGTTCTTTCTATCGATAATTTGCACGAATACGTTATGTTCGATGTTTCCAATCGTTTTGCATCAACGTTAGGTAAGCATTCACTTCCCGGCTCCCGCAATCGTTCTTTCCATCGATAATTTGCACGAATACGTGCTATTCGATGTTTCCAATCGTTTTCATTCAACGGTAGGTAAGTATTCACTTCCCAGCTCCCGCAATCGTTCTTTCTATGGATAATTTGCACGAATACGTGCTATTCGATGTTTGCAATCGTTTTGCATCAACGGTAGGTAAGGATTCACTTCCCGGCTCCCGCAATCGTTCTTTCCATCGATAATTTGCACGAATACGTGCTATTCGATGTTTCCAATCGTGTTGCATCGACGGTCGGTAAGCATTCACTTCCCAGCTCCGGCAATCGTTCTTTCCAAATTATCGATAGAAAGAACGATTGCGGGAGCTGGGAAGTGAATCCTTACCTACCGTCGATGCAAAACGATTGCAAACATCGAATAGCACGTATTCGTGCAAATGATCGATGGAAAGAACGATCGCGGCAGCCGGGAAGTGAATCCTTACCTAACGTTGATGCAAATCGATTGGAAACATCGAACATCACGTATTCGTGCAAATTATCGATGGAAAGAACGATTGCGGGTGCCGGGAAGTGAATGCTTACCTAACGTTGATGCAAAACAATTGGAAACATCGAATGGCACGTATTCGTGCAAATTATCGATGGAAAGAACGATTGCGGGAGCCGGGAAGTGAATGCTTACCTAACGTTGATGCAAAACGATTGGAAACATCGAACATAACGTATTCGTGCAAATTATCGATAGAAAGAACGATTGCGGGAGCTGGGAAGTGAATCCGTACCTACCGTCGATGCAAAACGATTGCAAACATCGAATAGCACGTATTCGTGCAAATTATCCATAGAAAGAACGATTGCGGGAGCTGGGAAGTGAATACTTACCTACCGTTGATGCAAAACGATTGGAAACATCGAATAGCACGTATTCGTGCAAATTATCGATGGAAAGAACGATTGCGGGAGCCGGGAAGTGAATCCTTACCTACCGTTGATGCAAAACGATTGCAAACATCGAACATTACGTATTCTTGCAAATTATCGATAGAAAGAACGATTGCGAGAGCTGGGAAGTGAATCCTTACCTACCGTCGATGCAAAACGATTGGAAACATCGAATAGCACGTATTCGTGCAAATTATCGATGGAAAGAACGATTGCGGGAGCTGGGATGTGAATCCTTACCTACCGTCGATGCAAAACGATTGCAAACATCGAATAGCACGTATTCGTGCAAATTATCCATAGAAAGAACGATTGCGGGAGCTGGGAAGTGAATACTTACCTACCGTTGATGCAAAACGATTGGAAACATCGAATAGCACGTATGCGTGCAAATTATCGATGGAAAGAACGATTGCGGGAGCCGGGAAGTGAATGCTTACCTAACGTTGATGCAAAACGATTGGAAACATCGAACATAACGTATTCGTGCAAATTATCGATAGAAAGAACGATTGCGGGAGCTGGGAAGTGAATCCGTACCTACCGTCGATGCAAAACGATTGCAAACATCGAATAGCACGTATTCGTGCAAATTATCCATAGAAAGAACGATTGCGGGAGCTGGGAAGTGAATACTTACCTAACGTTGATGCAAAACGATTGGAAACATCGAACACCACGTATTCGTGCAAATTATCGATGGAAAGAACGATTGCGGGAGCCGGGAAGTGAATCCTTACCTACCGTTGATGCAAAACGATTGGAAACATCGAACATCACGTATTCGTGCAAATTATCGATAGAAAGAACGATTGCGGGAGCTGGGAAGTGAATCCTTACCTACCGTCGATGCAAAACGATTGGAAACATCGAATATCACGTATTCGTGCCAATTATCCAATCGTTTTGCATCGACGGTAGGTAAGGATTCACTTCCCAGCTCCCGCAATCGTTCTTTCCATCGATAATTTGCACGAATACGTGCCATTCGATGTTTCCAATCGTTTTGCATCGACGGTAGGTAAGGATTCACTTCCCAGCTCCCGCAATCGTTCTTTCTTTCGATAATTTGCACGAATACGTGATGTTCGATGTTTTCAATCGTTTTGCATCAACGGTAGGTAAGGAATCACTTCCCGGCTCCCGCAATCGTTCTTTCCATCGATAATTTGCACGAATACGTGCTATTCGATGTTTCCAATCGTTTTGCATCAACGTTAGGTAAGGATTCACTTCCCGGCTCCCGCAATCGTTCTTTCCATCGATAATTTGCACGAATACGTGGTGTTCGATGTTTCCAATCGTTCTGCATCAACGTTAGGTAAGTATTCACTTCCCAGCTCCCGCAATCGTTCTTTCTATGGATAATTTGCACGAATACGTGCTATTCGATGTTTGCAATCGTTTTGCATCGACGGTAGGTACGGATTCACTTCCCAGCTCCCGCAATCGTTCTTTCCATCGATAATTTGCACGAATACGTGCCATTCGATGTTTCCAATCGTTTTGCATCGACGGTAGGTAAGGATTCACTTCCCAGCTCCCGCAATCGTTCTTTCCATGGATAATTTGCACGAATACGTGCTATTCGATGTTTCCAATCGTTTTGCATCAACGGTAGGTAAGTATTCACTTCCCAGCTCCCGCAATCGTTCTTTCTATGGATAATTTGCACGAATACGTGCTATTTGATGTTTGCAATCGTTTTGCATCGACGGTAGGTAAGGATTCACTTCCCAGCCCCCGCAATCGTTCTTTCCATCGATAATTTGCACGAATACGTGCCATTCGATGTTTCCAATCGTTTTGCATCAACGTTAGGTAAGCATTCACTTCCCGGCTCCCGCAATCGCTCTTTCCATGGATAATTTGCACGAATACGTGCTATTCGATGTTTCCAATCGTTTTGCATCAACGGTAGGTAAGTATTCACTTCCCAGCTCCCGCAATCGTTCTTTCTATCGATAATTTGCACGATTACGTGCCATTCGATGTTTCCAATCGTTTTGCATCGACGGTAGGTAAGGATTCACTTCCCAGCTCCCGCAATCGTTCTTTCTATCGATAATTTGCACGAATACGTCCTATTCGATGTTTCCAATCGTTTTGCATCAACGGTAGGTAAGTATTCACTTCCCAGCTCCCGCAATCGTTCTTTCTATGGATAATTTGCACGAATACGTGCTATTCGATGTTTGCAATCGTTTTGCATCGACGGTAGGTAAGGATTCACTTCCCAGCTCCCGCAATCGTTCTTTCTATCGATAATTTGGAAAGAACGATTGCCGGAGCTGGGAAGTGAATGCTTACCGACCGTCGATGCAAAACGATTGCAAACATCGAATAGCACGTATTCGTGCAAATTATCCATAGAAAGAACGATTGCGGGAGCTGGGAAGTTAATACTTACCTACCGTTGATGCAAAACGATTGGAAACATCGAACATCACGTACTCGTGCAAATTATCGATGGAAAGAACGATTGCGGGAGCCGGGAAGTGAATGCTTACCTAACGTTGATGCAAAACGATTGGAAACATCGAACACCACGTATTCGTGCAAATTATCGATGGAAAGAACGATTGCGGCAGCTGGGAAGTGAATCCTTACCTACCGTCGTTGCAAAACGATTGCAAACATCGAATAGCACGTATTCGTGCAAATTATCCATAGAAAGAACGATTGCGGGAGCTGGGAAGTGAATACTTACCTAACGTTGATGCAAAACGATTGGAAACATCGAACACCACGTATTCGTGCAAATTATCGATGGAAAGAACGATTGCGGGAGCCGGGAAGTGAATCCTTACCTAACGTTGATGCAAACCGATTGGAAACATTGAACATCACGTATTCGTGCAAATTATCGATAGAAAGAACGACTGCGGGAGCTGGGAAGTGAATCCTTACCTACCGTCGATGCAAAACGATTGGAAACATCGAATAGCACGTATTCGTGCAAATTATCGATGGAAAGAACGATTGCGGGAGCCGGGAAGTGAATACTTACCTACCGTTGATGCAAAACGATTGGAAACATCGAATAGGACGTATTCGTGCAAATTATCGATAGAAAGAACGATTGCGGGAGCTGGGAAGTGAATCCTTACCTACCGTCGATGCAAAACGATTGGAAACATCAAATGGCACGTATTCGTGCAAATTATCCATAGAAAGAACGATTGCGGGAGCTGGGAAGTGAATACTTACCTACCGTTGATGCAAAACGATTGGAAACATCGAATAGCACGTATGCGTGCAAATTATCGATGGAAAGAACGATTGCGGGAGCCGGGAAGTGAATGCTTACCTAACGTTGATGCAAAACGATTGGAAACATCGAACATAACGTATTCGTGCAAATTATCGATAGAAAGAACGATTGCGGGAGCTGGGAAGTGAATCCGTACCTACCGTCGATGCAAAACGATTGCAAACATCGAATAGCACGTATTCGTGCAAATTATCCATAGAAAGAACGATTGCGGGAGCTGGGAAGTGAATACTTACCTAACGTTGATGCAAAACGATTGGAAACATCGAATATCACGTATTCGTGCCAATTATCCAATCGTTTTGCATCGACGGTAGGTAAGGATTCACTTCCCAGCTCCCGCAATCGTTCTTTCCATCGATAATTTGCACGAATACGTGCCATTCGATGTTTCCAATCGTTTTGCATCGACGGTAGGTAAGGATTCACTTCCCAGCTCCCGCAATCGTTCTTTCTTTCGATAATTTGCACGAATACGTGATGTTCGATGTTTTCAATCGTTTTGCATCAACGGTAGGTAAGGAATCACTTCCCGGCTCCCGCAATCGTTCTTTCCATCGATAATTTGCACGAATACGTGCTATTCGATGTTTCCAATCGTTTTGCATCAACGTTAGGTAAGGATTCACTTCCCGGCTCCCGCAATCGTTCTTTCCATCGATAATTTGCACGAATACGTGGTGTTCGATGTTTCCAATCGTTCTGCATCAACGTTAGGTAAGTATTCACTTCCCAGCTCCCGCAATCGTTCTTTCTATGGATAATTTGCACGAATACGTGCTATTCGATGTTTGCAATCGTTTTGCATCGACGGTAGGTACGGATTCACTTCCCAGCTCCCGCAATCGTTCTTTCCATCGATAATTTGCACGAATACGTGCCATTCGATGTTTCCAATCGTTTTGCATCGACGGTAGGTAAGGATTCACTTCCCAGCTCCCGCAATCGTTCTTTCCATGGATAATTTGCACGAATACGTGCTATTCGATGTTTCCAATCGTTTTGCATCAACGGTAGGTAAGTATTCACTTCCCAGCTCCCGCAATCGTTCTTTCTATGGATAATTTGCACGAATACGTGCTATTTGATGTTTGCAATCGTTTTGCATCGACGGTAGGTAAGGATTCACTTCCCAGCCCCCGCAATCGTTCTTTCCATCGATAATTTGCACGAATACGTGCCATTCGATGTTTCCAATCGTTTTGCATCAACGTTAGGTAAGCATTCACTTCCCGGCTCCCGCAATCGCTCTTTCCATGGATAATTTGCACGAATACGTGCTATTCGATGTTTCCAATCGTGTTGCATCAACGGTAGGTAAGTATTCACTTCCCAGCTCCCGCAATCGTTCTTTCTATCGATAATTTGCACGATTACGTGCCATTCGATGTTTCCAATCGTTTTGCATCGACGGTAGGTAAGGATTCACTTCCCAGCTCCCGCAATCGTTCTTTCTATCGATAATTTGCACGAATACGTCCTATTCGATGTTTCCAATCGTTTTGCATCAACGGTAGGTAAGTATTCACTTCCCAGCTCCCGCAATCGTTCTTTCTATGGATAATTTGCACGAATACGTGCTATTCGATGTTTGCAATCGTTTTGCATCGACGGTAGGTAAGGATTCACTTCCCAGCTCCCGCAATCGTTCTTTCTATCGATAATTTGGAAAGAACGATTGCCGGAGCTGGGAAGTGAATGCTTACCGACCGTCGATGCAAAACGATTGCAAACATCGAATAGCACGTATTCGTGCAAATTATCCATAGAAAGAACGATTGCGGGAGCTGGGAAGTGAATCCTTACCTACCGTTGATGCAAAACGATTGGAAACATCGAACATCACGTATTCGTGCAAATTATCGATGGAAAGAACGATTGCGGGAGCCGGGAAGTGAATGCTTACCTAACGTTGATGCAAAACGATTGGAAACATCGAACACCACGTATTCGTGCAAATTATCGATGGAAAGAACGATTGCGGCAGCTGGGAAGTGAATCCTTACCTACCGTCGTTGCAAAACGATTGCAAACATCGAATAGCACGTATTCGTGCAAATTATCCATAGAAAGAACGATTGCGGGAGCTGGGAAGTGAATACTTACCTAACGTTGATGCAAAACGATTGGAAACATCGAACACCACGTATTCGTGCAAATTATCGATGGAAAGAACGATTGCGGGAGCCGGGAAGTGAATCCTTACCTAACGTTGATGCAAACCGATTGGAAACATTGAACATCACGTATTCGTGCAAATTATCGATAGAAAGAACGACTGCGGGAGCTGGGAAGTGAATCCTTACCTACCGTCGATGCAAAACGATTGGAAACATCGAATAGCACGTATTCGTGCAAATTATCGATGGAAAGAACGATTGCGGGAGCCGGGAAGTGAATACTTACCTACCGTTGATGCAAAACGATTGGAAACATCGAATAGGACGTATTCGTGCAAATTATCGATAGAAAGAACGATTGCGGGAGCTGGGAAGTGAATCCTTACCTACCGTCGATGCAAAACGATTGGAAACATCAAATGGCACGTAATCGTGCAAATTATCGATAGAAAGAACGATTGCGGGAGCTGGGAAGTGAATACTTACCTACCGTTGATGCAAAACGATTGGAAACATCGAATAGCGCGTATTCGTGCAAATTATCCATAGAAAGAACGATTGCGGGAGCTGGGAAGTGAATACTTACCTACCGTTGATGCAAAACGATTGGAAACATCGAATAGCACGTATTCGTGCAAATTATCCATGGAAAGAACGATTGCGGGAGCCGGGAAGTGAATGCTTACCTAACGTTGATGCAAAACGATTGGAAACATCGAATGGCACGTATTCGTGCAAATTATCGATGGAAAGAACGATTGCGGGGGCTGGGAAGTGAATCCTTACCTACCGTCGATGCAAAACGATTGCAAACATCAAATAGCACGTAATCGTGCAAATTATCCATAGAAAGAACGATTGCGGGAGCTGGGAAGTGAATACTTACCTACCGTTGATGCAAAACGATTGGAAACATCGAATAGCACGTATTCGTGCAAATTATCGATGGAAAGAACGATTGCGGGAGCCGGGAAGTGAATCCTTACCTACCGTTGATGCAAAACGATTGGAAACATCGAACATCACGTATTCGTGCAAATTATCGATAGAAAGAACGATTGCGGGAGCTGGGAAGTGAATCCTTACCTACCGTCGATGCAAAACGATTGCAAACATCGAATAGCACGTATTCGTGCAAATTATCCATAGAAAGAACGATTGCGGGAGCTGGGAAGTGAATACTTACCTACCGTTGATGCAAAACGATTGGAAACATCGAGTAGCACGGTATTCGTGCAAATTATCCATGGAAAGAACGATTGCGGGAGCCGGGAAGTGAATGCTTACCTAACGTTGATGCAAAACGATTGGAAACATCGAATGGCACGTATTCGTGCAAATTATCGATGGAAAGAACGATTGCGGGAGCTGGGAAGTGAATCCGTACCTACCGTCGATGCAAAACGATTGCAAACATCGAATAGCACGTATTCGTGCATATTATCCATAGAAAGAACGATTGCGGGAGCTGGGAAGTGAATACTTACCTAACGTTGATGCAGAACGATTGGAAACATCGAACACCACGTATTCGTGCAAATTATCGATGGAAAGAACGATTGCGGGAGCCGGGAAGTGAATCCTTACCTAACGTTGATGCAAAACGATTGGAAACATCGAATAGCACGTATTCGTGCAAATTATCGATGGAAAGAACGATTGCGGGAGCCGGGAAGTGAATCCTTACCTAACGTTGATGCAAAACGATTGGAAACATCGAATAGCACGTATTCGTGCAAATTATCGATGGAAAGAACGATTGCGGGAGCCGGGAAGTGATTCCTTACCTACCGTTGATGCAAAACGATTGAAAACATCGAACATCACGTATTCGTGCAAATTATCGATGGAAAGAACGATTGCGGGAGCCGGGAAGTGAATGCTTACCTAACGTTGATGCAAAACGATTGGAAACATCGAATGGCACGTATTCGTGCAAATTATCGATGGAAAGAACGATTGCGGGAGCTGGGAAGTGAATCCTTACCTACCGTCGATGCAAAACGATTGGATAATTGGCACGAATACGTGATATTCGATGTTTCCAATCGTTTTGCATCGACGGTAGGTAAGGATTCACTTCCCAGCTCCCGCAATCGTTCTTTCTATCGATAATTTGCACGAATACGTGATGTTCGATGTTTCCAATCGTTTTGCATCAACGGTAGGTAAGGATTCACTTCCCGGCTCCCGCAATCGTTCTTTCCATCGATAATTTGCACGAATACGTGGTGTTCGATGTTTCCAATCGTTTTGCATCAACGTTAGGTAAGTATTCACTTCCCAGCTCCCGCAATCGTTCTTTCTATGGATAATTTGCACGAATACGTGCTATTCGATGTTTGCAATCGTTTTGCATCGACGGTAGGTACGGATTCACTTCCCAGCTCCCGCAATCGTTCTTTCTATCGATAATTTGCACGAATACGTTATGTTCGATGTTTCCAATCGTTTTGCATCAACGTTAGGTAAGCATTCACTTCCCGGCTCCCGCAATCGATCTTTCCATCGATAATTTGCACGAATACGTGCTATTCGATGTTTCCAATCGTTTTGCATCAACGGTAGGTAAGTATTCACTTCCCAGCTCCCGCAATCGTTCTTTCTATGGATAATTTGCACGAATACGTGCTATTCGATGTTTGCAATCGTGTTGCATCGACGGTAGGTAAGGATTCACATCCCAGCTCCCGCAATCGTTCTTTCCATCGATAATTTGCACGAATACATGCTATTCGATGTTTCCAATCGTTTTGCATCGACGGTAGGTAAGGATTCACTTCCCAGCTCCCGCAATCGTTCTTTCTATCGATAATTTGCACGAATACGTGATGTTCAATGTTCCCAATCGTTTTGCATCAACGTTAGGTAAGGATTCACTTCCCGGCTCCCGCAATCGTTCTTTCCATCGATAAGTTGCACGAATACCGTGCTACTCGATGTTTCCAATCGTTTTGCATCAACGGTAGGTAAGTATTCACTTCCCAGCTCCCGCAATCGTTCTTTCTATGGATAATTTGCACGAATACGTGCTATTCGATGTTTGCAATCGTTTTGCATCGACGGTAGGTAAGGATTCACTTCCCAGCTCCCGCAATCGTTCTTTCTATCGATAATTTGCACGAATACGTGATGTTCGATGTTTCCAATCGTTTTGCATCAACGGTAGGTAAGGATTCACTTCCCGGCTCCCGCAATCGTTCTTTCCATCGATAATTTGCACGAATACGTGCTATTCGATGTTTGCAATCGTTTTGCAACGACGGTAGGTAAGGATTCACTTCCCAGCTGCCGCAATCGTTCTTTCCATCGATAATTTGCACGAATACGTGGTGTTCGATGTTTCCAATCGTTTTGCATCAACGTTAGGTAAGCATTCACTTCCCGGCTCCCGCAATCGTTCTTTCCATCGATAATTTGCACGAGTACGTGATGTTCGATGTTTCCAATCGTTTTGCATCAACGGTAGGTAAGTATTCACTTCCCAGCTCCCGCAATCGTTCTTTCTATGGATAATTTGCACGAATACGTGCTATTCGATGTTTCCAATCGTTTTGCATCGACGGTAGGTAAGGATTCACTTCCCAGCTCCCGCAATCGTTCTTTCTATCGATAATTTGCACGAATACGTGATGTTCAATGTTCCCAATCGTTTTGCATCAACGTTAGGTAAGGATTCACTTCCCGGCTCCCGCAATCGTTCTTTCCATCGATAAGTTGCACGAATACCGTGCTACTCGATGTTTCCAATCGTTTTGCATCAACGGTAGGTAAGTATTCACTTCCCAGCTCCCGCAATCGTTCTTTCTATGGATAATTTGCACGAATACGTGCTATTCGATGTTTGCAATCGTTTTGCATCGACGGTAGGTAAGGATTCACTTCCCAGCTCCCGCAATCGTTCTTTCTATCGATAATTTGCACGAATACGTGATGTTCGATGTTTCCAATCGTTTTGCATCAACGGTAGGTAAGGATTCACTTCCCGGCTCCCGCAATCGTTCTTTCCATCGATAATTTGCACGAATACGTGCTATTCGATGTTTGCAATCGTTTTGCAACGACGGTAGGTAAGGATTCACTTCCCAGCTGCCGCAATCGTTCTTTCCATCGATAATTTGCACGAATACGTGGTGTTCGATGTTTCCAATCGTTTTGCATCAACGTTAGGTAAGCATTCACTTCCCGGCTCCCGCAATCGTTCTTTCCATCGATAATTTGCACGAGTACGTGATGTTCGATGTTTCCAATCGTTTTGCATCAACGGTAGGTAAGTATTCACTTCCCAGCTCCCGCAATCGTTCTTTCTATGGATAATTTGCACGAATACGTGCTATTCGATGTTTGCAATCGTTTTGCATCGACGGTCGGTAAGCATTCACTTCCCAGCTCCGGCAATCGTTCTTTCTATCGATAATTTGCACGAATACGTGATGTTCAATGTTTCCAATAGTTTTGCATCAACGTTAGGTAAGGATTCACTTCCCGGCTCCCGCAATCGTTCTTTCCATCGATAATTTGCACGAATACGTGGTGTTCGATGTTTCCAATCGTTTTGCATCAACGTTAGGTACGTATTCATTTCCCAGCTCCCGCAATCGTTCTTTCTATGGATAATTTGCACGAATACGTGCTATTCGATGTTTGCAATCGTTTTGCAACGACGGTAGGTAAGGATTCACTTCCCAGCTGCCGCAATCGTTCTTTCCATCGATAATTTGCACGAATACGTGGTGTTCGATGTTTCCAATCGTTTTGCATCAACGTTAGGTAAGCATTCACTTCCCGGCTCCCGCAATCGTTCTTTCCATCGATAATTTGCACGAGTACGTGATGTTCGATGTTTCCAATAGTTTTGCATCAACGGTAGGTAAGTATTCACTTCCCAGCTCCCGCAATCGTTCTTTCTATGGATAATTTGCACGAATACGTGCTATTCGATGTTTGCAATCGTTTTGCATCGACGGTCGGTAAGCATTCACTTCCCAGCTCCGGCAATCGTTCTTTCTATCGATAATTTGCACGAATACGTGATGTTCAATGTTTCCAATCGTTTTGCATCAACGATAGGTAAGGATTCACTTCCCGGCTCCCGCAATCGTTCTTTCCATCGATAATTTGCACGAATACCGTGCTACTCGATGTTTCCAATCGTTTTGCATCAACGGTAGGTAAGTATTCACTTCCCAGCTCCCGCAATCGTTCTTTCTATGGATAATTTGCACGAATACGTGCTATTCGATGTTTGCAATCGTTTTGCATCGACGGTAGGTAAGGATTCACTTCCCAGCTCCCGCAATCGTTCTTTCTATCGATAATTTGCACGAATACGTGATGTTCGATGTTTCCAATCGTTTTGCATCAACGGTAGGTAAGGATTCACTTCCCGGCTCCCGCAATCGTTCTTTCCATCGATAATTTGCACGAATACGTGCTATTCGATGTTTCCAATCGTTTTGCATCAACGTTAGGTAAGGATTCACTTCCCGGCTCCCGCAATCGTTCTTTCTATGGATAATTTGCACGAATACGTGCTATTCGATGTTTGCAATCGTTTTGCATCGACGGTAGGTACGGATTCACTTCCCAGCTCCCGCAATCGTTCTTTCTATCGATAATTTGCACGAATACGTTATGTTCGATGTTTCCAATCGTTTTGCATCAACGTTAGGTAAGCATTCACTTCCCGGCTCCCGCAATCGTTCTTTCCATCGATAATTTGCACGAATACGTGCTATTCGATGTTTCCAATCGTTTTGCATCAACGGTAGGTAAGTATTCACTTCCCAGCTCCCGCAATCGTTCTTTCTATGGATAATTTGCACGAATACGTGCTATTCGATGTTTGCAATCGTTTTGCATCGACGGTAGGTAAGGATTCACATCCCAGCTCCCGCAATCGTTCTTTCCATCGATAATTTGCACGAATACGTGATGTTCGATGTTTCCAATCGTTTTGCATCAACGGTAGGTAAGTATTCACTTCCCAGCTCCCGCAATCGTTTTTTCTATGGATAATTTGCACGAATACGTGCTATTCGATGTTTGCAATCGTTTTGCATCGACGGTCGGTAAGCATTCACTTCCCAGCTCCGGCAATCGTTCTTTCCAAATTATCGATAGAAAGAACGATTGCGGGAGCTGGGAAGTGAATCCTTACCTACCGTCGATGCAAAACGATTGCAAACATCGAATAGCACGTATTCGTGCAAATTATCCATAGAAAGAACGATTGCGGGAGCTGGGAAGTGAATACTTACCTACCGTTGATGCAAAACGATTGGAAACATCGAACATCACGTATTCGTGCAAATTATCGATGGAAAGAACGATTGCGGGAGCTGGGATGTGAATCCTTACCTACCGTCGATGCAAAACGATTGCAAACATCGAATAGCACGTATTCGTGCAAATTATCCATAGAAAGAACGATTGCGGGAGCTGGGAAGTGAATACTTACCTACCGTTGATGCAAAACGATTGGAAACATCGAATAGCACGTATTCGTGCAAATTATCGATGGAAAGAACGATTGCGGGAGCCGGGAAGTGAATGCTTACCTAACGTTGATGCAAAACGATTGGAAACATCGAACATAACGTATTCGTGCAAATTATCGATAGAAAGAACGATTGCGGGAGCTGGGAAGTGAATCCGTACCTACCGTCGATGCAAAACGATTGCAAACATCGAATAGCACGTATTCGTGCAAATTATCCATAGAAAGAACGATTGCGGGAGCCGGGAAGTGAATCCTTACCTAACGTTGATGCAAAACGATTGGAAACATCGAATAGCACGTATTCGTGCAAATTATCGATGGAAAGAACGATTGCGGGAGCTGGGAAGTGAATCCTTACCTACCGTCGATGCAAAACGATTGGAAACATCGAGTAGCACGGTATTCGTGCAAATTATCGATGGAAAGAACGATTGCGGGAGCCGGGAAGTGAATCCTTACCTATCGTTGATGCAAAACGATTGGAAACATTGAACATCACGTATTCGTGCAAATTATCGATAGAAAGAACGATTGCGGGAGCTGGGAAGTGAATCCTTACCTACCGTCGATGCAAAACGTTTGGAAACATCGAATAGCACGTATTCGTGCAAATTATCGATGGAAAGAACGATTGCGGGAGCTGGGATGTGAATCCTTACCTACCGTCGATGCAAAACGATTGCAAACATCGAATAGCACGTATTCGTGCAAAGTATCCATAGAAAGCACGATTGCGGGAGCTGGGAAGTGAATACTTACCTACCGTTGATGCAAAACGATTGGAAACATCGAATAGCACGTATTCGTGCAAATTATCGATGGAAAGAACGATTGCGGGAGCCGGGAAGTGAGTGCTTACCTAACGTTGATGCAAAACGATTGGAAACATCGAACATAATGTATTCGTGCAAATTATCGATAGATAGAACGATTGCGGGAGCTGGGAAGTGAATCCATACCTACCGTCGATGCAAAACGATTGCAAACATCGAATAGCACGTATTCGTGCAAATTATCCATAGAAAGAACGATTGCGGGAGCTGGGAAGTGAATACTTACCTAACGTTGATGCAAAACGATTGGAAACATCGAACACCACGTATTCGTGAAAATTATCGATGGAAAGAACGATTGCGGGAGCCGGGAAGTGAATCCTTACCTACCGTTGATGCAAAACGATTGGAAACATCGAACATCACGTATTCGTGCAAATTATCCAATCGTTTTGTATCGACGGTAGGTAAGGATTCACTTCCCGGCTCCCGCAATCGTTTTTTCCATCGATAATTTGCACGAATACGTGGTGTTCGATGTTTCCAATCGTTCTGCATCAACGTTAGGTAAGTATTCACTTCCCAGCTCCCGCAATCGTTCTTTCTATGGATAATTTGCACGAATACGTGCTATTCGATGTTTCCAATCGTTTTGCATCAACGGTAGGTAAGTATTCACTTCCCAGCTCCCGCAATCGTTCTTTCTATGGATAATTTGCACGAATACGTGCTATTCGATGTTTGCAATCGTTTTGCATCGACGGTAGGTAAGGATTCACTTCCCAGCTCCCGCAATCGTTCTTTCTATCGATAATTTGGAAAGAACGATTGCCGGAGCTGGGAAGTGAATGCTTACCGACCGTCGATGCAAAACGATTGCAAACATCGAATAGCACGTATTCGTGCAAATTATCCATAGAAAGAACGATTGCCGGAGCTGGGAAGTGAATGCTTACCGACCGTCGATGCAAAACGATTGCAAACATGGAATAGCACGTATTCGTGCAAATTATCCATAGAAAGAACGATTGCGGGAGCTGGGAAGTGAATACTTACCTACCGTTGATGCAAAACGATTGGAAACATCGAACATCACGTATTCGTGCAAATTATCGATGGAAAGAACGATTGCGGGAGCTGGGATGTGAATCCTTACCTACCGTCAATGCAAAACGATTGCAAACATCGAATAGCACGTATTCGTGCAAATTATCCATAGAAAGAACGATTGCGGGAGCTGGGAAGTGAATACTTACCTACCGTTGATGCAAAACGATTGGAAACATCGAATAGCACGTATTCGTGCAAATTATCGATGGAAAGAACGATTGCGGGAACCGGGAAGTGAATGCTTACCTAACGTTGATGCAAAACGATTGGAAACATCGAAAATAACGTATTGGTGCAAATTATCGATAGAAAGAACGATTGCGGGAGCTGGGAAGTGAATCCGTACCTACCGTCGATGCAAAACGATTGCAAACATCGAATAGCACGTATTCGTGCAAATTATCCATAGAAAGAACGATTGCGGGAGCCGGGAAGTGAATCCTTACCTAACGTTGATGCAAAACGATTGGAAACATCGAACATCACGTATTCGTGCAAATTATCGATGGAAAGAACGATTGCGGGAGCTGGGATGTGAATCCTTACCTACCGTCGATGCAAAACGATTGCAAACATCGAATAGCACGTATTCGTGCAAATTATCCATAGAAAGAACGATTGCGGGAGCTGGGAAGTGAATACTTACCTACCGTTGATGCAAAACGATTGGAAACATCGAATAGCACGTATTCGTGCAAATTATCGATGGAAAGAACGATTGCGGGAGCCGGGAAGTGAATGCTTACCTAACGTTGATGCAAAACGATTGGAAACATCGAACATAACGTATTCGTGCAAATTATCGATAGAAAGAACGATTGCGGGAGCTGGGAAGTGAATCCGTACCTACCGTCGATGCAAAACGATTGCAAACATCGAATAGCACGTATTCGTGCAAATTATCCATAGAAAGAACGATTGCGGGAGCTGGGAAGTGAATACTTACCTACCGTTGATGCAAAACGATTGGAAACATCGAACATCACGTATTCGTGCAAATTATCGATGGAAAGAACGATTGCGGGAGCTGGGATGTGAATCCTTACCTACCGTCGATGCAAAACGATTGCAAACATCGAATAGCACGTATTCGTGCAAATTATCCATAGAAAGAACGATTGCGGGAGCTGGGAAGTGAATACTTACCTACCGTTGATGCAAAACGATTGGAAACATCGAATAGCACGTATTCGTGCAAATTATCGATGGAAAGAACGATTGCGGGAGCCGGGAAGTGAATGCTTACCTAACGTTGATGCAAAACGATTGGAAACATCGAACATAACGTATTCGTGCAAATTATCGATAGAAAGAACGATTGCGGGAGCTGGGAAGTGAATCCGTACCTACCGTCGATGCAAAACGATTGCAAACATCGAATAGCACGTATTCGTGCAAATTATCCATAGAAAGAACGATTGCGGGAGCCGGGAAGTGAATCCTTACCTAACGTTGATGCAAAACGATTGGAAACATCGAATAGCACGTATTCGTGCAAATTATCGATGGAAAGAACGATTGCGGGAGCTGGGAAGTGAATCCTTACCTACCGTCGATGCAAAACGATTGGAAACATCGAGTAGCACGGTATTCGTGCAAATTATCGATGGAAAGAACGATTGCGGGAGCCGGGAAGTGAATCCTTACCTATCGTTGATGCAAAACGATTGGA